>JAVRKA010000047.1:1380078-2760156 GCA_034508555.1 Venustoraphidia nigricollis
TTCATATTTTTCAGCATATCTGTTAAACCCAATAACAAAATTTTAGTATAGTGTTATCCGTTAGGCTTTTACACGGTGAGAGCTTGGACTAAAAGTAGAAATTTTTCCACAAATTACACTTAATACGATCTATTTATATTGATGCGAAAGCAATGTTTACAAGATCTATCCTATACAAATGTGAAATTTTGGCAACATTTTAGGTGATGACATTTTTAGATCTTTTATATCTAAACATTGATAAATCAATGATTCACAGCCGGTTATATAAAAGACTTGTTAATAGATAACAAAAACATAGATTCTTATATGAATCATCTGGATAGATTATAAACACCCAACATTTGAGATAATCAACGTTTGATAAATTTTGTGATCTATCAGACAAAATTGGGAAACCCTATTTTTAATTATTGTTCTCATTCAATTTATATTGAATATTTTCGTTATATTTAGGTCAACATTGTGTTGATTGGCTGTCATAAAATATCAAAGTGTTAACGCATTTGTCATATGGTACACATACTATTGTTTTCTGTCAAATAATTAATAGATAATGTTTTGTATAAAAATTTACATTTACAATAGCGAGAGGCAAATCAATTATCCTTCAATATATTTCATCTATCATTTATGTTCGTTCATGTTATAAAACCTATCGGTGGGAACGAAAGAGCGACTAGCGAGATGGAATTTTTTTAATTTATATTCACTCACTATACGTGTAAATCTTCTCATTGAAGCTAAAATGAAATCTCGCAGTTAGACACTTACTAAAAGACTTTTAAGTTATCTTATCTGGCAATGTAATTTTTCTAACTTAAATAATATATATCTAACTTAAATTATAACTGGACGCTGCTATTTCTGGGCAATTGGAATACCAGGAAAATACAGCTATAGTATTATAAAAAAGGAATTTTGACATATTGTTTCCTTTAGGCAACTAAAAAAATGTTGGTAGAATAAACTACAGTTGCGGTATGATAATAGTTGAGTTTTCTTCTGTCGATGCTAACTTTGAAAAATAAACTGCTTGAAATAGGATCATATAATATATTTTTACTGAGAATCTTGAAGCTACGACCTTTCTTTTTTTTATCCAGTTGAAGCGAGTTGCGTATGTTTTACGGGTTTCTCTACAACAATGAATAGATGACATCAAGGTCCCACGCTTGCGATATAATTTGATACAATACTGTATTGCGCGTGATGTTTCTGTATCCCTGATGTATTTATACGCATGCAATTTATTGTGAAATGGATTTAATTGTGTAAAATATATATGATAAACACATACAGTATGTGCGGCAAAATTGTCATACCCCCGTGGAAAAAGTCCCTTCTCCAAATTTCTACTAGGGGGTCATCCATAAACCACGTAACGCGTTTTCTGTTTTTTTATAACTCCTCTCCCCTACCATATAACACCATGTAGACATTTATTCATACGTCATACATATTTACGTAAATATCAATTCAATAAAATGATAAAATTAGCCGAGTGATCAAAAAATAAATAAAAATTGATCTCAAAACGGACAATAAAATTGATGTGGTTTAATGCCTGACGGACGGAGCTGGGTAGAGTAGTGGTGACAGCACTAGACTCGCATTCGGGAGGTACCGGGTTCGAATCTCGGCGGGGACAGATGTGGCTGGGACTTTTTCCTACTGCCTCTCGCCGAGAAACGGTAATTCCTGTACCGGCCATCTTGATTGAGGGTTTCCATGGTTCCCCTCAATTAATTCCAGATAAATATCGAGATGGTTCCTTATTTAAGGCCATGGCCGATTACCTATCAAACTCCTAGTTCAAAAATTACCTAACTAATTTCCTATAATTCCTTCATTGCTATTACGTTAGTTGAAGTTGTAAAAAAATGTAGAAATAACGAGAAGTGGTAGATGAAAAAATAGTAATGGTGCGAATGGCGTCTGTTATAACATAAAGTCGAGAAACGAACGTTAAACGCATTATTATTATTATTATTATTAAAATAAGGAGAAATATGGCCGAACTGGTATGTCGTGAAAAGTGACGAAAAGCTGTACCCGTCAGCAATAATCTACCCTCCCTTGTGAGCTGAAAGTCTATAAAAAACAATTTTTTAAATTTACTGACTCATTTTCTTTAAATAAGTTCTACTATGTGCCTAGCGATGATGAAGTGATATTCACAAAAGTGAAATTAGTTGGCTCTGAAAAGTTTTAAATTCAATCAAAATTTGTTGAGAAATGGTAACTAAAACATGACGATACAATAGTAAGCTTATTTTTATATGGAATTTGTCGATATTGACTCAATATAGGTATAGGTACTTACAAGTAACTACCGATGTCTGAAATATAGCAGACAGTGAGTAATAACCATGTTCAAATGTAAAATATGTTCTGCGGACATGCAGTGCCAGCCTTTTTAATTAAAATAGTGCAGACATTTCTCTTTCATGCTGGTTATTTACATTTGCCATTATGTTTCTTTCCCATGCAAAGCTTCTGTCATCCTGTTACTTTAATACGAGAAAAATATTGCCCAGTATGTTACGCCTTCGTTGACTATTTTTTAACAGAAATTAAACACGCAAAAACAGTGTATCATTCAGTCTAAAACTGTATCCAAAACCTAGTGTATTTCCCACTGAATGCGAATATATATATTGCAAATGGCGATTATTATGTGAGTTCTATAATTTGATGTTTAAAATTTCATTGAAAATATAGAAATCATTAGAAAAAGGTTTCAAAGTATATTTGTCATGTAGATTCCAACAAAAATTAAAATTGGGACGGCCATATTCTATATGAACATGCTGTACACATGATGTCAAATAGTTCGACTATATATGCGCCGTGGTGTTAGAAATACAACGCGTTAAAAAGCTTTCGGGATTTCCACACTGCGATTAATATAAATTGCATATTATATGCTGACATCAAGCTGACATTTTAATATCATCTGCGCTTGATGTAAGCTGGATAAATTTATTAACCGCGAATTTCGTTTGGAGCACTTTGTTTTTAAAAGATAATAAGTCGTATAATTTTTATTTAAATTATAAAAATAAAAATAAAAAACCCGGGTCGCAGTGCCAAAACCCTGCCGACAATATAGTGTATTTGCTGATACAGGCCTTGTGGCTTTATTATGTGAATTTAAGGTGATTGTTGGGCAAAATAAAAAAATTAACTCCTTAATACACCCCTTAAAATTATATTTTTTTCTTAACTACATTATTATTGTCGATTGAACGTCTACACCAAAATTAAAAACACCTTTCAGTAAATAACTCACTATCTGCAAACTAGTGTTTTCGGAAAATTTGAAAATCCGGTCCTGTCGGGCCGATTTTAATAAAATTTTAGGAGCACTTTTTAATTGCTATTAAAGGGTTAAATTTCAATTTTGAAACGATTCTGAGAATTTTTTAGGTATTTTTGGGCCTAAAAACTTTTTTCAACCCCTAAAAACCACCCTTAAAATGACCCGATTGGGCCTATTTTAAATAGGCTTCGTGCGGTGATGGATTCCAAAATGTGTGCCAAATTTCGTTAAAATGAATTAACTCCTTCGAAAGTTATTGCCCGTACACATATATTATATATATATATATATATATATATATATATATATATATATATATATATATATATATATATATATATATATATATATATATATATATATATATATATATGTATGTATATAAATATATATATATATATAAATATATATATATATACATATATATATAAACATTTTCAAAAATGGTGCCAAAGTGTTTAGGAGGTTATGAAACGTCGAGAAATTTTGGTCTGACCCTTAGGTCCCGCCATCCGACCGATGCCAATAGTGTATGTTGCCATATGGCAAATACACTAATAACTCAAACTCAATAAATTCAGACAAAATTATAATATCTGTAAAATTTATTTTGATTTTAGTTCTCAATTTGTTGAATTATAATTTTTGCACTGACGTGAAACGGTTAATATTATAAAAAAGGACATGTGTTGTGGCACACATAGTTGTAGTGAAACTTCTAGAATATTACTTTTGTGAATTATAATATTTCATTTTCCATTTACATGTATTTAAAATTTGTTTTTGCCGTCGTTTTTATAATTTTTTTATGACATGGTCGTCACTAATTTGGCACTCATGTGTGTCAGTGTTTTTCGTTTCATTAATTTCACCCCCCAAATTAGCGAGGTGCCGCATAAGAAGTTTCACTTCAAAAAATACTTTTCTGGAATTTTTCCAATTGCAATGTACATAAAACTCTTTTTTTTAAATACAGATTCAGTCGTTACTTGTAAATTCACTTTTTAATTTATTTACGCTTAATTAAGAACTTTATTTTGTAGCAATTGTTTTGCACAACCTACGTCAGTTTATCTTTGTCTAAAAAACCAGAGTGTTATCAGAAACAATTGTTATAAAATAATGTTCTTTCGTTTTATTTAATTTAAAATGTGTATTTATTTCACCAACTGCCATCAGCATTGCTTACAATTAGTCAAAGTTAGTAGATTACACAGGTTGCCTTGTTCCATCTAATAAATCAACGTAAGAGCGGGAATGGCATCAGCTGACGGACCGTTTTTTTAAAATATATTTCAAATCTTAACCATTCATTAATTATTGACACATATTTATTTGAATTTTTGTGCTTCAAATGACACACTCTACCACCTGCCAAAAAATATTTTTTTCATCGTCAAACATTCGATATACTTTTAATTAATATTGTAGAAATCATTGAATTTTGTTAGTTGACTCCTTTATGAAATAAATATTTTGATAATTAATAGCTAAATATATATCATTACTGACTCAAATAAATTAGTTAATAAAATATACTTTCAATGTAAAGTATGCGAAAATGTGAATCAAACAATGAAACTAATTATGTCAAGTATAGTGCGGTTCGTAAATAATCGTCAGTGAATCATACAGTTATACTTCACAATTTAACATAAACGGCACAGTTTTTCAGAATAGCCGAGTATGTTTTTTTGTTTTATTGCTTTTTTGTCGTTCCGTTAAGCTTGTTAATAACTGACAATTATTTCCGAACTGTACTGTATTTGCGTAGAATTGTCGTGTTTGTAACGTGTAGAAAATAAATATTATTATATAAAATTTGATTTAAATACTAAGGTGTTTATTCTTTATTTTTTCTCTGTACTCTATAACAAAAGTTTAAAACCCGGGTCGCAGTGCCAAAACCCTGCCAACAATATAGTGTATTTGCTAATACAGGCAGTGTGGCTTTATTATGCGAACTTAAGTTGGTTTTTGGGTAAAAAAAAATTTTACTCCTTAATACAGCCCTTAAAATAACATTTTTTTTCTTAATTGCAATATTATTATCAATCGAACCTCTATACCAAATTATATGCAACTTTCAGTAAATAATTCACTATCTGCAAACTAGTGTTTTCATAAAATTTGTAAGTCCGGTCCTGTCGGGCAGATTTTATTAAAATTTTAGGGACACTTTTTAATTACTACCGGAGGGTTAAATTTCAATTTTGAAACGATTCGGAGAATTTTTTCGGTATTTTGGGCCCCAAAAACATTTTTCAACCCCTAAAAACTACCCTTAAAATGGCCCGATTGGGCCCATTTTAAATAGGCTTCGTGCGGTAATAGATTCCAATATGTGTGCCAAATTTCGTTAAAATCAATCAACTCTTTCGAAAGTTATAGCCCGCACACATATATACCTATATATATATAAATATATATATATATATATATATATATATATATATATATATATATATATTTATATAAACATTTTTAAAAATGGTGGCAAAGTGTTTAGGAGGTTATGAAACGTCGAGAAATTTTGGTCCGACCGCTAGGTCCCGCCATCCGACCGACGCCAATAGTGTATGTTGCCATATGGCAAATACACTAATAAACATTACACAAACACATAAGCTACGATTTCATCATTAGCATGAAATTTGTGTTAAATGACAAGGATTTAGCGATCGAAACACTTAACGGATTTCATTAACCCTAAACCCACGTTTACTAATAATATGTATAAATAGTTTAAACAGCGATGAAAACATGACTTGTGGACTTATAGAGCTTGTGTCAGAAATTCATATAAAATCACCACATTATATTTTGTGAGAGTATAAAAAAGGGTCTTGGTGTACAGACCGACAGACCATATAAGGTTTCAATTTTTTTCATTCTGAAATACGGTACTTTAATAATTTCATATGATTTCCAGAGCTCAAATCTGTAATCTTTAGTTATCCTCTGCAAACTTTCTCAACTCTTAAAATTTATTACAGCGCTCCCGACATTATTTTTTAAATTAACGTTTGAGTCAAATGAAGGACCAGCGGGCAAATTTTTTGAAAAAAGTTTTGGCTACGTGTGAAAGATTAAGTAATTTACATATTTTTTTTGTAAATTTTTTCAAGAAAATGTTATTCAGTATTTTGCCTGTAGGATCTATAATGTGTTTCTTGATCCTTCATTTGGTGTTCATTCGAAACCTTTAGTTTTAAAAGTAACGCTGGGAGATTTTTAACTGTTTTTAGGCGAGGGGAAAAGATTTGAGGTGAAGAGTAAAGGGAGTACTTGTAGGTAGCAAAATATACTCTTAAACTTCATAATGTATTAAATGTTTTATGCACGAAGAAACGTGAGCCCTTTGAATAATGAACATTTTATACATAGAACAGATTTTGATCTTGTTTGAGTATTTGCATGATGATTGAAATTAATGAACTACCTAATAGGTATAATAGACATATAAGATTCTTTAGAATATTTTTTTTCCTATATACATGGTTGGGTACGAAAACTTTAAATTATTATTTATTAAAATATATTCGTTTTAAAATTTCCATATAATACTCGAATACATATATAAATTTTATATAAAATCATAACTTTGGCTTTGGAAGTTTTTCATAAAATGTCGACTTATGTTTATTGAAAACATTGAATTAGACATTTATATTATTTCTGTTTATTAATATATTTGTTAGTTTTTTGTTCTAAGTTAATTCAAAAAATACTGAACCGATTTTGATCGAACTTTCATCGTAATACGGTAGGGTTTATATTATAACGGTTCCATTG
Source organism: Venustoraphidia nigricollis (assembly GCA_034508555.1). Taxonomy (NCBI): domain Eukaryota; kingdom Metazoa; phylum Arthropoda; class Insecta; order Raphidioptera; family Raphidiidae; genus Venustoraphidia; species Venustoraphidia nigricollis. The sequence continues at coordinate 1,387,199 of JAVRKA010000047.1, forward strand.
TATATACGACATTGATATTGTTTCAACTTTTACAGGAAAGCTTGTACAGGGTTTTCAAAAAGCACTCAAGCCATGATTAGAAGTAATGCAATAATCCTTTCCTATTTCAAGGACCTGTAATCGGTAATATTGTCGGACGTATTCTGAGTTTTTGTTGGGCTACTTAAAAGTAAAGAGACTGTTGATTATAGACGCGCGACAACTGATGTCATTATAGCTGCTTATTATAATAATAATCGTTCTGAATGTGTGTAGAACAAACTGACTCATTCCAGCAACATCGTTAATTTGAAACCCGAGGTGGTAGCTATTTTCAGCATTTGATGTAAATATAAATTTGGACTCATGGGTATGCGGAACTTTTTGAAGACCCTGTATAATTATTGTAAGCCGGGTCTCAGTGTGGTTATAAATCATGATTAATGAACCGAGTATAAAATTACAACCCAGTTCTGCATTTAATGTTCCAAACTAATTCACACCAACAAATTGTACGCAAATAAAAAAGGGAGAATCTCAAGGATGAAAAATGAGTTTTTTACCAGTCTAAACTCGTTCATTAATTTAGAATTCGAATATTTGGCTTCAACAAAACGTACACAATAATAAATACTTCTCACTTTTTACTGTTGATTAATTATAAACACTTTTTTTTTATTTTTTCATCGATATAGAGGGAGATTGTAGATTATAGCCGCTCAACCGCTGAAGTTATAAGCATCTATTTCATCGGTGTATACGAGGGTTGATCCGTGTTTGACGACAGATGGAGACTTTTAAACAACCTCGTGCTGAGTTGTAGATAAATTCATAGCTTAGATTATTTTTGACAGCAAGTTGTATCATTCGTGTTTTGTATTTTTCGACAAAATGGAAAAAGAGCAATTTTTTAATGTATAATCGATCTGGCGATCAGACTAAAACAAAATCGAGGAGCATATTAGTAAAAAACTTCATTTGTTTGAAATATTATAAATACTGTATCAATTTTCAACTAAATCAGTACAGTAGTTTTCGAATGATGCAAATTCAAACAGTCAAACAAATCGACAAAAAATCTGGAAATACGTTTTCTCCGAAAAACAAGTAACAAGACAGTCTCTTGCTAGTTTGTAATGACAATAATTTTGATAACTGTTATACATATTTTGTTATATAGTTATTTTCCGGTAACAGTTATTTAATTATTACTTATATTCCTTATAAGAGCTTCGCATGAAAACATTTCTGTTGTTATGTTCATACATTTCCTTGACCCAATTTTGTAAATGATATTAGTGTTGATTTGAGAAGAAAATATTTATTATACAATACCTACGTATTGATGGATTTTAACGATGTTTTTCATGTTATTTATCCACGACAGGTATACATTCAGCTTATTGTGAATTCCCGTAAGTTAACGTTTTTGAGTATGCATTCATTGAACGCTATATACGTTATCCTTATTAATTGTTTAAGCCAATGAAGACTTTCCTTAGATATGTTTTAGCTTAACTTGTATTGTTGCATTTAAAAAATCATCACCATATCCCAATGTGATATCCATGGAGCTCTACTGTACTCTGTCAACCTCAACACGTGTTCAACAATCCTTAAAAAATAAGTCAATATTTGCTACTTCTCTGTTGTTAATAATAATCGTATTTTTCTCGGAAGTTGCTTAACGATATCGAGGTAAATACTTTGAGTTTCAACTCTCAACGTTGTGACTTTGTAAGGCTTTTCCTTGAATTGAGCAAATAAATACAGTTATTGTTGAAAATATTTAATCTACAGGGTATCCACGATCCTTGAATAGAAATTTAATGGGGATGTTTGATAAAAAATCGATGCTCTATATATAAAAAAAGTAGGTCCGTGTACATTTGTACGCATGTTTGAAGTTATACTTCTTTGGCGTTGTTAAAAACTAATTTTTAATATACATGCAAATAATTTGTTGAAATAAAATCTTTAGGAATAATACTTACAAAAAATTAACATCAAATATTTGAAAACGCTTTCAAATTTTTATTTTGGTTTTTACTTTTTTCCGACTATTGGTTGTACAACGTTCCCAAAGTGTGGGTCGCGACCCGGTATGGGGTCGTAGAAAAATGTTTATTATATGAATGTTATTTTTTGTAAAAATTTTTTAGAGCTTTAAAAAGTCTTAATTAAAGATAAGACGAAACGTTGCAATCAATGAGTGTTTAAATTGATTTATTTTCATTATTCCAATTACCCGTGATACTGTTTTCTATTATAACATATATCTGGAATTGAACTTTAAAGATGAATTGTATTTATCTACCGCTTTAATGCTTTGTCAGATTCATTAGTTATTAATATTACTTTTTATTATGAAGAATGAAATGTTTATTTTAATTTTTGTAATATTATTTTTTCCTAGAAAAAAACAAATGAAGTAACTGTCCAATAACACTGTCCTGCACAGAAGTGTACTTCAATATGATATGACCGTTTGTTTGCCTTGTTTTTCATCTTTTGTTCTTATTAACTACAACAAAATGATTGACGTACAAGCATTGTTATTCGGCCAATAATAATTTCCCAACTTCTTCAACGAACTCGTAAGATGACGAGAACTTTTACAAAGCGACGATGTGTTTTATATACCAAATTCAGACAAAACACTGTAATATCTAACCAAATAATTCATTTTTTTAATAGACGGTCCTATATACTAGGTCCAAAATTTGATTTTTATAAATTTAGAAATCATTGTTTCGAAAAGAAGGTTAAAAGTTATACTTAAATATTTAACAATATGCCCAAGATTTAGTGAGCAACTTCATCCGTTTAATTTCGATGTTAGAGACGGGAACTTCATCTTGTTAATATTGATCTTACGTCGTAAAAATTCCCTCTTATCATTTTTATGACGTACCGAAAGAAACATAGCTTAAAAAACATATTAAGCGAATATATAAAATTTTAAAAATCAGTTATTTTTTTAGCACAAAAAAAAAGTTTTACATTGCTTTATAATTCAAGGTAACCGTCAACCAGGTTTTCGGTTATGCAACTTAGTATTAGCGTTTTAAATGACGTAATAATATGATATTAATCAATCACGCACTACTGATTGACATAATACCATATTAGTGTTTTAATATACCTATATCACCTGTAGTTGTGTTACAAATACCAAATTGTACCAGCGCGTTCACCACGAATACCACAAAACCATGTGAAATGTAATATATGTATGTTGCTACATTAGTCATCGATTGATTTGAAATTGTCCGTCAAGTATTGACACTTGAAAAAATGTATGAATTTGAATAGATTGATTTGCGGTTATTATTGGCATTTTAGAAAATTAAAAATCGATCAAGTGCCGACTCTACAGTGTTCCGTAGATGCAGCCGTTATATCTCACAAGTATCTGAGACGCGTACTATCTGCTATATTAATAGAATAGTAGAATCTGAACAAAAAGATGATTATTTACAACAACTCAGTTGCGCAAAAAAAACCTACTCAACATCTTATTTATTTGTAGACACATATTACGTAGAACACGTCTTACTAAATATCAGTCAACCTTCAAGATGCAGAATCGGAGACCTAATTAGTCTCTTTTTAGTGTATTTGCCATATGGCAACATACACTATTGGCGTCGGTCGGATGGCGGGACCTAGGGGTCGGACCAAAATTTCTCGACGTTTCATAACCTCCTAAACACTTTGGCACCATTTTTGAAAATGTTTATATATATATATGTATATATATATGTATATATATATATATATATATATATATATATATATATATATATGTGTGTGCGGGCAATAACTTTCGAAAGAGTTAATTGATTTTAACAAAATTTGGTCCACGTGTTGAAATCCATCACCGCAAGAAGCCTATTTAAAATGGGCGTAATCGGGGCATTTTAAGGGTAGTTTTTAGGGGTTGAAAAATGTTTTTGGGCCCCAAAATACCGAAAAAATTCTCAGAATCGTTTCAAAATTGACATTTAAGCCTTTAGTAGTAATTAAAAGGTGGCCCTAAAATTTAAATAAAATCGGCCCGACAGGACCGGACTTACAAATTTTATGAAAACACTAGTTTACAAATAGTGAATTATTTACTGAAAGTTGTATATAATTTGGTATAGAGGTTCGATTTATAATAATATTGCAATTAAGAAAAAAAATGTTAATTTAAGGGGTGTATTAAGGAGTAAAATTTTTTATTTTGCCCAAAAACCAACTTAAACTCGCAAAATAAAGCCACACTGCCTGTATAAGCAAATACACTATATTGTCGACAGGGTTTTGGCACTGCGACCGGGTTTTTTTTTGTTTATTTTTGAATGGATCCTTGTCTGCTGCGTTCTTAAATTAACTGATATTATAGTCACTCTTGTGCATAATATTATGATTTCATAAAAAATCGATTTTTTTAACATACCTTAAAAGATAGCAAAAATCAAAACCTTTCATATTTCTTAAACTGAGGACCTGTCTGTAAAAAATACGCAGAATACAATAAACACTACCAAATGTATGTCTTTCTTTTGATCTAGAAGTATAAAAACGTTCTGAAACATTTCGATTTTTATCAAAAATCACATGTTTTTAATTTACTATATGCCTTAAAAAAAAAAATTCTTTCATATAATTTTTACATTATTATTTGTCAAGATAATGCGTTTTAAATGATTTAAGATGTATGCGCATGCCGTCATTGTTGCCAAATAAGTGATCAACCATCAGTTTATAGACAATATAAAAATAGATACTTTCCGATTTAGATTTTTTTATTTGATAACAACACAAAGCGTGAGTGTGTTTATTATTATTCATTGTTTATCATGCAAAGCACGTGTAAAGCTTCTACGTATATGTACCTAATATTTCTCGGACAGTTTCAGAATACAAATTGTATTGGGTTTGTTTTCATTTTGTACATACATATCTATGTATGTATGGTACATTCAAGCCTGTTAAAAATCTCTTTGACAAAACGTTAGTGCTTTATCAATAGACTTTTACAAATCATTGGCACCTTTGTGCTTGAAATTTATAGTTGATTAAACATACGTATTTATTTGGCATCCCATTTTCATTCAAATATCATTTAATATACGTTATAGATAGCAATATAAATGAAACGGTAAATTTAAATATTTCATGATTCAAAATATTTTTTCTAATACTATGTAATGTAAAAAAATTCAGTTGAATTTGTTTACGCGATATGCACTCATTTAGATATATTTTCAAAATTACTGATACGGTTGGAGCAATCCTTACTGAACCAAACAGAAAAAGACACGTCGGTTCGTGGACACGCGACGGAACCTATGCTCCTTATGCATTTTATATTATAGGTACCCAAAAACAACGAAATTATTACTTTTAAAATTATTTATTTATTAATAAGATATATAAAACACTAACATATTAAATTTATTTATTCTAATTTGGAATTTTAACCTGGGATGTTTGACCTATTTAATATAATTTGTACAGACGCGACACGACGACCACATCCACTAATTGTCTTTGGTTGATGACCTTAAAACAGATATAATAATAATAATAATAATGCGTTTAACGTCCGTTTCTCGACTTTATGTCATAACAGACGCCATTCGCACCATTACTATTTTCCATTTACCACCTCCCGTTATTTTCTACAATTTAAACTTCAATTTATATAATAGCAATGGGCGAATGAAGGAATTATAGGAAATTAGGATAAGGCAGGTAATTTTTGAACTAGGAGTTTGATAGGTAATCGGCCATGGCCTCAAATAAGGAACCATCTCGATATTTATCTGGAATTAATTGAGGGAAACCATGGAAAACCTCAATCAAGATGGCCGGTACAGGAATTACCGTTTCTCAGCGAGAGGCAGTAGGAAAAAGTCCCAGTCACATCTGCCCCTGCCGGGAATCGAACCCGTACCTCCCGAATGCGAGTCTAGTGCTGTACCACTACTCTACCCAGCTCGGTCCTTAAAACAGATATAAAAATGCATTATGGAGAAGTTAATTGAATTAGACGAAATTTAGTCCAATTATTGGAATCCACCACCGCACGGAGCCTGTTTACAAGAGACATAATCGGACCATTTAAGGGTGATTCTTAAGGGTTGAAAAATATGGAAAAAATCCTAACATTGTTTTAAAAATTAAATTTAACCCATTAGTAAAGATTAAAAAGTGCTGCAAAAAATTTCAATAAAAATCAACCCAACAGGAACTTTCAAATTTTTGAAAATGCGAGTTTACTTAAGAGTGTATTTAATTTGGTACAGACGTTGGATTAACATTAATACTGCAATTAAAAAAACATTATTATTTTAAGGGGTGTATTAAAGGGTTAAAAGTTTTATTTTGTTCACACAATAAAAGCCACACTACCTGCTTTAGCAAATCCACTAACATAAGTATATTGTTGAAAGGGTTTGATACTACGACCGAGTTTTCTTTAAGCTTAGAGAATGTATCATCAGAGTCTAACCTTATCTAGAACGTGATATTTAGATTTTATCACCGTACTTCAATTTGTAGTAGAGAAATCTCTAGTCCTCTGAACTTTGTTATAATCAAAGGATTATGTTTACTTTTGAAGTTTCAGTACCTACATAAAACGGATCAAAACGTTTTTATCGAACTTATGTTGAAAGTAAGGAAAAGCGAATAAATAAAAATAAGAGTTATTAAAATTTTCTTATTCTGTATTTTATATTTCTGTATTTTATAATGCACCGTTCATGCTGAAACGTGCCTATATTTTTATTCACGTGTTCGGAAGATGAAACGGAATAAAACTATTCAGCGTCGGACTGGCCATATAGTCGAGGTGGCGATTGCCAGGCGGGCCTCAGCCTGCGCGGGCCCCCCACGGAGCATTACGTTCCGTAGTGCGAGTGCGTAACTTTGTCTATGACTTAACACCAACCAATTTCTATCTTAAAGAAGTCCTAAGATGTGTTTAAGAGGAGAATTGATTTGTCCAAATCCATGGGAAAAGTTAATTTTTTATACCCTAAGCACAAAGTTAAGTAGTTTCGGAATTTGCTTTCTACGTAACGTATTTTCAAAGTTCTCTGCGTTTTCGGCACGGGTTAAACTGTATAAATTGAGCTGAAATTTTAAGCTAATCATTTTTTCAATATATAGAACCATTTCAGGGGGTAGCAACTCACAAAATTTGAAAAAAAATTGGCGTATACAAATAAGGGCCAGTCTTTTAATAGACTGGCCCTTATTTTGACAAGATGGAAATTGTCACATGCTAACCCTTAAAATGGTTCTTTACATTAAAAAAATGATTCTCTGAAAATTTCAGCTCGAATGATTAAAATTAAGCCGTGCCGAAAACGCTGTACCGGTTATAGGTTTGCAGGGCTTGCCGCAAGCCAGGCGGTAGGTTGGATGGGTTGGTAGGTTGGATGGGTTGGTAGGTTGGATCGCTCTTGCGACCTAAATGTAAACTAGATCATATAGTTCCTTCATACATTAGAGAGAAATGAAATAGAAAAATATTCCATCTACCCATTATCCAGTCTAGAGCCCCGGGTTTGTGGGGGCCACCCGGGCCCTTCTGGCCCAGTCCGACCCTGAAACTATTCACAGTGCGTCCCAAAAACTTTACGAAAACAGAATAAGTATATAGTTTTTAATGTATGTTCGTTCGTTTTTCGGCTTTAAATCTAGATTAAAGCTGAAAACTCGGTAATAATATATATAGTGCACGGAACAGAATATAATAGTGTCGAAATTTCGATTTTCTCCCCGAGGACTAAAGTAAAGAAGATTTTCGAAAAAAAAAAACATATTGAGTCACAACAGTAGTGATTGTTGTTTCTTATGGCAATAAATAATGGTTTTTTGAACACCTTTTAGAAACAGTAGCATTAAAAGTTTTGATGTAGGTAAGTTAAAAAAATTCATCACATGATTTTTTCTAAGAATTCAATAAATAAACGAAATTCAATTCGTTGCAAGGTTTCAACATATTCAACAGTTGAAATCAATATATCTCTTTCAATACTGTTATAGACTGGAACGAAATAACCCTGTAATTGGCACTAAAGTTTGTTGACAGATCGTAAAATACTGAAATTTCATTTCATGCCCAAAATGTGACATCTCTGCTATCACAAAGAAATTTATAGATAATAAACAAATGAATTATTACCTTCACCTTCAATATAATGCCACCATGGAGACTAAAAGAAGAAGATTCGGTAGAAGTACGCAACCCAAAGGTGATCCCGGTGGTTGGAAGCGATGCAACGATTTGACACCTATGCCCGATTAAGTAACCCTCCGAAGTTTCTAATTTTAGGCTCAAAAGGCAAAGCGTTTCATTGTTTTCACGCAGAGAGTGCGTAGCAAATATTTCAATTTAACAGCGTAGATGAGGTTATTAGTTTCTATTTAATTCAGTTTATTAATTAATTGCAGATTTCTCTTACACAAAACAATATTGCGTAAGACATGTTAAGGCGACAATATATTAATTATTATTATATAAATTAGTGAAAGATGTCCTTGAATCATTATTAATTATTTGTATTGATAAACGTAATTCGCAATAAACCGCAGTAAATCATTAGCAATGTTTAATGGCAGCCGCTATATTTATACCCCGACAGACGTTGTACTGTTCAAATTTCAATAAATTTATTTGTTATCGTTTTGTGAAGTTGTGAAAATCTGTAAGAATAAAATGACTAATACTTATACTAATTTTAGATTCACGATTTTCATATTTTCTTTATATAGGGGGTGGGAGTCTAAAATATTTTATACAAAAGTTCGTTCCAGCAAAATACATAATAATCTGCAAATCCGGACGAAGTCTAACCGGGCAGCTAGTCAACTTATAAAAGTTCCCAGACCAATTGGTACTTCCTGACACGGCTGCATCTCTGCTAAAAAGTACTTTGAAAATTAAAATAAATAAACATATAAATTGTATTTAAACACAGTGCTCAGAAAACGTTGCCGTGGGATGTGACTGTTTAGCTGGATGATTCTAGTGGAACCCTTTATGTCTGTGTCCAAGCCCAGTGCTGTAAATAAGCTTTATGTAAAAGCTTAGAGTACTTTGTAACGAAATGTATAGCAAAGCAACAGAAATAACATATATTTTGTCGATTAAGTATACAGATGTTCCAGATATGACTCCTCGGGTCTGTATCTTGATTATTATTCTTTTGATTGCTCAAATAATTTTGACCAACGCTTGCGAGAAAAAATTATCTATGTCGATCGTTGGATTTATAATATGAAAATGCTTTAATATTTTCAAATAAATAAATTTATTGTATAAAGCCTTCCAGAGTTTTTGTCTGAGTCCAGTTTCGATTTTTTTTTTAAACTACACTAATAATTTTTAATGAATAAAATAAATTAATTAACGCTCGCCAGTGATTTTCACTTTTCGCATCTGTCTTGTCAAGGCCCTCTGGCGTCTCACTCTCGCGTCCCCTACTGCCTCCCCACTCACTTTTTATTCTTCTGTAGCGCGCTCCTGATTGGTCTCTTTCATTAATTAATTACTAATTAACTACGTCATCAAAAAATTCCAAACATGGATTTTTGGACTCAGAATATTTTTCTCTTTCGATTCCAACAATTGGGTGCGCGATTTTTAAAACACCCGGTATATACAGTAACATTGCACTGCTCATTATCACTGCGTACTAAGCAAATCACTAAGGTAGAAATGAAAAACAGCAAGCTTTTATTATTCTACAAGAACGATAGAAAATACGCGTAAAAGACTCAAGAAACCGCCCACAGAGGAAGCTATTCTTATGTATTCATTTTACATTTAAAGCACTATAGCTGGTAGTTTGCACTGCAAAACTCGCTTGCACCGATTTTTAACCATTTTCAGTTTTACTCCAATTTTATTTCTGATCAGTGAACATAAAAGCTGTCTATGTATTTCAAATAAAGACCGTGCAAGCATATTATAATTATCAATATAGTTATTATAGTTGGAGTAGCGACCGTAAAAAGTGTTTTATAGAGCAGAAAACTCTTTAAAAAAGATAATACGTGTTTCACTTACTTGCTTAGTTCTGAGAAAATCTGGTCCGATAGCGGGAAACACCATTTCCGGTTTTCATTTTGATGTAGTAATCGAATAATAGAGCTTTTAATTTTTATCAATTTGTTGGCCGGTAAGAACCAATCAGGACTTTTTTCATGTTATTCCATGAAAAAAACTGAATTGTAATTATGTTTCATCACTATTTAAGACTATGGGACTAGTAACTATCGTGTATCTCACATTGTAAGCCATGACTTATTTTTTTTTCCTCTTAAAAATCGTACCATGACTTATTTTCAAGGGATGGCTTATATTTTTTGAGGAATTTTTTAGGTACCTATTATTTATAGTTATATAATTATATATTAATATATAACTATAATTTAAATTATCATGTAAGTACAATGAACATAATAAGTATCAGACAAACTAATATTAGATTTATTTATTCAAATATAACATTAATATCATCTTCCGGAATATCGTCATTAATATCTGAATTATCACCGAGCTGTGTAGAGTAGTGGTGACAGCACTAGACCAGCATTCGGGAGGTACCGGGTTCGAATCCCGGCGGGGGCAGATGTGGCTGGGACTTTTTCCTACTGCCTCTCGCCGAGAAACGGTAATTCCTGTACCGGCCATCTTGATTGAGGTTTTCCATGGTTTCTCTCAATTAATTCCAGATAAATATCGAGATGGTTCCTTATTTGAGGCCATGGCCGATTACCTATCAAACTCCTAGTTTAAAAATTACCTACTTTATCCTAATTTCCTATAATTCCTTCATTCGCCCATTGCTATTACATAAGTTGAAATTGTAAAAAATGTAGAAAATAACGGGAAGTGGTAGATGAAAAAATAGTAATGGTGCGAATGGCGTCTGTTATGACATAAAGTCGAGAAATGGACGTTAAACGCATTATTATTATTATTATTATTATATTCGAATTATCACTCCCAGTAGGAAGCTCATCAGAAACATGGCTTATTTTCGAGGTATGGCTTATATTTTAAGAAACTTCAAAAACCATGCTTGGCTTATTTACTAGAGGTAGCTTAAAATGTGAGATAAGTACACGGTACATCAAAATGAAAACGGGAAGTGATGTTTCTCCGCTGTAGAATCAGGTTTTTGCAGGGTTACCTAGACAACTGATTGAAATCTCTAAATGTACTATTCTTTTAAAATGCAAAAGAACACCAAAGGAGGCTAAGTGCGGTCCTGACTACACGCTAGATTTTTCTTTAACCTGCCTAAAGTTCTCGTCTCGCTAAACTTTGGGTTGTGTTCACGGACTAGAAATAACGCCGGTCCTTTGGCGAGTCCGTCGCACAATACGTGTAACGTAATTTTATTACTTTAGTCTTTTCAGTTAATTGTTTTAATTATCTCACATTCTATTGTTGAGCAATTTAAATTAAAATCTCTTTTCGTATTTCAAAGTATTTCAAACGTAAGTAGTTATATTTTTGTGCAGCACTGTTTTCAATTTTAGAATAATTTATGTGATTTTATTATTTTATTGGACAGAAAAATTCAAAGGTTACATTGCTTATATTTTAACGAAATTGTTTACATAAATTTTATTGTTTTATATGACGTCAATCCTAAATTTAATTGTAGTGCTTTGTACATGTCATTTAAAATAGTGTAGTAAAATCATTGAAAAACGCTGCAATTTTCTCGTGACTCATATTTTTTTACGCTCAACTTTTATTGAATATCATTTTGTTTTTATCTATACACGATGAAAAAATTCTTATAATAGTTTGTGGCGGATTATTTCAGGAACTGCCCAACAGATTTGAAAAATTAATGAAAAGCAAATCGATATCATTTTATTTTGTTAAAATATTTTTGTTCAACGACTTTCAGCATGTTATTTCTTGAAAAAGAGATTAAAATTTTCCGAAAACATAGTTTTTGCACGACTTCCTAAAAATTTTCCTCAGTAGTGCGTAAAATAAAGTCAAAGTAATGCGATTTTACCAATCCAATTGTCATATTATGTCTATCAGTTGTTAGTTGATAAAAAAGCAAAGTAGACTTTGTCTTCGTAAGCAATCCAAATTTTCAATATGGCCGCACTGTCAGATATATAAATATATACTTATTATGAAATAAAAATCACGTATTTTATAGGAGCTACGTACCAAAAAAATGTAGTATGTATCTAGTTTTTAATGAAATTATTATTCGACTAAATGTTACATTACAAATGAGATACAGAAAACTGCCATTTTCGTATTACAGTTTTAACAAAAGAAATACTCGATATTTTTTACAGCTGCTAAAAATCGGTTTTCTTATATACTTTAGAAAAACTGATCTAAAAAAAGATTAATTTTTAAAAACGCGTTTAGAAATCATTTTTTTGTCGTGAAAATGTATGTTTATATATAAAATATATTCTTTCAAAATGTCACCCAAGTGGTTTTTCTCGAAATACTTTCATAAAAAAAAAATGTAAAAAAATAGATTAAGTGAAGAGCATCGTAAAATTTGAAAAAAAAAACAATATTTGACGGCTTTTTTGTTATGATGTTGTTACCTTTTTTATGCAGGAGATAAAAATACTTGATAGACCGATAGGTATTTTTAATTAAAAACTAAAATAGAATACATATACCTTTGTTGATGTGTGCAATATACTTTTACAAAAATTCAATATCAATATTTTGTTTTTAGAAGTCGAAATATTGTTATTGTCAAAATTGAATAAAAACAAAATTTTGTATGGTTTACAATGTTTTCGTTCTTTTAGTTGCGTTGTCTCTCGAGAGTAAAACAGAGAAAGAATATCAATACTGAAGTGCTAACTCTCAGAAATAAGCCGTTTGTTTTCTATAAAACTTTACTTTTTAAAAGCTAATACTTTGAACCGAAAAATGCGACAATAATCAATTTGTGGTTTCAATCACATTAAATTTTAAAACTATTTATAAAGCAACAAATGTTTTGAATAGCTTACTGCCTCAATTATAATTATTCATCAATTTTTTTGAATTGGATACAAACGCTGGAAATATTATTATTTTTAATATACCTATGTGTCACGTGACTACAAACTTCGCATTACGTCAGTTCTGTGAATTCTTATTTATTAAATAAATAAATAAAACCATAGCAACATAACTTAGATTAATGTTTTTTAGTAATAATTGTAAGATCTTGAGGAAGTGCACTAGTTTAATATAAAAACTACTAACTTTTACGATCTATTAGCGACTTCATAATAATTACTTTTGTATTATTATAGAGCTTGAAAAAGTATAAAACTGTTTACAAAACGTCGTTCATGAAAATAAGTAGTGTTTATTTAAAACCAGTCCACTTCTTCATGATCTGACAATTATTATAGTTTAGATTGTTTACATAGATACAAAACAGTATTTTTCTACAGTCTGTTTCATGATTTTTAGACAGTATATAATATAGACGCACGTTCATAAAATTATGACATCGAAAGTATGTAGAGCAATACGCTTTGTCAGAATTTAATGCTCTATTAATATAACAAAAAAAAATTTTCTTAGTCAAATTATTTTTTAATTTTAAATTCTAATTCAATTTAATATCAATCAGTTGATTAGTCTGTTTAAAATATAATTTCAACATAATTTAATAAAAAGCCATAAACAAACTTACCCGTCCAGTTTCTCACAAGAATTATTTGACAGCAGCGCGCGTTCAATATGTAAACACAACAACAATGTACATTTGAACTGTATCATGCAACGGTCGTTATCGCACTGACGTTGCGACGTACCGTTTCGTCGTTATACGAGAGCGCCGTTCTGCAGCAGGGCTGGCCAAACCGTTAAATAATTCGACTGAATCATTTCGAACTGGCATCGGGATAGCCCAATAAAACAGTAAAAGGAGATCGCTCCGACGATAATTTTTTAATGTGACCTGTCAGTTACCATTTACATTCTAAGAGGAACAGAGATTGCAAAGTAGATGTCGTTTTCATTAACAACCCAAATAAACCGCATTTGGCTAAACATACATCTGTACTTATTATGCTATTTTATAAGAACGTAATTCTACTATGATTTGTGCCTTATGTGACTGTTAAAACTTGGTGATCTGTCGTTTTTTCATAATTTCTAAACTCGTACATAATAGTAAAATATGTATTTAGCAAATTACACGCTAGACATCTTTTTCTAAAAATACTAAAATATTTTTATGCTTGACCGATTATCAATTTTTATTCTGGAGATTTTGCACTAGAAAGAGATGACACACACACACACACAGATTTCTTTTAAAAAATGGTTCAGTGACCTTAAAACAATAATATGTTTGAAATGTTGATTCCTATTTTCGGAACCATTACAATAACTTCTCAATGTGCTGAGATTTGGGATGTTAATAAATGAATCGATTCAATAATGATTCAAGTCGTATTATGTGGTCATCCCTAGATTACATTCAAAGCGAGTCTGCTGGTTGTCTGTAGATCTGTCTGTCTCTTCGCACAAAGCGTATCTGGGTTACCAGAGAGATCCGTGTGACGTGGCCCAACTGTCATTGTTATTGGAATGCCGCTAATACCGATTTGATTAAAGACCAACATTCACACGACGACGCTTGATATTCGGAAGACGTAGCGACGCTCCGGTCTAATTCATTACACAAATAAACGGGCTTTCTTGCAATCCACGTTTCGAATTTTATTCAAATATTGGAGGAGAACGTTTGAAGAACGCTAGGAATTTTCCTAAGGTCGAAGGTCGTTTTAAATGTAAATATATACTGAACTAGCTATGTTACGCCTGTCGTTGCCTACGTGTCCTCCATGACTTAGTCAATAGAATAGGTACGTAATTTGTTCATTTGCATAGATCACACATGCTGACAGTCAAAAAACTCTTGTATACTATAGAAACTATTTTTATCAACATGTTCTTTATTAGTTTTTAGAGGTGAAACTTCTTTAGATGCGTTTTGTTAATTTCAAAACTCGGTAAGTTAACGTTACGAACAAATGTGATATATTTTGCGTGACTTACTAAGTCCGTTTATGAAGCAATGGATTGCAAAGTCCACATACTTTTTTAAGGTAGTTGTCGTGGTTAAGGCACGCCGTCAAAAAATTCTTAATTTTTGTATTTTTATTAAGGATATGATAATACAATTACCCTGAAAATTTGAAGTCGATCAACCGTATATAATCCGAGATAAATTCAATTAAAAATTGGATAATTAACATTGATTGTAAACAATCTCTGTAGTTCTGAACCAGTTTCTTATTTATAAAAAAAGAACTAACTGTCAGAAACTTTCCAAAAACTGACAGTCTTTCAATGCATTTGTTATGAGTTTAAAAAAAATTAGAAAAAAATTTTGACCGTCTAATTATTTATAAATAACGGTTTAAAGTTCAACAATTTATAGAAAAGTATACATGCATATGAATACTGTATGGGTTACGTTTCCACGGGTACAGTCTTGCGTACAAATTATGGACCACTCATTTAGAAATTGATTTGTTAAAATGAAATTAAAATTGGTACAGCGGTATTAAAATAAATCACATACATACGAACATGCGAAAAGGCAATCCAAATTGTTAAAATATAGCTCCCGGCTTAGTTTCACTCGGGCGGATTTTAATTTGAAAACGAAATACCAAAAGCAACAAATTTTTCATAATCACTTTGCTGTATTGCGTACACCAATTCAGTTTGCAAATAACGTCCAGGATTCCTCACTTGCTTTACATTTTCGTTCAATCTTTTGTCTTAGCGTAATGATATACAACTTACTATAATTGAGGAAATGGAGATTTCTAAGCGGTGAAAAAAATTCCCTGAACGTTTTAATTCAGAGTGGGAGGATTTTTTAGCTACTATCACTACTTACAATAAGTCAACGCCGACATTCTAAACTAAACCCAATCTGGAAACCACAGCTAGTAAATCATAAAACTTTAGATTAATTTTGAACAGTGCATAGCGTGTGAAACATTATATTTGTATTTCATTACCAAAAATAAACACCAACTTAATGTTGCAGAGTTTTCATGATACCTAAGTATGTACATACATAAACAGAGAAAGTTTTTGTTAATAGATCTTGGACACTAACGTGTTTCTAGAAGTTTCAAACTGGGTCACAATTCTATGAAGGTTATTGGGAAAGTGAATTAAGTTTAGGTATAGTCTATACTGAAATAGTATGGAGTAAAATCATTTTGGTTTCAAGTTTTTAAATCATTCCCAAATTTAGGTAAAAACATAAAAATCAACAAAATTTAAAACTACTCTAAACGTTGACTATTAACTACAATATGTTAGGAAGAACCTAGGTAGCACAGGATCGAAGAAAGCAAATACTGACTTATGTGAATTGCATTTATTCTAACGTTTCGGCAATCTTTTTTCCGAAACGTTACAATAAATGCAATTCACATAACTCAGTACATATTTGCTTTCTTCGATGCTGTGCCACCTAGGTTCTTCCTAAGAAATTTCTCAATAACTTTCAAGGATCATCATCACTCTAAATTTTTTAGAGTTATTTTTTACGTTAAATATAATTTGAAAAGTTTTAAAGTTTATAGGTTATTAAGTTTTTACTGAATTTTCCACCACTGAAATCTGTTAAAAACTTCAAACCAAAATTATGTATTACGCTACATTATTACATAATGGACTATTGAGTCAAGTCATCATTCGATTGCATTTAATGATAAGCCACAAACCATGAATACACATAAATAAATGAATGTGAACCGAACAGCTGAAACTTGCAATTTGATTTACAGCGCTTTTCATTTTAAATTTATCTTCCATAAACATGTGATTATATTCGTTTGAAACCGTTACTTGTGCGTAAATTATTATATTATGACGCAATGTGACATGATGACAAAACGACAACTAGCGAGTTTTAACAGTTACACAAGTTATTTCCACCTAATTTTCCAAATTTTTGACATTTCAATTTTGAAAAAAATCTGGGCAAAACGTTGAACAAAAATTACATGAACACACTTTTCAACATTCATTATTATGGATGTAAATTAACAATCTACTATAATTTACATTATTCTGTAATTTAGAAAAACATTATTCACTACATTGCAATAAATATTTTCGCGTCAATTTATGATTTCTGTGACATTCAGAATTGAACAGATTTTGACGTTCCAATATGCCGCCTATAAACACCTTGTCACAGGTGTAGAGTGAGTAATTTTAATTGTTATTTATGTTATGCGTCCCAGTTGGAATGAAATTGGATGAGAATGTTGAAACCGTTGTTGTTCCTTTTAATATAAGGTCAAAAAACAAAACGAGTTAGGTAAAATTTTCAGTCAAATAACATAAATGACGATGTAATAAGAATTTTAACACAGAACAGTTTTAGTCGACACAGTCTGACGTAGCGCATACGACCGTCAAGTTAAAGAACATTTTAAATTTAATAAAAAACATAATGTTTTATTTGTGTACATTTAGAAATGTATTTTATAGCAATTGCTTCGAACAACACAGTGTATTTGATATCGTACTCCATTGTAAAAATGTTGACACTTTTGACACTCTTGCGCTTGTTACACAAAAGTGCAAGCAGACTTGTGACAAACACTTTTTAAAAGTATTTAAATACAAATACTCTGACTTCATTGATTATTTGAAATACAAATACAAATACTTTGGAGTATATAACTTCACGAACAGGCTTTTCTGGTCTGTGCTGGATCCTTTTGCATGGTCCATAATGTTCATTTGTATCAAATAAAATGGTTGAGTCTATTATATTATATTCTTTTGGTTTGTCGTTTGCAACTCTTGTTTAGTAAGAAAATATCTCGAGACATGCACAACAGTGTATTTTAATTGACACGAAAAATAGATTACTTTGTAACCTACAAACTCCATGGGAATTTTAAAATACATTTTAATTTTGGAATTAATTAGAGATAAAACGTTAGAATCTGTTATACAAAATAAATGTACCAATCTGAGATAACCAAAAATTCTACATAAATAATTTTGTCTTTTAACCGCTGATAAAATGAACGCGAATTGTTTGTTATTATTCACTGATTTGTCTTCGTCAGTAAAATTATTAATCCATGCGCGTCAATTGAAATTTTCCAAACGGGAACAAATTTAATGAAAAAACATCATTGTGTTAAATTTTTGAGTATAATGACAAAATAACAATTTCGTAGAATAGATATTTTCCAATAACCCTACGTTAGAACTTTATACCTTTTTAATCTAAATTCTAATCCATAAATGAAACATTTAAAAATTAATAAAAAGTAATCTAATGATAATAGTGTCTTTCCACATTTTTTATGTTAGAATCAAAAACCTCCACTACAAACCGAACATGAGAAAAAAATTTGAAGAACAAACATAACAAATACCGTTTCACAAGTATAAAAAATTCGCCAATGGTCCAAATTTTTACTGTATAAAATTTTACAACAAACTACCAGATACAATAAAAAACTTGGAAATAGGAAAATACAAAAAACAGATAAAAGATTTATTAATAAAAAAGTGTATTTATTCAATAGAAGAATTTTTAGAAATGAACATAAGAGCCTAATTTGATGTATGCCTGACGAATTATACCATTGTAATTGGTTTTTAAATAAAGATTATTATTATTATATTGTAATAAAAAATTTGTGTTTTCCCTAAAACTTTAAAGTCTACGTTTTAGTAAGCACAAAACAGGATCGCCGAAACAGGATTGTCAAATTTTCCTTTAATTTTAAACGAAATTTGTTAAGTAAATTTGCATACATATACTAATTTCCTCAGTTCTTTGTGTGCTTAAATTGTCAAAGCGTTTAAATTTTCTCACTTTGTTAGCATTTCCTTTTTTTGACGCCAATGGCTGTTGTAAAATATTTAGTTGCCAGAACGCGTTAATATACAAAATAATAAATATTGTGTACCTAATTATTCAACACGTCAAATTCCGTAGTCGGTTGATTGCAGAGATTTAATAAAACCAGCAACTGAAGACAACTGTTTTACATTTTTGAAGTGAAACTTCTTTACTTACACTTGACTGTATAGAGTGAATGGGGTTGTCCCACTTATCAAAATTTAATCATTTAGCACAGAGTATATTTTTTCTCATACATAAACAAATATTTTAAATCAACTTTTTAGTTCTTACATCCCTTCCTCTTAATTGCAAACAAGAATTAAAGAAATAGTTATATTTGAACCCTGAATATAAACTAGTAACCGAGATGTATATAAATTATCTTCTTCTTGGTTTGCTTTTACGGTCAGCCAATCACAGGTTGAATGTTGTCGACATCATTTCTGTGTCTAAATAACTCTCTGTGTTTAAAATTCCAATGAAAAAGGCCATTTTTACTTTAGAAAAAGCTTGCGAAAAATTCTCAAGAAAATTGTTTCATAATCTATGTAAATTCCAACAAAAAAAAATGTGGGACGACCCTTTGACCACTTATCTGTGCTGTGTCATAAATTTGAATTTTATACATGAGTGTGACAAAAACGAAAAACAATTGATTAATGTGAAGTTTATATTCAAAAGCTATTTTTAGAAATTCTTGAAAGCTCACACTAATAGAAAGTTATCATAGGATTAAATTTCAAAAGTGCATCGTGCTTCAAGTAATTTTATTTTACGCAATGCTAGCGCAAAATGCGTAGGCTTTGTGAATTATTTGCCGACACTAACTTTAAAGTTTGCGACAGATCATAAGAGCGTAACGTACATATTTACGTTATGTACAGTTCATATATTACAGTTTGGCAAATATGTATTACAATTGGTGATGTAAAGTTACCGATTATTTATGATAGTAACCATTTAGATCGGATAATTTACCGGCTAATTAACACAACATGGCGGCTTCCTGTTTCAGTTTCTTAGAACAGCAAAAAACAAAAAAAAACCCGGATCGCAGTGCCCAAACCCTGCCGACAATATAGTGTATTTGCTAATACAGGCAGTCTGGTTTTATTACATGAATTTAAGTTTGTTTTTGGTCAAAATAAAAAATTTAACCCCTTAATACACCCCTTAAATTAACAGTTTTTTTCTTAATTGCAAGATTACTATCATCGAACGTCTACAACAAATTAAATACATCTTTCAGTAAATAACTCACTATGTGCAAACTAGTGTTTTCATAAAATTTGTAAACAGGTCCTGGCGAGCCGATTTACTTCAAATTTCGGGAGCACATTTTAATTGCTACTAAAAGAGTAAATTTCAATTCTGAAACGATTCTGAGAATTTTTTCGGTATTTTTGTGTCCAAAAACTTTTTTCAACCCCTAAAAACCACCCTTAAAAAGATCCGATTGGGCCCATTTTAAATAGGCTTCGTGCGGTGATGGATTCCAATATGCGTGCCATATATATATAATTTTTCCAAAAATGGTGCCAAAGTGCTTAGAAGGTTATGAAACGTCGAGAAATTTTGGTCCGACCCTTAGGTCCCGCCATCCGACCGATGCCAATAGTGTATGTTGCCATATGGCAAATACACTAATAATAGACCAGTTTTCAACAGAAAAACCGAAAAAATTAATTATATAATGTATATTTATATTTGTATAAATAAAAATTAAATGCTGTTTGTTCGTAACCGCATCACTTGAGAAAGGTTGGATCGAATTGGCTATTTCTTTTTAAATGTTGGTAATAGTTCGAATAAGGTTCGACTCAATAATCCCTGCTCTTTTATTGTGATATTATGAGAACACATGTTTACATATCATCTTCACTCACTGTTTTTATTTGAATATTGAATTTTGCACTAAAATGGACAAACAGTACAAAGAGATGGCAATATTTACGTACTGTAATCTATGTATCTAACGTAAGATTGCCAGCTGTAATATTTCTATCTTACATATAATAATAAAATAACAATGACCGAAATAGAAAGCACATTCGCCTTGACTTGCGTATGTTGTGTCAGTTAACTGCGTGGGCAGATATAATACACAAAGTAAAATGAAAACTGCTAGGAATTTAACAACAGAATTTCACTATTAATTTTTGGGACTACCCTCTATAAAATAGATGCTTTTCATGCAAGTATACAGTCATGTAAAGTGAACTATTACGCATTAGTGGGGTAAAGTAAAATAAATTATTTTTCATAATAAATAAAGAAAAATTAAATAAGTTTAATATTTTTCATATTACTTCAAGCCGGATGCGATCCCCCGGATTTTGTATACGATAAACGATTGCATATTACCGCCCGGTTGCAGATCTACATTATACAAAGTCTACTAGTTAGACACTGTTACCTGCTATTACAAATAAATTGTCAAAAAGTTTGAAAGTGGTGCAAGTGATGTGAAAAGTAGCTATTTTATTTGAAGTACGAGCAAAAATATAGTATATATCTCGGTCGTAATGATATCACTCGTTGATCGTTAAAACTCACTAGCGCTAACATAATGTCACTGCTCGTCAGTAGTAGCGGATAGAAGAAATTCCATAGACACAAGAAGACATGCATAGAGCATTCACAGTCATCTTGCGGAACCCAAATTTTACGACCTTAACACCGTAGTTTCATTTCAGTATGAAATGTGGATTCAATTATAATCACCAACAAATCATTTTAGTATTTAGTAATATTAAAATCATAAATTATCAATAGATTTATGGATAGTACTAAAACTTAACGCTCAAGTTAATTAACTATTAGCATATTAAATTTCACTTGATTAATGAGCAAAGTTGTCAAGATAAATTATATTTATCGGATTCACCTTAGCAAATTATCGCGTTATTATTTTTTAATTTTTGAACGAAATCGATTGCATGGCTGGTAATTTAGTAAATTTGTATTTAAAAATTCTGCATGCTGTTCTGATTCAATCGATTTACATTGTTTTTTTATTAGAAGCTTTTTCTCTACAGCTAGTTTCCTTTTTTTTTTATTACTTTTTAGGATTTTATCTACAATCTATAACTCTGTACTAATATCACTAAGAAGAAGCGTTCGTTTGCTAATCTCAGAAACTATTGAATGAATTAGCATATTTCTTAAAGAATATTTGAATCTATACTAGCCTACCACGTCCGAGTACAAATCAATTTAATTCTTAGTATCTCAGATGAAATCTTCACCAATTATTTGTTTCTTAGACTTGTCGTTAATATATAGGCTACACTTTGTTTCAATAACTATCCGGGTCAGCTTCACTCGGCTGAAAACCAATTTGATCCGCTATAGTAAACAGATCGGATGCAGATTTATTCAACTACTTTGAAGCCTTTCAAAGAATATCTTCAATTACAAGTTATATTAATACAATATTTAAGAAATTTTTAGAGAGTATCCAAAGGCCTGCAGGCTGTTAATCAAGCTGTGTATAATATAACTTATCTAGCCAATGTAACTGGATCAAACGACGTCGCAAAACATCCCGGAGATGAGAATTGAATCTGGTCTAAAGGCTAACAACCTAAGCACTACACTATATTGCATCTTTTAATAGGGATGTTGACTATTTTTGGGAGTTTTTTAAATCTTGCATAAGTACCTAATATTGCCACAAATATTTATTATTTTTATTTAAATACAACTCAAGCCTTAAAAATCATGTATTTTAAATCCCGTTTCAAATTTCGGTCCAGAACGTCAATACTAGTCGCGTGACGTCACCTGTTCATACCAAAGGAGGCTCAAAAGTTTACACGAGAGCTACCATCCTATAGATGCGTATTCTCTGCTCATAAACGCTAGTAAACTGAGGTGATGAAAAGTTGTTTCGTAGTCGTTGCTATAGTTACATGTAATTTGACGTTTCCTATAAACAAATAATAATAAATTACACACTAAATATTAACCAAACAATGAAGTTTTTTGACAGCGGCTGAACATATGACGTCATGCGCTCTGATTGGTGTCTGTTGTCACGTGAGTTGAGAGTGATTTTGTTAGGTTTTATTTATTAAATATTAATTAAATTCCTTAAAAATAAGGAAAAACATAGTGTTTTTTAGTATTTTTATCATAGAAACTACTACTTTTCGTTAAAATTATGTTTTTATTGGAATACAGTCAACATCCCTATCGTAGATTACGCATTGCTAGAGGTTTTCCTCTACCTGACAGCAAGTATATTTGAGAGAAATTGATGTTGGTGGATCAATACGTGTCGTATTATAATTCAAATGATTGTTGAACGTGCAATTTAGCGAAGTACATAAACTTTACGAAGACCGTTTGTTTCTATGTAATTGATTACTTGTACTTGTCACCTTGACAAGTGCCCTCCGAGAACTTCAGCACGAAATACACCGCACATCCCTCATTTACACATTTTGAAAGGTCGTTTATTCATCTCTCTCTCTCGCTCTCTTACTCATTTGCACAGATTAACGTTTATAGATATCTACAGTAGAATCTCGATAACTCAAACCTCGGTAACTTAAAAACTTCTAAAAGTTAAAATGGTATCTGTTCCCTTCCCTTCGTGTCCTGAAATCTCGTGTACTCTCTATAACAATAGGGATGTTGACTGTATTCAAATAAAAACATAATTTTAACGAAAAATAGTAGTTTCTATGATAGAAATACTAAAACACTATATTTTTCCTTATTTTTAAGCAATTTAATTAATATTTAATAAATAAAACCTAATAAAATCACTCTCAAGTCACGTGACAGACAGCAATCAGAGCGCATGACGTCATATGTTCAGCCGCTGTCAAAAAACTTCATTGTTTGGTTAATATTTAGTGTGTAATTTATTATTATTTGTTTATAGGAATCGTCAAATTACATGTAACTATAGCAACGACTACGAAACAACTTTTCATCACCTCAGTTTACTAACGTTTATGAGCACAGAATATGCATCTATAGGATGGTAGCTCCCGTGTAAACTTTAGAGCCTCCTTTGGTACCAACAGGTGACGTCACGCGACTAGTAATGGCGTTTTGGACCGAAATTTGGAACGGGATTTAAAATACATGATTTTTAAGGCTTGAGTTGTATTTAAATAAAAATAATAAATATTTGTAGCAATATTAGGTAATTATGCACGATTTAAAACACTTTCCCAAAAATAGTCAACATCCCTATTGAGCACTTGGCCCACAGTAGCTCAAAAGTTTGTCGTAGCGACCTTCATATAACTTAAAATGTGCAAATAAAAGCTCCTAGATAACATTTTGATGTTTTTTTTAAGTTAAAACTTCTTTAGGCGCGTTGGGCAATTTTTATTTCTATTTGGATGGGGGTAAAATCTTGAGGCGGGCAGACATAGAAATTGCAGATCAGAATTGTAACTCGACAGCCACGATTTGCTCTGACCGTCGTAGCTGGTTGCAAGTGGTGGACGGTGGTCCAATGTGCGTTACTCTGTTAAATAACATGATGGTACCTTCACGAACAGACTTTTCTGGTCCGTGTTATGCACATCCGTATTGTGCGCAGTCTTTTAATGTGAAAGGTCTTGCAACACTTTTTATCGGAAGTGTACAATACTTACAAGTGACGATGTTCGCGTAGTTCCTTCGTATGCACTCGACTGTAAATACTGCAACCGCTGGCTGCGAATAATGGATGTTTACAGTCGATTTCATTGAAAATTAAGTAACATTGCTGTGTGAAACCGTAGCGTCGTAAAATATCAAGAAAGAGCCCTGCATTCTTATTCATGCATGCTTCACGAATTTTTACAGTGATTTTATAAAACTAAAAAATGTGTATATTTATGTTCTGTTCTGCGAAGAAAGAGAGTGTGGTAGTAGTGAAACTCTTTCTTTTACTTACTAATATACTTTCACGCCCTCTCTTGTTCACATGCATTGAAAACAATGCAAACCAGTGCCATCTAGGATATTTTAGTGGAACAAAAGAAACGCTTTTTCATTTATTTTTTGATACCATCTGTTAGCAAGTTAGCTAATTCCTCTATACTAGTACCGTGGTTATAGTTTGTCTCCTTACTCTTGCTTAAAGAAAAAACGATCACTCTATGTGATTTCATCCTGGCACTGAAGATAGCAGAACTATAGTTTATAAAGTTATGATTCCCATTTCCACATATTTTTATTCAAATTTCTTTATATTCAAAACACAGGACGAGTTTTTTATCCGAGAATCAACTTTGATATTTTTTTTTAATTCATCATAGATTTGTAAAGTTGCCAGTTCCACTTTTTTATTGTTTTCTTTATAGTATTATATTATATTTAAAGTACAAAGTTCAATATAAAATTCTAAATACCTGCTTGTAAGAAAATTTTTTTTTCTGTCAAATTCCGAATTTATAAAGATTGCAAGACTTAAATTGAATTTGATCTCTGAATGCAGCGTTGCTAGTTGTCAGTTCAATTATTAATTTAATCTTTAATTAAGATGAAAAAACGCTGCTGCGATAGCAACGTGTATGTTTTAATTACAATGAAATGTAATATCCAATTAAAGTTTTAATCCACGCTTGAATTGATATATAAATGCATTCAAATCGTTTCATAAAAGTGATTTAATTTAATATAGGTTTTTTTTTATTACAGTTTTGCTATAAAAAACCAAATGCATGTTTAATAATATTGTTTTTTTTTTGTGAATTTCAATTTGTTATACATATTTCTTTATTACAAGTCCCTAGTTCCTAAGTAGTAATCCCACCACTGATGTAAGTACCAACTGAATTTTCAATTTGTTATAAAAAATAATATAAATTGAAAATATAAATTTTGTGCTAAGCTCAAATAATCCTAGTTGTAGATGGTCTCAAAAAAAGTTATATTCCAACCCTGATGGAAATACATTTTCCGAAATGTTGGCAATATTGGCATCGTGCTCCAGTGTAAAAAGTGTTTACACTTTTGATACTGTTACGTTTGCTATACAAAAGTGTAAGATCCACTGACTTGTTTAGTATTTCAGTGTCGAACTAAAAGTTTAACACTAGCAGTTTCGAGGAAGAAGAATTATTATAGACGTTCAACAGCTCTAGGGAAACCTAGTGTAGTGTGCAATGTAGACCACGTGATAAGCGTTTGAATTTGACATTTGCTGGAACAAATTCATACTTTTGCTAAACTTAACGTACACTTTCCAATGTAAATTTGTTTGAGTTATCCACACTCATATATAATACACATTATTGAAAGCTAATTTTTTTGAGTCTCTTTTTCACCCTAATCAACTTTTTTACAGTTCTTTCAAATTCAATAATAAATTAAAAGTCAGGCACTTTATTACGTTTACGTTGTAGGTATGTGAATTAAAATAATTAAAACGTTACATAATATTAACCTTTATGAAAACTTAATTCCTTTTTAATTAAAAAACGAATTCTTTCGAATTTTAATTAGTTTTGAGTTGGAGAATTGTTCAGCTTTTCAAATATTCGTGACGTTGTACAAAGGAAAATTTTCTGAAGTTTTCTTTTACATTCCGCAACAAATTTACTGCGTTGTAAAAATATAATATGACATTAACAGAAGGCATATATGTTTCTGACTAAAGAGGGTGACCAATTAAAAAAAACTCTTTTTTTTGGCTTCTGCGTTTTCTTGTGTAATTAGTCACGTCCTTCTTCTATATTATTATTCATCATTAATTATTATTCTACCTATTCTACTAAGGAATGATGAGCGATCAAACAATCTTCTTTTCCTTCTCCATCAAAGTCTCATTGATTATTCCAATCATATCGACTTTATTTATATTTTTTAAGTTTTGAGTGTAGAGTGCATTGTCAAAAAACTTGATGCAATAAACATTCTGTTAAAGGATAAATTGTACAAAAGAAAAGTGTTAAAAACATACATATGTCGTTGGATAATTAAAAAATTTAGATTTTCGCGAAAATCCTAGAACGTCTGCAAAAATACGGGTTCCAATTCCCCGGTTTCTAGATCTAAAACTGACAAACATTGCAAGTTAAATAAAAGCTTGTAAAAAACACTTGAAAATTTTACAAAATACACAATTATGTAAGTACGACAAACGTTTCGGGCACTCAGTCCATCTTCAGGAGCATTACTGTGCATATTATTATTGTGTATTTTTTTTAAATAAATTATTACTTTGCAGCATTTTTCAAATGTTATTAATATTTGGTAGTTTAAAATAAAAAATACGGAACGAATTTCAAGAGAATGTTATAAATATTTCCTGGAATCGATTCTCCTGAATGTTTACAATCCAGGATTAATTAGTTTCAGTCCAATAACTTTTGTTTGGAATTTTATTTTCTTTTTCGTATATTTGATATTATATATTCAAATCTTAAGATTGAAATTACTTTTGTGACTGAATGGTATTATGTAATGGAAACTTAAAAAAGTTTTATACGCAAAAAAATTAAACTCGCTGTAAGCTTCATAGAACTGAAAAATATTTTTTGAAGTGAAACTTCTTGTGCCGCAACTCGCCAAGTTCAGTTGTAAAATAAAAACACATAAAAAAAAAATTAATCTACTTTTATTGGCGCCGACCTCAAAAAACAATGTGAGAGTTATGAAGGAATCAAAGATGAAATTGTCATTATTAATTCAGTGCTATAAATCACAGAATATTTCTGTTTCGTTAGGCCTGTTTAAAGATGGAAAGCGGAAAGATTAGGGTTTGAGTCCCGACGGTGACAGGTGTTTTAAAAATATTTTTTTATAATATAGAATTCCAACAATGGATGTCTCTTAACAATTATGGCAGATGATAGCTATCAGACTGTTTATGAATTTAGTCTTGTACGATACTATAACGTATATATATTTACTAATATAATATTTATTGTCAAAAATACATTCGAAATACATGAACGATGGAAAATTAAAGTAAAACATTTTTCATAAATCAGAAGCTTTGCTTCGGTTCTGTACGCCACAACACGTTCCTTTTTATTTTAATATTCATTTATAAAACGACGGATAACACTTTTTTCTTATATGGAAATATGAGAAAATATTCCTAGAAATGAAATATAAAAATATCTTTTGAGGAATGTTAACTGGTTCTTAAATTTTTTCTGTGCTCTAAACTGTTATTGCAATGGTCTGAACTAATAAAAGTATCTTGGATTCACAAAGTTTATATATTTGTTGCGGGTAATTTCACGAACCATAGAACCGTTTTGAAAAATTATTTTTCTCTTTAAAAACCTACTTTTTTCAGAGTAGCACAAGTTCCGCTATGACAAAAAAAGAATGAGCAGTTATCGAAAATGTAAAGTAAGTCGCGATTTCTGAGATAAATTGTTTACGCTGACTAGAGATGCCTACTTTAAAATGATATAAGAGAAATTTGTTGCGTTTGATTATTTATTTTTTGCAGTTTTGATATACCAAACCAAAATAGCATGGATGACTGCATAACGTAATTGTATTTATTACTATTTGACAAATTCTACTCGCTGTAGCCTTTTTAATGAATAGAGTTGAACTGATTTGTGCTCAATATGTTTTGTTGAGAAGTTTGCTCTGCTTCCCATTCCACTATACAAAGTTCTTAGAAAATCTGACAAGGGAAACTACATTTGCATATTGCATTATTTCACTCCAGCAAACAGGGAAGGTGACATTATTAACGAGACAGTGTACTGCGTCAGATACAGTGAAAAATATGATCGTATTATAAAACGTTCTAGATGAATCCGGCGATAAAGTTAGGGAGCTCACGACTTGTTTTGGTCAGACATTTCACCAAAGCTGACGTATATTAAGATGATTAATATATTAACAACAATGAAGTGTGATGTACTTTAGCTGCAACAGCAATGGTGGATTAAGTTTCCACTTAAGCTGAAATTTTCTGTATTAATTAAAAAGGTTGTAGACATTCTAAAAAGTAATTTCAGCTGGCTGAAATTCGGGAGATTATACTTCAGCTGCGTAATTACACACACCAAAACGAACGCTTAGTAGACTAGTAAATAAGGATAAAAAAAATAGCAAATGG
Source organism: Venustoraphidia nigricollis (assembly GCA_034508555.1). NCBI lineage: Eukaryota > Metazoa > Arthropoda > Insecta > Raphidioptera > Raphidiidae > Venustoraphidia > Venustoraphidia nigricollis. The sequence continues at coordinate 1,416,155 of JAVRKA010000047.1, forward strand.
AATTTAGGTGAAAATATTTGAGTAAATGTTTACATAAATACTATATGAAAAATATTCGCTTTAACCGTTTATATATGAAGCTGAGGTATCATCCTTCACATTTCAGCTAGCTGAATACACATTCTTTATATAAATCGACAAATTTTCAGTTTTGGCGGTTTCTCATTTATTAATTATCAATTTGTATGCACGGAAGGCTGGTGCCGCAGCTGAAGGCTACGAGGCTTCATTATAACATCATATTAACCTTATAAATAAAAATCAGTTTTGGTTATTTTGGTCGTCAAAAATGGTCATGAATTCCCGGACTAATACGTTTAATATCAATTAATATTTCCAATTTGTTATTATTTTCAATATTTGATTAAAAAATATATTAAAGTCTTTAATAGTTCTTGTAATAAAACCTGAGAACAGGAGTTTATTAAACTAGTTAGAATGGAAACGTCATATAAACAATGACGTCCCTATATCTCGGCTATTCTTAAAACAATGTTCAATTATATGAATCTGAAAGAGTCTATTTTAGAAATAAATAATAGAAAACAGTTTATATACAGAAACTTAAATTAAAATTGCAAAAAGTTGTCTATATGGTGGTAGTACGGGACTATATGGTGGAAGTAAAGGTTCTGGTGAGGAGATAGTTATTCTTTGCTATTCTATGATTTTTTACTAAGAGCCAACGCACACACGTCACATTTTGTAACAAAAACACGCGACTTAGAATACTATAACGCGATTTAACGATTACTCGGCTACTCGAAATTTCTCGTGATACATCAGTTAAGTGTATTTGCTTTTGGTACCTCTGACAAACTTCAAGCGATTTAATCGCACAATTATGCGACAAAAGTAGCATGTGTGCGTTGGACCTAAGATAAAACACTGAAATATATATATTTTTAAATAAAAATATTTTTTTTCTAATTGTATAGTATATTTAAATGTACATGAACAGTGAACTTAAAATTAATATCGCAAAAGCCTTAAACTTAAAATTCAATTTATTTTTGCAATGCGCCAATATGTTTAATTTTTTAAATTTGCTTTCTGTGGTAAAATGTTGAGATAAACGAAAGAAGTTATTTTTTCTAAATTGCACCTAGGCATGCGAATGACTGGTTTGTGTTGTATTTATACGTATTTTTTATAGAAAGAAAGTTTTTAATCCAACATAACGTAAAAGGTACCGGTGTCCTTCATTTGTGATCTATCTCTGTTATATTTATTGTTTATATGTGCAAACAATACGTTATATCGAATCATATAGTATTAAGTATAATATAGATTCACAAAGTTAATAGAGCAGTAGTTGATTGATCGCAAAGGAAACTATTCTACTGTGATCTATTTTGAAAGGTTTGTATCAGGTATAAAGCTTCACTTTTTCTTGATATGTAGATTATAGACGTTCGACAATAAAAATCATAAATATCTATTCTTTGTCTGTTGCGCTAAATGTAATTTTTACCTTTACAACAAACCAGAAACTCAATAAATAACAATAGTAACGGATATTAGCGCTATTTTCAATATCTTTTTTTTTTTTTTTTTTTTGAAACGTTGCGTAGTCATTTAAAATATATTATGCATTCTTTGGTTGGATAATTAAGGCTTTACTGTAACTCACTTGTGGTTTAAATGGACAAACCAAGTTTGAAATTTAGCTCTTTGTATATAATAGTAGTATACTAGCTAGTTATTATAGTATTATAATTTACTTCAAGAACAACTTTATAATATCTGAATACATGAAAAATATTAATTAGTCTAATAAGCTCTGAAGATATTTAAGTGTCAGAATATTCAGGAATAATAAAATTCCATTTTGCAATTGGCATCTTCTTTCAATTTCATTAGTCATTAGTGTCGATGCAAAAGCTTTTATTTCAAAACAAATATTTATTCCTATTCATAAATAAATTGCAACTTTGTATTCTTTTTCATTTTAAGAATCAAAATGTATATGAACCTGACTTTAAAAATGTTTGAAAAAACAAATTTTTCAACTCGGTTACAGTAAAAGAAGGAAAGTTTACATGCTTATTTATAGCGGATTATCTTAGAAAAAATAAATCCAAAAAAAAAATGTTATAATTGAAAATTTTAAAGAAAAACGATAAAATATTTCCAAAATCTGTATTTGTGGCGTTTCTTTAGAAATATTTCTTCTTGCAATGTTTTTGTCTATTTTTAAACAATTAAAGAATGAATAGACAAATTGATAATTGATAATAATGTAGTTTTGTAAACATTTTATTGTGCATAGCACAGCAACAAACTTTGAACTTACAATAATTATAGAATTGCATAATTTACTAATTCTTTTTCATTCGTAAAAATTATTCAGGAGCTTCCCACTTCTTTTTAATTTTGGAGATATTATTGAACAGCCCTTTGTAAGGAAGAAATTATCTAAAACTTTGTTTGCAATAAAGAAAGTCACTGATCTTGCATCTACGGAAGCAACTATTATAGCATACTACCTATGTCATATTTCCTAAAATCATTCAGTACGGAATTGTTTTGTGTAGTAGATCTCCTCGTGCCATAAAAATTTTCAAATTGCAGAAGAAAGCTTTAAAGATGATAGCCCACGTTGGTTAAACGGATTTTTGTCGTGAGTTGTTTAAAAATCTTAAAATTCTTACCATCTTTGTTTGTATACAGAGCGTTGTTGTATGCAAAATCTATACTTGATATTGCAATAAGTCACAGCACCAGAAATAAAGACAGTGTTAACCTTCCCCGAGGTAGGCTGACTGTCTCGCAAACGGTCCTAGATTATGTGGCACTCAAAATATATAATGCTCTGCTTAGAGACATAAGGGATCTACCAAGAAATGTTTTTAAAAACCGCATAAAAAGTAAACTGTTGAAGAATCCTTTGTACGAGAGAGTTTTATCAATTGTATAATTAATTTATATGTATCTATGTTTATTTAACATAAGCTCACACGTTTATTGTAGTGTTTACAGCTCTTAATAAATTATTATTATACTAAACGGTTCTACCGTTTAAAAGAAAATTAGAATAGGATATTTGCTCTCTCTAATCTCAAAATAGTCCAAAAAACAAAGTCGCTATCCGCGTATGTCTGCTTGTTCGCTTAGCTCTTCTAAGCTACACAATGGCGTTTGATGAAATGTACTTTTTTGTACAAAAGAAGCTACATTAAATATAAAAAAACAGTGGCCCTCGTGACTTAATGTGATGATATACAATCGTGAAAGCCAAATTCAAATCGATCCAGCGGTTTTAAAGTTTATTGCAATTATACAGGCGGATGAGAAAAGGAAACTTTATTCTTCTTGATTTTATAATTTCTCACAAAATCGCGGAAACTAAAAGAAAGAAATCACCCTAATGCATCCCTCTTCAAATAATATGCAAAACCTTAATGTAAAGTGATATTTAGGGATGAAATATAAAAATAAACTTGGCAATACGTTAAGATCATAAACGATTGTCCAAACATTTTAAGTACAATTCGGTAACTTTTCAGCTAACAGAGGTTAATATCAAGAAAAAAAGGGATAAGAGGTCATACATTTTCATACTTTATTGCCCATTACGTACGCCCATGATTATATTTACTTGAGAAAAATCGAATTTATCCGAACCACTGAAGTAACATGTGACAAGTTAATAAATATTTCGCAGTTGGCATTTAGTTTATGATAGTTATATGTATTTAACTGATTTCGCTACAAAAAATAAACATTTTGGAATATCTCTCTATTTACTGTTAACATTTAATTTGTGATAATTATATCATAAACTAAATACATTGTAGACTCATCAAATGACAACGTTAATGAACCAGAACATGACGGGCTCTACTCGAAAATTTTTGTAAGTGACTAATTTTGAGATAGATTGTAGATTATAGACGCCCAACATCTGAGGTCATCAGCGTCTATGACTAACTTTGAAATCATCTTTCTAACTAAAAATGGGAATATTTTAATCTTGGTGTTAGTTTTTCCTACTTGAGTTGTTACATTATTTAAAGGGTATTTATTCAGAGTTAGTCATTCACAATAATGTTTGCTAAGAAGTAGCAAACCAGACACGTTCTGCTTCATAATGTATTCATATTTACTTTAAACAGAGGTGAATTTGACTGCTTAACTTCTCTAGGCTCTAACTCAAATTCTGTCCTCCTTGTGAGTTATGTTTGCTTATCGTATTCTATTTTTATAACTTTTAAAACTTCTAGCTTTCATTTAAAATCTTCTATTCCTTAAAACGTGCTTCCCTAGACTCTAGTCTACTTAACCTTATGGTTAATTCATCGCTCACTGTAAATAAGCATTATTTTTAATTAGGTATAATTAAGATATTGTGCACTCAATATTTAGTTTGTTTTATTATTTCTTAAGTTTTGGTTTTAATAATTCATTTCGATTTTTGCCTAGTAAAAGAAAACAAGTCCCATGCAATCGTTTATTTTATAATATCCCAAATATAAGACACCAAGTATATTTTAACATCCAGTCTACTGGCAATTTTATGGTGTTGCTAAGTGAGTGGTCAAGTGAAAAATTAGAATTCTAAACAAGCGGTTAATCACTTTTGATAAGATATAATAGGGGTCGAATTAAAAGAAAAAAGATATATTTTATTGATTTTAAAACTAGTGACGTTTAAATATAATTTAATAGTCATTATGAAAGTAGAAAAAAAATACTGATTGGAAATATTTCATGATGAGTAAAATATGTATTTCGTCTCAGTAATTTTTTTCTAACAACTGTCAATAATTTATATTTGTGACCAAGAGTCAAATTAATTATTTTAGTTTTGATTCGACCCCTAGAATAATAAAACTTGAAAATTAGACGTAACATAAAATGTGATTATAATTGGTCTTTGCTTTGCTATTTATAGAAACTGATATTCAAATTTCTTGAAGGGGGCCACTCTATTGAGCGCAATTTCGATTTAATTAATAATTATGTATATTAGAAAATACCACCATCAGTCTGTTTATATGATCAAAAATTTGATGTAAAATAATTACTAAATCAATATTTCAATAGTTCTATATTATTTCTAAAAATGAATTTAAAATAGCTTATTTATAGAATTGATTAGAATAGATTATTCAGAATAAACAGTTTGTTCAATTGAATTATAAACGTTACCGATTAATAGAAAAAATTCTTAACGATATACACGCGCATTTAAGCATATAAGAGTCGAGACTTTTGACATTTCACATTTTTGTAAATTTGTTATCTACAAATTTATTTAACTACATATGTTTTTTTTTTTTATTTTTCAGATACCTTTTAAATTAATTAATTTAATGTAAATAGTTTAATTTAATTAATTTAATGATAGATTATCAAATTAACAGATATATAAGTATTTATCAAAAGAGATCATTTAAGAATTACAAAAATATAAAAACAATAATACGCCTATATCTATATTAATAAAAGAACTAGTTTTCATTTATGTTTCCACAAACCTCGAGAATCGCTAAACCGACTTAAAAAAATTATTTCACTGTTTAAAAGCCTATTGTTTGATAAGTGTCATAGGCTACATATATTATTACTCTATAACAAATGGGGGAAGAACAGTTGTGAGGAATATATACATTAACTGACCTGCAATTTTCTAACGGGGTTTTCGGGTAGTAAGAGCGAAAGGTTTATTTGTTTGTCGTTCTTTCACGAAATGACTCAACGGATGTCGATGATATTTTGAATAAACCTTCGTTGTGGATTAGATTTCAGTCGCTTTCAATTGAAAAATATTATTACAAAAATAGAAACTTAGTTTTTCAAGCCTATATGCAATCGGACGAATTTTTTTCAAATTAGAAAATGAGTGAAACTACAGAAAGTTTAACACAGTAAAAATGGTCAGATTATTGAGCCGTTCTTTGTATTTGTATTGTTGACAAAATGGAAACATTTCTAGTTGTTTTTGTAACGGTCTAATAATTTTTTTTTAATATTTACTTAAAATTGGAAATTCCGATGAAAAGTGATGACATCTAAATTTTTATATTTTAGTTTTGTGTATCCTATATAGTTTGATCAAGATCTGCTATGTCTATGTATGTTTTTTATCTTACAATATTTGATGATTTGTTAATTTTATTCAAATGAAACTGAATCCGGTTAAAGACTATATAATCAATGTAGGGTTACGGCAAAGAGATTCCAAGCAAAAAATGTGCATGCCGTGAAATGGGTCGTATATTAGGACTCTACAAGTACGACCCTTAAAGTTCACATAACAAACTTTGCAGTATAATCAAAAGTGAATATTAAATATATGTAAATTAAATCCGAGAAATCTTTGTCAGAATTCATAAAATACACTTTTTTTCTGCAAAAAAAAAACGGCTAGCTCGATTTCATCACAATGTATTTAGTGTCATATTTGCGTTAAAACGCTTCAATTAGCACTCTGATAAAGTCGGTATCATTTTTATTCGCGAGATTTCCTATAAAATCCACTTTGTTGTTATATTTTTGTTTAAACAGAAAAATGGCTGGAGTGATTTTGATAAAATTTCTTTCGAATGAAAACGACATTATTTATTCGTGAGATTTTTTGTATTTTTTGCAGTCTTTTTGTTCAAACAAAAAGAATGACAGGGAAATTATTTCTTTAAGGTCTTATTTATGTGACTACTACACTTCGATCGGTATACCAATTAATGTAGTCGATATCATTTTTTATTCTCTAAATATATCGCGCTAGAAAAAAATAACTACGTATACCTAGTGACTTAACCAGAATGGTGTGCTTATTTTTTTATTGATCAACATTTCGATACATATCGTGGACCTTAACGCGACCGATAAAAATTAGCACCTAATTATTGTTACCGTATATTTATGTAATCATGTTCATATAGTATTATCAATATGTTTGCGTCAATTTTTGAACAAATACGAATTATAAATTCGATGTCATTTGATAAAAATGGTCACTTGATAAATTTTAAAAGAATATTCTCATTACATTTTTGTTAGTAAGAAAGTTAACATTTACTTATCATTATTACAAATAGTGAACAATGATTAGTAAACATAATACTTTATTTTGATGATCCAACATTCAGGTCGCGAACTTGACCTTGTAAGCGCCATCTCTCTAACTGTCGTTCCGTTTCAAAATCATTTTTTTAATTCACACGATCAGTCTTTAAAAAAAACTCAAAAGAAAAATAGGAAAATTATCATTATTAAAAAAGAGAGTACAGAAGTTAATCTCTCTTTTTCTCTCTCATTCGCCGGTTTACTGTCACGTCCTCTCTCTTTCACATGCACTAGAATAATATAAACTTTTAAATATAAGCGCCATCTAGGAAAATTTATAAAAACAGACGAAACAACTATTCATATATTTTTACTGTCATCTATTTGCGCTGTACTAGTACCGTGGTAGCATTCTTTTTTCTTACTTCTACAATTTCCGTCACGCTTTTTCCTTGCACTGTCGATCAGAATTCCTTTTGCGCCTATTTGTTTTAAACTAGAATTTTTTCAAGTGGATGTGTTTTTATATATTTACCATTCAATAGGGATGTTGACTGTATTCAAATAAAAACGTAATTTTAACGTTAATTGGTAGTTTCTATGATAGAAATACTTAAAAACACATTATTTTTCCTTATTTTTAAGGAATTTAATTAATATTTAATAAATAAAACCTAATTAAAGCACTCTCAAGTCACGTGACAACGAACAGCAATCAGAGCGCATGACGTCAGAGAGTCGTGAACAGCATCAGACGCTGTAAAAAGGCTTCATTGTTTGGTTAATATTTAGTGTGTAATTTATTATTATTTGTTTATAGGAAACGTCAAATTACATGTAACTATAGCGACGACTACAAAACAATATTTTATCATCTCATCAGTTTACCAGCGTTTATGAGCACAGCCTCCTACTTTGTGCCCGTCTGACGTCACGGCAGTCACGTGACAAGTATTGGCCGTTTTGGACCGAAATTTGAAACGGAATTTAAAATACATGATTTTTAAGGCCTGAGTCGTATTTAAATAAAAATAATAAATATCTGTAGCTATATTAGGTACTTATGCACGATTTAAAACACTTTCCCAAAAATAGTCAACATCCCTATTTTGTTCTACCAAATGCCAAGCGATGATTTTAAGTTCGAATCCCATCGCGTTTATGGATGTTTAGTTTTAATTGATGTTGTTACTTAATGCAATGAAGACGCTAAGGTTCTCAGCTGTCGAGCGTCTATAATCTAAAATAAATTAAAATTGTTCAAGTGATAAGAAAGTTTCACTTCAAAAAGAAAGTCTGTTATGTAAGCATTTGAGTCATGCAAGTATAGGTTAACGTGAATAGATTTTAAAGTGGCTTGTTAGTAGTGCTCTTATGGTAGACGGTTTTACAGAGATGAGTAACGCAAAGTGCAAATCCTGCGTCTGTGAGATCTATTGTCGACCGATCACAGTACGCTCTGGTAAATTATTTGCGTCTGCTTATACTTTTATACAAAGAAGGTCACACATTGAAGCAGCGCAGAAGACAAATTTTAGAAAGAATTTTAGAATTACAAATAAAATTTATTGTTCCACAATATATAAAATACAAAATAATAGTAAAATAATAAAAACAATAAAAAATGTAATAAATATATATTTTCTTTACAATATATTGATATTTTTTATGCGTAGTCGTTAGATGCCACACTGCAGCTGCTACAATATAAAGTAATATTGAATTTGAAAAACAGCAAGATTTTACATAAAGAACTAGCAGCTAATATATATTCTAAATATTTGAAGGAAGTTTGTATCTATGTTATTTCAAAACTTGAAAATCGCTGACCCAATCGCGTATTTATGTTTGCGTGTTCAATAGAAGGCAGTACTATCCAAAAATAAATCAAATGTCGTATGTGACCATTCTGTGAAATGTACCCACAGTTTTTCGCAAACTTTGAAAATATTATTACTTCAAAATTTCCCCGGTTTTGTTGTGTGAAATAAATACGAGTATAATTGCGATTCCATGTGCGATTCGAAGACAACTGACGTTAAATCAACATGCTTTGTAAGTTATGTTGCATTACAAAACTGTGCTTATTTGGAGGCAGTACTGCCTTCCATTGAGCACGCAAAAACTAATAATGCGTTTATTACTACTACAAAAGAAGGATGAACGATTTACAACCAGTCGAATTTTTTATTTAAAAAGTCGGCATAATTAAGGTCATTAGTTAACAAATTATATAAAATTAAAACGACATTACAAAACGTCCACGAGCGTCACAGTTGTCCTCTGCACTCAAGGGGAGCCAAACAGAGTAACTAGTGTAGAAAAATTAACAATAAAGTCTATCTGAATTGTTGACAGTATATACTCGTTCGCATTATTGTACAACAATCGCTTTTTTGTACAGATGAAGCTACAAAACATCTTATGTCTATATTATTGTACATCGATTTAAATATGTGTCTTGTGAATCTGCCCTTTTCTTAATGTCAGACACGTGACTCATCTTTGTGACACTGTATTGGACAAACCTCTGAATCTTTTTGATAATAAAATGTATAGTACGTTATATTTAAATGGAAACACGGAATTAAGTTCGGACTTAGTTTTGCTGTCGTTTGACAAACAAACAGTGCGCTTATATAAAAAGTGGCCGAAATATGTTTAAAGAAAACTTGACTGTGATTTTGTTCCGTGATAATAATTATTAGATTTAGGTTTAAGGTAAGCCGATAGTAATAATGTTTATCTTAATCTTAATATATTAGTATAAATCTGAAAAGCACGCCTCAACAACCCAATGAATCTGACTTAACGTACAGGCAATTTATAATCCGGATTAGCATATAATTTGTCACATTTTAACCCATTAGAGTCAATAGTTCTTCATCTATTTCATGGTTTTTTATAGAACAAATAAATTAGCTTTCTCTAGAAACATAAAAATCGCAGTCATATAAAAAGCCAGTTCGTTATATAATTATTTTTGAAGCAGCGACAAGCTCGCAAACTACTGAACTGATTTCCATACATATAATAACCTCACTATCGGGAGTATTGTATTTACGACGTGGGTGACGCTGGGTATCTCACATAAAGTAAATAAGTTTTGTTTTCACTTGGATTTATTTATTACTAGCGGCCCACTCCGGCTTCGCCTGGGTGTAAATGTAATATATAGGATATAAAAGATGAGAAAAATTATCATTAAATTCTCAACGTGTATTGAATTTGCGCGAATTCAATGGCTTTTATTTGTGAATGTTCAAAAATCGAAGAAAAATCTTATTTCCCAAAAAGAAATTTAAAAAATTCTGTTGATCCGATGGCTACCAAACTTCAGAAGATCACCCGCTGGGCTAATCTAAAGATTGTCTGAAAATTTCATCAAAAATGGTCTACCTGTTTTGGAGTCCATAGATTACATATACATTGTCTTTTATCTATATAGATTATTAAAATGTAAAAAGTGGTTATTGTGACATAACGATAATAGTTGGACATATAGTATCGCGAAGTTTTTTGTAGTTATTGATATGTTCTTTAATATTGTAGAACATACTTTTGTTCTATCATCAATAGTTTCCGCAGCGCATGCGATGAAAGATGTTTAATGGCATTTTTTTTACACCTTAGGTTACATTACTAATGTTTCAGTAAGGATCCCTAATATTTTCTAGCAATAAATATAGCCTATGCTACTCAGGGTGAATGTAGCTTTCTAATGGTGAAATAATTTTTTAAATCGGCACAGTAGTTTTTGAGTTTATTCATTACAAACATACAAAAATACAAATCTTTCCTCTTTATAATATTAGTATGATTAGTAATTATCAGAACACAAAAATGTTCGCCGCTCTTATTCTCACCAAAAATCAATGTCATTCTGATTTATTCATAACGTAAATAGAGGGTCTCCTCAGTTAGGCTGACCTCTTACGTGGACTTTATTACAATGCAGTTTTTTTTAATATCGAAACAATAAATGCGGTCTTAGACAATCTCATTACGCTATCATAACAGTAAATAACGCCGAGCTAATAGTGTTACTTAATTATAAGACGAAATAGCAAATTTTGGTAACCACTATGAAAAGATGTATTGGCGAAATATAATTCACTAATGTGACAAAACATGTGTCAATTTAATAGTTTGTTATAAAGCTTAAATAAAATGAGATGTATATCAAATAATAATTATATGAAAAACATACAAATCAAATATTTGAAATATTTAATGTTGATATAACTGTCACCTTGCGATTTGAAAGAGATACAGTTCGAATACAGTGGGTACGACAAGGACAGGCGATATGAAACTTTTCGTGAAACGATTTTTTGTCTTCAAGTTGTCAATCCTGGGTATTATTTGCACTTTGGACGATTACTAGCGACAGAAACCTACCTAATGAGCACACCATGCAATATTTCCGCCATGGATCAATAACTTAATCTAAAAGAGCTTAAAATAATTTATCTCAATGAAATATGCATAAAATTGTGTTAAATTCGTACTTCGTAGTACCGATATTTCGTGAATTTAATTGCTTTGAAGCTGTCAAAAACTTAAAATTAACAAATTACAGGTCACTTACATTATTTTTCGAGAGCTTATAAATAAATAAGTTAATAAACTGAACGCAGTGATATTAATGATGAAAAATTAAATAATTAAAATGTAATTTTTGAACTATGTACTTTGACATATTGTATGACATTGAAATTATAGATGATCGTTAAAACTTAAAAAATTATTTACAAGTCAAGGTACACACATATGTTAAATAGTTTTTTATAAAATGAATTACTAGCATTTAAGTCTGAAATTCAAAATTCGTCTGTAACTAGCTTTGATCCACGATTGCTTGCGTAAATATCGTTTTTTTTTTTTTTTGAAGCACTATCTCAACCCGAGTAAAAATATCCTTTTAGAATCTGTAAAATAGCCATAGAAAATGTATTTTAATAAAAATATGATATTTTAAATCAGATTTACCCTATCGTTAAATAGTTGAGTCTTATTCGTCTTCTGAATAAAAAAAATAAAAAAAACAGAAATCAAAATCAAAAAAGTTTTATTCATTAGAAAAATATGGCGTTTCAAACAATGGTCTGAGGAGTGAGTGTTACAAATTGCAACTTACAATAAGAGAATAACTATTTACGCACGGTCGTATTATCCTCGAAAAGGGGGACTGAGCCTGTCCCGCGCGGGACATTTAATTTTGATTTAAAAATCGGGACGTCTGGCAACGCTGATTGTAGCTAAGGTGACAATATACTAGCACAATTAAAAAGATTTCGGAGTCTTAATGGCAAATTAGTATATAAAATGATAAGTACACAACTTTTAACCCATAAATAGAATTTCTTCACATAAATATGTTGTAATATTAATTTTACAGGACAATAATTTAATAGTTTAATATTATGATATTAGCAAGAATTCAATTTTTTTTAAACCGTCCGTCCCTGTTTGACAGACTCCATTACATTAGTAACAAGCTGGAAAAATTAGTGGAAAATCAATACGGCACTGTTTCTAATATTCACATAGAGGAAATTTCAATCTAATATTTTGTCCAAACACTGTATACAGAATACAACAATAATAGCATTCATAGAAATTATGTGTTAATTTATTAATAGATAATTTTGAGTCGCAAATATATAGATATGCTTACAGTAATACCAATTAGCACCGTTACGCCAATGACAGTTTAATTAACTGCTGGGATAGGAACACGTGTAGACGTTTGTCAGATCGTTTTGTCTCGTTGCTTTGAAAACTGATCAAGTTATTCAGTTTTCAAATTTACAACACATGTTTTTCTTAAAATCCTAGAACGCCTTTGACTGGGTTTCCTGCACAGTTTTTGGTCTGTTCTTTCCATCAATTCGTCACTTCTACTGTTTAGCTTTGGGTCTCCCCTAAGTCTATAGCCTGGATCTGCTCTATATTATGAGCGCCGGGTGGGAGGTGCAATTACTCCTTTTTCTGAGCAACATTTTTTTCTGGTTTGTTATCTAAGTCAACAGACATCATCGACAATATAAAAACAAAACAATAGCTTTGGATATAATAAAGAATGTATCACATAACGTGTTTTCGGAAGACAATTATAAAATATTTGGATCATCGCAGTTATCTATTTACTATAATATCTTGGTTGTTTGTATATAAAGCACGCGCACTTGAAACAGGATTATTTTGAATTATTTCCATCAAATTGATAAATCTAATCCACTAATGAACCATACTCACCTTTGTATACTGCATGTTTTCCCATCTGAAAATAGAATAGCTTTATTTCAAATTGAGTACCCAACTAATAAAATTATTTTTCGGCTTATAAAACAGCGATATATCACTTCCTCTAAACGTCTTTGGATATGCGTCAGGCGAACATTTTGTTGGAAATTTTATTTTATACTTAATAAAATTGTTGATATGCCTAATCTAGAACGATACTCATACCGTTTAGAATGAAATTTGAAAAAAAAAAACATATTTTCGCTATTGTTTCATCTTAAAGATGTAATTTTGCAAAGTTTTGCTTGTATTATTTTTGACCTGAATAAATAGCGTAAATACAGCTATTATGGGCTACGCGCATCCGAACATGATCTCTATTCTAATGGTAGTCACTATTCTGTTGGTAGTCTTTTTCTGCGAGCAGCTTAGTCATGTTAATTTTGATGTAACTTTGTTCTGTTATTTTTGTTTTTACATTGTGCGCGCGATCGTAAAAAAATACTCTCATTATTTTTCGTAACGTGCCAAAAAAAAAAAAGAATATAACTTCAAAAACATTCTGTATATGACATGTATTATAATGTTTTAATGTTGAGTTGAAAGGTACCCTAATCATAATTTGTTTGAGACTGCGCGGGTCAAAAAACAATTGCTGATAAAAAAACATTGCATGCCAGTGAGATTTTTCCATCTGTACCGATTGTCATTAATAAATTCGATAAAGCGAAAGTAAATATGTTTTTTTTGCCCATTAATGATATCTACATAGTATAAAAAAATCGAAAATATTATATACAAAATGTATCTTAATATTCGAAAAAAATATATTATAAATTATTTATGTTATCTCATATCTTCAAGCTTACAGCTTTCCTTCGCTTTTTTTAAGCATGGCTATGTATTGAAATCTACCGAGCGGGGTAGAGTAGTGGTGACAGCACTAGACTCGCATTCGGGAGATACCGGGTTCGAATCCCGGCGGGGGCAGATGTGGCTGGGACTTTTGAAACGGTAATTCCTGTACCGGCCATCTTGATTGAGGTTTTCCATGGTTTCCCTCAATTAATTCCAGATAAATATCGAGATGGTTCCTTATTTGAGGCCATGGCCGATTACCTATCAAACTCCTAGTTCAAAAATTGCCTACCTTATCCTAATTTCCTATAATTCCTTCATTCGCCCATTGCTATTACATAAGTTGAAGTTTTAAAAATGTAGAAAAATAACGGGAAGTGTGGTAGATGGAAAATAGTAATGGTGCGAATGGCGTCTGTTATGACATAAAGTCGAGAAACGGACGTTAAACGCATTATTATTATTATTATTATTATTATGTATTGAAATCTGCCGCGACTAGACTATGGTGTCGCCATTATTTCTTATTTTCGAAACTGTAGCGCTTTATTGAAACATTGTGTATATTATTGACCATCAACAATGCATTTGTAATTTTTATCTGTGTCAGTCGACTTACACATGAAAGAGTAAACTGACGAAACTATTATCAGTTTTGTTATATATAAATTGCGGTATAATAATATTGACCACAAACTACATACGTAGGACAAATTAATACCATCCAGTCGTTATAAGCCGTATATGCAATTACAGTGCAATCAGTTTAAATGTCTATCGTAGAATTACGGTCACGCTCGACTCGGTCCGTAATCTAGCGCATTTTCATTGGTTCAACCCAGCTCTTCCCTCTAAGGTAACTTAGAGAAGAAAGTCTGTAAGTTGCTATGTCTAATATTACTTACTGACTACCTTCATTGTCTTGTAATTTTATGTGTTGAAAACAGACAAATTAAAAGTGTCAGAGGTTGAATATTAACCGCAAAACTAATAAATTCTGTTCTATGTCGTTAATATGTAGTTTGTAGCGTTAGGGGCGGTATGGCCCGTCACTTCATGTTCATATGTTGCCTATGTTTTAAAGCACTCACTGATAAACTATGAAAACCAAATTAAAATCGGTCCAGAGATGTTTAAAAAGCATACAGACAGACTCCAAAAGCAGACTTTATTGGTATATGTATAATAAATAGATTAAATTATTGAATAAATTGTGTACTGATCTGCTATGTTAAAAAAAGAAACAACAGAAAACAGTCTCACGGGTAATTGGAATAAAAATAAATCAATTTAAACACTCATTGATTGCAACGTTTCGTCTTTATTTAATTAAGACTTTTTCAAGCTCTGAAAAAATGTTTACAAAAATTAACAATCTATTATAACATATATCTGGAATTGAACTTTAAAGATAAAAGAAACAATTATTCTTTTGTTTCTCGAAAGATTTTTTTCGTACTAAAAATCTTTTAAATCTGTTATAAGCCGAAATCCAGCGCTGATAAATATTATTTCCTTATAAATATTGTTTTTATATCTGACCACATCTGAACTAACGATTTCCTAGTGTCATTAATATTTATTTCTTAAAAAAAACGATTTCCCTGTGACAGTCACTATTTATTGTGGTTATTAATAGAATTAAAGCATCAAAATTAAAAGAGAAACACAAAATAGTCACTTAATATTCCAAGTAAATAAATATTTTGTTGAATTTTTAAATAAAGGAAGTTCTAGATTTTTTTTTTTTTTTTTTGTTAAATGCATATATATTTTTGTTATATATAGTTTTGCGGTTACTACAACAATATTTTTGCGGTAGATTATATTTAATATGAAACTAATTACTTCATATCTATTTTTGAAACTGTATTAAAAAGATTTATTGTCTGAAATTATACTGTTATCAAAATGTATATAATAATCATAATGATCGAACTTTTCCTTTTAATTAAAAATGGATCAAATTTATTATTATTTTATTTACGCAGAGATAGCAAAGAACTCTTCTTTTCAAGATGATGGCCAAGTGGGGTACCCCCTGTTCCGAAAACTCGGTTTTATACTTACCCTACCGAATACCAAAAAAAATCGCTGTCTATCCACAAAGCTCTTAACAACTTACTGTCTACCGTTATTAATATCATGAATATAAATGAAAAATTTTACTGAGTGTTGACGTTAATGCGAACTACGGAGAGGTCATACGTCCCAAGATGGCGTGTTACCTTTTTCTTCTATTATCAGAAATGTATATATTAAGACATAAAGTAACTAAAGATTTGAAAATAAAATATCAGGAAAAAAACTTTCAAGGCAAAAGCTTTTATTGAATTGTACTACAAAAAAATTATGTTTAATAATTTATCTTCATAATTATGAAAGCGTGGAGTCGTGGGATTTCGTCTTTATACCGTAGATTTTCTACAGAAATGAATTAAATCGTTATTTGGACTCACAGGTGGTTCTGATAAAATCTTTAATATTTTTATAATAATAGTGTTAGAAAAGCAGTCAGATCACCTAAAACCAGACACGCTTGATAGGTACAATTAACTGTCTGACATTTCCAATTATTAAAAAAAAAACAGGTGTGCACTGCCGACGTTCTTTGTCAACCGGAAATCGCTAAAATTTCTTGATAATTTATGGGTCATTAGAAAGTTCGACTCGCTATACGCTCTGCACAGAATAGAACCATTCTAAAAAGCCTGTAACTTCTTCCACATCTGCGTGGAATCAGGCAAAGTGCATTGATGCTCTGTATCATGCCTCCTGCGTTAGAACCAGGTTCTACTCCGAAAACCAGTAAGAGTATCAAATTAAATTCCAATTTGTTCTTAGAAAATAATCATTTGAAAATATTGATTAGTTCTAAACACAAATAACCCTGTTGGTGGCCTTATAAGTTGACTGCATTTTTTTGAAACCGTCCATGGACAATATACATAGATTTTACTGTAGTTAGTCTTGAAAACTTTATTAAACGAGTCAGCTGAAAAAGTGATGAACTTGAAACTAACATATTTATTTATAATAAAAAACAGTATCACGGGTAATTGGAATAAAGAAATAAATCAATTTAAACACTCATTGATTGCAACGTTTCGTCTTTTCTTTAATTAAGACTTTTTCAAGATCTCAATATTCCAATTACCCGTGATACTGTTTTCTATTATAACATATATCTGGAATTGAACTTTAAAGATGAATATTTATTTATTACACATTGTGAATTTTTAATGTTAAAACTTAATCGAATAGGCATTTAGTACCTCCATAAACATGTAAGCATTCGTCAATAACCGTAAGAATGAAATATTACCCATTACTCAAATAAGTAATTGTTTAGTTGAAGTTAGCACCTGAAGACCGTAAAGTTTTTAGTGATCTTGCTTATCTAATTAAACTCCGTTAGCTCAGCTGGCAAGCATATCTATAAGGAAGTATATTAACAGCCCCTGGAGAAATATTCTATTTAGTAATCAAATCAGTTACAGAATAATTTAATATCCGTTGTGCATAATGTACAAGCAATATTATTGCAGATGCATTGTCTTATAATCTGCACATAGTGTGTTTTGTTTATTTTATTCATACACCGATAAAACTACACGAAAATCATTAACCGACTTCTAATAATACAGTAAATAGGGCTTTCAAAATGTAAAAAGTAAATATAAGTAGTAAAAATTATTCCATTGTTTCGGAGCCTATTATTTCCTGGGTGACATACGCTATTGGTGTCACGGTGTGTTTGGTATATTAGAGTAGAGTGGATATAACAACTCAGTGAAATTTATTTAGATTTACCACTTATAACAAACGGGCTAGTGATAGATTTCTTAAAGTTTAGATTTAAATTAGAGTTAGAATAGTAAGTTGTTTTTTATATTTTTTATTTTTATATTGAAACTGATACATTTAAAAGAACAAAAAACAATGGAAAATAACGGAAATGAAAAATGTTCTTCGTTAAACAATTGTCAAATTCAGACATATATCATGTATGTGATCTATACTCAATATTTACTCCGCCTCGAGAGTAAATGACAGCATCAAAATTCTCAAAAATTAATGAACTAATACAATAAAGATATAGTCAATTTAAAATAATATGTAACTGTTTAGAAATAATTGAATTTTCCTTCGCACGAATATTACAAATAAATAAAAATGAAAAAGTACTTCGTCGAATATTTATTTGTCTACCTGATTTTTATATTTTTATACAATATACAATTTATGTAATAACACATAATTTATATACTTAATTTTAGTATATAGATTACCGCTTCCTTGGCAAAGATACTAATTAACTAAGATTATAAAAAATTAACTAAAATGAGTTGTTTTTAATGAAATTAATAGACTGATAAAAACGGCAGACATTAAATTATAATTGATGTAAAAAAATATATATCTAATCTATTTACGCCGCCTTAAACATTGTTCCCTTATGTTTTCTTAATAAAGATAATTTTATTAAAGTAAATATGTACGATTTAAAAATATTCCACAACCAAACTGAAATAAATTTAACACAGTGAGGACTGCTATTTTTTAATTACATTATGACGCTAGTTGCAAGTAATGTATACCTGTCAAACGCTTAGAAACTAACTCTTATTGTTCAGTAATTCTTTATTTATTCATTGTTAACCACTAGACTTTTCACTGTTGAAATTTTTTGTGAGCATGGCTCAGCTCGCGCCATATATTTTCCTAACAATTAATTTGACAGGCGAAAAATGATTTTGAAAAAATTAAATAGTAATTAAATAAAAAATATAATTGAAAGAAGTGATACAGCACCGTAAAAAAATATTTCACTACTTTGGAAAATATATTTTTAAACAATCAACAATTTATTAGTGTTTTTTATTATTTCTATCATAGAAACTTCCACCAATTAAATTTTTATTTGTAGACAGTCAACATCCCTATTGCAGACACAATTACGCTTTTACAGTTTACACTACGGATATTTATAAACAAGGCTAATTATATCCTTCTAGTTTGACTTAGGCGCTAAATGACCTCAGTTGTGAGACGTCTATAGCGTGCAATCTAATCTAGTTTGACCTGATTAAAGTTCTTCACCTAATAATTAATTCAGTTCAAATAGACAATGATATTTTATACACGTGTCTGTGGTAGGTTGTATTCTATTTAGCCTAAAGATAGTGTGAATTAATGTTGTCAATTTCGCAACACCGTAGGCAGAATGTCCTTGAATTATTCTCATTACATTTTTACGATTAAATTTACTTCCTTGTCACTTTTCAATGTCTAAGACAATTATTTAGCTCCTAATCTAAAAATTCAATTATTTTTTACCTCAGCATTTTTTTTACCTAAAATATATTTTGTTCAGCAGTTTTAATTTAACGTGGTGAATATTAAAATTTATATTTAAACGAAAAGATTATTTTATTAACATTTTTCTAAAATAGTTTCATCTTTTCTATTTATTACATGTGTAGGCTGTGCATGCCAAGGAAGGTTAAATTTTTTAGATCATTTGTTTTTAAATAAATCCAAATAACAAAACAGTTTTGCACAATATTGTTAGATTTTTTACATTAAGCAAATATTTGCGTAGTGTACCTACCTACTTTTAGTGCAAGAGGTCGTGGCCAAAAACTGCAAGATATTTGTAAAATCTAGTATTTTGAGAATAACTGGCGTCGGAGCGTTTTAAAAACTAGTGTTTTGTAAAACATAAAAATTTAATACTGTTAATTTGTTGAAAATAATTTATGAAAAAAAAGTGGATACGTGTATACTTGGGTACGCGTATTTGAAGTTATACTGCTTTGGCGAGATTAAAAACTAATTTTTAATATGCATCCATATACCACGCTAGAACCTTAAGACAAAATGCTGGGAAAACGGAAGATCTTTCTGCTGTAATACGTAATTCGTGTCTTTGGACGTCATAGATGTCCGTTTATAACAGCAAAAATAAACACTAAAGCGGTTTGGTTTCATAAAATTTATAATATAAATAAATAATATAGTGTAATAACTTTAATACTATTATTAAAAAAAAACACTATAAAAGCAGAGTCGACGTTTTTTTGCAAAAATAAAATATATTTTTTTTTTGTTTTATATTTACATACAATACAAAATGTTTTAATAAAAAAAATGAATTCATAACTGTTTTTATAGACTCCTTTTTTTATTGCCAAATTAAACGCGTCATTATATAATACTAATAACCTACTTTTGAAATATTTACGACTATACATAAACAATATCTTTCTAACATATCCAAATAACTGATCAATTAGTATGCATTCTAATTTATATATTATGATAAATCGATTTCTCAAGACAATAATTAGGGGATCAACGTTTATGAAGTAAAAAATCATCAATTTTTAAATTTATCTACCTTTGAGAGAAAAAAATTGTAATTTTTTTTTAAATATAAATAAGTTTTAAATTTCAAAGCCAATCATTAAATTTTACGTTTTTGTACGTCGCTATATCACTTTCCAGCAGATTGGGAAAAATTGTCAACGTTGAGTGCACCCACGGTGGTGCAATTTTTTTTTCGGAACTTTTATTATGACAGAGTGAAAGATTTAAGGCTTAGTTTCCAATAAAGGTTCAGAAAGTCGAGTTGCGATTGTTTAGCTCGAATTGATATAGTAATTTGAAAAAAAGTTTACATTTCGATGGTTTGGTTCCAAATGTGGCTAACAGCAATTTTGAGCTTTCTACGCAGTGTCACTAAAATTATTGTTTTCTTTTGGTTCCAAATGTAGTTTTAAGCATTATTTGACATTTTATAATAATATAGCTCAACGTAATCCTAAATAATATAAATATAATTATTCAATTCCAATTTGATACAATCTTCCAAAGTTTGAATTTAGCTTCCTGAAAAATCAAGATTTTGTAGATAGCTACTTATGGAATAAGACCATCGATTTGAGGAAATTTAGCATATACCACCCGCTCTATTTTTTTTCACTTTGTTTTCGTGTGTTTCATTCGCTTTAAAAACAATCAAATTTGCGTTCGAAAAACCGAATCACAAGTAATACGAATTCTTAAAAATCAAGAATGCAACAACCAGTGATATATGTTGCTTAATCTGTAGTGAATTGCACATGTTAAGCTTTTTTTTACAGAGCACCGTATCTCCTTGTAAAAAATCGTAGATCAGTAGTGGAATAGAAAACTGAGACTTCAATCTTTCACGGTATGGTGATAAAAGTGGCAAAAAAGATTGCACGCCCGTGATTGATACTTTTTTGCAATGTTTTCTAGGCCGCTTCGAAGGAAATTTAATGCCAGGAACTGAAAGCTGACACTTTTTCCGTCAAAATTTTGTATTCGAAAATATTTTACGACTTTTCACCTAAATGTTGCATGAGTTTGAAAATTGATGATTTTTGATTTCATAAAAATTTATCTCCTATTTGATTGGAGAAATTTGTAACAGAACATGTAACTATGCCAGTTTTATATTTAGAACCCGATTATTCTCACTATTTTATTTGTCTGTCTGTCTGTCAGAGCCTTCTAGCTCAATGTCGTTGATAGTCCAAAAAATTTATGTATAGGGGGTTCACTTTCATCAACAATCCTGTTAAGATTTTTTTTAAATTGCATACAGCCATTTGAGGTGACTATCGTGCATTTCAGCATTTCAGCATTTCAGCATGAATTTGGTAGTTAAGTAATGTTCAACTAACGACAAATAAGTTTCATCCAAATTGGTTTAATGATTTCTGAGGCGCCCCGGAAACACGTAAGATTTAATAGCTGCAAGTAGACAAACTGTTTAAAAATAAATGTTAAGCTACTTTTTTTTTGTTAAATTATTTATTAATTATTCCGAGACTTGGAACCATTTAAACACAATTATTTGAAAATAACTGGAAAACAGTGTTTTAGCTCAATCAAAAATTGTTCATTTTAACATTCACTCGATCGGTGTACTACAGGGTTCAAAAATGATTAATTATTGATTTCATATCATCGTCGATTCTTACATTTAATTTTATATTATAACTTTTATCGGTCTGATAACCCTATTTGGGCTACAAAACGTGAGGTCACGCTTGTTTTATAAAATCGCTATCTTTAGCCGACGCGACGCTGACGTGGTTAATCCAACCCTATATTAATTTAGCGAAGTATTAATGTGCTGGATAATACAAGTCATTCTTACAGTAATAATATCTTTTTACCTTCATTGTCGTATCATATTGAAACTAGACACGAAAATTGAAACCGTCAATTGGGTATATTGTTTGTAAGGCTGTTTGAAGCAGACGAACGCACCGTTTATATCACAAGACAAATTGGCTTATATCGAATCTTTTGTACCTTCAGATTTATAGGATTCCGTTTCAAAATTTCATTATAATATTGCAATTAATTATTTTAAGGGATATATTAAAGAGTTACATTTTTTATTTTGTCCAAAACAAATTTAAATTCAGAAAATAAAGCCACAATGCCTGTATTAAGTCCATTGCACACGAGTTTTGCTGAGACTTATGCTTGCAGTCGCGCAGTCGCTTTCAAAATTAGAAGCTGCTGGCTTTTAGCAAGAACCAATCAGAAACAATATATTGTCACACGGGCGACATAGGCAAACGCAATAAGCAAACATGGCATCGTAGCGTATATTTTTGTCATTTGTGACAGTTTATTATTAATAAATTAATAAAATATATAGTTAATAAATTAATAAAAAGACAATATTTACTAATTGGTGTTAATTTTATGGAATATAATTTAATTTTATATGTTAGATACATGTTTTCATTTGTTGGTTGTACGGAACCCTCAGAGCACGAGTTGCATTCGTACATGACCGGTTTTTTTACAAAAAAAAAATGTGGCATAAGCCACTTTGCCTTGTACCAGATATATTATGTGTGCCAATACAAAAGAAATATTCCACAATTCATTAACTGCTAGCTGTTAAATGGATTTAACGATGCAGTAAACTACCTATTATGATCCTACAGAGAAAAAATAATAATTTTGTTATTTCTATTTCTTTTTTTGCAATGTTGATTTATTTTTATATTTTATATTAAAGTTTCGCGTCTATTGTTTTCACATCACCTTTTCACACACATATTTTTTGTCCTACTCTCTAGCTGCTTTTCATATATGTAAACCAGTCGTAAAACGACCGATTTCAGTTCAGTGATGATCTGGGTGCTAAAGTAATTTTTGCGCCCGATTGTGTCGGGCGAAGAAGTAAAATTAAATAATTTTAATATACTGAGGGCTTGTAAACAGTATACATAGCTCGACGCATCAGCCAATAATTATTAAAATTAACTTTGGTACACAAGTTAAATGTGCAATGGTCGTGAAAAATTAAAAAAATGAGTGCTGAAAATCTTGAAAACAACAAAAATGAAGGCTTTGCCTCTGTTTCTAATACCCAGTGTTTATCAAGGACATCAGAATGCAATTTTTAGCGTCGTGTAACATAACGTCACACCTCGTTGAAAGTCGACTTCATTAGGTAGGTACTTGATTCACAATCTACCATTTTGTTTCATAAATAATCAAAAAATGTAAACGGCATCAAACGCGCCCTTGGGAAAGCATTAGCCCTTAAAAGGGTTGATATGGTTTTTTTTTTCTATTTAATTTTTATTTTACCATAATTTTAGAATTTTTATACATTTTTACTTACAAAGTTTTCCTTTATTAAAATCGATATCAAAACAGTTATTGAATAAATTTTCAATTAAAAATTAGGTATTCACTTGGCGTCGAGAGTGTTAAATTCGGCAACGTTCAGGTTACAATAGACACAATATAGTAGATAATACAGGTTGTTTGTAACCTGACACTAGTATTCGTTACAAACAAGCAAGACGATTTAACGCCAAACAACACAATGGTGCCGCCTCAGACGAGAAAAAGGTCTCCTCTCCATACAATATAATAACGTACAACAATAAACGTCTGTTAAAGCAAAACTGACATATTCCTGTATACAGGGTGGCAATTTCATCTACATCTACGCTTTGCATTATCCCGGATCTTCCGGAAGTTCTTCCGGTTGTCCTAGAGTTGGCTAACTCAGATCTGAACCGGTTCAAACAGCTGACTCCGACAGAAAATCCGTGAGAGCCGACTCACTTTTTTTTGAGCCGACGGATCAACGGATCCGCATAACTCAGTGAAACACTTAACACACAGAAGCATATTTTACACTTACGTATCAGTTCTTGCTTTAATGCATCTGTCAGCTCAAATGACTCATGCATCACATGTTTGGCTATGCATTCTTTATTCTATACAGGTCGTGATATGATTGACTGAACTAGGTAACTCAGTGGCAGACTGCGGTAACATATTCAGAACTCGACTCTTTTTGAACCGGTTCAGTGAGCCGGCTCACATACGGGATCCAGATGCAAAGATGCAGATCACTAAAAAGACCCGTTTTTTCCATCTCTAGGTTGTCCTACCCAAAGCAAGTATCAGATTAAGACATTTCTTATTTTCCGCCACCTCTAACTTTGAAACAATAGCATATCAGTAAATAAGTCACGGGCGAGATTTCACCTATATCCCATAATCAACAGCGGGGCTTCTTTCTTTTTGGAAAAGGGGGTGGTTGTCAAGTGGAATAGAAAGATAATTTAATGCTCTTTATTTAGAAAAACCGAGCTGGGTAGAGTAGTGGTGACAGCACTAGACTCGTATTCGGGAGGTACGGGTTCGAATCCCGGCGGGGGCAGATGTGGCTGGGACTTTTTCCTACTGCCTCTCGCCGAGAAACGGTAATTCCTATACCGGCCATCTTAATTGAGGTTTTCCATGGTTTTCCTCAATTAATTCCAGATAAATATCGAGATGGTTCCTTATTTGAGGTCATGGCCGATTACCTATCAAACTCCTAGTTCAAAAATTATCTACCTTATCCTAATTTTCTATAATTCCTTCATTCGCCCATTGCTATTACATAAGTTGAAGTTGTAAAAAAATGTAGAAAATAACGGGAAGTGGTAAATGGAAAATAGTAATGGTTCGAATGGCGTCTGTTATGACATAAAGTCGAAAAGCGGACGTTAAACGCATTATTATTATTATTATTATAATTGAACTTTAAAGATGAATTATTATTATATTTAACATAAATATAGTCCGAATTCTAGGATTTCGTTAAAATTGTACATTTCCGGGACAAAAGATTTAAATGCCTGGGCATGAGACAACCCGACGACTTCCAGAATATTCTCGAGAATTCTAGTTTCGTGGCAACCCTATCTAGGGAAAGTAGAAAGAAAATTGAAAAGGACGCCGTCGTATTTTTAGGAAGAGCCCACTATACATCAAATAGAATATATAAAATTGTTGGACACATCATTAAAATCCTGGTTTCTCGTTTTCTCGTTAATTTGCGTACATAAAACTGAAAAAAAAATTATATCGTCATCATAATCTAATAGACGCAACGAAAGTGGAGGAAATACGGTATGTGGTCGAGTGTGGTCCGAATCCGGTGCGACCGTCTATACAGCGGCCTGGTACTCCCTAACCATAAAACGGTTATAAATATATCCAACGATTGACGTTTGTCTGACACTCCGTTGCTTTGTATCGTGTGGAGAACATGTCGCCGCGATTTGAGTCGCTCTTCGACTGACCGTTCTCTCACTGTTTTAATTCAAATTGTGAATTAAATAAGTGCATCCAGCCGATAATTAATTATTAACAGTGCAACAGTGAGTGCATCCAAAATAATAAGTGACCTAAATTTTTAATCAGTCTAAAAAAAGTCACGTAAATGTATTTTTAATTAGTGATTATCAATGGTTAGTTTTATTCGTGCCAATCAGCATCCCATTAAAATTTTAAAAACCACAAAAAATTATTTTAAATTAAAAATTAAAAAAATATATATTTTAAAGTCAGGACGACACTAAGTGAAGTATTGCTATTATTGTACATCAAGGCATTTCCCATTTGTTGTTAACGATTGGCATAACTTTAAATTAAAAAAAAAAAAAAAAAACAAGATATATTATTGGTAAACAAAGATCTGTCATCCGTTTTTTGCTAAAATCTTAATTTATTGTGCTGCTGTGTGGTGCGAAATCTACAGTTATTACTTTCTCTGTTGCTCATGTACTGTTTATTGGGCAGCAAAGTGAAAGAAGGTGATATAATATGGGTGAGGTTAGTTTTATCATAATATTTATACACGTGATCGTACAAATATCGTAAAAAGTAATCTACCACAACCGTTACATTTAATGTAAAAGTTTACAAAACTTATTTTCACCCACAACTAATCAAAATACCCGTTTATCGTACGAATTTTTACTTCCATCTCTACTATGGTGGGAAAGTTTCGGATTTACTCCGAATTTAATGCATCTTCACATTTTAAAACCCTTGGAATTGTGAAGAATCATTTTGTAGCACTATGTAAGTTAGATCTGATTAGATTTTGAAACACAAAAATTCTAGAAACCTCGAAAAGCTCCAAGAAAACAACTATACATATTTTTGTCACCAAATCGAATATTGCATTTTTAGCAAGACTACATTCCGAATAACCGAATATCGTTGAATATTGGGCACAGTTTTAGTACCAATAAGGCAACCATGGGAAAGAAAATATTTTGACGGAGACAAAACTAAGTTGAACGATAATAAGTTTTTTTCTTAATTAGTTACTCAGTCGCATTTAATATAATTTGAAACAGAAAATTTCCAAATAGGTTTTAATATGTTCATTTTCGAATTAATTTATAGCTCTTATATACCTCTGGCGACTGTTTTGATTAATAAATTATATTAATCAAATTTATTCGATATTCAGCTAATATACAATATTCGGTTAAACAGTGACAGAATATTCGGTATTTGGCCGAATAGTAAAAAGATTGTCAAATATTTGCCTAATGTTCATTTCAACTTAAAAGTGTATTGATAACAATCAACGGCTATGAATGTCTGGTTTGGATTATCGTAACATAAGGGTTATGTTAAGCTCGTTACAAAGTATACCTACAATGTATGTTGATGCTAAGAAATGATAGGTATATGAACTCTTAGCATCTGCCTGTGATACCTTGTTAATTTTTTTGCACATCTAATCTGCGCAGACACAATTCGGTTGCAACAGGTTTTAAAAATAGTTTTGACCTTTTTTTAAGTCAACAAACGGACATAACTACCATTCTTGCAGAGTTATGGACCTACCTTATGCAGCTGCCTAATTGTATCTTTTGAATAGTAACTACAGCTCGTTCACTGTGTCGTTATTAAATAATTTTTTGACATATCGCTATTTCCCGTACCGCTACAGTGTTTTTATAAGGTAACCGTAGTATAAATCACTATGAATGTGTATTGAATATCAGCACCGGTTACATTTTGCGCGCTTTTGATGAAAACTGTATCTGAATAATTTAAAATGATTTTTATTTAATATATGAAATAATAATGGGAAAAATAAGGTTCATATCAAAGCCGAAATTAAGTCGCGAACAAAGACTAGTTACCAATAAATTTTGTTACGTTTTTGATTCAGGAATTATGTAAATAGTAGATGACCTAAATCTTTCGGTTGTGATGCAAGTTGTTATTTAAATAAACCATAATCCTTTACCTTTGTTCATATTTTTGAAATATGCTAATTTTCGAGTAATTTATAAATGCTGAAAATTCGCCAACAGCTATAGGTAATGTGGACGAATAATACCCACGCGCGGAGTTTTACAAACCCGGAACCTTGATTATGCATATTATAATGCAATATTGTTACTTAATAGATTATGTAGTCATGCATTGTTCGCTTCTAATAAATTGTAATTTATTTATTTATAGATTATGGCTTAATTTGACCTCAAACATCGTTTGTATTTAACTAGCTTTTCCAATTTTGGCCAGGAGATATGCTCACGTATCAATTAACAATAGTATTGCACTAAAATGGAAATGGAATGTTCAACTTTAATTTCGGTTTTTTTTGCCGGTTGAAAAAAAATTGTCGGTCTATGTTTTGTTTGTGTATCTGAACCAGCATTATTAAAAACGGTTGGACCGATTTTGACGCAAATTAATACCCAAATTATATTTAACGTATAAATTACTATTTATTTTATTTTTTGAAATTTTCATTAACAACAAAATTATGTTGAATATACTATTTAAAAAAAGGGCAAAATAGCGACTATAACTCGAAAATGAAATATGATTTCAACAATAAATTTTTCTCAAAAAAAGAAGACAGCTACCCAAATTATTTGCGATTACAATGAAATTTTGTACATTGACTTTCAAATTTTTATTTATTTTTGTAACAAATTATGTATTTTATCGTTCATTTTAAGCGTTTCCTTATAAATTAGCTCTATAAAATATTGTACTCTTTATAGCGACAGAAAGTTACGGCTGGTCATAAAAACACGCTATTTATAGGCCTTTATATTAAGTTCTTTATGATCGAAGAGGAGTCATCTACTTGACTGCATTTTTAAAGAATAATTATCTTGTTGTAACAAGGCTGTAAATCTAAAATTACTGTTTTGGTTACAATACAATGTTCAGAGACTATTAAGTCTTACATTTTAATTTTTCAATTATTTAATACGATTTCGATTAAGTTTAAATTCATAAAAATAAAAGAATAGTTACTTCTTACCACAACAGATTTATTCAGTGGATGTACATTTCGAGAGCTAAGCTCCCATCTTCAGCAAAACACTAAACTAAATCATTTGAGTTAGTTGAGTTGTTTTGCTGAAGCTCTTGAAATGTACATCCACTGAATAAATCTGTTGTGGTAAGAAGTAACTTTTCTTTTATTTGTATTGTTCCAACCACAGTGCTCTTAATATTTATATTAAATTCATAGTTTTTCTTTGATTTTTGACCAGATTTTGCCCTGATTTTATTCTATTTTTTTATTTGCGAATATAAAATTGGTTAGTAGCATTTTGGTTTAATATTAACAATCGTATCTAGTGGCGTCCATGCATCAAACACACACACACACATCCATACGTCAACGGCGCAGAGAAGCGGTGGTATCCACAGGTCTTTTCGTTGACGAGTTTCATTGCAATGAATCCGATGTTTACCGTGGGTAAAGAAGCTTCTCACTAATAATTTTTATGTAATGACATTCTTCAGTATGGTTACATTTTATGGTTGTGGTTACGACTAACTGTACAGCCCTGCTTTTTACACATTAAATTGTTTTATGATGAACTAGAACAAATAAAATCTGCATCCCCTGTGGTAATTGGATAACTGTTGTAAATAACATACCTGACGTAGCGAAAGAAAAAAAACCTTTCAAATCATTGCCCATTATATTATGTTCGTCCTGATAAATAATGATAATTGAGAACGGCTTATTTTCTTTTGATGTTTACTAATTATAAATTTCAAACAATAGGGATGTTGACTATTTTTGGGAAAGTGTTTTAAATCGTGCATAAGTAGCCACAAATATTTATTATTTTTATTTAAATACAACTCAAGCCTTAAAAATCATGTATTTTAAATCCCGTTTCAAATTTCGGTCCAAAACGCCAATACTAGTCGCGTGACGTCACCTGTTGGTACCAAAGAAGGTTCAAAAGTTTACACAGGAGCTACCATTTTATAGATGCGTATTCTGTGCTCATAAACGTTAGTAAACTGAGGTGATGAAAAGTTGTTTCGTAGTCGTTGCTATAGTTACATGTAATTTGACGTTTCCTATAAACAAATAATAATAAATTACACACTAAATATTAACCAAACAATGAAGTTTTTTGACAGCGGCGCAACCTATGACGTCATGCGCTCTGATTGGTGTCTGTTGTCACGTGACTTGAGAGTGATTTTAGTAGGTTTTATTTATTAAATATTAATGAAATTCCTTAAAAATAAGGAAAAATATAGTGTTTTTTTAGTATTTCTATCATAGAAACTACCGCTTAACGTTAAAGTTATGTTTTTATTTGAATACAGTCAACATCCCTATTTTACGATTCGTTATTTGAATAATACTATTGATCGGGTACCTGGCTTGCACGCTCATTAAAGTCTCTAAGCTATATCAGGTAGCGTTTCGTTTTTTTGCCTTTTGAGTGAGAAATTCGAAACTTAGGGGGGTTCGATAATCGATAGGGATACACAATTAGATCTAGATTCGGCACATCCCGAGCCACAGAATTTTGTTGTCGTAAGTAGAACTCCATTTTTTTTTCGACGAATGCAGAATGTGGACCTCATTTTGAGCATTTTTGCATAATAAAGTATTTGATTAAAGTGAATAGTTTCTAAAATATCTGGGACAAAGGTTGAAGAAATAGCTATTCAACAATTTAAGGAATTGTCATACCTCATAAATTATTTATAAACTGATTTATTTAACTTGAAATCTTGCGACCGATTTTTCGTTCATTTCGCGTTGTCCGATTGAGTTGAAATTTTGCGCACATTATCTGTATTAAAGTTTTTTTAATCGCCTCCCATAGTAGCAAATTTAAAGACGTATTCACGACAGAAGAAGGTTTTGGGTTCATCCTATTAATGAAAACGACACATCACTAGCATACTAGTTCAGTCCAGCACAGCTGGTTCTAATGTGCACTATTTCGTTATATAACGTGGGTGCTTACACGGGCAGACTTTTCTGGCCCGTGTTGTGCTGGTCGTGCTGGTTCCTGCTAATATGTATGCACGGCCTTTAAAACGTGACTGGTATAAAACTATAAAACTTATAGTTATAGGTTAACGATGACTATTTTCATTTAATAAAAAACACAGGTTTGAAATTAAATAGCTCTGAACACATTTAATTGAAATACTGCCCCTGAGCATTTTCAGTAATAAGTATTGAAGAGACCGACAAATAAAACTCTTTTAGATCTCTGTTAAGACTTTTAGTGTAAGTAAAATTGCCTTATAAATGCTATATGCAATTTTATTTATTTAATGCGTGATCATACATGACTATAAAACCGTAATTAAATTTTACTTACAATCTTTTCTTTTTATTTCAACTACAATCTGAATTTATACGGAATGTTCCAAATTGCATGTAAATTTTACGCCAGTCTATATAATTTTTAATGTTCCGTATTCAATTTTTTTTATATTCGTTTATTATTTATAAAGGGCTCCTAAATATGGGCAGAGTTAAACCCAAATGTAATGTGTAATCCGCAATTTTTCATATGTATAGTAATGCCAATAGCATTTAAAACGTAATAAGTATTCTAAATTGTAATATATCACTCAATAACGTTAAGAAATCGTTCAAAATGTTCATTCAATTACCGCAGCTCATTGCATGCCATTTGGAATCATGGCGTTCATATTTTGCTCCTTAAAAACTACGTTGATATAATTTAAAGGAAAATAGGTCCGTCAGGTCGTCGACACACGACGGACGCTACACTCTTTACTTATTTTATATTTATGTTTAAAATAAATAAAAACGCAACAACATTGTTAAATTAAAATATTTTATTTATAAATAATGAAACAAAAAAAATTGTCAGTGAAAAAAAAGAAGACCTTTATGCTAATTTGGTATTTTAAAATCAAAGGTTTGGCATATCTAATAAATTGTAAACAGAAGACGTAACGACTACAAATGCCGATTGTCTTTTTTTAGGATTTTAGAAACAAAATTTATCTTCTTAAATTTGTTTTTCAGTAGTCATGTTAATTTTTTTTCTTTTTGTTCCAGATGAAAATCGCATCGCTAGTACAAAGTATAATAGCGATGACTTTAGTTTATACAACAGTTACTATGGCAATGCCAACGAGCGAAGAAAGGAAAATAGCAGGAATCTTAAGAGACGCGGCACACAAAGACCGATTTTGTAACAACATAGCGACAGTGTTAGAGATAATATGTAATGGCAGGGGGTTCAATGAACCGCCATCTTCTAAGGAGATCTACAATAGGAATAAAAGGGATGCTCCTGGAATAAAAGATGAATGTTGCGTGCGTCCATGTGGGGCTCAAACTTTAGAAAAGTACTGCGCGGGACCGCAGGAGCCCTGGAACAAATTGACTGAAAGGTACATTACTTGTTTAGTGATATTTATGTTTTAACATAAAAAAATACGTTCTCAGTTAGGAAGTTTTTATCAGTTACTATAATTATGACACTTGTGCTGCATGGCGTCGTATGCACTGATAACGGCACAGCACGGACAATTGTCAAATTAAACTTTGGTGTAGCATAACTTTCTTATACAAAAATGATTTGTAAGTTTTAGAACTATGATCAAGAGTTTAAAAAATGATATATATCAGACTTCCTACCACTAATCACCAATAATATAAAAATGCGAGTCTTTCCCACCAACGGATATAATAATCGCTATAATCTTGGAAAAGCATAGAGGATCTGTATTGATCATTTAGCCATATCCAAGAATATCTGTTGGTGGAAAATATTTGTAGTAAATAACTTCGAAGCTACCTCGGTGACATCGAAATTAATAGAAGGAAACGTTTCTCGGGATCTCTGATAGGAAAAATTCTATTTGAATAGAAACTTTAATAGAAAAAAGGTACGATTGGGTCGTAGCGGCATATTTTTGGTGGAACAATGTTCTAAACTGAAAACACTTGAAGTAATAATTGTCGATATTAAATTTAAAAGAAAAAACTCTCTACATATTTGATTACTATTAATTTTTATTTAATTGAAGTAATTTTGATCATGCGCAATATTATTTAAAGTGTTTTTTGTTAAGAAACATTTAAAACTCAATTTTCAGCATGCAATATTTGGCATTGAATCATAAAATGTAGAGTATTATATCATAATTAATTAAACTTGATTGCCCCCGTTGTAATTCAATGGAGTAAAGATATTTGGTAAATTATCGTAGAAATAAAATATATAATCGCAGTACTAGTTTATATTAACGATTATGAACATTTCTTTTTAATATGCTGATTGGTCGCTTTTCGTTTCACCGAGCATTATAGACTCCGCTTCTCCCACTTATAACCACATAAAAGTGATTAATTTGTTAACTCAAAAATTAATTTAAATAGTGAAATAAAACGTAGCCTCTGAAGCACTTCTGAAATCATAAAAAGCATTTAAAAAAACTTTCATCAAAATTCGTCAAACAGTTTTTTTTAAAATAAGAAGAATTTTATATAGTAAGTACCTAGCTAGAGATAATTGATAATAATAATAATAATAATAATGCGTTTAACGTCTGTTTCTCGACTTTATGTCATAACAGACGCCATTCGCACCATTGCTATTTTTCATCTACCACACTTCCCGTTATTTTTCTATACATTTTTATAACTTCATCTTATGTACTAGCAATGGGCGAATGAAGGAATTATAGGAAATTAGGATAAGGTAGGCAATTTTTGAACTAGGTGTTTGATAGGTAATCGACCATGGCCTCAAATAAGGAACCATCTCGATATTTATCTGGAATTAATTGAGGGAAACCATGGAAAACCTCAATTAAGATGGCCGGTACAGGAATTACCGTTTCTCGGCGAGAGGCAGTAGGAAAAAGTCCCAGTCACATCTGCCCCCGCCGGGATTCTAACCCGAACCTCCCGAATGCGAGTCTAGTGCTGTCACCACTACTCTACCCAGCTCGGTAGATACTTGATAATAAAATAAAGAAAAATAGTAACGCCACATTTGTAGACAAATAGTTTCAATTTCAAACAAAATCGGTTTAGTAGGGACATCATCTGACGGCTTGTGTTTTAAATATATAATTATTTACTAGAGACAGGAAATTGTGTGAATTTAGTCAACTTTCCTCTATAGTAATGATTGATTAATTGTGATAATCTGACAGTTTGTTTTTTTATAACTACTCAATTTGCATGAATACTATTACGTATTGAACAATAAATATCCACGTGTCATTTCATCTACACGAATTGCAATATCTTTATCGGTCTGATTCTGAACTATTTTTGGGAACATAAAAAACAGGAGTCCTAAGTCAACATTCAGATTCGAACACTAGACGGTAACCCCTAAAAACTATTTACAGCTTGTCAGTAAGAGTTGGAATATAGCTGACAGTGAAGCTTTGCGTCTCTTCTCGACATGCACATTTCTAGCCGTAAATTGGATCAAGGCATACACCTTCTAGAAGCTTCCTAAATTTTACTAAATCCGATATAAATATATATGTGTCATTAAAAACAAAAAGTGTTCGCATCCGTTTTTTCTTTTTAAAGCTGTCGGAACGCTCTGAATTTAAGCCAAAAATAGAGCTTCGGCTGTCAACTGATTGTAGACTTATTCGTCAACATTCTGCAAAAATCCTTTTTCTATAAGGAAGATAAAGAACAAATCTAGATCTCTAATGGACTACTTTTGTAATTTATGTACGATTTACTAGAAAAAGTCGGCATTAAGGCTGTCGGAATGCTCTGAATTTAAGCCCAAAACAGAGCTTCAGCTGTCAACTGATTGTAGACTTATTCGTCAACATTCTGCAAAAATTATTTCTCTATAAGGAAGATAAAGGACAAATCTAAGTCTCTAATGGACTACTTTTTTTATTTATGTACGATTTACTAGAACAAAGTTGGCATTAATTGTGCCAAAAAAACACGCGTTTTCAATGTCATACTACGACCTTGTTCGTACTTATTTCACAAAACTGTTCTATCACAAACCTAAAGTGACTCTTCCTTTTTCGGAAAAGTTTTTTAAGTCTTCAAAATATTTCCCAAACTTAGAGTAATCAATTGACAGCGGCACCCTTGCAACAACATTTTTTAGCCTCGTAGTTGACACCAGCCAAAAATTGAAACGTGCGGATGATTTGAGCGAGACGGAGCTAAACAAGGTCACACTCACAATATGTCTTTTGCCTACCTCGCCCCTTACCGCTGGGTCTTAGCGCAAACAAAATTCAGAGCGTTCCGACAGCCTTAAATTGTGCCAAAAAACACGTTTTCAATTTATTGGAGTATTGTTTTTACTCAATTCATGAATACTTGTGTTCTAATCTGTAATCATAAATGCTGTTCCGCTGTTGTAATTTTTAATTCTGACTTCACACATTCATGTCAAAGGAACAAATAAATTATTATTATTATTAAACGCTGACAATAAAAACCTAAATAGTTTTAAAATATTGATATACATTTGGACAGAGAATAGTTCAACAATATGTTCACACACCAGTAAACGGTGTAGTAATTGTAAACTGCTAAAGCGAAATATTTACAAACAGCTACTCGACCTTGACGGCCTTCGGTATACAATATATAATTAACAAGTAATCATATACACTACCTATTTTGTGTAGGTACTACTATGTTTACATTATCCAAATTACAATTGAGAGTTTACTGTAAAAAACAGAAATTATGGCTTTTATTCATTTTGATATATTTAACAAGCTTAATTTGTTTCAAAGATCATTTAAAAATCTTCGTATTATTAATTTTGGTGTTGTTTTCAAAATATGTAGGTAGGCCAAGATATACCTACAACAGACGCTAATGTCCTCAGTTGTCAAGCATCTATAATCTACAATAATCTAATCTAATACCCGTATACAATGTATGTCTTGCGTAACTATATTAGGAATAATTTTACTTTCAATATTTTTTGCCAGAGTTGTGTGTAATTAATATCTGGCAGACCCGATTTGTCTAGACTTAAATGGATTGTGTTACAGCAACCTTCATAGACGCCACTTCTTTACTATGATGAATGTTATAATTGATATAGCTACACATATTATTATTTTTTAACAATTTATGTACAGCGCGATACACGAAACATTGTCAGTTTTAATTTGGCAACACTGTTTACATTCTCAATCTGTGGGTCGCGAACTCCGTTTTGGTTGGTGACATATCAGGGGGTCACCATTAGTATGAGATTAAGTTCTTGCCGGAGGGTCAGGAATTGATAATTTAACTTTTAATATGGTTTGGGCGTTTGCGGGGCTAAAAAGATTAAGAAACAATGGTCGAAGGCCGGGCGTACGCGAACAGCTTAAGCTATTAATCGTCAACCACTCAAAAAATACAATGTCGAAAAATAGAATATGATTTTGTTATGAAAGAGTTTCCAGGTTCTGTGCCGCGGTGCCTATAGATAACCATGCTGAGACGGTCATGTACACGTTAATATCAAGATTTCTAGTTCATTATGCGGTCGGTGCTTGAACCAGTCAGGCGTCGACAGCTCGAAGCTGCCGCCTGCCCGTATGATACCGGTCTATAGAGGCTTAGAATTACACAATGCATTCGTAGGAAATCTAGGCTGTGAATAAGCATGTTGAAATCAGGCTAAAAAGGATTTTGTGTGACGTAATCAATATAATAATAATAATACTGCGTTTAACGTCTGTTTCTCGACTTTATGTCATAACAGACGCCATTCGCACCATTACTATTTTCCATCTACCACACTTCCCGTTATTTTTCTACATTTTTAAAACTTCAACTTATGTAATAGCAATGGGCAAATGAAGGAATTATAGGAAATTAGGATAAGGTAGGCAATTTTTGAACTCGGAGTTTGATAGGTAATCGGCCATGGCCTCAAATAAGGAACCATCTCGATATTTATCTGGAATTAATTGAGGGAAAGTATGGAAAACCTCAATCAAGATGGCCGGTAGAGAAATTACCGTTTCTCGGCGAGAGGCAGTAGGAAAAAGTCCCAGCCACATCTGCCCCCGCCGGGATTCGAACCCGGACCTCCTGAATGCGAGTCTAGTGCTGTCACCACTACTCTACCCAGCTCGGTTGACGTAATCAATATGGCGACGCCAAAAATAGAATTTTAAAACCATTGTGCACGATAGCCCTTTTTCATTTTTAACTTCTTGCAGAAATATTGTAAAAGAAAATGTTTTGTTTTGTTTTTTTTTTAATTATGCAGTGAAATTAAATTGTTCATAGAAAGGATCTCATATAAAATTGCAAAAAACTCTGTTAACTATATTATATTATAATTTTTTATAAAGTATTGCCACTTGTACGTAAAACAAAAAAGTTACAGTTACTTATAGGTATATGCAGAAATCTTAAAAAATTGCGAGACGTTGCAGAGATTTATTATTTTGAAGAATAAGATTTATCTTAAAAGCACACTTTTTTGTCTGTTTTAACTGGAAAAGCTTGAGTGAAATGTAGCTTGTTATCTTTTCTTGGTAATTAGTTGAAGCTTGACAAGTAAAACAATGAAAAATGGTGCTTTATTCCAGTATACCTCAAACTTTTCTGATTTTATGCAGTTCAACGAACTGTCTGATGTCTTAAAACAGGAAACCAGTGTATCTCAAAGCCAAAAAGTTTTGTTTTATAAAATAGCAGTTTGTAATTTAGTAACTTTATTGCAGTTTATTTATTTACTTATTAACTGCAAACTTTATATACTTATAAAGAACGATGCAGAATCCAGCAGGCCTACTCACACATTTAAGACTACGGTAGATTGTAGATTATAGACGCTCAATAACCTAACAGCTAAAAAGTGTGTGTGTATTTGCGCGGCGGTTGAAATAAAAAAGTAAACAATACGTATATTGTTAGGTTTACAGGTTTTTTAATATAGCGAAAATTGAAAGCTTGCTTTGGAACCTTTAAAACAGTACAAATCATTAGAAACTAAATTACAATTTTATTTATTGGTACCTTCTGTATAATTCACTAAAAGACAACTCTCGCAGTATGTGGACTTCCTAATCCTTGTTGTACATATATATGTATTAAAGATGTTTTTTAATATTATGTATAGAACGGACTTAGTTGGTCGCGCAAAAATGGCAAATTTGTTCTCACCGAGCTAATAAAAATGTCAAAACGATTTTTTGGCATCTGTTTGAAATTACTTATATTTTGAGGATACCTAAGATTTAGGCAAAACGTAGATATAATGTTGATAAATTGTCGAGTTTATTTGATTTTTATCTCATCATCAAATTTATAAAATCGAACAGCCATTAAGTGTAATATGTAGCAGGCTAGAACTTTGCACGATGGGTCACTAAAGTGGCATCACAATTTCAAACAATGTACATAAATAACCTACACAGCTCGTCTTTTGCGTGGGTCACACTGTAATTACGATAATAGCTCGGTCGTTTATTAATTTAGGTATACATAAATATGTGACATTAATAACAAAATCTAAAAGTATAAAATGAACACTGATTATTCTTACAATTTTATGAATGACGTGACAAATGAACTGCTATTTTTGTCGATAATCTACTGTTTTATTTTTTATATTACGGTTTAAAAAAAACTTAGTTTTTGAGTTACTTTTAGAATCCGTCATTTTCATTATTATCTGTTAATTTCAAAAGACAAGTAGCTGTGTAGTTTGCCTACCCGTCGGCGACAGAACAATTTCTATTGACAGTTTCAATATTAAAAAAAAAGTGACAAAACGAGTCAACGACTCAGAGTAATACAATTATTTTTTAAAAAAGTATCAAAGTAGCCACAAGAAAAAGTCTTTCGGTTCCGATAAACTTGTATTAGAAGTCCAAGTTAGATCAACTGCGACAGACTGCCAAAAAATAGAAAAAGCTATTTGGAAAAAAATGTTTGTTTTCTCACAGGGAACCAGAGCCAGTCAAAGATGCTACGCATCATGCAATAGGCTAATAGCGACCAATCCTATCCAAAGTTATTTCGTGACTCTATTTTTGGTCAAAAATTTAGTTAAACTTTTTTAATGGTTTCAAATGAACTTTAACTTTCTTTCAGCAGATTAAATATCTTTTAAGTTTAATTTGAATTGAATTTATTTTGAATGACAAAAAAGTTGAAAAAAGCTTAGCAACTTGTGCGTGCTTAAATATTAAATGTAGAAAGATTTGTTTTGTGGTCTTATAGCATTCATGATGTAACTTTATATACACTTAGATCGAATTACCATCACATCATGCTGAAGGTCTAGAAAAGCTATGTTGAATAGAACTAGATAGTTCCGGACTTGTATAGGTTCAAGTATCGTATCATCTATCCTGTTTTATTAATGTTGCATACAAAAAAAATATAACAATCCAAGTATGGATTTATGAACGTTTTTTTTGAGAACTTTTCTCAAAAAAACAGCACTTAAACGCATAGGTAATTAGTTTTCCGCCGCTGATTGTCTGAAATTACGTGCAATTGCATAATGACATGGGCTCGTTTGTATTTTCCCACTTTTTTCTAATATCAGTGTAAGATTTACTTCTGCAACAATATTACTGACAGTAATCAGATAATGATACGTTTTTTTCTGGTTTAATATATTCAACATTCCAACGTGAATAATTATACATGCGCTTCCCACAAATAATGGAGTCTTCTAAAGCAGAGACTTTCAGCCTTTTTTCCTCTGGAACATACTTAGCGTATGCTCATGACAAACCAGTGTGTCGCGACCCGATGGTTGAGAATCCCTGTTTAAAATTTTCAATCCAATCACTTGTGTTTATTGGATAATCATAGAACATATTATTATGTTGAGAACTATTCTCATAGTAACGTATATTTTTCCGTTTACGCATTTACTTCGTTAATAGGGATGTTGACTATTTTTTGAAAAGTGTTTTAATCGTGCATATTAGCTAGAGCCTTGGTGACAGAAATGCCTTCAACTCCCAAACGGAAGAAAATAAGGTTTTTGTATAGTTCGAGTCTCCTATAATATATTCTCAGTCAAATTTCAAATTCAGATGAGCAAAGTTTCCCATTTTTGGAGCTTCTGGAAGAGCTCTTTGCAACGAGCAAATTGGAAGAAAATATTTTTCCCCCGATTGGGGGTTGCCTAGATTGGCCTTCAATAATTTTCTTCCATTTTGTAAATGTTTTTTTAAATCACTCGGGCAAATCTGGGCAAAACGCTGCAGCCGCTCAACGTAACGCGCCCGACTCCTACTCGGCAAGCCGGATTTTGAAAAGGAGACTCGAAATATACAAAAACCAGCTTTTCTTCCATTTGGGAGTTACAAGGCATTTTTGTCGCCAACTATTTGATCATTGGATTGACTACAAAAAGTGACATTCCGCGCATTTAAAATTGCATATAATATGACTTGTAATTTTGCGGTTACCATGTACATGTTAATTGAATACAGTTACGCGTGCATTAAAAACTGATGTATTTTTCTCTCAGTCTATATATATGTGTGTGGATGCACTATAAATATAAAACAAGAGTGTGATGCATAGAGTATTATTACTTGAAAATTATAAATGCAAAAAGAAAAAGACAAAACAGCAAGATGTCATTTCTATTATATAATATAGTTGTACACTAATTACATATAAAGTGACGCCTAGATGCCTAGGGTATACCTACAAATACCCCCTGCACTCTTCATCAAAAATCCTTTCACGTCGCCTAAAAGCGATTACAGCTCTCTCGACACTATTTTTAAATGCTAAAGGAATCGAGTAACACCAAATAATAGAGCTCCTGCAGACGATTTTTTTGATAAAAAGTGCTGACCACGTTAAGAAAGATTAATTTTTAACCTGCAATTTTCTTCAGGATTTTTTTTCCAATTTTTTGCCTTTGGAATCTGAAATGTATTTTTTTAACATTAACAAAAGCGTCGGGAGAGCTGTAACCCTTTTTTTACGAGAGGAAAGGATTTTAGATGAAGAGTGCAGGGCGTATTCGAATGCTCTTAAAATGTAGACGACCTACATTTTTCCGCGAAATTTTATCTCTTTTTTTAGAAAAATAGAAAACTTCAATTGTTTTATTTTTATATTATGCACATGAATTATGTGTCCATAAGTAATATAAATTGTTCTCTTGCTATCTTATGCGAATATTGTTTATTTGTTTACGAGTTGTCGTCAGAAAAGGAACATCAGTCGGGGTTCACATGTGACATCAAGAGTGAACAAACGTGCTTTTTTATCATCATTTGTTTATTTTCATAAGTGTTTTTGTTCCTTAAAGTCATAAAATATTTTACGTCAATGTAGGTACTAGCGAATCTCGGTGAGATCGTTCGTGTTTAATTTAAGACTCCATTGTTTAGTCTCATTAAAATCTAAGGACGCATTTTGATAGCAACCTATTAACCATGTTTCTGTGGTTAAAGACCAGCGTTCACATGCTATTTTTTATCTCACGATTGTGTGATTAAGTCAGATACAGCAATCAACAGCGTAAGCTTGCACACTACTCGCTGAAACGTACCACGGATTAAGTGATGTATCGCAAGCGCGCGATTGTCGAAAACACACAGCGCACTCAGTCATAGGCTCGCGCGAAATGAAATGAAATGAAACTGATACATCGACCTCACGAAAGTGCGATTGAATCGCAAGATCGAACGAGAAATTTCGTATAGCTGAGTAATCGTTATATTGCGAAGCATTCGCGATGCAATTGATAAATCGCGCCTTTTCGCTATAAAAGCAGTATGTGACAGGCAATTTTTATTTCCGCAATTACAGCTGGTCGGCCGATTGACGAGAAGCGCCCACAAAGTCAACTAAATGTTAACAGAGGTCGAGTAAAATCAAAAAACATTTTTTACCCTGAGAAATTTTGCCGCGACGAAATGATTTTTTATATTAAACTCAAAATTTCTTTTTAATTCACGACAAGAATTCTTCAGATAAATTTTATTAATCTTTAGGTGTGAAATTCAGATTTCACCTTTTTTTTTTTGAAATTTTGGATTTGAAATAACGTTTTATCTCATCCCTTGTGAACATGTGCCAATAATACATTTCCCATAATATTCTCATGTATCATTTTGTTACCACATTGTAAGAGAAAATATGATACGTCATAGATACGTATGCTGTACAACGTTTTTTTATGTATATAGAATCCAGTCTATATTTAGATTGATGCAATTTAAATTTAACCCTGACTTATATAATTAATTTTTTACCACATGTTTTTTTTATATTATTTTTATGCAGGTCGAAAACAGCCTCCCTTTAAAACTCATTTATTACTATTAGCAAAAATGATCTTTTTTAATTGCTTTATTAATATGAATAATGCCAGTTCAAATTAATTGAATAAATTAAAATTCTCAAATGATACGCATACATAAATTACATAATGTTATTTCGTAACTGGCTATTTTATGTCCGACTAACTTGACTAATTACTGATTTATATTATATTATAGCTATAGTTAGATAAGATAAACAGGACCCCGACACAATCAGGGAATATCCCCTATTTGTTAAAAATATAAAGAATTGAAATTATTGGCAACTAAGAAAAATCGAAAAAACGTGTTAATCAATTAAAAGTATATGCTACAGTAGTATCGTTATATAAAGAGAGTGGCGTCGGAAGAGCCGCAACCGTTTTTAAAAGAGTGTTGAAAAGTGTGGAATCGTTTCTAAGCGAGAGGAAAAGATTTGATATTTTTATCTGCAGGTTGCATATATTCTTAATATAATCGTAATCGTTTTTTCATTATAATTTATTGTTATTGTTTGTTCCTTACAGGTTTTATCCGAAATCTAATTATAATGGTCCGAATCTTGCAAATATTAATTTTGGCGTATTTATTTTCAGGGTTTCAAAATCTCTAAAGAATGTAACAGTTGACAATAGCATAAATCGCGGCCTACCGTCTCCACCGAGTCCGAATCCAAAAGGTGGTCGCAGTGCACCGGAAGTCAAGGTCAGACGAAACAATAATAAAAAACCATGCCTCGATCGTAAGAATCAAAACCGCGGCCAAGGTCAGTCTAGAAACGCTGGTAATTTCAATCAGAACCAGATAGAGCGAATAAATAGAAGCTTACAGGGTGACCTGGGCTGCGGTGATGATCAGAAAGATCATGGCACCGGCAACAAAAACCGGCGCGGGAAAGGGAAACGCCGTTGTCGATGTCGTAAAAAGGGAAAACGAGGTCGTCGCAAGCGAAGGCGCCGTGGAAAGGTGCCATGTGTTCCGTCTGCATGACAGTAATATATGTTGTCTTTTGTGTTTGTACATTATGCTTATTTGCTTGCTTCTTTGCTGTCTGCTTTGGCGCCCAAACTGATTAACAGAACACTTTAGCTTTAAGCAAGGTCCTGATATTTTCCAAATTAAATTTATATCTTTTTACTTCTCGTATCGCGAATAAGTTGCGTAGCTAGGTAGCCAAGGGTCCTCGGAAAATTTCCCTACATAGTACTTTTATAGTAATAATCAGGACTGCTATCTCTAATCCCGAAATTAATATCCAAATTGAAGCGCTAGCGATAAATTACAAAAATCCTGGTGCATGCATCCTTAACCGAAGTATTGTACTCTGCAGATATCGTGATAACACTGCCTATTTCAATCTGCTTTTTGTCCGAACGAAACCATAGTATATAGTGATGTAAAATTACCAATTAAATTATTTATGAGAGTAAACATTTTGACCGGATAATTTATCGGTTAATTAGCCGGCTATCTGTAAAATAAAATGGCGGTTTCCGGTTTCTGTTTCTCAGAACAACAAAAAACAAAACAATAGAGCAGTTTTCAACAGGAGAATCAAAAGAATTAGATAATATATTTATATTTATGTCGATATGGTTATAAAACTATGATTAGAATCTCCACCGGAAGTTACAATCATGCTTAAAACTTTCTGGGCAGCCTTTTGTAATAATAAATAGCCGCGGCTAGTTATTATAAATGACTGCGGATATTTAACCGGCAGTTTATTCTTTTGCATCACTGTCGAATTCTTGTCGTGTTTTTCGGACCGTATAAACAGTAATCGTGTAATTCGAAGTTTAGGTGTGTAAATTATGTTCTATGTCATATAAAAGATTGATAACAACGTACTCTTTGGAATTGTAGAAATCCTTAAACCTAACATTGAATATTATCTATTTTATTTGTTGTGTTCTGTATAGAAACTCGTAAATAAAATGCATATTATTTGTTGAATAATATACGACCGTCCGTGACTGAACAATAACTAATTCTATAAAACACTTGAGTCTACGGTCAAGTGTAAAATAAAACATAAATTATGCAAATGTGTTGTGGAGAGGCTTTTTAAAACGCGTTTATGTTAATTATAAATATAGGAAGTAAGGGACTTCACTAATTATTATATAAGAATATGACACCGGCAAACTCCTTAATTTATTTTAAGAAAAAAGTTATCATCTACCTGAGTATTAAAACGCTTTGTTACGGAGTTGCAGCCATCTGAAATCTGGATTTTTCATGTGTTCGGTAGAAATTTCAAAAAGCTCCTTAAAATTACATTTATGTGTTTTTAAATTTTTATATTTTAAATGAAATAAAACTCATTTTTTTTTTGGTTCAACCATTACTTTTCGAAGGACTAACACCATTTTATTCAGAGTGTTCGTAAGCATTTTGAACAAAATAGTTCTGTATATTTTTTTATAATTGGCTCATTCAATTTTAACATTCTTCAAAAAAGAAGATTTTTGTATACCTAATATCTTCAGCGCTTGTGAACCGGTTTTTCTGATTACTTCTCTATTTTTCAGAATTTTACTTAAATCTATTCAGCGGTTTGTTTCTAGTTTAGTAATAAAATATTAAGAAAGAAGGCAC
Source organism: Venustoraphidia nigricollis (assembly GCA_034508555.1). Taxonomy (NCBI): domain Eukaryota; kingdom Metazoa; phylum Arthropoda; class Insecta; order Raphidioptera; family Raphidiidae; genus Venustoraphidia; species Venustoraphidia nigricollis. Next base: position 1,460,792 of record JAVRKA010000047.1, read on the forward strand.
TTAATAACGTGCAAGCTACGTATTGCACAAAAATAAAAAAAAACTTTTCAAAAATTGAACCTCCTTCAAAAAAAGTCGCCAAAGAGCGAAAAATAATAAAGTTTTGAGATCGGCGTCAATTCGCTTTTTACTAGTTTTAAACACGCTTTTATTAGCTTTACTGCAGTAATGGTTCTTTGAAGTGTAAATAAACTAAAAGGATGTGTTTTATTTAATTTAAAACGTATAACGTTAACTTTCATCAAGTAACCGCCACGTTGATTTTATTATGCATATTATATAAAATGGCGCCTTCAGTTTTTTTCATGGAAAATATTTCACTGTCATATTGGAATCAAGGTAACATAATTTGACGCTGAATTCCCCAGCTCAGTTCTTTGTCGCAGTTAGACGATGTAGAAACTATGAAAAACTAGAAAAACTTAGTCACCGTCTAATTTTAAATTGGTGATCAGAAAAACTGACCGTCTAAAACAGTTTCGTTGAAACGCATTAGTTTTTTTTCCTACACGGATATCGCTTACTGCAATAAAAAGTTGTACATATATAATTACAAGGTACAAATGTCACTAAATCTGTACTTCATAGTAATTATTTATTGCGTATTACTAAACTTAGTTTTCTAAATACTTCCAGTAGCTCTATAACAACGATAGTTAAAATTCCGGTTCAAGATTTAATTTTTTAGATATTTCTATTAACTATAGAACAATGGCAGTAACAATTTAAACTTATCAGAAACAATTGACCGTCTTCTGAAAGGGCAAGTAGGTAAAATCGCGACGATACTGTTACCATAGTTACCATTATTAAAACTACTTATTATTCCCAGCTTCAATTTTTTTTTTTTTGAAAAATTTCAAATCTCTGCTTATTTTTCTAAATATTTGACGTCCCTACTAAAGCTAATGCAGCTATCTTATTTTTGAAAAAAAGCAGCTTACCTACATCACCTCTCGTATCGGTCCAAAATTTTGATGCAGTGAAACTCGCTCTAACAGAATTCAAATTAAAAAAAAACAATCATATCAATTTATTGGGACTGATGTCCTGATTTGTACCTGCATTGCATAGATTTTATGAAGAAGTCAATTATTTATATATTTTACTTATTTGCATAACATGCATTTCTAGAACATAAATGCATTTCATTGGAAATTGCAAAGACGAAACTAACATTAATATAAACTTAATAACTGTAACAGAGGTAAAGTACTTAAATCCTGACGAAGCTCTGAGGCATTGTAATTAAATGAAGCTTTAAACTTAATCCAAGAGACATGTCTACAAAGCTTGTACTTTCATATATATATAGTGAACACAAATTATTGTGTAACTGCTGCAACACAAAATACTTTTTGAAATCAAATCACATTTAGCACTGAAGTTTATTGAGATCGATGTAAATGCATTGTTGGACGTAATTAATTGAAAATAGTATGAAAATAACAATTATATATAAACTGATATTGTATTTTTTTTTGCATAATAATGGGTCTAGAAGACAATTACTAATTACTAAATAGAACCAAGTGGGGAACTCAAGATATAAATGTATATTAAATTAACACACCACTCAGTAAGTCTTTAACGTTTCGTTTTGTGATGAAACCAGGGCAAACTTAAAATCGTCTGATGATAATGAATGAATATGATGATGGCCGTAAGAAATATTTGCTGCCTACATTGTATCTGCAAGGGTGCAACAGAACCATTCGAGTTTCGATGATATGTCAAGAATGTTTTGGTGAAACATTTGCTTCAACGCTGAGAGTTGTAGAGATATGGCACCAAATCTTTCTACAAGCCTTTGCCATATTCTTTCACAACCATCTGCTACTTTCAAACTTACACTAGTTTTATCGGAAAACAAAACATACTTCTAATTCAACACGTCATTCATTTAGTAAAAATGTTACGCAGAAAAACTGATTGCTGCATTAATTTTAATTCAACAATAAATATGTGTCTTTAAAATTAAAATTTTAAGTTCTGAGAACTCAGGAAGAGAAAAAAATTGTTCTAAATATTGATAATAAATTAAAACAATTAACAAACAAATAATTGTGTTAGATAACTAATTATATGTCCCCATACCGCCGTTCAGTAATCACATATCTAATAATCTAAATTCTGATATATCAACTAGATAAATCTATATATATGTAATCTTAGCGCCACTTAGACAATACCAGGAATTGGAATTGGTGCCAGTATACTTGCATGCCATAATACATAATAACAGGTTTGTTTGTAACTATGATATGTATATATGAACATTTGATACGATTACGCATACAAGGCGTTCTTTTTATTATTTTAAAAATATTTTATTCTAACCGAAATATCCACGAATGACAACCCCTTGCATTTACAGTATTGAGATGTAGTCTGAAATCTGACAAAAAATTTCTCTGCCTATTTGTAGAATGTAAAATTCCTTTTTACTCGACTAGGTCAAAAATTTTAGCACTTTATTAGGTATGTATGTTTGTGGATGGGTACAGAATACTGATGTTCCTTCCGAGAGACTAAATTAGTAGACCGATTGTGATAAATGATGTGTCGACGTATTCCGTATCATAGACCATAAAAAATCCAATATGGTACCCTTTATTTGCTATATTTTGTCTCGGATGATATAAAAATTGTAATGATTTGAGATTTTGTGCCATGTTTTTTTTATTATTTTATAAATAATTGAACATTCTTATACAGAAATAACTTATCTACAAGAAATAAATAAAATTAAGAAAAGTTAAACCCGACTACTTAACAGAAGAAAACAAGCAAATCAAAACGTGAGACAGTATTTTTTTTATTTTATATTGCCGGATACTCGAATACCGAATTATTTTCTTGAGCTTCCAAGCAGTTTTTTTACTTTTTCACGTTTTGATTTGCTTGTTTTCTTCTTTTACGTAGTGGGGTTTTAATTTGTTTTACATATGTTTTTTCTATTTCTTAAAATATTAATAATTGGGATTTTAAGGATGTCGTTATTTTTTGCAAAATTTATATGACTTAATGTCTATTAAAAATCTTTAGCTCCCAGATTATAATCTAAAAACTGGTTAAAAATGACCATTTATTAACATAGATAATAAATTGAAAATAGGGTAATTGTTTTTTCTCTCAAAAATTTTATTTTTCCACCTAATATTTAGTTGAAAAGTAATCGATCTTTTGCATATTTGTATGGGCTGTTGTTTAATAAACATTCTGTATCAAAGTGAACACTTTGAACCACACGCAAACCACATTGCAGACATGGGTTATGAAACGTGTTTATGGTCATTTTTTTACCTTATTTACAAGAGCAAACAAAATAATCTTCACAGAATAGAATATTACAGAATCAGCTGTATTCCATTTTCTATTTAATATTTTATTTTTTACGTACTTGAAAAGTTTTGAGAATAGGCGAGCGTGTAGCAGCGATGCCGTCTATTATATGAAATATACTGTTGTAAGCCACCAGTTCCTAGGTTAAATCAATTCGTTTTTCAATTTATTATTAAAAATAGTAGCAAATTAAAAATACTAATTAGTACTAGGCCTAAATAACCCCGTCAGTGGGTGAACTTCTTATTTGAAATTTGGTTTGTTCATAATTTTTATAGGTATAATTATAATCAACTATGTACTGATTTTTACAGGCAGTTTAAAAAATTAAGGGTCGTTAAATTAACTCGCAATTTAAAGTGCTATAAAAAAGTACGTCTTAGTCATTGAAGACTACTTTTATGTCGGATGAAATAATTTTACGATGTTCAGCTCTTGATGAGTAAGAAACTGGAGTACAAATTTTAAAAACTTTCGATAAAGTGTACGCTACAAACTTATTAATATAAAAAAACATTGCAGTAATTTCGAGTTTTTGGTCACCGTTGACCATCGCTTCGTCAGTCAATTTTGTTACTATACCTAATAAATTTCTTGGTATACATGAACCGCGCGATTATTTTAGTACAATTTTCATTGTAACAAATAAATAGAAACACTACAAAAATAATAACAAATAAATAAAAGTCCATCCTCAGGAATATTCCTGACGATGAACTTATTGTCCGAAACGATTGTCGAGAAATAATTTAATAATAATTTTTGTAGAAGTTTCAAGTGTTTTTATTTATTTGTTATTATTAATCATGTTCTACCAAGTGTCGAATGAAAAATCAGTGCAAATTAAATTTTCTTTGTTATTAACAAATTCTGTTACATTGCATTTTATATTATTTGAAAATGATTAAATTGTACAAAAAAACAACACATAGAAAGAAACATTGAACTGATTTGCTTCACTGAAATTATGACATCCTTTCACTAATCATTAGCAGTAAAGTTTATTAAATCATTGTAAGCAACATTCTGTACAGTAATAGGCCCATAAATCATCGTTGATGAGACTATCTGAGGACGTAAACAGGCCCGGTGACAAAAAAGTTGGAATTCGTTACTCTAATTCCCACGTGACTTCTCCTGGCCCCTTGTTTTACATCATAATGCGTTGTAGTAGCAGGTAAATTGTCTGCTATAATAGCTTAGCTTGATATGTAGGTACAACTAGTTACTAATTACGTTTTTTTGTAAAGTTGTGTTCAACATATTATTTTGATTGCATTTCAATTTGCTGTATAATAAGATAAATAATAACAGATACTTCATAAATAATAATAAATCACAGGATTTATTACTTATTAGATATTTCATTTATAGAAATCATACCTACTACTATTTTATTGCCTATTATAATAATGACCGTTCTCGTTTTATGAAACGAAGAGAATCAGATATGTTTCATAGACGCCAATAATATTTTAAAGTTATCTAAAAGAATTACTAGCTACCGTATTATTTAACCATAGTTATATCGTTTAGCAATGTTGTCTACAAAATATTTGTAAATCTTCGAAACATTTTACAAAATTAAATCATGGTTAACTCAATTCGTTTTTATCTGAATCTAATTTAAGCTATCTAACATTGTAATTAAAACAACTTTAATACAGTTATGAATGAATGTAGAGCAAAAAATATTATAGGTAGCCACATTCGTATTATATTTATCGGTATTATATTGTTACTTGGAATATCGGACAATTTTTAAAAAAAATGTACATGTGCGCATGTAATATCCTTGAAGAAATGTTCTTTTCATACTTATTTATTTAAATTAATTAACCAACATTAACTTTGAAAAGGTTAAAATGCCGCTATAAATGACATAAACTTTTGTTTGGTCTGCGTAATAAAACGTTGCTTCTGCTTACATGCATTTTCAGCAGTGATTTTCTATATACTAGATACAAATAGTGTATTCGTGTTGTAGATATTGTGTAGACATCTTCATCCAGTTTTGTTTCTCAGTATTCTTCAGTATCCAACCTAATCTTAGATCTAACTTACGAAGCTGCGTACCTTAGTGGTGTCGTTTGTCGTAGATTATTTTGCATATTGCCAAAAAAATAGATTATAATATCTAACCGATATAATTTTTACACATGCCAATATATTATAAAGTACTATACGGAACATTCTGTTTTGAAAGTGCAAGCAACATATTGAAAGGAAAAGTTTTATTTATAAAAAAACTATATACCACCAAAACATAAATGTGAAAAAAGCGACCAAAAAAAATTGCTATCTCTAAAGATGCCAAGTTTTTTCTTGGCAAGTTTTCATGTTTTATATTATAAATAAATGACTCATGTGTGAAAATTTGGCATTCTTTGAGATCTCAATTTTTTCGTAGGTCACTGTTTTCACATTCAAGTTTTTGGTGGGATTTCATAACTTTTTGTTCAGTAAATAATCTCATCCTACTAGTTAGTATTTATTAGTGTAATATAATATATATATACCTACATCGACTGCCTGTACTCTGTAGCTTTCCAAAGTACAAGTCGCTATTTCGTGTCAGAATTCGCCATGTTAGATTTTTATTGATTTTCCTCGTAATTTACCACCTTAAACACTACCTACATTCCAAATTTCAACACTTTAGCTCGATTGGAAGTACCCTAGATTTGTGATGATTTATATGTTAGTGAATGCCCAAAATGATATTTTTTAGACACTCATATCTTGGAAACAATTCCACGTGAGCGTATAAAATTAGGAATACTGCTTCTTTTAGATAATCTTAACCTCCCTGGGAAAAGTCAGTCCTGTAACATAACTAACCTCGCAGATAAAGAGGGTCGAAATGGGCTCGAAATAGATAATGTAAATATTGCACAGTCCGCGCGCAGTCTTTTTTGTTTGCAAGAACTTGGCCAGCAGCGCTTTCTCTGTGCACTTAGATGTAGATCTACATATTTCTATCGACATGTCGCGGTAGAAATGTATTCACTGACAATATACATTTGTTTTAAATTGTCTGTTGATTCAATGCATTGTACCAAACGCGAATTAGCTTTATAGAAACCTTAACAAAAAACTACTTTCAAAATAATTCCTTATTTACAACAAACTAAACGCACGTTATACGCATTGCTTAGTTCTTAGGTTGACGACAAAAATAACGATATAGTGACATTCATGTATTAGACAGAGCTAGGTAAAGTTAAGTTTTGCAATTATAATACAATATATATTGTCATATTGATATCTTTATCTAGAATATAGAAAATCATTGTTTTTCAGTATATATTTTTCAATATATATACATATGCTTCACCATTGCGTAATCGATGGCTTACTAATCATTATTAACGCATCATGCATTTGCATTTTCAATATCTTTTTTGCAGCTAACTAGTTTGTGCTTTTTTAACGAAAGTTATTTTTTTAATTCAAGTAAGTTAATACATTAACAGTTTTTGCAGTATAACATCTTTGTTTTTTATATTGATTCGTTGAAGTATTAAAATTTTATCATGAACATAAATTGGTGACTGAATTTCTAATGAAATAATTGTTAGTCTCAAAATTATTTAATCTTTCTGTTTTACCTTCTAAAATGCATCTTTTAGAACAAAATGTTACATGTTTTTATAATATGCAGCTTAATCACATTACTGCAGCCTTGAACTATTAATATTACTTACTAAATTTATTTGCGTTAAATATTGTAAAAAATTCATTCTATAATTTCGACAGATGATTAAAAAAACAAAGATTTAATACCAATTTTCTATTATCAAATTACTCAAAACAAATGGATCAGTAAAAATATTCATAAAGTCAGTGCCAGAAGTTCTATTCGGGTTTCGTCCTTTTGAAATAGAGGCTTGATTTGTTTCGTGAACACAAAGTTAGAACTTTGAAGTTAATCAAGTTTGAAATTCACTACTTTTTACTTACAATTAATTGTACTTGGCTCTATTAGATGTCGTAACGTTTTACTGCTACGCGATCACGAAACTTGGCCTTAATTTTACAAGAATAATTGTTTTTGGCGAGATTTATTATTAACTCTACTAAGTTCAAATTTTTCATGGCTACTATGTTCTTAAAGTGTTTTGAGTAATTTTATTTAACTTCTAATTAATGATTATGCTTATAAGTATTATTATTTGTTACAGACTGAATCACAGTACCATGGACCATCGACATCACAAATAGGCTACATTCCAGAAGAAAGAACTCGACCAATTATCAACTTGCCACATCACAAACAACCACCTGATCTCAGTCATTAAAATACGTAAAAAATATCGTTATTATTTAAATTTTAAATTAGAAAATTCAACATTCCTCCGAATTAAGATAATATTGTACTACACATTTATACGTAGACGACATTTCATATGCTCAGCAGTAAAATTTAAAGAGTTTTGAGTCAATTTACGTCCGAATACCAAATTTCATCATAGGTATATTAAACCAAAACTATTACGGTAGGAACCGTAAGAATCGGAGCGTAAGAATAAAACTGAATTAAAAATAAAGACACATACATATAATAAACACCCAGGGCAAAACAACAGAGTCGACTACATTATTATACAGAATTAATGAATAAAACATAATAACACATTAGGAAAAATGTTTGAATTTGTTCAGTATTAAAAAGTGATTTTAAAAATGATGTACTTATGAAATTAACTTGACCGAATTAATTTCTATTTAATTAAACTTAAATTATATAAATCGATTGGTTGTTTAAAGTTGATAATTGGCCGTTAAAGGCAATAACCTTATTTATTTATTTTTAGATATTTAGTTTTCAGTCATAAGCAAAGAATATGGGGAGAATATAACTTTTTTCAATTTAGTCAATTCTCATTATTTGTTGCTTATCTTTTTAAGTTTTATCTGTTTATTTATTCCTTAGGTGTCGTTCTTAGAACTGCATCTGAATAAATAGAGAAATAGTTGTGATTTTATTGAACAAGTTTGGTTCATGTGATTTTTAAAATGTTAATTTTTTACGATTTTTTTTAATAATTAACTATATACTGCATTTTTATAAATCAACTTGAAGTTGAAAAGTACCTCAGATTCAGACTGGCATATTTTTTTCAAAAGATGATTATTCTGTATGAAATACCAGAAACTGGTAACTGAACTATGTCCAAATATGGTTCATATTAGTAAATGATCTTAGAAGCCAATTCAAGTAGATACCTGTTTTATATTTTCAGATAGTTCTTCTGTAATATTTTAGATTGTAACTTAATTAAGCTACTCTGAGTATTGAGGTACAGAAATAGAAATTTTATAATTAAATTTCGCATAAAATGTCTATTTTTACATAATTTTCGTGTGTCATTTCTATTTATTGTATAATATATATGATAAATATATTAAAAATATGTTTTATTTTCATCTCAAAAACATCAAAAACTATTGGAAGGAAGAAAAGTATTATTTATTCATTTTAATTTAATATATAAAAAAATAAAATAGTCGTAACTTTCCAATAACAAAAATGTTTTGTAAATGAAAACATAGACGACACATAAATACTTAAAACAAAAGAAAACATGAATCGCGGCACACACGACCGAAGTGAAACTTCTTGATTACATTATCTATCCTTTCCACTTATGGCAGTGCCAACCAAACGTGTTTTGTAGATCATAAAATAGTGCGTCAGTTGTATTGCTTTTCATAAATAGTGCTCTGTCTCGTTCTTTATTAATCTAAGAATGTTGCTTTTTCGTTTCATCGTCTCGCGAATTTAACCTTATTATAGAAGTTTCACTTCTTAAAACACATGCGTTGCTCTAGCTTGTTGAAACGGATGAAGTTATATTTGTTACGGACATTAGTTGTCGACCGACTCTCACAATCAATTATATTCTATTTATTTAATAATGTATTTTATGAAACTTGAACAGAAAAAATATTTTTATATACATCTAAATAACGTTTTTGTGTCAAATAGCTTTCTAAAAAGTTACTAAGATTGCAGTACCTGTAATAATGTACTCTATGACAGTGGCGTCACTACAGATTTTAGACTCAAGATGTATATAAAAAAAAATTTTAAAATCAAAATTTGATTTTTTTTTTATATCTTGCTGTCCCTGCTGGCTTCAGTGATACGTGTGAGATTCATTAGAAAAAAATATTTTTTTTTATTTTTTAAATACTTCTAGTCAAAAATTTAGGAAATTTGTATTTTATATGTGCTTTTATAAAACAATTTTACAAATTGATTTAATAAAGGCTTAACCCTGTTCGAAAAAAGGCATTCCGAACAAAGTGTCGTTCCTAATTTAGTATATTTAATTTTAAGTAAAAAATGAAATTTTAATAAAATTGTTTATAAAAGTAATATGTATTAGTTCTTCATCCATGCCATTTTTTTGTAATAATAAAATTATTTAGTAAGTAACAATTTACTAGCCAATTGAACTAATAAAAAATTGCCTGAGTTTAGCGAAAGCTTAATCAGTTCATTATGAAATGATTTCTTAATTAAGTACCAACTGAAAATTATCTTTTTCCCTGTAAAACTAAAAATATGGTCTTTCGATGAAATTTTTTGCACACTTGGTTAATATTTCGAATTTCAAATATCTTTCACATTCAACCAGGGCCGTAGGAGAGGACATAGAAAGGCAATGCCTCACTGTAAAATAATTTGCTTACTTTTTATACCCTAGTTCAAATTTCTGATGACCTGCCTAAAATTCAGTTCTAGCGAACGCTCATGACCTTAGCTATCGAGCGTCTATAATCCGCACAATCTATCTAGTTCTAGCATATCAAAATTTTTTAGGAACAAACTTTCATAAAATTTTTAGATCAACAGAAATGGTTATAAATTATCTATTCCACTGTTAATTTACATCACTTGACCGAACTGATTAGGTATTCTCGCCAAATGTTCACTCATTGAAATTAGAAGAGGCCAGGGCGGAGCCTGTGCTACACAAAAAAGAACGATTAAACCACCAGTCAATGCTTTTTTGTACAGACTAAGCCACGTGCAGACCTTTTTCAATTTTATACTGTTCTAACAATAATTCAAGAATAATTAAAATTGGTCAAACATATAAGTTAGTCTTTTAGTAATAATCAAATAATTGTGATTCGTGTTTTTATATAATATCATGTAGTATATTTATTTGTATCAATATAGAAATATCTCACAAATGCCAGACAAACTATTAATAAATGCACAGTTTTAGAAACGCTTTTTCCACAAACCGATTGTTTGTCAATAATTTTTATAAATGAGATTTTTGTCAGGCATATGCGAGACCCAGTATCTAAAACGCACAGTGTCCGTTAAGTAAACACATTTTTGTGTGTTTGGTATTTTATGTTAAAATAATGTATACAATTTAAGGAATCGTAATAAACTATTTCGTGAAAAACTGTTTTTATTTCTATTTTTATTGCAACGAAAACTGTTTTTCATTACAATATACTAGCAATATTGACAGCATTGTCAAAAAATGGTCATTGGTTTTCATAAAAAAAAAGGATTAATATTAATACACCAAAATGTCCTGTTAGTTTGGACAACCATCAGTGGGACAACCCTATTATCCAAAAATGATAATTCTCCTTATTTATGGTTTACTGTTTACCTACATATTATTTAAAATAGATAGACCGAGATCTACCTCTTGTATTGAATATATTATGCGCCCTTTGACCATTCAAATCAGTCAAACAAACAATTCATTTCATTATCTTCAAGAAGGGTACCCGATGTTTTGCTAATAACTGACTTATTTTATTTTCAAACATTGTAAGCGAATTATGTCTTAAAGAAGAATAGTTTTTTTAATAAAATTTAGTGTAAAGAACAAATATAAGGTAAGAAAATGTTTATTTATTTTATTTTTAACACCCTTATATTTAGCGTCACTTGCATATTGTATGTAAAAAAATTTTGTAACTCGATTTTCAATTGACATGAATCTGCATTCTGTAGGAAGTTTTGAAGTCGTTACAAAATTCTGATATTTTGGCTATAAATAGAAAATGAAAATAAAAAACATGTGGTAGAAAATACATTTTTTTTTAAATAAAAAAAAAATGAAAATAATAATCTTTCTTTTCTACAACGAGCCTATATTTTATTTAATTCATCGAGTGTCTCACGTTTTTAACGTTATAGAAAAGAAAGCTTTTTCCCACTTTTTAGTGCATTAATTGATATAAAAAGCGTGTTTTTTACAATGCAGAACAAAAGCAATCTTGTTTCATGTTTCCATTTTTTTTATATCTGGCACAGTAAATATCTAATGACGAAAAAAACTTGCATTTAAGATCAACGTTAATAATTTTTGAAAAATTCATTTTTCAGGATGGCGACTTCACAATATATGTTCCTTTTGATTTTGGCATTATCTTCGTTATCATCGATCATCTGTACAAATTGCATTTTCCATTATCCAAAACACGACACGCCATCTTTGATCCCGTTTGACTCATTTAAAACAACAAATAAAAGTGCTATTCAAATATTCAGTAATAATTTATTAATAATTAAAAGAAACACACTGATACGGAATATCACTACAATTCCAATAAATTATATCGATCTTTCTGCAAATGGAATACAATATATCGAAGAGAAAGCATTTATGAACATATCAGAATGTTTAGAATTTATTTCTTTACGGGATAATGGAATATCTTCTATAGAAAAAGAAATGTTTAGCGGACTTGAAAATCTAAAATTATTAGACATGAGTTGGAATAATATTAATTCAATCGACCACGAAGCATTTTCAAATCTTCCAAACTTGGATCAATTATTTTTGCAGAATAATAAATTATCAACACTTCAATATTCATCTTTTGATGGCTTAACTAAACTAAAACATTTAAATCTTCGTTTTAATAACGTTATTTTATATCCAGGCATATTTCATGAATTAAATCAATTAATTTCACTATCATTGACTCAAAATAAATTAGAAATCATACCTATATCAACTTTCCATAATTTACAAAAATTAGAACAATTATATATCGGCAACAATAATTTTATTAATTTCAATTTGAGTGTATTACAAGACTTGACGTCATTAAAAGTATTAAATATTTCTAATAATTTAAGTAACTTGCGAATAACATTTTCCAACTTAGAAAATTTGACACAACTTATATTTGATGGTAACGATATGTGGAACATAGATTTTCTCGAAGGAATCAAATATTTTTCAAACTTAAAGCTGGTCAGTTTTGGCAGTGTTAATTATTCGTGTGAAAAATTGATGGAATTAATCAATAAGCTATCAAAGTTGCACATAATTACATCATCATACTCCGTAAAATATTCAAATGGAACAACAGATTACTGTAATGTCGTTTCATCTTCAACGCTTGCACCAAGTTCCACGACGTCCACATTTGCACCGGAAACTACTACACACTCAAGAAGCACAACTATTTTACCACCGAAACCAAATTGTGACGAATCTGTAACAGTGGAGTTTTTGAGCGATTTGTTTTGCATATTTTTATTTATAAGTGTTGTATTGCTTATTTCAATACTTGGACTTCGGTTTCTTCATAGCCGTCGACGCCACCAAGAACGCTTCACTATTTATAATAGAGGTGAATATGAAGTCCTTCCTTTATAAAACTAAATCCACCACACTCACACTTATACGCTAGCTGAATTTACCACCCTATATATATTTTATATTTCCAAATACAGCCGCATAATTTCCTACAGCAGTAAAAAAACAGCTCCATCTAAGAACGCGGGTTGTCAACGGTGTAACAACAATTGGCTACTCTCTTTTTCTGATGTAATATTGTCTAAATTATTTTCTTTAGCTACGTGAGAAAAATGCAAAAAAACAATTTATATGTAACATTGTTTCTATGTAGTGTTTAATACGTAAAAACTTTTTTGGCAATCCAAGCCACATCCGACGCAAGTGTTGCGTGTTATTTAATTAAAATTTCTCCCATTTCATTTATAATAAGTCGATATTGAGTTAAATTTATCATTCACACGTGATTTGCGACCCCCTCCCTGCCTGTGGCGCCCGTATACAAGGCACGATCCTATTAAAACCGAAGAAATATTTATAAATCTCTTTTTCTTTTCAATTTTGAGTTAATTTTAATTAAAGTGAATTTTTGAGACAAAAATAATCGTAGCACATTACGCCCCTATATTTCATATTTACGTAAGCTTTGAAGCGTTTTTAAGCCTATAAAATGTATTTTATGGTTGTATGAACAAGTAAAAAATCGTTTCAAACTTTTTGTGTCTTCAATGCTAAAAACTACTTGACAATTTACCATCGCATAACGTCTAAGCACATTAAACTTTAAAAAATCATAAGATGGTCTGAATATGCACCTCATTCTCATTTGCTTAACAAGATTATAGTTTTACTATGTGTTCCTTTCTAAAAAATAATCTTAGGCATAATAAAAAAATAGATGTTTTTATTTTCGCATAAAATTTATGTTTTATTTTTATTATTTTTAAAAGTAAGTCCACACTGTATTTTATATAGGTAATAAGATTTATAATAATTTACAATTACAACAGTCATTTAAAAAATATTTATAATATATTATGCAAAAAGTGTTGGTTTTCTAAAATATTATTTACCAATTTATTTATCACAATTTTTTGTCATTTTATTTCAAGTATACCCAACATTTTTGTTCCTCTGCACCACTTGTAAATCCTGACAAATTTCCATGTACCCTGAAAAATTAACAGCGGTGTTCTATAAGTACCCGTGTTTGACGACACATGGCGTTGACGAATAAAGTTGACTTTACCATCGTGTACTGCAGACTTTTAAACAACCTCGTGCAGAGTTGTAGATAAATTCATAGGTTAGGTTATTTTTAACAGCTAGTTGTATCATTCGTGTTGACAAAATGGAAAAATATATCGATCCGTAATTCGTTTTTTAAAAAACATGCGAAGAGATAGAACTGAAGTTGGACGCTGTCTATGGGGACCCTTCGCCATCTATGACCACGGTGAAATACTCCTATAAAAAACGAATTACGGATCGATATTGCTCTTTTTCCATTTTGCCGAAAAATACAAAACACGAATGATACAACTGGCTGTTAAAAATAGCCTAACCTATGAATTTATCTACAACTCAGCACGAGGTCGTTTAAAAGTCTGCAGTACACGATGGTAAAGTCAATTTCACTCGTCAACGCCATTTTACGTCAAACATGGGTACTTATTGATCAGCCCTCGTATATTAAGATGGTGGTGGAAGTGAAATGATGAAGTAACATGCTTTGTCGAATGTTTAAAAAAGACCACGCAAACTTAGGAGCCATCCATAAATTACGTCACGCGCTAAGAGGGGTGAGGAGGTCGACGAAGTTTGACATTGTTGTCAAGGGGCAGAGGGGGGGGTCATAAGCCTCGTGACGTCACATGTCATTTATCGTTCGTTAAGCAGTTTTTGTTTTGTTAATTTTCTAGAATGTTTAATTTGATGTCGATTTTCTTAAAAAATAATCATTTTGAAACTGCTGTCATCATTTACTCAGTTCATGGAAAATTGCAAAATGTGCGTCGTCACACCATTATATAATTTGGGTAATTTAAGTATTTTTTAATATGAAAATGTTTATCTGACATCGATAAAATTTTATTTTTAAAATTGTTATTTTTTCTTAGTTACCTATGTGAATAGCACCGAGAAAATATTAAAACACGTTTCTGCGTAATATTTTCAAAAAAAGTACCTATCCACAAATTTTTTTATTAAAAATTGTCCCAATAAACATATTTAATGAATTTATTAATAATAATATTAATATTAATAATATTAATATAAGTATGTAATTAAGATTTATAAATATTATTTGATTTGGTTACATAATGTTTATTTGACAGAATTCAAAATTTCCGCCGAGTAAAAACTTTGCCATTCAAAAAAGCATTTCATTAAAGTCAAATACTATGTACGCATGGGCGTTGGAATGTGTGGAATTTAATAGTATTCAAATGTAGGTCAACTGACGACCTTCAGTTATGAATGAAATTTTAGTCGACTATAAACAGGGTTGCGTAAGTTGTATTTCAAATTATAATTTGAACGTGTTTTAAGGACGGTTTTGATACCAAAAAAAGCTGCCACGATATTATTAATTATATTTTAACATTACTTTAATAAAGTTAGATACATTTAAACACTATTTTTCAAAAAATCGAATATAATACATGCGGACGTTTTTTTGCTGACCCTGGTATATGTCATTTTTTAATAGTTTTCCATTGGCCTGTTTGATGGCGGCCATCGCTGATACGCCATTGGCCAAAAAATTATCCATTGAACCCAAATATTTTTAAATTGACATTTGACAATGACATTTCTAAAGTAAGCTTTAAATTATTGATAACTAAATATTATTATTTATATCATTAAATTTGGTTTGTATCGTTTATGCAAGTATTTCAGCTTCCAAGTACCTATGTAATTAAATAAAAAAATAGTCATTTTAGGAGTATTAAAGCCATAAGATATTTTTTAAATATTCTAATTATTTGGTAATTGCTTAATTGTTATGTGGCGATCGTCATAAAATAAATTATTTTTATTCCATCAAACCTCTAATAACTGTTTCAACAAACGAAACAGTAATTATTATTGTTTTCTTAATTACTTGTTGATTACTACGTAACTGTGTAGTATAGATTTTGAATAGTTTTAAGTAGAATAAATAATAATTGTATTTGATTAGAGTTAAAAACAATGATCAGACTTAATAGCTTTATGGAAAACAATACTCCTTTTAAGTTTTTACACCGCAAACGTCAACTTCATTGTGGAAGCGAACAGCTGATTCAAGTAGTTGATTATATGTGAATAATAAAGGTTAAAGATTACAAATTTTTGTTTATAACTAGGTATGGCGACATTAGAAAAACCTAGGCCAAAGCAGGTTAGTTATGTTAATTTTTAATATATAAACCTATAAAAATTGCGGACAATGGAATATGACATTACGTTTGCCTATTTTTATATTACTTTTTGTCCTAAGCCTTATACTCATGATAATTCAACATAACAAAAGGCGTAGTTTTTGTTGTTGTCACTTTCTAAAAATAAATAATAAACAGCCTGTATACAAAACAATATTGTTATCAAACAAACTAAACAAAAAATGTTCATTGGTGTTGAACGTTAACTTTAAAGTTAACTTAAATTGATAACAAAAAATGGGTTTGTTATTGTATCACAGAAAAAGAAAAAGGAGAAAAAGGTTAAACCACCCGAATTAGAAGATTTCGTTACGGTTGGTGAAGATCCTGTTCCAGCATGTTCAAGTGTTAGCGATGAGATGTGTAGCGGGACATATAATTTGTCAGAGACTGAATCTGTCGAAGACACATTCGTGAAAATTAAAACAGAATCGATAGAGAATCCCTTCGATGGTAATAGTGTCAAGCTATCGGACGACTCGTATCAAGCAGAAGTGCCTTTGAAACAGAATGTTTCGTCAGAGAAAAATATTGAGAAATCACTAACAAGCTCAGAGTGTAGTACGGTAAAAGAAGAGAATGTAATCAGTTCAAGCAAGGTCGATATAGAGTCCGAAAAATCAAAAAGCTCAGTAACAATTAATAAATATTCAGTGAACTATAATATTAAAAATGAGTTGGAGGAAGCCAGCAGTGAAAGTCCAAGTGCAACGGCGATGTCTAAAACAAGTGAGAGCTTAAAAAGTCAATCAGTCGTTATTGAAGGCGATAAAAGACTTGATACTGCAAGTACTGAATTGAAATCGGAATATGATAAAATAAAAGAAGGCGCAAAACAAGACACTGTTGAAGTCACAGTTGACGAAGAGAAACATGAAACAAAAGAACTAAAACAAAAAACAGCTGAATATCCAACCAAAGTTTTAGAACAAATGAAAGCCAGTACGGTACCACCGTCAGCTCCTCTCTTAGATAGTGCCATTGTTAAAAAAGTTACTGTTAAAGAAAAGAAACCGGATGTAAAATCACTTGAAAATATCCAAAAACCTTTTGAAATACAAGATTTAAAAACGATGAAACCTTTTACTGAAGTACAGCTAGCTTCTTTATACCATAATCCAGAAATTGAAGCAGCAGCTCAGTTTATTAATGGTTTCGTTGAATCTGAATTAAAATGCGATTTTGCAAAACAGCATCATTTGTACGATTTGCTAGTCAATTATTTACGCGCAAGAACAAAACTAACATCAAACACGCTGGAAATAAATAATCTTAGAACTGAAAGTAAAGAAATTCAAGCTTTGATGTGGACTTTGGAACGTGCAACCATAGCAGAAAATGGTGAATGTGAAGATGGAAACACGGTTACGACTTCCCATGAATATCGTGTTGCTAGATTTCATAAAAATGTTTTACACAAATTGACAAAATTTTTATCTAAAATCAAGGAACTCACAAATGAAGTCCATGCATTACATTCGTATTCAGCAGAAGTTTCAAAATTGCAGGTTTGTTTTTATTTTAAAATACAGCGTGTAGCTAGAAATCGATTCTTTGATTAATTGATCTCAGGTCGCCATCCCTAGGGCGACCCCATTTCCAAAATAACTTCTCATTGTAAAAATGATTTCAAATCCAGTTATAAAGATCATTGTTCTACTTTTTTTTTTTAATAATAAAAAATTTTAATTTAGGTTGAAGTTTACATTCAAACTGTTATATCGAATTGTTTGAACTCAGCAAAGCTCACCCATAATGCTCCTGTTTGTCTGCAAGAAAGTACCGTTGATCCGTACATTCAGCGACACTTGCAGGAATTGCGTTTGTGTATCACAATTTTATTTACGTTTCAAAGACGACCTCTAAGGGATACTCAATTTGTCGCCGACACACGCAGTTGGCTTCGAAGACTTATCGGTGTTCTTTTACGCCTCTCGACATGGCAAGATCACTTATTTCTGCTGAACCATGTTCTAAGGTAAACTTATTTTAGTTCAACAACAGTTTGATATATTTCCGGTAATACTTAAGCAGTGTATACTTAGGACGGTAGAGTTGGGTATAGCTAGGGTTGCCATCTCTAAAATTTGGCAATAGCATCTTTTAGCCTCGTAGTTGGTACCAGCCAAAAATTGAAACGTGCGGATGATTAAAGCGAGGCAGAGCTAAACCCACAATATGTCTTTTGCCTACCTCGCCCCGCACCGCTGGGTCTCAGCACAAACAAAATTCAGAGCGTTGTGACAGCCTTAACAAGGTAACCTGTGTATCTTCTGATGACCTTGTATTTACTCCATGCGTTTTTTTTTTGTTCAGGTGCCCTGCCGGTATATCAACATGGGCAATTGAGTTTATACAAATACCATGTTCTCAATCATTTGTTTCACCTTTCCTTAACCTTGAGATCAATCATAGTATTGCTGTTTTGGCTACCATTTTGATGCCTGTTCATCAACGGGATGCTTTTTTGGAACAGGTTTGTAATTTCTAGTTTATCTCTATTTGACAATGAACCTATAACCTCAGTTGTCGAGCGTTTGTAATTTACAGACAGTTTGTTCCGTATTTGATAGTATATATTCTATTCTGACTGATTTTATAATAATTTTTCAGATACAGAAATCTCTGCAAGAATCTCGTGATTTAGTCGAAGAAAATTTATGGGTTTTAGTCGATTCAGATGGAGAAGAAGACGAAGAACCTGGATCAAATGAATTACGAGAGAACGATCTCGTAGCTGTTTTGAATCAAATTCCGTTCGATAATATATTTCGTAATATTCTGTTAATTCAGCGTAGAGACGAAGAGGTACAAAAACAAGTCGCAATATTTGTTTATGACAGGGATGGCCAACACAGCGATTACATTCGATCTATCGATTGATCACAGTATCATTTTTTATGGATCCAGTAAATTAAAAGCTTAAAATTATTCAAATCGTATTATCTCAAACACATGCATAAAATTAGGTATAGGGCATTAATAAGTGAAAAATTTTGAGATAAGAAATCGTAAAAGTTGACCACCTGTGATTTATGAGATAATTTTTATTTTTTGGGTTAACATTTAATTTTGATTAACTTGATTTCTAGGATTTTTACGATGCTTCAGCTATAACAGAGCACCATGTGTTACGACTATTTGCTTGGAGTACTATTTGGGTCCGTTTATTACGACAAGGCTTAAGTACTTATTCTACGCCTCGTTACAGACAGTTAGCCAAAAGATTAGGTCGTCTTGTTAGACATACTGTTCAATATGTTTCAGACGTTTGGGAACATTTTAAGTGAGTACCTTTAACCAAAGTAGTTGACAGAACAATTTATAGATGTCAATACTAGAGTTCCTTGGGAAATGAATTGGGATATTTTATTGCTGTTCACTGTAGGATAGTATAGTATGTGGTTTTCCGCTATAGAATTCAAAGAAATTAGAAGCAGTTTGAGATTTTTCTCCGCCAGTTTTTAGATTATAAATGTTATAATTAGCTAAATCCTGTCACTAGTCAATACGCGTCCAAGGAGATGCATATCCGTCGCTATAATTTCTTTCTCAGTTGATGCCAAAACCATGTTTAATACAGTGGTATCTCGGCAGACGAGTTTTTTAAGATGTGACCTTATGAATCTAATTTTATTGATTCACTTTTCAGAAATACATACAGCCTGAACGATACAGCGATGGTGAAACGTCTACAAATTGAATACGATGCTTTCTTTATGCGCGCAACGCAATGTATCTTTTCTTCACAAAAATTAGGGGCTTGGCAATTTCTTGCAGTTATACCCTACAATGTAGTATCTATTCATACGCTTTGGAGAATTTTTTATCTTTTGCACGAAGGTTGTAATGAACTTGAATTAATTTTAGATCCAAGCGATAAGACTGGTTAGTATTACATTAAAGCTAAACTTCACGGTTCTAGTTAGTTACTACAGTAGAACCTCTGTATGTTAAAAATTTTTTGAATTCCCTTCCCCTGAAAGCATAAAACCTCCATTACTTAAATCACAAAACCTCGGTAACTTAAACAAATATTCTGAACATCGCCCTCCATAACTTAAAATAAATTTTGGTGATTTCCATAAGTTAAATTATTATCAGTGAGTCATCATGATATCCAAACAAAAGGTTTTGCCAAGAACTTAATTGATTTTCAATTTAGTTTTCTACTAAATGGCTTTACTGATTTCTTTGTTTAAATAAATAAATAATTGATTCTAAATGACTAGATAAAAAATGTATGTAACCTCTATTGAACTAAATACATCCTCTATAAAATCCACAAACCTCTGTAAGTTAAAAATTTTACTCTGACAACCTCTCTAACTTCAACTCTCGATAAGTAAAAAACTCGATAACTTCAATGTTTTAACGTTTCCCTTGGATTGTAACTTATCAATATTCTACTGTAACACGAATTTTGCAGATTTTAAAGAAAAGCTATTAGAGCCATCTTTACGACACCAATTTGAGGATAGACTTATTTCAATGCCAGAAGCCGAATCATATTATTTGCTTCAAACTTTTGCGAATATGGCTCTGGCTCGAAGCGACGATGATAAGATGTTTATTCGTACCGCAACAATTGATCTGCTACAAGTAAGATATTAAGTTTGAATCACCGTCATAATAATAGAAAATAAAAGATACAATGCTGTTTTTTTTTGTAGGTGGGGTTTTTGAGTACTGCAACGCAAGACTCTTGTTCAAAATCGGCACGTGTTTTGCTTGCAAGTATTACTGCGAAACATCCAGAATTGCTGTCGGATATACTAATTACTCTTGGTGAAAACTTCAATAATGCATCTCAGGTATGAATATTACAGTGAAAATATTAGTATAGAAAACTTCTTAAAAACAAGCTTTTATTGAAATGTACTAAAAAGGAACAAAATGATTTTTAATAATTGAGATTCATAATTATAAAAGCGTGGGGAGTTTACAACTGACGCTTTTATAATTTTTAACCTAAATTATTAAAAATTATTTTTTTCCTTTTTAGCACATTTCAATAAAAGCCCGTCTTTAGAAAGTTTTTTTATTAATATTTTTTTTTTTTTTTAGTTGATTGTTATTTTTTTTGTTATAGCTTAGTGTGTACTTATTTAAAGAGCTTCCCTTATATTTATGGAAACCGTCCGAAGTCGATATGGAAATTGTATCTAATTGGCTCCTTCATGGTCCTTTAGGATCTCCCGAAAGTAATTTAGCTAGATTAATTCTGGGTCATTTGAATTGGGATTTCGATAGGTGAGTACATAAACGTTCCATTAAAACGACATTTTCACACTATCTGAAAAAAAAATATACTAAAAAAAATTAAATTAAAAATTTAAAAAACCCCCGACAAAAAAACCTATAAAAAGTTAGAAAATAAAATTTCTGGGCCTGGTCCTATTTTGTGATTCAAACGTCGTCGCGTCAGGGGACCTGGACAGAGTACTTATATTAAAGTACTCTGTCCAGGTCCCCTGACGCGACGACGTTAGAATCACAAAATAGAACCAGGCCCAGAAATTTTATTTTTTAACTTTTTATAGGTTTTTTTGTGTAGGGGGTTTTTTAAATTTTTAATTTTATTTTTATTTTAAATTTTTTAAACTTAGGTACAAACAAAATACCCGTTTTTGCGTTTAAGATCCCTACCGTAGCTAAGAAAAGAGCTGATGTCCTTGAAACGGCTGAACCGATTTTGATAAAATATGTCTAAGAACCACCGCTAGAAAACCTGCTTTCATATAAAAAAAATCGCATCCAAATCGGTTCACCCGTTTAAGAGCTACAGTGCCACAGACACATAGCGGTCAAACTTATAACACCCCTGTTTTTGCGTCGGGGGTTAAAAATGTATTTTACATTTTTCAGTGATGGATCATTGTTTCTTCCTCATGATATTCATTTTCGAGTAGCAGTTCTTATCATAGTTGTTGCTTTTAAATATACACCGGAGTATTTATCGACCACAAGTGCTTCCATGATAACAGATAGTGTTAAAACCGTATCAGCAATGGTTCGACCAAGTACAAATGAACAAGCGTTTACGTTATGGGCATGGGAAATGGTTTTACGGCTACGTTTGCACGTGCTTGATCAAGGCGAAACGATGATTTATAACGCTTTAACCAACATTGGAACTGCTTTGAGACATGTCCCAGAACTGGAATCTATCGATGCAATACAAGCTGGTAATTATTTTTTATCATTTTACTTTAAAATTACAATCACTGGTCTTTGTCATCTCTCTTCTTTAAGTGTCATGGAGGTTACGCGCATTTATTAATGTTGTATAGTGTGCATTTTTAAGGTTCAAAAGAAAAAATACGCATCACGCGTATCTGTCCGTCCGTCTGTCACAACCAATTTGCTCCTAAACTACTGAACCGATTGAGTTGAACTTTGCTACACATATGTAAGTCGGTGACCCAAAGGCGAATGTGTAACGTAAATAAATAAATTTTGAACATGGGGGTCATTTTTGGGGTGCAAATTAGGAAATAAAAAAAAAAGTTTAACAAAGTGTACTGTGTGACATATCAAATGAAAGGGCTTGTAGCAAGGGTCTCAAATATATTTTTTTTTATAATTTTAAAAACAACAGTTTTAAAGTTATTTAAGAAAATACATGAACAATTGACCATCCTTATCTCCGAAACTACTGAGCCTAAAATTTTGAAAAAAATAGGGAATGTCGGGTCTCACCCATAGTTTACAGGAAAACCTAAACGAAAATCTCGTTTTAAAGTACTCACAGAAAACGAAATAGTTCTCGCGAGTTCGACTCGCGCGTGACCGGTTTTTTTAACATTATTTCCCAAAATTTAGCATTGATTATTAATAAAAATAATGACAAAATAAATTCAAAATCAACTGTACTATAAAGATGTTTAGTTTAGTTTAGTTTATTTATTAATTCTCCAGATGAAAAGAGATATTATTTTAAATAAAGCTACAATTTTATTTTATCTTTAAACTTACAAAAATACAACTTATTATGATTGGTATAGGCGCGAATAAATGATAAATCAATCTGCCAATCAAAATGTCGGATTATATAAAAAACTCACACGAAATCGGCCGATTTTGTGTTGATTAATGAGCGCTTTTTCATACAGTACCATCGATTGATTTATCCTTCATGCACGCTGGGCCTCATTTTGAAAATGTGTTTGACATTTCTTTGTAAATAATTGTGGGAAACGACGAATAAACAACAAAATTATTATAGGTGTTAAGGAGAAACAACCTCTGGCCTGTTTTGTTGCTATAATGTTGACACTGTGGGGGCATTCAGTGCCTTTGATATGTTCGAAAGGTTTACAACAATTAACAGTACTGCAATGTTTTTATAAACATGATGTTGTTCTTATTGCGTTGAACCGATTGGTACCAATGTTTTTGGACTGTGAAGATTCTCTTGTCAAAAGTGAAACGTAAGTTTTCTTTGTATTCTTTTATTAGTGTATGGTTAAGTCCAGGGCCGGATTTACCCTAAGTGACGCCCTGGGCATCATGAACAATGCCGACCAATTACCTAAAGCGGTGTACAATTTTCAAATAAATAAAATGATTCATTTATAGTCGAAAATCTTTTTATTACAAACGGGATAATTACAAAAAAACATTTTTTTCACATTTTTGTAAATACAATGTTTAATTTTACAAACGTTCTTAATATTAAAGAGAAAAAATATTTTGTTTATAAATGTTTTCAACACAATCACACTTCTCGAAAAAATTTCTATAACGTGATTTTTTTTTCTCAAGTTACAAATTGTGCCGCCCCTGAAAATTTGCCGCCCTGGACATTAGCCCCTAGTGTAAATCCAGCGCTGGTTAAGTCCAACATCGCCTGTGCCTTCTATGATTTAGAGGCATTTTTATGTTTTGTTGCAATGAGCAAGGAATATTGTTTTTGCAGATTTATAAGCGTAATTGTTTCCTTATTAAACGCTGACCGAACATACTTAAAAATGGCAAAGAATTTGATAAGCGCCGAATTTCCTGGAACTATACTCAAACAATTTAGCAATTTAATACAGTATCACTTGGACAATTATCAAAAGTATGTATTTTCATTTAAATTATTTATGATGCGCGACTTAGCTAATTTAAGCAAGTCATCGCCATGCCGTGGCCCATCATATAAAAACCGTGCCAAATAACACAACCTTTAAAAACACTTCTCTATTTCGTACCACATTTATCAGTAACTAAGGCTTCAATCCTGGTATCAATATTTTAGTTCCGATATTTTTGAGGTTAGAGAAGATCTAGCTAAGTCGTGCAGAGTCCAGCTGGTTTTGTAACTCGCCAATTATGTCAAGCCGCATGTTGTGAGAAAGGAGCTTTATAAACATATTGTGCAATATTGACGATTGTTTATTTAAAGTTTTAGTTTAAGTAGCCCCCGACCATTTGTGTCTTTGTGGATGAAATGCATTACAAAGATTCCAGATTGGAGTAAAGATCCAAGCGCAGTTTATTTGTTAAACACAATCATGCGTTCTTCGTTTTTTAATGCTGAGTCAAATGCGGTGGCCGTTGATTTTTTGCGTAATTTATTGCAGGTTTGTTGCATTTAATGTTGGGTTGCAGAAAGCATTGTCAACAAATTTAATTTGACAACGACCTTAGATTGTTATCATATAATTACAGTTTTTATGCATGCAGGACAGTCACATGTGACACTCAAACAAACAAAAACAAATGATTGATCTACATAGAAAAAGATCGCTTTTTAAGTAAAATTTGAATCAATATGCGTAGAAAAATATTCACAGTGGAAACTACCAAAAACTGTGTTACCGAATATGATCAATTTAAAATTCTACATTTCTTTTCTTATGGAGAAATATGGGTGATCACAGTCTAAAGTCATTGTCAGATCAGATTTTCTGACAATGCTTTCTGCAACACAGCAGAACTGTATATCCTTAGTGCAAGTAATTAGATAGGATCTAGCAATTTTAAGGATGAAGTGTTCAGCTGAGGGGGCGAAGCCATTGAGGGACGGGAACAAAACATTGGTACAATGTAAAATTGGAGTCAATCTGTGATTGGCGGGCGCATTGCGCATGTTTAGTAGTATGGAATTCAAACATGAACATGAAGTACTAAAGGAATTTTCTTTTCACACCATACTACCAACATAAATTTCATGTCACTAGACATGCGCAGTGCGCCGGCCAATGACAAACGAGCGCCACTCACCTCGTCTAAAACCCAAGTACATGCTCTGTCCCTATATTTCTAAGTCCATGGTTTACTATCATTTGTTTTTGACTTATCTGTTAGTTTTGCGATGTATACTGCGCCAACTTAACAGCGCTTATTAAAATTATTTACATTTTTTGTAAAATTCATGACTTGTTTCTTTCTTTATTTAATTTTTATGCATTTACCATTTACGTCTAAAATTTTTAAATAATACAGGGATAGTTTTTAAGAGTAATATTTTTTATGCAGCAGAAAATATTGGAGCATTATAATGAAGAAGTGACAGTAAGTTTTTGCTAGAAATGTTGATTTAATAACTTAGAATAGCAACGTAAATTTTAATAAAAAAACGATTTTCTGCATGGAAAGTAAACAAAATTTTAAATCCTTAAAAACTTAAAAACCAAATACATTTTTGAAGTTAAGGGCAATAACTTTCGAAGGAGTTAATTCATTTTAACGAAATTTGGCACACATGTTGGAATCCATCACCGCACGAAGCTTATTTAAAATGGGCCCAATCGGGTCATTTTAAGGGTGGTTTTTAGGGGTTGAAAAAAGTTTTTGGGCTCAAAAATACCGAAAAAATTCTCAGAATCGTTTCAAAATTGAAATTTAATCCTTCAATAGCAATTAAAATGTGCCCCTAAAATTTTAATAAAATCGGTCAGATAGGACCGGATTTACAAATTTTATGAAAACACTAGTTTGCCAATAGTGAGTTATTTACTGAAAGGTGTATTTAATTTGGAGTAAATGTTCGATTGATAATAATATTGCAATTTAAAAAAAAACACTATTTTATGGAGTGTATTAAGGGGTTATAGTTTTTATTTTGCTCAAAAACACACTGAAGTTCTCATAATAACGCCACACTGCCTGTATTAGCAAATACACTATATTGTCGGCAGGGTTTTGGCACTGCGACCCGAGTTTTTTTTATATTATTAACTGATCAAAAATTGAATTTGCTTGCTACAAATTTGATTTAATTGACATTATGAGTTCAAAAAAACCGCATCTCTTTTTCTCAGCACATCCCATCATCTCGGCAACAAACGTCGACATTGTCTAATTTCATAACATGGGTGTCTTCTGGAGCTGGTGCAGGAACCATAGCTACAACACTTCTACCTCGAGGATCGTTACCGGAGAGTCCGTGGTATGTTTATACCACATTAGAACTGGAACATACCGAGCTAGAATTACGCACTGGTCTGTGGAAAGAAATTCTTCGTCAGTTGTCCATCTCGAAAGGAAAAGCATCGGTGGATAATGCAATAAAGGTATTTACTATTTAATGTTTAAAAATTGTACGTATTAAAAACTTCCAGCCAATAGGGATGTTGACTGTACTCGAACGAAAACATAATTTTAACGTTAAGGCTGTCGGAACGCTCTGAATTTTGTTTGTGTTGAGACCCAGCGGTAAGGGGCGAGGTAGGCAAAAGACATATTGTGGGTGTGACCTTCTTTAGCTCTTGTCTCGCTCAAATCATCGGCATGTTTCAATTTTTGGCTGGTACCAACTACGAGGATGAAAGGTGGAATTGCAAGGGTGCCGCTGTCAATTGATTACTCTAATTTTTGGAAATGTTTTGAAGATTTAAAAAACTTTTCCGAAAAAGGAAGAGTCACTTTAGGTTTGTGATGGAACAGTGTGACATTGAAAACGTGTGTTTTTTTAGCACAATTAATGCCAACTTTTTTCTAGTAAATCGTACATAAATTGCAAAAGCAGTCCATTAGACACCTACATTTGTCCTTTATCTTCCTTGTAGAGAAAGAATTTTTGCAGAATGTTGACGAATAAGTCTACAATCAGTTGAAAGACGAAGCTCTATTTTTGGCTTAAATTCAGAGCGTTCCGACAGCCTTAAGTGGTAGTTTCTATAATATTATATTTATAAAAAAACAACGTTATAGCGCATATCTCTTCTGCGCATGTGCCAATTTTCCCCAAAAACAATAGCGTTCTTCATATTTGCGTATCCAACATCCCTCCAAAATTTGATGTCAATCCATTCATCTGTTCGACCTGCATCTAATTTACAGACTATTTCCAAACCTTAAAATGACAACATATTGAATTCCTGACTTGTGGAGTTAGAATGATAAAATATTGACAGGAATGATTAATGTAATATTTTGCAGAAAGCGGCAGCCATTGTTAAAGTTCCAGCGTTTAGTTCAAGTTTTCTCTGTATTTTTCGATGGGCTCAGCAAGCTTTGGATACACCTTTGGGTCATCCACTTTTACCACTTATCTGGCAGAAGTTCTTCATATTATTTTTAGCTAGGGCACCTTCAGCACCTGGGTAAATTCCTCATAATTTTTTGAATCTAATGTCATGATTGAAAAAGTTTTATGTAAAATTTTAATCATTTTAGGCAAACCGATCGAGGAGGGGTTGGTAATAAATTTTTTGAAGGCATGATTAATTTAGGTTTTCATAAAAAATTAAAAAAACGTCTCCAGGACACTATCGAATTTTATAAAAAAAAAACTGAGATTGATTTAGTTAGTAACGATTCTGAAACCAGGGAACGTCGTAAGCTTTTCTTTACAGAATTGACAAAGTAAGTCTACAAGTTTTAACTCACCGAAAATATTGAGTTTTTTCAACATTAAATGTAAATTCAATAATTTTCATGTATTTTAGATTATTTCGCACGTTCAGTTTATGGCTAGAAGAGACAAGATTGCATGAAACGGGATTGTTTCTTCAAGCGCTTCCTCCTCAATATGATTCACATAAACTTGCTTTAATTTTCCAAGGAAATACGGTACTTTAATTTCATTATTATCAACTTACTACTATACTATTATGTTACTAATAATCCCTGAGTCGTCTAAAGAGTTCCAGAATCTTTCTAGAATTTGACCAACAAACGCACCTAAAACGTAGAAAACTATATCTGTTTCTATCTGCAGAGAAATGCATAATGCGCCTGCGCTAGATACCGTGGTATTCATTTGTTCGCAGATAGAAGTATAACATCTATCTCTGTCTCACATTGTTGCTTACAAATTCATTGTACTGTGTCAAATAAGCTTTATGTAAATTTTATAATGATTGAACGTTAAAAATATTTTGTATAATATTTTATTGTTTATTTCTAGAACCCTTGGTTAGATTATCTGGATTACGATCAAGTTAAAGAAGAGAAATCATCAATTATGATTGAATGGAATAAATTATGCTTCCGATTTAGATCACCGCCCGCTACGCCTGTTCACTTGCGTCCGAACGCTGAAAGCGCAGATCCAACGCTGCGCATAGTGCGCAGACTTAGTTCCTATGATACTCCTCAGATGGCGCCACCTATAAGACCGGCAGCGCCAGTTATACCTCACTTAAAATGTGACGTCATGTATGACAAAGATGTCATGCTAGCAGCTTTAAAACCTTACATCAAAACGATTTTGGAATTTGCTCAGTGAGAATCTTTTTTCAGTAGAAAATGTTCGATGTAAGTGCAGAATGTTGTGAAATATGTAAGTTTTATTTACAGGAATTATTCAATGCGTGTATCAGAACATACAGCGCTCGATTGTGCGATTGTTGAACTAGCACCGCAGTTATATAGGTCGGTACAAAAAACTGTTACGTTACGAGCCGCATGTCATCAGACCTATACGGATCGAAGAACTGGCCAATCGCAGGCCAGCGTTCAATGTTCGGGTCCTGCTGTTATAAAAATGAAAGTAAGTTAATGAAAAAATGATAGACCATCCAAGATCTGGACTAGGAGTATTATTTTAAGTTATCGAGGGCGATGCTCAGAATATTTGTTTAAGTTACTGAGGTTTTGTGATTTAAGTAATGGAGGTTTTTATGCCTTCAGGGGAAGGAAATTCAAAAAAATTTTAACTTACAGAGGTTTTTAACTTATCGAGGTTCTATTGTATGTTGTAAATACAGTAACAAGTTTTAAATTGCCGGTTTGATCTAACAAGTTTTTGAAACGTTCTACACTTGTAGAAATGTTGAATGTCATATCTGGGGAACAATTTAAATATCCTTATATTTTTAGATATCAGAGGCACAAATAAATGAAAGTATTGAACACCAAGTTGTAACCAATCGTAATGATTATGAAGTATTACTTAACAAGGCCTTGCAAACACCACCACAGTCTCTCTGTTCTGGTTGCGTTTTTTTGGAACATACCGTCACGTAAGTAAATCGATATCGGATTTATGAATATAATTGATTTATGACTTCTTTTTTTAGTATTTTGCAGTCAGAAAGTGTTCATCTACGGTCCCGTAATGATGCTCAAGCTATGAAAAAGTTACAGAAAGTTGCTGTTGAATTTTTTTACCACATTTTGTCATTAATAAAAGAAGAAACGAATTTTTATCCTCCTACAAAACAGTTATTTACGACATGTGTTGAAAAACTAGGACAGGTATGTCAGCTTTTTGTTGATATTTTGAGAAATTTCACTTTTTTTTATTTTCTAAGTCACCAACTTCCAGGCATGGAGAGTTTCTTCTTTCAAAAACCCAGATTTGTGGCAAAATATTCAGTTACCAGATCCAAATCGATACTTTCGTTAGAGAAAATGAATAATCAAATAATGTTTTTAGAGTTTTATTTATGGCTGGGAAGAAGAAGGCGAACGACTTCTTGAAATGATTATAAAAAGGCCGAATTTAGTTGGTATTTTGGCACCCCATCTTAGTCCAGCTGCTTTGTCGGGCAGTCAAAAAATTGGAGCTGCTTCGTTCTTGAACATGTATGCAATGCTGGTAGATCGAGCTATTGGACTACCAGACGTTGGATTTGTTGTCCTCTCTAAGGTGTGAATATACTATTTTTCGCAAAAAAAAATCTGAATCAAATGATCAAACTTTTTAGGTATAAAATATTACTGATGGTTATATTAACGATTATTATTATTATTATTAAATTAAATCATATTAAATTTAATTGTATTTTTTTAGATTAAATTTACTATTTATAGAAATTGCGGTAATTTAGTCTTGTTCAAAGTATTTTTTATTAGAATTTTAGTTACAAACATGTTGTTTTCAATTTCTAATTTGATCGATAATTGTAAACTTTGGTTTTAGTTTGATGTTAATCAGTGGCTACATACTCATAAACCTAAATTGAGTGAAAGATCAAAATTTATCACATTAGTTTGCAAAGCTTTGACCACAATTGGCCTTGAACCAGCAGCGGAAAATTTAATGCTTCACGAGGTAAGAAAATATTTTTATTTACTTCTATTCTTTTAGCTATATGAATCCATTATTTGTACAACAGTAGTAAATTTTAGGTATTTCGTAAACATTTGGTTCAGATATTTTGTTACGAGTTTCCCGAACATTACGGTGAAGTGTTGACTTTATTACTTCGAGGTAGCGAACAGCAAAGTCTGGCTGTAGACGTATGGTTTGATATTTTACAAGTACTTGCCAGTGGAAAAAAATTTAAACCAGGACAGCCTCATTGTAAATTACGAGATGATTTGAGACTGTATGCCACGCATCAAAACATGCTAAAGCATAATGAGGTAATATTCAAATAGATTGTAGATTATAGACGCACGATAATTGAAGTTATATTAAATTTACTTACTGGCATTGTCAGCAAATTTTGTTTGACAATGACTTTAAATTATAACAGCACAAATTTCTTCATAACAAAAACATATTAAAACTTTAGACGGACTGTATTTTCAATATCGTCTATTTTCAACTGATTTACTCGCGTATTTTCAAGTTTTTGATCCTTACTTTTCACGCAGTGTCCCCTCTTATGGTGCTCAGCCCATAAAAAAATACGTTTGACAACATTTAACCTCAAATTAATAAAGGTTTTTTCAGATTGGCCTATGATTGTATTTGTTAGGTGAAAAATATACGATTTGTTAATTTATTTTTGTTCAGTTATTAGAAACGGCTACATTATTGGGACGTCATTTCACTCAGGAAAGATTTCAGTATGGTCTTTACGGTCTCTATCCTAGATACAGACCATACATCGAGCCATTGTCGACTTTAATGGCGATGATTGCACACGCTTTTGTAATCAGCACAATGCAAATTCATCGAGGATATCTTGCTGATAAATGTAAGTAAAAAACGCTTCTCAATTGTTTTAGTCTGTAGGTATCTTTATTAATTTACTTACTTACTTACTTTTAATTGCTTGTACAAGATTGATGATTTTTTAAAGATAAATTTTAATGTATATTTCGCTGGAATTTTAAATAAATTAAATAATTATTATTATATAGTATGCGAAACAATGTGGCCTGCATTGAGTGAAATGTTTTCGCCATGGTTAGCGCCATATTGGAATCAAAATTCAAAAGATTCATCGGCGGTTTGGATTCAACAGCTGACCGATGATCGATCAGTGTTACCTCCTTGGATTGCAGCCGACGGACCCCGAGCGCAATACGTAGTGAATTTGTTTACTGAATGCGTACGATTTATAATCGACACATTACCCGGTAAGTTATTTCTTCATTTTTGATTTTTGAACTTTAAATGTAATGCTAGTATTTCTGTTCATATTTAATAAAATTTCCGGTCGCAGTGCAAAAACCCTGTCAACAATATAGTGTATTTACTAAGGCAGTACGGATTTAATTTAAGCAAAATAAAAAATTTAACCCCGTAACATACCCCTTAAAAGTGTTTTTTTTTTTTCTTAACTGCAATATTATTATCAATCTAACGTCTACACCAAATTAAATACACCCAGCAATAACAAGTCACTATCTGCAAATTAATGTTTTCAAAATATTTGTAAGTCCAGTCCAGTTGGACCGATTTTATTAAAATTTTAGCGTAAAATTTTTGCATACTTTGTCACAAAATTAAGCAAGCTGCTATTTGTAATATATGCAAAACATATTTATATTTCGTGATTATTTTTTAGCGTGTATAAATATACTGAGTTTTGTTTGGCAATATTACGCGAGCAATTTCGCTCACAGTGCTGTAAAAAGTCATGTTTTGGGTGCAATGCATGCCGGATTACTATCACTGCAATGGGAAAAATTTTGGCCATCCTTGCAAGATCTTGAACTTATGTTGAAAGTAAGTATCTTAAGCCATGTACTGACCATAGACCCAACGCAACTAAAGGCACTCACGCGCGTGCGCTAATTACCTCAGTTGTCGAGCGTCTATAATCTATAAGATATACAGAATAGTCTCCGAATTGCACCATAGCTGTCTGAATTGCAACATGTCTCCGAATTGCTTCCAATTCCACATGCGTCGCTGCAGGCAGTGGTTGGCATTGGAACTATGGTCTATACGCGGCTTCAAGAATAATACATGTTTCCGGAATAATTTCAGTAATACTTTTTTAGGTAGCTGATCAGTATTTACCCGATTGCCATGCAATGGTCGGAAACATTTTTATTCGAATTAAGTGGAGTGATTGGTTAAAACCGGCCATTAACAGTCCTCCTCCAACACCCATGAGGGCTCATCACTGTGTCCTCCATCTTCTAGTCAAATTGGCAAATGAGCCTACTGTACGAATGGTATGTATTATAATTATACAGTAATTAATCAGATTAATCAAACCAAACAACTCAATGTTGACATTAGACTTTCATTTGTTGCAACGTTTCGTCGGGATGACTTCCTCAGGCAATCTATAGAACACATACATAAATTGCCTGAGGAAGTCGGGATGTCTAACGAAACGTTGCAATAAATAAAAGTCTAATGTCAACATTAAGTTATTTGGTCTAATTAACCAGATTGTTTACTGAATGATTTGTATGGACCTGAATAATACTACTATGGATGTTTTATAATTGTTTTAATGTTAGAACACTCAATAAACGTATATACTTAACCTCAAATTCTTTTAGAGTGATCAAATAAAACCTCTTTTATTGGAGGCATTGAACTTTGGGTGGTGCTTAGTAGACGCAAGTACATACGAGCAAGTTGTTAATTGGTATGTTATGAGTGGAGACCCTAGAGTCGTATTAAGGCTTGCCGGACAAAAAGAAGATCGGAATGAAATTGATCAACTTGTACTAGAGTAAGTAATAAATAAATAATATTAATTAGTATTTTGTAATTTCATTTGCCAGTCTTTCATTAGAAACGAATCAGATTATTTTTTTAAGTTTATTGACATGTCTATAACTGAATTTTTTTAAATGGTGGGATATTTTTTGCAGTTTACTGCAATCTGCGGCAGAAATCTATCCGATTAATTCAAAAGTGAGTCAAGAGGCTACCCTTAAACGACAAATTTTCGTAAAAGGTTATATCAAACTGTTAACGTCATGCGCAAGTCGAAACAAACCTTTACTTTCAACAAATGAATATCAGTTTCGAAATGCTATCATACGTATTTTAGACAGTTTGGAAGCAGTGTTAGTGACAGCTCGTAAGTCAATAATTATTGAAATGTTTTTTAATGAACAGTACTGTCGTTAATTCGCTAGATGTCAGATTAGTGAAAGTGATGGATTACAATGTACATGTCGCAGTCAACTAACTTAACTAGCCTAGCCTTTTTACTAAACAGCGCCGGTCAACTAGCGATCTGAATGATCTTGAGTCATTCAAACATTCATTGAGAACCTTTACCATAATCGATTTTCGAGACACGTACTTTGCTTTGTTGTCGTGACCAGTCTCCGTTCTCTTTATCCTCCATTAATGGATTAAAGAGAGAGTATTGAAGTTGCGTAGTATTTGTAGATAAAATCTTCAATTAATGCTTGATTTTTTTCAGCTGTGGATCCAGGAGAAGGCTTAAAAGAATCTCCACCTCTTATGTTTGAAGTACTTTCAGTTTGCAATCTTCCGCACGATAGTCCACTTTTGAAAATTGCAGTAGACACTATAGTTAACTGGATTGGCGAACATGACACTAACAGTCTTGTACTGCGTGGTTCGCTTAAAGTGTTCGCCACAGTACCGACGTGTCCAAACGCATTGGGAAACATACTGGAAGCTACTATACTAGGATATTTTAAATTTAATGGTAAACATTTTTTTCATTCATTTGTAACGACTGATTTTGCCCTTTATGATTTATAACCTCAAATTGTGTCAAATCCCTGTAGAGACGTTTTCCCATGACGTGGGCTAGGGTTGTTGAAAAAATATCAATTTATCTTAAGGCGCCAAAATTCTCTTTTAAGTCGTACTAATTGCCCAGCTCTACGATTGTTTGGTTATTATCAACAATTGTCCACATCTATTTTATAACCGATATTGCAGTTATTTTTTGTTTTTTCATATATAGTTGGTCAGCAAACACCTCCAACTTGGAAACAGCTATTTTCTCAAATGCAAGCTTTGGCGCCTAGGCAGCGTCCTATTTGTGACACTTTTGTTGCCGATGGAAACATTTTATCTTTATATACTGAAGTTAATTTACGACTACCAGCCTGTCATGACATTGTACAAGAAGGAGTTTTGCTGCAGAGTCTCATCGATTGGATTGCTGCAATTAAACCTTCGTAAGTAACAAAGCGGTAGTCAACGAATCAATTCTGGCTTCAATTTTGATTGAATGAAAAAAGAATGACTGTGTTTTAAACGTTTATTTCAGGGAATCTGTCGAACCTAAGTTACCGTTACTGTACAGCCTTGCGTTACAGTTATCTCTGCGTCAGTGTTTATATTCTTCGGATCATAGAATCGCCAGTTTCAGCTTAAGAACTTTGGCTTCTGCTTTGACAGTACTCGCTGAAGACAAAGGTTCAGGTTGGGGCATTCTGGGCGCTATAGGCATAAGGAAACAACCTAACATATCTAACAGGTAGTCACAGAACTTTGATAATCTCAATACCAACTATATATTGGTATTTAGCTTTAGAAAAAAACATGTTAATGATTCACTACTGTTACAACAACCGATTGTTGTTTTAATAATTCATGCATTGATTTGCGTGAATGTAATTTTGATTAACAAAATACCTTTCCTTTCATAGGTGCCGTCTTATTTGCCGAGCATTATCAGCTTACATTTATGTGCAGTTACCAGACTGTCGACCTGAAGAACCAAAAATAAGATATACAGAGAATGCTCCTGGTGGGTTCGGTCAACCTGGATGTAGTCCTGATGCTGTTAAAGCAGTTCATACACTTGAAAATATGTTAAATAGCAAAAGCTACGGAGAACTTAAGGTTTGCGCGGAGTTAGCACTTAAACAGGTAAGTAGCTAATTTATAAATAAAATATTTGACACCCAATTCATGTTATTTTCGTTCAGTACATTACACAGATATTTGAATTTGTTAAAACAATTGCCCTTCATAGTCGCTTGTGAAGTTGGCAAAAATTGATAAATTGACAGTTATTTTTATTTCAATTTGTAATGCAATAATTTGCTAATAACCTAAAAATGTTTTATACTTCTTTAAATATGTATAAATCGAATTAAGGTATAAAAAAAAAAAAACAATTGCAACTGGTCAATTTAAAATTCTGCCGTCAATTTAGTTATGTCACAAATTGCGGAATTTTTGATTTTTATGTTAATTGAACAGTAAGTTAATTTTCTATTGAGGGGGCTACATTTTTTTTTATTCATCAGAAGACCCTAGTGATTAGTAAGTTATGTGTCAAATGTTTAAAGATTAACCATTTTGTGTTCTATTCTTTGGAATAAATAATAATAATGAATGATTAGTGATGCCATCAAATGGCGGAAAAAAATTTGGTAGTTCCTCATTGTTTTAATTTTAATATTCTAGGTGCAGAATCCAGGAAATTCTTTACATAACGCCCAAAATATATTATCTGGATTGACTAGTCAACTTTATACGCAGCCTTATTTAAGTTCGCTTATAGATTAACGCAAACAAAAAAGAATCGTCAAAATATTTTCACTTACCTTGCTGTTTTCCCAGTACAAGAATTTTTGTTTTAAAACCATTAATCCATCTACCTGTACAATTTTTATTTAAACAATGGTAAAATTATTTTTTAAGTCATATTATTTTTGCTATTTAAAAAAAAATGGGGCTGTGAATTATGTTGGATCTTTTCTATTAATTATTACGGTTTTTATTGAAAAAGTAAATCATAGAATTTGTAGACTTCATTTCAATCTTTTTTTTTAAATAGGTACAAACAATTCTCGACTAATATAAACAGATCCTATTTACAAAAGTTGAAAAGTGTGTAAATTTGTCTACCAAAGAGACGTCCCACACCATACATCAAAAGTATGAGAAACCGGTTTTTCCTATGTAATTCGTGTTTTTAACTGTACAGAAAAAAAGTTTAGATGAAAGTTGCACAGCTTAGCGAAGCATTTAAATTCGTGCGAAGTTTTGACAAATCGCAGCAACTGTTGTCAAGATATCGCGGTTTAAATTGCGAATAGACGCTGATGACCTCGGCTATTGAGCGTCTATAATCTACAGTTATTAAACTGCGAAAAGTAAAAAACTTGTATCAATGTTATCTTAGGAAGGGTTGAAAATAGAACCGCCAAATTTTTTTCAAGAAAAGGGCGTGGCTGAAGGTTGAGAAGGGTGGAGGCAGTGAAATAAATAGGAAGGGCGGGGACAAGTTACATTTCTTTTCTTTGCACAATAAACAATTTTAAAAAATCAAACTGTGTTCGATGGGGAGAAAAACATTTTGATAATCGTGTTGTAACATTTCGTAAATCCTGTCTACTCCACTATTATACAAATATCCCATTTGTGCTTGTTTTTATTATAATGTGCGTTATATGCATTTTCCATACTGTTACCCTAAATCATTCTTAATAAAGTTTATACATTTTATCTGTTTTATAACACGATTTTTTTACCGAGCTGGGTAGAGTAGTGGTACAGTACTAGACTCGCATTCGTGAGGTACCGGATTCGATTCCCGGCAGGGGCAGATGCGGCTGAGACTTTTTCCTACTGCCTCTCGCCGAGAAACGGTAATTCCTGTACCGGCCATCTTGATTGAGGTTTTCCATGGTTTCCCTCAATTAATTCCAGATAAATATCGAGATGGTTCCTTATTTGAGACCATGGCCGATTACCTATCAAACTCCTAGTTCAAAAATTACGTACCTTATCCTAATTTCCTATAATCCCTTCATTCGCCCATTGCTATTATATAAGTTAAAGTTCTAAAAAATGTAGAAAATAACGGGAGGTGGTAAATGGAAAATAGTAATGGTGCGAATGGCGTCTATTATGACAAAGTCGAGAAACGGACGTTAAACGCATTATTATTATTATACGATTTTATTTTTTTATTCCATAAAGAGAGCAAAAATGTATCTGCGTATTTTTTCCCATTTATGTAAAAATCATTCACGGTAAACAAGTAAATTATGCCTATTGAAAGAATATCCAAAGCCTAGTGTTTTGCAGAATTCTCGTTAAATTGACTCCCTTTTACTTTCTTACCAAAAGTCCGTCGTATTAATTCGATTTTATTTTTTTAAATCGATATTAAGTTCCTTGAGAATACTTTGAGTACATTTTATATCATAGTCACAATAAGAACACTTAAATAATTCACTAAAACTATCTAAAAAATAAGGCACTGCATCTTCTATTGTGAAGTTTGTTTTCAATTCTTGACTGATAGAAGTGACACCT
Organism: Venustoraphidia nigricollis; assembly: GCA_034508555.1. Lineage (NCBI taxonomy): Eukaryota > Metazoa > Arthropoda > Insecta > Raphidioptera > Raphidiidae > Venustoraphidia > Venustoraphidia nigricollis. The sequence continues at coordinate 1,498,933 of JAVRKA010000047.1, forward strand.
TTTCCTGGAATACCGCATGGAACAATATGCTCAAACCATTCCAAGTTTGTATTGCAGTTTATGGCTAAGCCATGCATTGTTATAAATTTGCTTCCTCGTAGACCGATAGCACAGATTTTATTATTGCCGACCCAAACGCCCGTATCCGATGACGTTTTAGCATCGATGTTAAGTTTTGAACACATTTTTATTACCGTTTGTTCTATTTGAGAAACGTACCAACGTATACTCGGTTTGTAATTTTTTAAATTTAAAATCGGGTAAACGACTAACTGACCCGGGCCATGAAATGTTATTAAACCACCGCGGTTTGTTCGAAAAAATTCTGCTCCTGAAACAAAGTAAATGTTGAAATTTTGATGATTTTCAAATTGCTGTAATTTCGCAAAAAATGATCCGATTTTAAAAAACTATAGCTCATTTTAAAGCTTGAACATTCTAGTTTTTGAGTCAAAATTTCAAAATTTTTTATCATCCTTTAGCGAACCGTGACAATTAAAAAAAGAAAAAAAAGTCCCCTTAATTTTTTATAAAATTGCATCATGACTATGGGGTTCGAAAAAAATTCCAGATAAATTTCGAGTAAAGCGTCTTAAAGCTGATACTTTTCTCTTTAAAATGCATTTTTTAAAATGTTCCTATGATTTTTTTTAACTGAGTTATCAGCTGTCAAAGCAAAAGTGCCACTTTTGACATTAAATGCTCATAGCTCCTGAAAAAATTATCGTATGACAAAGTAGAAAATCGATACAAAATCTACTACTAATAATAATAATACCTAATTTAATAAGACGATCTTCTTCCTCTTTCGAATAATCTTTAGTTCTAATTCCGGTTGTATAAACTGGGTTATGTTCCACTAATAATAATGTATCCAATGTGGTGTCAACGTCTTTTGTTTTTTGATGTTGATCTACTAAATATTTCTGAACTTTTAAAGCACAGCCATATGAAATTTTACCTATATTCCATATTTTGACTAAATTTCCCATTTTTTTTTTGTGTTAAAACGATTTTTAAATTAAACTATAATTATACTTATAAAAATAAAAAAAAAACATGCAAAGATCAATTTTATTTTTTTTCAGTTCGGGGTTGTTTCCGAATGAGCGAATTTAAATGTTGATGCAAAACCAATGATACCTGAAACACATAAAAATATAATTTTTCACTATTTTAAAGGTTCCTACATGGAAAATTATTTCTTATTGTTTCTACTTATTATTATAGGAAATTAGGATAGGATAGGTAATTTTTGAACTGGAAGTTTGATAGGTAATCGGCCATGGCCTTGAATAAGGTACCATCTCAATCCACAATAAATAAATAAAAATAACTTACATAAGCATCGGTAGCAGCGTACATTTGTTGATCTTCAGAAAGAGGTATTATGTTCCATTTACATCTTCTTATTTTAGGATTTTTATCAAGTCTCATTTTCAACTGAAATAACGATATGTAAGTATTTACATTGTAAATATTATTATGAATTAAATGTTTAAATTATTTCATAACTTACAAATTCATTAGTTAATCGTTCCATACTCCATGGCTTACTAAATGTCACAGTATTTGCTTGCCACCTAGAGTCACAACAATTGCTTAGCATAACATCCGTTTTCACTTTAGGAAAATCCCGTCCTAATTTATGAATATCGCTGTGAAAAAAATGAACGACTAAGTTTCTTAACGGAAAAATGTCTTCCCATAATTTAGAGTTTACATTATGTATTTAACATACATTAGTAACAAAGCCTATATGCACTGTACAAAGAATTTGTAATTTTTATTTTATATCAGTTAAGAATAAAACGACACACAAGCAAATTGCATAAGCTATTATTTAAAAAAAATGGATTGAAACTGAATCAAAATAACTTTTGGTTTTCGGTAATTTCAAGCGTTTCAGTTGGAAAAGTAAATTGGGTTTCGGTTAGTTTCATTCCGGTTTTTAATTACACACTTTTGAAATGGAATACTTACTTTTTAATATTAACACCACACAATTTAACTCTTGGATGAGAAAGTAATTTAATGAGAACAGACGGCAGCTTTTCTAGTTCAGCAACATGAAGAAGATGGCACATGCGTTTATCAGGGCATATTTGAATTAATGCTGTTTTTTCTGGACCCGTTTGAAAGTTAAACGGCCATTCCATATCAAAACCAAGTGGAATCCAGCCATTTGTACTTTCCACGTACTGTCTGCAAACGAAAATTAAAAGAATCAATACATCTTTCCCAGAATGAAACGGAAAACTGTATTACACTTTTACGCTAAGTCAGTGTTTTTCCTAAGGCAATGCTTTCCCCCTTCATTTTACTGTAACTATATGTTAATCCGCTCATAAGTTAACTACGCGTAACATATATGTGAAGATTCATAACTTACAATATTGAATCAGCAGCTGCGGCACACTCCACAAATGTTGTACAGTAATTTATATTTCCGAAAAATTTAATGAATGGCCAGTTGTCAATATCTTCGAGCTCGTCTGGTTCTGGCTTAAGAGGTTCAAGTTTATATGCAGGATTGTCTGCATAGAATCGTCGAGTTCGCACTCCCTGGAAGTATTATAATATTAAGGTTATGTTACGTAATCTAAGGAAAAACAATTTTCTGAAACGCATAACAAAAAAAAAAATGATTGGCTATATATAAAATGCTTAATGATTTTTTATTCTTTTGACGGTAATAACAATACGTATTATCTTGACATACTTGCTGTATAAAAAAATACGGAAAAGTTTCAAACAAATACCCGCAAATAGAGAATTACACTGAAGGCAATTTTTTTATTGATACAATACACCACTGTTTGTGTATTTTTTTATCACTGTTATTTTTAATGAGCATTATACCATCTTAAAATACCCGTTGATGAATCGATAACAGTCAATTTTAAGGTTATAGTGATAATATGTGAGGTTAAATACTAATAAAAATGTGAAAAACATGTTCAAAAATAAAAATGATGATTTAACAGGACTCATTGCTTAAACAAATTCAAAAGTGGCTGATTAATTTTAATTACTTTTAAATTATTTATAATCTCATTATATCTCAATCTTAAAGTGAAGTGTCTTGGTATTAAATGAAATTAATTAATATTCAATTAATACGTACTTCGACAGCCTGATCTTTATTTTTACTCATTTTCACAGTTCACTAACAAAAACTGCGTACATAAACTAAAAGACGCGTTGAAAATTGCTGGTCTAGTTTTCCCGCCAACTGAGCTCCACTGACAGCTGTCTTTTTTTTTAAATAGAGGCAGAGATAACCCTCTGATAGAGGTAGGATATGGGGATTGCCACTAGAGGTGCAATCGTGAGTACTGAGTAGTATTTTGTTCACGATCACTCACGCTCACGAAAATCATTTTCAACTCACGCCCGTTCGCGCACTACTACTATTTTTTATAATCACACTCACGCACGCTCACGTCTAGGTTTCAACACTCACTCACATTCATGCACTATAATAATTATATTTCGAGACTCACGCCCCCGCACGCAATCACACTCACGTAACTTTATAATTCTTAAGCTACCAAAACATGATACAATAACATGGCCTATAGAAATAGGATGAGATCATCAGGTTATGTGTTTGTCAACTATAAAGTACTAAACAATGAATTTTCGTAATTCTATGTGATATACGTTACACTTACAGTTTGCACAAATACAATAACCAAAAAACAAAACAAAAGACCCCTAAATACGCAAACTAAAGCTTATTTTTTGCTTTAGTAAGTCATGTTTTATTAATCTAACGTTTAGTGTCAATACGCCGATAACACGGAGAAATCCGTTCTTTAACTTAAATGCTTTGTTTTTGTACACTTTTTTATAACAAAATTATAAAATTGATAATATTGATTTATCTGAAAACTGCACTCCTGATACTTTTTTAATAATAATTAATAATATCAATTATAAAGTTACGTGAGTTGCGTGAGTGTGATTGATCGTGCGTGAGTGGATGTGAGTCTCAAAATATCTTAGACGCATAACGGGTATTTATTTTTTGTGTCGGGGGTTTTTAAAATTTTTAATTTTTGTTTGTTAAAGTTGTACTATTGATTCACACCTATGATTAGTAATTACAACGCTTTGTTGATACGTCCCATTTGAGTACTAAATTAATAGTAGTTCAATTAATTCACGGTCGATGTCGCCACAACAGTTTTTTTTAATAGTGCTATTTATCTATGTTCGCATCTTTGGCGGAACCGTGATCTGATGACACTCGATGCGACCTCAGATTGTTTGCCAGCAAAGTGATTTTATGGAATCTTTGGAATATTTATTTGGTATCTTTTAAATTTGGTACGCAGACAGATGACGACATTCTAAATTCGATGAGCGCGCCCAGAGGTCTGTATCTATTACAGTTTCTGAGATACAGCCATTCAAAGAATGCTCGTAAAAAGAACACATATTGAAAAGGCCACCGGACGCACACTAGGGCCTATTTTTGAATTTAAAACGTCATTCTATATTAGTCTAAGGCTGTTTAAGCCGTTAGAAACCAAAAAACGACTTTTTGATTTTTGACGAAAATCGAGATTTTTCCCTTACTATAGCCTTGGTTTTTTTTTGGACAAAAATGACAAATCTCTTGGATCCTTTTCAAATTCGGTATACTTATAGAAAATGACACGCTGAATTCAACGAGTCCATCCGTTGCGCTCTAACTCTCACCGTTTGGAAGTTAGAGCCATTCAAAGTGATTTTCTGGAATCTCTGGAATATCTATCAGATACTTCTTAAATTTGGTGTACTGATAGAAAATGACATTCTAAACTCAATGAGCGCACCCAGAGGTCTGTATCTATTACCGTTTCAGAGATAGAGCCATTCAAAAATGCTCGTAAAAAGAACACATATTGAAAAGGCCACCGGACGCAAACTAGGGCCTATTTTTGAATTTAAAACGTCATTCTATATTAGTCTAAGGCTGTTTAAGCCGTTAGAAACCAAAAAACGACTTTTTGATTTTTGACGAAAATCGAGATTTTTCCCTTACTATAGCCTTGGTTTTTTTTTGGACAAAAATGACAAATCTCTTGGATCCTTTTCAAATTCGGTATACTCATAGAAAATGAGACGCTGAATTCAACGAGCCCATCCGTTGCGCTCTAACTCTCACCGTTTCGAAACTAGAGGCCCTTCCAACTGATTTTCTGGAATCTCTGGAATACCTATCAGATACTTCTTAAATTTGGTGTACTGATAGAAAATGACATTCTAAACTCAATGAGCGCACCCAGAGGTCTGTATCTATTACCGTTTCAGAGATAGAGCCATTCAAAAATGCTCGTAAAAAGAACACATATTGAAAAGGCCACCGGACGCAAACTAGGGCCTATTTTTGAATTTAAAACGTCATTCTATATTAGTCTAAGGCTGTTTAAGCCGTTAGAAACCAAAAAACGACTTTTTGATTTTTGACGAAAATCGAGATTTTTCCCTTACTATAGCCTTGGTTTTTTTTTGGACAAAAATGAGAAATCTCTTGGATCCTTTTCAAATTCGGTATACTCATAGAAAATGAGACGCTGAATTCAACGAGCCCATCCGTTGCGCTCTAACTCTCACCGTTTCGAAACTAGAGGCCCTTCCAACTGATTTTCTGGAATCTCTGGAATACCTATCAGATACTTCTTAAATTTGGTGTACTAATAGAAAATGACATTCTAAACTCAATGAGCGCACCCAGAGGTCTGTATCTATTACCGTTTCAGAGATAGAGCCATTCAAAAATGCTCGTAAAAAGAACACATATTGAAAAGGCCACCGGACGCAAACTAGGGCCTATTTTTGAATTTAAAACGTCATTCTATATTAGTCTAAGGCTGTTTAAGCCGTTAGAAACCAAAAAACGACTTTTTGATTTTTGACGAAAATCGAGATTTTTCCCTTACTATAGCCTTGGTTTTTTTTTGGACAAAAATGACAAATCTCTTGGATCCTTTTCAAATTCGGTATACTTATAGAAAATGACACGCTGAATTCAACGAGTCCATCCGTTGCGCTCTAACTCTCACCGTTTGGAAGTTAGAGCCATTCAAAGTGATTTTCTGGAATCTCTGGAATATCTATCAGATACTTCTTAAATTTGGTGTACTGATAGAAAATGACATTCTAAACTCAATGAGCGCACCCAGAGGTCTGTATCTATTACCGTTTCAGAGATAGAGCCATTCAAAAATGCTCGTAAAAAGAACACATATTGAAAAGGCCACCGGACGCAAACTAGGGCCTATTTTTGAATTTAAAACGTCATTCTATATTAGTCTAAGGCTGTTTAAGCCGTTAGAAACCAAAAAACGACTTTTTGATTTTTGACGAAAATCGAGATTTTTCCCTTACTATAAGCCTTGGTTTTTTTTTGGACAAAAATGACAAATCTCTTGGATCCTTTTCAAATTCGGTATACTTATAGAAAATGACACGCTGAATTCAACGAGTCCATCCGTTGCGCTCTAACTCTCACCGTTTGGAAGTTAGAGCCATTCAAAGTGATTTTCTGGAATCTCTGGAATATCTATCAGATACTTCTTAAATTTGGTGTACTGATAGAAAATGACATTCTAAACTCAATGAGCGCACCCAGAGGTCTGTATCTATTACCGTTTCAGAGATAGAGCCATTCAAAAATGCTCGTAAAAAGAACACATATTGAAAAGGCCACCGGACGCAAACTAGGGCCTATTTTTGAATTTAAAACGTCATTCTATATTAGTCTAAGGCTGTTTAAGCCGTTAGAAACCAAAAAACGACTTTTTGATTTTTGACGAAAATCGAGATTTTTCCCTTACTATAGCCTTGGTTTTTTTTGGACAAAAATGACAAATCTCTTGGATCCTTTTCAAATTCGGTATACTCATAGAAAATGAGACGCTGAATTCAACGAGCCCATCCGTTGCGCTCTAACTCTCACCGTTTCGAAACTAGAGGCCCTTCCAACTGATTTTCTGGAATCTCTGGAATACCTATCAGATACTTCTTAAATTTGGTGTACTGATAGAAAATGACATTCTAAACTCAATGAGCGCACCCAGAGGTCTGTATCTATTACCGTTTCAGAGATAGAGCCATTCAAAAATGCTCGTAAAAAGAACACATATTGAAAAGGCCACCGGACGCAAACTAGGGCCTATTTTTGAATTTAAAACGTCATTCTATATTAGTCTAAGGCTGTTTAAGCCGTTAGAAACCAAAAAACGACTTTTTGATTTTTGACGAAAATCGAGATTTTTCCCTTACTATAGCCTTGGTTTTTTTTTGGACAAAAATGACAAATCTCTTGGATCCTTTTCAAATTCGGTATACTTATAGAAAATGACACGCTGAATTCAACGAGTCCATCCGTTGCGCTCTAACTCTCACCGTTTGGAAGTTAGAGCCATTCAAAGTGATTTTCTGGAATCTCTGGAATATCTATCAGATACTTCTTAAATTTGGTGTACTGATAGAAAATGACATTCTAAACTCAATGAGCGCACCCAGAGGTCTGTATCTATTACCGTTTCAGAGATAGAGCCATTCAAAAATGCTCGTAAAAAGAACACATATTGAAAAGGCCACCGGACGCAAACTAGGGCCTATTTTTGAATTTAAAACGTCATTCTATATTAGTCTAAGGCTGTTTAAGCCGTTAGAAACCAAAAAACGACTTTTTGATTTTTGACGAAAATCGAGATTTTTCCCTTACTATAAGCCTTGGTTTTTTTTTGGACAAAAATGACAAATCTCTTGGATCCTTTTCAAATTCGGTATACTTATAGAAAATGACACGCTGAATTCAACGAGTCCATCCGTTGCGCTCTAACTCTCACCGTTTGGAAGTTAGAGCCATTCAAAGTGATTTTCTGGAATCTCTGGAATATCTATCAGATACTTCTTAAATTTGGTGTACTGATAGAAAATGACATTCTAAACTCAATGAGCGCACCCAGAGGTCTGTATCTATTACCGTTTCAGAGATAGAGCCATTCAAAAATGCTCGTAAAAAGAACACATATTGAAAAGGCCACCGGACGCAAACTAGGGCCTATTTTTGAATTTAAAACGTCATTCTATATTAGTCTAAGGCTGTTTAAGCCGTTAGAAACCAAAAAACGACTTTTTGATTTTTGACGAAAATCGAGATTTTTCCCTTACTATAGCCTTGGTTTTTTTTGGACAAAAATGACAAATCTCTTGGATCCTTTTCAAATTCGGTATACTCATAGAAAATGAGACGCTGAATTCAACGAGCCCATCCGTTGCGCTCTAACTCTCACCGTTTCGAAACTAGAGGCCCTTCCAACTGATTTTCTGGAATCTCTGGAATACCTATCAGATACTTCTTAAATTTGGTGTACTGATAGAAAATGACATTCTAAACTCAATGAGCGCACCCAGAGGTCTGTATCTATTACCGTTTCAGAGATAGAGCCATTCAAAAATGCTCGTAAAAAGAACACATATTGAAAAGGCCACCGGACGCAAACTAGGGCCTATTTTTGAATTTAAAACGTCATTCTATATTAGTCTAAGGCTGTTTAAGCCGTTAGAAACCAAAAAACGACTTTTTGATTTTTGACGAAAATCGAGATTTTTCCCTTACTATAGCCTTGGTTTTTTTTTGGACAAAAATGACAAATCTCTTGGATCCTTTTCAAATTCGGTATACTCATAGAAAATGAGACGCTGAATTCAACGAGCCCATCCGTTGCGCTCTAACTCTCACCGTTTCGAAACTAGAGGCCCTTCCAACTGATTTTCTGGAATCTCTGGAATACCTATCAGATACTTCTTAAATTTGGTGTACTAATAGAAAATGACATTCTAAACTCAATGAGCGCACCCAGAGGTCTGTATCTATTACCGTTTCAGAGATAGAGCCATTCAAAAATGCTCGTAAAAAGAACACATATTGAAAAGGCCACCGGACGCAAACTAGGGCCTATTTTTGAATTTAAAACGTCATTCTATATTAGTCTAAGGCTGTTTAAGCCGTTAGAAACCAAAAAACGACTTTTTGATTTTTGACGAAAATCGAGATTTTTCCCTTACTATAGCCTTGGTTTTTTTTTGGACAAAAATGACAAATCTCTTGGATCCTTTTCAAATTCGGTATACTTATAGAAAATGACACGCTGAATTCAACGAGTCCATCCGTTGCGCTCTAACTCTCACCGTTTGGAAGTTAGAGCCATTCAAAGTGATTTTCTGGAATCTCTGGAATATCTATCAGATACTTCTTAAATTTGGTGTACTGATAGAAAATGACATTCTAAACTCAATGAGCGCACCCAGAGGTCTGTATCTATTACCGTTTCAGAGATAGAGCCATTCAAAAATGCTCGTAAAAAGAACACATATTGAAAAGGCCACCGGACGCAAACTAGGGCCTATTTTTGAATTTAAAACGTCATTCTATATTAGTCTAAGGCTGTTTAAGCCGTTAGAAACCAAAAAACGACTTTTTGATTTTTGACGAAAATCGAGATTTTTCCCTTACTAGCCTTGGTTTTTTTTGGACAAAAATGACAAATCTCTTGGATCCTTTTCAAATTCGGTATACTCATAGAAAATGAGACGCTGAATTCAACGAGCCCATCCGTTGCGCTCTAACTCTCACCGTTTCGAAACTAGAGGCCCTTCCAACTGATTTTCTGGAATCTCTGGAATACCTATCAGATACTTCTTAAATTTGGTGTACTGATAGAAAATGACATTCTAAACTCAATGAGCGCACCCAGAGGTCTGTATCTATTACCGTTTCAGAGATAGAGCCATTCAAAAATGCTCGTAAAAAGAACACATATTGAAAAGGCCACCGGACGCAAACTAGGGCCTATTTTTGAATTTAAAACGTCATTCTATATTAGTCTAAGGCTGTTTAAGCCGTTAGAAACCAAAAAACGACTTTTTGATTTTTGACGAAAATCGAGATTTTTCCCTTACTATAGCCTTGGTTTTTTTTTGGACAAAAATGACAAATCTCTTGGATCCTTTTCAAATTCGGTATACTTATAGAAAATGACACGCTGAATTCAACGAGTCCATCCGTTGCGCTCTAACTCTCACCGTTTGGAAGTTAGAGCCATTCAAAGTGATTTTCTGGAATCTCTGGAATATCTATCAGATACTTCTTAAATTTGGTGTACTGATAGAAAATGACATTCTAAACTCAATGAGCGCACCCAGAGGTCTGTATCTATTACCGTTTCAGAGATAGAGCCATTCAAAAATGCTCGTAAAAAGAACACATATTGAAAAGGCCACCGGACGCAAACTAGGGCCTATTTTTGAATTTAAAACGTCATTCTATATTAGTCTAAGGCTGTTTAAGCCGTTAGAAACCAAAAAACGACTTTTTGATTTTTGACGAAAATCGAGATTTTTCCCTTACTATAGCCTTGGTTTTTTTTGGACAAAAATGACAAATCTCTTGGATCCTTTTCAAATTCGGTATACTCATAGAAAATGAGACGCTGAATTCAACGAGCCCATCCGTTGCGCTCTAACTCTCACCGTTTCGAAACTAGAGGCCCTTCCAACTGATTTTCTGGAATCTCTGGAATACCTATCAGATACTTCTTAAATTTGGTGTACTGATAGAAAATGACATTCTAAACTCAATGAGCGCACCCAGAGGTCTGTATCTATTACCGTTTCAGAGATAGAGCCATTCAAAAATGCTCGTAAAAAGAACACATATTGAAAAGGCCACCGGACGCAAACTAGGGCCTATTTTTGAATTTAAAACGTCATTCTATATTAGTCTAAGGCTGTTTAAGCCGTTAGAAACCAAAAAACGACTTTTTGATTTTTGACGAAAATCGAGATTTTTCCCTTACTATAGCCTTGGTTTTTTTTTGGACAAAAATGACAAATCTCTTGGATCCTTTTCAAATTCGGTATACTTATAGAAAATGACACGCTGAATTCAACGAGTCCATCCGTTGCGCTCTAACTCTCACCGTTTGGAAGTTAGAGCCATTCAAAGTGATTTTCTGGAATCTCTGGAATACCTATCAGATACTTCTTAAATTTGGTGTACTGATAGAAAATGACATTCTAAACTCAATGAGCGCACCCAGAGGTCTGTATCTATTACCGTTTCAGAGATAGAGCCATTCAAAAATGCTCGTAAAAAGAACACATATTGAAAAGGCCACCGGACGCAAACTAGGGCCTATTTTTGAATTTAAAACGTCATTCTATATTAGTCTAAGGCTGTTTAAGCCGTTAGAAACCAAAAAACGACTTTTTGATTTTTGACGAAAATCGAGATTTTTCCCTTACTATAGCCTTGGTTTTTTTTTGGACAAAAATGACAAATCTCTTGGATCCTTTTCAAATTCGGTATACTTATAGAAAATGACACGCTGAATTCAACGAGTCCATCCGTTGCGCTCTAACTCTCACCGTTTGGAAGTTAGAGCCATTCAAAGTGATTTTCTGGAATCTCTGGAATATCTATCAGATACTTCTTAAATTTGGTGTACTGATAGAAAATGACATTCTAAACTCAATGAGCGCACCCAGAGGTCTGTATCTATTACCGTTTCAGAGATAGAGCCATTCAAAAATGCTCGTAAAAAGAACACATATTGAAAAGGCCACCGGACGCAAACTAGGGCCTATTTTTGAATTTAAAACGTCATTCTATATTAGTCTAAGGCTGTTTAAGCCGTTAGAAACCAAAAAACGACTTTTTGATTTTTGACGAAAATCGAGATTTTTCCCTTACTATAAGCCTTGGTTTTTTTTTGGACAAAAATGACAAATCTCTTGGACCCTTTTCAAATTAATGATGTTTGGACCCATCAGACCCTCACAATTACCATTATACATAAGAATTGCAAAAGACGAACTTCATGTACAATTGTAAACATACGTTCGCTGTGCGACGACAGCCTCTCTACTGACTCAAATAACAAAGCTTTGGAGAGTCAAACAATGTGAGGTCGCACCGAATGTCATCAGATTACGGTTCCGCCAAAGATGCGAACGTAGATAAATAGCACTATTAAAAAAAAACTGTTGTAGCGACATGGAACGTGAATTAACTGAACTACTATTAATTTAGTACTCAAATGGGACGTATTAACAAAGCGTTATGTAATTACTAATCATAGGTGTGGATCAATAGTACAACTGGTTTGCGCTGTATGTCAACTACTAAGTGTACCTTTAACAAACAAAAATTTAAAAATTTAAAAACCCCCGACACAAAAAATAAATACCCGTTATGCGTCTAAGATATTTTGAGACTCACATCCATTCACGCAGGTTCAATCACACTCACGTAACTTTTTAATTGATATCATGATACAATTAATATGGCCTATGAAAATAGGATCATATGTGTTTGTCAACTATAAAGTATTAAACAATGAATTTTTGTAATTTTATCTAATATACGTTACAGTTTACACATGCGAATACAATAAACAAAAAACCTCTAAATAGTAAGTACATACTTTAAAAAAATCATGACTACACCTGACAGTTATTAACGTTAGTTCCGGGCCAGATTTAACAATCTGCATATAGGAGAAATTTTTTACATGATTAACTTTTCACTCACGCTAACTCACACTCCCTGACGATTTTTTTTAAACAGTCACACTCACAGCGTGTCACGTCGTGACACTCAGTGTCACGGGAAATTTCACGCACGATTTGTACCTCTAATTGCCACTCCATTGAGATTGATATATTATACTGGGTAGGATATAAATAAAAATTCCCATTATTTTCATTTAATTTAATATTTAACTATGGATTTGTTTTTAAAAATTTACACACTTTTTTAATATTTGTTTAAGACAAATTGTGATTATCTTCAATACAGTCTTTATAATATAAGTGTTTAAACTTTAAATAGTATTCGGTGCCTTCGTTTTACATATATAGATTATTTCAATCATCACTATCTGTTAGACAGTAGAATACCGATTAAAATAATTTGAAAATGCACTGTTAAAACGACCGCAACTATTTATCATAATATAAATATATACTCACGTGTTTTTGTTTATTTCACAATTACGAATTATTGGATATAACAGGCTGTAATCGGTATTGTTCAAAGCTACGAAAATGACCAATGCAAGAACGTCTTTGCATAGAGATAAAAAGTTAATAATTTGGTAATTGGGAAATAACAAAAAAAAAAGAAAAACATCTATCAGTTTAAAAACAGAAGCTAGTGCAATCTGATTTTAAACTGAAACTTTCACACATAAATAATAGATATTTTTCTACTTAATAAATGTACAAGAATTTTTTTATATACATCTCGTTTTACTACTTTATTGCTGGCCAATGAATATCCATATTTCTGAAAATCAAGAGCTCATTCCATTTACCCAATTCCTAACGACTCTGGAATCGATTTTTATAGGTCCTGTCAAAAAACTATGGCAACTTACCATTTTTGAATAAAAGACTTTAAATTTTTGCATTTCGCAACTAATCGCTTACTTTGCTCCCACTCTACGCTAACACAGCTCAGCTTTTCTCTTCAGCTGAGTTTTCGAGTTGATTTATGTCTCTGACACTTTCGGCAACACAAGTCAACTTGTACCCATTGAGTATTTTTCTTTTATTAAACAAGTTGCACTATTAGAAACCCCCCTAAATTTTCCGTATATTACAACAAAAGCATTAATATTACCGTTTGCATTTATTATTAAAATATACAGTACAATCTCGGTAACATGAACACAAAAAATCCTGAGGAGTTCATACTAGCAGTATGTTTATATTATCGAGGTTAGCAAGAAACGTGTACATTACGGTGGTCCTTAACAGGAGTATTGTCAAATTTCTATGCTTCCAGGGGGTCAAACGTTTCCAAATTTATAAAAAAAATTCTCTAAAAATTTGAGCTCTTTATATTAACTCTAAGATACTCCTCATTCCAACCAAAGTTTCTTATGGAAAATAACATGTGGAAAACTCCTTTTGTTCTTCCAAATTTTAAAACTTGGGGACAAATGAATCTACAAAAATGAGACGTACCTATTTTTATAGAGAATTTAATGCTTTACAAAAAAGATATCTTGTGATTTTTCGCCAAGTTTACTGGTTCAAAAGTTTTCCGAGGATAAAGTTTAAACTTTTTTTTGTAGAGCGTTAAATTCTCTACAAAAATTATGTTCATATTACTGAGTCCTTCATAAGAGCGCATATTCATATTATCGCGACTGTACTGTATATTATTTTTCGATTTTTTTACGGGTTGTAACGCGATATTGGAGCGTAAATTAACATTACAAAAAAAATAACGACTCACGAATAGCGCGCGGAATATGCTAGAAATATGGATTCAATGTTGTTTTTTTTTTCAACACAAAGACAAAACACTCACAATAAAACATACATTATTATTAACAAAGACAATTAAACTTTTATATTCGTTATTAGTTATGGTTGACGTATCAAGATTAACAACAACGAAAATATTAGAATATTTCGAAATAATGAGGCAAAGAAAATTTTGATAAATTTAAAAGTAGTTCGAAAACTTATTTAGAAAAGTTATGGAATGCTATAACAATATAATTACCTTTAATTGTATAATTAGATTTTAAAAAATGAATATTCAGTTTTGAACTGTCTTCATATAGCTTATATTTGTAAAAGTTCAACTCATACTTAAATTTTATCTAATATCACATAATATACAAAAAGGTTTTATACAAATATTTTCAACTAATATATTTCTACAAACAATAATAACAATTTTGTTAAAAATAATAAACAACAAATATCTTTCATAAATATATTAATGTGACTAAAATTATCGTTAAAAATATAATAAAACTAAAATTTAGATAAAACTTTTAAATAATGATTCCGAAGTTGAACTGAACAACAAAAATATATTCGATTTGCAGCAAAAAAAATATAAAACGTATAAAAACTGAAAATAAATCTGAACCATCTATTTAAGGTTTCAAGTTTAGGAAAAAATGTTTAATCTATGAAAATTATTTGTCAACATGTTCGAATATACATAATTTCTTTTCTATTTAATTTAGAGGTGAAAAATCATTCACATTAAAACAAAGTTATTCAACACCAATTAGCATAAGCTGCAAACGCATAAACCGGTACCACAGCATATGGAAACACCAGCAAATTCACTCGACTGACGTGTCTTGCAGTCTTATTAGCCAATTTCTAAGGCTATGGACACATCTGTGTTCAGCGCGCGTTAACTCCACCCCTAATTAACTCCATCCCTAATATAAATCTATCACTTGCGCAGCACATATGCGCCGAATTTGTCTTCTATTAAAATTGGATTTTTTTTATGTATTATATTAGAACAATTATTTTTGATATGAGTATGGAATTAGTTGTGAAAAAGGTATCAGATTTTCTGTAGTTTTGGAACCGGTGCTCTGTAACATTCATGGATTTTACATGTCGAGTGATTTAGCTGGTTACGCCGTAATCGGCAATTTACCCTCTATGTATGATTTTTTAATGTACAGTTAAATAGCAAATCACATTTGAACATTTTGTTTCATTCTCATTGCGCCAACACTTAACTGTCGACGTAATTATTGTTTTTCTCTCAAATAACACTAGATGGTAATTTCTCAAAAGGTGGTAAACCTGGCTCCCGTCTTCCTACACTTCCTCTTCTTCGCGGCAGAGTCCCGCTGATGGCGATTCCGGGAATATCTGGACACCCGTTAGCGATAAGAAGTTCAATCAGTCCCCTTGCAGTCGCGGCCGCTATTTCTGATCCCACCCCGTTGCCTGAATGGGCCTTGGCAGCAGCTAATGCGTATGCTAAACATGTTCTGCCTTCATGATCGACTAATTTTGCATTCGCATTATGCTACAAGTAAACAAACCAAGTTATTAGTTTACTTTTGAATGCTGCTACATTCGCTAGCTGCAATATAAACATACATAATACATACCCAAATCAGTAACTGCGAAACGGCTAGATTTCCCATGGCACAAGCTATATGTAAAGGCGTCCTTAAATCTTTTGCACTGACTGTACTGTTGACGTGTTCAGATGTAGCGTGTGCCAATAGCATTGTTATTGATTTCATATCAGATCTGTAAACTGCATCGATTAGTTGTTGACCTAACGGCAGACCTAAACCGGACGATGTCAAAAATTCTTTGGTCTCATATTTACAGCGCGTCCATTTTTCTTTTTCTTCACGCGAAGAATTAGGCGTCGGTTTTGTTCGCGATCTAGTATTTGCTTCCCAAACTGAGTTTGCTAATTTATTTCCTATTGCTAGCATTACACTTAGGTGTCCAAGTCTGAAAAAAAACAACAATATTAATATGATTTTTAAGATCTATAGCGTTTTCTATTCATTGCACTGAACTTATTTCAAGTGTTTGTTATGAAAACTGAATTGAAATTGGTCCAGCGGTTTAGTTTTTCACGGACAGACATGCGGTTTTCAAATTTTTCGTCAAACACACAGCGGACACACATATAAATTAGTCTTGGGCGATTATGAATGATATAATCGAAATATTTCGATTATGGCCAAATAATCGATCATTCGATTATGTTAACCGAGATATCATTCGTTTGAAACGATTATTGTTAGCGAGATATCATTCGCTTCAATCGATTGTGAGATATGAAATGTATGTGAATTAATCCCGACATATATCATATTATATCATTCGGTTTCTGCATTTGCGTGCACTGAAGAGTGGGGGTACTTTCGTTTGTACTGTTTTGGCATTCCAGTCTCCCAGACTCCAGTAGACCAGTCATTGACTGCATTACTTAAAGTTAGAGCGGCGGCGTATCTTTTGAGATTACGTGTATACGGTACATACATTTCTCATAGTGACCGGTTATTAACTTATTACTTATTATTCACTGTCACTATATTACTACAAAAGCCGTTGCAATCATAAAACAATATTTGTCAATGCCCGATATATCTCGCTCTTCCAATCCCCTTATTTTTTGATCAGAAAACAAAAATTTGTTTCCTGAATTATACGAGCTTCATAAAAAATCTCTCTGTGCGCCAGCTACCTCCGTGCCTTCCGAAAGGATATTTTCAAAAACTGGTGTCATTACTAATGCAAGGAGGAACAGACTCTCACCCAAAAATTTAGATTATATTGTTTTTTTAAATACAAATCTATGAGTTATAATTAATTTATAATAATAAAGAATTCGTTTTATTTTTGTATTGAATCATACCAGCGATTCCATTATTAATGTGTTTTGTATTAACTATTAATCCCGACACAGTACTATGTCGATTGTCGATTATGAATTATCATACATCATTCGATTATGGCAACCGAGATATCATCATATCATTCGATTATGCTTAGCGAGATATCATTCACATGATTCGATTATGCTTAGCGAGATATCATTCGCTTGATTCGATTATGCTTAGCGAGATATCATTCACTTGAACCGATTATGGTTAGCGAGATATGAAATGTATGTATGTCGATTGTCGATTATGAATGATATATCATTCGGTTCTGCATCTGCACACACTGGGACGTCTGTTGCACTGGAGGTGGGGGTGCTTTCGTTTGTTTAAACCAGGGGCTCCCAAAGTTTTTCGTAGGCGGGCCAATTTGATATTCCCGATTTTTTTGGCGGGCCAAAAAAAAAGAACGTAATAAAATCAAAACCAATGCGTAATAACTAGACTAGACATACTACAATAATTTTTTAAATATAAAGTAAACAATATTTTATTCATACAAACGCGTATGGTTAAAGTTCTGTAAGAATTTTTTAAAAATATTAAAATATTTTATTGTATCTTATTTGTAATATGTATTATTTATTTTACTATTTACTTATTTATTTTTTAATAAAAATATAATATATCTTATCGATATCGCGGGCCGAATTCACAGGTTTTGCGGGCCGCATTCATAATCGATAATTCAAATCATTCATAATCGATAATTCGAAGGATCATTCGATTATAAAAACCGATTATTTCGATTCATTCGATTATTGAAATGTATCGATTATGCCCAACACTAATATAAATGTGAACAGAAAATTACTTACGGCCAATCATCAAGGTCAAGAGATCGAATTTTTGATATATGAGAGCCAAGGTTTCGATGAATACCGGAACATTCAATGCAAACTAAAATTCCAAGGTTTAGACTAGCCCAATCTGGATCTAAAACACAATTTAAAAATAAGTTGGATCATAAAAACTTTCGGCCGACATTTTAGGATAAAATAGGAACACATACTTGGGGCATCACAATCGGCACAAAATCCATTACCAGGTACCCTAGTTCTGATTGCTTGAATTGTGGTTGCTTCCATCGGATTATTAAGTCTCTTAGCTTTTGAAGTTTCATTTCCTTGCAAGGAATTCAGGATCTGCTGTTCTATTGCTGATACCCAATCATCTCTTTCTTCTGAACTGGCTGCTTCAAAATGCCATTGTTTATTATCAAGAGATACAATATAAAATTCGAAAATATCGGAATCTGAAAAGAAATGCATACATGTCAAAAAAACATCCTAAAAATACCCAAAATTAATATGAAGAAATAAAGCTATTTCCATTTCTATCGAAATTTTTGACGTGTTTTTTTGAGAGATTTTATTAGGTTTTATTTATTATAGGTTTTATTTATTAAATATTAATTAAATTCCTTAAAAATAAGAAAAAATATAGTGTTTTTTAGTATTTCTATCATAGAAACTACCACTTTTCGTTAAAATTATGTTTTTATTTGAACACAGTCAACATCCCTATTGCCTGGTCGTACTCTAGCTTGAACACTTTACAATCTTATGAAAAAAACTAATTTGAACAAATAAAAGAATTTCACTTACCATCATATTCTGAGTTCTTAATGCCACTACTTTTCATTCTGCGATGTCTTTTTTTAACATTAGGCGTTTCTATTTTTGTCATTTCTCCATTTAAAAACGAATTGCTGTTTGAGACTACCATTCCTTCATCGCCGCTGGCAGGTTGAACGAATCTCGCACCAGGTTCTTTTAGCACTTCAAATGCTGTTAATAAAACCTTATCAGTGAATCGTTTATTTTTATCTTGCAAGCCTAAAAGGATTATAGTTTGACAAGCACGAAGTTTACAAATAACAGTTTCATGTTTCAATATTTTACACCAAAAAAAAAGCGTGCCTGGGTTCCGCACATCAATCATAAGGGGATCACCTATGTATGAAAATTCGATAATAATGCAAATAATGCAAACTAACTTTCCCGTTCTTACATCCGCCCTCGTAATTGCGTACAAGATAAAATAAAAATAAAATTAAAAAAACTAAAACTTGACTATGTAAGAGAAGAAATCTAGCAAATCAAAACGTGAGACAGTATTTTCTATTTTGTATTAATAGTCATGGACTTGAATACCAGAACTTTTCCTTCGGCTCTCAACTTCTGATATAAAATAAAAAATACTGTGTCCCGTTTGAATTTGCTTGTTTTCTTCTTTTACATGACCGGGTTTTAGTTTTTTTTAACATTTATAGTACAGAACCAGGGGCGTAGCTACCGCCGTATCTGCCGTATCAATTATACGGGGCCCCTGGGCCACGGGGGCCCCCAACGTGCGTAAGCAAAAATTAATAAAAACTTCCCAATTTTTTTCTTATTTCAGAAATGACAAAAGTCAAAAAAACAATTTCTTTTTTTCCCGCGTAAAGCGTGCGTTCAAAAGTTGGCCACACCCTACATCGGTTATCGCGGGCTGCGGGATTTCCCCGTTTAAGTCATTTACTTCAACGTGGGAAGGGCCCCCAAACTAGTTTTTATACGGGGCCCCGCCAAGGCACGCTACGCTTCTGTACAGAACCCATAAAAAAATGAACAGCGAAAAATATATTGACAAAAAATTTCTTTCGTAAACCGTGCTTGCTTAACAAAAGGCGTTCAAAGCAAAAATTATAAAAAAAACATTTTCAAACAGAAAGCACTCATTTGCAGGCGAATTTAAAAAACTCGGAAAATAAAGGTAGCTTATTTCAAACATACTTGTTAATGATAATCCGCCCAGACTTTCATTTATTCCATTACTTCCGTTTGAGTTAGCTACGGTTATAATTGATTTGGAGCCTCTTGGTTTTTGTCCAGGAACTTTTACAGTAACATATTGTAACGATATTTCTTTCCCGTGAACGTCATCCATGTAATCCTACAATTGTAAAAATGAAAACATTACAACAGAACTCTTGGTTATATAGTACACTGTGTTACTAGAGCAGAAAGTTGGCGTTTGCGACGAGTTGTGGAGGGTGGCAATAACACGAGACGTAGCCGCCAATTTTCTGCCCAAGCAACACTCCTGTAATAAGTGCATTCAAAGAGCAATATTACTTACAAAAATATGAATAGGTATTATAGGTTAGGTCACCTTTGCTTATTTTCGACCCAAAAAGAATTTGCCAAAGGACGGAATCACCTTACGTTTTTTTGCGCACATGCGACTATTATTTTGCACCATTGGCATGAAAATGCCAACTTTTATCTCCAGACACGAGTATGTGATGATGGATTTTCAATGCACGTATTACAAAAACAAAATAGCAACTTACATGTAAACTTGGATGATAAGTCAACCTTCCGTCATCACAGAGAGTGACATATTTCTTTTTCCAATCTTTATTTAACGCTTTACTGCTTCTTTTATACAAATAACCCTGTTTCAACGGTATCGCTCTGCCACTTCCAAGCTCTCCATTTTTAAGTTTATCATCGCCTTTTTTCGAAGGTGTAAACAAATTCGACCTTCGTCTGCTTTTTCTCGACGTTGTCGGCGTACTGCTTGGCGTGGGCAGATCTTTTGGATCTTTGGGAACAATTTGAGGTGGTGGCAGATTGTCAAATCCGTGAGGCGCTGTGAATTTGGCGATGTTATTGTTTTCAGTCGGTACCGTTTGTATGACGAGCGCTTGAGAAGAACCATGGCCGCTCAGCGTTGCTGTACTCGAACTCCATTTATCGTCCATACCCTTTTCAAGTTTATCAGAATGTCTTTGCAAATGGTGGCTCGACGCCGATAATGTGTGGACTTGACGATTGCCTGCCATTGATAAACTTAACGCTTCCTGAAATTATTATTGAAATGTTTTAAACTTTTGTTTGACAGTTAATTTCGATTTCATTCAGGAGTTAACAGTGTTGGATCACTTTCACATAGTTTGTGCTGAGACCCAGCAGTAAGAGGCAAGGTAGGCAAAAGACATATTGTGGGTGTGACCTTCTTTAGCTCTGTCGCGCTCAAATCATCCGCACGTTTCAATGTCTGGCTGGTGCCAACTACGAGGCTAAAATATGCTATTGCAAGGATGTCGCTGTCAATTGATTTACTCTAATTTTTGGAAATATTTTGAAGATCTAAAAAACTCTTCCGAAAAAAGAAGAGTCACTTTAGGTTTGTGATGGAACAAGTTTGGGAAATAAGTACGAATAAGGTCGCAGTGTGACATTGAAAACGTGTGTTTTTTTGGCACAATTAATGCCAACTTTTTTCTAGTAAATCGTATACAAATTACAAAAGTAGTCCGTTAGAGACCTAGATTTGTCCTTTATCTTCCTTATAGAGAAATAATTTTTGCAGAATATTGACGAATAAGTCTACAGTCAGTTGATAGCCGAAGCTCTATTTTTGGCTTAAATTCAGAGCGTTCCAACAGCCTTAACTGAGTGGACTTAATAACCTTAATTCATAGTTTTGAGTTTTCAATGTTTCAGTAAAGAAAATATGTTATTATTAGACTGCACTGGCTAAAAGTGTTTCAATTTTCAATCGTAAATTGTAAAATAATTTTTTAGCAATTTATACGTAACATTTGATTAAAGGAATCAGGAAAAATTTCGTTACACTTAGACCAAAAGCTTATTCCACAACGTCGTCAATAGTCTTGCGCAATTGTAGAAAGTGATCAAGTCATGTGATTCTAGATTAGAGAATCTAGAACCAAATGAATCGTTTTCTGAGACAAAGAGAACAAATACTGTTAAAATTTTTGATAGCAACGTACTTTATGTGACATCGTGTGAACATTATGACTAGGTGACGCGCTGCTATGCGTGTTAGATGCAGGGGAACCACTTCCAGAACACGATCCTCCAATCCCGTTGTTTGTCGGCGATGGGACACACACTTGCAGCGGAATTCCGCCGCCGCGTTGCTGTTGAGACATGACCGATGAACTCGACGTGAAGTGAGGATTGTTTGGTGTCGAAGGCCGAGAATTCGTTGGTGTTAAACAAGAAGCCGATGTTGATAAACGCTGCTGAACTATCTTCTGACAGGCTATATATAGAAAATTCAATAATTTAACTTATGTGGTCGCAAAATGTAATAGTTATGGCGTGGAGTATAAAATAAGAAAACATTTGATCGATAAAGTTGATTCATTATTAGTGTATTTGACATAGGGCAACATACACTATTGGCGTCGGTCGGATGGCGGAACCTAGGGGTCGGACCAAAATTTCTCAGCGTTTCATAACCTCGTAAACACATTGGCACAATTTTTAAAAATGTTTATATATATATATATATGTGTGTGTGTGTGTACGGGCAATAACTTTCGAAAGAGTTAATTGATTTTAACGAAATTTGGCCCACGTGTTGAAATCCATCACCGCAAGAAGCCTATTTAAAATGGGCGTAAACTGGCCATTTTAAGGGTAGTTTTTAGGGGTTGAAAAATGTTTTTGGACCCCAAAATACCGAAAAAATTCTCAGAATCGTTTCAAAATTGATATTTAACCCGTTAGTAGCAATTAATAAGTGCCCCTAAAATTTTAGTAAAATCGGCTCAACAGGACCGGACTTACAAATTTTTTGAAAACGCTAATTTGCAGATAGTGACTTATTTATTGAAGGATGTATTTAATTCGGTGTAGACGTTAGATTGATAATAATATTACAATTAAGAAAAAAAATGTTATTTTAAGGGGTGTATTAAGGGGTTAAATTTTTTATTTTGCCCAAAAACAAACTTAATTTCACATAATAAAAGTATAAAACCACACGGCCATATACAAGCAAATACACTATATTGTCGGCAGGGTTTTGGCACTGCGACCCGGGTTTTTTTATATTATTATCCCAAGAGATTGAAGCCAGTTATTTGATCTAAAATAGTATTAGTTTGAATAAAGTTGTGTTTTTTTTTAAGTTTGTAATATTACAGTCGATTCCCATATTGTGTTTCTATTTTTTAACAGAAGTGTGTCAATTATGCATAAATATGTAAAAATAATTTTAAAAAACTCACCATCTTGAAAAACGCGTTCAACATTAAGGCCATAAGTTGCGCAAGTCTCGTAGTACGAGCACCTTTTAAGATCGGTTGCTAATTTTCTTGCTCTAGCATCGTCTATCACCCGAGGATTGTTTTCACTAATCGCATCTGAAACAACATTCACAGCATTTTAGCATCATCAAAATTTCCCTCTGTGTTAAATACATTTATAAAAGATACGTTGTCTGTATTTATGAAATTGCGACAACTTAGAGATGGGAAAAAAGGGTCTTTTTAGTGATCTGCATCTTTGCATCTGGATCCCGTATGTGAGCGGGCTCACTGAACCGGTTCAAAAAGAGCCGAGTTCTGAATATGTTACTGCAGTCTGCCACTGAGTTACCTAGTTCAGTCAATCATATTACGACCTGTATAGAATCAAGAATTGTGTCGATTGCTTTGCATCAATTATATATCTTTCGATTTTGGATCAATTAAAATGATAAAAATTGGACATTACGATGCACGTTAGTCGGAGAAAGCAATAATCAAGATCATAACAGCATAATATAATAACTTCCGTTTTATTTGTTTATTATTTTTTTATGCAAAAAAAAGACTCAATAAATTTCTCCCAACATAGTCCATACAGTTTAACAAAGATCAAATGTGGGTCGAATGTGAAATTGAACAACAAAATTTGTACAATTAATTTTAATGCAAATTGTTCTTAAGCTGTTCACCAGCTGTTCAATATGACCCCTTCTTCAGCCGTATATTATCTACGAGCATTTGAAAGTGTGTGCATCACAAATGAATAAAAAACGGTTCCGAAATCTATAATTTCTCTGAAAAACTTTATTTAATCTTTGACCATAATGTTTTCGAAATAAATGATATTATATGAACCAGATTTTTATATGAAAATCAGATAAACATGGCAAAAATAGCATAGAGAAAATTTCCGGAAAATTATTGAATAAGCTAAACTCGGTATTTGCAACCTACATTTGTAAAGAATTTTCTTTAAATGTTAACTCGACTTTCCATAATTTAGAATATTCTCATGTCGTGCTTTAAAAAATACTGACAATTATCACGTTTTTTTTATACAACTTTTAGGACCAAAAATGAGTTTTTTTTAGCAAGAAGCCAAATAGTTTGAAGCTTATTATTTAAACACAGCTAATAAAAACAGTATTAAAATATTTTTTGCGACCACAGTTTGGCATTTCTCGAGAACATTTTCAAAAATCTCATTATTCTGTTTTATAATTAGTGCCTCAAAACGGAAACTAATTTCTCTCAAACGCCCAGCGTCCAGCGATATCCGATAATATAGCAGACGGCTAACTTGAAGGGGGGTCGTTACTCTTTACCGCGACTCTCAACTTGATACCTTTATTGAGTCTAGAAAACCTCGAATGAGGGTTTCATTTTTTTCCCTAATAAGTACGAACTATCCCACTTTCACAAATATTGTAAATTCTTCGAATGAATTATGACATTGGTATATTGCAACATCTCATAACAAATACCTATAATAACACTAAAAGTTTGTAAACAAAAATATTATTATGTTAATTTGCCCTATTAAATATTCATTTATTCTACACATAATTCAAATTTGCACGTAAAGTAATAATAATATTACGACTGGCAATTATCTAACACTTGTAATATGCATTTATTACAAGTTTTATAAAAGTACCTACAACAAGTTCTAGTCAATCTATATCTGAATTTTTAACTATTCGACCGTACAATTTTGGTTGATAGACATCGTAGATTATAATAATATATGCTCGATGGCACATTTTGATTGACTCAATTAACACAAATAAATAACAAGCCGTGAGGTGGGTCGTTTATTGGAATTTAGACCCGAGAAATATTTTTTAAAAAATTCTACAATACCACTTTTTTCAGTTTTTTTGTTTAAACAAAAAAAAAAACGGCTGGCCGAGATTGATAAAATTTCTTTCTGATTATATTGATGTTAACACGCTTCGGTTGACACTCTAACAAAGTCTTATTTTTCTATTCGCGAGATACTGTGTAAAACATACTTTTTTGGAATCTTAAAAAAAGATTGTTTGGGCCGATTTCGAAAACAAATGGTTAATACACGTCGTCTGGTACTCCAACGCCGTCGGTATCATTTTTTATTCTCGAGATTTCGTTCGTTTCAAAAATAGTATTAACAGAATTAAGTGATCTAAAATTATATTTAAATATGTTAGAAATTTTGATTTGTATTTTCGAATCCATTACAATAACTTCCTTTACTAGGAAATTAATGAAATCACAACTTTATCTGCAATAATTATTGTTGTAGGTTTTTAAAACGAAATTTCGAGTGCGTATGATATTAAGCACGGTTTGAAAATAATGACCAGTGATTCAAATACTTTTACTTCACAATGTAATAAAATCGACACAGTTTTTTATGCGTGGGAGGAGTATGCATTACATGATTTTATTGCTTCGCCGCTCCATTAAGCAAACCATACTATAATGATGACTCACGTTCTATTAGGTCCGAACCGTACTATAGACCGATTTATTCACTTTCTCAGTGAAATTCGATGGAACATTGTAAAATAAATTTAAAAAAAACTAATTATTTTTTTATTAGTTATTAAGCTTCCGATTAAAATCAATAATTAAGAGAGCAAATCTGAGATCAAAATTGAAACAGCGGGTTCAAGTTAGTTCTAAATAATTTACAATTTTAATAATTAATATTATTCAACACTGCTGTCGAATAAAAATATTTTTTGAGTGTTCTGATAGAATCGAAAATAGTTCAAATTAAGATTTATCATTGTTTATAAGATCCATTATCATGGTATGCCCTGAAGTATAATACATTAGCGGTTCATTGACACTCAAATGTTTTACGGGCACAGATCTATTATTACCAAAGGGAACAAAAAACATTACCAACAACCATTTACCTGCGTTACGTGAAATTATTTCATGCTGCCACAAAAAGTTTTTAAAGGCAACGCAATGCGACAGAGAGTTTAATGACATAGCAGAACAGTACACTCCGGGAACTGCCAAATTTACGTAAGAAAAGAAAATACATACGACGCGGTTTTGTTAAAATAAACTGCTTCTAGCTTTACATAGTAAATTAAAAAACCGGTCAAGTGCGAGTCGGACTCGCGCACGAAGGGTTCCGTACCATTATCTATAAAAAACGTCAAAAAAGCCATGTCTGTTGTATGGGATATGGGAATATTTATTTTATTCTGTTTTAGTATTTGTTGTTATAGCGGCAACAGAAATACATCATCTGTGAAAATTTCAACTGGCTAACTATAAGGGTTCATGAGATACAGCCTGGTGACAGACGGACGGACAGCGGAGTCTTAGTAATAGGGTCCCGTTTTATCCTTTGGGTACGGAACCCTAAAAAATGGACTATGTTTGCCCGTGCAGGGTCCATACTACAGACTGGTGCTATTCTGTCAATGTAGGGATTTACAGTATTGTTATTTTTTGCCACTTTCTACCAAATTTGACATCACATAAGTTAAAGAGAAACAGAAATTTAACAGAGCTGTCAATTTTAACATTGACCTTACAGATTAGCGCCATATATACCTCACAAGTTTCTAAGTATAGAAAATAACTGAAAGGTGGTAAACAGAACGCGTGACGTTTATTATATTTGGGTTAACAATCACTCAAACAGAGCTTTGTATCAAATTATCAACGATACAAATAATTAACGTGATAATAAATATGTTTTAAAAAAACAGAAAGAGAAAGGTCATTAATTTAATCATCACAGTATTAGTAACTTTTGTGTTGATTACAAAAGAAAGAAGAGATGTGTCTAGCTCGTTATAATGTTAATGTATTCTGTAAGAAAATTAGTACTGATGTTAATTGATTTCTAAAGAAATGTGAGTTAACGAATTCATAAAATGAAAGAGAAAGGTCATAGTTAATTTTGTAACAAAACCATATGAAAGTTAAACTCGTAATCTTTATCAGTAATATTGGATTAACGCCAGCCGGTAAATGAAAGTTACAATGAAACACAGAACTGCATATATTACGGATACTATTTTAAAATAATAAAAATATTTTTTTCTTCCGAGTGAAATTTCACCTTTTGAACTACACCGTGTGTTTATTATCCATTTCTTTATTACCGATTTATATCTCGTGGAAAGATTCGTCTACATAGCTAACCAGCAGTGCGTCAAAATCGACTTGTAAGATTTGTAGCTGACCGAGAAACAAAGCAAGTTAAATAAAAGTTTTTAAAAAACTCTTTAACAATGCAGGTTTTATAAAAATTAGCTAAATGCAGTTTTTAAGCTGAACTGTTTTTACAGTATAAGTGATTTCCTTAATGAATTCCTTTTGACGTTTTGTATTCGCCATGTGATTCTCAAATAAATGTTATTACTTACTACTTGCCGTAACTATACGTCAAATACGCATTTTGATCAACGAAAGCAACTAGGATTCTTCGAAATATTAATCATTAAACAGATAAGCAACTAAAACTTTATAAATATTAAGAGCACTGTGGTTGGAACAATAAAAATAAAAGAAAGGTTACTTCTTACCACAACAGATTTATTCAGTGGATGTACATGTTCCAGCAAAACACTAAACTGTGTTTTGCTGAAGATGGGAGCTTAGCTCTCGAAATGTACATCCACTGAATAAATCTGTTGTGGTAAGAAGTAACTATTCTTTTATTTTTAACTAAAACTTTGTTAATTTTATGTCTTGTCCTTCACTGAAAATAATACTTTCAAACAAGACGTTTTGAGAAAATTAATATATTAAGGTTACAGAGCACCAGTTGCTCAATATTGCTTTTCATCTGCATAGCTCTATCTTACAATCAGTTGAATGTGCGTTGTGCATGTAAAATGTACTCACTCACGTTTCGGAGATCTCTGATTTCTATGAAAAATCTTATTCAATTTTTGATGTTAATGCTTCAAAATGAACTACAAATATGTATCATTCTTTCCATATAACTTTTAGTCAAGTTTTCACAGTTGACGAAATAAACGATTTATAATCAGATAAAAACGAGAAAATTAGCAGAAGTTCTACAGAAATTTTTATACGGAAAAAATAAAATTAAAAAAAATTATTAAGCAAGTCAAATTTGTCAGTATTTATAACATAAGTAAAGAAAAAACTTCAAAAGTTAATTTGCCTTCCCGTAATTCAAAATCTCGTGCTGTAAAGATATATTGAAATATCACATTTTTTTATAAAATTTTTTGGGAAAAAATTAATGTTTTTTTAAAATTTTAAAGTAGCAAGCCAAATTTTGTGAAGCTTAGTGCTTAATCACAGCTAATAAAAACAGTAATAAAATCATTTTTGCGACCACAATTTGAAATTTTCCGAGAACATATTTTAGGATCTGAGGGACCAGTCTTTCTAACAGGGGCGTAGCTACCGCCGTATATGCCGTATCAATTATACGGGGCCCCCGGACCACGGGGGCCCCCAACATGCGTAAGCAAAAATTAATAAAAACTTCCCAAATTTTTTTTTATTTCAGAAATGACAAACGTCAAAAAAAGCAATTTCTTTTTTTCCCGCGTAAAGCGTGCGTTCAAAAGTTGGCAACACCCTAATCGGTTATCGCGGATTTCCCCTATAGATAGTTAGCTATCATCAGCTATAAATGATTTAATAAATCAGTTTGCCGAAAAAAAGGCAAGGACAGTGTATATTCAATTTGAATTGTTTGTAAAAATTTTGGAAAAAGTGACAGATAATTATGATGAATAAATATTTCTTTTAATTTTATGCAAACATTTTTTTTTCTTTTGTGAGAAATCTTTACCCTTCCTAAGGGCCCCCAAACAAATTTTTTTACGGGGCCCCGCCAAGGCACGCTACGCTTCTGCATTCTAATATATTATAACAGGCAAATTTACCTTGTGTGCCGACCAGGATAAGAGGTATTTCGGCCGAATTGCGATAGTGCGACATCTTCGTGTAATAATTGTAGATGGCGTTGAAACTGGTCTCGTTCTCCAGACTGAACACGAAGATGACCGCGTCCACCCACGCCGTGAACTGGAACAAAACAAAACACGCGTCATGTAAAATATCTATAAACATATACAGAGATACTCGCGGCTGGCCTCGCGAGCATAACAATAGCCGCGTGTTGGACCACAACTATACACAAAAGGAATTCTTCAGTCCAAGACGACTGTCTCATTTTGTGATTCACAACTGTTTCTGAACAATCCGACCACTCACTGAAATTAGTTTTTGAAGTTATACTTCTTTTGGCGCGTTGAGAGTGAAATTTTAGCAGGCAACGGAAATTCGACAGTATGAAGTTGGCCACGCTAACGAAAATTCGAAAGTATGAAGTTGGGTAGAAGACACCCAGACTGAAATGACAGATCAATGCACTTTCTGTCATCTGGAAATTATATATTATGTAAACTACACGACTATAACCATTGATTACAACCAATCGTTGTTTTAAGGTAGTTGTCGTGGTTAATGCACACCGTCAGAAAATTCTTAATTTTTGTGTACTTATTAAGAACATGATAATACAATTACCCTGAAAATTTGAAGTCGATCGACCGTATATAATCCGAGATAAATTCAATTAAAAATTGGATAATTAATATTGATTGTAAAACGATCTCTGTAGTTCTGAATCAGTTTCTTATTTATAAAAAAAGAACTAACTGTCAGAAACTTTCCAAAAACTGACAGTCTTTCAATGCATTTGTTATGAGTTTAAAAAAAAAAAAGAAAATTTTTTTGATCGTCTAATTATTCATAAATAACGGTTTAAAGTTCAACAATTTATAGAAAAGTATACATGCATATGAATACTGTATGGGTTACGTTTCCACGGGTACAGTCTTGCGTACAAATTATGGATCACTTAGCTACAAGCTAGTATACTTTTGTAGCGCGTATAATCTATAACTTTTTGACAATATTGTACCACGACAACTATCTTAAACTCGTGCGTAGTTTTGCGAAATCGCAGCAACTGTTGTCGAGATATCGCGGTTTAAATTGCGAATAGACGCTGATGACCTCGGCTGTTGAGCGTCTATAATCTACAATTCTTAAATTGCAAGAAGTAAAAAAAGTCAAATATTATTAAGTTAAACAAAGTGGTACATGTATATTTATTTGTATTCATCACTGCCGTATACTGTTTAAGATTGAGATGAAAAAACAAACGTGTATAAACCATAAAGACATTTTACAACGTTCTCCTCAGAGATGTTAACGATAGCTTAAGAATAATGCAGTGGATGTACAGTTCGCACATTTTGAAACAATAATTTTAATGGACAGCCCTTGCTCTGCTATATAATTCAAAGTTATTCGTACAGATACAAAACACATATTTTTTCTAGGTAGCATTTAAGAACAAGATGCATAAACAATTTTTATTTGGGGAAAAATGATCGAAAGTAAACGACTTATAGTGATGCTGCTTGGTTTTGAAAAATCTATTAAATCATTGAATATTAAAAAAGAATCACAAAGCACCAAACTAGTATATGCTACCTACAAATAACAACTGTGCTCTTCATCTTAGATTCTTTCTTCTCTCTTTGAAACGGTTACAGCTCTCCCCACGCTATTTTTAAAGCTAAATGGTTTGAATAAACGCCAAATGAAGAACCCAGAATCACACTACAGAATTTAAAAGCAAGCTTAAAAATTTAAATACAAACAAAACTTGAAGCTTTACACAATTTTCGCGCAGTTAAGGACGTTTTTTGCCAATAAAAATTAAATTTAACGAGCAAAAATAAAAGATAAGTGTACGCTATACATTTGAGTGGAGTCAAATACGAAATAATTATCATATAACTTCATCTTTTTGACGTTGTTTGCAGCAGTTTTTAGAGCAATTATAATTGCTTTCGCGCAAGAACAGTCACGACTGTTACAAAATAGAACAGTTACGTCTATCATGTACCTTTGTACAACAGTATTATCAGGAGTTCAGAACATCTTCAAGTTATATTACGTAATTTTAATACCTTGTCAATTTTCCGTAGTTCTAATAATAACAGAACAAGATTAACACATAGCTTTACAGTCTATAGATTGTAGACGCTCGACAACAAAAAATGCAATTATCCCAACAGTATGTCAAAAAACATCCCTTTCTATAAGATTATAAACGTTGCCTTAATCTTCTCTGTAGTCCAAAATTTTCAAAAAACTATTTTTGTTTTTATATGTTAATCGCGCATTTCTTTACGAACTACCTGTAAAGAGTTTATAGATCGGGTTAGATATAGACAAAACCAAGTCGTGCTGCCAGAGTCAAGGTTAGGTTCTGGATTCTTGTAGTGATAAATTTACATCAGTGTTGCCAGTTTAGAAATACATCCCCAGATTGTGGGGGTTACCATTACTAATAATTTAAAGCGATGCTAAATAATAAATTTTGGAAATCTTTTAATATTTTGGATATTTTTAATATACGCGTATTCTACGAGAAAATGATACAAGGAAGTTATTTCGGTGATTCTTGGTTTTTGTTTTTCTGAGACTGTGAAACCCTATCGATTGTTCCTTGCGAAACACAAAACTATTCTAGAACCTAGATTAGTCTCAATTGAAGCACAACGGATTTTATGCAAGTCTATAAATTCAGCATAATTTACACGCTTCTTCTACCATGATAATGGTAGAATTCAAGGATAGAAACCGTTAATTTAGGGATTTTTTAAATGGCAACACTGACTCACAAACAAAAGAAACGGCAGTATCTCTATAATATGGTAATTGGTAACCATGAACTACTGAATTACTGAAGCAGCTAGAAGGTTGCAATTATCTTACATCTAACTGCAATAAAATGTACTGACAATTAAAGCTCAGATCTCGCCGTTAAATTACATTAATTAAATTGTTTGTAATTTTCGACTTCTTTATGGCTAACCATGCCTAAAACTGTCACATCATTAAGTGATAGTTTTTCTTTAATTCTATCATTTAAGAAATAAACGTTTTCACGTATTCTGCGTTGGGATGCAATTTTAAAATAAAGCCTTATAAATTCGCAGTTTTAATTTTAAATAAAATTCATATGTAGAACATCTTTAAAAATCTTTTTTTTGTTTCCAAAAAGCTTAGAAGAGAACACAGAATAAAAAACAAGCTTAATTTTAAGTTGTATAAATATCTGAAATGTAATTACACAAAATTTTAAAAAATGGAAAGCTCTATTCCCCGAAACAGAAAGAGGTACATGCTGGGGAATATTTTTAATTAAACATATTGTGCAGTATTTATTTATTGTGGATTATAGACGCTCCACAACTAACAATTATAATTATTTGTATATTCCTTTGACATAAATATAATATATGGAACAAGTCAACAACATAGATATTACATTAAAACGTCAGTATTATAGAAAAAAAAAATCCTGAATGGAGTATAGGAGAGCTCTTGACAGTCTGTTTGAAATACAGTAAATTTTTAATACTTTTGACATGGGCCAACTAATAATTAAACTGTTTAATAGGCATAGCATGGGAACGTTTGAACCAAGTTTAAATCGTGCTCTTGTTAAAGTATTATTATTCCGAAGAAAATGGTGAATGGTGTCGTTAACTGTAGTAAATGTGTCAATCAGATCATTAGTGTTTAATAAAATCAAACAAGGTGGTATTCAAACCCGTGACAATTTGATTCAAAGACCAGTACGCTAACCGTTACACCACAGCGAAGCCCTAGCTGTCCTCAAATATTGTGCAGTAAAACATTAGATTTCAGAGGTGGAAATAGCGTCGCAGAGCTCGTGAAATGGAACAAAATATAAGAAGCGAGTGGAAATAGCTTTTAGCCAAATCGACGCGATGTGTCTGAACGAGTTTCGGAAACATTGCATCATTATACGCCACAATCAGTGCCATCGACTGACTGACAAGGGAAATGGGGCGACCTGTCTAAATGCAAATGGGACTATGCCCTAATTATCACACGAACGCAATATTAAAACGAGATAATACATAACGTGATCCTCTGGTTTGCAAATACACCTACGGTCCACCTTGCATGAGGCTAGTTGTAATCTCTTGTTACATTATTAATATCACTCCATATAAACTGACGTGAAATCTATTCCTCAAACGTAACAAATAATTCATATTGATGTATCTTGGTCGTCCTTCGAATGGTGTAATATTAAGAAATTAATGGGAATTAAGGACAAAAAACTTGTGTAATAATTTTACAATTTATTGCCAACATTTCGTTAACTTGGTTAACTTCATCAGGGCTCAAACTTAATTTATTACACATTAGTCTTATGTTAGTAAAACTCAATCTCGTTACACATATCCGCCTTTGATGAACCCTGAAGCCATGAGTTCTTTCTTCTAAACTTTCTATTGTAAGGATCGAAATTTTATCAAAATTTAAAAAAAAAACTGCCGTAAAAACAGTTTTAAAAAAGGAATTGGAATGCCTTTAAAAAGGATACATTTTTTTCGTTTTACAAAAACCTTTCCTCCGTATAATTTATTTTTCACTTGTCATGTCCTTGAGTTTTGTTTATTTGCTGACAGACTGAAAATCCCAAATTCTATTCGACTTAAAGACATTCATTTATATAAATTATTTTAAAATCGGAACGTTACAGCGAATTTGTCTCC
Organism: Venustoraphidia nigricollis; assembly: GCA_034508555.1. NCBI lineage: Eukaryota > Metazoa > Arthropoda > Insecta > Raphidioptera > Raphidiidae > Venustoraphidia > Venustoraphidia nigricollis. The sequence goes on from JAVRKA010000047.1 coordinate 1,532,859, forward strand.
GTGCTAAATGTCCATAATATACTCGTATATAAATGTTTCTATTGTTTTTTTGTAACGAAATATTAGTGGTTCGTATCCAATTTCAACTCAAAGTTTGCAAATAATACACCGTAAACGAAGTTGATCACGTGCGAGTTTTTTGTGTGCTTTAAGGTTCTATAGCGAACTTTCACTATGCATATTATGTTTGTCGTAAAAAGGCTATTGTACTCGACGCAACAAAACATAATAATATTATGTAAAATCTGACACCTTAAACCTTCGTTTTCAATACGCGCGAACCGTGACGTAGGTTATTTTTCGATTAAAACTATTAAAATCTTACCAGAAACTATGCCGCATCCAAAAATAAATGTTTCAGAAACACCGTCAAACTATAAATTGTCAAAAAAGCTCCACTTAAACGAATCTTGTGCGAAACAGAATAACAACGATGCAGTTGAGACAAAACTTTTCACTGCATCGAAATTGAACGTGATAATGCAGTATCGATAAATAAATAAACAAAATAGCAGCACAAACAAAGCGTCGATGCACGGGTCTGTGAAGAAACTGACGACGACAACACCGTCGGGACGTGCGCCTTACCAGCGTCGGTTCAGGCCTGACACTGAATCAAATCGGTTACAGGTTTAAAACAGTACGGTTCACTCCATGCAATCTATTATCTTGGGCTGACCAAACAATCAAGCTGGTTAACAAAACGTGTACTGGGAAAAGACCGAAACCGAACTGAAACCGAAAACCGCAAATGTAAACTTCAAGAAACCGAAGCCAAAATTTAAATATTGTTACAATCACACAATAAAAATCATCGATCAAAATTTGCTACCTAGTAATTCCCAATTTCATATTTAAATCGCCGTCTTTTTTGAACATTTTTTATTTATGGAATTATACTTCTAGAATAGCTAGAATAAAAACATATTTGAATAATACATTTTTTGTCCGACTAACTGAATCTTCTATGTTCTTAAGTTCTTGCATACTGCACAGTACAACAAATATTCATTTTAATTTTAAGATTATTTCACGAAAAAAATTGATCAGCTGTATTTTAAAACGGGACATCCCTGGTTTTAGCCTGACGTTGTGTGCTTGACGCAGCGGCGCAATATCGCACCGCCGCGTCGTGACGTTCATAGCGCCGTTTTACAGGAGCGCCGCTTTATAATATACATGGTGCGTCCTAAAAACTTCTCAAACAAAAACTACATTATCTATTGTTCAAATAAAAAAAATAGAAATACTAAAAAATGGCGCTAGTTTTAATCAATCAACTTTATTGCCGAATTATTCCCAACGTTTTTGTTTAAAAAGAGAAATCGATCGAATGATTTTTTATTTGAAGCGAAGCTTTTTTTCGAACGTTACGTGCTCGATTTTTGGGGAGTAAAATGAGAAAAAACGTAGTTACGTTTCACAATCCAATGCAGCCTAAAACTTTGACTTTTCGAACACTCGTTATATACATAATATTATCAGTGTATTATTTCGTATGTGTTAATATATAACGAATACATTTTACACTTGCACATAGCAAGCAGAAAACAATCACAGGAAATTATATTTTCGTGCAAACATTTTCTATTGTAGTTTCGCGTCGTTAAAAAAATTGATAAAAAAATAACATTATAATTCTCGAATCTAATTTAAACATTTGTATGTTTGTAATGAATAAACTCAAAAACTACTGTGCCGATTTAAAAAATTCTTTCACCATTAGAAAGCTACATTCACCCTGAGTAATATAGATTATATTTATTGCTAGAAAATATTAGGGATCCTTACTAAAACTTTAGTAACGTAACCCAAGATGTAAAAAAAATGCCATAAAACATCTTTCGTCGCATGCGCTGCGGAAACTATTGATGATAGAACAAAAGTATGTTCTACAATATTAAAGAACATATCAATAGCTACAAAAAACTTCCCGATACTATATGTCCAACTATTATCGTTATGTCACAATAACCACTTTTTACATTTTAATAATCTATATAGATAAAAGACGATGTATATGTAATCTATGGACTCCAAACGGGTAGACCATTTTTGATGAAATTTTCAGACAATCTTTAGATTAGCCCAGCGGGTGGTCTTCTGAAGTTTGGTAGCGATCGGATCAACAGAATTTTTTAAATTTCTTTTTGGGAAATTTTTCTTCGATTTTTGAACATTCACAAATAAAAGCGATTGAATTCGCGCAAATTCAATACACGTTGAAAATTTAATGATAATGATTCTCATCTTTTATATCCTATATATCACATTTACACCCGGGCGAAGCCAGACTGGGCCGCTAATATATCATAAAAGCAACCAAAAAAAGATAGAACCAACTCACAATAAAATAATTCATCGAAATTGGTTTTCAATAAAACTTGTTTGTCAGAAAACCAGCCAAGCTCTGGTAAACTGGAACCGAATCGTTACACTGAACGATTCGTTTTAGATCGACCGAGAAAACGACATATAGGACACGCTCCGCGGTGCCTCCCCGTCTCCCAGCCACAGTGAAGCCTCATCCCCTGGTTCCAGTGTCGCCCCTTTGGATCGATATAATATAGCAGCCATCATCGCATACACCCTAATATGACCGTTCATTCGCTAGTTGCGGTGGAAGGCTAGAGAGCTAAACTAGCAGCTAGAGTTCTCACGATATGTAAGCATAAGGCCGAATTTCACTTTTTTTGACTTTTATTAACCGACTTCAAAAAAAAGAGGAGGTTCTATATTCGTCTGTATGTTTTTTTTTTATCGATATTTTCATCACCGATTTGAAAAAATTTAACGCCATTTTGTTCAGAATGCTACTGAATTGGTACCATATAGTTTTTATTAAAATCGGTTCATTCGTTTTGAATGACATCAAAAAACATATTTTCTTTTTGTATGCTACCTCATATCTGCAGCACTTGTAAACCGATTTTGAGGATTCTGTTCTTATTTAATAGGGCACCTCAGCACACCTTCCGGGTGATCCCACATAAATTTTACTTAAATCAGTTCAGTAGTTTCTAAAAATGTACAACATCAAATCTACTAAAAAGTAAAAATCTTCTGAATCTCATTCAAGATATTTCGTTTGATATTTTCAATTTTCATGCAGTTTCAATGTTTATACTTTATACTTTATATTGAAAACTGAATTTTCAATTTATTTAGTAGGTGCATTATGAAAATTGAAAACGCCTCCAACTTGCCTCTATTTTTTATATACGGTGTTAATTTTATCCATGATCTAAGTTCAATCAAATTGTTTTTTTTTTCTTCAACTATAGATCTGACGCCTTAATTTTTATTTTATTTTAATTTTCAGAGACAATCTAAAAAAAAACTCTCATGAAAGATTACGCTTATATCCATATGATTTAATTAAAATTTGATCATGGATAAAACTGATTAAGTATAGTAGATAGTTTCGGTTTAATTTACACTCGTCATCACAAAAAACGAACTTACGCGAAGTACAATCAACCAAATGAGATTATATCTTTTTGCACGACACCTGTAAAATAGCTGCTTTTGTCTGTATAGCTGTAGTAAAATGACCCATTTCGCACTAGTTTACAAAGTAAAACAAATAAATGCCATCTTAGCAATCCAATATTACAGAGATAGCAAAGCAGGCTGAGTTTTTGTAAACAATTCAAATTGCAATATGACCAAGTGAACTGTCATATATATAAATATATATTTAATCTGAGGTGAAAATCACGTTATTTTATAAGAGGTACATGCAAAAAATGTAGTACATATGTACCTTATTCGTAATGGTATGTTATTTTTCCTATTATAATAATACCTATATGTTTTTTAACGGATTACTATTCTATTTATTTTTCCATGATATTTTTGTTAAAAAACGTTTTCTAAGCTTTTCGGTTTCGAAAATATTTTGAAAATTAAAAAAATCAGCTACTCTTTGATTCTGTCAAAAAGAAATTAAATAGGTAATTGCTTTGATTAATTTTTACATGTGAAACCACATTAGGTAACCATGGAAACGAATAATCAATATCATATTTGTTACCAGCCGTTACCCGCGTTACCGTAAGCGTTAACAGAAATTTTATTTTATTTATTGTAGTACGTCAAATGTGAATATTTTTAAAGTTCGAATGGTCCAATCGTCCAACTGGCTCGAGTTTTTTTTTTTCAAAATGAAGACACCAGATAAATAAATCACTCAAAACAGTGTCGTCCTGCAACAATTATTCCTATTTATCATTCAATAAACTGAATTCAGACCGAGTCCATAGTTACAAAGGGTGTAGCCCCCTAGCACCTAGCAAGGTGTACTTCAGAAAACCAGACATAGTGCCGTATTGTGCGTGTGGCGCCCATTGCCTGTGCCGAAGGCAGCAGAACGACTGGAGACTCCCTCGCGATTTTCCATTATTTAAAACGTGGCTCATTAATAAAGCAAACCGGCTCTGCTTTGTGATCAAGCCAGACGACATCAAACATTGGGTTAATATTTAATTATATGTACGTCTAGCTGAAAGAACAGACATTTTTATTGATTTAAAGTTAGGGTTGCCAACAGCATTTTTCTAAATAATAATTTTTAATTGATAAGTACTTGAGAAAAGCCGAACGTACAGCAATGCCACTGTAAATACGGCGTTCTCATGTTTACAAACCCCTAGTTTCCAGATTCAAGTCCCAGAATTTAAAAAGAATAAATTGTAAATAAAAATTGAAGTCAGACCCAAATAGCCTTAGCTGTTGATGGCCTTTAATAACAAAAATACATGTTTAAAAAGTCTTTAACTTCAAAAAATTATTATACCACTGTATACAATATCTATTTTCAAACAAATAATTTGTACTAGGTACCATTCACTACAACAAAAAAACTGTGAAATATAATTCTAGAAGCGCAAAGTCATTTTTTTCCACAATATACGGTCATGTAAAAAATGCGTTACCATAATATTAAATGTCAAAATCTTTCTTTCTTTTGGGGCCGGTTTCCTTCCCAAAACTCACTTTAAAATGAAATTCAAATCCAAAAACCGCATATATTTATATTGGGAACCTTGCACGGATTTAAAAAAAAAATCAAATCTGCATATCGGAAAATAAACGTTTTGATAAAATTACCTTCGTCAAAATTGGCGGTAATTCAATAACATTTCTTATTACTGGATTTTAATTTTATATGTTCTTAGCTTTCCCAGCCTGTGATTTAGTATAATTTTTATTAAGTTCAAAGTTAGACAATTATTATACTACATATTGCAGACCTGGAACTTCTGTGAGCTGTAATTTAGGATGTAAATGCGTCTAACGAACATCTTTTTGCATTCAAAAGTAAAATACTATATAGTTAAACTTCTTTCATAACGAATGCCAGATTTTTCCAAGCTCTCTGTTTTAATTTAAAAGTAGATGCAAAGATAGAATAACACAATTATTTTTAGTCTGCTGAAAGGGTAGTCTAATAAAGCTGCTTTGAATAAATAAAAGCTAATTTTGCACGTCATTCACAAAACCGTGCTTTTTTAAGGTCACTAAAAAGAGAGTACCCCGTTTAACGCAATAAAAATAACTAAATTAAAGTAAAGGGAGGCTTTAGTCTGTTGGTTCCGCCATAACTTTAACCCCCAACTTCAATTTATATATAGGGATCCTCAACTCAAAGGATAGGCTACTTTAAATACGGCTAGCGAGTCACAAAAGCATCACGTTCGCGATATATATTATATTTTTTGCACGTATCTCCTATAACCTAGCCGCTTTTTATATCTGTATATCATTTCACACAAGTGCGTAAAGCAAAACAAAAAATGCGATTTCACCAGTCAATAGTAATTTTCAAAGACGACCTGTCAGTTGACAATTGACATTTAAAATTATATGAACAACACAGGCAAAAAAGTAGATGTAGTTTTCGTAAACAATCCAAATAGATTTCAATATGGTCGACCATTGAACTGTCACATATATAAATACATACTTATCATGAAGTGAAAATCAGCATTTTACATAGAAGGTGCAAAAATATAGTATGTATCTCGTTCGTGATGATATTATGACTCGGGTGACTGTTAAAACTTGCTGGTCGCTTGTTTTAACATATAATATGGCACCTTCATTTACGAATTCGATACATGAACTACTTTTAGACACAGCACTAAGCATTTTTCTGAAAAAAAATAAATACAGTTGCTTTAATAATGTATGAAAGCACATATGCACTTACGATTCATATATTATTTATTTTTATGTAAGAAATAAACTGTCTGGAAAAACTAGAACGGTATACCTATTTATTTAAACATCTTGTTTGTATTATGTTCGTACGTAAAAAAACTGTCTGGAAAAATTTTATATAGGAAAACTTAGCCCGCGAACATGCATTCTTCAATTACCAGTGATGTTCTTTTGTCACACACGTTGCAATTGTTTTGGAAATATGTTCATGGATACATTAACTCCTTTTCAATAACATTCTTGATTTTATATGCACCACAGGCTCTAGGCTGTGGGTTGCAGAAAAATTCGACAATTGTAAGTACCTAAATGAAATATTTATTACAGAAATGTTGACAAATATTGTAGAACATGGACGCAAGATAACAGAGGTCATAAACTATTGAAATTATAACTGCATGTACTTCTCGCAATTATTTACATTTTTTACTTTATTTTTTTTATACACGGTTTATAAACTTCTACACCGATTAACGTAAAAATAGTTCATTTTATCTTATCTACACAGAAACTACATACACTAAAAACAATCATTTATATCTATCGCGCCTTAAAAAAAATTCAACCATTGCTGCCTGGGTTTGCAACATAATGTTTTTACAATTCAAGGAATGATAAAAAATTTAGTACTGCTGATTTTATAATTCACATCTGCTATTCGAAGACGCTTTTTAAAATCAGTGAAAAGCAATAAAAGCTTCCTTTCATATGAGACCGGATTAAATTCGAATGGTCAAAGCTGAATTTAGAACTACTACTTCAAAGGAATTAAAAGCTATTTACAAAGTGTTGAAGCTTTAATCCAGTATATCTTCTTTTCTGAAAACTCGCTTTAAGGTAAGAGCTTTTCATCCACTAAATACAATACATTGTGTCACATTTTAGCATGGTTAAGAATAACTTGCTTATTTAAACTTGATGAAACTTTTAAAATATTTTATTATTTACGTATGCACAAGGTTTTTAGTCAATTTCTTGTTCATTTTCTCTTAATGCCACTCATAGACCAATAAGAAAAAACCTTTATTATAAATTGAGGTTAAATTTGATCGAACGCATTTTCCTATTTGCTAAGTAGCGTAGGAGGAGACATTTTACACGAGAAGTAGACTAAAAACTCTGAAAATACATGAGTAGAATGGTGTTGAAAACATATGTAATTACTTATACCTACAATTTATTGACATTTTATTTGATAAAAAAATCTATTTTTGGTTTGTAAGCATATAAGTATACACATCTCTTTCTATAGATAAAGAAGTGTGACTGTCTTCTACATACGTCATCAATTATGGCGACTCTTGTTCAGCATTCAAAACTGTTTAATTATTCTTTGTAGTTAAGTGGAAAGATACATAAAAACAAAAAATATTGGTTTATAGTATTTACGTATGAGGAATATTATGCACTATTCAAAAATTAACAAATTTTGATCCGTGCTACAACCGTATTGCATCTAGAAATTAAACCGGACATCCGGTATAAATGTCTACGTAAGCTGCTTTCAGGTCAATCGGAAGCCACGTACTATAGAGTCGATCGATGGATGCAAGTTGCAAGGAAGCTGGGAGACAATATAAATAAAACATGCATTTTACAACCTCATTTGCTTACCCTTGTGACTTTTGTTAACCCCCAAGGAAAATGTTCAGACAAACTTACAGTCTTATTTGAGACATTCAAACTAAAAAAGCGCACATATATTGAATCGAACCGTACGTAATATTTAAAGCTGTTGGAACGCTCTGAATTTAAGCCCAAAATAGGGCTTCGGCTGATAGCTGATTATAGACTTATTCGTCAACATTTTGCAAATATTCTTTCTCTATAAGGAAGATAAAGGGACAAATCTAGGTCTCTAATGGACTACTTTTATAATTTATGTACGATTTACTAGAAAAAAGTTGACATTAATTGTGTCACCCTACGACCTTATTCGTACTTATCTCACAAAATTGTTCCATCACAAACCTAGTGACGCTTCCTTTCTCTGAAAAGTTTTTTAAATCTTCAAAATATTTCCAAAATTTAGAGTAATCAACTGTCAGCGGAACCCTTGCAATAGCATTTTTTAGCCTCGTAGTGTGGCTTAGATTCAGAGCGTTCCGACAGCCTTAACACTTCATCTACCAAACTGTTGGACTGTTCCTAAATACCTTCCTTATAATAACATCCAATAAGCAATCTTCGTGAATAAGATCACAACAATTACAATTTTTTGTAGTGGTTTACGAGTACTCGAAATATTAAGTGCAAATCGAGTAGTATGGTACTTGTTCGCCGAGTTGAGTATAAGAGACATTAAAAAAAAAACTGAAGTGAAACTTTATGGGTAAACATTTGTAACCAAGTTAGCACTAAACAGAAACGAGTATGTTGATCAAGCTTTCCTCTCAAGGCATTCGTAGATTTGTCAGTTAATCAGTCGTGGTTCCCCGCTAACACTTCATGTCCTCACGTCTGACTTTTTCGGTTTCGCTACGGATTTGAACAAAATTACTCTCAACGCAGTCAAAGAAGTTTTATTTAAAATAAAAGAATGAGTCCCTCAAGAGATCTGTGTTTGTAAATATACGAATCTATCTTCAGTTATGTATTTCAAAAAATAACTTTGCCCAGGAAGTCACCCTTCATGACGTCATCAGGTCTGTTTTCAATCTCGTGTCAATACGTATGCATATTTCAGCTGTCAGTTGGGGTTGGAATTCATCCCCGTATCACATTCTGACAAAGGTACAGCGAGAGAGGAGATAAAAGCTATCGAAAAGGCGGCTGCTTTTGTTTGTAAGGCGCTGATTGGCAATATCTACCCCTCGATATAAATAGCCTATCATATTTCAATGAAGACGTCAAACATAAAATGTTATCACGATGGAACATAAAAAATGAGAAATACGTTGATTTTACTGACAAATAATAACATTAGTTGGCGTCGTTACCATCTGATAAAAAACGACAGCTTACACTGAGATTTCTTTTCATTGTTATATATTTTTTTCAATTTTACGAGTTTATTTTATATCATAAAACACACGAAACGGTACAAAGTATACAGATTAAAATACTTAGTTCTATCTTTCTGCGCGCTTTCTATTTTGAGGATAATCTACAAAATTCAGAACAAAAAAAAAATAAATTCTTTTTTTTACAGTATATAAAGTTAAAAATGGCCGGTCAACACAACTGGGACTAACTTTCCCTTGCATCATTAAACATCCATTACTTTTCAACCGATTTTGATGAAATTTAATAGTTTCCAGAGACATTTAATTTCATTTCTCTTTATAGTTTTTCTGATTTCTACTTTTTTAACTATTCCCTTCAGTCCTCCTTACCAATTTTTTTAAGAGAAAAATCTTTACGAGTGCTTTTCAAGCAAAAATATCTTCCAATTTTTTACGGTTTTCGCAGTGAACCATCCACAAGTGACACCATTTTGAACACACGAGCAAAATTTCAGCAAAATCGATCCAGTGTTGAAGTTTCAGTGCGATTAAAAAACACTATTTATATTCTTCCTCAATTACAAAACTTCGGTTATGAGAACTGATAAAAGTACCAATTGAATTTTCAATTTATTAAAAAATAATAATTGAACATATGAATTGATACTAGGTCCTAACAACCCTGGTATTTGGTGGTCTTCAAAAAAACTTAAAAAAAAATATTAACCTCCTTCAAAAAATCACTAAAACGATGAAAATAATGAATTTTGAGGTCGGAGCTAATTTCATTACAAAAACTTTTAATTACATATCTACTTTTATTAAATAGGCGCCGACCTCAAAATTTCATGTGATTTTTTTTTCCGACCTCAAAATTTCATTATTTTCATCTTTTTAGTGATTTTTTTGAAGGAGGTTAATATTTTTCTTTTTTAATTTTTTACTTTTTAGTGGTGGATTTGATTTCGCACATTTTCGAAGATTTGCCTCGATTTTTCCAGGGTTCCATCATCAGATCCTGACCACCTAGGATGTATACCCTTTCAAACAAAAAAATAATTTTCCAAATCGGTTCAGGCGTCTTCGAGTAGTCGGGGAACATACATAAAAAATAAATAAAAAGATTTCGGCGAATTGCGAACCTCCTCCTTTTTTTGAAGTCGGTTAAAAAGAATATGCACGCGTATAAATAAAAAGTAAAAAAAAAGTTCTCTATCATGAGACATCTTGTATATAGAGTTGTATATACAGACATAACATATAGCATTCAGAGATGCGTCCTGGGGGAATCCCCATTGTAATTCCCGCCACAAATGAACGTTGCGCCGGCTCCAAAGAGACACAGACACGAGAACAAACATAACATTATAACGTATGCACCATATGCACACATACTCAACCTGTCCCCACATATTATACCAACAAGCCCTGCAACGACACACCTTCGCCCCCCCCCCCTCGAATCCTTTCCTCCTACACGCAATATACCAATGTGCATGGGATAGGGTTACATCCACGTAAAACATTAATTATTTAAACAGGCGCTAATGCCACTATCGCACAGGATGTTCTTAAATATTACTCTCGCAAGGAGATGAGGCGTGATCACTGATCAATTTTCCTGCTTACTATTGTTTTTCTTTTTTTTTTGTAAAACTATACTCCAAAATAATAATATATTAAATTTAAGGTAGTTGTCGTGGTACAATATTGTCAAAAAGTTATAGATTATATGCGCCACAAAAGTATACTATTGTAGCTAAGCGATCCATAATTTTAATGCAAGACTGTACCCGTGGAAACGTAACCCATACAGTAATTCATATGCATGTATACTTTTCTATAAATTGTTGAACTTTAAACCGTTATTTATAAATAATTAGACGGTCCAAAAAAATGTCTTATTTTTTTTAAACTCATAACAAATGCATTGAAAGACTGTCAGTTTTTGGAAAGTTTCTGACAGTTAGTTCTTTTTTTATAAATAAGAAACTGGTTCAGAACTACAGAGATCGTATCAGAAGCGTAGCGTGTCTTGGCGGGGCCCCGTATAAAAATTTGTTTGGGGGCCCTTCTCCCGTTGAAGTAAATGACTTAAACGGGGAAATCCCGCAGCCCGCGATAACCGATGTAGGGTGTTGCCAACTTTTGAACGCAGGCTTTACGCGGGAAAACAAGAAATTGCTTTTTTTGACTTTTGTCATTTCTGAAATAAAAAAAAAATTGGGAAGTTTTTATTAATTTTTGCTTACGCATGCTGGGGGCCCCGTATAATTGATACGGCAGATACGGCGGTAGCTACGCCCCTGGATCGTATACAATCAATGTTAGTTATCCAATTTTTAATTGAATTTATCTCGGATTATATACGGTCGATCGACTTCAAATTTTCAGGGTAATTGTATTATCATGTCCTTAATAAGTATACAAAAATTAAGAATTTTCTGACGGTGTGCCTTAACCACGACAAATACCTTAAGTTGTTATTTTTTTTAAACTTGAAAAGGACCACAAAAGTGGTTGAAACGTTGTTATTTTTCCTCATTATTTTTCTTCATTACGTAAAATCCATTGTCAAATAGATGAAAGATATATTATACACAAAGGTTAGAAAGTGTAATCAGGTATTCAGAGGTAATTAAAAGTTTAACAGCTACGTCATCACAATAACAAATATGCGCGTCATGTGTGTGCATTCCCTCACAGGGGCCACCCTCGTTATCATGTCTCATTTAAAACGTACGTGTAATTTGATATGCCTATTGTCTCGATTCTAGGGGCGAAGGCAAAAATATAAAATGCGGCTTACTCGTTTTAATGCGATGAATTGAAAATATATATCTATACCTATATTCATTATTCACTTAATAACGACGTGTTCAAATCAATAACATTAATTAAAACATGCATTTTATTCACATAAATATTTCGTAAAATAATTTTTTTATAATAGAAAACAATATCACAGGTAATTGGAATAATGAAAATAAATCAATTTAAACACTCATTGATTATTTATTTTCATTATTCCAATTATCCGTAATACTGTTTTCTATTATAACATATATCTGGAATTGAAGTTTAAAGATGAATAATTTTTTTGTTAAAAAATATTTAAACAAGCTTTTTCCGAAATAGTTACGGATAGTTACGAAAATTTCGAAGACCATGGAACTGGTTATGCATACTAAATCCTTTAATATAAATATTATCTACGAGTATAAGAAGTGTTGTGTTGTCATCGAAGTAGGTCAAAATTGAATTAAAAGTGAGTTAAAATATCTATCTTTTGCATTTGGTTAAAAATATTATTAAAATTGATATTGTTTATATTTTTGTTATAATTTATAAATATATTTATTTATTTTTTTTTAAATTCGTTTAATCACTAATATTATCATTAATAATTTTTATAAAACTAAAAATAAAATGAAAAAAAAAATCATGTAACTATAAGTTTTTTATTATAAGTTTTCATTTGACACCTCACGAGATGTCATTTAAAACATTTTCCATGTCCAAATTTACCTTCAGAAATTAACTTCCAGAATTAAAATTCTACTTTTGATAACTCTGTGCCAAATGTCAAATTTTTACGTTAATTAGTTTCAGAGAACATTGTCTCTAACAGACAGACGAGCACAGAAGTGATTCCATAAGTGTTCCGTTTTGCACGGAATACTAGAAAGAATTTTATTACAGTTTTAAACAATGAAATTTTTTTCCAATAATTAAACGAGACATTTAAATTTTTTCAAGCACAATTTGTTTTAAATTACGCTAGCACATAAAAGTGCCGATGCTACGAACTGAAAAAAAACAGATTCAATAAATAATGTGTACGATATAGCAATGGTAATGGTGGAAGCAAAGTGACTGGTTGCAGGATTTAGAACGGGATGACAAGTACATACAAAACACTCCATTCTGTTTGACCTACTTTCGCATCTGTTTGAAAATTATAAAATTCAACTAGGTGCCAAGTGGGCAAGAAATATACCTACATATAAAGTTATTCATAAAATAAGATTCTGAAAAAAATTGGGATGATCCCATTTCAGTTCTGCATACTTCAAATACTCTGGGTTAAGAATTTACGAATTTTCTCGTTAGTTTAGTGGAATGATCTATAAATATGCCTTTCGTCTACAAATCGGTTTTGCCAAGTTGGGTGGATTGATTATATAAGTTATCATTATTTGTCTGTAAGTTTATAATCGAAATGAATTTATTATTTTTCCGTTCCAACATTCACACTTGAACACTACATGTCAAAATTAACGCACCACTTAGTTTCTGAGCTATTTGACTGAAAGCATATTTTATCTTCTAATGAAACCACGGTAAAACTTTGAAATCATTCATGAACAAATATGAAGAAACTTTGAAAATTTTCTACCCACCATATTTCTGCAAGGGAATCATTTGGTGTAGGGTTGAGTAACTCAGATCTGAACCGGTTCAAAGAGCCGACTCCGACAGAAGATCCGTGAGAGCTGACTCACTTTTTTTGAGCCGACGGATCAACGGATTCGCTTAACACTTAACACACAGAAGCACATTTTACACTTACGTATCAGTTCTTACTTTGATGCATCTGTCAGCTCAAATGACTCATGCATCACATGTTTGGCTATGCATTCTTGATTCTATACAAGTCGTGATATGATTGACTGAACTAGGTAACTCAGTGGCAGACTGCAGTAACATATTCAGAACTCGGCTCTATTTGAACCGGTTCAGTGAACCGGCTCACATATGGGATCCAGATATAAAGATGCAGATCACTAAAAAGACCCGTTTTTCCTATCTCTAATTTGGTGTACTGGTCCAATGATGTCACAATTACTTTCGTTTCAATTTCATCAGACACAATAGTCTTTTAAAATACTAAAAATGTCGCAGAAAAAGTGGTGTGTTAATTTTGATCACGACTCTACCTTATTTTTGGAACGCAATGTAGGTATAACTAACACGCCGAAGCACTTATTTGGCTTGTTATACAGCTACTTATGCTGTGACATAATAGGGGAAATGGGCGAATTTTCGTCGGAAAAGCACTAACCGTGAAAGATACCGGAAGCAGTCCTCATTTAACAAAGTAATATGGGACAAGGACACACAACTTGCGTCATCTGTTTAAACTGTCACCGTGAAGAAATTTAGCAATGAATTCATTTATCACGATTCACGATACAGATAGTGTATCCGATACCGGATCATTCTCAATTCCGCAACTGGTTTCGATATTTGGTTCTCAGATCCGGAACTAGTTTTAATATTGAGAAAAGTCTACAAAAATACTGCATGTAGAAGATACATGTCCTTTTAACCGACTTCAAGAAAAGCGGTTATAAATTCGGCATGTATGTACGAGGTATATTTAAAATATTTCTATACCATTTTATTCAGAATGTCCAAAAAGCATGTACAAAATTTCGGAATTAAACAAGAAATGTAATTGTTTTATATAGCAAATCCGTGCTTATTGATTCAGTAAGAATATTTATTAAATATATATACAATATATCTAAACAAAACTATAAACTCCAAATAATACCTCTCGTATGTAGTGAATTTAATGTTACAATTTGCTTTAATATGAAGAATTGATTGTTTAGATATCGCACCGTAGAGTAACTGATAACTCATTCCGCCGCGAAAGTGGAAAGATTTGGGTTTGAGTCCCAACGGTGTTGGTGGATAAAAATAAATTTTTCTGATTTAGCATTGTAACAATGAATGTTTAACAATTAAATAGCCGTTCTGCAGCTTGTAGAAATTAAAATTTATATCTTATAATACCCTCCAGTCGACGCAGAGTAATTAAAGGGTAACATTACAAACGAAAAACTATAACTATAAACTAAAAAAAAGCTATAGCTATACGTAATAACACTTATATGTTAGAGATCGGAGCCCAGTAAAACTCGCTGCACATTACAAAAATACATTGATTTTTCCTTTTACATTGACTACCCTTGATATTTCCAAAACATGTTATGCCACGTTATGGTGATATTTTAACAAATACATTCTATCTATCTATCATAAAAAAAATTCCTTTCCAGGTCTGTGGCCATCCATATTTATGCTGGATGGTTGTTCAATTACAATATAAATTATGAAATTGAACGTCAATTGTTAGTTGTTACCATAAAATTACTTGAAAACGAACCAAGCAGTTATCTTTTCACTCAGCGTACAATTAGCGTCAAAAATGCAACAAATATTAGCTTCCTAATGGAAATACCTTCATTCCAACATTTCATTAAAACCTTTTATAGTGAACGTTATGCGTTTGTTAGGGTAATTTCCGTGTAAATAATAGAAAACAAAATAACACAGCGGAAACGGTATTGGGGGTTCCGCCGCTAGATGCAATCACGTGAGTGATGATGGCGCCAACTTGACAAGTGCGTGTAGACGGTAGAAAAACTGCTCTGTTGGCAACAATGAGCCGACGACATGAGCTCATTCTTTACTGAAATTTAATTTAATTTTGTACGGGATTTTTTTCTTTACGCTTCCAATCTACTGCTGATAACTAGTGATGGAAAACTCTCAAAAAAAAAAAGAATAATCTCAATGTTGAACATTTTCTGAACCTTTATTACCAAATGTGTAATAACGTATTATTAATATTATGGTGTATAGACCAGATCCTTGATGATACATAATTACAAAGATGATTAGAGGATTTAGGATCAATAACTTAGTGAAGGCGAATTATCATTCGTAACGTTTCGTATCCTATATTGATATTTCATCAAGCGCTAATAATTAATGTTAAGAGAGTTAATTATGAGCGCCTGATGAAGAATCATATATATAAGATATGAAACGTTGCAAATGATAATTCGTCTTGACTAAGTTAATGATCCTAAATCCTCTAATCATCTTTATAATTATGGTACAACTCAATGATTCCTTTTTACTAACTACAAGGCAACAGAAGAACATCCGCATAGAAAATATTTCAATAAAATTGTTGTTCTCTGGGAATTTTCTCGCTTTACGTTTCTATTGATATCTAACTAATTAATTAAATAATTCATTCTAAACATTTTGAAAGTTTAAAATCTTTAGAATATTCGACGTATTATAATTTAGTAATGTTGTTCCAAAAGTCACCTCGCCGTACCAATAATTTCTCCAAAGTAAATTACAATAATTCTTGGAAGTATATAATAATTTAGTATGTAAATTAAGTCAAATGGCGTATATATTTAATGCTTTCAAAATACTAAGAATTAGTCCCAATTCGATTTCTCAGTAAACATAATTTAACAAGCATATATTCTACGATACGTAAAATCAGGTCGTATACACAACGTAAACATATAAATTCGACGCCGTATAACGACGACGTCAAGTATCGCGACGTCGATGTCATATAATACACCTCTGCACACACCCACAAGCTCGCGCATGCGTAAAAGACTACCAACGTTAATGTACTGCTTTGCACATATAAATGTAAAACGTTGTCAACAACATAAACGTCGAGGGTTGCCATCAGTTACGTAAAAAATGTTGAATTTTAACGAAGTTTGTAGTTGGTGACAATATTATAATATTTGTCTCGATCGTTTGATATATTTATTCTAGCCTGAATCCCATTCTATTAGGGCAGTTTCTACCCGGCTTTGCTCGGGTTGGGTATAGAATGGCAGGCGTTTTGTACCAGCGATTTTATTTTCGCGGTTGATAGACAATTATCCTCGAGGTACTTTTGAATAGTATATTAACACGCTAAAGGTCGGTTTTACATAAAATTCTGCTTAAACTCAGTTTAACCGTTAAATCTAGCGTAGATTATAGTATTTTACAATCTGGCATTAATTTGATAAGCTTAAATTCCGTGCAACAGACAAGGATAACCGAAATATGTTTTGTTACAAATCTGTATAAAAAAAGCTGTTTGACTCATTCTAATATACGAAATCTATGCAGAAATTTTTCATTTAAATTTTGAAGATTTTTGAAAAATTCTTAGCCATTCATTTTGTAATTTTTTGGACTATGATTAGGAGTAAAATAAATGGGGAACTTCTTAATTATGAAATTTAGAATCGTTAGCCCTAGCAACAAGAACTATGTGGCGTGACCAGCGTCAATAGATCCAACTAATAGACGCGTGCCGGAAGAAACTTACTGATAACGATCAGTTTGGCGCCTATCGAAAAGTATGCGCATATACAAATATATACCTACACAGAATGTAATATTATAACCAAATTAGGTGACTGCATAAATGGGATTAATGTACGCGTTTGACAAAAAATTATTATTTCTTGTTCGCTGTAATATAATTTCGTTGGACACGAATCAATTAGTAGAATTAAAAAAAAAACAGAAAAAAACTGGTTAAAAATTATAGTAATTTCAAGTTCTGCACATTAACGAGTTTAAAAGTATGTCGCTATTGATTTTCAAGGTCAGCTTCTGGGCATAGTCATTTTAGATATGCGAACATTTTTATGGACTATACGTAAACTCTAATCTGTATTAATTCAGGGAAAAAAGTTTTAGGAAACTTAAGCGATTTAAAGCGTTGGTCTTAATAAAGTTACACGCAGAAATAAATAACATCAAATCCCCTGTCTTTATCTATCAGTAAATCTGACACAGTGGAGTCGGAAACTTTTGCTTACCAAATCTGGTGATCTGAAACGACATACTCGGAAAGTTTCAGCGGCTTTATGAAGATTTAAACGGATACCAGGTGCAGTAATTGCAGACAGATATTCATCTACATTTACTAGGAAAAGTTGGCCGTGTCCAATTTAGCTTTGAGAGTTATCAAAAATAATTTATTTATTTTATTTATTTATTAAGGGGGTATTCTTATGTGACCACTTCGAAAAATCGATTTTTTTTCATATTTCAATAGTAAAACCTATCGAAAATACGCTGTGAAAAATAGAGACCGAAATTCCTAGTTTTAAAAAAATTACAACTCATATAGTGGCCGACGCGCTGTAAGCGACTTGTTGGCTCTTGAAACTTTACGCATTTTTCTGGAAACATTATTTTCTAAAACTGTCATGGTCCTAAAAAAAAGTATTCAACCGATTGCTTTGAAATTTATATATGTTCTTCTACTCATTAATGGTTATCGTCCGTACTAAAATTGCTTATTTTCGAAAATATTTTCTTATTTTTTTAAACGATTTTTAACAAAAAAATTAAAAAAAAACACAAACTTTTTTTCTACAGTCCGCTATTTTTTTTTTTTAATGAAATTGATTAATTTTAGGAGGAACGATAGCGACATCCCTACTGAACAATGATCCATTCGATTTTTTTATTTCAGACAACATGAACAGCCGCTATTACCATGACCAGGTGACCTGCTTTTTAAAAAATATATATATAAAAAATGTAAAATAAGAGAAAAAAAAACTTTTTTATACAGTTTAAAATACAAACAAAAACATATAAAAAAATTAAAATGATTGAATGTTATTGTCGTCTAAAAAAAAATTCCCTAAAAAGAGGTAAAATTTATGCGTTCACATAAGAATACCCCCTTAAAAAGTATTAAACAATAAAAATAACTACATCAACACTATAGGTTGTTTCTCTATTCCAGTTGGCAAGCCAGTGCAGTACTGGAATAACACAATACTATTTGTTAATAGGTGGAATTATAAAATAAAATTGTTTACAAAAATTGGGATAAAAAAATGTTTATAAAAAGTAAACGCATTTCGATGAATTTAAATAGTGTTCTACTCTGATAGTAAACAAAGCGAACAAAAAGTAAATCAAGGCGATTCGTTAAGGTTTGCGACCTGTACAGTTCGGACGTACGTACATAAAAGTACGCACAGACCAACCGACAACTGCTGTTCGCGATTTTCATTTATTGAACTCGAATTAATCTAAAAATGTTTCCACTTTATAGAAAAAAAATTCCATTTTTGAAAAAGTCACAATTTAAATGAATTTCGCGCCAAATTAAGCTAGATAGCACTTCTTGCTTGAACAAAATTCGGTTCTGACGCGTGAAGCGATAATAGAGCACTCACGCTAGCGATGAGTGTTTTTATCAAATTGACGTCACGTCAAAATTTTGTTATTTTCCTCCTTTTAGAGGCTTTTTTGAAGGTTTAATTTTTTTAAAAGTTTTATTTAAATCTCAACTAAGTTTTTTGTTGTTATATCCGGAATAATCGCTTTAATCGACGTCGTTAAATATAACTTTCACTGTTCTTTTAATATTCCCGACGTACGCCTTTTTATTATTCTGTCGACGTGTTACCAAACAAACTTTTCTCTATAGTTTAATAGTATTTTGTGTTTAGACTTCAGAACACTATTCAACGCAGGTAATTGGTTCCTGATGTTTCTAAACAAAAGTTTAGTGACAGAAAGACGAGTGTTTTGAAAAGTTAAATTGAAATAGTCGAATGCCGTATTGAAAGAAGATTTTGAAAACACAAACAATTGTGCTATTATCTGAACTAATTGAAGTTCAAATTAAATTAATTAAAACTTTATCAATTTACAACTAAAATAAAATAACTGATTGTTGTGAAGTAAAAAATAAATAATAATTACTTAAAAGTAATAATTCGGGGGTTGGAAATAACTCACCTGAAGTTCTGGTGGTCCACCTTCATCGCGTATCAGCAGGAGATAGCTCTGGTTATCTACAACTATTTCCTTCTTGAAGCGGCCTCCTTCTGGCGATTCTTCTTGCATATAGGAACCGGTCAGATATCGATGGACGAGGGCCGATTTGCCCGATGACAACGAACCGACGATGCCCAATCGCAAATCCGGCACACTTCGAGATAACGTCCATTCTTGACTGTTCACGAACGAATCTGCAACGATTAGAAAAATATTGTTTGAGAACTGGTGAAAGCATCAACTGAATTTTCATATTACTGAAAATAATACACTGAAAATATTGCGACATTTTGGGTGAATTTGACACTTTTGTTTTTCAGGGGAATATTTTTGTGTGGGCCTGTTTTTTTGGGGAAATATTTTTGCGTGTCAAAACAGATCCTGGTATATTTTTTCTTTCGTTTCTACAAACGAGAATTTTAAAAATTCATCCTAGGAAACATTTAAAAAAAAATAATTTTGAAAAATCTTAATTTTGTGGAGTAAAATATACGTTTAATATGAATCCATACATTAAGATGCATAGTAAATATTCAATTTATAAAACACTTCGAGTTACGGAAGATTGACTTAAACAATTTCCAATTATATTCCAATAAAATAAAAATCGTCATCATAAAAATATATATATAAAAACATCTTTTATTAACGAAATCGCCAACCGGAAAAATTTCAATTAAATTGATGATGAGAATTATATTTCGATTACACAGCAGCGTATATGCTACTCTATTGTATTATCCCTGGCAAAGCGAGCTCTTGCTTCGACAGACATATCATATTGAACAGCTGAGTTGATCCACGAGATAGATTTTCGAGTCACGTAAACAGAATCGGCATATCGGGCGAAAAGAATATAATACACATTATCGCGATAATACCCAGGCTGCATCAAACTAGGTAGCAGACGGTGCTAAAGAGTTTTCCGGACTACGTGAGGGTTGACCACATCATCACGCACCGAGATACTGATAATGGTCGATTATTTTTCCGACAAGGTCCGTGTTATGGCTGAACAACTATCGAATATAAAACCTTTCGACTTGATCGACAAATTAATTCGATTCTACGTAAAATTAAACTAAAATCCGATTACCTACGTAAAATGGGAAAACTAACGAAATTAAGACTCGTTTACAATGAACATATTTCGTTTTAATAAATAGTAGGATAATGAGAACTTGAACTATAATAAATAAAGCCAATGTTAAATTGTACACATCTGCAACGTTTCGTAGATTATTCATCTACTTCATTAGAAGTTACAACAAAATAAATTAATTTTATACATCAACTTGCCTGCCTGAGGAAGTAGCTACGACATGTAGAGCAAATTGGTAAAATTTAGCGTTTGTAAAATTGTAAAGATATGCAGATAATCTTTCTCCAAACCTTCATCATACATAGATGCTTCTAAATTTGCCTCGATTTCATCAGAAAACAAAATATGCAATAAACTTGTTCAACCAAAAAATTATGAAATCCTGAAATTTACAGTAATTTTTCGACCAATTTTAATGTACGAAAACATTACTTTTTGATTATCGCTCAACTCAGATTCCTTCGAATAGTTTTTCTTACAGCTCGATTTTTTGAGTACATATTTGCACACCCTTAATACAATGTTAAACATAATACCCAACGGCAAACAAAAAAAAACTTGAAACTCAATAGCAAATGCAATTTTCATATTTGAACAAGAAAGCAAAGCCCTGCGGAGTTTCAATACGGATAAGATGGTATAGGGCTTCCATACCGGTATTCGGAAATTTCGCAAACATTTTATATATATCAATTTAGCAACTTATATTATTCCGGAATTTAGCAAACTCTCGTACTATCTAGAAAAATTGATTTCATTTAAAAAACGGCTTAGGTGTTCAATAAATGAATGCCACTAAAGCCTACGTGAATATTTTGACTTGCATTTTTTAAATTGGTTTAATGATGCATTTTTTTACAGCTCAGTACTGTTTTTTAAATAAATATTTAATGAATATGTATATACAGTGTAAACTCTTTATAACATTATTCTTTATAACGATAAACTCTCTATAACATAGAAAAGATCACAATTTGGTTGGTTTACATTAAAACCCATACATTGACACACTCTTTATAGCGCAGCAGCCATTCTCTATTACGAAGAAATGTGTTCATATTTAGACACAGAAAATCGTCATTGTCGGTGTTATTGTTTATGTTACCTTATCAGGTTACAAAAGACGCCGACTAAACCTTTAGAAAAATTTTTATTGTTTAATCAAGAAGATTCCACCACATATCAAGAGATGGATAGAATACATAAGAAAATACAAAACAAGTACTGGCAAATCAAAAAACGTCAGGCAAAGTTAACTGACTATATGTATTAATTTTATCAAAAACATACATATTAAAGATAATTGTTAATTTGGTTGTTTTTCTTTCTTCACTCCATATAACGGTAACTCTCTATAACGATAAAAAATGCTCGGTCCCTTGAGTTTCGTTATAAAGAGTTTACACTGTATACGAAAAAAATCGACATGAGTGCTTTTGTCTCTTGACCACAAATTTGTATATTCACGCTCGATTAAAGAGTCAGCCGAGCACAAAATGATTTAGCATTGGTTGCCATTGGGTGTTCTATGAGCACAACAACGATTACCTCCTATCTGCCTCTACACAACAATTGTAGTAGGTGTTAAAAAATACAAATCGTAATACAATACTGCAATTAATAACCCCGGCGTGCCGTTGCAAAATGTTCTGTCACGTGATCGACCTGAATAAAAGATTCCATTAAACGATATTGAATTTCAGGAAGTGTTCGATTCGTAAATTATCGCGTAGCGATAAAATTAAATGAGCTAAAAACTTATCGTTCCATGTTGATTGTGTTGCAACTCTACAATTTAATCAAAATTATTTGCTCTCAAAAAAATCCACGCTGTAAATATCTGTTGGTTATTATAGCCCTGGCATTCAAACAATGTCGCTATATTATAATTCAGGGTAGTCACTTTTTCTCCTGAACAAATTTCCCTGATTGTCCCCGATTTTCTAGGTGTTTTTTCGGTTTTCCCCTGATTTTACGTACGTAACAATTATGTAAGTCAGTCGACCTAAATTTCTTTTAAGTGTTGGTACGGTCTTACGGAACCATCTTCGCAATATGCTGAACATGGTCTATGTGTGACCATTTTCAGCACATTGCGAAGATGGTTCCGTAAGACCGTATCAACACTTAAACAAATGAGTTCCAAGTATAAACGTAAAAATTATTTAAATACAGAACAGTACCAAAAAAACGCTCAATCTTACGGCCAAACCTTGCAATACTTATATTCTCATTATAGCATTGGTTTCACAAAATCATGAACATTGTGGTCACAAGGTAAAACTACGTACGTCAAATCTGTGGTAAAATACGATTAATAACGAATGAACCATACAGATTTTAATATTATAATGGATAGTTCTTCATTATAATTATTACTTTTAAACGTATATAAGTCCTGACATTATAAAATATAATTTGACAGGTGCACTCGAACCAAAAGTGTAGCGGGAGATAGTATAAAATCTAGGTTATTGCAAAATTTCAATTTCAATTAGCGTTCAGGCATTTTAAAACCGATTGTTAAATTCATATTTTTAGTCTTTCACTATAGGTGCTAGACACGGCTCTGGAGATGAGCATCACTTTATAAAAGATGTCTTATTAAATTCAAATTTTTATCATGTTGAGCAATTTCTATAACTTTTATGTACCTATTGACGCAATTTATATTCTTGTAAGAATGTCTAAATAAAGACCGCATTTTTATTATTATTATTAGAATTCTCTTCTAGATAAATAGAAAAGTTCAAGATAAATTAGACATAATCGGTTTCGACTTACGGCCTCAGATCTGCATGCAGGTATTTAGTTTGGGCAGGTGTAAGGCGTAACATAGCCGGTAGTAATAATCAGTATTGTAGTATCAGCTACTATTATTACTACGACACGACATCCATAAAGAAAGGAATTGTGTCTAACAGGAGTATAGATTATGCAGAGTAAGTTTTATTTTATAACTGTTTTATTATAGCGGGTACACTTCCGTATTAAAACACGTGGTTCGTGGTATACATCGATGTGTAATTATGTACTTCATGGCACGTCCGAATACAAAGTGCCGATATCGTCGACTACACCGCTAAAAAAATGATATTTTAATTATGCGTATTGTGCATAGTCTTGAGGATATAATATTGTTATTAATAGGTGTGTTCGGTTTCGTGCTCCAGTGCAAAAAGTGTTCACACTTTTGACACTATTGCATTTGTTACAAAAGTGTAAGATACACCGACCTCTTTGGTATGTCTAAAAGTGTGAACAGTAGCAGTCGAGACTTTTGATCAGGGGAATTTGAATAAGTGACAACTGCTAGAATAAATCACACATCTCGTAAACCTAACCTACACTTTTCAGTGTAATTTTTTCTACACTAGTACTACACTAATTTATCAAACACAAGTAATTATTTTTAATTATGATCCTATACTAGCTTATCGCTTATCGCGTTTGTCGTAGCTTAATAAGCCTGTGTTACTCGTCAAGTATAGGTAGTCTTGATGAAAGGACTTTCAAATCGGTTCAGCAGTTCTTGTGATTATCCACCACAAACAAACGTATCCTACATATTCTAGTAGTCGCGGTAGGTGTCTGCCTGAATGTATGCACCGACCATTTTCGAAAACGACTGAGCGGATTTGGTTTCCATTTTTAACATTCGATAGGTTATTTATTGCGGAAGGTTTAGGCCCATAATAACTTGAAAATCGGATTGAACTCGCTACACAGAACAGATTTGAATGTGCTTTCCTCGATATAGCTTATCTCTCGTGGATAGTTCAAATGGTCCGGGTATAAATCGGATTTCTTGCAAGCTGAATTGAAATCAAGTTTATGTAAAAACCTGTGTGAAATGTAATACTAAATTCCAGAGAACGAATGCACTGAGTGGTAAATGTATTAATTAATTCTAAATACAATAAAAAAACTATAGCTGTCTCATTCGGATTTATCCGGGTGCACGGGCAAAGCCGAATGAGACAGCCATAGTTTTATATTGTATTTAATATTGACATGTAATGGGTTTTAAAATAATTCTCCCGGTATAAAAACAAAATTCGGCACCCCGTATGAATGAATAATAGAGATACATAGTTGTCTTTTTGTCATTCAGATACGTTTGTACCATTTACTATGTGAAAATGGGTCAACCATTTCCCCATTATTCCACATAATAGAGCGGCACGCGTGCTTTGTGTACACGCAAACACCAAGAGAGCACCAAATCCATAAAAATTTTATTGGGCAATAAAATTTCGCGTTTTATAATGTTATTTACTCTCTCAGTCACTTTAGATATATTGTTGGTATTTCTTGTGTCAGTCAATACGTTATTCATTTTATACTTTTCTCGTTTACAAGACGCAAAACTGATTTGAAAGTCTCTTTCATTCACACAATTGGTTTCAAAATTAATTTACGTCAAGTTTAAATTTATTGTTTTTAGTTTAAAGCGACGTTTCATTAATCGAATTAAAATTTGCGTGGAATTGAAAGTGATTTAACGTCAAGGCTTGTTATCTTTGAGTCTTACATTGTTCATTTTTATTATTTTTCTGTGCATCGTGTTTTTTAAGTCTTCATACATTTCTCACTTAAAAAAAATGTAAGCGACTACAAAAAAGAAATTAAATATTCTTTTTAGACATTTTGATTCCTTTCAAAAATATTTTTTTATCATTTTTATCGATAACTATTACAATTCATTTAAATTTTAACCTAATACAAGATACTAAAATATTACATTCTGTCAACAAAAACACACGCCGTATATCTGTTGAAAAAGTATAAAAAACTAGGTTTTAAAAAGAAATAACTGAATTGACAAAAAACGATCTAAAAATAAATTTTAAAGGCGAATTTTTCTTACGAATCTTAAGATTTTTTTCTCCGTACTTTATAATTTAATATGTCTTTCTACGTCATTTAAGTGAAACACAGAACAAAAGAAATCACTTATCTTAATTGAAAATATCCATCTTCTATATGAAGACCTGTCGAATTCAAATTTACTGTTATCCAATAGTGTATCGAAGAATATTGATTTTATCAGTAGCTATCTTATTAGTTTAAGCTATAGATCACTAAACCTTGGTTAACTTAGAGGGTTAATGACATGCGCTTTAGTATTTTCATCGATAAATTTTCGTTATTTATACGTCGATGAAGCATTGCTTATGCATTTAGTGTTATCGACATAATATGTTGTCAGTTGTTCTATGCAAAATTGCAGATCAGATATTAAGTTACAGTGACATTGCAATTTTCACTGGTAATACGGATTTCCAGTTCGCAAAAGTATTGTTAAAATTTCGCATGAAAAAACGAACAATCGATCAAAAGCGAGCCTCTACATTCTGTACGTATATTCTTAATCCTGAATAAAATTAGTCCAACATTTATTAACTCATATTTTTAATATTGAGAAATTATTGAATTGAAAATCATCAAATGATCGTGAAGAACTATGGCGAAGATTTGCTGCCTGAAATATATCTGCAAAAGAACCATTCGATTGTGGATCAAGAATGTTCTGGAGACTTTTGCTTCAAAGCCCATAAAGAACTGTACCGAAATTATGCTGGTAGCAAATTTTTCTCCAGGTTTTCGTCATATTCGGTCACGACCATTTAACGATTTGGTCAGAAGACGAAACACATTTTCAGTACAATTATTCTTTCAGTATCAAAAAAATAACAGAAATTAATTTTGATCAGGGATGTAGATGTTAGTAAGGAACAAATTCATTCCATTTAGTGTTTATAGATGATGGATTGTAGATTATAGACGGTTAATAGCTGAGCTCACTAGCGTCTATGTGTAAATTAGAGAATCTACCAATCAACATCCACAAACCGACTGAGAGAGCTAATTCCCATAAAAAATGGAATACTAACAACATTCCAATATTTCCCCTGAGGAGTTCCGTGTTTATAAAAACTACACTATATAACGTTCTATGTAAGACGTTCCTGCTCCGAACATTTTATTCTTTATCTTATTCGAATCTAATTTGTTCCCCTCTATCATACATCACTGAACACAGCAGATTGATTATTGGTGACACTTAAGGCTACTACGGAGTGATATCCTGTATGGATTAGTATTCGACAGAGACAAATGGACGTCAAAGGTAATTCATAGAAGTAAACAAATCGTACGTGAACTTACTGAGAGTGAGATATGACGT
This sequence comes from Venustoraphidia nigricollis, assembly GCA_034508555.1. Classification (NCBI taxonomy): domain Eukaryota; kingdom Metazoa; phylum Arthropoda; class Insecta; order Raphidioptera; family Raphidiidae; genus Venustoraphidia; species Venustoraphidia nigricollis. The sequence goes on from JAVRKA010000047.1 coordinate 1,559,965, forward strand.
GACGGCAATTCGTCTTTTATACAGTAGCGGGCTAGAAAAGTACATACATGGCGTTATACCGTATATTGAGGTTTACATTTTTCATCAATTATCTGTTGGTCCCATGTAACTCATTAATGTTCGAGAAAGAGAGAGAGATTATAAATTATAGACGCTTGACAACTAAGGTCATTAGCGAGGATGTGCTTGAAATGTTGACTTAGGATTTATTATAAGTAACAGGAAAATTACAATTTTGGAACTGTATGGGCTCGTGAGACTAGTTCTAAAGCCATTTGGTGACGCTAAACTCAATACTAATAATAGAACTGTAAAGGAAGATTTTCCTTTAAATAACTTCCTTCAAAAGGGGTTCATTTTTTTAGGCATTTCATCATTTTAACATTTTTTTTTTCTGTTTGATCCGCTATAACTCAAACTCATAGTCCAACATACATACATATATAGCACTCTTTAGTTCAAAGGAGAGGCTACTTTATATCGGGCTTTGCACATACAATAGAGTTTCTGTTAACGAATATATTGTCGCGGGGAACAACTAGTTTACTACAGAAACATACGCGATCGCACGTAACACCTTGGGTATCTCAAACTTGATGGTTCTATAAAAATAATGATTTTTTTTTGCTACAAAAAATACGTCAATGCGCTTTACAACGAAGTTTATGTAAAATAAAAATTACTATAAAAATGATTTGTCGGGAAAAATGACTTTTTAAGTAAATTGAATTATTAAAATACAATTTATAAAGCTTGAAAAAGTCCCAAGCAAGGGACGAAACGTCGCTGTAAATAACAAATAAGTGTTTACTTAAAAAGTCCTTTTTCCCGACAAATCATTTTTATATTTATTATCAAGGACAAAAAAGAAAAAAAGTCAATAAAAATTAATATTAAAAAGTAGTTTAAATTCGCCTTTTATTTTTGTACACAGCGACGTCACTGGTTTGACGCCGCTGTCAATCTGAATTGAACAAAAACGTCTCATGTGTTGCATACTCAATGACCTAAGAGTGATTGTATTCCAGAAGCAATTTGACTATTTGTAAAAGCTTTCTTATTCTATTCGAGTTTATGAAAATACTTATATAATACTGAAAAAAATGACCTAAGAAGCGTCATGCCATGTTTGGAAAAGTTATATAGAATGAAGTTTCGTTTTAAAACGAAATAGTCGTTTAAAAGAATATTTTAATATAAACCGTGTACTTATAAAAAAAAACTGCTAATAAATTTCAACGGCTTTCCAAAATAAGTACAAAAGTCCCCTTCAGGTAGGAAGGTTGACTGTAGGTATAAGATGCAAGTTCTAACAAGCCCGATGCCTGCAGGATAACAAACAAGGATAACAATACAGGACATAAAGTATAAGATAAAGGTAACGAAAAAGTACCGTACCTACCAATCGGGTGTCAAGAATTTTTTTTTTCAATATTTTGAGGTGGATGAATAATGTATTTTTAATTTCAAATGTAGTTACAATACTTGATTGTTCTTTTTAAAATACGAATATTACGTAGATTCATTAATGTATTCCAACTGCATTTTCAATTGATATTTGATATTTTTATTAAATCACAGTTAAACAATTCTTGTCAAAGACGCGATTTGCATAAGGAAGAATAAAAACCGGGGCACTTAACGAAAACGCGTCAAAGACAGCGTGGTTTCCAATTGCCAGGATAATACGGGCCTGGTAGCGTTTCATATTTTTTAAATTAAAAACCCAATGAAGGCAGAAAATTTATAATTGACGACTCATGTTTTGGCAACGCAAAAACAACAATATCTAAATGACTTTGGCTACGTTTTTAGGTATGTGAATCATCGTATCTCGATATATATTTTTTACTGTGATTGCATAGAACTCGAATCAGTTTCTCTTTTCGATTTTGGTGATTGAAAAGAATAATTAGCGTCCGCTAATTAAAGAGTATTCATATATGGTAAGAAAAATGATTGAAATAAGCAGTTACTTGGTTTATCTTATACCTACTAGTCTTTAACCGTGGCTTCACTTGTGTTAATGTAATCTCCCTTTATCACAGTGATATAGTATTTAGAATTTCAAATCCCCTGATGTATAACGGTTCTGTAGTGAACTTTCGATCAAAATCTATTCACTAGTTCTTGAGATCTGAAACACGCAGACTGACAAGCAGACAATCATTCTGAAAATCGTAACGTCAACTTAGGTTTCATATAAATTGTACATTTAAAATCAAAACTTCTTTGAAAAGTTACAATTAGAGTCAAAGTTACGATTTCGTAACTATCATTGTCAAAGGTCAAATATTTGTTGTAAAGAAGATCAAAGAATTTATTTGTTACACCACCTTTTTCTCTAAGAAACATATATGCAGTTCTAACGAGGTTCCATTAACACCTTCTTTTCAATTTCCAATAAAACTTTGAATTATTACAACATGCTCTATAGAAAACACATAACTGTTTTGTATTACTACTTTGAAACGATCCTCGTAAATCAGACAGGAACTAAGGGACGGAGACGCCTTTCGAATTAATTTAAAGTAGTTCACAGCCGGGTTTTGTGAAATACTGGTTCGGTTTACAATCTGTCTGGCAATAATATCCCATTGTGCGTGCACCTTGATTTACTTTACTTCCCCCAGAAGTCGTCAAACAAACGCCGAATATATTATACAGAATGGTCCACAATCGACAATACATGAAAAATAGTTATTTAAAAATCGGTAAGTAATAATATTTGCTTCAGATTAATAAGAAAACTTCTTTTATTGTATATAACCAAGTATTCATTATTACACATTTAAACTTGTATATATTTAGTAAAAAATATTTTTATATATTTTGTTATGAGTTAGACCGAAGGTCAGGATTTTAGCTGACACCGAAGCAGAACTTCTACTTTATCTTCGGCTGAAACTATTGTATACTGTTAAAGATCGAGGGAAAATATTTATAACTGTACGATGAAGGAAATTGCGTTGAAGTTGAAAAGTATTTTTTGCTTTCTTTAACCCGTTGTGTGCCAGACCTAAAAGTCTGACAGTGTGCTAGTGGTACTTAAACGTACCGTTATTTTCCAGACGAATTTCTCTAACACAGCTCACTAAATCTTTGATTTCGTATTACTGGTACTTTAAAGCTGTATTACAGATCCTGTACGTATATTATGTTAGGTTGGTGTCACTATTGTTTGAAGTTTTATTAGTTAGAATTAGTTGGAATTATATGACGAAAATATGTTTGTGGGAATACAAAGGCTCAAAAAAGCGGTACTTTTGAGTACCACTAGCACACAATGGGTTAATATTATTCTGTTTGTCGAGTTGTGTGTAAGGTGATTTAAATAAAAAAAATACGAGTACAAACCACACCACTCGCGTACTTCTCTAGGTTATTAAAAAAATTTCCTTTCGACAAAACCTTAGGCTTGATTTTGTCGATGCTTCGGTCGGTTTCTAGTTCGCGGGGAAATAAAAAACTAATGAATTTTCGGTACTTTCAAGAGATGTGATTTCAGATTCGAATAAGACGACAGCCTCAAAACATTTTAGCAGTTGACCAAGGACCTTGACCAATAGGGCCTTTGTTTTGTGAACGAGCTGACAGGTCGCTCGTTCGCTCGTTTTTCCTCAGCTGACTGCCTTATCCCGAGACTTGTGTTAAGCATAGCTTTAATAAAAAAAAACTACAGTTCGATATAACTTACCGTGTAAGTTTTGGAACATTACTTTGAAGCCATTGTGTCTCATTCAATAATTCACGTGTCTGTACAAAAGTCACTGATTACTTGTTTAGAGTGCACGAAAGAAAAGACAAGCATTGATGAACGGGACATGTTATTGATCCAGAACTTACAAAAGTTCTTCAAAACGCATGATATATGTAGGTTATAATTTAAGGTAAAGTATGCGGTATGTAATAAAGTCTCATTGTGCATTTTAACGTACACTTTTGATATGCGTTACTTAGACCAGCATTTGTCAAACAGAATTATTTTCATTTTCTTTTCACTAGTCGTGAGAGAATGTCTTTTTCCACAGCAACGAAAAAAGACGCTTGTTTTTGAAGTGAAACCTCTTTAGTCGTAATGGCAGTAATTGGGTTCAACAGCGTAACGAAAAACAACATTCAGGAGTGGGGGAAGTGAGTTACTTGTGGGAAATTGAAAGTGATTGGCTAGCGGATAGGTACGAATGCGTTGACGAAGAAACTAGATCGACATGATCCTTTCTGTTTGGTGTTACTTGGTACCGAGTTTCATTTCAGACGCGCATTTTCAAATGCAAGTCTTAAGCGCTATAGGTGGATATATTTTGTCATAATGACGTGTTTATCTATTTCAGGACGAGAGCATTGATTTTGGTAGACGGTGACCTTGTATGAAAAACAAAAACCAAATACAATACAAAAATACGTGTTTTATTCAAGTGCCAGAACGCATGCGCATACTTGATTTTAATGGCTCTAAAAACGTAATGCGCATGTGAAATTTGTGGCACGGTTTATTATTTGTTGTTTGAATTGAACTATTATATATTAAAACATGGGAAAAAATCTCGCAGTTATTATTAATTAAACTTTTTAATTCTCGATTGGCTTTTATTAAAGTGACCACACTGTTTTAGTGGAATCAGACGACACAAAATGTGCAGAAATCACGTGACCTGTCACAATGCTTTAAACATTGCATGCAAGTACAATGCGCATTGTCAACATGCTAACCGTTAATTATCTACTGTTTTGTAATTTACCAGTCAAATTGTATTTTATAAATTAATTAATATGCCGTGCCATGAAGCCATATTGAAAATATTCCAACAGATTTACGATTTTTTTTCGAGTTAATGGAATTGTTTATTTGCATTCCTCTGAGAAATTAAACTGGCTAAGTAAATCGAGAAAAAAATGTTTTTCTCATAAAATATATAATACTCTTGTATTGCTGTATTACGTGTTTCGTACCTTTTTATATATTTATAGCATTAACAAAAATTTAAATGCGGTATTTTTATATGAATACCGACCTTCTGGATTATGTCTGTAACATAGAGATTGTAGATTATAGACGCTTAACAGCTGAGGTCATGTTTGTAACAGTTTTTAATGACACGTATTCACATGCAAAACAGTGTTTTCCATGTTTAAGGACCATGCGTGAAAACTCGCATTATGAGCTATCACAAAATAGTAGCAGTTCATAAATGAAATACGAGGAAGTGTCATTATGTTAAAACGAGCGAATAACGAGTACTATAATAGACACCCGAGTCATATTATTATGAACACGATACATACTACATATTTTGCACATACCTCCTATAATATAGCTGATTTTCATTTCATAATAAGTTCAGTTCAGTGTTCGCTCATGTTGGAATCTATTTGGGCTGTTTACAATAACTACGCCTACTTTGCTGTCTCTGTTGTTCTTAATATTAAATGGCAACTGAAAGCGTGCTTTTGAAAATTACTGTTAGATTCGTAAAATAGCATTGTTTTTTGTTTACTTTACGCACTAGTGAGAAATGCAAAGCATGTGTTTTATAAGGAAGTATACGAAAAAGTTTTTTTTAGACACGCGTTTTTCTTTTGTTCTTGTTATAAAAAGTATCGTATGTGCCAAGTGTTTTAAAAAAGGCAACTTATCACTCACTTATTACGTAATATACTATTTCGAATAACACAAAATTAAGAATGTCGGGCACAACGAAGAAATATTTCTATTTTATCAAACAACCTATATTTTGGACTGTGTATAGAAAATTCACGAATAGTTTTAAATTACAGATAAAAATAGGCATCTGGTTGGTTCATTTCTATATGGAATTTCATTACATATTACATACCAGGTCTGATTTGTGCGTTATGACTACTTGCACCCTATGTTGACAATCACTGTTTTATTATTTTACATAGATGCACACGACTCGCTTGAAGAATATATATTTTAAAAGGTATAAAATATAGGGCCAAAGAGCCAAGGAACTGCTGCAAAAGTGAACTCACAATGCGTATAGCAGCACGCCCTACAATACAGCGCTCTTTTATTTAGTCCAGTGCACTTCTATAACTGAATCGACCGAGTTTTATTTACGTCTAAAATATGATGATAGTTTTTATCTTTCAAGAAACGATATATTCGGGGAAAATTTTACATTGAAAAAAAAAAAAAACGGTGCAGAACAATATCATCACGTCACCAATTTTCAACATCAAGTTCTTACATCTGAAACTGCACGTAATTTTAAAACATTTTAATTATTTCTTTAAAATGTGACAAAAAATATATTCTTTAAATAATAAAATCCAACGATAACGCAGAATTGGAAATTATTCCTATTTTGCAACTGTACTGTTTAAAGTTTAAAATTGAGTGGATTTTCGTTTTAAATCAAACACGTAAAACAAAAATGAATAGAACAGACGATGAGTAATTGTGAGTCGGACTTTGGTGAACGTCAAGCAATATTCCTTCACAGTAGAACATTTACTGTTCAGTGCAGACGAATCTTTATATTGGTATAGTTTTTTTTTTCTCTTTAGAATGGGTTGGATTTTCTGAGCTTCCGTGATAAATGGAACACATTTCTTAGCGAGTTCGAAGTCAGTAAGTAAAACAAGTGACATACGTGTGCTTTGTCGCATGAACAGAGTTATACAAAAGTTTTGACGTAAAATATTGTTATCAAACAAAACTTTACTATGTATACAAGCCGGCACATTCGTAACCGAGTCAATGATTCTCAAAAAACATTATTTATATATCCGACTTTTTTTAAAGTGATATTCACACATGCATTCTAACCAAACAAGAATGTTTTAAGGTTATTTTATTCACAAGAACAGTGTTAGTATTTTTTACGATATTTCCACCACTCTCTGATTTGGACAAAATAATTGTGCTAGATTAGGGCTAAAAGTTGTACCAGAAATTCAAAATTGATCTGCAATTTATCAAATTTACAATTCCTGAAATTGTCAGCTCGAGTTTTTAAAATATGATACAATATACGTTCACAAATTTTTGTTAATCAGCATTGGTGTAAGTAGTTTTCAACTTGTATAAAAAAAAACAGCCAGAATCGAATATAGGTTTTTTTATGCTTATCTTTCAATGCTAAGCAGTCTTTGGTTTAGATTTTCCGTTAAAAAAGTCACGCATATTCTGACGTCTTTATCAGGCATCAGAGAAGACGCGACTTAAAACATACCTTTTAAACCAAAACATGTCTCAAAAATGGCGTCGTGGGCAGCACTGTTTTACACTTATTTGGATTAAAATAAATAATGTATCGATTGTCAACAGGGTTAGAGCATGACTACGTCTAGTGATTTTACTTGACTAATAATAATTTGCAAAGACCGCTACAGAGCTGAGTTTCGTTTATACAAGAAGTTACTTTCCGTTCAAATTGTAGCTTTTTGAAAAGGAGAGATTCTGTTCTAGAAAGTAGAACCATTTCTAGGTTGATTTCGACACCTAATAAGTCTTAAAATTTTAACTCAAAATTAAAAACATCTGTCGTTGGTTGATCTGCACGTAACATTGACAAATTTTAATCTTTAGTATGTGATGTTCTTATAGGGAAAACACTATATAGTGAGCATTTACTTTCAACGCTTTGCCTTTTATAATTTGGTGCAATAAAATAATAGTGTTTTGTTTAAAGTTCCTTTGTGTAATTATGTACAAACAAAAAATGCAGTTAAAAATTCGTTGATCAACGGGGTATATTATTGTCGCCCTGTCTAAAACGTTTTTGAGAAAAGTATTGTATTCGAAAAAACAACAAAATGAAATAAGCAGCTATTTTACAAGAAGAAACAGAAAAATCTCTGCCAAGCAAAAATAATTAATTTCCCTCCAAATAATTGGGAACGCAAGAAATCTGAACGTAATTTAAATATTTTTAATTAGAATGAAATATGAGCTAAATTTCAGGTAATATATACCGTTACGGTCGAAAAAAATACTACCGGCAATCCAGTTTTTTTCTTTGACTCCCGAACAGTTAGTATACGGATTGCAATAAACGTGCTATTTGACAGCAGCTATTTATTTTATAACATATTTATCAAATACCATGGTCGTTATTTCACAAGAAACAATTAAAACAAACCAATTAGTACGGATATTATGCTTGATATATTATGATGATTTTATGTGCAGTAGCATTTAACTAGCTCAATTCAAGGGTCTTATTTTTGCTGTAAATTAGATTAGGGATGAAGAATATTTGAATAAAAAAACCGTCTTAGTTCACATTTAATATTTCGATTATCTGCGAGTTATGGCCTCCAACATCGAATCATCCTCAATTTCAGAGCTACTTTCAATATTTGATTCTGAGTTCAGGAATTCTGGAATTAGTTTCGATATAGAAAAAACGTTACTAATCGAAATGTGTTTACAAATTCACACAGAAACCGTTATATAAAACTTCGAGTCAGAAATAACTATTATAGGAATTCTTCGAAAAATATATTTTATATATCTCTAGAGAGGTCGTCAATCATAAGTAAAAAATTCATTTTAAGTGTTACTTTCTGGTCGACTTTAGCAATTAGGAAGTTTCCCATTTTTTTAAATTCCTAATCATAGTTTCAAAAATTACAAAATCAATAGTGCAAGAGTTTTCGTAATATCTTTAAAAATAATAAAGTTGTGCTACTTAAAAGTTTAAGTTTGACAATTCTTCGCGCAAGTGTCATATTTGTAGTAACAAGGAATATAACAAAGTCATGAACGCAGCCAACAATTTACATTTGAATAGATGTAAAAAATAATGTGTTGCCAATTTTAGTACGTTCTTATTTCATGCGCCGAGGGTTCTATAGATCATTCACAATAATTTTCCTGTAAACATAGACGCTGCTGATCTGAGCTGTTAATTATACACACGAAGAAACGTCTTAGTGGTAGCATGCGCACTTAAAACTTTTAACTAGTACATAAATGTTTCCCTGACCAATAAAACAGCTTGTAAATAAGAAAAATAAAGTTTTATCATCCTTATAACTAGTTAAACCAAAAGCTATAATAGATATAGCCTTATAGGTCATAAATTAAAGAGACGTAGTATGTAGTAAAAAGCCTAGCCATTTGAATGCTGTCAGAGTCGTGCGTAGCACCTGTTCAAAAGAACAGTCGGAGAAATAACTAGCAGTGAATTAACTTCCTGAATGCTAATCAGTAATCAGTGATCAAATCAAAGGCCAGCCATTGGAATACCTAATGATAACATCAAGTAATTTAGTACTTTCTTATACAGCACGAACTCAATACGTTGTTGTTTTACGTTTATAGACTGTCTGTACTAGAGATGGGAAAAACGGACCTTTTTAGTGATCTGCATCTTTGCATCTGGATCCCGTATGTGAGCCGGCTCACTGAACCGATTCAAAAAGAGCCGAGTTCTGAATATGCTACTGCAGTCTGCCACTGAGTTACCTAGTTCAGTCAATCATATCACGACCTGTATAGAATCAAGAATGCATAGCCAAATATGTGATGCATGAGTCATTTGAGCTGACAGATGCATCAAAGCAAGAACTGATACGTAAGTGTAAAATGTGCTTCTGTGTGTTAAAGTGTTTCACTGAGTTATGCGGATCGGTTGATCCGTCGGCTCAAAAAAAGTGAGTCGGCTCTCACGGATCTTCTGACGGAGTCGGCTCTTTGAACCGTTTCAGATCTGAGTTACCCAACTCTAGTCTGTACATATTTTAACAATAGTCTCGACAACCATTTTTTTCCATTTTAGTCCCTGAATATAAAAAAAACATTTCCTTTTTTTAATATATTCTATTTTCTACGTTTTTCGAGATTCTTACAATTTTTATATCAAATATAAATTTATTAAAAGTTCTGCACCAGAAGCGTAGCGTGCCTTGGCGGGGTCCCGTATAAAAATATGTTTGGGGGCCCTTCCCCCGTTGAAGTAAATGGCTTAAACGGGGAAATCCCGCAGCCCGCGATAACCGATGTAAGGTGTTGCCAACTTTTGAACGCACGCTTTACGCGGGAAAAAAAGAAATTGCTTTTTGACTTGTCATTTCTGAAATAAAAAAAAATTGGGAAGTTTTTATTAATTTTTGCTTACGCACGTTGGGGGCCCCCGTGGCCCTGGGGCCCCGTATAATTGATATGGCATATACGGCGGTAGCTACGCCCCTGTTCTGCACTTAAATGCATACATTAATTTTGTGAACAAATACAATTCTCAAAATCAATTCTAAACATTTATTGATTGAAATTTGTTTTTAAAATATAGAATAATTTTAAATTATAGATTCGAAGAAAATTTAGTTCGTCGATTGCCACGGTCCATTTTTTACAAGACACGATCAGAAATACCACAATTTAATAAGTGACTTTAATTTAATAATATAGAATTATCTATCAGCAGATATTACAGTTCGTGGTCAATTATAACTATTCTAACCTACTTTTAGAACTAAAACTGTACCGCAGTAATCAATACACAATAAAAAATTGGAAGGTAAGAGTTTGCAAAAAATATGTAAATTGTTCATAAACAAAACCATGGCGGTTAATTTTTTCCAGCAAGTAAAGATTACAGGTCATAATTTATATGTTATAACAATCTGAACCATTCGATGCATAAACGTATTTTCGAAACGACCTTTCTAGGTAATGAAATGAACAGCCAATGATTGCACAGTTGACTGCACTGTCATTAATAAGTTATTTATGACAGCCAATTCTATTTTCTATATTTAGAAACGAGTTTTCTACAATGTTATTACTACAGACTATCTCCGTACTGAATGATTAAGAACAATTTCCATATTTTATGTTGGTAGTTCCACTGATCTGTATAATGGGTTCGATTTACATGACATGAACTGTTCATGCAATTAATATTCTTGCAGAGGTTGGTACTTATAGTATATTCATTATTACCATCTGCTCATTTGATTTTGCAAAGATGCATTTTAAATTCTTTGAACAAAAAAGAAGAAAAGGTAAGGTACTGCAATGACAAAAGTTACATAATACATGATCTGTTTCAATGTCAATAGAAATCTTTTTTCTGGTATCTTTTTTTTCTATAGATCGGAGCACGTTCCATGCAATATAGGCCTGCAGCGAAAAAATGCATTTTTTGACAGAGTCGACAAGATTAAGATATCTCGCTCTTTCGCAAAATTATGGAAAACATAATGACGCCCTGAGTAAAAATTTACAAATATAAGAATCTTTTCGATCTATGTTGTTTTGGAACTGAATGTTTTCCGCGAAGACACATGTCTTCACGGAGAACTACGGTAGCAAAATTGACCTTTCATTACAGAATAATCGTAGTGTCTTAGAAATTTTGCAAGTTTTGAAATAAATAGCCTCCAATATGCGCTTTTATTTATAGCATCGTTTCTCAATCTTACTGTCGCGAACCCCTAAATAACCAAAAAGTTAAGTAAAAAACGTTGCGACCCCCTTACTATATCCTGTTAATTTGTGTTTATCAAAAAAAAAAAGTTCTGTTGACCCGATCGCTACCAAACGAATCTAAAGATTGCCTGAAAATTTCATCAAAATCAGGCCAGCCGTTTTAGAGTCCATAGATAACATACATACATCGCCTTTTATATATACAGTAGAACCTCGATAAGTTAAAAACCTCTGTAAGTTAAAATTTTTTTGAATTCCCTTCCCCAGAAAAAGCATAAAACCTCCATTATATAAATCACAAAACCTCGGTAACTTAAACAAACATTCTGAACATCGCCCTCGATAACTTAAAATAATATTTTGGTGACCTCCATAAGTTAAAGTATTATCAGTGTCATCCACAAAACTCGGTAAGTTAAAAATGTTACTCTGACAACCTCTTTAACTTCAACTCTCGATAAGTAAAAAACTCGACAACTTAAATTTTTTAACGTTTCCCTTGGATTTTAACTTATCGAGGTTCTACTGTATAAATTTAAAAAAAAACTTTCACTTCGGTTAAAATACTGTCCTTCAGTCGAACTCTACTAAAAAAGTAAATCGTTCCACCAAAAACAATTATTTGTGAGTCACCCTTTGCACCTGTTCTCCACGCCCCAGTCGTATCACCCTAAACAATTTCGTACAGAACTAATCACGAACAATTTCTGCACGCATTTCTGTGTAATAATACCTAAAATGAAATCCTCGAATCGTGTCCATTTAGTGTACTGAATGTACAGACACCAGCTGTGCAATGAACAGCCTGTAGGCGGCAGTTTCCTGTTTAGGAATTGTACGTATGGTGTACACACAATGTTTATTATAATAGGATTTGGTATTTGCACAATGTCAATATCAATTAGATGTTCTGAGAGTCAGCGTCCCCACGCGTAATCTCTAGGACCGCATGTGTCTTGATTAGTGATAACAGTTAGGCCCCACGTGTTTATTCAGCGTGATTATTATAGAGGCCCCGCGGTGTCCTTATTCTCTTATTAGCGACGTATGCAATAGGACCGTCACACCTATCAAAATTTGATAGTTTTGAACAGGGCACATTATTCCTTACGCATATTATAATTGCAAACAAGAATAAAAAAAATTTCTTTATTTTAAACGGCTGAGCTAATGAAATCGAAACTGGACCTAGTTAGCACATTACTTTCGTACATAGTTAAAAAAAGGCATGTTTTTTCAAACTCTATTTTTTTGTATTTATAGTACTTGTGAGTATTGCACTGACTTTACATAAAGGAAGGATACATCCTCCACGCACGGATGCTTTGGTCAATATGCGTCAAGTCAGCAATTTTAACGAACCCGCTGATTCCTATGTTACCTATTGTCACAAACTAACTACGTGACAAGAGATTGTTATATCAGCATTGTTTGTAAACAAGAGGATAAATAAATTGATATTTGTTTTAAAGATTTTCAAATGTGCCACGAATTTTTATATCAACGTCATTAAAAATAATAATAATAATGCGTTTAACGTCGGTTTCTCGACTTTATGTCATAACAGACGCCATTCGCACCATTACTATTTTCCATCTACCACACTTCCCGTTATTTTTCTACATTTTTAAAACTTCAACTTATGTAATAGCAATGGGCGAATGAAGGAATTATAGGAAATTAGGATAAGGTAGGCAATTTTTGAAGTAGGTGTTTGATAGGTAATCGGCCATGGCCTCAAATAAGAAACCATCTCGATATTTATCTGGAATTAATTGAGGGAAACCATGGAAAACCTCAATCAAGATGGCCGGTACAGGAATTACCGTTTCTCGGCGAGAGGCAGTAGGAAAAAGTCCCAGCCACATCTGCCCCCGCCGGGATTCGAACCCGGACCTCCCGAATGCGAGTCTAGTGCTGTCACCACTACTCTACCCAGCTCGGTAAACAAATAAAGACACAAAGTGGGCAGACGTTTGAAGGTCTGCATCTGCATCCTCAGACGAATTGATTTGATTTGATTTTTGTGATCCGTCACATTGCAAATCACACATTCAGATAATTGTCCCTATATCGGTCCAAAATCCTGTTTTTCAGAAAATGCGCTAAATGTTGTATAAAAATGCAAATTTTTGGAAGTGACAAATTATATAGGTACTTAAAATATTTCGTTTCTTACATTATCGGATAATTCTACTTTATTTAGAAAGAAATACAACATTTATTTTTCCCAGCGAAATGCATTGCATTTTTCATACACCTTACCATAAAAGTGTATTTCTTTATTTATAAGCAACTGATGACAATACTCATTAGAAATGGTGAAATATGCGGAATTATGTAAATTGTTGTCCAGTGATAAGAAACAGGTAATACGACTTATTATAACTAGGTATTGTACAATATGCAGGAAGTAGCAGTGAAAGTAATTTTTTTGTTATTCGGTGACATTCTGGCATTGCGCAGTTAATATAATATTCATTATTGCGTTTATTGTACATAATTTCATTAATCTTATACTGTTTCAATTGGTAATTTATCATTTCAATGTCAGAGAGAGTAGCTTTCATTTTTATAATAATGTACAATTTAAACGACGTTATTAGATTATCGACAAATAATTTATGGTATTCAAAACTATATTATACAGCATCAGAGATCCTTCAGAGGAAATGTTACAAATTTCGAGTTAATGAGATTTCGAGTTTTTGAAGACTTTATAACTTCGAGTTAGGGAGTATAACAGACAATAAAATAATTGATTTACAGGAGCTGTAAAGTCTATACACGCCGTTTAGTTTGAGATATTGAGTCCGCGAGAGTGGAACTTTGAGTTACAGAATGTAATATGTATTCGCAATACTTCGAGTTATAGAGTTTAAATATACTAATCTGAATTATACAGTCTTTTGAGGTTCGCAGAAGGGAATGCCAAATGTCTGAGAATTGGAAAAAAACTTCGACTTAACGAGGTTCGAATTAAAAAGTTTATGCTGTACTAGGTGTTCTATTTTCCATACGCGTTGCGATTCTAGGAATAAATGTGTATCCTATCTCAAAATTTGTATAGAGCGGCAAAAATATGGAGTGGCTTACAATCTTAATGAAAATACTTGTTCACCATATATTTAGAATTTTAAGATTTATTAATGAATACAAATAAAGGCAGTGGGTAGCTTTATCAGTTATCGGTACATTAACGCAAGCAAATTCGCGGGTAACGGCTAGTGTTTAATAAAATTAAACTAATCCTTACAATCATAATGAATTCTTCGTAAATTGAAATTTTAAAACGGCATCAAAAGTGCCAAGTATTTTTGTACTTAACATTTATTATTATCTCTAAGCTAATGAAAAAATGATTTGATGAAATTTTTAAATCTAGAACGTAGTTTATAAACGAAAAGCATACTCTTCATTTGTTTATTTTAATTAAGGTGCAAATGTGATAATTTTTGCCAGGAATTTTTCGCACAAGCAAAATAAAAATTATGTAAAAGATTCTTTGAACTCATTTAAGAGTTATTTTTAGCTCTGCAAAATCAACCAAATATTTACGTTATAAAATATAAAAAGTTAAGATAAACTTTTGTGTCTGGATTAAATCACTATTTAATTTAAAAAAGAAAAATATAAACACAAACAGTAAGAAACTGACTGTTGTAGAATCTAAATTTGTATTTTGATTTAAAAGCGAAGAGGTAAAAAACCACCACACCTGCCGTCCATCAAGGACAAACGAATAAGTCAAGCATTTCGTAAATATTACATTTTTTTCCTACAAAAAATAATCTATTTCCGCACAACAAAGGAAGTATAATTACAAATTATTAGACAGTGACCGACTTAATATCAAATCATTATTTTAAGATTTAAAAGTTAGTTTACTGTATCGTGTGAGAACTTACTTCTTGACATATTCTGTCATTTTGGCGTAAATATCTGAGGTCACTTAAAACGCTACCACTTTTTTAACATTTTATAAAGATTTTAAATAAGTATTCAATTTAAAAAAAATGCAACTGTTCGCCTTATCTGTTGATAATAAATCAAGTTATCAGCAGTAATATTATTGTTAAACAATTTCGTGCACATTGTCGAATGCAACATATTGCATGTCAGTAAAAATTTATTTAAAATTTCACGGGAAAATTAAATATCAGTTTTACTTCTGAAGTGCGTAGTGTAAAATACGCAGTCATATTTTCTAGCGTTCTTATGATGCTCTAAAAAATGTGAGATGTCTTCTCACTGATACAGTCTAATAAAGCATTTAAGATCTGGTTATTTAAAAGAGAAAACAAGCGAGCACTTACCGGATTTCCTTTTTTCATTTAAGACTAATGACTTAGCGCGTTTAACTCTGAGAGATCGTCTCCGGATAGACCGGAGGAAAGACTCCGGCATCCTCAAACGAGGAGGTTCCGGTGCCTTTCGCTCCGGCATTAACCAATTCCGTACAGCAAACAGGATGATGCCTTTATAATACCTTGTGTTCAAATAGAAATATCCCAATGAAGGGCTAAAAGTCACTTTATTTAGAAAGGATGGTTTAAAAAACGAGTCATTTAAAATAATTGTGTGAAGTTTTTACAATTTCAGTCGACGACGTTTTCCACTTTATCACTTTATTCTTTAAAAGTTATGTCGATTTAGTTTTCGTTGCACGAGATTCATTTCTTATCTTTCATAGAAAAAAAACACTTTTTCTTGAACGAGATTTTAACTTTCGCTTGGTCGTAATACACTAAAAGAAGAAATTATATTCAATTCAATTTGCATTGTAAAGAAGTGATTAAAAATAATTTAGTATACAGTTTTGTTTCGCTTTCAACTATCCAAACGTACAATGCGATAATTAATTACTTAATTACTTAAATCTAATTAACGTTACATCAGAGTCAAATAAAATAATGTAATTTGTCAAAGGAATTCCTCAACCATAAAACGAGAGACTGATTCTGTAGTATTATGACCGTTGTGTTTCAAATTGCTAAATTTCTGTCGTCTAGTCAGTCATTTTTTTTCTTCTTATTTTGCGAGCAAATAATTTGCACCAGTGGATTTTTAAGTTAACTATTTTTGGTACAATAATATAATTAGGAAACAGTCGTTGATTTTAACTCATTATGGAAATATTCCAGTCCATTTTTTTTTCTTAAAGCAGCTTTTTATGATAGTTCATATATCTTAGCTTTATAAACTTTTTTCACAAAAATTTACTTGTTCTTGACTCGAGTGAAGCCGGGAAAAATTAGTTAATTATTAAAAATTAAAAATAGATGAAATATATAAAAAATAAAATACGGTTTATAAAATCTAATAATCAGTTCTAAAATTGAATTCCTTTAAAGGTTATTTGTTATCTACGTGCTATTTATAAATAAATAATTATTCAATTCCACCTTTTGAACTCATTTGAATTTTATGACTGTATTTCTAAAGTTATTATTACTAATCGGGGGTTTTTCAGTGCAATTTTTATAGCATTTTTTTCTATTATTCAAAATTAATAATTGCACAACACTGTTTACAAAACATAATTATCATTTTCGATAAATGAGATTCTAGTGACACATCATTTATTTCTAATTATTACTGAATTTTAGTCACAATGTACGTCCATAATTGTTATATTTTTTAAACTTTTTTTATTCCACGATCATTTACAAACTGATTTTATGTACAATTTTTATAAAAGAATTTTACAAATTAAATTTATTCTTACGTAACTAAAAACTATAAGTTCGATTTACATATACATTACAATAATTTATAAATACTTCTGTTTATTACGTAAAAGTGGACAATACTGTGAGAATTTACCATAGAATTAAAACAATATCCAACAAAATGACTATTCAATAGTCTTACCATATTTCATGTGATTTCATTGCACATAAAACTTTAATCAATTTTTTTTAAACAACTATACGATTGTGATTTTGATCATTAATGAGGTTTATAAAACATATTTTTGAATTTTAAAGTTAGTTAACCCAAAATCGATGGAAACATACTCACAGTAACCAATCAAAAGTTCCAATAAAGGGACGAAACGTCGCAAATTAACAAATAAGTGTTTACTTAAAGTGTCCTTTTTTCCCAACAAATAAATTTTTTATTTTCATTTTTTATGATTATATAGCGCTTGCTTATTACGGCGCTCGTGTAACGTAACGTTACACCTCGTCGAAAATCACTTCATTACGTCCTTGATACACAAAACAATCTACTATTCGACCATTTTTTTATTCGTTTCTAGAATCACATGTTTCTACACGTCTTTAAACGCGATTAAAGAGCGCTTATTATTGTTTTGACTAGCTATGTGTTCTTTCCGCCCAAACACTTGTCCCGCGTAAGTATATATTTAAATATTAGGAAGTAAGTAGGCGACAGACTTATTCATGTGTGACTCAGACGCTTTTTGGTGACTTATGAAATTATTTTTAAAGAGGTGAAGATAATCGTCAATTGTGTGTGTAATAATCAATTTAATACACAATGTGAAACAAAGACACCCCAAGCGGAAAATTTGAAAAGTGGTCGAGTTCAATTAATAGTTTAAAAAGTCAATTTGTTTATCGTGTTCATAAAAAATTAATCAATAAAAAAAATATCGAACCTTTTAAGGAACTATTAACTTGAAAATAACGACGAAATCACGTACCAAATTTTAAACACATTGGTCAACGTTTCAATGAAAATAAATTAATTTTTATATTGAATTTTTTATTCGAAATTCCAAAACTCGAGAGTGATTTGACCACTTATACTTCACAATATAAGCGGTACAGTTCTTATGCATGGTACGGGTATGCTTTGCATTGTTTCATTGCTTCGTCGCTTCATTAAACGAACCGTACCATAATGATGTCTCATCCTCTACTTTTTCAGAACTGCAATATTGCCGCGATATATTGATGGTTCAAATGTAAATCAAGTGGTTCGATAAAACTCGGATAAACTTTCTGTATATACACACCCACCCCGCCCTTTATAAGTTATTCTAGAAGAAGTGAGACAAGGAATCTCATACTGATTAAGATAGCATTCGTTTAAAAAAAACGTTCTAGTTTTTACTGCGATTTTTAGGACATTTGAGCTAAATTGATTTGAACTCTAGGTGCAACCACAGACTACAGACAGACAGACTTTTTTAAAAAGCGCATTTTAGGCCCAAGGGACTTGAAAACGTGCAAATTCACCAAAAAAATCAAAATTGAATTTCTGCACAACCAAAAAACTTTCCCTAAAATGAATACTTTATTATAAAAATTTACCTCTATCTGTAAAATACGCGCAGCGTATTATTTCAAGCACATATAAAATCCTGTACACATTAATGAAACAATATGAACAATCGACAGCTATCAAAAGATTATCATTTATTTTGCTAACAAATGATAACACTGACATCCGATACATAACCGCATTTCCGGTAATATTTCACAACAGAGTTAAAATATTACCCTGCTAAATATTGCCGGCCAAAGGTTCGGTGGTCAAGTTGTCAACTATATATAGTTGTCGATGGAAAGTGTGCCGATTTGTTTATTCTTTGAAGACGAGTAATTAATTTCGTTCGAAATAAAAATTTAAAATTTCAGCTTTACAAATTAATTATTCAACTGCTTTAATTTTGATACATGCTGGTTTTGAAATATAGTTATCGATGGAAAGTGTGCCGATTTGTTTGTTCTTTGAAGACGAGTAATTAATTTCGTTCGAAATAAAAATCTAAAATTTCAGCTTCACAAAT
The DNA here is from genome assembly GCA_034508555.1 of Venustoraphidia nigricollis. Lineage (NCBI taxonomy): Eukaryota > Metazoa > Arthropoda > Insecta > Raphidioptera > Raphidiidae > Venustoraphidia > Venustoraphidia nigricollis. The sequence goes on from JAVRKA010000047.1 coordinate 1,579,137, forward strand.
TATTCAACTGCTTTAATTTTGATACATGCTGGTTTTGAAAATAGTTTAATTTAGAGACACATCCAGATACAATTATTAAATCCCTCAGATGTGTCAGATGTGAATGCCATGCGTGAATTTTGCAGCAACTTTATATTGTTTTACCTATACTATAGTAATGTAAACACAGATTACATACATCGTATAGATAAAAATACTTATTTATACAATCAGGTCAATTACAGATTTATAAAAACACTTGCAAATATTTTTACTTCTTCTATTTATAATGTTAATATAGTTATTAAAATACTTATATGCTATATTGTCTAGTTGGACACGAAACTAAATGGTTTTTCATGCGGTTTTTATGAATAGGCAGAGAAAATATTTGAAAAAGTTTTAGGTTTTAGTTTTAGGTTATATTTAATGAGCGAACGAGAAATGCCGGGTAAATTCGATCCAGAAAAAAAAATATTTCCCACTCACTGAAGTAAAAAAGTATAATGAAAATGCGACTCATCATTGAACTGGTATTAGCTTTGTAAGGAACTCAAAAAACAAACTCTCAGCCGATGAATGGTAAAGTTAAGAAAAACGTTTTACTCGAAACAGTCACTTCAATATAATGACATGATAAATAATAAAAATGAACTATTCGTTTTACGTTCGATTAATTATGAGTATTTATCGAAAACATTATTTCCATGCAATATCAAGGGGCGTTGTTATCCAATTAAATTGATAAGCAAATGATTGTAAAACACTTTTGATATCAGTTAAAAGATAACTAATTAAAAAAGTGCACTAATACTTTGAAATTGGATTTATATTACACGAGATCTTGTTACATTAAGATTTTTGAATAGTATTTTGGAAACAAAACTGTATACCGTATCAAGAAATCAGAACGTCAAAATTTATAAACACACAAATATGAAAGCATGTTCCAAAAAAAATTTTGAAACTTTACTTCGAATAAGTATATAAATATAAAATTACCTAAAATTAAAAATTTTCGTTAAAACACAAATAATCCAATCGTGTCCAGATGATGCACAAATATTCGTTTTAAAATCACAACACTGGAGTTTCTTTTTTAAAAAACACTTCACACTATTTTGACAATCAGCTGACGCGGATACAGTATCGAATATACGCGCGGGAGTTGAGATTAGATCAGAATGCAGCATGCAGCGAGATTATGAGCATGTGATTCGTCGACGAGTGTCTCTGCACTATCCACGAGGGCCGTCACCCGGTGTCTAAGCACGAGGTGTACCTCAGTCGGACTGGGCCTGCCTCACACCGACATTGGGAGAAGGGAGAGACATTACGTGCATAAACAATATTATACAAGTTATCTGCGGCCAAAAATCAAAACTGGTTAAGTAGTATTTTTATTCTCAGATGTGAGAAACATAATATTTGAACGTACTACAATTATAGTAGAAGAAAATCTTCGCAGTATAAGATCAAAAATAATACACTCATGCCTCGCTAAACGGTCGCTCTTTATACGGCATTTCGCTATAACGGCCCTATTCAATTAAGGCACGTTTTCGATTTACGGCCTAAAATATTTCGCTATAACGGCAAAAAAAACTTTTTTTCGATGTCGATATATCTACATGTTGCCAATCTTGCAGTTTAGAATAATTAATTCCTTATACGGCTTTTCGCTTTGCGGCCAAGTTACGTGGAACGTATCTAGGCCGTAAAGCGAGGTACGGGTGTATATATAAAATACTATTTTTTTTAATTTTGTACTGTCATTTCGACAATCTCGATGTTCCGAAGATGGCAAAAAAAGATTATAATGAATTTTTGAATTTATATGAATTTTTAAACGAATTGGATGATTCAATCGTCATTAATCTTACTTTATCACAGTTTTTACATAAGCGGTTTCGCATTTTGACCACAGATATACTTCCATAAGTAATAACACTTACTTAATAAGTACGCGATTATACAAGATATCAACGTTAATAATTGTAAAAAAGATTTGTTGAAGGGACAATGTCATTTCGTTCAACAAAAATCTCTTAATATGGTATGTGGAAACTTTCTTCATATAGGTATCGTGGATTGTAGTCGCTCGACAACTGAGGTCATTAGCGGAACCTCTATATCGAATTTCCTAAATATCATAATAATAACATTTACAAAAAAACAGTTTTCTAAAGTGTAAATACCGTGACGCCCTGCGCTATTTTTCTGTATTAACCACTGCCAATTTCTAGTTTAATAATCAATTTGATTGAAAACACCTGGCTTTAAGCCAACCTGGCTTGGCACTTGATGACATTAAAAACAAAATACGCATCTACTTTGTATGTTCATGACCTATTACTATTATAGTAGACAAAGCATGATTTAAAAATCTCTGGCTTACCACAATATCGCAATATTATATTATTAAGGCGGAGTTTAATTGATGAGGGAAACAATTTCTACTGTATGAATGTCTGTAATATAGACATATCTAACGTTACGTATTACCGTTAGAAATTGCAGTGAATTGATTAATTGAAGATCACCTGATTAATCATTAACTTCCGATAGCACCGTACGCAAAAAAATATTACGGTTTGTTCGTGGTATTAGCGCTGTGTATAGAAACGGATTAGTGGTATCTTGAGATCGTTATAATAATGCTAAAGTTGTATCATTCATCGATTTCTGCAATACAATTGATGACATTGAAGAGAAATCTATTAAAGCGTTAATCTCGGATTCAGTTTATGCCATTTCTTTTCCACAAAAATAAATGCGAAACGGGACCAACTCTAAACATTTAAATACATCGCCTGATCAAAATTAACGCACCCTTCAGCGTTTTTGTTATATTTTTTATTTGTTTTGCGATGAATACTGGGTAAGTTTTGAAACCATCAGATGCTCACGAACGAATATGACGAAAATTCGGAGATTCTTTTTACAAAGGAATAATGTATGTTGTCTGAAGAAGAATTTGCTTCGACGCCCGCACAAAGTTGCAAAAAAATTGAAGGCAGCAAATCTTATTCCAGGCCTTCAATCTACTCATTCACAACCATCTAATTGTTTCAAACTTGCCCTGGTTATACACGAGAAAACAAAATATGATTCTGTTTCACAATTATGCCTTTAATACCAAAAATTGATTGGACAGTACCATCCGTAAAGTACATATTAACAGTTTGGGGTCATGCAACTGATAAAGATGTATTTTTCTAATCCAAAAACGAATCATTCGATTAATTTTTAATCTTAACAACAAGGACTCATGACGTCCAATTTTTAAAAATATAATGAGTTTTGCTTATACCTCTGAAGTTTTAAATTTGTTAAATAGGAATTATGATACTCGTAACACAGAAATGACTCTTAAACACAGAACAGCGTTCTTTGAAAAATCTGTCTATTACACAGGGCTAAAAATGTTTAATTCTTTACCACATTAAATAAAATGTTTTAAAGACAATCAGCTTAAAAAAAGTTAAAAACATATCTTGCAGGAACTGTGCCGTACCACATCTAAGATATATTTTTCTTTTGACGACTGTATCCATACTTGGCTTTACAAATAAAACTGTTCTAAAGTATTTAATTTTAAAACTTACGTACACCCATGAATTTGAAAAGCATTCGAGAATTAGAATCTTACCTGTAACAAAAATACAAATTTTAGAAACTTTCCAAAAAAAACGAACTAGAAATAAACAATAAAAAAGATAAAGTTGATTAGTTTGGTTCCAATAAAATATTAATTAAAGTTTGGTTTAAAAATAATTTAAAAAGAAGCTTAACCAAAATTTCGCTTGTAGCCGACGTTTTGAAAAAATTATTTTCATCTTGAAAAAGAAAATTTTCGAACCGGCGTGTCGCAGCTACAAGCGAAACATCGGTAAAGCTTCGTTTTAAATTGTTCCTCAACCTAAACTTTCCCTCAACGTTCAACAAAAATACAATTAAAAACCCTTAAATGTTCAAATTAATATAGTTTTAAAACATTTTAATGTACGATCCACAGGATTCCGCTTCAACGGCATTTTGCTGTACACGTTTTGATTAAAAATGTTGAAAATCAATATAAACTATACAGTTCGAACAATACAGTTTCTAGATGGATTTCAATATTAAACGATAACCAAACAGAAAAATCTAACGCTTTGATAAAAGTTGGTTCGTAACAGACAACAGTAGACCTGTCTCCACACAGACATGAGTTGCTGTGCTATTATTTTTGTAAGCCAAACACTATCGTTGATAGTTTATGTCGCGAAGTACCAATATCCGAAATTGATTTAAATTATGATTTTTAAAAAGGGTAGTTTCTATTTTATAATATAGAACCATTTTTAAATTGATTCAAAATCATAAAAAATCGCGAACAGAAGCTGTCAGTTCGTCCAAACTTTACAGGCTACAGTTCTTGACGGATCGACATTTTTAATATAAAAACACCTATAAGAAAATAAAAAAACAGTGACTTTCCGGTGTTTTGGGTAGACTATTATATTTAAACGACTGAAAATTCGGTCAAGGATATATTGGTCAGGTGCTGGTAGCTGAAACATTGTGATTTTTAAACATGCTTGAATAATTTCTCTACGTCGATTTCGAACGCGCAATCTAGACGTATGTATAATTACATGTTCAGTGAGTAACAGACGCTGCACCATTGCAGACTTCTGTGCATTTCCGGATAATGAGAAGTGCATAAAAGTGCATACGAAGTGAGTGTCGCTTTCGAGATCTTTCGAGTTCACTCACCAACATTGTGCTTACTCCAGAGAACGAATTATAGAGATAACGAATTATAAAACGAGCGCTAGTGAATATATCAGTTCATTACATTAGAACTAGAGATGGGAAAAACGGGTCTTTTTAGTGATCTGCATCTTTGCATCTGGATCCCGTATGTGAGCCGGCTCACTGAACCGGTTCAAAAAGAGCCGAGTTCTAAATATGTTACTGCAGTCTGCCACTGAGTTATCTAGTTCAGTCAATCATATCACGACCTGTATTGAATCAAGAATGCATAACCAGACATGTGATGCATGAGTCATTTGAGCTGACAGATGCATCAAACCAAGAACTGATACGTAAGTGTAAAATGTGCTTCTGTGTGTTAAGTGTTTCACTGAGTCATGCGGATCCGTTGATCCGTCGGCTCAAAAAAAAGTGAGTCGGCTCTCACGGATCTTCTGTCGGAGTCGGCTCTTTGAACCGGTTCAGATCTGAGTTACCCAAGTCTAATTAGAACTCATATGTTTTTCAATAATCAGCTTATGAATTTTCAACTTCCCCTTTATCCCCACTTCGTGGCAGTCATAAACCAATCAGAACTCTTTACATTTTTCATTATTTGTGCTGCCGCAGTATTTCTAGACTTGCTGCGTTCGAGAAAAAACAAATAATCAAATTGCGTTACTTAATGCTGTGTCCGAAAGATTTTATATTGCGGAATCGTAATAGTAAACACGACTGTTACGATGTCACGTTTAGTTCAAGACAATGCTACTGATAGTCAAACCGCTCCAGCAATAAACCGTCCCTATTTTTACGACTTCAAACCTCGGCATTCTCTCCTTTTGCCTGATAGGATTTACGCACGGAAAACGCCTCATGGCCAATGATTACCATACGTCATGAAAATTCAGAAACACACGTACTTTTTAACTAAATTTACCCCTTCTTCGAACGCATCCTTTAAACCACTGATTGATTAACACATTTATATACGGATAATGATGACTACAGTTGTCTAGCGTCTGTAATCAATCTAATAAATAACAAATATTATGCGTCCTGTTAAGCAAGTGATATTTTATTCAATCGTTATACATGTTTTAAATCCAAAATTATATTCTTGTTTGCGTTTTTACACTGACTTTTAACTAATAGACCAGTCTCCGTAAAAAAACATTTTCAGTCTTTATCAAATAGCGTTTTTTAACTGTATGCTTTCAATATGCAAGCACAATCATTAATTCGTGCGCATCAGCCAGCAATATACCATTGTAAAATAATTAGAAGTCGAGGCTGCGTTTCGTGTAGACTGTAGAGTTAAGATTTAAAGAATACGAACAGCAAAACTGTATCTCTAATTTAAGTTTTTAACGAAACTTAGACTTATATTGATAGTTTACATAGTTTTGAGAAGGTCTGACAGTTCCTCAGTTTTTTCCTCAAAAACTAGTGAGTTGATTTTGATCAAGAAAGAAACTTCAACTGCCTCTAACAGAATCGGGAAAAATCGCAGATTATACACGCTTGACAATTAAGTGTTGTATAGGTATTTGCAGTTTCAAGTCATATAATTTTTATGCCACGGTCTTGCCTCTACCAATTTTAATACGACCATAGTCACTACATGCATGTATTTAGAAGGTAAGTTGCAATATATCAAGGCTTCTTGTACACAATGTCTCTCGGAGCAAGTGCAACAGCAAACGTTTAATGCACGGGGGCGCCGTCTCCGGCATGGAAAGACGACTTTAATTTCTGATTCCTGTTTGCAAGTCCATAAATATCAGCACCAAAAAAAAAAGCAATGAAACAACAAATACTCAGTGCTGATCAAAAAAACAATACGACTGGAAGCTTCACCAAGCAAAAAAAATAAAGAATACTTTTATATTTAATACCTATATAAATCTGCAATGATTTTACAGTTTCTTGAGATATATTTTTTCAAAACTGAACGCAATTATCACCCTAGAATTTTTTACTTTTGAGCGAGCATACGAGTGAAAAGAGTCTTATCTTGACGAAAAAAATAAAATTCCAGGGATTTCATGATACTGAAAACCGAGATCTGTTTGTCGGTTCATCGGTTCAAATGATTTAAAACCAAGTTCAATGCAGTAAACCCCTACAATTTTTTTTATATTCATGAGAGAGTGATTTATTTTTTGCAATATATAAATTCTGTAAAAACAAACTTGCATTATCATCTATTGAACGCAGCAATTCATGCAATTCGGCAAAATAGATTTTAAAATTCGATATTTCTTGTGCATTGTTTAACAATGAACAATCAAACTGGGAACAATAAACTGTCAATCCAATCAAATAACTACAACCATAAAGTAGGTAAAACGTATTAACAAACACAGAGGCAACACGTGTCGACAATAAAAATACAATTTAGATAAAAATCGGTTACCTATAACTGTTACAAGATCTAGTGACTGTTGCCTGGATAGACATATGGCTTTTTTCTACGTGTGTTTGACCACTGTGACGTATTAACAAACCGCATAATAATTTTATGTAGTATTGTATTTCGTTTAACATATGTACCTAATTTAATTAATACTCGTTCTAATTAAACACTGGAACATTATTTATGATCTGTCTAAACAAATAAAAGTACGAAGGGGTTGTGACGTTCATCGCGTCAAAAATTGAACAGATATAAAAGTAGTTTACGTACCAGATGTGTTACACGAGTCATAATAGCATTAAGTTCGAGATACTACATTTTTGCACGTACAAGCTATAAAATAAATAGCTGATTTTCACTTCATAATAAGTATGTATTTATGTGTGACAGTTCACTGTGCGGCCATATTGGAATCTATTTGGATTGTTTTCGAAGACTACGTCCACTTTGTTGCCTCTGTTGCTCATATGGTTCTAAATGGCAACTGACACGTCGCTGTTAGAAATTACTACTGGACTGGTAAAATCGTATTTCTTTTGTTTTACTTCACAGACTAATGCGAAATGGGTCATTTTACTACCGACATGATAGACAGCTGTTTTGTATGGGGTCAAACAAAAAACTTATTTTTCTCATTTTTTTTTATTGAGTACCATAACCGCAACTGTGACATGTCCGAGAAGCGGGCGAAATTCTGACGTGTCCTGAATTTGATAGAAAAACAATCACTTTCGTTAAAACATCTATTGACAAAAATACAGGCAGACATATTTTTCACAGCTTTCAATTCCACGCCAAATGTTATCTTGATTCAAAATCAACCTATCAAATTCAACCGATATATAAGTCGGAAAATAACCGGAATTTGTTTTTTATTCTTCCGGACAAAAGTTCAGTCTAGTCATTGAACAAATAAAGGGTTCCAGCCATAGAGCGCCATTTTTAAAATTGCAAGCATTGAAAATTTACTAATAAAAGATCAATTGAAGACACAAACGTTTGATTTGAAACAATCAGCAGATTTTTTTTTCTTTATGTAACAAGACTACAAAAGGTTGAAACTATGCAAAATTGTAAAAAGTTTCCAGTTAGTGAATTTCTAATTCAAGTACAATATGTTACACCAATCTTAACAATTCCTATAAGTCGGTTAAGATTGTGGAAACGATAAAAAGAACAATAAAATTCGCCATATATTACCATACCATTATTTATACAATTCACTATAACGAATTAAAAAGTACTAAGTATAAAATAAATTAATTAATGCCATGATAATGTAATTCAAGAAGGCCTGTACTGTTTGGTGAACACGTGTTTGATGATATTTATTTTGCACGAGTAGGGTTTCATGAATTTATTAAGTCTTCTTACTATATATATAAAAAATAACCCTGAGTTAATCTAATAACTGTTAAATCTAAATCGAACAGTTAAAAAAATGGAACAAATACACCCAACTGTTTGTTACATATGAATACATTCGTCATTATCTGAGGGGATAGTTGACCTTAATACAAAAAACAAACAAACAAATCATAGTTCTTTCCAAAAAAATGCTGCTTATTTGAGAGATAACTTGATTACAATTCCATTACCTTTAAAACCATATTTTATATTTTAATTTGTGGCGTTTCACTTGAAAAATTCAAATCGCCAAGTCTATACCACAGAAATAATAAACGGATTGTGACAAAATCATTTTTATTTCAAAATCATAAAAAACTAATCAATATCCTAAATAAAACTGCAAAATGTTCATTAAACAATCAAAACATCGCCGGTTTTCAATGACATATTCAAAAACACATAAAGTATTAGTTGATTATTTGTAAAGTGGCCAGCTGAATTAACCCCTCTGAAAAAGCACACCTGGTGGCTCCACTCGAGATCCCAGTTTCGATAAAACAGGCGTGATAAATGTTAGTCGTAATTCGGTAAATTACATGTAAATTAATACACGCTTCTGTGAGTACATATTGTTATAATATTCCATTAATCTTTAAGTGGATGTACATTGATACACGGTTTGTTGTCATCCACAATTTTGCTTGCATTTCTATAAATCATTTATAATTATACGCAATGACCAATCGACATTCTCTATTACTGCTTTTCCGTATTACAAAGGAGAAAAAAATATTGTTGATTTTACAAAACGGAACGATAATTTTTGGAAGATTGAAACAAATAAATATGTAGTTAAAATTTCGAAATCGCAAATAAATAAAATAAAAATAAATAGATCGGCAGAAATGGTCCAGTTTTGTGGCTGCCACGGGGCTCTTATTAACAATGCAGATTTTACTGTAATAGAAACGTTTAAAACCAATTATTTATTACCTACGGAAAAGTTACCCGAAAAAGATTACAATTTCACATAAGTTTTAACGTCCTTAACAATTGAGGAATTTCGCCACAATTTTAAGGATCTGCGCTCTAAAATTAAATTAAGTTAAAAATCACTTATTCCCAACTGTTAAAAATTAAAAATAGTTTACTCTTAAAATCAAGCAAAATGTCATTTACAAAAATAAACCATATATTTTGTGAAACTTTTAGTCGTATTAATACGCACAAGTCATCGTTAAACACCGAGCTGGGTAGAGTAGTGGTACAGCACTAGACTCGCATTCGGGAGGTACGGGTTCGATTCCCGGCAGGGGCAGATGTGGCTGGGACTTTTTCCTACTGCCTCTCGCCGAGAAACGATAATTAATTCCTGTACCGGCCATCTTGATTGAGGTTTTCCATGGTTTCCCTCAATTAATTCCAGATAAATATCGAGATGGTTCCTTATTTGAGGCCATGGCCGATTACCTATCAAACTCCTAGTTCAAAAATTACCTATCTTATCCTAATTTCCTATAATTCCTTCATTCGCCCATTGCTATTATATAAGTTGAAGTTTTAAAAAATGTAGAAAATAACGGGAGGTGGTAAATGGAAAATAGTAATGGTGCGAATGGCGTCTGTTATGACATAAAGTCGAGAAACGGACGTTAAACGCATTATTATTATTATTATTATTATTATTATTAAGTCATCGTTAACCACCGCAGAATACTGAGAAAAAAATGCTTGAGACAAACAAATATATTTGTTTACAGCCTATTAGACTCTATAATATTTAGTTCAAACAGTATATTCTTGCCTCAAACAATGCTTATTTGAATTAAATGATAGGATCCAATAGGCACAAACAGTTATTTGTTTTTATAATTCGAAGCTTTGCTTCAGATGTATATTAAATTCGGTCATTTTTTCTTAATATAGCGATGCCTTCCCAGCGTCCCACTCAACGGCGCTAATAAATGAGGCTGCAGCGTTTTATTATTTGTTCAGCCGCATGAATCCAATCCTGTACCGTGGGTACAGAAGTTTCGTTTAAAAAACTCAATTTTTTGGAACGCAGTGCTCACTAAAGGTTAATAGTTTCTGGGTAATGAAAGCGTTCAAACACTCATACACGCATTTCTATGAGTGTCGTTTTTAATCGGAGGGAGTGAAGTACAGCCAGCGCATATTTTAATACGCACTGCGCCCTCTACAACGGGGTGGAATGTCACGGGTGGTTCCGGCACGCGTAGGTCGATGCACCGGCTGTTGCATTCGTGCATTACTATCACTGGATTCGAACCCCACACCCTCTACATATGAACGGAATGAAATTATTCTGTAACGTTGAATGTTTTACCTTGCAGCAACTTACTCTTAATAAAAGCTTTAATCATTGTACAAAAATAAATACGAGACTTTTATACAGCGTTTGTTTAAAAAATATCTCGAAAAAATAAATAAAATAATAGAAAACAATATCACGGGTAATTGGAATAAAAATAAATCAATCATTGATTGCAACGTTTCGTCTTTATTTAATTAAGACTTTTTCAAGCTTCTGAAAAAATTTTACAAAAATTAACATACATATAATAAAAATATTAAACAGAAGCTTGAAAAAGTCTTAATTAAATAAAGACGAAACGTTGCAATCAATGAGTGTTTAAATTGATTTATTTTTATTCCAATTACCCGTGATATTGTTTTCTATTATTACATATATCTGGAATTGAACTTTAAAGATGAATAAATAAAATAGTTGATGCAGAAACGATAGATGCGATTTTAGTAAAACTTACATAATTTTTTATGTAAACTAGAAGTGGCATGCTTATTGTTTCAACTCGATCCGGTAATCCTTTCGCTTCAGATACATTGGTTTTTGAATTTTTTGACATTTGGTATATACGTAATTTTTGCTATTTTCCACTAACCCCTGGTTTTCTAAGATGGCGGTACCGTAATATAGTGGCCGTAATACGACGGTAAATGACGTCACAAAAACCGTGTGAATAGAAGTAAATAGATGTTGGTTTTCTCCCCCCGTAACGTGGAAACGCGGCATCCATTGACTTAATTGCACTACGTTACAGTACCTCTATCTTAGGAAATCAGGTTTTAATCAATGTTACTAGAATACAGAGGTTACCTCGTTTCACTGGATATTAGTGGGGGGATAATGTCATCCAGCGGACATGTCATTTACTATTGTGGCAACGGCAACTTTAAAAACAGTATTTTAACAAATATTAAAGAATTCAAGACAGAATATTGATATTATTTGCAATACCTAAACTGAATTTTTAAGGTAAGAGATTTACATAGTTCTCGTTAAATATAAATGGCATTTTTGATATTGTCATTATAGGTTGATAGAAATATGAGCGGTCCGCCTACTGATGTCATTTTCACGCTTACGCTTACTGGTTAGATCGAACAAGGTAACCTCTGTAATTTACTAGCCTTGGCCAGTAGGTACATAATACTTTTTTTGAAGGAAGTCAAAACGTGACAACACGTTTCGTATGTGAACGAATGTTGCCTAAACTCATTAACACTCGTGAATCGTGACTCATAGAGCACAGTCTTTTAATATGTCCTTTGGGCTGACAAGCTTACACACCGGGACACAATAAGCTCAAAAGAACCTCGCCATGACGCCACGGGGTAACAACTACCCCGATCTTACAGTACAATCCACTGGCGTCGTATATTATAAGATCGACGGCCGATTTTTAAGAGCTTTGAGTATTCCATTTGATGATTATCGATTTCGCTTTAAAATTTGAGCTCATAATCTACACTAATATAATAAAAAGGGACGTAAAAATTGGGTGACTCATCATTGCCCAGGTCAAACCGCTGAAGATATAAACTTGAAATTTTGGTAGTAGGTTTCTTTGCTGACCTAGGGACGCATAAAAAAGCGATTTTTCGAAAGGGGTGTCGAATTTTTTGGTGGTAATTCATATCTCAAAAATCCTTAAAGTGAGAGGCATTCAACATATCAACTTTTCTTCATTTTTTTTAATTCAACCCCTAGGAGGGGAAAATAATAATAATAATAATAATAATGCGTTTAACGTCCATTTCTCGACATTATATCATAACAGACGCCATGCGCACCATTACTATTTTCCATCTACCACACTTCCCGTTATTTTTCTACATTTTTTACAACTTCAACTTATGTAATAGCAATGGGCGAATCAAGGAATTATAGGAAATTAGGATAAGGTAGGTAATTTTTGAACTAGGAGTTTGATAGGTAGTCGGCCATGACCTCAAACATAGAACCATCTCGATATTTATTTGGAATTAATTCAGGGAAACCATGGAAAACCTCAATCAAGATGGCCTGTACAGGAATTACCGTTTCTCGGCGAGAGGCAATAGGAAAAAGTCCCAGCCACATTTTCCCCCGCCGGGACTCGAACCCGGACCTTGAAATTTTGATAGCAGGTATTATCAAGACTAACATTGGGATCAAGATTTGTAAATCAACTTTATTTGAATTGCCGCTCTTTAATTTAAACTTTGTTTTAATTTCCAAATAATAACTTCCGCTCTGTTCATATTTTGATAACTATAACAACATTTTGTTCAATAACAATCAGTTAAAAAACGGTAAATTTCATTACAAACATACCATATATCGAGTTAATCCCGATCTTTAATCACAAAATTTTAGGTTAAAAATATGGATAGCCGGATTGAAGCCTGAATCACAGTCTATATTTAAAGAAAATAAATAACCTTCATTGTTGAGCGTCTATATATTCCAAACAAAGTAAAGGAAATAAATTAAGGGTATCTCCACTATTTTTCACACATTTTTTGTAAAACGAAAGCGGAGATTTACGTTTCGCTCTCTCAAGAGTGTCCATGCTTTAACTTTAAATTAAAAACATTAAAATAGATCAAGGACAAATGCCAAGCTAGTCATTTTGTAATGATACACCTGAATAGTTTAAAATAAATAATACAAATGTGAATTTAATTAGTAAAGTAATTATACCAGAAATGTTTTTTGTTATTTATGTGGAGGTCGCTTACTCTATTCAATAATTTGTAACGGTTCTATAGACTCACGTACAACTTCTTACGTGATTTTTTTAAATGTTTGTAGTTTTAAAATTCCTTTAAATACGTTTTATTTTGTATGACTACGCAAATTTTGTTGAATCAATTCAATTTCGTCTTCAGTGGGAACTCACGAATATAGACAAACTGATAATAATAATAATAAATAAATTTATTCCTCGGAAGAAAAAGAAAGAAAACAGAATTACAAATTTAGAAAACAGAAAATAAATTTAAATTTTTTAATTTCTACAAGCTGCAGAACGGCTATGTAATTGTTACAATGCTAAATCAGAAAAAAATATTTTTATCCACCAACACCGTTGGGACTCAAATCCAAATCTTTCCACTTTCGCGGCGGAATGAGTTATCAGTTACTCTACGGTGCGATATCTAAACAATCAATTCTTCATAATAAAGCAAATTGTAACATTAAATTCACTACATACGAGAGCTGATTATTTTAACTAGGTACCGCTAGACATGAATCATCTCAATAGCGAGAGTTATATGAATGTATAGGTAAATTTCCATTTTTTCATTATTAATCCAACCTAAGTACATCATAATATGTAATTCAAAGGCAAATAAGGGGCTGGGCCATACCTATGTATATCATATGGAAATTTTTATATACGGAAGACTTCTGTAAAGTTTTAATATAAGATATAAATTCCGCCGCATTTCGCCGCGAAAGTGGAAAGATTTGGGTTTGAGTCCCAACGGTGTTGGTGGCAAAAAATATTTTTTTTTTGATTTAGCATTGTAACAATGAATGTTTAACAAGAAAATAAATTACATTGCGTGTACAAAATAAATGTTGGAATTTTCCAAACCAACTTGGCTATATGTTGCCAGTTCCAGGGTAATTTAAATAAATTTTAAAAAACTTATGATAACGAATTTGAATACTAAAACTGAGATTTTAAATTTTTTTTTTACTTATCGATGATCCCGACCAGAATAAGTTTCAAAATTAATAATAACGTAAAATTCGATATTTTCAGGAGCCAGTTCTTTAGGCCGACGTCACTGTTAGCCTGCACGGCACAACACATGCGACGTCACCCCATCACTTGTTTCCTTTAATTGCAAATCGGATTTGTGACGCAGCATTCGTCGATCCGACGCACAAAAAGCGCGGGAGAGACAAAGGAGAGGACGGATGACTGGGAGAGCGTCTGGCACAAGTTGTATAATCCACAGTAATTAGTTTTACTCGGTTGCATGAACCCATTTGTCGATATAATGCAATGATGATTTCAACTGCGACGGCTTCAAGCATTTGATATCATAATCATTAAAAGCTATGCATATTTATATATACAGTGAAACCTTTCGATTTGCTACCATTTTTAATATAAGTACCTACAAAAATAAAATTTCAAAAATTACTTGAATTTAGTTACATATTTTTACCTATCTTAATATGTAACCTTAATAACATTTCTTCAAATATCTCAACATTCGCTTTAACAGATTTTACCGAGCTGGGTAGAGTATAGTGGTGACAGCACTAGACTCGCATTCGGGAGGTCCGGGTTCGAATCCCGGCGGGGGCAGATGTGGCTAGGACTTTTTTCTACTGCCTCTCGCCGAGAAACGGTAATTCCTGTACCGGCCATCTTGATTGAGGTTTTCCATGGTTTCCCTCAATTAATTCCAGATAAATATCGAGATGGTTCCTTATTTGAGGCCATGGCCGATTACCTATCAAACTCCTAGTTCAAAAATTACCTACCTTATCCTAATTTCCTATAATTCCTTCATTCGCCCATTGCTATTACATAAGTTGAAGTTGTAAAAAATGTAGAAAAATAACGGGAAGTGGTAGATGGAAAAATAATAATGGTGCGAATGGCGTCTGTTATGACATAAAGTCGAGGAACGGACGTTAAACGCATTATTATTATTATTATTATCACAAAATATTCGACCACGTTCCAGCAGGCAGTTTGTTATGCAATCATGCTTAATTTTTGTTCCTTATTTCAGTGCTCTTTCGGATATTCACAATACATTGAATTTTTTTCTGTCCTCAAATAAAGAAAACACTCTTTCGTTCCGCTGTTACTTTCTTTCGGCCCGCTGTTTTAGATGGCGTGCGAGTAATTCCAGCACAGCATATATGTTAGGCTTTCTACCTTAAAATTGAAGCCGAAAATACGTACTTTCGACCGGGTATAAAGAAACATTTTAAGACACACTGTTTAAAAGATTTTCGAATTTTCCTGTTTGACTAACAAACAATTAAACCAATCAGAATGTGATCACCAATTTAATGTATGCGCATTTGGATTAGATCATTCAATGTACATATCATTATCACATGACACAAAGAAGTGACTTTACATTTGTGCCGGTTGTTTGTTACACCTTTCTCATCATTGATTAGATCATTCGATAAAATTACCATCTACGGAATAAAATATATACTCTTCTTATGTGCATAACCATTAAAAAATTGATAAACCAATTTTCAACAAATGCAGCAGTAATTAATGCGATTAGTGACCAAATTTGTTAAGTTGAGCTCAAAATCAGTAAGCTGACCCTGCACGTATATAAAATTTAAAATCCAGTGGATTTGTTCGATTTATTGTAGATTACAGACGCTCTATAGCTGAGGTCATTAGCATTTATTTAACTGATTTGTAAGAACTTAAACTAATACTGTCTTCGTATCCATATAAACATTTTTTTGCACATTCCTCTATAAAATAGCTGCTTTTCATAGATACAATATAACACAACAGTCAGATAATATTATAAAGTGATAATCGGCTATTTTATAGGTGGTACGTGCAAAAAATGCAGTATGTATCTCATGCTTTTATGAATCGTATGGCTGTAAAAACTCGCTGACGTTCGTTTTTTCATAATATTGCAACAACTATTCTCTACCGTTACTATAGTGTCTTTTGTTAGACTTTGAGATGTTTGAGTGACTAGTTGTGTTTTTTGGGCATCCGAAGCAACGACCTGGCCTCATCCGATTTTTATATTGAACTGTATTTTTCTACGGTTGTAATTTAATATGAAAGTCATCTAAATCAACCTTTAATTGAATCCACGACCCAAATGTCACGGCTGACTCACATATCAAATCATCATTTTTACAACCGTGATGAAATTGAATAGCGATCATACGCTATTATCATACATTGTCTAAAATCAAATATATCATGAGGAAGGTATACTTTCGTTCTGGTTGAACTGACATCAATAAAAAAAGGCGGCCCCAAAGACATTTATTATAACTTATACTGTTATTTTAACAATGAAGGGCTCGAATGCTTGATGTTTCAAGTATTTTGCGACGTCATCTTATGAATATAATATTTTTATGCACATAAAATACAGGATGTCTTGCATTTACATAAAAATGTATACGTATTTTATAACAGGAAAAAGTTTAGATTAGGGAAAACTTTTCCAAATATCGTATAAAATCAACCTTAGGCACAAAAAAAAATCAATTTGAAAGGACATTTTATTATTTACGATTATTATACTTGAAGTTCTGGAAATAGTATACAATCGAATTCATGCATTTTCAACATCATCCCCGTGTATATTTTCAATTTTTTAGTTCCTATTTCTCACGCAAAGTGTCTCCTCCTACGCTGCTCAGCTAATGGAAAAATATACTGTTAGATATTTGAATAAAAATATTATTTTAAAAAATCAAAATCATTTTATTAGTTATCCGTTGGATGTAGAATTTAGTAGTTAATTTTACAAAAAGAAATTTTGAATTTAAATAGCTATTCTAATAAATTATGCAAGTTGGGTAATAATTAATTATATAATTAACTAAAAGCTACAAGATATCCAACTTGCATTTGCAAATCATTACATATATATTAGACAACGTTTAATCTCAAATAATTAATAACGCCTTTTTCTGATCGATTTATGACTGCCGCAAAGTCCAAATGAAGAAAAAGTTGAAAATACATGAATCGATTAGATCCGACACGTTGAAAATACAGTGATTTTACTGTACTTCTTTTTTTCAAAGGAATTTTAACCTGACGAAATTCAGAGTTTTGCTTGATATTTTTATCGATTCATAATTGAAATGAAACTTCTGTAGGCACGATAGACATATGATGTCGATCAGATGTGGAAAAAGCGTGATGAAAGTAGTTAGGTAGCGATAAAGAGAAAGAATTACAACCACGGTACTAGTATAGGAAAGCCTAATGTTATACGTCTATTTAGTTTTAGATTTATAGATATTTAGAAAAAATATTGCAGGATTTAAAATGTCAAAGAACATTAAACTGAGATCTTACATCTTAAAAATGATGTTGAAGAAGTCGTTAAAATCAAATAAAATCCCAACAGACCTACGTTGAGAGATGACAATGGTACCTGATTTTTGTAGTGCGTATGTACATTGCATCTACAGCAATATGAGAGGAAATGACATCGTTAATAATCCCAATGGAAAAATACAAAAACATCATACCGCTTTATGATCAGCAGAAATTTTCCTGATCTCATGTTACGTTTATAGATGATATTGTAAAAATTTACATAAACGTTTAAAATGTCACAGTTAACAGAATGTTAATCAAAAGATGAAAATAATATCATTAACAAATGTGAGGGATTTCATTACTGCATTTTACAAAGCAAAACCTACCTTTTAAAAATAAGAACAAAACGATAATTTTCAACAATAATTTCAATGCAGAAATCGTTGTTATGTTATTTTAACTACAGTGAACTTATAAGTTTTTACAAGCAATAAGCGCTGACTAAATGAACCTCCAGGAAATTTTCCAGGCGAGGGCAAAAATTATAATATGACGTATATATATTATATAATATTGACGTCAACGTAAAATGTCTCCGTTGATCGTTAAAATAATATATACTCAGAATTACGTTGACATTTAGTACGAAAATGATCATTGACAAAATCAAACCGAAATCGGAACCAGTCCTGTATATAAAGACGTTTTCCAGATAAACATAAAACTTGGCAAATATGGCAAGAATCTATAATCTTTAGAAGATTTATTATTAAACTGAATTAAATATACAGCTTAATCAATTCCACATAATCCGCCATTCGTTTCGATCCAATTCAACACGCTTATTGAATCTCACGAACAAATACTTACAGCGAAGAGAGGAGTCCTTCTCACCCGCTATCATTCTCTTGCAACAGTCAACCCTGAACGCGTCAAGGGGATTTATGTGGAGATTTCGCAAACATATAGGTGATATCTACATGCGGCATCTCTTCATTACATCCCAGTTAAACTTAGAAAGTCACGATCAGTCGATTCCACTGAAGTAGATACGAATTATTATGTGGGATACGTAATGGTGTGGATAGTTAGGATAATGCATGACTCAATGATGATGATGATGATGATGACCGCCCTAATAATATTACTACACACGCAATCGCACACAAACGCTGGACAACACATTTGCATACTGTTCTACAAAGTGGCTCAAAAGTAATGACTAGACGTTAAGACCTCAGTTGTCTAGAATCTACAATCACTCTCAGTCTCAAAAGTAATGTCATCAGTTATCTTCTTGAGAAATTTCGAATTGAAAATGGTCTTATTTTTCTTGTCTCCGCGTTGTAATCATCCCGTTATTGATTGTTATGAGCTTCTTCCTTTACCCTGCCGTCGCCATAGCTTCTTCTTCTACGTTCAACAAGGAGGACCAATGATGATTGTCCTCATTTGTGTCCACTGACGAAGATATGCTACGACGGATCACGCTCAACAATTGAGATCATTAGCGGTTTTAGCATTCAGGTTGGTAGAGAGTTTGTCGAAACGGTGCCCCAAAGAGATATTAGACGACGACGACAATATGAATTTGAACGAGGACGATGACGGCAACATCGTCAAAGTGATCAATGACAGTTTTTAATAATAACCAATAACAATTGGTAATTGCAATAGGAGATTAAATTGGTATGACTATTCTATCAATAATTTACTAAAAATATGTCCTCAAAACAGACGGTATTAATTTTGAAACATTCTGCATAGATATAGATATACTATTGTACAAAATAACAGTTTTTAACTTTTAGAAAATAAATTAGAGTAAAACAGAACATTGTATTTAGACAATATCAAGGTAGTATTTGTAATGTAAATTTATACAGAACTAGGTGCCTACTAGATAGCTCCTTATTTTTTATTATACATTTGCTTCTGAATACGCCATGCAACAACGAAACTTAAATATATTAATTACGCATTTGTTCTCATTCGGCAAACTACATTTGCATATAATATACATTCCAAACAGAAGGGCAATCACAGTTATTGGCAAAATTTCAACATAACTGAAATAGTTTTTTAATAAGAAATTATCGAATTGTCATGAAATAGACCAGATCAACTTTTTTATTTACCCTGGTTAAAAATCACTTCATATACGACCCAAAAATTTAATAAGATACATTTTTTAATTTTTACACTGTATTTTTAAATTCTTGGAGGGCTAAGAGCCCCTGTTCCATGTTCAATAGGGTTTCAAAATTATTTTGGTACACTGATATACGCTCTACATTATCTAAAGTTACTGTTATGGCTATTTTATGACACTTAATGTAAATTAAAAAAAAAAACAAAAATAAAAAAAAACGAAATTTGGAGGCGCCGGGTATCGATCCCGGTACCTCTCGCATGCTAAGCGAGCGCTCTACCATCTGAGCTACGCCCCCCGATATATTCTTGACATTAAAAAGTTAACACAATGTTGAATGAAAGGTGAAACTGGAGCAAAAACTACCTTTAGGCAATAAATAATAATGCATTGATATAATATTACAAACTAGATCTATAAATTATTTACTTTTAGTAATCATGATTTGAGATCCAGTTTAAATCAATGAAAACTAACAGGGGGCGTAGCTCAGATGGTAGAGCGCTCGCTTAGCATGCGAGAGGTACCGGGATCGATACCCGGCGCCTCCAAAACGAAATTTTGCTAATTAGTGTATTTGCCATATGGCAACATACACTATTGGCGTCGGTCGGATGGCGGGACCTAGGGGTCGGACCAAAATTTCTCGACGTTTCATAACCTCCTAAACACTTTGGCACCATTTTTAAAAATGTTTATATATATATGTATATATATATATATATATATATATATATATATATATATATTTATATATATATATATATATATGTGTACGCGCGATAACTTTCGAAAGAGTTAATTGATTTCAACGAAATTTGGGCCACATGTTGAAATCCATCACCGCAAGAAGCCTATTTAAAATGGGCCTAATCGGGCTATTTTAAGGGTAGTTTTTAGGGGTTGAAAACTGTTTTTGGGCCCCAAAATACCGAAAAAATTCTCCGAATCGTTTCAAAATTGAAATTTAACCCTTTGGCAGTGATTAAAAAGTTTCCTCACAATTTTAATAAAATCGGCCCGACAGGACCGGATTTACAAATTTTATGAAAACACTAGTTTGCAGATAGTGACTTATTTATTGAAGGGTGTATTTAATTTGGTGTAGACGTTAGATTGATAATAATATTACAATTAAGAAAAAAATGTTATTTTAAGGGGTGTATTAAGGGGTTAAATTTTTTATTTTGCCCAAAAACAAACTTAATTTCACATAATAAAAGTATAAAACCACACGGCCCTATACAAGCAAATACACTATATTGTCGGCAGGGTTTTGGCACTGCGACCCGGGTTTTTTATTTATTTTTGAAGAGATACAATTTTATAATTTTATATTCTCTCACTGGCTACATACTAATTAACTCGAATTGTTAATTATTTTCTTATATTCTTCGATTAATTACAATCAAATAATTCTAGATGCTGATGGACTCAGCTATCGAGCGTCTATAATCTATCATCTATTAAATAATCCGTTTCTTGTTGTATTTTCGGATTACATTTTAAAAAATAGAAACAAAAAAAAATCACTTGATTATATTAATTTCTCAATTTAATTTTCAGTAATATATAGAAAAGTGATTGTAAGATAATTAAATTATCGTAGATTATAGAGGTTCGAAAACTAAGGTCATTAACGCCTGGCTGTAAAATGAATGTATTAACGAAGTACAAGAATGTTGACTCAGTTAATATTTTATGATGTCCTGTCTAGATTGTGTCTTCCTGTCAAATACAAAATTATTGTCCCGGTATGTCCATTGTTTCCGGTCAATGCCAAGGATTCGTATTTGGGCAATTTCCTCTCAATTTTTATGGTATTATGCAAATGAATTATGGATGAAATGTACACTTATTTGTGGCGTTTTCGATTCGTTGTCAAAATTAAATTAAAAAGAAACCGAGCAATCCTCGAAAAACCGTGTTTTTAAAGTTGGTTTCGATCCGTTGAACTATCAGCTAGATTTCTACACATACGGACCAAAAAATGGATGAAACGACGAACATATATCTAAAACTCGTTTTTTCGCCGAAACCTCAAATTGATTTTTTTTTTGACACTGCAAAATTTTTTTTATTCGTATGGTTGTTCGAAAATAAAAATGAAAATAATACATTACAAAAAAAGCGGCGGTTGCATGTAAAGATATTTGGTAAATCAATCATTCAAATTATATCTTAATCATTTTTCGGGATCTAAGAATCATAAGTCGGTCGAAATCTCAAATCGAATTTTTCGCCATTACAAAACTTTTTTTATCGCATGGTTGGTCAAAAGTAAAAACGAAAAAAATTGAAAAAAAAATCGCCGGTTTCCGTGCAGATATTTGGTAAACCATAATTCAAATAATAATGATTTGTGTAGCACAAATAATCTTTTACACAAAAAGAAACCTACCCATATATTAAAATCTTAAATTGAACAGCTTTCAACTGAACAAGGGTAGATTAGAAATAGGGAAGGATATGGGGTACACGAAAATGTAATACAGTTACATTCGCACGGTGTAGTTACATTTAGGTAAAACATATAAACGTATAAATATCAAATGACTAGAGCAAACAGTTCCGGATTATAATATTTTTGATACTGATGGTTGAAAACGTATTAGATTTTTTCGCACTATTTATCAAAAGTTAATTTTCATTTTCCCATTTCCCAGATGACGCGAAAGTTTTGTGATAGTGCACAGATTCGATTTAGATTTTTTGCTCAATT
Source organism: Venustoraphidia nigricollis (assembly GCA_034508555.1). Lineage (NCBI taxonomy): Eukaryota > Metazoa > Arthropoda > Insecta > Raphidioptera > Raphidiidae > Venustoraphidia > Venustoraphidia nigricollis. The sequence continues at coordinate 1,601,840 of JAVRKA010000047.1, forward strand.
TATACGTTTTCACGCTTTCTGAACCCAAGTCCAACTCATTTATATTAAGCAGTCGAAAAAAAATCTTATTATCCTAAAAACGGCATTTTAACTTAAAATTAAAAGAGTATAAAATTTTCTAAACCTAAACAGGAAATAGATTTAAATGTCATGGGTCTATCGACAAAGCTTTGTATATTAAAGTGATATGATAAACAAAAATTTTCGTATTTATTTTAAGAAGTATTCGAAATAGCAAATTACAAAATTTGGTTTCATTTGATCAGATGACTAAGTACATCTTTTCCGATTTAATGTTAGGGTTAAATATTAATGAAAAATTTGCATTGTTTTCCTAGTCAAACGGTAGGGTTGAATATATTAATAACAAAAATGCACTTACAGACTTCTAAATATTGACAGATTAAATTCAACTGTCAATTAAAAAATGTCAATTTATTACTGAAAATATTGATACTGTCTCAGCAGTGGGTAGTTTAAATAATAATCCGCGTGCGCCATCAGAATAATCTTCTGGTTACCCCCTGCCATGGTTAGAATGCAGAGTCAGTCCTATATACAAGGTGCAACACTCTGTAAGATCTAGTTTAAATTAGGGTGGCATTGTGTCGCATCTCCTTCCCTTATATCACACACACACAGTCAAATGCACATTTCATTCTGTATGGCACAATAGTTATCTGACTAGAATATGTTGTACAAACGCGCTAAAATACACAGCCGGGATCTCAATCTTGCAATATAAACCAGTGATGAACAAACCGATTTTTTTCTTTGGGCTTTGCGCATAGGATTGTCATACGTCTGGCTTTTTCTAGACACATCCAAGATCCTAACACTTTACCCGAAATGAGAACGAAATTCTAACGGGTGCGGAATTCTCGTAAATGTGACGAAAAAATAAAATTTCAAGCACTTTCATCAAAAATATTTATCTTAATCATAAAACAAGATTGCGTCTCGTTTTAAATCTTCTTAAAAAATAAAAAAACTTCAAAAAAATATATTAACCTCCTTCAAAAAAATCACTAAAAACATGAAAAATAATGAAATTTTGAGGTCGGAGCTAATTTCATTACAAAAACTTTTAATTACGTATATCTACTTTTATTAAATAGACGCCCACCTCAAAATTTCATTATTTTCATCTTTTTAGTGATTTTTTTGAAGGAGGTTAATATTTTTTTTTTTTTAGTTTTTTTATTTTTTACTTTTTAGTGGTGGATTTGATTTCGCACATTTTTGGAGATTTCCCTCGATTTCTCCAGGGTTCCATCATCAGATCCTGACCTGATGACCATGGGCCACAAAAAAAGAATTTTCCAAATCGGTTCAGACGTCTTCGAGTAATCGGGGAACATACATAAAAAACAAAAAAAAAATGATTCCGACGAATTGAGAACCTCCTCCTTTTTTTGAAGTCGGTTAAAAATCTAATCTATCGTTCGATACATAAAAGAGGAAAAGTTCGATTTTATTTTTTCCGTGAAAATATTGATTCTGGCAACTCAATTCATAAGAGATTGGTAAGTTTTCGGTTTCCTTTCGACGAGACAAGGCCGAAACGACAACTCTTTGAAAATATCGAGCTGATATTGATACGTAAAATTATCTCTTTTTTAGTCCAAACCAAATAAAAAAACTTACGGCGGGCGGGGGGCTCACAAAGGTCTTTCACAGTAAAGTGCAAATTCGGGAAGGTCTACAAGCGCGCTGACTTACTGACCAACGACCTAACGAGATTCGATAACTTTTTTCGACCCGTTTCCACAGATCCGATCGACTTGAACACTTTGCAGGCATGCATATTTGCGATGACAATATAATAATGTTATTTCTTCGAAAAAAAGCTTGTTTTTTATTTGCCAAAAAGTGATTTATTATGTTTAAGATCTAAGATTGTATTTGAACAGTTTAAGAAGCACTGGCATTAAAACAGACGTTTGAAGGAAGCTGTATCTAAAGGACGGCAAATAAAGGACGTTAGGGTAAAGTTTGTATTATGTATGTATTACGCAACAACAGGGGATGCGTTCTAGAATATATATAGTGTTGAGAGAATGCAGTATGCAATGCGGAGATTCGGGAATACAACTATAAGGAACAGGGAAATAAGAACATAAAGTACATAGGAAGAAAAATGGAATATTGACATATGTATTCGCAGGCTGTTTGCTTGACACGGGTCAAAGGTTAGATGAATTTTGTATTGAATAAAGACCTACTACGGATATTATGAAATACAATAAAAGGAAAAAGTCTGCGAAAAACAAAATTAAAAAGAACTAGAACACACTAGCAACTCGGAAAACAATGAAACTATTGAATTGCAAAAATGATAAAAAATAATTGTAATCAGATTATTTTGCTTTATCAAAAAAATATCACGGGGATGTAAATTCATATTTTTAATGTTTTATTATTTTCTAAATGAAAATTGATAGTTCTGTCGGTTGATCAGAACATAGGAACTGAGAGTTTTTAATAGAAGGACCAAATTATCATGATACGTGAGAACTACTGCAAAAAGGCAATACTATTTTAAGAGTATAAATTTATTTAAAAAAAATTCGTGAACGAAGCATTTTGACGAGTTGTAATATTATGTTAAAGCGAGTGACAGCAGATTTAACAGTCACTCGAGCCATAATACCATTACGAATAAGATATGTACTGAATTTTTTCCACGTACCTCCTCTAAAATTGCTGATTTTCAAAGAATTTTTAAAATTTTTGACAGTTCAAATCTGAGCAAGATTACTTCCAATTGTAGGCTGCATTCAATTCTCATCCGGTTAAACTAATTTTTCTTTACGTAAATTTACAGCACTAGTGTTAAAAGTGTCATTTCACTACCGTTATAAGGAATGAAAGGATATATTTTATAAAAGGGTGTGCAAAAAAAAGATATATATATATATATATATATTTAGGAATAATAAATTACATACTAGTTTATTACTAAATGCTTTTTTTAAAGCAGTAACATTTGCATATAAATATTTTTTCCATAAAAAACAGACTGAAAAAATAAAGAAGGAATGTTATTTAAATATGGAGACGAGTCAACTCTGACAGTAAAACATAGGCACCCCGATTGAAAAGTGTAAAAAAAGTAGAATTTAAACGACTTTTTTATATTTACATTTATGCACATATTTAAATATTGTCTTCTGGATCATTAGAGGCGTTTTATGTTCAACCTCAAAAAGTTGTCTTTGAATAATACAAAAAGGCGTTTAATGAACTTGCACGAACAGTTAATCCTTGCTGAGAAAACTTCTAATTGGAAAAGACAACTTTGCAAAGGTACACTAATCCTGCTTTTATTTATTAATTTCAATGGACATAAATAGATCGTGTTTTTGTTGCTTGACGTTGACGAAATAGGTTACCTACTTTTAATATTAATCCTTTATGAAACTGGCTTAAGGAAACTTGAGGACAAAATCGACGTACACGCGAGTGAAGCAGCGAACTAAAACTAGCAAGTTTTCATCACAATACAAAATAATTATTAAAAAATCTATTGTTTTAGTTGAAAAATTTGAAAGACCCGAAGCTGTTGAAATTTGATATTTTTTTGTTATAAATAAGTCATAGGAAAAAAAATGTTTTTTTCATTATGGCAAACGTTTGTAAACCAGTGTCTTACGTCATACGAAGAAGGGATAGACTATTGTTTCCAGTAACAATATAATCATCACAATGAAAAATCATACCGTAACGGTCGTCGTTAAGTTCATAGGTAGGTATACTATCTAAAATAAATATAAAAATAAAATTCTAGAGTGGGTAACACGTAAGCAAAAAAAATGTTAGAATTTGCAAATTTTTATTTTTTAAATTATTTCACTATACCTACTAAGAATAAAGTCCGGTTGTACCGCATTTATTAAAAATTAAATCACTTTACGTAAGTCGAACTTGCTTTTTTTTCGAATGTATACATCTTTTGACTGTTGGGAGTAAAATGTTAGCAGGCAACGGAAGTAGCACACGCACAGCTAACGAAAATTCGACAGTATGAAGTTGACCGCGTTAACGAAAACTAGACAGTATGAAATTGGCAGCGCTACCAAAAATTCGACAGTATGAAGTTGACCAAGAGACAGATGGACGAAATCAATGCACTCTCTGTCATCTGGAAACTATATTATAATATACTAGACGACTATAACCTTCAGCGGAACTTATAATATCGTGTTTTTGAGTACTCAATGGATTGAATATAAAAGTAAAACCCCAAATAACATTTTGAAAGCGTTTTCAAATATTTGAGGTTAATTTTTGCAAGTATTATTCTTAAACGTTATGAAGATTTTATATCAATACATTATTTGCATGTATTAAAAATTAGTTTTTAATCACGCCAAAGAAATAAAACCCGGGTCGCAGTGCCAAAACCCTGCCGACAATATAGTGTATTTGCTTATACAGGCAGTGTGGCTTTATTATGCGAACTTAAATAGGTTTTTGGGCAAAATAAAAAATTTGACTTCTTAATACACCCCTTAAAATAACATTTTTTTTCTTAATTGCAATATTATTATCAATCGAAACTCTATACTAAATTATATACACACTTCAGTAAATAATTCACTATCTGCAAACTAGTTTTTTCATAAAATTTGTAAATCCGGTCCTGTCGGGCCGATTTTATTAAAATTTCTGGAACACTTTTTAGTTACTACCAGAGGGTTAAATTTCATTTTTGAAACGATTCGGAGAATTTTTTAGGTATTTTGGGGCCCAAAAACATTTTTCAACCCCTAAAAACTACCCTTAAAATGGCCCGATTACGCCCATTTTAAATAGGCTTCTTGCGGTGATGGATTTCAACACGTGGGCCAAATTTGGTTAAAATCAATTAACTCTTTCGAAAGTTATAGCCCGCACACATATATACCTATATATATATATATATATATATATATATATATATACATATATATATAAACATTTTCAAAAATGGTGCCAAAGTGTTTAGGAGGTTATGAAACGTCAAGAAATTTTGGTCCGACCCCTAGGTCCCGCCATCCGACCAACGCCAATAGTGTATGTTGCCTTATGGCAAATACACTAATAACTTCAAACGAGCATTTATAAGCAAAGTAAAAAGGGGCATAAATGCTTTTAGAAAAAAAATTGCATCTTATAGAAACGGAGACGTTCAAACACTTTGACGAAATTTGACGACACAGAATCGTGCTTTCCATACAAGAACATAGGCTGAGAACCAGAAAATCGACCGATGGATGTATCCACGTGTTATATACACAGTTCAGAATATGGGAAAGCTATAAGGGCGGTTACGACACGTGTCTAGTTCATCTTACACGGGGAAGAAATAATCCCTTGGGAATGTAAGGAACGTCGTTACCACACCTGCTTGTGTACATAATATTACTTTTAGGAGAAATTTGCCTAATTTAAACGACGTGGTATTACTATGTAAATTATCATAAAAATGTCACGTTTTAGAATGTTAATATGATTATTTTTACAGAAATGAAATATCTTGATATTAATAGAACAGTAATGCAGATTTAAACAAAGGGTATTAAAAATAAGGATTAACTATTCACATTTTGATGTTTTATTATTTTTATACACATGTCGTATTTATTAGCGAATCTTTTGAAGACTCTTCAGTTCATGTTTAATATAAAATACGACAGGGGAATTTTCTTCTAATCATAAACAAATTACAAATGTTGAAAAAAAGTGTATTAAAATAAAAAAAATACATTTATATACTTTTTTATTTAATGGCGTTTTAAATGTTCACGCAGAAATAAATAAATAAAGAGACTCCTTTAAAACAATAGTCAACGATAATAACATTTTTAAAAATAAGTTTCCTTAATTTGATAAAAAAAATGTACAGTCGGAAGTAATCTTTTAGTTTTAAGTATGTCTATGTTTAATTAGATCGTCATAATAATTAACAGTTCTGATAGCTGAGTACAATATGTAAAGAAGGAGACAAGCAACCATAAACACTATGAAGCCACAAAATACAAAGAAGGTTACAATGTCCAAGAAGAAAACTTGGTACCAGGGCATGTCGGTGGCCGAAGTATGCAATGCCCAGCCTCCTTTATTACGAATCACATATTCAATCCACCAGATAGCTTTGTCCAGAGGTTTTTCTGGCTGGTCGTGCAACAAATCCGACACTTTGGATATTTTATCACGGTATCTACATAACAACAAAAAAATACCATACTAAAATACAGCAATGAAGACAGTAGTTCAAACTAGGTGTGTTTATACAATGTTCCTCGTTACTCCAGTTTATTTAAATCCTACCAAAAACATACATGTGAAAACGGATACAAAGTTAACAAGTGGGTTTGCCAGCTTTGCCGAAAAAAAAACGAAGTGAGATCTAAGGGGGGGGGGTGGGGCGAAAAGGGCTCGAAATAGTTCGTGTAAATATAGCATACTGCTTTGCGAGAACTTGATAGAAATATACAGTAACGTTTAGTTTCTGTAACTTGAAGCATGAAGGAACATTGCTCAACTGAAATGTTGAGTAACGTTTTCAGAACTTGGAACATACATTGTTCCTTAGGTGAGTCTTTATACTTACATTGGTGATCGAATCAAAATATTAATGGCCACATATAAATCTTTTTCAGACATTGACTTGAAATCGATTTTCAATCCAATTCCCATTTTCTCAACACGATCTGCATTCCATCTTTGATCGCCCCAAAACGGCATCATCAACATCGGAACTTTATGATCAATGGCTTCTTCCATTGACAATAATCCTCCATGTGTTATAAACAATATTACGTTTGGATGTCCTAGAAGAATCTGTACGTATTATATTCAATGCAACTAAAACTAATTCAACAGCCCGAAATGTACCTAGTACAGCATTCTGTGGAAACCATTTAGCAACTTTTACATTAGGCGGTTGGTTGGGAATTGCAGTATTACTGTCCCATTTCCATAGTATTTTGTACGGCAATTTAGCAAACACATTTGTCAAAATTGTAACTTGTTTTTTGCCGATATTTTTCGTATTCATATCAACTCCCAAACTGAAATATATAACTCCTCTTCTGGAACTATTTATATAACGCTTTAAATCCTTGAACAACCAATTTATTAATTAGCAAAATGTCACTAGGCTTTTAAAATAGTGTACCTTATGCTTGGGTTTTCTACTTTTTCTACTTCAATGTACCAAAAACTAAACCATCAACCGTTTTTAATAAAATTTGATACAGGAATTGCAATCCACCACTGCACTAAAAAATGCGGCTGGCTAGTGTGGTCAATATATTAATAAAACACATTTGGTAACACCAGTTCTGCAAGCTTCATTAATTAAATGAATCATTTTCTCACCTTAGATAATGGCTGCACAGTTCTGAATCGATTTATTCCTCCAATATCAATTACATTCGGTAAAGCAGGTCTAGTCATTCCAATATGACTTATTAGAGAGTTAGCAAGAACCAAAGTAACACGTTTTTCAATGTCACCAATATAAGAAATATTATTACCAAAATTACTTCTCGCAATCTGATCTTGAATCGGTAATGTCATGAAGTAATGAAATAAGATTGTTCCGAAAGAATGAAACAAATTGATCAAGCGTTCGTACAAAGTCGCAGGTGAACTAAAAGACAGCCAACTGTCGGTCATATATCCTGGATGGAGAAATGAACCAACGGTGAACAAGTCTTTCGGTGTCATATCTAATGACGAAATGCCAATAAACGAACAGTTGAATCGTTCGGCAAAAGCCGTCATGGCCGGATACAAACCCCATTCGACCAAAACCAAATCAAAATGTTCATCTGAGTCGTTGATGATATTTTGAACTTTCTCTTGAGACAATATAAAATCAATTACATTACTCGCTTTCAAGATCACCTGGAATAGCAATCTAAATTGTCCCAATCCTTGGAGTGATTTGTCCCAGTATGGATTATTATTCACTTCTTGAAACTTGATTTCTACTCCTAGTTTTGTCGGATTTATTACAATGACTTCATGGCCACGTTCCATTAATTCTTTGATGATGGGTTGGAAGAACAATTGATGACTTAATGACGGCGATGGTAAGACTGCCAGAATTCGGGCACTTCTTACTGAACTCAGTAGAGTATTAATTATAATTAAGAATAATACGTAAAAGCGTGTGATATTCATTTTAATGTGATTCCATCGAAGAAAATAACTTAGTCAAAAACTGTGATGCTGTTTAAAAAATAAACTTTTCCTCGATTAGATTTTTCCCCACTGATTGGCAAATTCACTAGCATCAAAAAATGTTCTTCAAAAAGCGGTAATATTTTATCAAATTATATGCCTTTACGCAATTTTGATTTATAAAAATATTTCTCTACAACTGCTTTTCATATTTCAAAGTTATCCTTACCTATTTAAATGTAAGTTTTGAAACAATTTCTTAGCCCCCTCTATTGAAAAAAAAAACAACAATTATTTTTATACATTCCAGAAAGATCAAAAAAATATCTTGTTATTCTAAAAAAATACGCGACTATTATTTCCAACTCGCCGATAAAAAACACTGAGTTTAATTTTGGACCGAAAAACACAAGTAACAAATTCATCCAAAATGCATTACAACCGTTGACACATTTTTCATTTGAAGACACTATTTAGAATTATCAAAATAATAATTTAATTTCATTTTTATAAAAATCAAAAATTATAGCGCAAATAGCAACGACATTTTGAAAGTGCAAATGTAAACTAAGATATGGGTATAAAATGACATAGTCATCGTTTCCATTGTTTTGTAACAATAATGAATAAAATGGCTATAAAAATATGGGTAACAATTAATCAGAATAAAATAAATGAGGTCATTACATACGTAAATGAATTAATATTTTAAGGAGTCAATTTCGACCCATGTTTGTTTCACTAAGCTAATTCAATCAACCTTTCATACGATAGTGTTGGTGTCCTATTACAAAAACGAGTTCCTAAAAATATTTTTTTCATGATTAAATTTTCGGGGAGGAGTATTGAGAAAAAAAAACAAAAGGTATATCAAATTGCTGCAAGGGCATTTCATAATTTTTAGTTAGAATACCCCGCATGTATGAACAAAACTGTAAATAATTCTGAAATATTAAAATATACCCGAATAATAAAAAACAGCTCATATTATGCCCCAATATGAAAGTATAAAAATTTCTCACTGAATTTTTATGTGAAAAAATATTGTGGGAAGAAAGTGGGCAAGAATTACTACATCGTCGAAATAACGAATATTGCGGTTGTTGAATAGGTTTTGAATTACCAAAGCTACGTCTTTAGCAACAAAATAATATAAAATGAACTGAAAATATACACGGAAAAATCTTATTAATTCCGATGAACCTTGTGTTAAACAAATAACGAAACATCGTTATTTTGCTACAAAACTACAAATACGAGACCATTAATACAACAGTTGCAAATCGTTATTCTTCGAGCTCTCTAGTACTAAACGTTTGAACTATTACATCGCTGAAAACGGCGACAGTCGCTAGTAAAGACACCAACCGTCCCTCTGTAGTCGACAGTACAAAACTAGAGTGTATTCAAGCTGCCACAACAGCTGCTGTGAATCCCCTAGTGAGCGGAGTTGACGCGCAAGTGATTGCAGAAGTATTTATCCGCACAGACATAAACCGTCCGCTATAAAGAGAGCAAACAGTATATTCTGCGTTATTCTAGATGGCCATAGTGGATGGATACAGCATAGATACACACCAACATACGCAGCCAGTTAGCCGGCGCCAGTTCAACCTCGACACGACGTAATTAGCCTAAATTCCACAGGTAACACGCGTTTATTAAATATATTTTTTAATCCAAATGTCCTAATCATTGATTATTCTAACTAATGGCTTTTATCGAAATATATATTTTTTTAAACTAAAAACTTGAGTCTTTTGTTAAACTTTTACATATTCAAAAAATTATTTTTTTCAAATTTTCAATCTGAAAGTGCGACAATCGATATACAGACAGACAGCAGAGAGACGTTTTTTTAAAAATCATTTTTTGGGCTCACCAAAAACTCAAAATCGATTGTGTTCACGAATGCAAGACTTCTATATTTCAATATAATATATGTATATGGATATGGTAAAAAAACATTTAATAATTTATATTCAAAACGCACTTCTGAACAAAATAATAAGAATACAACAGGTCGGTAAATGGGAGTTGTAATTAACTCCTATAACATGAATGTACATTATGATTTCCCCGAAGAGCTTCTCAACTTCAGGTTTCTCAATTTCAGCAGCAATTGAGCACTTCGCTACATCGCAACGGTTCTCAAACTGTCAGAACCTACTGATATCTAGAGTTAAGAGCGAACTAGCGGGTTAAACTGACGCGCACGGGAACGAAATCGCGAAAAGAAAAAATTGTATGTTTGATGCACAATCACGCCGTAACCACAGAGCGGATTTACCAATTTGTTTTTACAGTTAATTATTTTGTAACCAGTAGTTCAATAGACGAACCAAAACTACCCTATCGATCCAGGGCCGGATTTCGGGGCGGGCAACCGGGGATACAGCCCCGGGGTCTCCACAATAAAAAATAGGCTTCGAACCACGATGGGACAAAACCGTCTATCAAAGCTTTCTTTCCTGAGCACTGAAAATGATTTACTTCGGGAACTGGATTTCAGCGAAATCATCAACGATTTTTCGGCGAAAAAAGCTCGGAAGATTCCGTTCGTTAACGCTAAAATTTAATTTCAGATAATTCTTGTTTCCGATTATATTTATATGTTTGTTAAATAATAAAAGAATCTATACTTGGTTTCACAATAAATTATTTATTGGAAAAATCGACTGAAAAAAATTGTCCATTGTAATTAACCGAAATAAATCAGCCGACGACACTCTCTTCTGTAGCGCGCTCTTGATTGGTCACTTTCATTAATTAATTACTAATTAACTACGTTATCAAAAAATTCCAAACATGGATTTTTGGGCTCAGAATATTTTTCTCTTTCGATCCCAACAATTGGATGCGCGATTTCTGAGACAGCCGGTATATAGGAATACGACCCTCGTTTACCCTGCCTCAGTTATTCTGACGGACCAAATAAACGTGTCGGCATATACAAGGGTTGCTTCTATATACAATCCGCACACCAACATACGTACATGCCTACTTAAATGTCATTTACACAATAGATTACAAAGTAAGGAAAGGTAGGGTGAACTAGATTAACCTCTAAATTTATACAGACTGGAAAAATCAGTTATGAAACACAATTTTATTTACAAACTAGAATAGTAGCAGGTAAATTAAATTTCTTTCAGTAATGGGAGTAAATAGACGGGCGTTGAATTTTTTTCGAGTTTTTTTTTATATCTTTTATGGTTCTTCAAACGTGAATAATAATAGATGGTACATCTAGGGCGGCATGAAGTATATATATATATACCCCTTTGGTGAAGTCCGCATTTTGTCACCAGACTAGAGATGGGAAAAACGGGTCTTTTTAGTGATCTGCATCTTTGCATCTGGATCCCGTATGTGAGCCGACTCACTGAACCGGTTCAAAAAGAGCCGAGTTCTGAATATGGTACTGCAGTCTGCCACTGAGTTACCTGGTTCAGTCAATCATATCACGACCTGTATAGAATCAAGAATGCATAGCCAAACATGTGCATGAGTCATTTGAGCTGACAGATGCATCAAAGCAACAATTGATACGTAAGTGTAAAATGTGCTTCTGTGTGTTAAGTGTTTCACTGAGTTATGCGGATCCGTTGATCCGTCGGCTCAAAAAAAAGTGAGTCGGCTCTCACGGATCTTCTGTCGGAGTCGGCTCTTTGAACCGGTTCAGATCTGAGTTACCCAACTCTAAGGTCTACTCAAGAGTAACATAAAATTGATAATTCGATCGATTCGACTCGAAATATCAACTTGAAGTCTAGAGCAAATTAGCACTAGGAGATGAGGTTTTTTTATATATTACAGCTTTATAAAAAAATACCATCCGATTGTACAAAAACAATAATCTACTACATGTAAAAATATACCCCTTTGGTGAAGTTTACATTTTGTCACCAGACATCCGTCGTCGGTAGCAACACGTCAGATTCCAATATAAAATTTAAATTGGAAATTTCCGATATTTGCATCAATAAAATTCCAATTTTTATTTGCAACATCGTTCTATGTTTAGAAAATAAAACAACAGTTTTTGAACTTTTCCAATTTTTCCACGTCAATAAGCATTATCAATATGATGTCAAACAAGTTTCACAACAAATTACTTTTTCTCATTTTCAATTTGTTAGCGAAATTCCATTATTACTATTTTTAAACACCGCAATATCTGTATAGAGTACACTTCATAATATGTACATAAGCTGTGACCTGTAGACAAAACTGCACAAAACTTAAATTGTGCTAAAATAAACTTGGTCCACAATTTTCGTTGCAATGAAAAAAAAACAGCACTGCCGAAAGCCGTTCGTCTGAATCCAAATGCTTTTTTATCACATCGTATAGTTTCACGAACCGAGTACATTTTAAATTCAAATAAATTCGCAAAAACCATTTCAAATTTATTTAAATGTAGTTGATTACATATTATAGATTACAGACGCTCGATTTCGATTTACTCGCACCAACAACATAAGCTGTCTTGATGCAAGTGAGCTTTTTTCATTGCTTCGAAATGCAGTTTAATTTTTTCAAAATGCAACTCAATCTAAAAAGTTTTTACGCCATGCAATATTAAGAAAAGTCGACATAAGCGCTTTTGTACTTTGGCCACTGCAATAACGCATAATGGTTTCTACAATGGTGAAATGTATTTTCAACAACATTTTTCGTCGCTCCGTGGGGACAAACAATGTTTTGCATTGAAACAAAACCTTATATATAAAAAACTTTTCAAGTAGGTAATCGTAATTAAAGGCACCTCTCTCAAAACAATTTATACTCGACAGTACATAAAAGTGTACAAGACGATCAAAAAAACGTTATATTCAATTAGTCTATATGTATCTTAAAATTTATTTTTAGTTATAATCACGGCACGTTTTTCTACTTAATTTTGTAACCAATCTATCAGTTTATAAATCAAATTTGCTAAAAAAAAATAACATGAAGCCAATACGTTTGCAAAAAGTAAGTTTGCAGGAAGTCAAGGACGTTTGCAGGAATGCAAAGAAATCTGCAGGAGCGCAAATAAGTCTACAGAAAGGCATGCAAATCCGCAGGAAAAAAGTATAAAGTCTGCAAGTCTTTCCTGCGGACATATTTTTTTTCTGCAATCATTGCAAACAAAAATATTACTTGCGATTAATAATTAGTGAAAACAAATACAAAAATAGGTTTATATCACAAATTGTACTTGAAAGTATTTTTATCGGTAGAACGTTAAAATTGCATATGGTAAAGTTTGATCAGCCCTGGTTTGCAAATAGGCTACAACACTTCATTTATTTATTTACAATGGCAGAGCCTACACACTTCAACGAACAAAGATTTTTTTTTGTTAGAATTAATTAAACTGGATGACACAATAAACTCCAACGCGAAATTGAAATAAGACAAAAAATGTTTATTCTGAACGATCAGAGGTTCCAAATTTAACCATAATATTTACTAAGTACAGGGTTAAGGAAAAATCAACATAGATTGGACAATAATTGGAATCAGGGGCGTAGCTACCGCCGTATATGCCGTATCAATTATACGGGGCCCCCGGGCCACGGGGGCCCCCAACGTGCGTAAGCAAAAATTAATAAAAACTTCCCAATTTTTTTTTTATTTCAGAAATGACAAAAGTCAAAAAAAGCTATTTCTTTTTTTCCCGCGTAAAGCGTGCGTTCAAAAGTTGGCAACACCCTACATCGGTTATCGCGGGCTGCGGGATTTCTCCGTTTAAGTCATTTACTTCAACGGGGGAAGGGCCCCCAAACATATTTTTATACGGGGCCCGGCCAAGGCACGCTACGCTTCTGATTGGAATAAAAATGTATTTATTGTAATGTCTCGCGGTTGGTCACGAATGTAGAAAATGAGATTTTATAAATTCATTAACCTGGTAGTCTTAGCCGACGTCTGGAAAATACTGCCGCCAAAGTTTTGACAAATTATTCACGTCAACCACTTTTACATTTTTTCATTCGATATAGTAAAAAATATTTTTAAAAAACTTTTCTTTATTACTTATTAATATTTTTCAGCAATCAAAATTAATCTAAAGTATGTTGAATTTCTTTTTAATATTGTGAAACAATTGATTAGCAAATATAATATTTATTCCAAACACATTAAAAAAATTGAAAAATTCGACAAAGTTAAAAGGAAAAAAAATTAAATAATACTTAAGAAATTTCGTAATTTTGTACAAAATAAATATTAGTATATATGTATATTGTATACATGTATCACTTGACAAATATTTATAATAGAAGAGAAAAATAAAGAAAAACTAAACAAAAGAAAAAAGCAGTAATGGAAAAACTAGGTGGCGCCACTTACATCAGTCTACACTCAAAACGTTCATATACAGTGAGTTCGTAAAATAGAAGCATCAAACATAAACTTTCAAGGGTCATTTTCTGGTAGTTTTGGCGCCTGTTCGTTACATATATATGCAATATCCGGCTTCGTCCGGGTAGACCTAATTTATTATAACATAAATTGAGAAAAAACGACGTATGGTGAGTCAAAAATTTTCACATTCATCCGGACTTGCCAAGCACAATAAAGATTGGTTTATTTGAGCCTATTATCAGTTCTTATTATTATTTTTAATAAGAAACTGAAAATCCTATTGATATTTGAACCAGTTCTCAGATTAAAACTTCAGAACTGGGGGCTTGTAATAGAGAAATGCTGAAAAATCCATATTATAAACATTCTCGAGAGTCCGCACGGAATTTATCAAAGGGTGAAAAATTCGCGAAATAGTAGCCGCAAAAATAAGTACGTATTATATTGAGCTTGAAAGCTGCAACAGAAATACCAAGTTTCATGTCATGCACTGCATGTCAATAACAGGAAGCTTTTATGCAAAAGATGTACATCTACCCATCTAGTTGATGAAACATTATTAACAATGAGGATAAGACAATAAAAACGTTCTGCTAAAGACAATTGTTCTAATTTAAGAAACGTTAATAAATGTATCCATTAATTCTCAGTGAAAAGGAGAATTTCGAAAACTATAGAATTTGTTTGCTTTCGAGAACAAACAGTGTATCGCAGAACGTCTATCATGTTTTAAAACAAAATACGATTTTGCTATAATCTATCATGTAATTAAACATATAGATCTGTCACTCGTTAAAAAAATTGAAATTACTTACAGTAGAGTTCTTAACTTCTTAATACGTAACTACCATGTCATTCTGACAGCGCTCACC
Source organism: Venustoraphidia nigricollis (assembly GCA_034508555.1). Classification (NCBI taxonomy): domain Eukaryota; kingdom Metazoa; phylum Arthropoda; class Insecta; order Raphidioptera; family Raphidiidae; genus Venustoraphidia; species Venustoraphidia nigricollis. The sequence goes on from JAVRKA010000047.1 coordinate 1,617,247, forward strand.
TGAAATTAAAAGAGAAGTCTGTTAATAACAAAAATAATAGTATCTAAAATTTTTAAATGGAAGTTACAAAATATTATTATTTAATAATAGAAATTAGTTTCACGGGTAATTGGAATAAAAAATCAATTTAAACACTCATTGATTGCAAGGTTTCGTCTTTATTAAATCAAGACTTTTTCAAGCTCTAATTTCTATTATTACATATATTGGAATTGAACTTTAAAGATGAATTATTATTTAACTTTGATTTTTTCATCGATATTGTCAAAAAAGTGCATTCCTGGTTTTTAAGTTCCATTTTTACAGACCTTTTTTTATTGAAAGTTGGTATATCCGTATTCATAATTTTATTAATCTTGAAAATCGCACGGTATTGAACAAAATGCAAATAAGAATTAACACTGAATTAAGTTAAGCATTAATGCAACTTCCTCAGTAACTATTCTTACAATAACAAACAATTAACATAATAAATATCATAATATTATTATTACTTTGCTTATAAAAAAATAAGCCAACCTGTATAAAATATTTATTCAAAGGATTATGAACACCAAGTAGAAAGAGGCGTGTAATAATGTCAACAGATGCTATCATCAAAAGCAATATTGGAATCGCGGTTATGAGGTCGTTTTGGAGTCAAATTCACTCCTTCGTGGATCGAATTGCAATTACTAAAATGTTATTTATTGCCCTAACGTCGTCTTGTTCAACAGGGATTAACTAAGTTTAAAAAAAAGCCATCAAAAACTACTGCCACTTATTCTACGTACCTAAACAAAAGAAAAGAAACACGAAATAAATTTTACGAAAAAAAAATGAATTTAGCGTTATCTATTCTCCCTGTAATTTAAAATATTTTGTTCGATTAACTAAATGAATATTTCTTTAAAATTGCTCATCTTAATACTACAGAACCGATTAATCAATTGACGTTTCTTTTATCCAGCGTTCGCCATTTCCGTTCTGTCAACCATTTTCGTTTATCCGGCCATCTGTCAGTTCCTTTTCTGTCGAATAATTATGACTTTACTATGTTAAGATGAAACGATTTAAAAAAGAAATTAATCTTTACAGAAACACTCAAAATATACACCAAGAACTATAATGTATTTAATTTTGATAAAAATGGGTTTACTTACAAGCTGATACAAAATATAAATCAAACAAGCCAATAGGCATTATTTTATGGAAGTATTTTTCAATGTAGTATTTATTTTCTAAGCAAATCCTCTAGACATTCCAGTTGTAAGACTAAAAGGTCAAAAATACAAATTGCTAAGGTACTAAAAGTGCAAATTTTTTAACAGTTTTTTCATAAAAATACACACTTGACCTTCACTCAGATTCCATAATATGCATGAACAGAATGCCAAAACAAGACAGCCTTCAGAAAATATAAACAGCTATTCAAATTTATCGTATTATGATAATTAACACATTGTAAGAAATGTAAAAATTTCAAACAAATGAGTTTTCATTTCACATTTTTTTTTGTTCTAATTTAAAAATACTAACAGATATCTTCATAACAAATAGCTCTAATTAAATTAAATGTAAATAATTTGGAACTTCTTTCGAACTGAGAAACCAAAAATGAAAAATATTTTTTACGGTTATTTTTAATCCACTAGTTAGTTCCTACATAGAAATCAACAATTTTTATTATTGAATAATTAATAATTTTTAGACATTTTACACGAAATTCTCGTTAAGTATATTAGATTTCGAGTTTAGAAAAACGGATAGGTTTGAAAAACGGCGAATTTTTTAATAAGTTGCAAATAATATAAAAAGCGTTAAAACAAGTATCTTTTTGTTTTTATCAACTGCCAAAGATGTCGGGTCCTAGTATCAACATGCTTTTAACTTATTAATACAAACAATATTCAACATGTGAAAAATATAAAACATCTTAATCAGGTCCTGGAATCACAAATCGAATGTACATATAAACGTTATATTCAGAGGAAAAATGTGTAACGGAGTGCATTGGGGTAAAAAGTAATTTGACAACTTTCAAAGTGGGATCTTACAGTCACGGATGCTGGAAGAAGAATACTCCGTTCCATTTAAATATATATTTCATGTTTCTTTCAAATATTACATTCATATCTTCTTTTAACACGTTTATATTAGCTCTACTGCATGTTGTATGTATGTAAAAAAAAATGGCAACTTGAGTTTCATCCAAATGTCCAATTCACGCGAAACTTTTCGAACGTATGTAGTTTTGATGACAGTACAATATTCTGATATAGAAATAAATCATGTTGTGGAAGTGACGGTGCTGATGCGCTTATATCAATTTACCAAAAAGTAGAAAATACATTTCTGTTTCTTCTATAGTAATTAAAAACGTAGGACATACTCGACGAATTAAATGAAATATAGGTATATATACAGTTAGCGAAGCACGCTTTTAAACTTTGTAGAAGAAAAATAATTTATTTTCTACTTTTTAGTGCGCTTACTTTATTTTTTTTTGTATATATTCATTGTTTTCTTCATAAACATTTTAAAATGTCTATGAAAGCATATTCTGCGGCAAGAAATTCATGCATGACAAAGAAATAGTCAAGAAATTTTTGTTGTAACAGCGAGCAAGTTCTGTGAGCTAAGGTATCTACGGTATGAAAAAGTGACAGGGCTATTGTATTGTTCTTTCCAAGCTTTGAATTTTACTTTGAGAATTGGTGAAAATATTTTGAAAATAATTTGAGTTCCTCATTAAAACTACTATCATTAAAAAAAACATTGAAAATTGCCACAAAGTTCTGGGTATGTGGTAGTCATTAAGGATAGTTTTAATGACTACAAATACATCTCTAACTTAATATTTTGAACTTAAAAAATACGAAAATATGCCAATATTGTGAGGGCATAAATGTTGGGGACGAAAAAGGTACTCGGTATGTAACAATATAAAAAGTGAAAATCCAATATTTCAATTTTATTTTGACTCTGGTTTTTAAAAGAAAATTACCGTAAACGTTTATAAGGTGTACGCTTCAACATCGGTATGCGGTCGGTGTTATCAATAAACCATTAAGGATATTGATTTCCCCGAGGAAAATTTATGTATGCGGAAAATAACACAGCTACAGTAAAATTCTGTGGACCTCATTTCACTATTTTAACTTTTAAGGCTGTCGGAACGCTCCGAACTTTGTTTGTGCTGAGACACAGCGGTAAGGGGCAAGGTAGGCAAAAGACATATTGTGGGTGTGGCTTTCTTTAGCTCTGTCTCGCTCAAATCATTCGCACGTTTCAATTTTTAGTTGGTGCCAACTACGAGGCTAAAAAATTTTATTGCAAGGGTGCCGCTGTCGACAGATTACTCTCATTTTTGGGAATATTTTGAAGATTTAAAAAACTTTTCCGAAAAAAGAAGAGTCACTTTAGGTTTGTGATGGAACAGTTTTGTGAAATAAGTACGAATAAGGTCGTAGTGTGACATTGAAAACGTGTGTTTTTTGGCACAATTAATGCCAACTTTTTTCTAGTAAATCGTACATAAATTACAAAAGTAGTCCATTAGAGACCTAGATTTGTCCTTTATCTTCCTTATAAAGAAAGAATTTTTGCAAAATGTTGACCAATAAGTCTACAATCATGATGACAGCCGAAGCTCTATTTTTGGCTTAAATTCAGAGCGTTCCGACAGCCTTAAAACACATTTCACACCAAACAGATTAAATAATATGTAGAAGATATGGATGTACATTAAATACGAGTATAGCGAATCCGGCTTCGCTCGAGTTAAGTTCTGTGTGTAAAAGCCGTGTCTAAAATAGCCTGCGGGGTTGATAGTCCACATTAAGTTAAACTGGATATTGATAAAAACAATTCTTTGCAGGATAACCATGAACTTAAACAATTTTAATAATCTTAGTAGTTAAATTATTGACAAAGACAACAGTAGATTTCAATCAAGTCTACCGTACCGAATCGTCATGTTTTCGATACCAGTATATCAAGTTTCATTAAAATCGATTCAGTCGTTCTCGAATGACTCTAGTAGAAACAAACAGAGACATTTTATTTACAGGTACTGATTAAAAGCAAAAAAAAATTGAAGTTAACACTTCCCTGTTTTTTATTTTAGACTGTGGAATAGAATTTCCTATAGTTTCAACTTGGTTATTTTTTCAGCGAAGTTTTACTGTATCAATATCAATGCTATTTATACAGGTATACCAACCACATAAGTTAGTAACGATTTACGATAAAGATACGGCAAAAAATATACCTATATAAAAAAATATTATGTTCACTTAATTTACATTACCTACGTTTTAAAGGTAATAGTCCAAGCTTTGACCGTATATACCACAGTCTACTGAACAAAACTACTAAAATATTATTTTTGGATTTAACAGAAACACATCAAATCATAATCCGACCCCTAGGTCCCGCCATCCAACCGACGCGACGCCAATAGTGTATGTTACCATATGGCAAATACACTAATAATAATACGAGCGAATTTATAAGCAAAATCTATTTAAAAAGTAAAAGTGTTTGAGGGATATTCCAGTGATGAAATTAACACAGCAATGAATGCTAAATATAAATACATGTATACATAAAATTAATATGGAGTATCTACATTAGTATAGCATCTCGTGCAGGTAATTTACTGAACGTACATAAAACCTGATTTCGCTTACCTAGTTGGTAGTTAGTTACACAGGAGATAAGCGGAAACTAAATTTGCGTTGCTATTTCCGGGATGCAAGCACATTCAGTTACTCAGTACTATATCCTGCGGCGTTATTTATGTCAATAAAGTCAGTGTCACAACTATACAACTGAATATTTACAAACGATTTTTTTAATTAAATCATTGGTATGAGCTCCGCCTATAATTTAAATAATGCCGTAGATTTTTTTGTCTAGCATACACAAAACGGCTTTACAAAAATTTTCTATGTTGGTTAAATTTTTCCTATTAAGTAGCTGACATCATTTGCGCCAAACATTATGGCCCACTACTGGTCATATATTTAATAAATTACCTATCTCATTCTGTAGAATAGTATCGTTTAGAGAGAATAGTAGCAAGGTGGGGAATGTGCGTACTAAGAAGAGTGGGAAAAACGATCAGTATAAAAGCCAATTCAGACTAGCCGTTCTCGGTTACGATTCACCGGTCCGGTTGGGAGCTCGACCAATCAGGGCGTAGTCGTTTCCGATTGCGGTCAAACGACTACGCCCTGATTGGTCGAGCTCCCAACCGGACCGGTGAATCGTAACCGAGAACGGCTAGTCTGAATTGGCTTTAACGGCGTGAGTTGTAATTTCAAGGGCAATTATGGGCGGTATCTGTACTGACAATGGTGAGTCTCGATTAGCAGCGAACAACTAAAAGACCAAGCTTTGTTAGAAAACATAGACCCGGCCGACCCGAAATGACACAACTATCCTCTCTAAACGATACTACTCTATAAATAACATATAGGCGCGGTCTGGTTATATAGAGTATTCCGCTGCCCTAGAAACATCTCTTTCATTTTAGACTTCTATTTTAATTATCCCTGTATAATTTTATTAAACAAACCGCCTGGTTACACACATTTTCGATATTCAGGGTGTACACTGACTAAAAGATTCTATTGACATTTTGCGTTTGCGAGGAAACTCCAAGCAGGTCGTGATGAATTAATCGCGTCCATAAAACGAAAAAAAGAAAAACATAAACACCGAAAGTTCTCCCCTTAATGTCACTTCACAGTGCGCATCAAAAGTTTCTTACTTATGAACGTTCTGTAAAATTACAGTTTGGGCACTAAGGGTCATCTTTCACCGAACATTTTATTACCACTTTTTAACAGACCAACAAGTAATCAGTTTCAATTGATCTTAGTGTCATGATTTAGCTATTAATTTACTTGAAGATTGTCAAAAGACGTAAAGCTGCATGTTTACATATAAGAAACTTCGAGTAGCTGATAATCTGTCAAATCGTGATGTGATGTAGTATCCTAAGCCACGCGTTTCGATACAAAAAATAGTATATGTGCGTTAGTTTTTACTTTTAATTTCTAACTGTGAAAATTCTGGGAAATTGTGTTCAGTGTGAGACGACTCGAATTATTTTTGAACAATATGAATCCCTAGTCCTATGGATGTTTATTTGCAGTTGCCTCTTAAAAAGTGAGATTTAAGTATATTTTCCGAACAGAGTATATTACTGAATTAGGTAAATGACCCCAGCAGGAACACGCCTGTAATGTTTATATAATAAAATTCTTGTGGTCTTATAGCACGCCACCACGTTACGTCTAAGCAAAAAAAAAAAGATAAAAAAAAGGTTTATCTAATTTAATATGTACACCAGGCATACCCAAAATACTACCTATATATCGTAATTTACTAGCGTAAAGGAACCGAAACCTTTACACTGCATGATCTACGATGATCTCTACGCTGTTAGTCACCCATAATTGAAATCGATGTTCTAAAAATGAAATTATGTTATTAATATATTTCTCTAGAGATGGGAAAAACGGGTCTTTTTAGTGATCTGCATCTTTGCATCTGGATCCCGTATGTGAGCCGGCTCACTGAACCGGTTCAAAAAGAGCCGAGTTCTGAATATGTTACTGCAGTCTGCCACTGAGTTACCTAGTTCAGTCAATCATATCACGACCTGTATAGAATCAAGAATGCATAGCCAAACATGTGATGCATGAGTCATTTGAGCTGACAGGTGCATCAAAGCAAGAACTGATACGTAAGTGTAAAATGTGCTTCTGTGTGTTGTGTTTCACTGAGTTACGCGGATCCGTTGATCCGCCGGCTCAAAAAAAGTGAATCGGCTCTCCCGGATCTTCTGTCGGAGTCGGCTCTTTGAACCGGTTCAGATCTGAGTTACCCAACACTAGTCTATACATGGTATATAGACAGACACACTATTGTCGTTAGAAATCTGAACGTTTTAAACCATTGCAATTGTTAATGAGCTAGCGCATTTTTTTGAAATGTGTTGTCAGATAGATTGTCGATTATAGACGCTAGACAGGTGAGGTTATTAGCGACTGTAATATCTGTTTAAAAAATCCATCTGGAAAATTCTCGTCAAGCTGATAAAAAGCAGTAAAATCACGGTAGATCTACTGTTCACCATCGAAAGGTTCTGATAGTTACCTGCCGAATCTATCATCGGATGAGAGACAAGAAAATTTTCATCGGTGTATGTGTGTTCAATTGGATCGAAGTAAGTCGAAATTGGATTACAAAGATTTGACTCCAACTAACAAAGCTTGCAATAGTACGGTTAACTGAATAGGTATTTTGAAAATTGAGAACTGCAGTATATAGCACACAAATCTGTCAAATTCTATAGCAAAGACAGCGTCAGGTAAATAATGTATTGAGTATAGGTATCCGTCAGGTGAAATGCATTGTGTATAGAATAACATCGAAGACCACACCGTGTTACGTCACTCAACAAAACCCGCATATCTGGTGTCTGAATTTTTAAACTCACGAATTCACTATAATTTATCTATACTCTATAGCTTGCTTCTAAAGAGTTGGTTTAAAAAAATGCGCAGTAAAATATATTTTTCAGATCGTTATATATTAATTTTGAAATTTATTTTTTTCAAAGAAAAAAAAAATAACCAAACAAGTGATGGAAAACGCGGGGAGTTATAGCAATCATAACGAACCAATTAACCCAAATTTTAGATCGGTCTGTAACTGTAAACTTCAGCTTCGAAACTACGATCCGTCAAATCGAGCCGAATTCAGTTTTACATCCGGCCTGTGGACATCTTTGACGAGGTAGTCATCATTGAGTTTAACACTTTGACGGACAAACCGGCTAAAACCGGCATAAACAAAAGTTCAAAAATTTGACACGACGGCTGAAGCCGTCGTATACTACGGACCGCGTAACAGCCAGACGGGTGTAGCAGTCTCTTTGCAAGTGTAGAATACATACCCTGCATGCTAATTAATCTTATTAATTAACTCAATAATTAGATATAAATGTTATTTTTGTGATTAAAAACATATTATTGGTTCAAACAATTGAAAAAACTATAGTGTCAAAATTGGAACAAAACTAAATTTTTAAGTGTCCGTCAAAGTGTTAAAATATAAAAAAAATTAAAACTTGTTAATTCAGTGCAGAAAGTAAGCGTGTGGTCATTATTTTCATAAAACGTGTTCAATTTCATTCTGTAACTTCTTTCTTGGAAATATAAAGATGTCCTGGCACGCACACCTTCCTAAAGTAGGCACTCTTGACTAAAAACATTTGGAAATCGTTGTTTTTGTATAACAACGATTTCAAACTTTTTAGTCAAGAGTGATGCGCGTGCCAGGACATCTTTAGAATATAAAGTGTCAAAAACCCACATGCAATCACACAGAAAAAATGTCTCGTACATTTAAGGTTACTGAGTACCAACTGTTCAATATATGCTCCCTTTTTCACCCGCAGTTTTTCACGAGAAGTTTCGGAAATCTCTAATTTCTATAAAAAATCTTATTCAATCTTTGATGTTAATGCTTCAAAATAAACTAGAAATATTACCATTCTTCCTATTTGACTTTTAACTAAGTTTTTACGGTTTATTAGATCGAAATAAACGATTTAAAATCACACAAAACGAGAAAAGTATAGCATAATGATAATTTACACAAATTATAAAAAAAAATAAATTTGAAAAACATTATTGAGCAAGCTAAATTTGTCAGTATTTTTAAAATAAGTTTGTATTGAAAAATCATCAAAGATTGACCTTCTCGTAATTCGAAATCTCGTGATTTGCTGTAAAATAATATTGACGAATATATAACGTTTTTTGATTCAATTTTTAAGGCATATACGTTTTTTGAAATTTTCAAGCAGCAAGCCAAGTTTTGTGAAGCTTAATGCTTAATCACAGCTAATAAAAACAGTACCAATAAAATGAATTTTGCGATCACAGTTCGAATATTTCCAAGAGATCAGCGCTGCAATGTGCCGGTAAAGTATAGAAATACTTTGGATTGATGAGTCCAACCTGTAAACTGACACACTACAATCGAGTGGCACGCACACGATATGTACCGAAGCGCGGCGGTCGGTGTACAGGCAGGTAGGTATTATAGCCCGCGTTCAGCTAACGGGACCGAGGCCATACGACAGTATACCCACAGATTGTTGCCCGCAGCCCCTATATTGTAGTACACTGTACCTTGCGGCGCCGCCGCAATCTATCTTCCATCGGTATAGCCTATATTTTCTTCTCTGCTATCTCTCCATATTGTTCAACGTAAGTACCTATACAATATCGATGACGATAATAACAAGGGGTTTTTCAGTTATTACGTTAGCTTAAGCTTAAAATAGTCCCGTGTCCATGCATTTTAATATTACAGCTGAAACGACAAGGCAAGCAATTTTGTCACTCAGCAATATTTTGAAATATTAGTAAATATACATACGTTATAGTTCCGTACTCGACTAAATTCATAAACATTATAATAGCTATCGTTTACTATATTTGTTAAGAGACATCCATTGTTGCAATGCTATATAAGAAAACAATATTTTTCAAACACGTCACCGTCGGGACTTAAACCCGAATCTTTCCACTTTCGCGGCGGAATGAGTTATCAATTACTCATGGTGCACACAATTCAACATTTAATCCTTCATAATAAAGCAATTTGCAACACTAAATTCACTACACGTGAGAGCCAATTATTTTAGCTATTAACAATAGCTAAAATAATTGGCTCTCACAGTAGTGAGAGTTATAAATGAATCAATATTTTGAAGGTTAACTTCTTTAGCGACGTATCTGTTAGAAAAATGTAAGAAATCGAGGGGAAGTAGAATGAAACAAATAAAGGGGAAGTTAGTTTGTCTCCTAAATTACATGAAACTGACAAGGACAGACGTTTATAGTGTGTTGATTCACAAAATAGTAAGACAAGCATGAACATATAAAATTAAAGTCAGTGCTTGGGAATCTGACGTTTAAAATTACAAACAATTGAAGTACAAAATAATTACTGTAATTTGACGCACAAACACTAGTAATGATCTGCAATATGAATGCCGAGCGTATATTTTTTGACAAATACGATTAAAATGACAATTTTAAATTGTCTCACAACAGCCACCTAGCAGATTTACTTTTAATCATCCACTTAAGGTCAGAACAGAATAGCTGATTGCCCTCTTGCTGGTTATTTAATCGTTAAATCAAAATTTATCTCTGAAACCGGGTCAGAAATCTAATAGTAATTCGTAATGTCGGCGGAAATAGATTCTTTTCCAATTGCCTTGTCCTGAAAAAATGTAATTCGCGTGCCATCTTATTGAGATTTTCCATGGTTTTCTCTTAATAATTTCAGACAGATGTACAGAGATTATTTCGATATTGGTATTCATAACTTATTCACAAAGTTGCCTGCCTTACTGTTTTTTTTTTGACTTCTCAGCTTGCACTACATTCCTCAAAATGAAAAAATCATTATAACGAAGAAAATTCGGTGAAAATGATGTGTGTGGCCTTTGTTTCGACATAAATGACGTTAAATGCGTTATAGCTATTTGAAAAATTAATGAAACCCAATTAGGCACGTATAAATTTCTAAATGTCATCAGAATAATAAAATATCATTGAACTGACTGAAAGCGAGCAGAAAGAGACAGAAGATGAGAGAGAAGTATTATACGTCAACAAAGTAAGGTACTTAAATTCAAATTAGTCGTTAGCAGTTCGTATGCTCAGTTATTAGGTGATACCTATATATAAACACAATGTACAAACATTTATGGCAGAAGTACGTGTATACAGCCAATATCGAAACAACAATCAATTATTCAACATAAGTACTGTCAGTTCGACGAAAATGCGCCAAATAATACACTAGATGTCCTGCTAAATAGAGGTATAATAGGGATGTTGACTATTTTTGGGAAAGTTTTAAATCGTGCATTAGTAGCTAATATTGCCACAAATATTTATTATTTTTATTTAAATACAACTCAAGCCCTAAAAATCATGTATTTTAAATCCCGTTTCAAATTTCGGTCTAAAACGCCAATACTAGTCGCGTGACGTCACCTGTTCATACCAAAGGAGGCTCAAAAGTTTACACGGAAGCTACCATCCTATAGATGCGTATTCTGTGCTCATAAACGTTAGTAAACTGAGGTGATGAAAAGTTGTTTCGTAGTCGTTGCTATAGTTATATGTAATTTGCCGTTTCTTATAAACAAATAATAATAAATTACACACTAAATATTAACCAAACAATGAAGTTTTTTTGACAGCAGCTGAACATATGACGTCATGTGCTCTGATTGGTGTCTGTTGTCATGTGACTTGAGAGTGATTTTATTAGGTTTTATTTATTAAATATTAATTAAATTCCTTAAAAATAAGGATGTAGTTTTCGTAACTCAAAAAGATTCCAATATGGCCAAACCCTGAACTGTCAACTATACTACATATTATATTTATCAGTTATTATGACGTGAAAATCTGCTTTTTATAGGAGATACGTGCAAAAAATGTAATATGTATCTTGTTCGTAATGATATTGACGCTGGGCGCTCGTTTTAACATTACATCTGTTTCTCGTATAATACCTTCATTTACGAACGATATAATAATAATAATAAATTTTCTTTATTCGTGTGAATGCGTCAAACTTGTATTAGGTACTATCTCGTTACACAATAAACTTCTAAAGAACTCTCAAAAATTTTTACTAAATAGCCTATTTGTAATGTAAACAATCCCTCAAGAAATAATAAACACGTGAGGCACGTTCTATCGTCGAAAAAAAAAACAAGAAACTAAAAATTACAGGTCGATGTTGCGGAACCGTCCTCAACTTTGTAACCAAACTGTATACGCGTACAATCCTATTTAAATTTATACCGATGGATGTAAATCCCGTTTTCCATTTAATCACGAACGTCCTCTGCAAGTGGGGCAGACGTATGTGGGAGCGTCATATATAACAGAACTTCGTAACTGTTCACGTTTTCCAAGGGGGACACACGGAATATTTAATTAAACGATTGGGCGTTACAAGGAAATAAAGACGTCACTAAATAACAGTTATTGCAACCACAATGAAAACTGATTAGTGATTACACAAAGCAACGACGCAACATGTGAAAACACAACTTTATTCTTTTTTTCCCAAATGCAACTAGCAAAAGGGTGATGTTTTTTAAATCATTAGTGTATTTGCCATAGGCAACATACACTATTGGCGTTGGTCGGATGGCGGGACCTAGGGGTCGGACCAAAATTTCTCGACGTTTCATAACCTTCTAAACACTTTGGCACCATTTTTAAAAATGTTTATATATATATGTATATATATATATTTATATATATATATATATATGTGTGTGCGCTATAACTTTCGAAAGAGTTAATTGATTTTTACGAAATTTTGCACACATGTTGGAATCCACCACCGCAAGAACCCTATTTAAAATGGACCCAATCGGACCATTTTAAGGGTAGTTTTTAGGGGTTGAAAAAAGTTTTTGGGCCTAAAAATGCCTAAAAAATTCTCAGAATCGTTTCAAAATTGAAATTTAACCCTTTAATAGCAATTAAAAAGTGCTCCTAAAATTTTAATAAAATCGGCCCGACAGGACCGGATTTACAAATTTTATGAAAACACTAGTTTGCAGATAGTGAATTATTTGCTGAAAGGTGTATATAATTTAGTTTAGAGGTTCGATTGATAATAATATTGCAACTGAAAAAAAAATGTTCTTCTAAGGGGTGTATTAAGGAGTCAATTTTTTTATTTTGCCCAAAAAACCAACTTAAGTTCGCATAATAAAGCCACACTGCCTATATTAGTAAATACACTATATTGTCGGCAGGGTTTTGGCACTGCGACCCGGGTTTTTTTTTTTTGAAGTCGGTTTAATTTCTTTTTAATTATGTTATGATGCACTGTCCATAATTAGAAAATTTTGACATCTGGAACGACCCTACCATTATGACTTTTTTGTGACACATTTTTGAAAATCAATGTAGATAATATTTAGGTTGTACTTGTGAAAATTGTATTAAGATTATTTACTTAGAGATTAAAAAATGCTCTCGGCAAAAAAACTGTGGTTGCAAAAGACATTTTACTCCTGTTTTTATTAGCTCTGGTTAAGCGTTAAGCCTCACAAATCTTTGGCTTGCTGTTTCAAATTTTAAAAAACAAATTTTTATGTTAACATGTAGTATTAAAAAACGTGACATGTGTCAATATTTCTTTACAGCACGACATGAGGTTTCAAATTACAGAAAGAAAAATTGTTTTTTCTTTTCAAATGTATGTAGAAAAAAACTGACAAAATTTTTGGTTTTTTTTTATATAAAAGTCTACAGAAAACTTAAAAATTTCAAAGACAAATTTTCACTATAATCAGAAAAGTTTTCCCAGAGTTGATCAACTTCAATAATAAGATAAAAACATAGAATATCTGAGTAAAGTATTTTACTACGACGTATTTCCATTCAATTTTTTTTGTGTTGAGTCAGCTTCTTTTATATTATGGACATCAATGTCGTGTTATATGATTTTATTTGGAAAGAAAAACATTCATCGGGATATATTTTTGATATACAAAACAAAGGTTGGGTACAATGATGGCATTCAATCTTAATTTTAGTTGATTTTTTGTACTTACTTTTAACTATTTGTTGAGAAACAGCGCAAATAATATTATCTACTGAAATCAAAATTTGATAATCTACCCAAATTACATTTTCGCTTAGTGATCCTTCCCAGGCGGCCTTAACAAAATAATATAAAGCCTATGTCACTCGGGAAGAAGCAGGTTTTTAAAGAAAAATAAGATTTAATCAAATATGTTCAGTAGTTTCCGAAATAAACAACCGTATTTACTTTTACTGTTCAAAATATTAGTATAGAGTTTGTATAGTATAGGTTTGAGAAGAAAAGTTTTGCGGGGTTCAAGTCTAATATTTTATCTAAATTCTAAATAAGGTAGTGTTTGTTTACGATAACTTATTATCTTTTTTATAATATATTACATGAAAAAATGTCGATAAGAAATGGCTGTGGAACAGTAAATTGATATTTAGGTTCATTAAAACTTTCCTTCGACTTTTAATGAGACCAAGACATCATATTACATTTCCCCGAGTACGTATCAAATTAATTATCATATTAAAAAAAACCGAGGTATTGCGATAAAAACATTCTTTTAGGAAGTAGACACGTTGTTCTAAAAATGTAAGTATAGATAAAATTGTACCCAGGCCTACGAAAAGTTCCACTATACATATCTAACATCCAAACTAGGCCCTGAGCAGCATGAGAAAACGCCTAACCCATACTTATTGTCTCTTGACGACCCCTTATATATTATTGTTGGGGTATATCTTCGAAAAATGTTGAGTTCTCACAAAAGGCAATCAGTTTGTTTTGGTTCCCAGAGTTATTGAACCAAACGTTTTATTCCGAAGACCGCTCATTACGTGACAGGATGGTTCGTCATCATGACCACACCAACTGCACAAAGCATTGGAGAAAGAAATTAAAATAGACTGCACATTTAAAAATTACCGAATAAGTGATCAGAGCACTGATACGCATTTGGAAGGTACTAGGTCCAAATTCCAACACGGGCAGATGTAGCTAGGATTTTTTCCTACTATGCAACTCGCTGAGAAAATTTCTTTTCCAAGGTTTTCTCGGTAATTCCAGTCAGATATTGAGACGGTTTCTTATACAAGACCATGGCGGATTGTCGGTCAAATTCCTATGATTACAAAGTTGCCTATGTAGAAATCCTCCACACGAGCACTGCTACTAACAACTATATTAAAATTTAAAAGTGTAGGAAAGTGGCAAATGGAGCGAGAATTATGCGAAAATATCCATATTGGCATATATATCATTTTTAAGCAACACCCCATCGGCTTTTCATTTAATGTTTTAAAATTTGTCTTTGTGAATTTGTAGCGCGGTTTGAACTGGGAATTTTGAACTTAAAATTTTTAGTTTGTACATCCTCTGTAAGTTCAACACAGGGATGTAACATTGTACAAATGACACCGTATTACAACATTTTTACGTCGATCTCGCCCTTCCAAAGCGCAAGGACAGACAAAATATTTTCCCTCTCTGTTGGGGTTGGGGTGGTTTATTACTTGTAAGATGTTGGAACTAAGAAATGAATTGAGGGATAAAACATGACTTTCTGCGATACAATAAAAGTCGAATTCGAACATAAAATTAGTCTGCAAGGAAACATTAAAACTTGTTATCGAAAATTGTTTTGTTTCCCTTTCTGTCTTAAATCTGTCTAGACAAGAAGAAAGTATTGTCGATTTTTTGTCTCTTAAATACTTAATCTTTAATTATTATCAAAAACAATTTAAATATTTTTGTCAATAAAAGTGGTGCATGTGTAGTTCAAAAGTAAAGTATTTACGTCTCTTGGAAAAAAATTCTTGGGCCGAAAGTAAGCGAAAGTGACTTTCTACCCTTATAACACAATGTACTCTTTGATTTAACAAAAAATGGTAAAAAAAATCTTGTTTGCCAAAAATAAAAAATAAATTGCTAAATGATTATTATAATAAATATTTATAGCTTGTTTTGATAAAAATAAAAATCAAATAAAATAATTTTTCGAGTCGGCTTGGAAAGAGTCGTAAGCTTTCAACTAAACTACAAAAGCATTCTTTACAGAAAATGATATTTTAAGAATAAATTGACCAAAGCTCATTTAATATAAATACCTACACGGCTGGCGTATTTCCCTTGATTGCGCATTTTGTCTACTAAACAAACAAAATTACATGTAATTTGTGTATTTATTTGTAAAATTGCCGTCATTACAATGACGTATAACACAAATAAAACATACCCTGCAACTCCAGATAAAAGAATTTTCGGTTTTCATGTACTACAAATATTTCATATTCGCTATAACTCTACAAATTGAATGTGCTCTTGTTAAAGCTATTTTCAGGGAGGCATGATTAAAAAAATAAAACAGAACCTGTTACACGTTGGTTAAAAATAACTTTATAAAAGTACAGAATAAATAAAAAAATATAGCTTTTGAAGGCATCGCAATAGAAAGTACTTACAAATCACAATTGATATGTAAGTACCTAATATGTTACAAGCTTTTTATTAACTAAACTTATTAATTAGAGTAGAATTGTGCAATCCAATTTTGGCCCATTTTCACATACCCAAGCGACTTGAATTTTGCGTGCAAACGCGGTAGTTTTGATGACAATATCAAATTTTAATCTCCAACTTGATGGAGTAAGGAGAACGGGTATACCTATCGAAAATTATCTATTGGGAATACTAGTAGGTAGAAGCTTACCAAGATACACAGGTTACCTTGTTAATGAATAACGTCAGTTGGAAGACCGTTCCATATTTTTATATCAATCACGCAATATCAATTGACAGTCCACTGAATGATGTCATCCCCTTACTACTATTCAAAGGAACAAGGTCACCTCTGTATCTAATTAGCTTAGAAGCATACCAAGCATGATACGAAAATGGTTGCACCTATTTTAGACTTAGTATAAAGTACTTTTTAGCAGGTTATGCTCAGATTAAGATTATATCCTGCAGCGTTAATACTATCGAAACTGCAAGTAAATCTGATATGCCTACCTATTATAAATAAACGTTTGCTTGTTTGTTTTCTATCGTAAAAAATTAATTGTTTTTTTCAATGAAGGTCATCTTTGTGTGGGATTTTTCAGTCAAGTGAATAATATAAACAATATTAATTTATATTCATGTGTAAATGAAATTATAATACCAAGTGGGTGGTTATATACATCAATATATCTCTATTCCGTATAATTTTGCAATGCAACGTAATTTTGCAAAACTATAAAAGTATTAAAGCGATGTTTCAACTTCAATCTCCACAGAAAAGTAAATTATTGTCCCATAAAAAAATTTCATAGACACCTAGTACCTACTTACTAATAATATTAGTGGATTAATATGGGATACAACTATAATGAGTTTTAGAAACAAAAAAACGTGACATTGTCATACGTAAATCCCACACAATAAAACTTACAAACGTTATTTTGCTGGATAGTTACTGACACCCCTGTTAGATTCTTATTTTTTAAAATAAATGTGACGTTACATTTCAATTAAAATTTTCCCACTCTATTGTTTTTCGCCATAATAAGAAAATTAATTATAAGTTGACTCTGTGCAGTATAATAATTTTTTAAAAAAATTTGCAGCTCCGTCAAAAAAAACAGTTTAAAATATCTTATTTCCCAATCCAACAATAAAAACGAATCTCATTATTCTATTAAAGAATAATTCGTTTTTTATGTTTTCATCAAATGAATACGACACAAGGTCAAACACCACAAAGCCAATGCAATCAGTCAACATAATACAAAAACCTATTTGATAAAAGTAACACCTCGTGTTTCTCTATTTCAGTTCCAATTACTGACAAAATGAGATAAGTAGTCACTCAGCAAGGTTGTTGCCATTTTCTACTAACTTGACTATGGATGTGAATTAATTATTAAGCCATTTAAAAACCGTACAACGCAAGATGTTGAGATCTTTCCAATGATCTGGTGTTCTTTTCCCCAACTTTGAAAAAAAAAATGTTAAAGAAATGTACGACTAGTACTCTAAAAAAATTTCAAATGAAAATACATTCAACTGAATAAATGACTTGACGCATTTTAAAGTTCCGGTATTAGTGCTGACTGTATAATATAGTATTCGAGAAGAAGTAGACTTTTAAATAGTGAAAGAATTTAATTTCAAATTATTCACTGGTTTAATTTCAACCGTTTAGGAGTTAGAAGCTTGCGATAGGCAGACAGACAAAAAAGTACGCCATATTAGGGTTTTATTTTACTATTTAGGTATGGAACTCATAAAAAGAGATTTATCATTTTCAAATTATCTAAAAAAAGATTCTCAAAACAACTAAATATGGGATGATCTATTTACTTCAATATCACGGTTGTTCTAATTACACACTTTGCAATTTATTTTGCTAATTCGGTGTAGGTATAAATTATATGATTATAATATAAATATATTACTTTTTGGTTGAACGAAATATACAGTTCAAAAACGTCAAATGTAAAGTCACACGTTTTGACGAATGGCTAGCACAACAGATTAAACTTGATTACGTAACGCTCATTATTTATAATTCTCCAGCAACATCCATTTATTATTTACGTGTCCCAGTGACCGCGACCTTCAGCATACAGAACGCTGCAGCTATTCAAACTTACAGTTACACCTACCATGAGACAGGCCCGGACTGACAACTTTTTCGAGCGACCCCAGTTTCCAGTCTTAATTTTTATTTTTCCATAAACCAAGCAGGTCATTATATGGGAAAGTTTTGATTTTGACTTTTTGATGCAGTTACGTGCTTTGAAATGCTCTAAATTCGAAAAAGTGATTTCTAAAATAAATTCTGTCTGTTGTCTGTCTGTGATTCAGCTCATCAATTGTGCTCAAATTTTGCATCTCGAAGTGAAATCGTAAATTCGATTTTTCTCATTTATGTAAGGAAGAACTCTCTGTAGGAAGGTGTAAAATATTGGTTGACTAACTGCGTTGCTTTAAATGATAAATCAAATGCTGATCACGAACTTTTATTTGATATCGATTCATGGTACAGTTGGGTAACTCAGATCTGAACCGGTTCAAAGAGCCGACTCCGACAGAAGACCCGTGAGAGCCGACTCACTTTTTATTGAGCCGACGGATCAACGGATCCGCATAACTCAGTGAAACACTTATCACACAGAAGCACATTTTACACTTACGTATCAGTTCTTGCTTTGATGCATCTGTCAGCTCAAATGACTCATGCATCACATGTTTGGCTATGCATTCTTGATTCTATACAGGTCGTGATATGATTGACTGAACTAGGTAAGTCAGTGGCAGACTGCAGTAACATATTCAGAACTCGGCTCTTTTTTAACCGGTTCAGTGAGCCGGCTCACATACGGGATCCAGATGCAAAGATGCAGATCACTAAGAAGACCCGTTTTTCCCATCTCTACTTCAAAGTACCGATTCATCAATAAAACTGCGACAACACGGTGATTTAGATACATACATAATATGTCAGTGGCTACCTGGTAACTCTACTGATATTTATAAACCCGATTACCTACATACAGCTCTGTTGAAAATACGTAGAATTATACGTGCTACATAGTACGAATCTCTTCAATATACAACTTATTCATATTATACTTTCGTTCATATTGTGTTGTCTTTACTAATTACAGTTTTCTCTCAATGTATTTTATTTTATTAAGCTAGAATAGTACAGAGAGGAAACACGCAAACGCCGTGGGAACTTTTAAATAATAATTGTTTTGAGATAATACAAACTGAGATAAATTTAACTAGTATGTCACGAAAACATCAGCTGTTTTAAAAAAAATAAATATAGAGACGAATTTAACAATTATGTCACGTAAACACCAAACAAAAATTATAAATAAATTATATATATTTTATTTAATAACATCTATGTCTTTCTCTAATAAGTGTTAGTAGTTCACATAATAAAAACAACGACTTTACATCTTTTAATTGCTACTAGAGGGTTAGATTTCAACTTTAAAACGATTCTGAGGATTTTTTGTGTAATCTGGGGTCTAAAAAATGTGTCTACCCCTAGAAACCTTCCTTAAAATGGTCCGATTGGGCCCACTTTATATAGCCTTCGTGCGGAGATGGATTTCAACATGTGAGCTAAATTCCGTTAAAATCAATTAACTCTTTCAAACGATATTGCTCACATTTTCAAAAATGGGACCAAATTGATGTGACACGTCCACGCCAATGGTATATGTGCCATATAGTAAATGCTCTAATGAAAAATTGTTAAATTTGACATCAAAAACTGAATTTTATACGTTTGTTGAAGACTGTTGGCTACCACTGGACAATCAGCATTCTAAAGAGAACATTCTATAGACTCTAGAGTCTAGACCTTAATAGAGAAGCTAGGCTTGTCGTTCCCAACCAAACATGCGTTGACAGCCAAGTGATTTCAGCCACACTTCTTTATTCCCAATGTTCCAACCCAAAACATTTACCAACTGGTTGCAAAATGAAGTTAAATAATTGACTGCAATATATTCTGTTGTCTGATCCATCACTTTGTGCTCTATTATTGTTATTTTTTCAGCAAACGTCACCCACCTAAACGATTTTTTTAAAGTGAACTTCTTCAGTTGGACAACTTTATATCTTTTAAATATCAGAAATGTAGATAATATTTTTTTTTATTATTTAACAGGAAATTGGACAATTCAATTTTAATATAGTAAACTAAATTAAAAAATTTGCGACGTTTCGTTAAATCTTTTTAACTTCTTCGGGCAAAACTGAAATGATTAAAAATACAAATTAGTTAATTATTATTGTAATTATTTCATTAACTAATTTGTATTTTTAATCATTTCAGTTTTGCCCGAAGAAGTTAAAAAGATTTAACGAAACGTCGCAAATTTTTTAATTTAGTTTACTATATTAAAATTGAATTGTCCAATTTCCTGTTAAATAATAAAAAAAACTTATTCATTATAATGGACGTGAACAATATTGAGAATTGTAGATAATATATTACTTTTTGAAAGGAAAAAATGTTTGATTGTAATTAAGGTAGTTCTAGCGTGGAATAATAAAGAAAAATCACTTTTCGACAGATTTTGTTCATTTTTTTCATAGGATAAAAATAAAGTTTTCTAATAAATCCCAAAATTCCAGAAGTTTTGACCGTTTAGAACGCGAGATAATAACAAAGTTCGCAATTTCACATGCGCTTACCGTGAAAATTGCGAACTTTGTTATTAAATTATCTCGCGTTCTAAACGGTCAAACATTCTGAAACTTTAGGATTTATTAGAAAACGTTATTTTGAGCCTATGAAAAATGATGAGCAAAATTTGTCGAAAAGTGATTTTTCTTATTATACCACGCTAGAACTACCTTAAGATGAGAATGCTGCAAATTTTGTAGGTCACAGCCATTGGTGTATATAAAGCGATGGGTCGTGCCCACCCTAGAATTGTCTAAGCCACTCCAGGATGTTGGGTTACCAACTCAAAATCCCTTGTACATTAATCGAGTATAAGAATCTGCCTTCAATTTGCAACAAAGAGTTAAACAAGCTTCGTTGCATTCGCTAAAAAGATAGCGTCGGAATTGTTAACACCGTTTCCGGACGCCTCGAGCCGGAAACCGTGACGTATTGCTCACGACGTCACATCCCGCCAATGATTCTAGGAAGTTTTTAGCCACCATCAAATGATTCTCTCTGTATAGAAGTTTAATGGCATATAAAGAGCTTTGTCGCCGGAAAACAAATACTTTCGAATGACGTTTATCGCGGACGTTTACTGTATCTCAAGTATGATCTGAATATGAATTGTTCCCACATAACGGTTCAAGATCGATAAACTTATCGATATCATTGCAGTACCTATAACTTTTTACTTGATCTTGAAATATCTAAAGTTTGCGTTAACTATTTAACGCACGGCAACAAAAAATAATTCAGATGTTATTCTGTAAATGCCAATTTAGATTTTAATATAACTTTGATCGAACTGTATAACTTTACCACTTCCACGCTTCGTTCTAATGTCGCGACATATTTTTTTTTGTTCTTAATTACAAAATAATCTCGTCATAAAAATTCAGTTATCCATTTTTATAACAATAACAATTTGATAATTTTAAAACCTGCACAGCGGCGTTTTTTACACATAGATGGTTACATTTTTTTTCCAATCAGTGGACCAGAAAAAGAAATATTAATCTTGCAAACATAACATACCGCATTACTGTATAAAATAACATGTTTTTTCTAACCGGAGATGATAAAATGCAATTACAAAACGTTGCATTTTTTACAGAGAAATTGTAATCAATCACTGAAATGTCTTTCCGTTTCTCTGAAACTGAATTTCTCGTAAAGATAAAAAGTCATCACGATTACTGCGAGAGCAAGTTTGGTTTATCGATGTTATTACACCGCTGACTTTCAGGGCTGGACTCAAACCGAACTCGGTACGTCAATTACGAATGTTTGGGAGATACAATCTGTTTTGTAGTTTTAAAATAATTTACTTTTTTTTATTAGTGTACTTCAGTTTATTTAATTCACTTACATAATGATTCTCTATTTACTTAGATAAGTAACTAGAGGGCATTGCAAACATATCTTTTTTTGGAATCGACAGTAAAAATAGTTTTTGAGTATTCCATTCGTAAATTTACTACTGTGAATTCAACACCAAATATTATTATAAAAATAACTTATATTTCTAAATATATATCTTTCTAAAAGAAATTATCTTTTCATTTTATTTGATCATCGATACAAAACACAATCGTAAACAAAAGTATGTTTTTTGCCGCATAAACTATAAGATAGGGAAACATGCCGTATGTACGCAAAACTTTTACTCTGGTAGAGTTTGCTATACCTACACCAATACATAGATGCTGTATTAAAGACAACGCCCTATTTAAATTTTTTTTATAGTCGCAATGAACTCTATCATTTTCATTGGTTAATTGTCAAAAGTGGGCGGAAGTTATCCTAAAAATATTTATTTGCATGAGTTGCCTTGTTTTCAGAAAATAGTGTCAAATTCACTAACATTTTTGAAATGTAACCTGCAAGAATTAAATAATAATGACTAATTCTGTTCCTTAATGTCTCCTTATTCTCAAACTGTAACATGTTTAAATTCATTTTTTCTCTATATTTAATCAATTTGAATCGACACGATGACATGCTTGAAGACTACCTAGATATAAAAGTGTGCAAAATTAAAATCATTATTACTTTTTTATTTCGTGAATTGACATTTTTAAATTCCATCACAACATCTATCAAATAAGAAATAGAATGGTAATGTTGTATTTTGAAGCAAAAATTGTAATCTCGGACGGTCCTGTTGAATAACACAGGAAACTGCATCGATGCAGAAAAAAGAAAACATTCTCAATGGAGGCAAACGCCAGCCAACGCCTACTCAAGATTGTCCACATTTACAGGATACGTGTTAATGGTTATAGTTTTAAACATATTACGCCGTTATCGGAGTTTAAATTCCGGTAACAATATTTAGAATTAAGTGCTTTAAAAAAAATTAAAATAAGATTTTTAATGGCCATAAGAATACTGTTAATTTGTAAAATTAAAAATCTTTTTCCTTTTGAAAGAAGTGGATTTTGTAGGGGGAAAATGCTAGTTTCAATAAATACAAATTAATTCATGTCAGTTACAGTTTAAGAATTACAGATACTTATTTTGTACATTGATAATTTTAAATTCCTGCAACTTAAACCATAAGTCACAACCCAGATAAAATTCTGCTGGTAATTTTTAGAAATAGCGTAGGTATATCTTCCATAACCAAGTCTGAAAAAAATCAGACAATTTTAAATATGGATTTTCCGAGCACTAAATTTTTTTAAATCATTTGAAATGTCTTACCATGAGTGACAAATCTGTGAGGTCGTTGAATCCGACTAATTTTTTAGATTAAACTAGACTTGGAATGATAGAATCTTTCTTGTTAGTGCTTAACTGACCATTGAGAAATGCTGATCTAACACAAACTGCAGTTACTGTATCAAACACCCACAAAGACAAGACATTTACAGAAGATAAATGATCAAAAATGAAAGATGAGAACAAAAAAAAAATAATCCGTTCTTAAATAATAAAAAGAAATAGATTATCAGAATAAAATCTGCTGACTCATTAATACTGAAACCAATTGTAAGCTTTTAGAACTTTCATAAGTTTCTATAGTTGCTCTCAGAAATCGGTCAATATTTTAGTTCAACCAATCAAACGCCATATAAACGTTGCTGCGAGCAAGGTTAGTAGATTACAACGGTTGTGTCGTCCCGCTGGATACTAGTAGGCAGACTTGTCAATTAATTGCGTGGCAACGGATGTTGTTTATAACAAATATGAAAGAAATCAAAAAGACAGAATAGTGATATTATTTGCAATAAATTTTATTTTTAAGGTAAAAGATTTATATAGTCCTAGTTACATATTTAAAAGAAATCTTTGATAAAAATATGTACGATCCACCAGCTGAAGTCATTCCCGCGCTTATGCTGGTTGGTCTGTAATCTATTAACCTTGCAGGCTATAAGCCATAACCTACGAGAATTTACACATTCAAACGTACTTAAAACAACATTCCATTAAATTCCACTAAAGATACGTACATTTACATAAGAGTAATGTAAATATTTAATTTTGGATCCCCTTCATTCTAATTAATTAATGTAATTATATCTTCACCGTTTGATTAAAATTACTGCCACATAAATTACATATTCAATCGGCATTAATTAAAAATCAATAATAAATAACGGGAAAATACGACGTCAATAACGAAAGGCTGTGTTTATTTTAATAAAATCACAGAATCAATTAGTCGCCATTAATAATACGGAAACATATGTTCAAACCACATTTCCTTCAAATAAATAACATCAAACGTTCTGATCGTTAAAACACAGTTTAGACTTGTTTCAAAATAAATAAGGCATCGTCCTTTATTATGATTGACTTATATCGGCTTTAGAGACTAGTTTAAAAGTCTAGAAAAATACTGTCTTGTTTAAAATCGAAATTCGTTTGTTGGCCCAGAAAACGTCGAAAGAAACTTTGAGTTAGAAACGAAAAAAAGTTAACAAAACCGATTCGTAATAGTTACGACCAGTTCGAAAATCAAACTTAAAAAAATTATATTTTAAGTGGACAGGTCATCAATCATTGGTAATTTTTTTTATTAAAACACTCTTTCTAGTTCCTGGTCGGCAAATTAAACAAAACGTTTATTAATTTTTAATCTTTCCGTGAATTTTGTAATTTCGATATTTATTTTTGCGGTTCTTGAATTCATCTTTAAAAGTTCTGTTCGAAATACAGGAATTGCGAAATCTAGGAATTCCAGTATGGAAGTCCTAGTTGGATAGTCATCGATTAGGCAAATATCGTGCTTGGACACTTGTGAAGAGACGTAGTTAGGTACTGCTTAAAGAAAATGGAAAGTGGTCGAAAGAAAAACATATAGTTGATTCAGAATGTTTATAAGTACTTTAAAATCGAACACCTGTGATACGTCTTCTCAATTAAAAACGACACATCGTGAGTCACAAAGCGATCATATTATGAAATCTCGGAAAATATAAATATATATATTATATATACAAATATATATGTTTATAGAAGGAAAATAACAAGCATGTTTTTCATACATTATAATAGCTACAACGTGACAATGAATAAGGTGGAAAGGCCAAAGAAAGTTCACAAAGCGATCTATTCTGTTTACAATTTTTCCCGCATTCATAACATTTTCTATAGAAACATGAACCTAACCAATATAGAGATACAGAAATCACTCAACAGAGTTGGCTTCAATCGTTTCGATTTAATTTAAAAAAGTCCAGCGAAAATGGGCGACAGGACCATTCCAACTTCAAAAATATTGATTTTAAAATATTATTTTAGGGGACCTCAAAACGAAAAATTTTGAAAAGTGAATTTTGAGCTATATTAGTACCATTTCCCACTAGTGGGCTGGAATGGTAAAAACACTTGATAAATCGGTTTAGAGTATTAAGCAGGACTTTCGTAGTTCAAAATAGTTTTTAACCTGAAATATTTCAATGGACTATGCAATACCGACAATATTGTTATATAAGTGCAAAGTATGCACATAATTGCGTATATTTCGAAAACCACTGATCCGATTGGCACCAAAATAAATAGGCGTGGAGTCCTTACTGAGCC
The DNA here is from genome assembly GCA_034508555.1 of Venustoraphidia nigricollis. NCBI lineage: Eukaryota > Metazoa > Arthropoda > Insecta > Raphidioptera > Raphidiidae > Venustoraphidia > Venustoraphidia nigricollis. Next base: position 1,643,117 of record JAVRKA010000047.1, read on the forward strand.
AATAAATATTTTGCAAAAGGAATAACTCTAATTGGTGTGTTTTTCAGAAGTGAAAATTCCACTTAAAGAGACAGATGTCAGCTTCCAAACAGAATATTAGTTTTCCTTATGTTTCGACGTTAGGACGATCAAAATCTGAATTTCGAAAACGATTTCTCAACTTTATCACGATGCCTTAGATGTGCTCACCATTAACGCTACCCACCACATTTCACCAAATCAGTATAGCATAAATTTTGAAACGGAGGCTGCCAGTAAAAATATTTATAGATAAAAAAAAATGTAAAAATTAAAATACAAAATAATCGCGATTTTTGTCAGCCCTGCAACTTGTTAATCTCTAGTCTACACAAAACAACGTTTTTTATAAATCTACATTTTACATGTGCGCATAGAAATAACTTTAAAAAGAAAGAAAAATGTAGAAAATGCTATAGAGATTACACAACAATATAAATGTATCTATTTTTTTAACCGGTTCATTTTTTCTGACGGTTATGAGTCGAGTCGACATAACAATGAATAATAACAGATGGAAATCTTTTATGTAGAAAATTTTTCTGTAATGCATAGTGTATACGCAGACAGAACGTTTGCAAGAAAAAAAATATCATACAATTAAAGAAATGTTTTTGTTGAATATTTTTAATAGTAGGTACGCAAACAAGATTGGTGTGAAAAACATATAAAACAAGACGACTGCTTTAGTAGGACGGAGACATGGAAATATTGTATTGCTGCCGGAACTACGTAATGCAAGGCTTTAAGATCAGAAGTGAATCAAAATTAGATTACAAGATTTGTAATATTATAATAAGGAAAGTTAATAAAAGCTTTTAAATAAACAACTCAATTTGTCCACTCAAGTGATTTGCGCAGTCGAAAAAATATCGACATATCGACATTTTTATTTGATATATCGATATTTTTGGGCGATATTTAATATTTCGATATAAAATTCAGAGTATCGAAACCGATATTTTATGTAGGTACTATCGCGACTGACTATGGCCGTTTAATTATTCCGACAAATCGAAAACTTCACTGAAAAAGAAACGTGTTTTTACATGTTTTTGGAACACTTTTAAGTGCGTTCTAAAAACAACAACAGTGAATAAAGTACATATCAAACACTTTTCTTTTTCGCCAGATTTTTCGATTTTTTCGGAATAATAACCAGTCAAAATGTCTATTCATGCAATATTTCATTTCATTTCTACAACATCCAGAATATTTTTAATTATGTCGATTTACACCTCAATTCACGCTGTACCAACAATTTTCTGTCGAATGTCACCTCTGGCACGCATCCCATAGGTTCACCATCCCTCGCTTTATTAATTGTTCGATTAATCTCTAAAATTATCTGCTCCTAAATGTATTAGACATTTTATTAATAAACAAAAAAAAATCTTATCGTTGTTTTTGATTTCAGATAAATATTTATTAGTTGATTTATTAGAAATAATGTCCGTTAATTGCTATTTGAGATTATATTAAGCTAGCCAATATGTATACTAAATTTCTTCGAGTGCCAATGTTCTCTTTCAAATTGGACCGATATATCGATATTTTTAAAAAAATATATCGGTACCGATATCGATACTTGACAAAAATATCGATACGCAGCGACTGATCAAGGGTTCTGACCGCCCTAGGCTAAGTATTATTGTTAAAATCATGGACTCTCAAGCGCATTTAGTTTTAGTGTTTTGTCTCGGTCTAGTTGAAATATGTAGGGTAGATGCAATGGTGCTAAATTAGTGCATGCGAAGACACGATTTTAGCGCGCCCCCTCCGATCCTCGCGCCATAGGCTGCAGCCTAATTAGCCTAAGGGATAATCAGGGCCTGTCGATACGATATATATCGATACTTTTTGGCACTTCCGACATCCCTAGTACGAACCAATTTTTCGTCGTGTTACGGTTTTCTCGGTAACAGGAGCACATATATGATTAGAGATTTACTTTGCCCAGAAGAGTGTTTTATACCAAAATTTTAATTAGTACGTGAACATTCATATTAACGATGCCAAATAGCATCAGTTATCATTGAGTTAACATGGCGAGTTTGCGGTATTTAAACGGATATTACATTGGAGTTTATAAGCCGCACTTTGTGTGTGTATTATTTAGTTAATAGTTGAGATAGATAATGTAAACAGAAAGCAGCAGAAAGAGATAAAACGAGAACAGCACCGTCTATGTGTGAATGTGTGTAAACCGTGACAATAGGCGCCCAAAGCTGTTTGCGGATCTGCTGGCAATTTCCTGCTAAATATATTTTTTAGCACACCTCTCTATAAAAAAGCTGCTTTTCATGTCTGTATAACGATAATGAAATGGCACATTTAACACTAGTGATATAAAGTTGTGCTTGTAACGCAGTGCACAATTCAAAGTGAACTTGCTCAAAAAATGAACAGTCAACAATTTTGGAAATGTTGTGAAAACCAGCTATTTTATAGAGGCTACGTGAAAAAACTACTACTATACCGGGTGTTTTTTTTCAAAACTTTGAATGGATTCTCTAGTTGATACACCGGTTGAATCAAAATCACAAAAATCGGGGGTTTTCATTTAAAAAACAAAAGTTACCCCCTTCCCCTTCCGAGGGTGAAGGAGGGGGTTGGTATTACGTGTAAATTATTTCCCCCTCAAAACTCAACAACTTTTGCCTAAAACTTTTTTTGATTCAACCGGTGTATCAACAAAAAAATCCATTCAAAGTTTTGAATTTTTTTATTTTTGGAATGGTTTTCTGTAATGATTTCCATAACTACCAAATCAACAATACCTCATGCTAGTGGCGCTATCAGGCTGAGCGAAAAAAAATCTTTTTAAAAGTCCCATCGTAAAGTTTTTGAAGCGCTTCCTATTTCACCACGCGACATTATCTTGTTTATCTAATAAAACAAAGTAAGGATGGTCAGTCTAGTGTAGCGTAGTTCCGGTTCTTAGCCGGAACTGGGCACAGACTGTGGCCAGACCACAGTTATTCTATATACATGCTAACGCGCAGAGATGACCGCCGTTTCAACCCAATCTGTATATAATACACTTTGTTCTGTTCGACGCGGTCCCACAACCACGCCCCAATGAACTGGGTACTAGACGTTCATTACACAAAACACTTCCACAATTAAGGATAATTTTCATTTAATTAGCGATAATCACAATCCTCGACGCGACCTGCTTTAAAGTAAAATTGTAGTTTATGTATAATGTCATATGTTATGAGTGAGTTGTGGCATTATGGATTAGCGACAGTCAGCAAGTTTTAACAGTCACACGAGCTATAAAAGCACTACATTCAAAATACATACAATTTTTGCACGTGTCTACCTCCTATAAACAGCTGATTTTCATTTCGTAATAATTAAATTAATTACATGCATTTTATTTGAGCTGTATACCAAAATGACGCCGGTTTTGTGTCGTATCTCTGTTCATCGTAAAGAAATAAACAGTAACTGGTAGGTTGCTTTTGAAAAATACTGTAGCATAGGAGATCACTTTTTTTTGTTTATAGTAGTGTGAAATGGGTCATTTTACGAACGCTGTACAGACATGAAAAGCTGCTATTTTAAAGGTGTGCAAAAATAAATATAAAAATTAAAAATGGAACTTAGAGCCATCATATGTAGACTTTTAATTAAATGTAGGTAGCAAAGGTGGTTGTACGGAAAAAAATATTTATACATGATTAAACAACTCCAGAAATGGTCATATAAATTTTTTTAAGGTCCGACGCTTAGATCATGTACATAGTATTTTGCCTAAATCCGGAAAATCTTAAAATAATGACTAATTTGAAACTGTTTAAACTAAAACGCAACGATGAATATAAGTTATTATTCGATTAAAAACGACTTCTAATGTGTTTTGAGTGCGAATGAACTGGAATAATATTCAGTGAGCAATATCTGTAATACATGGTCCTTTGGTCCGGTCGGTCACATCGACTACTGTCATGCCGACGTAGCAATCGACCGGACGAACGACTTTCATATCGTCGTCCTTTCGTAATAATTATATGGACCTTCCATTAACGCCAGAGCTTTCTCTATGCTTTCTCCATCCACTGTCTAATCCAGCGTTTCCTAAACTTCTTTAAGTACGGACTCCTTAATACAGATTATTAAAATTGGCGCGCACCCACCATTAATATAAATCAAGGGTAATTTACCCATCAAAAACATAAATGTGAAAAAAGTTCGATATAAAAAACAGGTTCACCGGGTTTTACAAGTTTACATACACGAGTCATTTACTAAGTGAAAACTACTAAGATCTCCCTTCTTATATACAGGGTGTTCCACGGCATGACTGCTATAGCCTGGGACTGTGTTGCTGGGGTGATTTCAAGTCAAAAATGTCTAATGAACATATACCCGGAACGCTTCGTAACTTAGCTAGAAGCATTTGAAATTTTAAAAAAGTAAGCCCACTAATGCAGGTATTAGGTTCGGCTGTTGGTTTTGTTATTACTAAAAAGACCAGGTGGCTGTGAATCTATTCGTGCTAATCCTGAGACTCTTCGCAGAGCTACCACTTCAATTCTAAGAAGAGCTAGACTATGTATACAGCAACTAGGTGGACGTTTTGAGCTACTAATTCAATAAAGCGATTTCTTTTTAAATGGTTTGTAAATTAGTAGGGAATTCCTACTAAGTACTACTTATCTAAAATTTCAAATGCTTCTAGCTCAGTTAGGAGAGCATTCCGGATATATGTTCATTAGACATTTTTAACTTGAAATCACCCCAGCAACACAGTCCCAGACTATGGCAGTCATGTCGTGGGACACCCTGTATAATACTTTATTATATCATAGTTATCCACCATACTTTCTTATTCATACGAGCACCGACTAGACGCGAGTGGCCTGCGAGTTCGAACGACCGTTTGATGCATTCGGGTTGATGCTCCCAGCACCGGCTAGGCGCTTGCGAATTAAGATGAACAGTCAGTAAACACTCGAGACTGTGATTTTTAGACACCCGTATCTTGGAAACAATTATTTCATATGAACGCATGGAATTTGAAACATGCTCTTATGATAATTAACCTGACTGAAAGAATTCAGTTCTGTAACGCAACTAACCCCGAAAATAGAGGGAGGTCGAAAAAAGTGCTTTGCGCGAGAATTTGGTCACTTGGCACTCGGTGTGCTATGATTTATTTAATTTTTTCGAAGTGTAGTTTACAACATTTAGATTGTGCGTATAGGTAAGCCTCGTTTCTGTAGTGTGTAGTATAAACGAGATATTATTGTTTGCAGAGCGCAGAGCTCTGAAACGAAAGGACCTGTAAATAGTCTGGAATACAGGGATTTAACCTGATATGACGTACAATAATATATTTACGGTAAACTCGATATTTCATCGCAGACAGAATGAGAACACAACGGGCGCGTAGCAGACCTATATGTAAAGCTTTTAATGTGCAATGTATGCAAAACATAAAGCTTTGTTAAACAATGCCGTTTATTACAGGTTTCTCGTGCAACTCGTAACTGCATAAATAATTTACATTGCCATGTCTCGTGCAAATATCAATATTAAATTCCATTATATGCAAGCAAAGTTTTTGCAGTATAACTAGACAAGTTTATCGAAACTTTTCATGACAAACTCAGGGCAACCAAGAACACTTCTCTAAATTAGAGGATATTTTTGTAAAATTTAGAAGGAAGAAAAAATAGTACATTACACCACAAGATCGAAACTTGAATTTCCTGCACAGCGCCACATGATGCCCGAGGCGAACTCGAGGGCATCATATGTCGCGCAGTGCAGAGCTTTCAGCTTTCTACTCGTGTGGAAGTCAGGTAACACCAACCTTAAGTATACTGCACCCAAGCGACTGATTCAAACAGCTTACCTAAAACAAAAAGAAAACAATCATTTATTACGCAAATCCACATAGGTTTAGTCCAAAAAATAATGAGAAAAATTAGATATTTTTAACTGTTTTTCTGTCCTGCGTGTAAATTTTTAACAAAATATGTAACCAAACCTTTATAATCTTTATATAAGTCCCAGACATGATTGCCCAGGCCTCTATCTCGATTATTTTTTTTTTTAAGATAATCCTATCAAAGCGGCAAATCCTATTTAATATATTATAGTAAATGGGGTAAAATTTTCCACATGTTGGTGGTAAATCATTGACGATATCAACGCTCAGCAAACAGGCTAAAGACGTCTATTCTCGAGCAACGTCGGGTAAATAAACCTAATATAATTCTAAATAGAGTTTTGCAAAATTCACAAGCTCTCAAATGAAACCTTTACAAAATTATTTATTGAGGAAGTAGGAACGTGATTTTTGTATCACTTGTAAAAAAAGAACAAAATTCGTAATCTATTTTTGATACATCAGTTTAACACGGATTTTGAATAAACGAGATAAAAAGTGTATAAAACAAAAGATATTATTCATGAGTCAGAAAAAGATAAGAATATTAAACGGCCTCTGAAGTATACTGAGTTAAAAGTTTTAACGTAATCTGCACAGAAAGTTTTCTAAACTGTTCGTAGACTATATTCAGAGATATCGTCTGATTTATTGAGTGGCTCTTAACATCTCTTTTCAGATTTACAATAAACAGTTCGAATAAATGCGAGCATATCCTATAAGTTAATTAAAATTTTATCAGAATTTGTCAATGATTAGTTGAATAATTTCACACAGAATTAGAACCATGGACCATGGTTCTGATGATTGATTTTTGAAAAGCCGTATCTTTTTAATGGCTTGAGTTTCAAGATTAAATTTTTAACAGTATAATGTGGTTATAGACCTTAGTATTAAATTTTAATTTCATCTTGATACCATGCTAACTCTCTAACCGATTCTGATGAGAAAACAAAAAAGACAACTATGGGATTCTATAAATACTCCGTTTTTCTTTTTCATTTTGAGGTACGGAATCCTAAAACGTTATTAAACTTATTTAAACAGCTCGCGACATCAACAAGCTCCATTGATGTCATAAGTGCTTTGTGGACGTTTAGAATCATCGTCAATAATGATTATATCACAAAAGCAATTTCGATGTTATCAGCGAAACTTACTGACGTCCTAATATCACAACTTTAAGGGGGTATTCTCATGTGAACGCATAAATTTTACCTCTTTTTAGGGAATTTTTTTTTAGACGACAATAACATTCAATCATTTTAATTTTTTTTGTATGTTTTTGTTTGTATCTTAAACTGTATAAAAAAATGTTTTTTTCTCTTATTTTACATTTTTTATATATATATTTTTTTAAATTAAATTAGACACTAAAAAAAAGCAGGTCACTGGTCATGGTAATAGCGGCTGTTCATGTTGTCTGAAATGAAAAAATCGAATGGATCATTGTTCAGTAGGTATGTCGCTATCGGCCCTTCCAAAATTAATCAATTTCATGAAAAAAAAATGGCGGACTGTAGAAAAAAAGTTTGTGTTTTTGGTTAATTTTTTTGTTAAAAATCGTTTAAAAAAAATAAGAAAATATTTTCGAAAATAAGCAATTTTGGTACGGACAATAACCATTAATGAGTAGAAGAACATATATAAATTTCAAAGCAATCGGTTGAATACTTTTTTTTAGGACCATGACAGTTTTAGAAAATAATGTTTCCAGAAAAATGCGTTTAAAGTTTCAAGAGCCAACAAGTCGCTTACGGCGCGTCGGCCACTATATGAGTTGTAATTTATTTAAAACTAGTAATTTCGGTCTCTATTTTTCACAGCATATTTTCGATAGGTTTTACTATTGAAATATGAAAAAAAATCGATTTTTCGAAGTGGTCACATAAGAATACCCCCTTAATAAATTATTCCGCTTCAACGTATCAATCAATATTTCTGAGATTCCGAGATTTTAGGAGTGTTATACTTTCGCTCTGTATAATATCAATGCGATAAAATTCAAAACGGTCAATGAAATTCCTATAAATAGCTTCATTGAGAACTTAATTATAATTATTTAATTATGAACTACCCAGTATAGAACCCCAGTGAATATAATAATTATTCATTAATGTTCGCAAGTTGTAGAATGGAACACAACCTCATGTTGTTAAAGTTAGGACATGAGATGCTATAAATTTTAAAGAAGCAACTCTGAGAATGCAGTATCAGACATACAGGACGTGACGAAAATAATCAATGATTTACAATGTGGACACATCAAAATTGGATTGGATTTCTTAATCGCTCTGTGCTATAAATTGCCTAGACGTATACAGGGTGTATCCGTATAGAAACGGCAGCAGCGCGCTCCCTGGCAATGGTGGGGGGTATAAGCTAAGCAACGCACCTGGCGGCATTCGCACCCGAGCTCTAACACAGTGAAAATCCCGCGTGGCACAAAAGGTTTTTGTCACGACAGAAGCTCCACCAAGATAATGCTCTAGCACACATCACCTACCAGGTCCGAATAGGGGTTGTAACTTATTCTTTTCTATTAGCTGTTTTAATTAATATAGGTAATAAACGAGTTTTGTGAATTATGATGAGTGAGTCTAAAGGATGGTGTATGGTAGTTCGTATTGTTACGCAATATAAATCAAGACGCCTAATAAAGGTCAAATAAATGGTCGAAACGTTGCGGAATTGATTGTCTGCGTTTTTAACAATCTTCTGTCCACATTCCTGATAATTTTATATTTTTATTTATAGATATAGTTTAAAAGCCCTATCCACCATTACAAATAAGCTACTACTATTAGATGGTTGAAGATCTCAATTCACTATCCGATCTTGGATTCTTTTAAATAATTTTGAAGTGTTTTGATTAAATGTACTTATTTTGTAAATTGTTTTCTACTAAATGGGCAGATGGAAGACGAAACGCATATTTTAATCCTGTACCTTTTGCTTTTAATAGCAGCAAAAAGCATATTTATTATTTATTTTTCGTCGTCAATGAATGCGTTCTATTAATTTCATTCTTACTACACTCTAGAAACTTGATATCAGTTATTTTTGTCGTACTCACGAACTTCAAGTATAAATAAATTACAAATGTTTTTTTTTTTTTTGGAGGATATAGGTAATATGCATTTGTTGATCTATTTATGTAAGACCTATATATATTTAACACAAATTCTAGCATATTTCTGGGTTTTAAATACAGTAGTTTTCGAACAATACAACGAAAATTTAATTATGCACTCCGATTGCAGGAGAATATAATATGTATACACATTATGTACACAGTTTAAATTTAGCATTGATTGGCAAACATTCGATTCATTGTCAATTTGATTGAATTCTCATCCCGCCTTTGTATAGATTGTATAATGTTTATATGAATCTGTTGAATGTGTGCAGATAGTCTGCTATATTATGGCATAATATGCCATGTACATGAAGTTATTGGTTTTCGATTAGCTGACACTGTTCATATGGTATTCGTCCATATAATATGCGGGTGATCTGAGCATGGCGTGAACAGTACAGGGTTAACACACCAGTTATTGGGAACAAACGACCATGCTCCAATGTTAAAACGAAAACACAAAAATATTATGATATATTTCTTACAAACATCAAAAATATTTGTTTAAAAATACCAAAGAAAACCCCAGTTTCCTATAAGACTGATACCGTAATATAGCGGCCGTAATATGATCGTGAATGACGTCACAAGAAACGTGTGCACAGAAATAAATGAATGTGGTCTTCTCAGTAGCGGCAGTACCACCGTAACGTAGAAAACGGCATGCATTTATTTCTATGTACACGTTTTTTGCATTCGTGTCTACTCCTGGGTGTGCTGAGGATTAATCTCCAAAATATTGATTATCAACATTATATAATTACTGTCTCATGTCTGATATTCAGAGCAGCTGCAGCCTCAGCAACTGTTTCTACCACCCCATTACAACGTTCGGTACATACTCTTTGTACACGGTATAGTTACTTTACAGGCTACAACTATATAGTGTATTGTTTGACAGATCATTGGTTCGTGTCAATAGTCTAGACATTATTTACATTGCATTAGTCAGTCATTAACTACCTTCTGTAAAACCACTTTCCACGGAGAGATATCTTATTAATGTACATTTGTACAACAGTCGGTGAATCTTTTAAACTTCTATTGATTACCAAAATGAGATCTGACCATTTTTTCATAATTGTATACACTAATGTGCCAAATTAATCTACACTAATATTATAAAGAGGAAAGATTTGTATTTTTGTGTGTGTATGTTTGTAATGAATAAACTCAAAAACTACTGTGCCGATTTAAAAAATTCTTTCACCATTAGAAAGCCACATTCACCCTGAGTAACATAGGCTATATTTATTGCTAGAAAATATTAGGGATCCTTACTAAAACTTTAGTAACGTAACCCAAGGAGTAAAAAAATGCCATAAAACATCTTTCGTCGCATGCGCTACGGAAACTATTGATGATAGAACAAAAGTATGTTCTACAATATTAAAGAACATATCAATAACTACAAAAAACTTCGCGATACTCTATGTCCAACTATTATCATTATGTCACAATAACCACTTTTTACATTTTAATAATCTATATAGATAAAAGACGATGTATATGTAATCTATGGACTCCAAACGGGTAGACCATTTTTGATGAAATTTTCAGACAATCTTTAGATTAGCTGAGCGAGTGATCTTCTGAAGTTTGGTAGCGATCGGATCAACAGAATTTGTTAAATTTCTTTTTGGGAAATAAGATTTTTCTTCGATTTTTGAACATTCACAAATAAAAGCGATTGAATTCGCGCAAATTCAATACACGTTGAGAATTTAATGATAATGATTTTCATCTTTTGTATCCTATATATTACATTTACGTTCGGGCGAAGCCGGACTGGGCCGCTAATTTTTTTATAAATCACGTTTTTTTATATCTTTTACATCGCCCCGACGCTAAGTGACTTGCTGACTGTAGAATATTTATTTTCGCTCTAAATACTAACTAATCTCAAAATATCAGTCTCTACAAAATTCTTGCAATTTTTGACGAGCTCTTGAAAGCATCCTCAATAAAACGATCGCCGCGCGCCGTTATGGGAACGCAACACAATGTTGATTAGAATTAACAAGGTGTCTTTATCGCAATGCATGACATCAAAGCAATAATAATAATGCAGGCCATATAAAGAGAGTATTTGACACGTCATCATTGTGTCTTTCTTCTGTGTATAAAGTATAAACGCATACAAAGAGTCGAACGTGCAAACGCCATACCACAGGGTATATCAGAAAGTTGTAACCAAAACAGTGGCGGATTTATTTATTTTTTAAGTGAAACTTATTTAACGACGTATGTGTTTGCAATTTTCAGAAATGTTAAATGGGGAAATAATTCAGACATACATACAAGGGTAACGAGCGCGAGAAAGGAAATGGCAATTGTATACATATACACCTTTACACATGTATAATCTATGTCGCAAGATTGATTTATGCAATATTTTTGCGTAGGTTTTATATAACTGTCAAAGTACTATATAACAGAATAAGTGTATACGTTGATGAATAGTTTATGTAGTGTTTATATACTGTATACATATACACATTTACATGTTTTATTATCAATACCTATAAATGTGTGTATTTCGTTAAGCGTCAGAGAATGCGCACACTTTTTTTAAGTACAGGTCCGCTGTCTTCACCTTAACAAGTATAAACAAAGTCCTATTTCATTAAATACTGATATTTTACGAGACAGCAGGATCTATTAATATGGAAACCTTTGCTATAATGCGCAAAAAAGTATTTTGTCTACCCATATAAACTATTACCTGACAAACAATTCTGCATGGGAGACGTCAAATGTTTAAGAACTTATCATTTATTTAGACCACATTTTACACTCTTTATAGGTAAGTTGTAACTTTCTGGTGCACCCGTATGCACGTATGTTAGCGTGGTTGTCCGGGTTTGGAGCGAAGTGAAGCAACACGTCTCCCGTGAGTCACGCTTAAATCCAACAGGCATTTCCATACAGGGCAGTTAAACACTTTTATAATATTTGGTTACAGACAGAATATATATTTGAATATTGACGCGTTCGTTGGTCAAATTCTCGAGCTATCCGAACTTGGTTCTAGCATTTCTAGAATTGCTAGAAGCCTAGAATTACTAAAACCGAAAAAAAATTCCGAAGATTTGGCCATCACACACGCGTTAGGAGTTCAGGATCAGTTCAAAACATATACCGACAAACACACGAATTTTCAAATATTGGGGCCATTTGGAAAACTACAGTGTACGGCTTCAGCCACTAAAGTTCTGATTCATTTGTTGTTTATAGTTTAAGGATCAAATCTGTTAATTAAATTTTAGTTTACAAACAGTCGACTTTGCACGCATACGTAAATACAATATTTTGATGTTTCCGAAAGAAATTAGAAAAATGGTTTTAAATTGAATTTATATTCTTTGAGCTATAAAAAAATGCACAACTTTTAGAGGTTTGTGGTCCTTGATATTAAATGTTGATCAGGACTGCCACACAAGAGGACCACCATTTCATACACTGAGACTGTGACATTAGCCTTGTTATGTCATTCATGTACGCATAATATAATCATAGACATGACGACATTATGTAACATCATGTTCTTGTGTTCAACCTGTGACCTTATATCTGAAATAGTACCTTTATGCTAATACGGATTTGAGAATATTAAGACAAGATTAACACGACATTTAAGAGGGTATGCACCGTAAACCTGCCAATATATTCATGAAATTCATGAGCGGTTTCTAAACGTTTCCCATTTTTCACGTTACAATCTATTTCTCCCCACTTTTCCTCCTCGAGACTCTTCCTTTTCCTATATTGGTACAGATTCCTATAACCTTCTAGTCTCCTCTTCCAAACATGCACCGATGACCGAAGCATCTTAGATGGTGACTAATGCAACATCCCAACAAACCATTGGACACGTTTCAGCAAAACCGATGACCTAACTAGCATGATTAGGTTTATTAAATTCAACAAATTTTTGGGTAGAACACGAGAATCGACAAAGAGAACTGTTCCTTAAGTAACGGCAGGACAGCAGTTGCATAATCAGTCATACAGCCATTGGACACACCAATGAAAGTAAGGTATCTATCACTCGATCCTATGGCCATCACTGAGCTTTTTTCCATTCCTTCCAAACTTGACGAAACTAAACGAGCAAAGACGCACGTTCAGTCATTAAACAGATTATTTTTTTTAATAATAAGTCTTATAGCGTCATTTGAGCCGGTTCTGTTTTCCATTAATGCAAGAAAACGATTGGATTACGTCTTAACCCCAACAAGAAACAATACCGACACTAACTATCCCGTTAATGTATGTTGATATAACGCGGCAGGCACATTACGCTCTAAGGGTTTTCCGTGTACAATTGAACAACTGAAGGTCGGCGTTCCGATTGTCGTTTGTTATTTAGCGCCATGTCACGCTATCTAAAAGTCACGCGACATACAGGTTGACTGCGATTACCGAGATACCGTGCATTAACACGCACATATATAGAAACCGAAACACGAGAAACCGGCAAACATGTGCAAGAAAATTAACAGTCGTCTATCGATTTCCTAGCATTAGATTAACGTTGGGTTTCTCGGACAACTTTAACGTTCTACTTTCAAAGTACTGAATTAGCATGGAACATTCAGTGCTCAAAGTGGTTTTATCTTAAATCTACTTTCAAGGTCTTATCAGAAATTGAGCATGCATGTTTTAAACGGGTGATTATTGTTTTCTTCTCGCGATTTTTTGCTCGAATCCCCGCAATTTCAGTAAATGTGTTGGAATTTTGAATTCCTTTATAAAACGTGTTTACAACTTATGTAATTGGAAAAGTAGCATGTCACAGAAAATAGTCTATCTTAAAGATATTAAAAAATAGTTCGATTTTATTATCAACAAATCACCGATAAAATGCAGTAAATCGTTTAAAAAAAAGTTAAAAATCAATAACCAAACATTTTTAGTGTTGACCAATAAAAATGCAAAAATATGTTTAATAGGCAACAGAGGGAATATAGCTATTAAAATATTGCGTACATTAAACAAGGCCATTTGTTTTTATCACAATCAGCCGAAGTTATCTAAACGATCTATAGTGTCCACTGAACCTATTTATTTAATAAACTCAATTAACATCAACAAATAAGTACGATATAATCCACATAATACCCAATTAAGTTATTTTAAATGGAATTGGTTAATTATCTTTTAATGACTTCCCAACAAACCAATAATTATTATTAAGCATGATTCGTATTATAAAGCGTTGCAGAACTGCAGTTTCTGACAGTTTGAGTGGAATGTTTAGAACCATTTCACAGGTCTGTATAATGATATACGACGTGTTTCACAGCGATGCGTATGGCCGACGGATTGGCCGAGGTACATCCGACCGGTTGAAATCCAACCCGCCAGTTTCTGGATCAGAAAGTCGTGGATTCGAATCCCATATTTCGTCGTTTTGACAATTATATTGACTACCTAAAACTGTGTGTTCAGACCTCACGAAACTTAATATGCGCTATTTATTGAATATAACTTTAAAAATTTTACTAAATGACAAGGAAAACGCAGTTATATTCAATCGATACTTAGATCGACATTGTAGTTTACCTACAGACGTTCGATTACTAAAGTAATTAGTGCATTTAATTAACAGACAACATGGTATACCTAACTGCCAATTTAATACCAGTACCTTTGTGTTGTATTGTCAATAATATAACTATGCTAATACCTAATTTACAACTGTTCACCATATTACGAATGAATTTCATCTCAAATCCTTCCACCCGGCCTAAAAACAGTTACAGTTAACCCTACGCTAATTTTAAAGCAAAAGAGTTCGCGTAAACGCCAAATGAAGGGCCAAAAGTGAAAAATTTCCTCGAGAAAAAAATGTATAAATTACGTAATCTTTCAAGCGTGGTCAACATTTTTTTTTCCAAAACAATCGCCTGCAGTGTAATTCTTGGTCTTTCATTTGGCTTTTACTCGAACCCTTTATCTTTTAAAAATAGCGTCGGGAGAACAGTAGCCATTTTAGGCGACGGGAAACGATTTTAGTAATCTGCATCTTTGCATCTGGATCCCGTATGTGAGCCGGCTCACTGAACCGGTTCAAAAAGAGCCGAGTTCTGAATATGTTACTGCAGTCTGCCACTGAGTTACCTAGTTCAGTCAATCATATCACGACCTGTATAGAATCAAGAATGCATAGCCAAACATGTGATGCATGAGTCATTTGAGCTGACAGATGCATCAAAGCAAGAACTGATATACGTAAGTGTAAAATCTCCTTCTGTGTGTTAAGTGTTTCACTGAGTTATGCGGATCCGTCGGCTCTCACGGATCTTCTGTCGGAGTCGGCTCTTTGAACCGGTTCAGATCTGAGTTACCCAACTCTACGTAGTAGGTACTTGTAAATTTAAACGCGGCAGTGCGTCGATAAGAACATTTAAAGGTTATCAAAACTGTGTTTAATCATCAAAAAACTGGTCGAAAATTTTTGTTTCAGTTCATCTACGCTCTACGGACAAAACTGCTTTTAAAATTAACTTTTTCATATACAATCCATACAAATAGAAACAGCAAATGGACAGACAAACAAGGGTGTAGTTTGTGTGCATAGGGAATGGGCGTTATGTTACAGTAGATGACGAAACTCGGGAGCGTTGGGTATGAGGAAAACAGGCGCCGTCTCGACGCCAACGTTGTTTTATAGACCGACGCCGCATGTATGTGTCGTATAACTAAACGTACTGTTGTACTGGGGTGGCAAAAACTCGTCTTGGAACGATTCATACGTATACAAACGCTAATATACTAGCAATTCAATATTTGAGATTGGAAATTATAACGATTTTTTTAATAATCACCGAAATTCTCGAAAAAAATTGTTTGGGAAAGTTTATATTTGTTTTTATAAAGATCACCAACAGCCAGAGTTATTTGAGCTTAACATCAATTCATATTTTCAATTTATCTTTAAAGTTCAATTCCAGATATATGTTATAACAGAAAACAGTATCACGGGTAATTGGAATTTTTTGTAAATTATTTAATCCATAATGTTTAATATTTTTTATTATATGAATGTTAATTTTTGTAAAAAATTTTTAGAGCTTGAAAAAGTCTTAATTAAAGAAAAAACGAAACGTTGCAATCAATGAGTGTTTAAATTGATTTATTTCTTTATTCCAATTACCCGTGATACTGTTTTCTGTTATAACATATTTTCAATGTTTCATTTTAATCCAATTGATACTTTTATCATTTCCCAAACTAGAACAACAATGACATAATTGTTACACGTTCGCAAACCAATAACGTGGTATTACTGATGTCAACAATGGCAAATCACTAAATAAGTGTGTGTTTAAGGCCCGGTATTACTGGGGTCGCAAAAAGCGATGAAGATCTATTTTAAGAAATGTTTCGATTGATAGCCCGGGAACTTTAAACAAAAATATGTTTTGTTGTTTTCGATTCTACTACGCTGTGAATAAGACAACGACATAAACAACAGATCAGTTTTAGCAACACTTATTTTTACTTTGCAAAATATAAATTACCTTTGAAATCACCTGTTGCAGCCTTATAGGTCATAAAACAAAAGCTATCCCTAATGTGTACAAAGACAATTGTCCAATCCAATTATAATTTAATAACAAAAAACCTGCGTCATAAATACGTAGGTACTTTCTTGTCACAGGTGCTGGCAAACGTGCAGGTATTTATACAGTCTGTCACAAAATATCAATCACAATTAGCATTGTAACCCACAAATTGAAACAGAAATTCAAATATGACAAATGATAGATACCGCAGATACGTGTACCTAGAGAAGGGATTATCTCAAGGAAGTTAAGACAAAAACTGTTTTGTACATGCAGTGCATCAAAGCTAGGGTTGCCACCCGTCCGGGTTTCCCCGGATTTATCCTAGTTTAGAGGGCATCCGGGGAGCGTCCGGGCAGGGCTTCATTTGTAGTCCGGGTTTAAAAATTTAAGAATAAAAAAATTCTAACTAATTATTAAAACAATTTGTAACAAATTTTAATAAGATTCTGTTTTGTTAGGTACATTTAAAATGATGATAAAAGATGACTAAATTTAATTTTAAGATCTGAAAATAACAAAAAGGTGATTTATGACATTTTCAACTGTTTTTTATTACACTATGTTTAAAAAAACCTATTGACATGTCCGGGTTTTAGGCTCTAAAATCCGGGGTTTTCACGCGTCTTGTCTTGGTTGCCAAATTTTAGAGATGGCAACCCTAATCAAAGCTAAAATCTTTTAATAACAAAATTTCACTTTACAAGCGAAAAACTCTTCTATCTATCCATACTATTTTCTTTATGATTGAACTTTTTAATTCGCACCATTTTAGCGATTCCTTTTTGATCCACTTTATACAGTACATTAAAAAAGACTAGGTAGCGCTAATAGATTTACACTTGTTGTACGATTATTAATTATTATTATTATAAGTTCATAATAATAAACTAAACTCCATATCTTATATACATTATGCGCAAGCGGTTACAGGTGCAGTAGTACACCACTTGGTATGTTTCTCAGTCAGCTGTTCTTAATTAAAATTATATGTAGAGATCAGGGAATCGCAACCGGTTTCACGGACAGCATCAGTATACCGTTGAACGTTTCTTTATTTACTTTTCCAATTATGTAATGTGCAATATTACATACAAAAAAATGCACAAAAAACAGAAGTCTGTTGTTTCATGAACTAGCATTCGTTCATAATTCAGTCGAACTTTTCTCAATTACAAACTCGAGTTCCTGATGTATAGGGTTTCGATGACCAGAAAACGTTTGGGAATTCCTGGAATAAACATATAAATTCCTTTCTTTTATATAATATATATAGATTAAAGATTTACAAATTCTTTTACCAACACAGGATCGGTCGTCATTTAAAATCCTGCATTTTTTTAAATTCCGTTGTAGCAAGCAGATGTTAATTTTAATAGTTCAAACCATTTCATTCAACCATAATTCTCTTTTTACAGAACTGAAGACTCCAAAAAATAGGTATGTTGAAACACCATCCCAGCTAAAGCACGTCCGTTTTACACATCAGTGTACCTTGCAGCATCTGCTTGGAGTCCCCTCATGTTGTCTTTTCAACAGTTGCGTGGGCTCTAACCGCGGAACGCCCGAAATAAGAACGATGACTGATCGATGCCTCATCAAAAGAACGCACATGGTTAAAAAAAGAAATAAGAATACGTGGAGATTTTTCGTCAACAATTTTATCAACACAGATCGGTAATAAATAATATGATTTTAAGGCCGTAATATTATATTCAGTTTATTATTTTTAAACTCCGACTCAAAGAGCGATGTGTTTGTATTTCTGTGTTTGTTTCTGGAATTGCAAGTTTTTAATGGAAGGGTCGATTTTGATGTTTTCTGTATACAATAGAACTTGTTTGCGGGAAGGTTACGGGATGCAAATAAAACGCCGTCATCTTGTAATTTCAGAAAAAGCATCTGAATTTGATGAGACTGAAAATGTAATAACACTTGAGATAACAAAATACAGTTCTGGAGTGATATTTATAATTTCCGCTATATTAAATATTCTGCCTGTGGCATCACAACTCTTCACTGCGTCCGAGCTTGAAATCTGCCGAACATATAGTCATGCTGAATTGGTAATTATCCTACGACATATATCCTAGGACGATTGCAATAAACCGGATTCCAATTACCCGTTTTTTTTGTAAAAGTCCTAGATTGTCGCGAAAATACGATTTTTTTAATTATCCTACGACATATATAACGCTTTGCGTACAACAGGCGGACGAGGTCGCATAAAAAGTATTCACTTCAAAAATGGTACATCGAAAAAATCATATATATTAATACGCTAAGGTTAAGATGTTTGCCTCCCTTTTTCGAAAAAACCATACAATTGCTCTACATAAATTTTATATTATTTTATAGATAATTGCTTGCTCTACCGACATCAACAACTAAAAAATCTATTATTGCTTTTGTTTTTGCAAAATAATTAATTATAACAATTATACATTTATTCAGTATATGCAGCAATGCTGCCATCTGACGGTTCTAACTTTGAAACAACGTCAACATGATTGACGGTCGGTAAATTTTTTTTGTTTAATTTTTAATCAAAATTCACGTATAAATACTTTTCGTACGTCGGCCCTTCAGCTCCACGTTTTCGATACTTGCGCCTCTATGTGACAGTTTTAGAAAAATATTTTCTTGAACTGTCACCGAGCTTCGTAATGTAATACAACAAAAAGAAAAAAGTTATAAAGAGTGTGAGAAATTAGAAACTAATGGCATACTTGTAATAAATTGTGACTTATCAAATTGAATTGAATAATTCATTTACATAATATTAATACGCTAACAGTGCGAATTATTCGCATGGGTACCGCTAGTAATTTAAATAATACTAGTTGTTGGTAAAAAGAAAATGCAAGCTTCCTTTAAAGAGTTACGGTTATCGCTTAGAACCGTATGAAATATGCGATAAATATATGAATATACTCACATTGTATGTCGTCTAATCTGGTAAACACAAGACCTGTAATTGTAGGCGTTCTGGAACTATTTCATAATAATAGTTATGATGACAAAAAACCGGAAACGTTCCACGCCATGAGTTAAACACAGTGCGTACATCGAACGTTGCCTATGTTTTATAACTTTCAATGAAGTTGACATCTATTATACCGTGAAACGATCTGAATAAAATCGGCGGTCGACCAAAATATTAAATAATATGTTTCAATTATATTTGTTTTAAAACATACAAGTTATACACCAGTTTATAGTTGACAGTTTACACAAAAAATCTTCTTAACCCACCCTCACTTTTATATTTCTACTAGCGGTCCCGTTCAGCTTCGCCCGGATTTGTAATTAACCTATTAATCTAAATTAAATTATGCAAAGGGCAATTTTGGTCTAAATTGAATACTTAAGATGACTATCAAATTTATTTAAATACGGATTAATACTATGTCTTTTAGACCAAATTTTAAATCATAAAAATTGTTATTGTGAGTCAACCTTAAAAGATAGACATATCGCGACCTTTTTTTTAGAACTTTTTAGAACTATTCCACCATATATTATTTTCGTGTAACAATTTACGCAACGCAAGCCACGGAAGCTTTCAAAAGAGACGTTGGACTCACTTATATTTCGTTACATTTCATCGTAAAATCGGAAAGAAAATACTGTTAAAAAACTGTTTATGCGCCATTTTTGCAATATGGCGGCGCGAGCGGCAAAGATACGAAGTGGCTAAGTGAAATTCGAAAAGAACACATCGAAATCTTAAAAATCACCAATTTTCAAAACTCCGGGAAAACTTTTCAGGTAAAACTACTAAATGACTGAACTAATATGGCATATACATTCATTATTGGCGCCACGGTCGGTCGGATGGCGCGACCTAGGTGCCAGACCAATATTTATTGACGTTTCATACTCTCTTGAACAATTTAATTTTCGGAAATGTTTATCATATATATAGTTAGTGAAAAAAATATATTCGTGATCCGGTGTTTTGTGGTCATTTTTCAATATTCAGTCTATTTTTTAGTAAAACACGCGTCGAGACTTAAATTTAAATGCGTTGATGGTTTAATGTCAATAATAATATAGGAAGTGATTAATTTTAAAACATAATCGGTGTATTTATTTCAAACATCAGATTTAACGAGATGCAAATAGAGGCGATGCATTTCAGCACAGTGTATAATACTGAACACATAAATTTTATCGACAATGTTTACACTGGCAGTGTGCCATGACCGATGTCCAAAAACTCAACAGTATTTGTTCCACAATTTCAAGTTTCATTCTTAGTGTTCCAAAAGGCACAGCGGGAATATTTATAACAGGGATGCTGCAGATATTTCATACTGACATCTGCAGATGCGAATTTTTGACTCTTTTTTGCGGATATGGATGTGAAAATAATAATAAGTTTAATAATATTTTTAACAATAAATGGGACTGCTGATTATTAAATTTGCGTGGCATTAAGTAAAAGATATTGTAATTTATTAACATTTTAATTAAGACAGTCGTTATTTTCATTATCTAATTATCAAATTTTACAATTAGTAAAGTAAATATTGGAAGAATAATAATATTTCAGTTTTTTCGAAGCTAAGGCGATTTCGCAAAGGTTCATAATATATTAATTCCTATTGACCAAGTAAACAAAGAACTCAGGCACGTGTCAAGTGCCGGGAAAGTCCCCAACAAACTTGTCATAACTTGTATCGCATCCGCTAAAGCTCTGCAACTGTTGCGGATGGCAATGCAGATGTCAAAAATATTGAATTTTAACATTTCATATTTTTAACGACTACTCATTCATAGTAAAAAGGTATATTTCATACAAAACAGAAAACCGCCTGGTAAAAGAATATCATTCTGAGTCCCGGTGCCAATTTCTAGCTGAGCTCTTCGTTTTAATTAGATAAAAGATTACAAAATGACTATTCTCACACATCATACAAAAAAAATAAAAACATACCACAAGACATGATGTGTATAAGATTAGACGCGAAGGTGTGAAAAAAAGCGTGTGTGAACATTAAAACAGATTACAATAATGACGTTAAAACAAATAAATCATTTCGCACTTCGGTGTAAACGCTTATTTATAGTACGTATTATGTGCAAGACGGTGTACCTGAACAGGATGTGCAACAATAATATGATTGAATCATTATCATCCTTCGTGCATTCAGATACGAAAATATATTGAATGTTCCATTCAAACATAATTGCACAAGTCACGTCAAATTAATTGGTAATTACGTCATGCAATAAAGCTGTTTTTGACGGAAGCAATTTTGGTTAAATTATTGTGAATACTGAATAATAATCCAGAGCCTTAACAGATTCAACAGACTTTTGTTAAAAATATTATGTATCTCGGCGGACATTACTCGGAGTTGGGTCATCATACTAAATAAATAGTAAATTATTAAAACAAATTGTAATCATGAAATAATTTTTTTCTAAAACAAAATAGTGAAATTTCAAACAAATACTAATTTAGTATTTGTTAGAATTTCCACTATTTTGTTTTAGAGAAAAAATTATTTCATAATTTCAAATTGTTTGAATAATTTACTATTTGTGGTAGTTATATATATGTATATGTCTTTATTAAACATATATTTACTATATCGTTGGAAAAAGGCAGGTAGATGCTAAACAAATTATTAAAGGTATAAACCCCATAGTCCTGTAAAAAATTCGCTGCACTTTTAACTCAATGCAATAAAAATACCGCTTTATCTACATAATTATTTTTGTAATACGTGCATTGTGTATCATTGAAAATGTCGAAAGCAAACGAAAAATGCCATAAGTATAGTTATATATAAATATGAAAATTCCAAGCAGCTCAGCTGGAAAGCAATATTAAAAAAAACATCTTATGTGATGTGAATTGCAAACGTTTCAATTTTAAATGCGCATACACACCTCCAGGTCACATTTCGCAATTGCATTTTCTGCATCACCGTATACCATTTCCTGCTATAGAGCAGGAATTCCAGAGTGCGTTGCCCTTTGCATTTTCCAATTGCACAGGAAACGCTTTTCCCTAAACCTGTACTACGAATGCGCTACGCACGGTGCGACAACCACAAATACGACGGGCAGCCAAGACAAGAAGACAGACATACCGCAGGGTGACTGCCTTCTTTTAACAGTGTGTGTGTTATAAATAACATCGATGCCGCATCACGTTCGGCAATGTCTGCGAGTCAGGTGTGTTGCGTTGAAGACTGTATCTTGTTTACATTTGGTAAACATTACACCTATTACTGCACCGTGTAGACAGACAACCGAACTACCGCACCGCTGCATACATTTACAGATGATTATAAATTACGTAGGTTTTGTTACTGGAATCTAGAGATGGGAAAAACGGGTCTTTTTAGTGATCTGCATCTTTGCGTCTAGATCCCGTATGTGAGCCGGCTCACTGAACCGGTTCAAAAAGAGCCGAGTTCTGAATATGTTACTGCAGTCTGCCACTGAGTTACTTAGTTGAGTCAATCATATCACGACCTGTATAGAATCAAGAATGCATAGCCAAACGTGTGATGCATGAGCTGACAGATGCATCAAAGCAAGAACTGATACGTAAGTGTAAAATGTGCTTCTGTGTGTTAAATGTTTCACTGATCCGAACTACCGCTGCATACATTTACAGATGATTATAAATTACGTAGGTTTTGTTACTGGAATCTAGAGATGGGAAAAACGGGTCTTTTTAGTGATCTGCATCTTTGCGTCTAGATCCCGTATGTGAGCCGGCTCACTGAGCCGGTTCAAAAAGAGCCGAGTTCTGAATATGTTACTGCAGTCTGCCACTGAGCTACCTAGTTCAGTCAATCATATCACGACCTGTATAGAATCAAGAATGCATAGCCAAACATGTGATGCATGAGTCATTTGAGCTGACAGATCATCAAAGCAAGAACTGATACGTATGTGTAAAATGTGCTTCTGTGTGTTAAATGTTTCACTGAGTTATGCGGATCCCTTGATCCGTCGGCTCAAAAAAAAGTGAGTCGGCTCTCACGGATCTTCTGTCGGAGTCGGCTCTTTGAACCGGTTCAGATCTGAGTTACCCAACTCTACTGTAATCTGACCGAAGGTCAGTTTTTTAGCCGAAGCTAATCAGGGTCGGACTGGGCCAAAAGGACCCGGGTGGCTCCCCACAAGCTCGGTGCCCAAGACTGGATAATGGTAGATGGGATATTTTTCTATTTCATTTGTCTGTAATGTATGAACGCTATCTGATCTAATTTACATTTAGGTCGCAAGAGCTGGGACCTAGCCTGCATGGACCCCCTATCCTACCTACCGCCTGGCTTGCGGCAGCTCCGCAAACCTATAAGCGTTACAGCGTTTTCGGCATGGGCTAATTTTAATCATTCGAGCTGAAATTTTCAGAGAATCATTTTTTCAGTATAAAGAACCATTTTAAAGGTTAGCATGTGACAATTTCCAACTTTTGTCAAAATAAGGGCCAGTCTCTTAGACTGAAAGTAAATGAAGCTTATATAAAAAGGTGCATTAAATAGTAAATGCTGTAATTGTGTTAAAACCAACGGAAGTCTATTTTATCAACATTCAACAGTATAACTGACAAGTAAAAATAAATAATCAATAAAAGATAAAAACCGTATTTTCTTTACTTATATATAGCCAGTTTATTTCGAATGAGTGAGATCTCTGACAGAGATGGAAATAAGCTTTTAAAAGGAGAGGAATAAAGACAGAAAATCAATAAATACCGATATCCTTGTATACTTTCTATAGACTCCGAGGAATTCAATGTTAACAACGGAAATAAATAAATGAAATAATGGCGTTCTCTTACGTTGGCACGACCAAATCTGCAACATCGAAAGTGATCTTGTGAATTATACAGAATTTAATTGGGAGCTATCATCATGATCGTTAGCTCCATCGAATGAGCCTAAATACATCAAAATCCGTTGAAATCGGAAGCTAAGTGGACCAAGGTTCTGCAATGTGTCATTCAATTAAAAAAGTTTTGATTCATTGCGCACTGGTTAGTGATTTGCGCCACTGATTAATTTCTAGCTCTCACAATAGAAGTTTCACTTCGAAATTTACAGATTTCGTCAGCCCTGGTTATAACTGTGTCAAAGTTGGTCAAAGTGAATCTACCTGGAATGTACAAACATGAGAATTTAACAACTAGTTTACAACGCGAACATGCCTAACGGATTTGGTTACGCGATAAACAGAGATTCTCTCGTTGTTCGCGCACTTACGCGAAAATATTTACTTTGTGTACAAAAGCTGGTCGGTACTTATAAATAGTCTGAGTAACTACTATAATAAACGCTACATAGTCTATTATAATATACACTAGCTAGAGATGGGAAAAACGGGTCTTTTTAGTGATCTGCATCTTTGCATCTGGATCCCGTATGTTTAGTGGTGGATTTGATTTCGCACATTTTTGAAGATTTCCCTCGATTTCTCCAGGGTTCCATCATCAGATCCTGACCTGATGACGATGGGACCACCTGGGATGTATATACCTTTTCAAACAAAAAAAGAATTTTCCAAATCGATTCAGGCGTCTTCGAGTAATCGGGGAACATACATAAAAAATAATACAAAAAAAAAGATTCCGACGAATTGAGAACCTCCTCCTTTTTTTTTTGAAGTCGATTAAAAAGGCGATTTGCACCCGGGGGAAACTGTACTGGACAGCCAATGAAGTTATATATAAAACTTTTATATTTTCTGCAAATCTTTTTGGTTTCCGGGCTTGTACGCCGTGGTCCATTGGTATTTCTACCTGACGTTTCGTCTACAACTGCGGTAGACACTATCAATGGACCACGGAGTACAAGCCCGAAAACCAAGAAGATTTGCAACAACGCCAGCCGTCAAAGCCTACACAATTTTATATTTTCTGAACATGCTATTATTATTATGCATCAAAATGACCTACACAAGGTAAGTTTCTTGAAGCACATGGCGGTACATAGCATTGAGTATAAACTATGTACATAGTACATAACTTAAACTTGTATACAATATTATGCTATAATGGTCGACGTCCGACGAGAAGTTGAGAACGGGAACCCAGGTCAACAGGTCAGTGATGTGATTTATGTTATCGATCAAACGAATGTATGCCAAGCATGCATTTAGACGCCTTCCTTGTTACGTCTTAAGCCAGTTTTAATCGAAAAAAAAAGATTTATAACCGGAATACAAATCAGACGAATAACAATATTTTTGTTGTGTTCGCAAAGTTACTCATTACACACTAGTGCGGTAAAACAAAACTGGTCGCGCTATACCAATCGTATAATAAATGGTCGTTTGGCAGTTGTCTTTTTTTATAACCTATTATTAGAAATGGCGTTAGTTCAGAAGTAAATTGTCAACAATTTACTAGGGAGCGTAATGCTAATGATAACCTATTAAACCGTTACAGCGTTTTCGGCACGGCTTAATTTTAATCATTCGAGCTGAAATTTTCAGAGAATCATTTTTTCATTGTAAAGAACCATTTTAAAAGTTAGCATAACTGTCAAAATAAGGGCCAGCTTAATACATAATATATATAAAATTTACTATTTAGTAATCCTTGGTTTTTATATACTAATTTTCGATTTTTGTTAAATATAATATCTAAATGACATAACTTGTATGGGGGTCTAATTTTTATCAATTATTTTCAGCAAAAAAAGAAAAATATTATATTATGGAAATATAAATTACTGGCTGAGAGACTAAGTATGAATAATTTCATTACTAGCACGTACCTTTCTTGGTTTAGTGTTAGGGTTTAATTGAAATTTACAGGTAAATTTGCCGCAAAAGGTAAATGGAGACTCTCTTAAGCCCCTAAATTAAAAGGAAATTTTACTAAACAGGTAGCATTTTTATTTCTATTTTTATGATTAGTAATTATTTACTGTCATGAAAAATAAATGTCATTATAT
Organism: Venustoraphidia nigricollis; assembly: GCA_034508555.1. Lineage (NCBI taxonomy): Eukaryota > Metazoa > Arthropoda > Insecta > Raphidioptera > Raphidiidae > Venustoraphidia > Venustoraphidia nigricollis. The sequence continues at coordinate 1,669,685 of JAVRKA010000047.1, forward strand.
ATTAGGCATATAAGCTTTTCTCATTTTAGTTTTGGTAATTGGCCTGGCTTTCCAAAATCTTTACATCTACGTATCGTCAGTCCGTATATATAAATATACATAATAATATACTGTGGTCAGTGTGATTTTAGAATTTACTTAAATGCGTTCTTAAATATTGTTTTGTTTTTATAATCGAACGTGCGGGCAGTCAAAATTAAAGAGAACATATTTTGGAAAAGTGACAAACTACAGAAAGAGTTTTTGAAAATAAATATACTGATATTATCGAGAAAAAAGAAGAGAAAAGAAAATCATTTTAGAAGATATAAAGATTGACATCAGCGAGCTGCAGGAAATCATTTTGGAAGGTATAATTTCGAAATTACTAAACAAGTGTTTTCACTAAGAACAATGAGTGATCAATACAAGGTGTTAACCTTAAAAAATTTAGCGAAGAACGTTGTGGTCGGAGAACTAATAAGTTCAGCTACGTTTCAAGATGAATATCAAAATTTGTTCATGTTACAAACAAATTATCATCCAATTTATGCTCCGTCAAGATTTGAAATTTTTATGAAAGTAGTAGTAAACACTATTCTTAGAATGCCGTTGCCTATATCATTTCATCCAGATTTTATATTATCTGCAAATGTTATGTATTATGATTACCGTAAGTTTATGATCGAATTTGATAATATGACCAGAGGAGGAACATATTATTATGCACCAATCTATTGGAAATCTAATGGACAAATAGACACAGAAAAAATTCTAAGGAAATACTTTTTAAATAAAACACACTATAGCAGTCAACACCAAAGCTTCATTGCGCGATATTTTTGTTGCGAATCATTAAATTCTGCAGTCATTTATCAAAATCCGACAACCTACCAATTCCAAGTCAATAATGTACTACCACAAAAAATGATCGATCACATAAAGAAATTTGGCTGGTATAAGAATTTCGGCTATTATTTTTATCAACTCAATTGTGATAAAAAAAACGCGATTTTAAATACAATTGTTGAACAAATACATCAACAAAGGCGATGTGGTTATCACACTAGGACCAATTATTTACAAGAATGTACCCATGTTTTACTACTCAAATACGGTACAAACTCTCAAATTGAAGATGTTATCAACTCGAACTGCGAAAGCAGTTTTGACATTTTAATGGCCGCGCTGAGTACTAATTCCGTACTGCATCTTTTCCCAATTCTTTTAAATAAAGCGATTGCCAATCGGTCTTTATGTGACAGTCATTTTCAATGTGTTCTTAATAGACGAGACACGTTGAGCACCTCAAATAGACAAATCACTCCAGGTGTATATAATATCGATTTAGATTACTTATGGAGATGATAGCTCTACATCACGTCAGCGTTTCCTAAACTTTTTCGCCCACCGATTTCCTAAAGATTAGTCAAAATGTAGCGAACTTCCATTAATTTAAAACAGATTAATTAATTAATTCAATTTATGTTAAATGTAAATATGCCAATCTATAACATTTAGATGTGCAGATTTTGTTGTTTCACTTTTATAGTATGCATGTATATTATCACTGTTTACCGGACGGCATTCAGTTCGGTTGTCGTCAGCCGAGCCGTATAGCTTTGTCCACATGCAAACTCGCTGACTACAGAATCACTCTTTATCGAACGGCTTATAGCGTTGTCCACTTAGACCAAAGATGAGTCCGTGGACCCCCAAGGGATCCGCAAACCTCTTGTTTCGGAAACGCTGCATGAGATGATATAGCGTAATAAAATCGCATAAGTTATTTTGATCCACAATAATTTTATAAACACCTTATATTTTTGTAATTAATAATTATCATACTGTATATGTTACTGTAATAAACTATTTTTTTTTTATTTAATTGTTTTTCTTATTCGTCCGATAATTTATTTATAGTGCCAAATTTCTCTTACAGTTAAAGTTTTGTATTTTAATTGGATGGCCCCTAACAGACGAAGGCGAATTTAAGTATTCCAAACAAATTCCACTATGACAAATGATTGGGCCCAGAACGGTTCCGTTTCGCCACTAACCTTTTTTTAAATATTTTTCGGTAGCTCTATGTTTTTTAGAGTCGTTTCTTTTTTTGTGCAAATCCACGATACAAAAAAGATAAAAAATCTTATTTATTTAAAGATAATATTAGACTCGTATAATTTTTTTTATATTCTTCACCAGAAATTTGCTTTGAAATTTGACGGCAAAAATACACTACGTATTACGTGGGTAGTAATTACGTAGGTAGTAATCAATATATAGGTACTACAAAAATATGTATTGTTATATGTGCAGACCGGGAAATGTGTAACTATTTAAACTAAACTAATTATTATTCAACTACGGCGACACAATGTTGGGAGTGCAGTCAACACACCAAAATGTAATTAAAATCTTATTTACGAAGTCATTCAAATGTCAAACGATTTATAGTAAAATAATTTGTCGAAAGTGAAAACATTTTAATTAAAAAATTCTAGCAATTCATTGTTAGAATGTATTATTTATGTTTATTTTTAACAAATGCTAATATTTCTAACGCCTTTCATTATTTCGCAATTCGTGTATTTTTTAATATACGCTTTACTGAAATAAAATATTCTTCACTAAGATAAAAATATTCTTTTTAAAATTGGTGCAAAAGACAAAATGATAAATTTTATGTAATCTCTGCAGTTTGTTACACAACGTTACACAATATTAATGGCAATTTCTACTGTAAAGGTCGATTCGTACTATCCGCGCGACACCGTGCATTTAGTATTTTCAAAGAAACGTGTTCATACCAAATAGATTATTGACACGATTTTGTATAATATCACTGGTGCAGCCAAGAATAGTCAATAGCTATCGTAAAGATGTAAAAAGACCGCATTCTGGTATATTAAGGGTAGAAATATAGATTCAAAAGGTACGGTCAGTGAATGCATTTCACAGAACTACCTGAAAATGAAAGGGGATGAAGGTAAATGTTTCTCGAGGTAAAAGAAACGAAATGAAGGTTGTTTTTATAATAAGCAGGTACAACCACCCTACGCATCTTGAGTTAACGAAATCATCACCTCTGAGGTCCAATTAACACTTTGAAAATCTACACTAATATTATAAAGAGGAAAGATTTGTATTTTTGTGTGTATATAATGAATAAACTCAATAACTACTGTGCCGATTTAAAAAATTCTTTCACCATTACAAAGCTACATTCACCCTGAGTAACATAAGCTATATTTATTGCTAGACAATATTGGGTGTTTTTAGATTATACCGTGTGTTTTTAGATTATATAAAACGCGTTACGAAAAACGTCTTATACGAAAGGGATTTCGTTCCAAACGCGTGTCCCGCGACACGTTCCAAGTTTTTTTTTATTTCTTTTTGCGAAATAAGATTTTTCTTCGATTTTTGAACATTCACAAATAAAAGCGAATGAATTCGCGCAAATTCAATACACGTTGAGAATTTAATGATAATGATTCTCATCTTTTATATCTTATATATTACATTTACACCCGGGCGAAGCCGGACTAGGCCGCTAGTGTTTATATATTATACAAATATTATACAGCATTTTTGAAAAGAGTAGATTAGAAATTAAATCATAAATTGCAGTTTTTTTACGTATCAATAATAATAAATAGAACTGTCGTTTTGTTGGTAATTCCGGTTTTATGCAGGTTTTTTTGGATTTTGTATATGATCTAAAGACGGAAGAATTATCTCTAGATTTTTTACTGTAGAGGATCTCTTGAAAACGTCTAGACCGATTTTAATGAAACTCGGTACGCTAGCAAGTATACACATTATACTCGTGGTTAAGATAAGATTCTTGTTAATTTACACGGGCAAAATCGACGTTCATGTAACCGTAGCCGCGGACAAAAACTAAATGTAAAATTATATGAAAAGACTGTATTGATTAAAAAGTAATTTCAATTATTCGATTAATTATTTGTATCTACAATGCTGGCAAATAAACCCACCTCAGTTTTCAATGACTAATTGATTGTATTACAGTTATTACATTTTTAGAAAATCCTGATCACTACGTTAGATGTATCGTATTTACATTTTATATAAAAATCAATATTACTAATGGCTTCTCAAAATGAATTGCCAGTTAAATCTGCAAACTGAGTCATTCATGGTGTTACTAAATATACGTGATTAACAGGGGTTGTTATACTAGGACATAATACAAATTAACATTTCAGAAAATATTACTGGCTCATATCAAATCAAAACCAGTGTAATACTACGAAAAGTATGGGATTATTCGATGTCAAAACAACAGATTTGTATATTAAGAACACTTCATACATCGTGAAATTTTCTGCTCACTTACGATAAAATGGCAAAATTGATCGACCATGTTTGCAATTTCTGATTGTATTACTAAATATATCGAAATATGACTCATTAGATACCCAAATAATTCAATAAATGCCCGACAATTGGCTAATATTGTTTACACTGACAGAAGCGTAGCGTGCCTTGGCGGGGCCCCGTATAAAAATTTGTTTGGGGGCCCTTCCCCCGTTGAAGAAAATTACTTAAACGGGGAAATCCCGCAGCCTGCGATAACCGCTGTAGGGTGTTGCCAACTTTTGAACGCACGCTTTACGCGGGAAAAAAATAAATTGCTTTTTTTGACTTTGGTCATTTCTGAAATAAAAAAAAAAATTGGGAAGTTTTTATTAACTTTTGCTTACGCACGTTGGGGGCCCCCGTGGCCCGGGGGCCCCGTATAATTGATACGGCAGATACGGCGATAGCTACGCTCCTGCACTGACATGACATTTAGACTTAATAAAGCTAAAAAGGAACGCCTGGATGTCCTAAAGACTGATAATAATGATTATTTTCTTTTTAAATCGAAAAAAATACAGATGCAGTAAATTATAGCGCAAAACTTGGAGATTCTGGCAGTAATTGAACAATTCTGAAGATTTTTTGGACTCTATTCTACTTCTGCGCTACTGTTGTATACAATTAAGAGCGTCAATCGCACGTGACCGGCATGGTAGTAAACGTGTGAATAATTTAAAAAACATACCTTCAATGCAAACAACGTGGTCACGAATCTGCTGGGCAATTGGTCCGTCAGGAAAAAGTTCAATCAGATCGTAAATAGCATAAATTGAAGGATGAACACTTTCAAATCGTTGTATTTCCTGTCGAATTGCTAGGGAATTGTTTAAAAATGGTTGCAAATACGACCGGGAATTCATTATTTTAACTGTTAACGACAAATTAGCACACAGCACAAAACTTTTCAAATTGAAGCATCGATAGTTAAATCAACATAAACATCACCTTATTATTCATAAACATTTTTGTTTACAACTTTTCAAATCACAACATACACTTCACTGTTGAAATAAATAAAGAATTATTACAATATACACCATAGATTTTAGTATGCACTGTCTAGTAATTGTTTAGACCAATTTTTAACACATACAATTTAATATTTCTAATAAAACTTAATAAAAAGGTTAGGTTAACATAAAACACTCCCACTTGACAAGTCTCCATTGCCGACTGACGCTTGAGTTTCAGTTCATTCATATTTGTGTTAAATTTTGTTATGTTTTTCTTTACTGTAGTTGCATCCTACTTGCACTACAACATAGTTCAATTTGACTTTCTTCTTTTAATACTACATCAAAATTAAAGAATACGCAACAAGAATTGTTGTTGTCGACATCTACCACCCGAACTAAAAAACTAAGTAGATGTCAGGACCTGTATAATAACTATCGTAGAAATTGTGTCTGGTTGTGATGTTTAATGTATGGTTTGAATAAATAGATATAAATGTTAACAATGTTCACAAAAGATAGCACTGCAAATATATTCGAGGTTTAGTTCAATGCTGTATACATGTTTTAAACATTTTTGTAATAAAAAATAAAAAACTTTGTATCAAACACCAAAAATTGCATCCACTTCATTTCTTATTACATTTTATATAGTCACTAAACTTAACATTTATTAATTATTTACTAGCAATGATAATGAAACAATTAAAGAAAAAAATTTTAAATACAAATCAGTTTTATTGCATTAATGAACAAATACACAAAAAACATTTGTGCATATTACAATCAATAACTACTAAATTTAGACAAAAAATATTTTGTTGGTGCAGTTGTTACGTAACTAAGTATACAAGGTCGTATAACACATAATTGACGACAATTATCAATTTTAGGATTATTACGTAACTCAAAAATTTTGCTTGATTTTTCTATAATGAAAAGGATATAAGTCCCATTTTGATAAATAATACATTTCTATTCCATTTTCTTCAAACATTTTCACACCACTCTTCTTTTTCGTTTGTTTTTCGCCATTCCATTTTTTCGAAAGTAATTCACAAAGATATATTGCAAATACGATGGCGTACGCTATTAGCAAAAATACCGGTCCAGACAACACTGATTCGATATCGACAGATATAAAATTCGATTCTGGATCTTTTATGGCAAGTAACATTTGGAAATTGTTAGTTTCTATTCTCTTAAAAACACCCATATCGCGCATTTTTAAAATCCTTAAAAAGATGTACATTAAATTTATACCTTTTTTATAACTGAAAAAAATACTATCAACAAATGCAGGTTGAATCGATAACCTCTTTTTTACCGCGGTTAATAACTAAGATAAAGAAGTTTTTAAGACACTTAATTTAGGTTTACACCCGGGAGGCCCCGGCTTAGGTTGGCTCAATTTGAGGGACAGCAAAATTCAGGAGGTGACTAAAATTTGAAAAGGGACTAAATTTCGAAAGGTGAAAAAATGTTGACGGCACTAAAAATTAAAAATTCAATGAGTTTTCCGTCGATTGTAAGAATTAATTTCATTGCTTTTTCTCACACTCCGAAACGTTAAAAAAGACATATGCAATCACTAAAATTCAAAATATCAAACAAAAAAAGGCTTAGAAGATAAATGAAGAAAAGTCAAAACGGATTCACCACATCAAGGATAATTTTTCGTCCAAAAGGGGATGTTGCGTCAATGAGTAGGTGGGAACTTTATATATGTACTTATATTATATTTGACATTACAAGAAGGGTGGCAGATCAAAGCAAATCTAAGACGATATCACAACCAAAACCGCCCCTGGAGTATTATTTCTGCTCTATATTCAGTTAAAATTAATGATTAGATAACTGTGGTGATCCTCAATTTGCATATATAATATTTTTTCTGTTGCTTTCTAACTGAGTATTCGAAATATAAAAAAAAAACGAAAAGTTATAAAAAAATATTGTTTTTGATATAATATACTTTTTGGGTACCGATTTGAAGTTGTATTTAAAGATACAAAAATGGTGGCAGTTCAACCAGTAGAACAATATATACATGACTTTGTGAAATTTAAATTTAAGTATCTTTGTGTGAACTTAAATTGTTTTTTTGACAAAATAATAGTTTAACTCTAAACTTCTATAACGATAAAATTTTCTTCAGTTTCAATATCTGGCATGCATTCCACCAAAAAGTATTGTTTTTATGCAGAAACAATCGAAAGAAAATTACCAGTAATCGATGAGGTACTTGCAAGGAAGGTTCTTCATAAAGGCTAAAGCATGTCGCGATTCCATTTCTGTATCGATTATTTGTAATCTACAAGGCACTAAGCTCGCTAAAACCTGCACAACAAAACGATCTTCCAAAAATGTATATTTTGAATGTTTACATACTTTTTTTAATCCATCTAACGCTACTTTTGGCATCTGTGATTCAGGTTCGAGTATTGTTTGTCGTAGTTTTGCGATTATAGGGAAATTCGAATTCTAAAAATTATTACAGAAATTTTAATATAGAACCATTTCGCATTTCCGCGTGTCACAGCGATCGGCGTATCTCTAATATATAATACGAGTCGTCACATAGCGATACGTATGGCTAGCGGATCGGCTAAGACACGTCCGATCGGTCCGAAAGCTTATTCAACGTTCCGAGCTAGGCGTGTGATTCGTGAGCGTGTTATTACAATCATGCGGGGCTGGATACTGAATACTGCATTATTTTGATCGACAAAATATTAATGCGATCAACGACACGCAGAGCAGTGAAAAGAACCTAAGCAAAGACAATTTAAAGAAATGCACTCATACTTTTAGCGTTTGATATTGAAAAGACTGCTTCGGCAAACCAAGAGTATACGAGCCTTCTTCGTAGAGTTCAACAAATGAACTAAAAGGTGGAGTATAAATTCGAACCGTCAGGAAACTGTAAATTATACCAGAGTAGGCTGCGATTATAGAAACTGTACACAGATTTAAAGACAGAAATGCAGTTTTCACGGTAGCTGATTCAGCTTTCCATAAGAAACCTAAAAAGAAGACAACAGAACGATTCTTTTAATATTCAGTTGAAGTTATCAGTTATATAAAATTTAAAAAAAAAAACTCTCCTTTAATACTGTTAACAATTAATGTGTATCAATATTCAGATTCGAAACGACTGCGGCTAAAGAAAATATAGAATACAAATCCGTAATTATTTTAAACAAAATAGTGTCGGAATTTTTTAAATTGGTTGACCCTTCCAAAAGTTACGGCTAAACAAACATAAAAAATACACATGACGGATTGGAAACTTCTTTTTTTTGAAGTCGGTTAAAAATATCAGCTCAGATAAAACAGAACCTCGAATAATTATGACCTTTCTGTACTGTAATTTTGCAATTTAACACCACCCTACCTTGTGAACAAAATATTCCCAAAACAGTAAAATATAAATTTATTATATTATTTTCGTTTTTGTAGACAGGTTCCATTTCAACAAATTTCAACATAACAATGACCGACACTACGATCAACGCCATGAAAGACATCCAAACTTTCGAAGAAAACGGTTGCAGAAATGTTTTCCATTTAATATTTTTGTTTTGTCGTTGAATTATAAGAGAGTTTCTAAAATTTGGAAAGCACGATTTTAGACAATGCAGTGTGATTTGTTGTGAATAATTTAAAAACTCACTTGCTATCTGTAAGAGGATGGGTAAAATCTACTAATTTGTATCTTTCCAAACTAATTGACAAAGCAGCTAATCCAACTTCAGCTTTACCTGAATTAAGAAATTCCATTAAATTTATTGAACCAATGATATCCACGTATTGAGATCTGGAAACATTAGTGTACTTACATTATTTTACACTACACACTATCGAAGTAAAATTGGTAAAACTGTAAAAAAAAACATAATGGCACCGATCGCTGGGATCCAACCTACGATCTTTAGGTTACGAGGCAACCGTTCTACCTCGCTGTCACCTTGTTAATGTTTTACAGTCGATTTTTATAGTATATGGTATACGTACATTGTAACACGCTCGTTACATTTTCAGTACCATGAATCAATTTTACCCTACCGTGCCAAAAGAAGTTTTACTTAAAATATACAGGCACGTTAATTTAAACAAAGCTTTACAATCTGAGAAACATTGAAGGAATCGTTGAAGTGTAATATAGTTTGATTTGTTACAAGCGGCCCGGTTCGGCTTCGCCTAGATTTGTAAATTACCTATTAATCTAAATTAAATGGTGTAAAGGGCAATATTTTGGTCTAAATTAAATTCAAAACTAAAATCTGTGTATAGCACAAACACACTCATCCATATTATGTCTACAGTAGAAAACTGGTGGTGCAGCGTTTCGTTATATGTTCAATTACATGACTCGGGTTCATTCTATCGTGTGTAAAGAAGCTTTACTTCAAAAATCCAAGAAAGTATTCTCTATTAAACTTGATTACTGAATTAAACATTTACCATTTTCGTTACTAATTTTACCTAAATTTAAGAATACACTCCAATTCCAACCAAACAGCTCCATAAATACCAGAAATATCTTTATGTCCATCTTCAGTTCGTATTTTAACAAACGGCAGCAGTTCCATAGCCATTATTTTTAATGCACTGCCATTTAAATTAATTTTTTGGTCCAAAATGACCGGTACATTTTCAACAACGAATTCATTTTGTGGTGTCCACACAGCCAATAAATTTATTGTAACTTGAGCGTCGTCATAAACTTTGAATATTCTATTCAATTCTACTGTCTCGTTATTTGTTATGATTAGAAAAACTTGAGAGTGTACCGGTATGTATATATTTTCGAATACAGATTCCACGGATTCATAGTCAGGCAATACAAAAAACCATTTAGAATGTGTACATATTTCGGAACGAATTGCCTGTAAGTAATACTAAATTAAAAGAAAAAAAAATTTAAAAAATCGGAATTAAAATATTGTCAGATTATAATGGTGCTATTCTGTACGGCCGCACTTTGGGAACCCATGGTCTAGTGCTATACTCGGTTCGCCGAACAAATATAATTGCCGCCACGTCCGCTCTGCTGATTTTCAGGTAACAAATTAGAAAACTGGACAGCGTTATCTGTATCTTCTAAGATAAGGGCAGTCAAAAAAACTATATTTTCACCGTGATCGAAATTGCGGTTAAAGGTTGATTGAAAATAAAACGCCCACTTACATGATGAAACAAGTTCAAGGATACATCATCGATTGAAGTAATGAAAAAATTTGCTTGTTCGTAGTAATTCTCCGGGTACTGCAAAATTTTGTTTCCAATTTTCTGAAGCGAAATTAAAATATTCTCGGATTGTGATATTGTTTTAAACAGTAATAACATATCTATAAAACAATAGTATTTTTTTATTTACTTACACATTTTGTTCATAAACATTAAAAAATTGAAATTCATACGTACCTGATTTCTCAAAATCATTATAAAGAAAAACAATTTTTTTCATTTGTAAAATATGACTCAAGGAACTTAAAACTCCCACGTACCAAAGAAAATTCATTTTTTCACGAGTAAAACGAAATGCAACATACGGTTTTAAAATAAGTGTGAAAATCTATAACGAAGCTATCATCACAATCATGAATAATCATCGTTCAGTTGATAATGATACTACGTTAAAAATTCAACAATTAAAAGAATATTACCTACACAATATGTTTCTGATATTTTTTATAAGGAAATCTTTTTTTAATGGCAATATTTTCAGGAATGAATAATGTGTGTTAAATGTCAAAAAAATTGATAATTATGGGCTATTGAAAAGTTACGTTAGTAGGTCATTAATATAAATATTGAAGATATTTGAAGTTTTATGCTTTTCTCAGTTCCACCTTAACTATAACAATAAAAAAACCGGTCAAGTGCGAGTCGAACTCGCGAGATTTTCGTTTAGGTTGTCCCGTGAACTATATGTGAGACCTGGCATTCCCTATTTTTTCTTTAATTTTAGCTTATGTTATTTTATTGTCATTTCTGATTCATAATTTTGTTTCTTCTGTACCATGTCGTTAACAAAATGAGATCGCTTTGCAAAAATGCATACTAAATCCGTCATCCTTGGAATAAACTCATCTGCTAACACATTTGAGATTTTCGTGCAATTAAAAATCTCTCTGGACCGTGTTTACTGAACATTAACAATAAAAACAATTGTACAAATTTAATGATGGGATCAATTAATAAATAACTGAAAATGAAAATATTTTAAATATTTTAATAAATAATTCATCATTGACTAAACACAATGAGAAATTAAATTTTAACGTGATCAGAAGATCTGTGACCTAAAACTGTTAGACATTCTCGTCATAATATGGCGAAAAATGCGACGTCAAAATCTTCATTACGAGGAACCGTCATGGATCCGAGAGTGAATTAATATTAATCAAGGTTAAAACCTTCAACTACATATAAGTAAGATGAAAACAAGCATATTTATGTATTATATATTATTACTATACTAGCTGAACCCGCGGCTTCGCTTGCCCTCGATTCGTAAAATAGGTTGTACCTTCAGGTCTATTTTACACATTAAACTAACGATTAAAATTAGTAAACCGATTTTGATCGAACCTTCACTATTAAAAGTGGATTTTTCCTGAATTGAGCTGAGCAATAACCTATATTAACGCATGTGAAAACACGGGTAATCATAAATTTAGATTTTAACGTTAAAATATATTTTGAACAACTTAAACTTTCCATTTTATATTTTAAGGAAATGGAAAACTTACTATATATGTGAACATAATTCTCATTATTTCCAGACAATGATATTATCTATGAATAATATAAAAATAATTAAATCTCTGAAAACCTTCATTTCATGCAAATTATGAGTAACTCACAATATGTTTGCGAAGAAGAAAATTCATTTTAGTATTTCAGTGCAACTATTGACGAATCATGGAACAAGTCATGGATGATTCAGAGACATAATAATGATAATTATCTGATTGTATAATATACAATCTTTTTACTGCATTTGTTAGATTCCATATATCTTTATTTTAGGTCACCAACTGCCAGAGCTATCTGGACCAAGTACGAATTCATAATTTCAATTTATAACTATTTTTTAAACTAAGTTGAAAACTCAATCCACGCTTTCGCCATTTATTCGATTTTTCTGAAGTTTTTAGGCATGACCTATGTATACCCTTACATTCCAAACGGCTCAATCGACTTTAAATATTTTTTCTTGTTCGGTCCTTTAGAAATCTAATTTATATCAAACTAGCTGTTGACGCGACTTAATCTGCGTTGGATTTGAAAAACGGTCAGATATATCATTTTCATTCGTTTTGAAAAAAAAACACCAATGTTGATTTCAATAGCTTTCTATTTAACGATTTATAGTTTTAAAAAACATACATCTCCTTCGATCCCCCTAGGGGTTGGATTTCATAAAATCCTGGGTGCTTACGTGATAAAAAGAACCTACTGTTCAAACTTATAGTTTCTAGTTTAAGCGGTTTAACATGGGCGTTGATTAGCCAAAAAACCCTAAATCTCTTTGTAAGTCAGGGATTGATTAAAAAAAAAAAACGCCTGAAATTGTGATATGTTTCTAATGATTCATTGTTAACCGTTGTATTTCTATTACTAAATATTTTGACTGAAGTGATTGGGATTTTATGTGATCAATTTACGAAAATTGTGGATACGTCACAATATCGTTCGTGTTCCAGGCATGTCTGGAAAAATCTGGGCGTATGGGAGGCATGCGTGCACTATACATAAAATTAACCGAATTATCTTGGCGAATAATAAGGATATGAGTTCTATTTTATGTTTCTAGAAACAGAGATAATATAAAATGTGGCAGGCTGTGATGTGTGTGAAAAAGTTTATTTAATTATTGTTGTAAAAACATAAACAACAATAGTCGACAACTTTAGATATCCTCCGTGAAAGTAAATGCATACGTGTTTACTGTTCAGTAACTGTGAGACAGAAAAAGTTTATGCAGTTAATAGAACTTGAATTACAAAAAAATTCTTTAAAACCAAATTTGAATAAAAAAATATTTGCTATACAAAAACTAAAAACGAGACTACGAAGACACAAAAGTGCTTACAAAACATCCTAGTTCCTAACTGCTTTAAAAAACATCGAGGATCTATATAATTTTTCTTATACAGTATACTTTATTAAATTCTATTTTCTATATTTTATATTCTCACTTTAATTTTTATATTTATTCAGATACATCCTGCCAAAGATTACGTTAGAAACTTAAATATAAATCCTGCGTCAACACAACTTGTTACAGCATTAAGTTGGAGAAAATGAATAACGATTTTCGCACCCGTTTTCTGATGGAAAGGGAAAGTAGTATCGTTTGGAGAAAATAGTAGTGTCATTTCTGCGCACAAATGAGTTTCGAATCTGACGAGTCTGTTTCGTAACAAGAGGTAATCCTATGAATTTGGTCATTTAGTTGTTCATCGCTCGTATAGACGAACCATTTATTACTAAACAATATACAGATACCACCTATTGTTCTTGAAATTTCGAATCATGTCGCTATTGGTTGCTTTCCCCACTCTTCTTCCTACGCAAATTATCAACCGCGCTTCTCCAAACGATATTACTTTACGGAACTTTGAGACGGTATGGATCGCGTAACATAGTTTATGAATGGTAACTATGGCAACAGCACCGGTAACCATAACGAAGTTACTTATCCGTTCTTTCACATAAATATGGTTACTTCTTTTCATAGTAACCATTCACAGGACATTTGTTTCCATCGTTTCTCGTTACAGAATACACAGTGTCTAAAGCTATTCTGAACATAGATAATAATTTAAAGAGTGCAACAAAGAGATTTTTTTCATAGACACTTTGAAAGACATTCGTTATAAAAATCAATCTGTTACAAAATAAACATTCTGGGAGTTCCAATTCATCATGCCTCGTCCTTATTTAGAAAAGAACCGAGCTTGGTAGACTAGTGGTGACAGCACTAGACTCGCATTCGCGAGGTCCGGGTTCTAATCCCGGCGGGGCCAGATGTGGCTGGGTCTTTTTCCTACCGCCTCTCGCCGAGAAACGGTAATTCCTGTACCGGCCATCTTGATTGAGGTTTTCCATGGTTTCCCTCAATTAATTCCAGATAAATATCGAGATGGTTCCTTATTTGAGGCCATGGCCGATTACCTTTCAAACTCCTAGTTCAAAAATTACCTACCTTATCCGAATTTCCTATAATTCCTTAATTTGCCCATTGCTATTACATAAGTTGAAGTTTTAAAAATGTAGAAAAATAACGGGAAGTGTGGTAGATGGAAAATAGTAATGGTGCAAATGGCGTCTGTTATGACATAAAGTCGAGAAACGGACGTTAAACGCATTATTATTATTATTTAGAAAAGAATGGAGTTTTAGTTCATTTATTTGATCGAATTTCCCGTGAGATTAACTGTATACTATTCATCATAATGACATGAAAATCAATAATTTTAGTCAAAAAATATCTAACCATAATTACATTGTATCCTTACTGTGCTACTTATTTTTCTGGTTGCATTCATTAATTTTCTCAGGTTCAGAATTGCTTGCAGACAAACTGGCAAGAACATAAAAAACTTTAAACTTTTCAACTACCAGCTGATTTCCTTAAAGTTTGTTCTTGCAGGATTTGTAAAGCTTCAATTATATGACACACGTTAAGGTAGCTGCATGACTGCATGTAAATAGGGTCCAAGGGGCAAGGTAAAATCATGTCGTATCCATCCATTTAACAATGTACTATTTACCTTCATATCACATGCATTACACACGTAAAATCCACCTCCTCCAATAACAAAACAAATGAAATGTGTGTTCACACGCATTTGTTAACAAGTGAACGCGACACATGCCATGCAGATTCTCCTTTATTCTTTTCTTTTTTTGTAACTTCTTCAGTCATTCGTAAAGAGCGATGCAAAATATATCTCTTAAAGATTTACTCTAAAGACTGATTACTTTAAAAAAAAATTCTCTCCAACATTCACGAGCCCTTAGTGTTTTTCATTATGTTGGAAGATACGGTTTTCACAATTAGCGGTTAGAATTTAAAAAAAAAGTTGGATAGCATTGTGTTGATAGTGCGTTTTTGAACGTTAACTTGTACTGTTTAGAAATAACTAGTGACAAAATGTGCGAGGTTCTATCTTTAAGTGTTATTCTGAGTGTATTATATTTTAGTTTATCAATGGCTGATCCACAGTTAGATTTACCGCCATATCCTGATCCTCCTCAAGCTGAAGTTGATCCAGCGGCTTATTATGGCCGGGATATACCAGGATTACTCCAACAGTTGGATATACAAGGATCAGAGGAATGCACCAATAATGTTGGGGCGCAGTGGAACTTCGAGACCAATATCAATCAAGCTACTCAAATTGAAGCGGTAGGTTGAGAGATATATCGTAGATTATAGACGCTTGACAATTGAGGTTATCAGTGTCCATTGATCGGTAGGTATTCATGCTTACATGTACTATACTACAGTGAAACTTCTGTAATTAATCGAAAATTCGTTTGACCATCTGCACTAGAAATATAATACAGAACCTGGAGGTAGTTTTGCTATGGCAACAGTGCAAACAATTGCTATCAGCTACCACAAATGAAAGCGGGCAAACTGTAAAAATATAAAAAAAAACTTAAAGCAAATCCTTATTCAATAAAGTTCAAAGAAAACAGACCGTTTTGTTATGTTAAATTTTGATGATTTTAACATAAGCTGTTCAAAAAATCGAATTATTGACGAAAACCAGGCTTCTCTTATGTTATATATTTGAGTATGGAAAAGGCACCAATATTTTGAATTTGACATCGTAATCTCTTTGCTTTGAAAACAAAAAGTTTTGCCTTTAAGACCAATTCCGTCAAAATGAAACAAATAAACGTTTTTTGTCACGAAATAATTATATTTGAAATTAAATCAACTGAAACTATAACGAAAACGTTATAGTAAAATGTATTTTTTTTAAATTTAACAACTTTCATTTTCTACTTGAGAAAAAACAAAAATTTACCATTTATGCCATTCAACACTTGAAAACAATGTCAGTGTACTTAATAAAGAATATCACTTTTTCACTTGCGACGTAAATAAAAGTGATCCAATTAATTAAAAATTCATGAATTAAAAATACAGTTAGTTCATTCATTAATCTGAGAAGAAATTATACATTCTTTTGGACAAAGTAAAATAATGTACTGGATGTTTTCATCTACACTAAGCCATTGAATTGATTTGACAAGCATTGCCATAAATATAATACAACAGTGTTATATAAAGTCTTCCGGAAAGAAATAAAATTATCAAACAGTGAAAAAAAAATCAAATTGGGTCAGTAGAAAAACCATTTTAAAGGCTAGCATGTGACAATTTCCAACTTGTTAAAATAAGGGCTAGTCTATTATTAGACTGGGCCTTATTTGTATAAGTCAATTTTTTTTCTAATTTTTTGAGTTGCTACCCCCTGAAATGGTTCTATATATTGAAAAAATGATTAGCTTAAAATTTCAGCTCAATTTATACAGTTTAACCCTTGCCGAAAACGCAGAGAGCTTTGAAAATACGTTACGTAGAAAGCAAATTCCGGAACTACTTAAATTTGTGCTTAGGGTATAAAAAATTAACTTTTCCTATGGATCTGGACAAATCAATTCTCCTCTTAAACAAATCTAAGGACTTCTTTAAGATAGAAATTGGTTGGTGTTAAGTCATAGACAAAGTTACGCACTGGCACTACGGAACGTAATGCTCCGTGTGGGGCCCGCGCAGGCTGGGGCCCGGCTGGCAATCGCCACCTCGACTATATGGCCAGTTCGACGCTGGTCATCGCTACTCTTAATGAATTTTCAGTAAAAAGCAATCAATTTTTCAATCAAAAATTTTAAAAGTCAGAAAATGCCTCTTTCAATTTAAATGTCTTGTCAATATATACAATTTTAAAATGTAGTTTTAAGTTTTATCGCTTTAATTACTGAATAAAGAAAAGTTTTTTACTTTAACAAATCTCATCGTCTGTTTTAATATTCATCCTATCTTGATCTCCTTGCGTGGAGACCTTCACAGCTTTTATGCCCAAGGGCCTTGAATTATCAAATCCGGTACTGGATACGGACAAAAAAGTCGTTACGTAATGAATTTTCATACACCCGGTGTGTTTGAAAAATGACGTGTGAACATAGAAAGACGCGGAAGCAGATCTGCAGCAGCCGCGCTGTGTTACAATTACCCGGTCTTAGCGGCATCATTATCATATCTAGAACTGTCACGGTGTTATATTATGCATAATATTATTACATGTGCGGTGTGAATGTTTGATTTATGTATTGCTGCACCTATTCTTTAAGACAAACCGTCCATCTAGGCTATTTGCATGTGATTTTTCATCACAATTTTAATACGCTAAAAGAAAATATACTTAAATGTGGTCTAGCCGTCCCGAATTTTTGATGTGCAAGCATATATATGCCCCCCTCAAACAAAAATATAATATTCCAGACTAGAATGTATTCGTAATTTTAAGGCAGTTGTCGTGGTACAATATTGTCAAAAAGTTATAGATTATACGCGCCACAAAAGTATACTAGCTTGTAGCTAAGTGATCCATAATTTGTACGCAAGACTGTACCCGTGGAAACGTAACCCATGCAGTATTCATATGCATGTATACTTTTCTATAAATTGTTGAACTTCAAACCGTTATTTATAAATAATTAGACGATCAAAAAAAAATTCTTATTTTTTTTAAACTCATAACAAATGCATTGAAAGCCTGTCAGTTTTTGGAAAGTTTCTGACAGTTAGTTCTTTTTTTATAAATAAGAAACTGGTTCAGAACTACAGAGATCGTATACAATCAATGTTAATTCTCCAATTTTTAATTGAATTTATCTCGGATTATACACGGTCGATCGACTTCAAATATTCAGGGTAATTGTATTATCATGTCCTTAATAAGTATACAAAAATTAAGAATTTTCTGACGGTGTGCCTTAACCACGGCAACTACCTTAAGGTGATCTCTTTTTTTCCCGTATAGGTTTTTATATTACGAGCGTTAGAAGGTTGTGTGTGCATCAAAAGTACATGAAAAACAGTTCCGAAATCTCAAATTTCTATGAAAAATCTTGTACAAACTTTCGAGTGTAATATTTTCAAAATAAACTTGCTTCCGTTATGACTCTGAGACAGGTTTATATATATTGTTCTAAGTTTAACATAGATTTATGAAAAAGTGTTAAAATTTCTTGAACTAATTCAAATAAAAACACTATGCCTGAAAAAATAAATAACAGAAGTTAAAAAATATATACAAAATAATGAGAAATGCGCAACATAGGCAATTATGTGATATTTCGATTTCTTTTAATACATTTTCATAACATATTTTCCACGAAATAGCCTCAGTAGTTCAGCGTGTTAAAATTAAAAAAAAACTTCAAAATATTGTTTTTAACATACATTTGTAATGAAAAAACTTTAAAATGTTAATCAGACTTCCCGTAATATGAAATCTCATGTTGTGCTGTGAAGAAATGTTGACAAATATCGCGTTTTTAATACAATTTGTAGAATGAAAAATGTGTTTTTTGAAATTTTTAAGTAATAAGCCAATTTTTTTAAACTTTATGTTATTCATAGCTAATAAAAACAGTAGTAAAATGCCTTTTGCCATCAAAGTTTGAAATTTGCCAAGAGTATTTTGTACAAATGTCAGTTACTATTCAAGTCCATATGACCAACAGAGACAACAAAGTAGGCATAGTCTTCTTAAACAATTCCAATAGAATCCGACTTAAGCTGTCAGATATATAAATATGAAATGAAAATCACCTATTTTATAGAAGATAAAAAATATAGTATGTATCTCGATTTAATGCTTTTATGATTCGCAAGACTGTTAAAACTGACTGGTCGATCGTTTTAACATAGCGTCACATATCGTGCATAAAATAGTGCATTTCAATCTAAATAGAAAATACATAAACTACCATTCTTATAGATTCATATTTTAGAAACATCCTGTATGAGTTACACAGATATTATGTCGGGAAACTTGAGAATAAGTTTAAACATTTTTACATAGGTACATGCAGTGTTACTGATATTAATATTTTAATTTAATAATTTATCCATTATTTAATTCAGTGTTCTATTTACGTTAATTAACAAACAATATTAATATAACATTATGACATAATATTGTGGCAAAAATTATGTTGTTACATTAGACTACCTATAAATAATAATTAAATAGTTAACCTCTTATGAATATTTTGCACTTTAAACGTCTGAAATTAATGAAACTTAAAAGAATCTTTTGTAAATGGCGCTCATTAAATGTTTGTCATTTATGTTTATTATAGGTACTAATATTATTATGAAGAAAAGTTTGTTTGCGAAGAGTATTCGCAAGAACTAGCGAACCGATTTGAAAAATTCGGATAACCCTATAGAAATTGGTGATACAAAGAATTATTTATTCGTCAGTTTTGATTTTGTGTCGTTTTGACAGTTTCGTGTCCAATTAGATAATACTAATTAACAGTCACGAAATTAAACCCATTTTTTTATAAAAAATAAATAAGTTAAAATGACATTGACATGATTCTAAGAAAATAGAGACATTCAAAAGAATGAAAAATCTTGTCTTCGTCCACAAATCACGTAATGTGGCAGAAAACGTAGATAGAGAACTATTGTTTTATTATTTTTCCTTTCAGCTGGGCTATTTCACAATGAATTTGCGGCAAGTGTTTATGTAAATACATGCTCACCAGTGGCGGTACGTCATAAAAGACACGCAAAGCTAGTGATTCATTCATTAATTGTCCATCAAACATAATAGTGCTATTAATTATAGTGATCATAGATCTTTTTATAATATGTTATTCGACGTTTGTCATTTTAGAACAGTTGATTAAAAAATTTTCACAAATAATTAACGTCATTTTCATTATATATTTTTGAGTAATGGGAACTTGAACTTATAGTAGCTAAGGTAATTAGTATCTAGACTGATTAACTATGTACTAGGCTATTAATTCATTTTTTTAGATGCGATTTACAAGTAATTCAATTGCCTGAAGAAGTTACAATAGATGAAGAAACATCGGATATTTAGCAAATTAAAACATTGTTTTTTGTGTTCAAGTTCCTATTACTCAAAGAATATTCAAATATAGAATGGACATCAATATCTAACTTAAATTAAAAATTAACATCTTATACACGCTTAGTTAAAAATATTAGGCTATTATGATTGTTTTTGCTGATGTTAGCTTTGTTAGCGAAACTAAATATATTTTGTCTTCTTTGCAATTCAGTTGATTTCTTGTAATGTAAACAAAAAAATTTCAACAGTGGTTTAAAATTCACGAGTTAATGCATTCTTGGTAAAAAAATTATCCAAGTTATCATACATACGTTTTTTTGGTAATTTACATTTTGAATTGAAATATTAATTTTATAACAGCATATTTTATTGTTCCGATTGTTTAGTACGTAATTTAATTAAGAACATCTATTAATATTTCTATTAGTTTTTTGCAATATATTTTAAAATAGTAAAATCAAAAATTTATTTGGTACTTTATCGAGTTTGGAACTTGGAACCTTAATAATAACAATAATTATAGGCCAGATAGTCGGCCCAGTTGTAGAATGAAGTTGATAGATGAAGTAATTGAAATGTCAAATATTTAATTCTAGAAGCATGAAACAGTTGATTCGTTAACGAACGATTAACAGTTAATTTAACTAGTTTGTTGAATCAGTGCCCACCACTACCATTTTCTACCTCCATAGCATTTTGTACTCGATATATTTAGAATAATCGTTAACAATACTATGATTTAGTATTGTTAAGCAACTCTGAACTTTCGAGTACATTTAATTTTTTTTAAATTTAATCTTCTTATTATCTTATTGAAAGTTATAGTAAATCAAAAATTAATTAGATGTTATCTTCACTAATTTTTTGAGACCTTGGGTAACGTGGCAACTCCACTTAATTCATTGGTCGATCTGTGCCACTGCACTGTGCTGCTCTGTGCAAACTTTTACAATTTCTCAGAGTCGCCTCGGCTGGCTATTATTGTAGGTATTAAGTATAATTTAAAGACAGGTATTATATTTATCTGTTAGCTTAAAAGACACGTTAACTTTAAACAATAGCTGCTGTTACATAACAGTGTGATCGGTCACGGATGGTGGGACTTTGGTTCCCACTAACGATGACGGCTACTTTATTTTCTGTTTATGAGCACCCAAGTTTAAAATAATATTAAGATGAGATCTCAGAAAAATATGTATTATCAAATATCTAGGAAAAAGCAGTAAAATAACGGAATATTTTAATTATTCATACGATGATTCACTAAGTGATAAAATCGGAACGATTTTTTTTCAACAATTTTAGTCTAGTATCTATTGCTGTTTTTTTTTAATTTGTTCAAAGTACAGTTTTATTGTTGAAAACACTATAAATGTTTATCTATAGTAAAATAAGTCGTTTACGCCTTAAGGCCCCAGTACACAGTGGTCTGTAGTGGGCCATGCTTTGCAATGTGCAATGTGTAGGCCACTACCACTTGGTGTTCACACAGTGGCCCATGGCTCATTTCTGTCTGGCGAAGCACTTGCGATGGACGTGTAAGTAATTACGGCCGCGGCTATTTATTTACATACTGTTTACAAGTATTATAGTATTATAAACCTAAAAGTCTAATCCTTGCTCCAGGATACTGACATTTTGGGCGATTAAAAATTTAAATAGTATAGCACGCAACAAAAAAAGTAGGTACCTGTCTAAACAATGAGCGACTGTGTGAACACTACAGGCCACGCCACGCCACGATTCCTTTGAAGTGTGTCAAAAAAACCGACAACAAATGGATTGCGCACCACGATTCACAATTATCCGCCACTTTAGACATAATATTATATTATAGTTGAAAAATATACGTTATGAATCATAAACAAATGTAAAGAACGCCTCATAGTTTGGTTTTTCCAGTGTGTCATGCAAGTAAAATCTTTCCGTTATAAATTTTAAGTTCATTATTATTTTTAAGAATCTATTTGAAAAAAAAACAAAAGTAAAGGCTAATTATATGTTCAACTGTCGATAATTTCAAAATAGTACTTCCAAAACAAACATTTAATTTTATACAATTTGACATTCAAAGTATGTACACTAATTATGAATATTCTGTAAGAATATGTATGTTTTCGGTCATTACCAAAAAGTGTTTACAGTTTAAATTAAATTTCGTTAAATTCTATATAGAATCATTGTTACAGGATCTTTAACCTTGGCCCAGTAAATTTATTCACGCAACTCATCGAACAATTAAAAGTACTTAGAGAAAAAAATTAGCATGTAAATGTTTAAAAATTATTGTAGTTTATATAGTTACGTGTTAAGCATGGTACACAAGTTTAAATATAGGTAACTACAAAACAGAAGCGTAGCGTGCTTTGGCGAGGCCCCGTATAAAAATTTGTTTGAGGGCCCTTCCCCCGTCCAAGTAAATTACTTAAACGGGGAAATCCCGCAGCCCACGACAACCGATGTAGCGTGTTGCCAACTTTTGAACGCACGCTTTACGCGGGAAAAAAAGAAATAGCTTTTTTTGACTTTTGTCATTTCTGAAATAAAAAAAAATAGGAAGTTTTTATTAAGTTTTGCTTACGCACGTTGGGGGCCCCCGTAGCCCGGGGGCCCCGTATAATTGATACGGCAGATACGGCGGTAGCTACGCCCCTGCTACAAAACGACAATGAATTTAACTCTTCAATCTTTTATGTTCGCCACTGTGAGTGTCAATTTTGTTTCTAGACTTGATCTAGAGTTGGGTAACTCAGATCTGAACCGGTTCAAAGAGCCGACTCCGACAGAAGATCCGTGAGAGCCGTCTCACTTTTTTTTGAGCCGACGGATCAACGGATCCGCATAACTCAGTGAAACACTTAACACACAGAAGCACATTTTACACTTACGTAACAGTTCTTGCTTTGATGCATCTGTCAGCTGATATGACTCATGCATCACATGTTTGGCTATGCATTCTTGATTCTATACAGGTCGTGATATGATTGACTGAACTAGGTAACTCAGTGGCAGACTGCAGTAACATATTCAGAACTCGGCTCTTTTTGAACCGGTTCAGTGAGCCGGCTCATATACGGGATCCAGATGCAAAGATGCAGATCACTAAAAAGACCCGTTTTTCCCATCTCTAGCTTGATCGCGCAAAGATCGGTTTTAAAGGATGCCTAGCATTAAAAATTAGACGACTTTTTTATTTTACAATGTTCCATCGAAATGCACTGGAAATATTTATTGATTAGATGAGTCTGTATACAGTTCGATCCTTTGAATATAGAATGAGAGATTAATTATTGATTATAGACGCAAATTTACCCTGTCAGTATAGAAATTCCATAATATGAACTCCGAATTTGACTGAAAATCAATATAGTTGTCGCTTGTAAATTTTGTATGAAAAAACTGTTATTTGTATAGCGACTACCTTAACGTAAGCGAAGCTGGGTCTTTTCACTTCAGGGGCCCTAAACACGCGTAAAAAATTTCATTGAAATCGGATTGCGGATTTAAGAGTTTTGACGTAACAGACAAACACAAAGATAGCAAAACTCTATACAGAGATTGTTTTCACTACCGGCTTCGCTTGCGTAACTCACGCGTTTCTGGGTGACGAGTCCGCTATACTTAAGTTTGGGTGCTCTTGACGATGACATCGAACCGACGACATTCAAGATAACTAAGAAATTATTACTGTTATTTGGCATGGCTGAATAAATTTAAATCAAGATTCTATTTTTTTTTTTAGAAAACAACAGGACGATAGAAATAAACTAAGATTAAGTATCATAGTTTGAACAGTTGCAAAGCTGGAAGTATTTTTCTAGTTTGACATACGCTTTATATATTGTACCGTTGTCATTAACAGTTGTAGTTGATATAGACTAAAGTCTATTCTGAATGTGCATTTATGTGTAGAAATCATTAGTTAGAACAATACGTTGTTCTGATTGGTAAATAGTTGATATCAAAGTGTCAATGTCCTAATTACACTTGCATTTCTCACACGCATCGCCGATTTCACCAACAAGGATTAAGTTACTTTCTTGTACCTTGAAAGAATACAAGCATTATATTGTTCTTAAAATCATTTTTGTAATCATTAAGTCATTTGGTCAACGGTAGATTTCAGAGCAAATTGTATAAAGAACAAAATTCTAATTGTTTTCAAGTGTCATACAGAGTTATTTAAAAAATTGAAATGAAAAATAAAAAGAATCGTCGAACTTTTTGATAAAAACATATTTGTAGTGTAATGATCGAATAGACTATTATATAAAATTAAAAATAAATAAATAAAACACAATAAAATTTGATTTAATCAAGACGTAGTCTAAATACCTACGTCTGCTCACAACGAGACTGAAAATTATATTATACTAGTTTGTTTCGTAAGCTTTACTAAAACTTAAAACAAAACAATGTTCTGGTCGACAATGCAGAGTATTAATGTTGTCGCAAGGAGACCCAACAGTAGGAATATATATTTTTTAATACGAAAAAATTGTCATTTGATTTCCATCTTCAATTAACCCGAGTTAAACAAAATTTTGTATTTACTTGTTACAACATACTTAAGATATAAACACAAATAAAAAAGTTGTTATGTTGTTTTTTTTAAAAGCTACCAACGTAGGGAGGTCGATTGTTCAAATTGAACGAATAAAAATTATAAAATAATAGGTTATAATGACTTAATGAAACGCTATCCAAGTACTTATCCTCAGAAAATTTGTTTTGTAATGGTTAAAATACTTATGTTAAGTGAGTCATTTGTAAGCTTTTCACAGATAATTTGAATGCAGTTGTACTTTTAACATGAGTAATCAATTACTATTTTAACTGTTAAAGCATCAACTATGATAACAACTAAGTAATTTGTTAGTATTGTGGACGTTTTATTGTTTAATAAATTACTTGAAATTGATGAAACTGTCGTAAATCAAAATCAGTTGCAGAAGATATGAATCTCCAAGCGAATGACTCTGTAATTACTGATAAAAAGAGTTCCTAAAAATTTAATAACAACTCTGCAAACAGACGATGCGCCATTAAATGAAGTTTTTGTTTTCAGGAGATGTAAAACGATTTTAATTTGTATAATAAACATATTCAGATTTTGTCATTGTATTTCAACAATTCCTTGACCTTTACCCAAACATATTAAGAATACAATATTATATATAGTATATATAATTGAGGTTAATAATCGAAGTCAGGTTGGAAACATCCTCCAAATCCTGTTTATTGTTGATGAGAGATTATAATTAATAATAAAAAAACATTGTTCGCTGTAAAAGGATGTTTGTATACAATATACATATTAATTTTATTGTTAAAAAAATTCATTATTCTCTAATTTTCCATTTTAGTATTAATAATAATAAAAAATATTCCCAGGAATATATTTAACACACGAGGAAAGACAGTGTTTTTTTGAGTTTTTTGGATTAACTTACGTACCAAATATCATTCGTTGACTGTTGATAAAACCAATACTATCATAATAAATAACATAAATTAGCCCCCAATAATTTTTTAACTTATAAATTGCAGGAAGATAACAATTTTTGCCAATATTTTTAAATTAACTTGTGGCAAATATTTTCAATTATTCGTGGACTATTGATAAAATCAATGCACGCATCAATATAGTTATATAAATTCGCTTTTAACTTATAAAGCCATTTTAGCGCTTCAAAGATACCGATTTCGATCACTTTTTTAGGTCAGTCGAGTCTTAAAAATCCGTTTTACATTATTTAAAGAAACCGAAAATTCAAAATGCAAAACATTCACGGACTTTAAAAAATTCTTGCGTCTCTAAATTCAGTTTTTCAAATAATATTGTATAATTTTATTTTATATATTTTTAGCTACAAGCGCAACAACGATATTCTGACTTTCAAAGAGGAGTTTTCGAGTTGGTCAAACGATTTAGAAGAGATCAAGTACCAGATAACGGTGCCTGGAGAGCTATACGTTTACTTTCTATGGTAGGACCGTCGGCTCTTCCACCGGATCAACTAGATCGGGTAAAAAGAATTGCAAATTGCGTTTATGAATACTATCTATATTAAAAATACACTCATGTACAAAAATATTGCGTATTTTTGTAAATCTTTAATCAATTTATTTTTTGTAACATGAAAAGAACTACAATCACCACATAATTTCTTTTTTATATAAAGTGCAATACTTTTTAGTGTATTTGCCATATGGCAACATACACTATTGGCATCGGTCGGATGGCGGGACCTAAGGGCCGGACCAAAATTTCTCGACGTTTCATAACCTTCTAAGCACTTTGGCACCATTTTTGGAAAAATTATATATATATGTGTACGGGCAATAACTTTCAAAAGAGTTAATTCATTTTAACGAAATTTGGCACGCATATTGGAATCCATCACCGCACGAAGCCTATTTAAAATGGGCCCAACAGGATCATTTTAAGGGTGGTTTTTAGGGGTTGAAAAAAGTTTTTGGGCCCAAAAATACCGAAAAAATTCTCGGAATCGTTTCAAAATTGAAATTTACTCCTTTAGTATCAATTAAAATGTGCTCCCGAAATTTGAAACAAATCGGCCCGCCAGGACCGGAATTCAAAATTTTATGAAAACACTAGTTTGCAGATAGTGAGTTATTTACTGAAAGATGTATTTAATTTGGTGTAGATGTTCGATGATAGTAATCTTGCAATTAAGAACAAAACTGTTAATTTAAGGGGTGTATTAAGGGGTTAAATTTTTTATTTTGACCAAAAACAAACTTAAATTCATGTAATAAAACCAGACTGCCTGTATTAGCAAATACACTATATTGTCGGCAGGGTTTGGGCACTGCGATCCGGGTTATTTTCTATTGTCTTCGTTCAGTTAACAACGTTAACTTTATCAGAGTTCTACAAATTAGAGAAATTTGTAGAGTCCTGATGAAGTAAATGTTGTTAACGAAACGTAAGCAATGAAAGGAAAAATATTTTATATTATTATATATTATTAAGAAGTTATTTAAACATAAATAATGTTGAATTAACATTTTATTAAATTGGTAATCGGCTAATTTTTCAAACTTCATTAGGTTTTAAAAAATTTAACAATTTTTGTTCAGTACAATCGTCTGATCAACGACATGCTGTCAATTTATAATGGAGCAACAATATGTAAATACAACGAACCATTCGTCTGCGGTTTACGCCTGCAGCCGGACCTGACAGAAATTATGGCTCGGAGTCGGGACTGGGATGAGCTGACATTTGTATGGGCCGAATGGAGAAGGCTCACCGGTCAACATTTCAGAGATTTGTACGAACAGCTGATTGATGTCAGCAATCAGGCGGCAAGATTGAATAGTAAGTATTAAATCCGACAAATCAAGAAAAAACATTTTATTTGAGTGACGTAATATATAATTAAACAGCCATGTTTGTTTTAATACGGCACCAATAAAAACCCGTAAACGGGTTTTCCTTTTTGGGTAGAATTGTATATTTAATAAATACTTTTTTAACCGGAGAGGGTAGGACAGTTAAAAAATTATGAAAAATGTCGGAAACCTTTTCTAGAATGTAAAATTTTCTTCCCGTACTAATCGACTCAAATATCGAATATTTTAATGAATATTTGACTCGACCAGATTTGAAAAACAAAATTCCCCACTGGCACATCGTCACTAGGTTAATTTAAATTGAAAATTGAAAATCAATTTACTAAACGCTGAAACATTGTAAATTGGTGTTGAAAACTTAGTATTTTAAATAGTAATTGACATTGCTTATAATAATTTGTTTCCTGTCTTTTAGATTTCACTAATACAGCAGAATACTGGATGTTCCCGTTCGAATCTCCAACATTTCGATTCGACGTGGAGGATGCTTGGGCAAATATTAAGCCACTATACGAACTATTGCATGCCTACGTTCGTAGGAAACTGCGCGATTTTTACGGCCCTGAAAGGATAAGCCGTGAGGCGCCACTTCCGGCGCATGTTTTGGGAAACATGTGGGCACAATCCTGGACTAACATACTTGACATCACTGTGCCTTATCCGGGAAAGAATTTCCTCGACGTTACGGAGGAAATGATAAAACAGGTTAATTAAAATAATATTTCGATGACAAACAAAAAATTGTCACCGTCATCGAGAACTATCGTAACTCGAAAAATTTCAAACATAGTAGTTCTGCATGACGGTGACATAATACATACTCGATACTCGATATTGCGAAGTT
Source organism: Venustoraphidia nigricollis (assembly GCA_034508555.1). Classification (NCBI taxonomy): domain Eukaryota; kingdom Metazoa; phylum Arthropoda; class Insecta; order Raphidioptera; family Raphidiidae; genus Venustoraphidia; species Venustoraphidia nigricollis. The sequence continues at coordinate 1,698,394 of JAVRKA010000047.1, forward strand.
CGATTTTTCCAAATATTTACTTGTCATACCGTCAGAAAATATTTAAAAGTTTCAAACTGATGTAATCAGAATTTATTTTTGGAGTCTATTAAATTGATCGAATATTGAAATATGAAGAACAAGAGCTATATTTTAAAGTAATTTTCTGGAATACTTTCTTTTGCAATAATTCCAGTAAAATTGATTTTTTCCTGAAACTAATAATATACAATTTGCTTCCAAAGTACTTTTACAATAGAATTACTATCAAAACCTAAATTCAGTGCTTAAATCTTCGAATCTATTTCTACTCAAAAATCGAACTTGAAACTCTTAATTGAAGAATATGTGTAAAATTGATGTTATTGTATTGTTTTAGGGCTATACTCCGGTAGAGTTGTTCCGGTTAGCGGAAGATTTTTACGTGTCGTTAAATATGACTCCGATGCCGTTAGATTTTTGGTCCGGTTCTGTGTTGGAGCAACCAGTTGATTTGGCAGTACTTTGTCAGCCATCAGCATGGGATTTTTGCAATCGGCATGATTTCAGGTAAAAATTAATAATTCCTAATTGTATACTAACATTGCAAATTGGTACAGTTTATTTGTTTCGACAATTTGAAAAAATCATTTACTATTTTTAAACATTCTTTTTCTCAAGTAGCATACGCTATGCGGTATATACCTACCCATAATAAACGATGGAACGTTTGATGACACTGAATATTAAAAATAAGAACAAAACACCAAACTACTCAATTTTTCGACGTGCGTTTTGCTAATCACGCGACATCATCAGAATACGATTATACAATCATCTCCTGACGATGGTAACATGATTAATGAAGAAATATGTGATTTGTTGTTTTTTAGTTATTTTTAGTGTTGCCATGAGTGAAATATGTTTTTTCCCGAGGTTGGCTCTATTTTATTATAGTTGCTGAATTACAAAACTTACGTTATTAGCGGTCAATTAAGATAAAAAAAAATCGTGTTAGTTTTATTTAGGAAGATTATTTGGCAATTACCTCTATTTAATAATCGCCTAACTAAATAACAATGACCTTGAACTTATGTCTTACTTTTCCCCCAAAATCAATTGGAATCATTTATCCAATGAAAAGTAGGTTACTGAAATAAAATACCGAACAATAATACTAATTCGGATTCTAAATATTAATGTTGAAAAAGACTAGAATAATTAACTTCAGTTGTGTAAATATTTATTTCATATTTATTACGAATACTTACAATAACTTTCAGTACATTCGGTAATTTGACGAATACCAAAAAATAATTGAAATAAGAGAATTAACAAAAGTTAAGCATATTGAACGTTACGCGGCTATCTAGCATGCGACTGAACTGTTGTTTGGTGTTCGTCCAATTTTTCTTGTTCAGGTCGTCATCGTCATGCAGAACTATCGTAAGTCGCAAAATGTCAAAAATGAGTTATAAGTACCTATGATATAGTAATGCTCGTATTTTTCTAGTGTAAAAGTATCGTAAGTGTAACTTACGATACTTTTACACTAGAAAAATACGAGCATTACTATATCATAGGTACTTATAACTCATTTTTGACATTTTGCGACTTACGATAGTTCTGCATGACGATGACGAGGTATACTTACACAAGATAACATTTTTAGAAAAATTTACAATAATCGAACAATGAGCAATAATCAAAAACAAACAAAAACCTTTTCTGTGAAAAAATGACATACATTTATGACTTAAAGTACTATGAGCTCAGCATTCGTGTTGAATAAAATGTTAGCATCTACTTTATAATTTAAACATATCTTACCTTAAAAACTTGATTAATAATGCCTCAAAGTCAATACTGAAACGTCCGTAAATTATTCAAGTTCCTAAACTAGAACACACTTAAATACTTGATTTTATTAGTTATTTTTTTTACAAAATACTTAAAAATCCGTCAAGCCGTAATTTGACCACTTGCGTAAGTTGGCTACTTCATAATGAAAATGAACAGTCTTTGATTTTATGATCATAGGTTGGTCATTTTTTTAACTTGGCCACTTTTTACTGAAATCGTAGGTACACAGGTTTTACAGTACGTATTTTTAATCGCAGCAAGCTGACAAATGGTCCAAATTATTTAGCACTTCAGTTACATAATCAACTTCCCATTAGTGGAAGAAACTTGCCAATTAACCTTTATTCAAAAGAAATAAGGCGAAAATTATCAAACGAACCACTGTATTCGTACAAAGACTTCGCGCAATCAACAACCACTTGGTAATTAAATATGCACCGTAAAATTTTTCTTATCGCTGATTTTAATGTAATTCTTTTATTTGTAATTTTAATTGACAATCACATCTACTTGTAACATTGTAACATTAGCTCTGTGAATAAAGATATTATATTCTATTCTATTCTACGTATTAAGATTATACAGTAAAATGTAACACAGTACAAACACTCTATTAATTAGTTTTTCTTCTGTGCCCCCTATTAGTAACATTGATTTTTTTTCATCGAGGATATACGTAAGTTGCTAGCATTTCCGAACTAAATTACCCTATTATTTTTGCTACATAAACTGACTGCCCGTGCTCAATTTTAAAATACACGGTGTAATACATTGCTATCGCTTTCAGTATAATAATTAATCTATAATAAATAATTAATCTATTATAATGTGTTATGTTGTGTAATATAATATAATCGCCTTCTGATATTTTGTGGTAATATGATTAATGTTTATAGATTATCAATTGTGAATTGTAGGACACTAACAGCGTAAGTTGCTAACGCACCAATAATCTATAAAAATTAAAAAATAAAACAGAGCGTTAGTAAAAATACATCTGGGAAATGCGCACCTTATATAACTATTATTGCCAAACTTCTTTTCTAAGTAGTCCATAAATAATTATGCATATTAGTAATTATTAATTATTATTAATTAATTATTAATCAGGCCAAAGCCACAGAATATTCTTCTATTTTATTAGACCAGTTCGGTAGGATTATTATTATTATCACCCATGCGAATTTCCCGTAAAAAAATAAAGTCAATGAAAAAAAACCCGGGTCGCAGTGCCAAAACCCTGCCGACAATATAGTGTATTTGCTTGTATAGGGCCGTGTGGTTTTATACTTTTATTATGTGAAATTAAGTTTGTTTTTGGGCAAAATAAAAAATTTAACCCCTTAATACACCCCTTAAAATAACATTTTTTTCTTAATTGTAATATTATTATCAATCTAACGTCTACACCGAATTAAATACACCCTTCAATAAATAAGTCACTATCTGCAAACTAGTGTTTTCATAAAATTTGTAAATCCGGTCCTGTCGGGCCGATTTTATTAAAATTGTGGGGACACTTTTTAATCACTACCAAAGGGTTAAACTTCAATTTTGAAACGATTCGTAGAATTTTTTCGGTATTTTGGGGCCCAAAAACAGTTTTCAACCCCTAAAAACTATCCTTAAAATAGCCCGATTAGGCCCATTTTAAATAGGCTTCTTGCGGTGGTGGATTTCAACACGTGGCCCAAATTTCGTTGAAATCAATTAACTCTTTCGAAAGTTATCGCGCGTACACATATATATATATATATATATATATATATATATATTTATATATATATATATATTTATATATATATATATATATATATATATATACATATATATATATATAAACATTTTTAAAAATGGTGCCAAAGTGTTTAGGAGGTTATGAAACGTCGAGAAATTTTGGTCCGACCCCTAGGTCCCGCCATCCGACCGACGCCAATAGTGTATGTTGCCATATGGCAAATACACTAAAAAAACTAAGTGAAAAGAAAACACTCACCGAAAAGAGAAGATTGTAATTTATATCAATCAGCTGGCACGCTTTAAAGTGCACGGGGCGGTGCGTTAGAAGTAAAGAATATGTCAGAATCTAAAAATTGAAAAGTGTCAATTTGGTTTTTTTCCTTTCAAAGGGTTAATTAGCCCATATTTTTTCTTATAAGATAGGTACCTGAGAGTCCGGTATTATTCCAACAGATTGATGCAATAGATCCTTAAGTTTTCTTGCCTCACGTGATGCATTATTACATGTGACAATCATAGATATGAATAAGAAATTGATTAACCATATATAAAAATGAAAAGAATTAAATGCCGCTCCGATATGTCCTTTTTCAATCTTATGTGTCGCATATACTTGTACCAAAGTAATAGTTACAAAATAATTAATAAACATTATGTTTTGGATACCAAAACACTTATTTATATCAACGCAAATATTTTCTAGGTTATTGTATGTTGCAAAAATATTGTCGATTGATATTGATTGGATTTTCAAAAATGTTGTTTGTGGTTTCATGAAATTTCTTTCATAGAGTTTGTTCGGACTGAGTTTGCGATTTTCAGTATTTAATACGCATTTAATGAACAGTTTATTCAATAATTCAAATCTTTGTTTCATTAAAAAAACTAGTATTATAAATTGAAAAGTTGTGAGAGCAAATATATGATCTTTATAAATAGACGGAATCAATATTACAAAAAAGGCAAATTTATTGACAATTATTATTCCTCGAAAACATTGTTGTGCTATTATTAGACCCGAAATAAATATCAGAGAAATCAAAACAAATCTTTTTAATTTTTTGTAATCAATCGTAAAGTCATATATTTCAAAAAAACCGTCGATGTCATTAATACGACGGTAGATATCTCCGATATATTTACGATTGACAATCGCTAAAAAAACATCAAAGTAGGATCCAATCATATGAAATGAAAAACGAATCTCACTCGATAAATAGTCATATTTAGCTAAAACATCAGAACGAATTTTTAATTTGCGACTGCCATAAAGTCGTAACAAAACGCCAACTGTTAGACTCATTATAGCTATTATAGACAGAAGACCATTGCAATTGGTTCGTTTGAAAAGAGTGCAGTTTTTCTTTTCTTTAAATCCAAACGGAGCCAAGCCAAACAAATTTAGTGCAATACGTAATGATGACATTGCATTGAAGAGTCTACTGTTTGTAAACATCTGAAATATTTTAACGTACGAAAATTTAGAAACCATTTTCATTTTTCATTGATAAAATAACTTACATTTATGTTCTATTTTATGATCAAGACACAACTGGAAGTTTATACTGCAAATGATTTAAAAAAAAATGTAAACTTAACATCATGAAACTAACGATGAAATAATAATATAGCAGTCCTTGACGTTAACGAACTATTCGGAGTTATAATTTGCTTATATTATCAAAAACTGTTTTTCATCGTAATATACAATTATAAATTACTTAACTTTGTTCAATAAATTTCAAAACTTAAATAATACGTTCTATTTTGAAAAATAAAATTAAGAATCATAAATTACTAAACTTTATTGGAAAACGTCGATAACCTTACTATTTTTACAACGATAATTGCATATTTTGAATGTTTTTGTCAGTAATGTATTAAATATTTTCTTATGTAAATGAATGTGTGAAACATATTTGAAGATATTATAAGGAATTTTTTTCGCCTTTTTTAAATTTATAGTAAAAAAAGACGAACAAATGCGCGTAAGACTCGTGCTATGAGGGTTCCGTATCGCTATTTGATAATTACTTTATTGAGATGGACAATTAACAAACTTAAAAAAATTGTCATAATTATTCCACATAGAGTTAGAAATTAATGATTTTCGGATTTTTTCCTTTACTTGTGCTATGCGGCATTCCTTCCTGCCAAATTTGAGGATTCTAAGTCTACGGAAACTGAATAGTAAAATTGTACTAGTGTGGACCTGTACCCAATGGACTTTTGTACGGTCAGAGTATTAGCATAGTTTCTGTTTTGTGGTGGTAACTTACTTATATATCGAAAAGTTGTGGCAGATAGAACGACTTTTCTTGCCGAGTTTTTTATATAGTCTAGGATAAAATACACAGGAGATTTTCATATTCTAGACTAAATTATGTTTTGTGTTCAATGCTAAATTGCATAACTGTTATAGCGTATGTTGCAATTCCACCCACAATCTGTAAAAAAACAAAATCAATAAAGAGAAAAAGAAATTGCAAAAAATAACTTACCGAAAACAGAAGACTGTAATTGATGTCAAACAAATGACAGGCTGTAAATCGAACAGGACGATGCGTCAGAAGAAGGGAGTATGTCAAAATCTAAAAAGAAAAAAGAAAACTTGATTAGCATTATTCCTTCAACCATGAAATCTATATACGCGGTATATAAAAATGGATGTTTGTTAGAGATTAATTGCCTTCGACACCGTTTGACTGATTACCATGAAAGTCGGCATATACGAGTATATGTCTTTTTTCATGGAGAAAGGTTATAATTCTCCCAATGCGGCTCCACTTTTGTTGCCGCTGCCGTGTTTCATCTCAATCAAGTGCAGAGCCGCGAATAGTGGCTAGTATATATCTGATAACTGAATTTTTAAAATATTGTTGTACTAAAACTGATCTTTTTTTAAGAAAATTCATTGACTGAAATAACCGCCCTTTGAAAAAAATTATACGATTTCAGAGCATATAGACAATTTATGCATCTAGAATGTTTTCGGTTATTAAATGATATTATGTTGAAACAAGAGTCAGCTAAGAACTAATCAAACAGATGAATCCGGCGCGGGCCGCAATTCGCTCGCTCCAATTGTACCAACTAGTTTACTAAATACATGAATATGTTCGAACTGACCTGATCATCCGGTATAATTCCAATTGACTGGTATAACAGATCTTTAATTTTGCTTGCCTCATTAGATGCATCATTGCAAATAACGATCATAATAATGAATAAACCCATATTTAAAAGAAATGAAACAATATCGTCAAACGCAATCTCGCTATTTTCTTCGCCAATTTTATGCAACAAATATACGTGTATTAGAAATACAATAACATTATTACCAATGAAGGCTAGGTTCTGTACACCAAAAGAATAATTTATATTCCGGCAAACGCATTCAAGTTTGTTGTATATTGAAAAAATTGTATCTATAGATATTACTTCGATTTTTGAAATTTCTGGTTGCACATAATTCCTGTCGTATAATTTATTTATAATCCCGCTGTTATATTCAGTAAAGTAGCAATTTTTATCAATACGCAGGACAAATTTGTTGTATAGTTTGTTTAATATCTCAAATCGCTGATGGATTAAATAAACGAGTATTATAAACTGAAGACTTGTAAAAGTAAAAATCGTCCAATTTTGCACGACTGGGATCATTTGCAGTAGAAAATAATAGTTATAAATTGTTGTAATCTTCCAAATATACACTTGACATAATATTAAACTCGAAATGGTTATCAACGAAATTATAACGATTTTTTTCAATTTTTTGTAACCCATTGAAATATTGTATGTTTCAAAATCTTTATCGATTTCGTTGATTATTAGATAGATGTTTGCAATATTTTTCCGATTTACAAATGCAAAAATTATGTTGATATATGCTGACAGGAAGGTACAGATCGACCGTATTGTATTCGTTATATGCTCATATTTTGTAAAGTAAGATTCAGGACAAACGTCTGGATTTTGTTGTAAATAATATCTTAAATAAATGCCCGTCGATTGAAATAACAAAGCAGTCATAGTAAGAAGAAAATCAAAGTTAATTGGCAAACAAAAAACGCGACCTTTCATTTGCCCGAATGAACATGGTGCCAGTACTAAAAATTTCAGTGTCCAAGTTAATGGGGACATAGCTTCAAAAAAACCAAATTTTTTCGACATCTCAAAGATAAGTTAACTACCAAAAACACGTTTTTTAGTTTGATAATAATAATACGAGCTTAACGCCTCTTCAAATACACTTTCTGAAAAAACTGAACTAACACATAGGCACGTAGTTTGTGTTAAAGAAAAACATTTACTTAAAGAAATGAGGAAAATGAGTCAGCAAATTACGTTTATTAAACAAAATTTTCCTATAAAAGTAGTAATAAAACGATAGATAATTAATATTGTAAATATGTCAATTTCATAGATGGGCAGGCAGCATATATCTTAGGTATGTCAGTTTTGCTAGTAAGGTTGAGTAAATTTATATATTAAATAACTTTGTCGATAAATTAACCTTTTAATTTAATGTCTGCAAATTCCTTCGGTGTATTATTGATTTTCCCTTAACCATTATGCAAATTAAGTATAATGGAACCTCTGTCTGCAATTTCATTTTTAGGTATTTTTAGTGTATTTGCCATATGGCAACATACACTATTGGCGTCGGTCGGATGGCGGGACCTAGGGGTCGGACCAAAATTTCTCGACGTTTCATAACCTCCTAAACACTTTGGCACCATTTTTGAAAATGTTTATATATATATGTATATATATATATATATATATATATATATATTTATATATATATATATATATATATGTGTACGCGCGATAACTTTCGAAAGAGATAATTGATTTCAACGAAATTTGGGCCACGTGTTGAAATCCATCACCGCAAGAAGCCTATTTAAAATGGGCCTAATCGGGCTATTTTAAGGGTAGTTTTTAGGGGTTGAAAACTGTTTTTGGGCCCCAAAATACCGAAAAAATTCTCCGAATCGTTTCAAAATTGAAATTTAACCCTTTGGTATTGATTAAAAAGTGTCCCCACAATTTTAATAAAATCGGCCCGACAGGACCGGATTTACAAATTTTATGAAAACACTAGTTTGCAGATAGTGACATATTTATTAAAAGGTGTATTTAATTCGGTGTAGACGTTAGATTGATAATAATATTACAATTAAGAAAAAAATGTTATTTTAAGAGGTGTATTAAGGGGTTAAATTTTTTATTTTGCCCAAAAACAAACTTAATTTCACATAATAAAAGTATAAAACCACACGGCCCTATACAAGCAAATACACTATATTGTCGGCAGGGTTTTGGCACTGCGACCCGGGTTTTTTATTATTTCAGAATATTTGCCTGTTAACATTACTCAAAAAGCAGCAGAATTTTAATGAAACTCGGCACACTATGCATTGGTTTCTTAACTTAAAATACTTTTTATTCGGCTATACTTCAATTAAAATAAAGTTTATGTCAAAACCGATAACGGGAATAAAAGCTAATTTTGACCCATGAGTACCCAAATAAAATTACCTTATGTTTTAAATTTAGATACCAATTGATATCGTAACAAATTTCGACGAAAGCGATTAAATTATTTTCAAACAACGCAGATAACGATATTGGAAAGTCCATACCCAAAACTCGGTTAGGAAGTAAAATTACAATCTATTATATAAAATCTCCATTTCATATCTGTTAGCTTGAGATGAAACCGTTCGACCAATTTCACTTTACCTTGCACGGCTCTAGTGAAGATTAGCTTAGGAGTTATGAGGGCAATAATTTTTTTAAAAAATCTCTACCAAATATAAAATGAGCACGTTCCACACGCTCCGTGTTTAAAAGTCAATTTTGTATTGAAAAGTTATTAATTATGCGAAAATAAGTTTTTATGTATAACATTTATTGTAATCTCAAATACATATTCTCAATATAACAACAAAAAATGTAAAAATATTCTCATACCGTAACCATTATTAAATTAGTTTTCGATAGTGGACTTGAACTGCATCAAAAAAATTGTATACGTGGACACCGTTCCAACCAACTAAAATTTCAATTTTTTGTGAATATATATTAATTTGTTACAGGAAAATAACTCTTAAAAATATCGTTTTACCTTTAAAAGATAATTATAATCAATATTTAAAAAGCCACAAACTGTAAAATGGATTGGCTGTTGAAGTAATTGCATCGAATAAGTTTGTACCTGAAAGAATATTAGTGAATAATTCCAACAAATATATTAAGTTTAATTTCAAAGCATACGTTTTTTAACCCACTTAAAAAGACGCTATCAATTCTACGTGTATCATGTATTCAAAAAAGCTACTGAAAAACTTTAAACAAAAAAGTTTAATGTCGGTGACAATTTAATGAAAGCACATAGGTACATACAAAATTAAACTGACATCGACCTCACTTTTTGGTGACTTATTTAAAAAGGTTTAGTTTTCTTATTTTTTACTTTTGTGGTTCACAAATGCGGGTGATATGAAAAACTTTCCTTTCTGAAGTCAGTTAAAACGACTAGGCCGATTTTGAAAAAGATTATATGGTACCAATCCGTAAATATTCTGAACAAAGCGGTGTCGAAAATTTTCAAATCGGATTAGCTCTCGATATGTTATGGCTGAACAAAAAAAAAAATGCACATGTCGAATTGATAACCTGTTTTCTTTTTGAAGTCGATTATTTGTTTTCAATAGTATTACTCAAATATCAAAACTATAAAAAATACACATTTTTCGGAAAATATTTCATGTGTTATAAACTTTTTTTCTTAAAGTAGTTGTCGTGGTTAAGGTACACCGTCAGAAAATTTTTAATTTTTGCATACTTATTAAGGACATGATAATACAATTACCCTGAAAATTTGAAGTCGATCGACTATATATAATCCGAGATAAATTCAATTAAAAATTGGATAATTAACATTGATTGTATACGATCTCTGTAGTTCTGAACCAGTTTCTTATTTATAAAAAAAGAACTAACTGTCAGAAATTTTCCAAAAACTGAGTCATTTAGCTACAAGCTAGTATACTTTTGTGGCGCGTATAATCTATAACTTTTTGACAATATTGTACCGCGACAACTACCTTAAAAATACATACGTGTAAAATAAAAGTGAATCACCTTGATTTCGGGTATAATACCGGAAAACTCATGCAAGGAGCGTTTGATCTCATTTGCTTCTTTTACAGCCTGTCCACAGTAAATAGTTAAAAACAGAATGGAAAATAAATGATCGGCAACCCATGTTAAAGTCTCCAAGTGATGTGCTGTTGATGAACGGACATACGCAGCATTTGAACAATAATAGATATTACTGACGAATACAGTAAAATTCATAATCAAAAAACTAAGAATTTGAAAGCTGTATACAGAACTGACATCATTAGAAATGTTGTACAGCTTACTATACAGTTTAAAGGCTTCATCGAGTAATTTTAAATCTTTATCCACCTCATTTTTTGAACTGGATACAGTTTTGAATAGTTTTATATGTTTCAAATTCAATAAATATTTGTTAATTGTGCGACATTGATTTGTTATAAAATGCGCGACGACAGCATATTCAGCTAATAATAAAAAAGTGGAAATTTCGCTGAAAGCATCAGCAATAAAAAAATAAAATATTACTTTGAATGTTAGCTCTCCATCGTATGCTAGCAAACGGTTGAAAGCATGAATAAGAATTCCGATTGGAAATATTACAACAGAAATTAGTGTCGTTGTAAACAAAGAAGTCATTTTGTGATCTTTAAATTTTAATTGAAAAGTAGCTTCTAAATTTAACAATTTTTCGAATATTTTTGTAATTTCTTTTCTAAAAATTGTTCCAAAAATTATTATAATTGTACTATTGGCTTCCAATTCAGTTGCTTCACTCAAATTTGCTATTTTTATAATTATATCGTTATTATTCTTTTGCAGAAAAAACTGAGTAGCAATGTACATGCCATAAATGTAAAACGATACATAAAATATCATATAAAATAAATATAGTCTCGAATGTGTAAATTCAAATCGAGTATTTTTTAATTTGAAATTGAAAGGTTTCATTCCAAAAAATTTTGAAAAATAATACAGCCAATTTATTTGATTTAGATAATTATTCCACACATAGCGTGCCATTTTTTTAATTATATTATAATTTTAGTATTAATTTGTTATCAGTTTTCAATTTAACAACAAAGAAAAAATTAAAACATCATTTTTGAAGACGAAATAATAAAATAACATTTAGTCGAAAACATGCGCAATTGTTTTTATGTACAGAAAACTTGTTATACACAATAAATCAACTACTTAAATTTAAGAAGATTATCGGACTAATGTAGTTAAAAGAGTGAAGGAATCCGAAAAGGTTTTTTATTTTACTGACAATTATTCCACAAGAGCGATTTGCCTCGAGAATTATTTAATTTAAAATTATTACGTACACTTTGCGATGTAAATCAATCAATCAATCGGTTTATTATAAATAGATTGTCGATATTAAAAACTTTCCTTCTATTAACGTCTAATCGGTAAATTATTAGTTAGATATGTTTCCAGAATGTTTGAAAATTGAAACATATTTTTAATGAATACAAAATTATAAATACGCTTCGACAATGTCTTTGGGGAATTAGTCAGACGTTTGTTTGTCTGTAGTTTAATCATTTCATGAAATATCATTATCGAATGATTTATGGTAAAAACTTTTGCTCTGTCATTTTGTTGAATTAATAAATTAATAATTTGTGTATGCCTGTACACATTACTTTTTATTCTTTTTGTCTTAACGTAATAATTTAGGAAGAAGTTTTTTTTAAATAGTGAATCATTTTTCCAATTGATTCAATAGTTCCTGATATTATTTACAGCAAACAACCGTACCGTCTTTTTCCTTTCTATGCATTATTATATTATTAGAGGTACTTTGGTATTAGTATAGATAATAATAAAACTTTGTCAGGGAATAGCAAAAGAATAGAACATTACAATGTACCAAAACAACCAACTGCATAATGTTTGGTAAATCCCCATTAATGAACATATTTAAATAATTAAGTTATTCTTATGAGAAAAGAAAAAAGTAGTATAGATAAAACACCAGGTGATTTATAAAGTTTTCCGGCAATAAAATGATCATTTTCTAAAAATTATTTCCAGCATAACTAAATCATATAAACATTGGGTTCGATTCTTTGTATTTTACACACGGACGGTATATATTTTGTTTAATTAAGTCAGCCTCTAGTTCAACATTTTTAGACTGAAATATTCGATCTCAATTAATAACTAATACAATGAAAGACTGCATATGTCAATATTATTCAATTTTATTTTAAATTTGTTATTACATTGTTTTGAATTTAAGACTATATTAACTTATTATATTACACTGAAGAGTGATGACCAAAGATTAATTATTTTACTTTATCATAAATAAAAACGTAAATGATTTGTTTTATTGTTGTCACTTTTTTATACCCGTAAACTGCATTAACAAAATGGAATATGTGCAAACCACTCCAGCCAACTGAAAAAATAATAGTTTATAAATCATTGTAATGCAATACATTGTGGGCAATAAATATTTTAGGGTGTTTTGTATATTTTTAATGTTGTTCTTTCAATGCACTTGTCAATTTTGTGTCCTTGTAGCAACAATGTACGTATCAAAAATTTTTTTAAAATAAAAAAAAGTTACTGTACGATAAAAATATAAATTTGATTTTTTTTACAGACTGTGCTTTAAAAACAGTGGTTCGATGACGCATTTTTTCGACAGAATCTAACGTATTTTTTACCTTTAAAAGGAAGTTGTAGTCTAAATGTAAAAAACCACAAACAGTGAATTTGATTGGTTGTTGAAAAAGCTGAATTGAATAGACTTGAATCTGTGGAAAAAAAATTAGATAAAAAATACTCTAACATTTCATTTAACATTTCATTACTAAACTAGAAAAACAACCTCTGGCCTCTGATGTGGACCTTTGATATGGACTCTTTAAATTTTTCTTTATGAATTTTTTATGAAATGTTTTAATTTGTTATAACGACCTCTCCAGCCTATGGCTTGTATATACAATAGAGAAATATATTATTATTATTCTTATTATTATTAACTGCTGATTTGATTTAATTAAAATTTATATGAGACCACCCTGCAGATATGTCTTATCAAACAGAAAAATAATTATCAAAATCGGTTAACAAATGCTCCAGAGATTAGGTAATATGTATACATAAAAAAAATCTTCTTTTTTGGACTTTTTTAAACACAACTGAACCGATTTAAAAAATGTATAGGACCGATCCCTAAACATTATGAACAAAATGGTGTCGACATTTTTTTTAAACGGTTAGCTTCTCAAAAAACTATGGCTGAACAAATATTTAAAAAAATATATTCCTGATGAATTGATAATTTCTTTTTTTGAAATTGGTTAAAAAAAATATTTTTCGTTTGAGATAATCGCGAAAATATAAATTAAAAAAAAAACGGTGTTGAGAATCGGGGGGAGCTAAGATGTGCAATGTATACTCATTGCATTTTTTAAATATATTTTATGGGATCCACAGCAAGAATTAATTAAAAAGCTTACCTTTATATCTGGTATGACATTAAATAATTCATGCAGTGAACGTTTAATTTCTCGTGCCTCTTTTGCTGCCCTACCACAATGAATAGTTAGTAACAAAACTGTAAAAATTTGCGATACAACCCATAAAACAGTTTCAATTTGGCTTCCTTTTGAAGCTTTGTAAAACGAATCAGTTGAAATGTAAAACGTGTTATAGAAAAATGATACGCAATTTAGTGTTAAAAACACAATTAGCTGCATGCTATAAATAAAATTTGCTTCTTTGGAAACCTTGTAAAGTCTGTAGTATAGTTCGAAAATGTCATCGATTAATTTAAAATTTTTAACCGACATATCTTTGTATAGAGTTCTTCCAGAAATCGTAGATTTTTTTATACCTAACAAATAATTATTAATTGTACAGCAATGATTCCTTATAAAATTTGTGATAATCGAGTATTCAGATACCAATATCATACCAACGTTCAGGCCAATAGGATCGATAAACAAATAATTAAACAAAATTGTGTAGGACCATTCAGAAGAGAAAATATAACGATTAAAACTATAAAATACCAAAATAATTGGAAAAATGATAGTACACAACAGAACAATAATCAAATGTGAAGTACTTTTATGATTGTGAAATTTCAATTGAAAGGAATTTTCCAAGTTGAATAAATCTGAATATATTTTGGTGATACGCTTTCTGTAAATCGTACAAACAATTATAACATTAAAAGTATGAATTTGCAAAATAATTAACTGGGTTAAATTTGCGACATCGGAAATTATATCTCGTAAAGATTCACCATCAAATAAATAAGAAGCCGAAAAGAGACACACTGCATATAAAATTATAAAAAACAAAATGTAAAAAACATATAAATTTGAATGTGTAAATTTGAGACAGTCATTTCGAAGCTCTAGTCTAAATGGTCTCATCCCAAATATTTTAGAAAAATAGTAAAACCATTGGATATGTTTTATGTATTTTTTTGTGGTTGGATTTGACATTTTCTTTATATATATCTGAAACAATGAATGTAACTGTGAAATAAATTAACAATACACTGATTATACGGTTAATTTCATTTAAAATAATGCAAGAACATTATTTTAAAAGCAAAATAATGCTAATTTCTGAAGTAAGTAATTTCTATTTTTTGAAATACGATTTCAAAATCGTAAAAACAACAATAATTATAGCGACTAAAACAAAATTATACATTTTCAATTTCTTAGCTCTAGAAAAAACACAAATTGCCTGTTTAAAAAAATATAACAATAATGGTAAAGCTTCTTTAAAAAATATACTTTAAATAGGATATTTTCATTAACCGTTTTATGTAGATTCGTCGCAAAATTTATTTTGTTTTGTTATTAATAATCGTTCCCGTGAATTATGTTCAATTACAATTTATTAGGTTTTTAAAATAACAAACAAATTGTTTCAAAGAAGATGCATAGGTACTGACATTTAATTCTATTATTTAAAAACATAAATATTTTCACACCGCTGAGAAAACAATAATAGCTGACATACAACTAGTTTTTACATGCTAATTTTATTAATGCAATGAAATTTCCAATCAATTACACATTTAAGTAATTCTTAATACAAATACATTTAATTTGGTTGTCATTCAGTTATTGTTTACATTTTCTTAAATAGAAAGAAGTTTATTAATTATACACGGGCTGTAAAAAATTCAAACATTTTTTTTCAAAAAGGTCTCAACTGTCAAAGATATTTCGATCTAATACTAATTCAAATTTATTATTTATTTTTTTAACAAAAACTGTAATGATTATTTCTTAGTGTTAATAATATTTTCAATTTCTCACGAAGTTATCAAGCTCTCTCTCTCAAAAAAAAAATTGGCTAATTAGAATAAAATATGATTACAACAAAAGTTTGTTGTCAAAAAATGCGTTTAGCAGACCCTAGCTTAGGTCATCCATTCTAATAGGTCAATTTTGTGAAAATACTACAATATGAGGAAGCCTTCGTCCCTAAATATTCTAGTTATAGCATCTCATACTGATATTAAGGAAGCATTCATATATGATTAAAAGTAGAACAATTATTTTTCAAAATAAAATTTGAGTCATTTTCAAGATTTTTTCGATTGTGGTGGTTTTTAGTGAGCGACTTGTATTGTCTCAGAATCGATTTCAGATCATAAGCCAGTATTTAACCTTCGATAGTGGACTTAAACTGCATTAGAAAAATGACGTACGTAGTAACTATTCCAGCCAACTAAAAATTAAACTTTTCTGTAAATATAATACTCTTTATAATCTGTAAACTATGTACATTAAAAAAATCAATTAACCTTTAAAAGATAATTATAGTCAATATTTAAAAAGCCACAAACTGTAAATTGGATTGGCTGATGAAGTAACTGCATCGAATAAGTTTGTATCTGAAAAAAAATCAACCACCACGTTTTCATTTTTAGCAGTAAATTATTATAAACGTTAAATGAAAAAATTAACGAATTTCGATTTTTTTTAGTCAACCTAATAAAATTCTTATTATTTAGTACGCAAAAACCGTATTTGTTTAAAGTATAATGAAAGAATTCCAGTCAATTGGACATGTAAAAATTAATCAAAGCATGCTTGTCAGCTACCTAATTTCTTTTTGATAGATCTTTGAACCAAAAGAGCAGCTGATTTTTTTTTTAATTTTAAAATATTTCCGAAACTATAAAGTTTAGAAAAAACATTTTTTTCCAAAACTTTCTTAGAAAAATAAATAGAACATAAATCATTATGGAAAAGTACATCATTATGTGAGAAAAAATAACGTTATAGCATATATATTTCCAGCGACTGATCAAGATTTCTGACCGCCCTAGGCTAATTATAAGGACGCGCTCCCGCCAGGTCAGTGTTTGTTTTACGCGCGCTTTTTAAAATTTCAAAATTTATTGTTAAAATCAGAGACTCTCAAGCGCATTTAGTTTTAGTGTTTTGTCCCGGTCTAGTTGAAATATGTAGGGTAGATGCAATAATGCTAGATTAGTGCATGCGAAGACACGATTTTAGCGCCCCCCCCCCTATCCTCGCGCCCTAGGCTGCAGCCTAATTAGCCTAAGGGTTAATCAGGGCCTGTATATTTGTTTTGCGCATGGGCGGAAAACAATAAGGCTCTTCATATTTGCATACCAAACATCCTCCCGAATTTTGGTTTCAATCCATTCATCCGTTTGATCTGTATCGTGCTTACAAACTAACAGACTAATAGACAAATAAACGCATAGAGTTTTTTCAAAGGTATGTTTTTTGTATTCAGGGGATCTCAAATCGAAAAATATTGTAAAATTTTCAAAAGTGAATTTTGACCTTAATTAGTACCATTCTAAAATTGACGTGCTTATGCATTTTTGTTAAAGTACATTACTATTGAAGACATTTCGTGTTCCAGATTTCTGTTCTTAAAAATACAAACGCAAAATAAAAGTTAATCACCTTAATGTCAGACACAATACCGGAAAGCTCGTGTAAGGAGCGTTTAATTTCATTTGCTTCTTTCACGGCTTGTCCACAGTAAATAGTTAAAAACAGAATGGAAAATAAATTATAGAAAACCCATATTAGAATAATAAATTTATTATTCGCTGATAAACTTGCATACATATGAGTCGAAAAACCATAGGTATGAGTGGCGAAAGTCGTAAAATTCAGAATTAAAAAACTGAGAATTTGAAAACTATATGCAGAATTGATATTATTAGAAATGTTATATAATTGATTGTACAGTTTAAAAACTTCATCAAGCAGTTTTAAATTTTCATTGGCTTTTAAAATCGATACATATTTGAACGGTTTTATTAGTTTCAAATTCAATAAATACTGGTTAATTGTTCGACACTGATTTTGAATTGTGGCGACAGCATATTCAGTTAATAATAAAAAAGTGGCAACCTCGCCGAAAAAATCAGCAAAAAAAAAATAAAAAATTAAATCGAATGATAATTCTTTATCGCATGCTAGAAATCGGTTCAAATCATGAATAAAAATTGTAGTTGGAAATATTACAACAAAAATTAGTATTGGTATAAATAATGAAGTCATTTGGTGATATAGAAATTTTAATTTAAACCTAGCTTCTAAATTTAACAAATCTTCAAATATTTTTGTAACATTTTTTCGAAAAACCGTTCCAAAAATTATAGCAATTAAATGATTTGTTTCCAATTCAGTTGCTTCACCTAAACTTGATATTTTTAAAATTATATCGTCATTATTCAGTTCCATAAAAAAATTTTTAGCAACATATATACTGTAAATGCAAAGAAATATGTAAAATATCATATAAAACAAATATATATTTGAATGAGTAAATTCAAATAGTTTATTTTTTAATTTAAAACTGAAAGGTCTCAACCCAAAAAATTTTGAAAAATAATAAAGCACATTTATTTGATTTAGATAATTATTCCATTCATAATGGGTCATTTTTAGTTATATTATAATTTTAGTTTTATATTAATCTTTTATCAGTTTTCAATTCAAGATTTAACGTAGAAGGATATAAAGAATATTTTTAGAAGAATGAGTTTTCAATATTTATTAATAATAACATAAATTTAATTGAAAACGTGTTAAGTGTTTTTTTACTCAGTTTATAAGAAAAATTGTGTAAATTACTTTAAAATATCAACAAACAACAAATTAGTTTCTTTGAGATTGAACAAATAAAACCGTATATTCTTATTAAATGATAAGACAATAAGTAATTATTATATTTTACTTATCAATAAAATTTTTGATATACAATAAACCGACTACTTTTTAAGAAGACTTATAATGCTAACAGACTGATAAATAAAACTGTGCAGAAAGGTGTCTTATGCTAATAATTAATCCACAAATGGACGTAAAGTTAATTTTATTATTCAAAACAAATAAATAACAAATATTCTGCAGTTTGTAATCAATTACACATTCATTTCATTATAAACACTAATACATTTAAATTGATTATAACTCAATCATTGTTTATATTTTATCGAACAGAAAAAACATATTTTCTAACCAGGTTGTTAACTATCAAGGATATTTGAATCTAATACTACATCAAACTTTTAATTTATTATTATTTAAACGAAAATTTCGCGCTTACTTTTTATACTACAGTGTCGGTAAAATTTTCAATTTTTGAAGTAAAACAACTTTTGGCACGGTAGGGTAAAATTCATCCATGAGATTGAAAATGTAACGAACGTGTCGCAATGCACGTAAACCGTACACTGTAAATAACGCTGTATAAAATCAAGCTAAGGTGGTCGCGAGGTAGAACACTTGCCTCGTAACCTAAAGGGCATAGGTTCGATCCCGGCGGTCGGTACCATTATTACTGTTATTTGAAATTATACCACTTTGACTTGTGTAGTGTTAAGTGTAAAATAAACAGTCTGTTTTTTTAATTAAATAAATTAGACATTTATTTTCTTAAAACACCTTGTCTGAAGTTTTTTTACATTAGGAGAATAAGATTTCACCATTGTGCAAATTTTTTTTTGTTTATTTGTGATTTTTATATATTAGTTTCCCTTTATTAGTTTTTCTATAATTACTAATTTTATGCTCGTGATTATAAAGTTCTTTTTAACAAAAATGGGAAACCGATATATAAAAATCATGAATTTCATAAGTAATATGATTATGAAATTGTTTGGGCAATGGAAATGTTGCCCAATAAAAAATAGTAAAAAAATATTTTTTTTCTAAGACTCAAAGTAAACTAATATAACATAATATGGATATCAAGTGTAAATGACCAAATAGAGGGCTTCTTATAACACTATATTATCTAGGGCCCATGGAGATGCCGATAATAATCCTATTTCGTGTTAAAAAACTTATTTTCCGGCATTTGAACTGAGTTTGAATTGCACCAAAATTATTGAATATGTAGAAATCAAGCCAGTCATCTGAAAAAATGAACGGAATAATTATTCGGACGAGAATAAATGTGCATTACTATAGTTTGATTTATTTCATCAAGACATATACCGTTAGAAGAAGTCTGAAGTCAATAAGAATAGACTTGAAAACATGATATTCTATTGGTTGCTGAATAAGTTGTACAGAATACATTTGAATCTAAAAACCAAAATTTATGGAGCACTTATTTAAAATTATTTTACAGTAATTGTTGTATTCGGTCTCGCTCAATTTAAATTTAGAATGTCAGCGTTTTGATCATTATAAATGATGAAATCCACTCACTACCAAAAAGTGTTTTTTCGAAAAATCGTAGAACATGTATTTCTTTGTTTCTATTTAAGAAAATTGTTTTTTCAGAGTATCGCATTTTTAGCTCTAGCTTTTTCAGATGTAAATTTATCCTTCATGAAAGTTTTCAGCTCTGTTTACACTTTTCGCGAATCCGTATAAGTTATGAAAGAAGATGAATCATAACGGAAATCGTACCTTAATACTCGGTATTTTTCCATAACTTTCGAATAATGAACATTTTATACCATTAGCAGTCTTTGTTGTTTCTCCACAAAACATGATGAGTAATAATACTTCAGTAATATTGAAAATAACCCATAAGATTAAATTTACTTGATAATTTAAAGGGACTGCGCTAAATTCAAGGGCTATAAAACAGTAGATGTTTGTAAAGATTGAAATAAATGCAAGACTTAAGCAGAGTAAGATCTGAAGACTAAAAACTGAACTGACTTCACTTGAAGTTCTATAAATAATGCTATAAATACGAAATATTTCGTCAACTGACTTCAAATTGTTTGAAGTAATTGCGTTTTTCGCGTTTGAATTTACTGTTTTCGATTTGAGATAGTGATTGATTGCCTTTAATTGATATTTAAAAATATGAGCTATCATTGCATACTGCATTATAAGATAACAAGACACTTCCATGCAAAATAAATTGAACCAAAAAGGAAACACTGCTGCTATCCACTTGCTGCTGTCAAAAAGAGATTCTTGGACTGATGATATTATTAAAAAATGGGCTGGAAATACTACAAAAGCTAAAATACTAAATATCCAAAGTGGAACAGCTTCGTAGTAAACTGAAATGTTTTCTTGAAGCAATTTGTCAATAAGAAATATGTCATTATAAATAGCGGCAATTCGTTTTCGATTTTTTACACCAAAAATTATAGCGTTGGTTGATATGAGCAGTTGCAAATAATTTTCAGAAAAGCAGCTTATTCTTGATATAAAATCATCGTAAGCTTGTTTACGCAGAAACAAGATACGTAAAATACCGAAGCAAAAACTAAAACTGAGTACCAATAAACTTAAAAAAATATCTAGACTCGAGTGGATAAATTGTTTCTTCTTTAAATCCAAATGAAACGAAGTCAATCCAAAAAACTTAAACATGTAGAATAAAGGAACAAATAGTTTTAAATTTATATGAGAATTCATGTTACAAAATTCGAATTGCTGTTAATCAGATGAATTTCAATTTATCAATGGCTCTAAGTGATCGCGATATTATTAAAATAGGACTAAATACGAGTATAGGTACTGTAAAATATGTTTTTAATTTATTATAAACATGCCATAGTTTGATGACGTTTTAACTAAATTAGTTAACTCTTCAGAACTCACGCGTTGTTTTATAAAATTACTAATACAAGTAAACTGAACAAAAATTATTTTTTCGAAATTTATTCCAATTAAAGTTAATAAGAGATTAAGACTCGCTCACCGACTTTAACGGAATTCAATAATGTTAAAGATAATGTCGCAGCGACTATTTCGTAACATAGCGACATCTCGAATACGATGCGACTATGACGGAACTTTGCCGCCGCGACGGTGAACTTAAATCTCGAAAATGAAAAATGTCGAGTCAACGATCAACTACGCGGACGATTCGGAAACCGAGTCAACAAAAAACGCAATTTAGATATATAGATAGATTATAGACGCAGTGATAAATGTTTTTAAAACGCAATTAAAAATTATATATATGTACACCTTCTAGGGGAAATCGATCAATTAAATTAGGTAAACAACTGAACGTGTCGATATTAACAGATATTAATAACGTGTAATCTGTCATAGAAAAAAAAATTAATTAAGAATATTTCTAGAGTGTATTGCTTACAATCGATTTTATTGAGTACAAATTGAGTAAATATTAACTTAATTTTTCGGTATTTTTGCACTAATTATTTATAAAAATTAAAAAACCCGGGTCGCAGTGCCAAAACCCTGCCGACAATATAGTGTATTTGCTAATAAATCGGGCCTTGTGGCTTTATTATGTGAACTTAAGGTGATTATTGGGCAAAATAAAAAAATTAACTCCTTAATACACCCCTTTAAATTACATTTTTTTTAACTACATCATTATTGTCGATCAAACGTTTACACCAAAATTAAAAACACCTTTCAGGAAATAACTCACTATCTGCAAACTAGTGTTTTCAGAAAATTTTTAAATCCGGTCCTGTCGGGCCGATTTTATTGAAATTTTAGGAACACTTTTTAATTGCTATTAAAGGGTTAAATTTCAATTTTGAAACGATTCTGAGAATTTTTTAGGTATTTTTGGGCCCAAAAACTTTTTTCATCCCCTAAAAACCACCCTTAAAATGACCCGATTAGGCCCATTTTAAATAGGCTTCGTGCGGTGATGGATTCCAACATGTGTGCCAAATTTCGTTAAAATAAATTAACTCCTTCGAAAGTTATTGCCCGTACACATATATACCTATATATATATATATATATATATATATATATATATATATATATATATATATATATATATATATATAAATATATATATACATATATATATAAACATTTTTAAAAATGGTGCCAAAGTGTTTAGGAGGTTATGAAACGTCGAGAA
Organism: Venustoraphidia nigricollis; assembly: GCA_034508555.1. Classification (NCBI taxonomy): domain Eukaryota; kingdom Metazoa; phylum Arthropoda; class Insecta; order Raphidioptera; family Raphidiidae; genus Venustoraphidia; species Venustoraphidia nigricollis. Next base: position 1,721,416 of record JAVRKA010000047.1, read on the forward strand.
ATTTTGGTCCAACCCCTAGGTCCCGCCATCCGACCGACGCCAATAGTGTATGTTGCCATATGGCAAATACACTAAAAATGATATAACATGATTTCTTTAGTTCAGCCAATGTGCTCTTTTCAATATCGTAGACGACAAAAACATACATATTACCTCAGATGATTTTACGAAAACGAAAAATTCGAAAAAAGAGGTTATACAAATCGATGCGTATTTTTAATTTTTTTTTTGTGTATATTCCGCGTTAGCTCCGCTTTTTCAGAACTAATTTGAAAAACAAATTAACAATTAGTGAAGAAACAGGTTCATTTATACAAACTTATCAGCTCTTTTGCTTTTGTTTTTTTACTTTGCTGTTTTTTATGCCAACTTCTTGTATTTATTCCAATAGATTTTTTTTGTTATAAAAACGTTTATTTGTTTCAGGATAAAAATGTGCACTCAAGTAAATATGAAGGATCTAATTACGGCTCATCATGAAATGGCTCACATTCAATATTTTCTGTACTACAGAAATCAGCCCAAAGTGTTCAGAGACGGCGCTAATCCAGGTAATGTTTCAATTGATTATTAAAAACTTATCAAATTAAACACTTTCTAAAACTATACGTATATATATATATATATATATATATATATATATATATATATACTTTGAATTTCTTATAACAAACAATTAATCAAGCTACTTGTCCATCAAGTCGTAAAATAAGTATGCTCTCGGGAAATTGTGGTCGCAAAATTCATTTAAGTACTGTTTTATTAGCTGTGATTAAGCATTAAGTTTCACAAAATTTGGCTTGCTGCTTAAAAGTTTCAAACAGAAAAACACATTTTTGGCCTAAAAATTGGAGCATAAACGTGGTATTCGTCAATATTTCTTTATAGTGGAGTAGATAGGGCTTTCGAAATGTGTTTGGACGATTATCAGTTTTTTTCTCGAAACAAACGAGTTACATAAGAAAACCCGGTTTTCCATACTTTTGGTACATGATTTGCCCCTTTCCCAGCTGTTTCCACCCTGAACTGAAACTACTGAAATATTGGGGGAAGCTCACTTTATCGATAGGGGAAAAAAACTTGATAATCTTGCAAACACATTTCTGGCTATGTTTTTCTCCAGATCTATTCCACGACACGAAATTTCGAATTACGGGAAGGCAGATTAACATTTTGAATTTTTTTCTTCACAAACTTATGTTAAAAATACTGGTAAATTTGGTTCGCTCATTAATTTTTTTTAAATTTAATTTTTCCTGAACAAAAATTTGTGCAAAACTTAGACCAATTCTCTCGTTCTTATTTGATTTTAAATAATTTATTTAGAACTATAAAAACTTCGCTAAAAGTCCTAATATGTGAAGCATGGCACATATTTCTAGCATTAAGATGAAACATTGAATAAGATTTTTCATAGACATTAAATGTTTTCGAAACGTGAGTTAGTACATTTGACATGCATATTATACACACATATCCAACTTCTCGTAAAAAAGGACATATTGAACAGCTGGTAAACAGTTACCTTAAGAATGAATATAATGATTACGCGAAGCAAATACCAAATAAACTAAAAATGAAACCAATTTTGCATTTTATACGTGTTCCACTAAAATGTTGTCACGTGAAGGTCGTCAGTCGACAACATTTTAGTGGAACCATAGGTGACCATCATACATAGGTTTGACTGTACTCATTCTCTCCTACCCAAAATAAAATTCTTTAGTTGTTATAATCATTTGTTTTAGTAATCAGGAGGAAGCACTGCAATTGCGTTTTTTGTTTTATTCGATGTTTTAACTTACTCTGTTTGCATGTCTCGCAATCCCCATTAATAAACTCATAAGTATATTTATATGTGCATAATGGACATAGAAAGTCCGCTTAGTAATTAACAATTTAACTCGAGCAAAACTTAAAAGCAAAACGCATAATATTTTATATTAACATTTTCTCTTTTATTAACGACGTCTGTATTATTATCAAATGGTAATATTGCAGTGGTGTACTTAAAACAATAACTATTACATATATTCCCTTGTTCTGTCACTGGTTTAACAATGCGGTGAAAAGCGTCAAGGACAGAATATGACAACAGAATTATGATTTTTTGAAGGATTTGTCATTTTTGTGGTACAAGTTCGTAGGTTTTGATTAGCTATTGTCACAGATAAAAAGAGATTGACTCCATGATAATATATTGTCGGAATAACCAAAAAATTACTTCAAGAAAAGAGACGGATATATATTTTTTGCGCGCTATGTTGCCTTCACTCACCGCACATGAGTAAATAGAAAAAGCTTGGTACTGTTTAAGGTAGTTGTCGTGGTACAATATTGTCAAAAAGTTATAGATTCTACGCGCCACAAAAGTATACTAGCTTGTAGCTAAGTGATCCATAATTTGTACGCAAGACTGTACCAGTGGAAACGTAACCCATACAGTATTCATATGCATGTATACTTTTCTATAAATTGTTGAACTTTAAACCGTTATTTATAAATAATTAGACGGTCAAAATGTTTTTCTTATTTTTTTTTAAACTCATAAATGCATTGAAAGACTATCAGTTTTTGGAAATGTTAATTATTCAATTTTTAATTGAATTTATCTCGGATTATATACGGTCGATCGACTTCAAATTTTCAAGGTATTTGTATTATCATGTACTTAATAAGTTTTACAAAAATTAAGAATTTTCTGACGGTGTGCCTTAACCATGACAACTACCTTAACTTATAGTACCAGAGTTTCATCTAAATAGAAGCAGTCGTTTTTAAGTAACGAAAACAGACAAAAGTTTTGGAAACGTTCACTCGTATGTAGGCACCATACAAAATACTCGAAAACCCTCAAAAACTCGCAAGTGAACGATAGAAATATTTTAGTTACGTCAAGTCCACGAGATAATTTAACGATTTTGCGAGCTGACCAAACATGTAGAACTTCAATTAAAAATGGTTTCATTGTTTCCAGGTTTTCATGAAGCAGTCGGTGAAGCAATTGCGCTTTCAGTGGCCACGCCTCAACATTTACAAACTCTAGGGTTGGTTCAGAAGTCAATAGACGATTTGGCTCACGATACTAATTTTTTGTATGCAATGGCTTTGGATAAATTATCGTTCTTGCCGTTCGCCCTACTTATGGATAAATGGAGATGGGATATTTTTGATGGAACTGTCTCAAAAGACGAAATGAATTGCCACTGGTGGAGGCTCAGGTAAGCTAGCTATTAAAAATTTAAACGTTTGATAATTTTATACATTTACTAGCCATAACGCCCTTAACCCGTGGAACTACTGGCGTTAATGTCGGCTTTTTAGTTATTAAATTACTCACTACTCGACTAAAATACTGGCGTAGTTCGAACCAGGCTTTAGTGGAAGCGTTGTAATTTATAACCAATCCCCCACTGTCGGTGGCTTGAAAATAATCAGTGGTACGCCATACCATAGGTACGTTGAGAACCGCTGTCCTAGACAAATTATGCCTAAAAGGTGAATATGATTGCACTAATTTGCGTGTACGAAAAAGAAACAAAAACAAAGCGTAATTAAGTGGGTATTTCATCTCTTTTTATTAACAGCTGATTTTAATACTGGTCGTTGACTAGATCTTAATCACGCCATGCAATATCCTAACTTATTTCATAAATATTTATACTCGACAAATTGCATAATTTGATACCTACATAGATAGTAACTAATTTATTATATAGATATTTTAATAATAAATTACATTATGTCAAATGTAATAGTGGAACGACTTCTAATTAGATTGTGGGACAATTAATCAATTATTTCGTGTATACAACTAATTAAAATTTCCCCTACCGAATATCCAATTTGGTAAAGAATGACCTCCTAACTCCGTGTTTCTAGGGTGCGCTGGATGTAATAACGATAACAGCTAGTACTAAAATCATTGCATGCGACGATTACCATAAATTAGCGATTAAAAATACAATTATTGAGTTTTTGGTATTTTGTCATTCATTTTTGTAAATAAATGGCCTACATACATTACTTTTTATTGTTAGAAGCCAGAACCATTTTTAGGTCACTGACTTATTTGGTCAATGAACCCAATATATTATTTTTACATTGTATTTAACAATTTTAAGGGTTTGATCATGGTTTCAGCTTGCAGAATTTTACCGTGTCTTCTAAAATTTTATTTTTTGTATTCTGCAGATTGCAAATCATATTGAAATGAATTTTGTGTAAGCCAGTCACATACCGTTAAAATATAAGAATTTAAATTCACTTTCATTTCCACCAATATCTTAAAGAAAAAGGACGGAGTAAAAGAGGCTGCCAATTTTTTTCCCACTCATATCCGCGATGAAGCTTTATGTTGTTAAATAATATTTAAATATTTCATTTAATTGGCCTACAATACTTTTTTTTATGAATGTATTTTTTTATAAATCAATTTTAAACTATGTTATTTTATTCGTATTACATCATTTGAAATATCAATACAAATCGGTGGCGTCCTGCACGAAGTATTTATTGAGAATGAGAAAAGAAATCAAAGTTGCCGTAGTTTTTAGGATTAATATTCCTTCGAAATTTTTTAACCTCCATTCAAAATATAAATAGAAGGGTTAAACACATATAAATATATAGCAGGGAAAGTAGGAAGTGCAAACAACAAAAAAATTGTTACAACAAATAAACCGAACACTTGTGAAAGTGCGTAATAACATATGCTTGCATAATGTTTATAAATATATTTTTGTTTTTTTTTAGTGAAGAATATAGCGGAATCAAGCCACCTCTTCTACGTTCCGAGACCAGCTTTGATCCTGGCTCAAAATATCACATTCCTGCTAATATTCCTTATATAAGGTAAGTGGATTTTTTTTCAATTTTAAATTTGGATTGTTGCTTATCTGCATTTGTTGTGTTCAAATATACCGTACAGTGAAACTAGAGACTTGTTTTTAAAAACTATAAACACTTATTAAAAAATGTATAATAGATTCGGCCGTTACTTGACACTTTAAATGAAGTAAAATAACCTTTTTAAATTATTTACATTTAATGATTCTAGTTCATAAAAATCGTTTTGCACAATACATAGACGTCGTCAGGTCATTGAAACTCTGAATAAATCATTGTGTTGTGCGAAACTATTATAAAATTGTTGCAAGTAAATTAAAACATTGGGTCTCAATAATAAAAATGTTTAAATCTCACAACTTTACTAAAAACAAACTAAGTTTAATATTTAAACGAAATCATTTCAAAGCCGTTTGTGTATCTGAAATCGTAAACAAAACTAATTCGTTTCGTTAAAAAAAAAACAAAAAATTAACGAATTTTATAAACAGTTTTATTGATAAAAAACAAAAGGTAGTACAAAACATAGATAATACTGAGAAAATTAGGACAGCGAGGATGCTGTTTCGCAATGAGCAATAATTTCACTATACATATTACAAATAATTAATTGAAGATCATCAAAAACAAATATCACTCGTGATGGTGTCCAAACGAGACTTCTTCATGGCCTCCTCCGAAACTGCCGTAACCTTCATGACCTCCTCCGATATCGTGATGTTCTTCGTGATGATGAACCGGTACATGTACGGGTACTTTGACTGGATATGGTACTTTCTTGATCACCTCATACGGTACATGCTTAACAACTTCGTACGGTACTGGTCTATCAACGGGTACTTTGACTGGGTATGGTACCAGTTTCTCAACCGGAACTGGTATATTCTTTTCAACCGGATATGGGTGCGGTACTGGTACTTTGACTGGATAAGGTACCGGTTTCTCAACTGGATAAGGTACTGGTCTGTCTACTGGTACTTTGACTGGATATGGTACTGGTTTCTCGACTGGGACAGGCACTTTCTTTTCAATATGAACTGGGTAAGGTTTTGGTACATGAACTGGAACGGGTCTATCGACTGGTACTTTGACTGGATAGGGGATGATTTTTTCTACTGGATAAGGATGTGGTACATGTACTTTCACTTCGACCGGGTACGGTACTTTCTTCTCAACTGGATATGGATGAGGTACTGGTACTTTGACGGGTACTGGGATTTTCTTTTCTACCGGATATGGTTGAGGAACGAATACTTTAACCGGTACAGGTCTGTCGTACGGTACTTTGACTGGATACGGTATTTTCTTCTCTACCGGATACGGATGCGGTACTGGTACGGGAACTTTGACGAAAACTTTAACGGGGTACGGAACTTTCTTCTCAACCGGATACGGTTGCGGCACGTGAACTTTGACCGGTACGGGGACATGCTTGGTAACCGGAACGTGTATGTGTTTTTCGACTGGATACGGTACAGGGACATTCTTGACAACAGTGATTGTTTTCACATGCTCTTCGTGGCCTCCAAAACCTTCTCCACCGCCGAAAGACTCAAAACCACCTCCGTGTTCACCACCGAATCCACCGTGCTCAAATCCACCTTCGAAACCACCGCCATAACCGAAACCACTCAGTCCACGCTTGTCTTGTTTCTTTTCATCTAGACTGGTGTCGTCTTTTTTTGTTTCTTCGACTTTTTTTGTCTCTTCAGCTGCAGATTTCTTCTCCTCCCCTGCGGAGGCAAGAAGCAGCAGGGAAAAAAGTGTCGCGTACCCCTATAATTATTTCAAAATATACTAGTTATTTATAAAACACTATAATGCTGAATTTGGAAAAAAACAGTTTTATCGACAATCGCTTTCAAAAACTTCTCTTAAAATTAATTGTTTTTTTTGGACAATTCAAACATTAGCCAAATATTTTTTAAATAAAATAAATAAATAAATCTTTCAAATTAAAGTTAAATTTTCATCAAATGAGTTTTACAAAACACATCCCAACTCCTGATAATAATAATAATGCGTTTAACGTCCGACCCTCTGATTATCAATGTAAAATAATTTGTTACAATAAATTAACTAAACACTTGTCTGACTCAAATCGAGAATTACTAGATTCACCATTGAAATTATTCTATCAAACTGTCATTAGATTTTACGATGGCCTAGATATCCGTAATTATACATAATTCGATCTATTTTTTGTGATAAACTCTAAAATACAAAAAACAGCTAACAGTTAATCACTTGTCATAGAAATTTTGCGAAGTTTGATAAAAACAAAAAGTTTATTTTTTTGAAAATTCAGCACGAAATTCCACAAATCACTTTTATTCACAGCACAAAAACAAATAATTTGATATTTCCTACTCACCAACAGTTTCATTGCGATCCTTTTTGTGATTGAAGGTGCAATCTAAACTGATACAATTCTTCTGCATTGCAGCAGTTTAAATACACGTGAGGTACACACACACACACAATGTACACATAGAAAAACAAAGTCATATGTAGTTTACTTTCCCCTGACTCCTACCTGAGTATAGAGTGTGATGGACGTCGGCGATATTGATGATCATCCAAGATTCGCTTGAACTCCAAAACACTAGGGAGGCTTAATTTTATTTTTCAAAAAGCAATATCTATTCGCGAAATACTAATATTGCGAAAATTTTGCGTTAAAGGTTCAGAGAAATGTCAGTAATCGGTTATAGAAGTTTCAAACTTTTACCAACTGCTGACTAGATCGGTTGTATCAAATTGAGGTCTGAGTGTTTTTTTTTAATAAATTATACTAGCGATACCTGTGCGAATAATTCGCACTAAAATTCGTTTCTAATTTTTCACACTCTTTATAACTTTCTTCTTTTTGTTGTATTACATTACAAAGCTCAGTGACGGTTCAAGAAAATATTTTTCTAAAATTGTCATATAAAGGCGCAAGTATCGAAAACGTTGAGCTGAAGCGCCGCTATACGAAAAGTATTTATACGTGAATTTTGATTAAAAATTAAACAAAAAAAATTTACCGACCGTCAATCATGTTGACGTTGATTCAAAGTTAGAACCGTCAGATTGCAGCATTGCTGCATATACTGAATAAATGTATAATTGTTATAATTAATTATTTTGCAAAAACAAAAGCAATAATAGATTTTTTAGTTGTTGATGTCGGTAGAGCAAGCAATTATCTATAAAATGATATAAAATTTATGTGGAGCAATTGTGTGTTTTTTTCGAAAAAGGGAGGCAAACATCTTAACCTTAGGGTATATATGATTCACTCAATTAACCAATGTACCAAATTACAGCTTTTAAAAATCAACTGGTGTCCCGACTGTTGACTTGCTGCTTATGGTTTATTTATTTACATACCCTAAATACTAACTAATATCAAAATATTAGCTTTTAAAAATTCTTGGAATTTTTTTATCACAAGTCCTTGGACTCTAGATTATGACCTTGGATTATGTCAGTAAAATGCCAGTTCAACAATACATCGATCCCAATTACTTGGACAGTACACTTGCACCGCGAACAAAGATTGAAACATTTTGGGTAAATATTTTTTAATTATCTAGATCTGTATATTAAAACGATGGTTCGTTGGTTTTGCGTCGTTTATGGATAATCTTAGGTTCAGTTTGAGACGAATTCTAGAGTACATAATTTAAAACACACTTTTATATTGGGACACTTAACTTAATGTTTGATAAGGATGTCAATGAAATACTAGATGAAAATTGCAGCCAATAGGACGACGGCCTAGTTGGAATGATACAAAATAATTAATTTTAACACTCCCAATTAAAATACCAAGATAAATACAATCGTAAAAAAAACAAACTGATAAGTACTATATGTTTAAGGTTTAAAAAAAATCTTTTCGTTTGCTTCAAAGACGACCAATTTTTTAATAGTTGTGCTAAGATACGAGGAATTGAACCGTCGATAAATAATCTTCTTTGTCTATCAAGATAATTGTTTTTTGCAAAGTATCTTGTTTGCTGTTTTCGTAGAACATTCGATTGCATCAGTGTTATTTAATCCAAAATATACGACAATCGTTTCATAATCATTTCCTGACGATTTTCGTTAACAGACATTTGAAGCTTGCTTGGAACAGGTTGAGTTATTAATACACATCAGCTGGCGATGTGTAGCAAGTGAGGCTAAAATTACAATCACAACTGCTTTGCTCATATATTGCTTAGCCTTCCATCACAAGCGAGATTTTAGCAATGTATTTAATTAATAAGCAACATCACGATCTTTCAATTTGAGGGAATATAGATTACCGGTGACAAACTCGGCTTCGCTCGGGTCTAGTTCTGTGCGGACATAATCTTTAAATTACAGTCATATAAATAGGACAAAGAAAGTAGTAATTTAAGTATTTTATGACAAAAATAATAGTAGCTTGTAATAGATTTCAGTCAAGGCTACCATACCAATCATCATCTGTGAACCACTTTATCAATGACTTACGTGAACAAATCAGCATTCGACAGTAAAAATCCACAAAAATTACAAATAGTTCAGCTGTCAAAAATATTAAAAATATATTTATTATGATCTAAAAATCAGTTATTTTATAGAAGGTGCGTGTAAAAAATGTAGTATATATCTCGGGCGTGATGATATTTTGGTTCGTGTAACTGATAAACGAGCGCAGCGAGTTTAAACATAATACCACTTACGCACCTAAGACAACTTTGACGAGATACATAATTACTATTTTAGGTTCTTTCATGTACACGCGAGTTACCAAGCCAAATTTCAGGTAAATCTTTTATTTAGTCCAGATAATTTTGACTGTGACGATCGAACGGACGGATAAACGAGTATGATTTTTTTCATTTGAAGTACGGAAAATAAAACTGGTTTGACAGAATGCAAAAAATCGCAACTTAGGCTACAGCATATATACACAGAGTATAATTGACGGCATAATGAATAATATGCAGTTAGTTAGTGTACAGGCAATACCTTTATAAATGTATCGGATCGCTGGATTTGAGACAGCAACGCTGATTTTAAAACCGGAAACTAAACTGACTTAACTGAACGTAATACAGACACGATTTGTAGACTGTCGAATTAGTCGTGGAGAATTAAAAGTGGCCACTACAAAATACATTTTTTTTTATTTGTCGGAAGACTCTTTAATGTTGGGTCAAGAAAAAAATCCAAATTGATTGAAGCTCTGCTATTTTTAATATTTAGACATTTTTCAAAAGATTTTGACACTGCACAAAATAATTGGAGCTTAAAAAAAATGCTGGTAAATGCGACTTTATATAAAAAATTTGTTGGTATCACAAAATTAAATAAATAAATAAATTTAATTTTGGTACCTTGAACATTTTGCCTACTTTCAAAAATAACCGAACTACCTAACAATTAACATTTATACCGACGAACATATTGTATGACGAGGGAGACTTCAACGTTCAGTCAAGAGCGAAACCTTTGGTAACTGATACATATTTTTAGCATTTGAACATTTTCCAAAATATGTTTTTTTTTTGTTCTCAAAATAAATGCTGTATAGAATTGTAGTGAAGTGTTTCAGATGTTTAATTAACAATCCATTCAGACAGTGAACAAAAATTACGCTACCATAAGTAATACCTCCATCAAATTGTACAACAGATCGAGTACTAGAATTTGGCATTGTACAGTATATTATAGGTAGGGAAGTTTTTATAATGGTTTCGAAAATAGAAAAGAAATTTTTCAACTCAGACCAGTTAATTTAATTTAATCATATTTGTTTTATAATATGATATGACTTGCAGCTTTAAATCTAAATTTAAGAGTGTCGTTTGTTTTCATCTAACTCTAGATTTAAAGCTGAAGTCGTGTTTCAAACCGAGAATGAGAGTCGTTAAAGTTCTTATATTTAGATTCAGTCAGATTTTTGAGACATGATTTACGCCATATTATAATAATTGAGCAATATTATGAAGCTACATATAAATATTATACGTGATCTTTCTGTTGGGTGCAGCGAATTTTAAACTATTTATTATAACAGAGATTTGAAAGTAATTTTTACACTAAAAGTACGCGGATCATTTCTTTACCCATCATAAAATTAAACTCGATTGAGTCAAACACTTAGATTAAAAGGTCTGGTTCAACTGAACGATATTTTTTAATCGTTCCGTCGTTGAGATTATAAAATCGGTTCACAACTAGATACAAGTACATGTAGTTATTAAAACTGGACCGGTCCTGAAAGTTGAATATGATCTTTAAAAGTTTTGATAGACATTAAAAACTTTAGAAATTAGACTCTTCTAATTAAAAGCAATAATTACATATTGCATTTATATTTACATGAAATGTTAATCACAACTATGGGTTAGAACTCCTCGATCAAAGTGAAATTTGAACGAAATCTGCCATGTAAATTACAGACGCTTGACAATATAATATAGGGTGAACAGTACCATGTATTTTTAGTTTATATTATATCGACACATAAAACTTTTACAAATCTTTTAGAACCTCTGCCTACAGATAATTTGAAGTGATTATATAATATTGTCGAGACATTTTATATTATTTTCTCTATTATTATTTATTATCTTATAATTATAAATTAAAATTGATATCGTCGAAATAAGTGGGATAATGAAAACTTGGACTAAATAAAGCAAATATTAAAGCTGCAAGACTTTAGCATTATCTTATTACTTATTATTATATTTCAACTTATTAGCTTGTTATAATAATAATAATAATAATAATAATAATAATAATAATAATAATAATGCGTTTAACGTCCGTTTCTCGACTTTATGTCATAACAGATGCCATTCGCGCCATTACTATTTACCATCTACCACACTTCCCGTTATTTTTCTACATTTTTAAAACTTCAACTTATGCAATAGCAATGGGCGAATGAAGGAATTATAGGAAATTAGGATAAAGTAGGTAATTTTTGAACTAGGAGTTTGATAGGTAATCGGCCATGGCCTCAAATAAGGAACCATCTCGATATTTATCTGGAATTAATTGAGGGAAACCATGGAAAACCTCAATAAAGATGGTCGGTACAGGAATTACCGTTTCTCGGCGAGAGGCAGTACGAAAAAGTCCCAGCGACATCTGCCCCCGCCGGAATTCGAACCCGGACCTCCCGAATGCGAGTCTAGTGCTGTCACCACTACTCTACCCAGCTCAGTATTAGCTTGTTATTATCACTAATAAATACCGTACCTATAAAACATTACAAAATCTAGTTCTCTGACGTCAGATATAAAGGACCTAAGTCAAAAATAGCTAAATTTCATTAATTACTGGACTTAAGTAATCTGTTTTCTCTTCCATTTGGTACCAACTACTTAAAATCTAGGTTTGCCTATTTACACCTGACACCAAAGATTCTAATTGTATTTATTTTATTGGAATTATCTACTTCTAAGTAATTTGAGACAAAAATAGACAAGTTACGATTCGAGAATGTTTTGACCTAAATACATCTCTGACACCTTTTGTTAATTTTAATAGTTTCCATTAGATTGTAATTTTATGTTGATTTATGGCATATAGTCAAGATATAATATTATAAAAGCATTATTCATTAAGAAACTGCAATGCAGAAGGAATAATTTCAGTTTAAAACAATAATTATATAAGTTCATAATATGGAAGTTATCAAAGTGGAACTTTACAGACAGTCGTTCTGCATTAAAATAAGATAATTCCAAAAAGTTTCACGGATTTTCAACAAAAAGCAATCAATATTTTATTACTGAAAGAACTCTAAAATGATTACAAGTTACGTATTAATGAAAATATCAAATCCGACAGCAACATGTAGTTTTTTCGGTAATGCGTTTACAAGTAATATATTCACAAAACTACTGAATTTTCGTGTTACATCGGTTGCGTAATTCAGCAATGAGTTTGCGATTTTACGGTGCTCGTAGCTGCATCTGACGATCTGCAATCGTGATAAAAAAGCCTTAATAAATAAATAAATAAATTATGACGTTTGCGATTGTATCAACATAGTACAGAGATGCGTTTTACAATTCATTCGCGCCCGGTACATAAAAGACCTCTTTGCACAGCTCCCTATAAAATATCTTCTTTTCATGTCTGTACAACGATATAAAATAATCCATTTCAAGGTGGTGCTCTAAAGTAAAACAAAAAAAAACCCGGGTCGCAGTGCCAAAACCCTGCCGACAATATAGTGTATTTGCTTGTATAGGGCCGTGTGGTTTTATACTGTTATTATGTGAAATTAAGTTTGTTTTTGGGCATAATAAAAAATGTAACCCCTTAATACACCCCTTAAATTAACATTTTTTTTCTTAATTGTAATATTATTATCAATCTAACATCTTACACCGAATTAAATACACCCTTCAATAAAATGTCACTATCTGCAAATTAGTGTTTTCAAAAAATTTGTAAGTCCGGTCCTGTTGGGCCGATTTTATGAAAATTTTAGGGGCACTTTTTAATTGCTATTAAAGGGTTAAATTTCAATTTTGAAACGATTCTGAGATTTTTTTCGGTATTTTGGGGCCCAAAAACTTTTTTCAACCCCTAAAATTCACCCTTAATGTGATCCGATTGGGCCCATTTTAAATAGGCTTCGTGCGGTAATGGATTCCAACATGTGTGCCAAATTTCGTTAAAATTAATTAAGTCCTTCGAAAGTTATAGCCCGCACACATATATATATACCTATATATATATATATATATAAATATATATATATATACATATATATATATAAACATTTTTAAAAATGGTGCCAAAGTGTTTAGGAGGTTATGAAACGTCGAGAATTTTTGGTCCGACCCCTAGGTCCCGCCATCCGACCGACGCCAATAGTGTATGTTGCCATATGGCAAATACACTAATAAATGACATCTAACTAACTAATCTCACAATAATTTTCAAAAGTGACCTGTCAGTTATTATTTAACAGTATTTGAGAAACAAAGAAATCAAAGTAAGCGTAGTTACAATGAGAAAATGTAGTATGTATCTCGTGTGACTGTTAAAAGTCGCTGACGCACGTTAATTCATAATGCCACAGCTCGTACGTAAGAAATTTTATTACAGTCTAGACCAGGGGTGGGCAAATATTTTGATAGTCGGGCCACATTGCAGATGAAAATTTGACCTCGGGCCAAACAGTTTTTTTTTCTAATTTTAAGTCTAGTTTTTGCTAAGGATGTCAATTAATGAATTTTAAAACCAACATTTTTAAATCAAAATATTTATTTATCAAGTCATTTGAATAAAAAAATTGAAAAGAAAATTTTTAAACATTAATATCAGATAATTATTATCAAACTGTATAATTATCATACAAAGGCGTTATTAAAAGTGTTACAACTATCATCTATGCTTAATAGATTGAGTCACAAACAGTCACAAAAAACAAATGCTGGCAACACTGTGGTGATTTACATAAACTATTAATTTCTTAGATCAATAAGTATAATAACTAATAAAATTGTGCGACTATTATACATACTGTAATTGTTTAATTATCATAATTATATTTTCGAATAGGAGGCGCTGAAAAGAGCGGGTGTCCGGGAGAAAATGTTGGCTCCCACCGGCTCTGATAATGTGTATAAGTATTGCTTAATATTTTATCTAAAATTTTTTATGCACCAATTTATGTTAGACAAAAACTAATATTTGTGTTTTTAATAATAATATATACAATGCTTCACGGGCCAGACAAAATTCTACCGCGGGCCGAATTCGGCCCGCGGGCCGCCATTTGCCCAGGCCTGGTCTAGACACTACCATTTGAACGCGTATCTATAAAAGTATTATGAAGAATAAAGATGTCAAATGTGTTTTACAGATCAGCTTATGTTTTCTTAAGAGACAGTGTTAGTCAATAATTGTACCATATGTCGATTGAAGTATAATAATTAGAAATTATCAACATTATAATGCATCTCTTTCTTACATCAGAATCGAAATTTGAAATTAGAAAAGGAAAGTAACAATAGCAATATCACATAACACGAGAGTTGAGGACATGTTCACTGATGCAATAGGTAATATTTATCTGTAATTATTAATTGTTGAGAAAATTAAATACATAATGGATGACCAGTTGCTTAAGTGGAAATAAGTTTGGAGTGCAGATAAAACAGGCCCGCACTGTGATCTACTAGTCTTAAAAAATAAAAAATCCCGGGTCGCAGTGCCAAAACCCTGCCGACAAAATAGTGTATTCGCTAATACAGGCAGTGTGGCTTTATTATGCGAATTTAACTTGGTTTTTGGGCAAAATAAAAAATTTGACTCCTTAATACACCCCTTGAAATAACATTTTTTTTCTTAATTGCAATATTATTATCAATCGAACCTCTATACCAAGTTATATACACCTTTCAGTAAATAATTCACAATCTGCAAACTAGTCTTTCTTAAAATTTTTTTATCCGATCCTGTAGGGCCGATTTTTTTAAAAATTTAGGGACACTTTTCAATTTTGAAACGATTTTGAGAACTTTTTCGGTATTTTTAGGCCCAAAAACTTTTTTCAACCCCTAAAAACTAGCCTTAAAATGGCCCGATCGGGCCCATTTCTTGCGGTGGTGGATTCCAACATGAGGGCAAAATTTCGTTAAAATCAATTAACTCTTTCGAAAGTTATTGCCCGCACATATAAATATATATATATAAACATTTTTAAAATTGGTGCCAAAGTGTTTAGGAGGTTATGAAACATCGAGAAATTTTGGTCCGACACCTAGGTCCTGCCATCCGACCGACGCCAATAGTGTATATATGTTGCCATATGACAAATACACTAACAAAACATTATACCGGCCTGGCTTCGCTCGGGTGATTTTGCTTTGGTAAAGAAATAATCAAAAGAACAAGTCTTTCATTTATTACTGTATCTCTTCTAGATTGGCCAGGGTTTATCAGTCTTAGAAATCACGTGCTCGATCGCTTTTTTTACACTTCTCACTTACTGCTCATTCCCCTTTCGTGGGCTTTTAAACAGTGAATGGATTATTTAAATTGTTTCAGTAGTCCATGAGGATCTCCGCAAACAAACAAACGAACTCTACATTTTTTCTGTTTACTTATTATTAGTGTTAATTCGTATATTTCAAATATTTCGATCTACCCACGAGAGAGCGTGTTTCTAGAATTTTGGTCTGTATGTTGGTTGGGCCATCACTTGAAAATAATTTGACAGATTTTAATAAAACTAGGTTATAATCAATTAAATAAAACGTACTTTTTACTCGCAACAATTCTAAATTTTTTTGTTCTATTTTGACAATTTTATTAAATGCATTTTTTAAATTCTTTATACAAATTACAGCAATTTTAAAATATCTCTGGTGGCTAGTGGCTTTTCTTAATGTAAACAAGGAAAAATGGCAAGTACGTTACAATTTCAATTCGTAAAGTTATAATGTAAATATAGATATTTGTCAAGCAACCCATAAATAGCCCATAAATATGTCATACAAATATATCGTGTGTGTGACCAACACGCGGTTGGCCAGTTTTTTAATTGACTTCTTTTAAGCTGTCTTTCTTTGTCATCGGAACTCTACTGTATAAACATAAGGAATGCTGTGCCAATAGGTTTTATGAATTAGTTATGAACGTAACGTTATTGTTAAGCAGAACTCGAACACGCAATCTGCCGATTGCATATCCGCGCATATGTGCTAGGCAGTTGCTCGTTTGTTACAGTCTTTGATGATTGAACTAATAAAACTAAAATGCTTCCCACTTTCACAAGATCGCGGATAAAAAAAATGTTCTACACAAATAGGAAATGGGAAGCTATAGCTCAAGGTGTTGTGAAGAATTTCTGTTATGCCATGAATGAACGGTTCAAAAGGTCGTCAAAATAACAGACAAATATAGTTAAATCACGTAGCCATTTATACCAAGTATTTAATCAGATTTATATCGCAGATAAAGTTAGATATATTAACTTAAAAAAAACAGGAGATTGTGTGAGGCCTGCCAAATCTGGGATTAATTCGCGGTTGTAGACGTAAGTATTGTTAGAAAATGTGGCTCGATAATGATCTTAGATTTTGACAAAATATAGATGCAGAAACAGAATGGTAGACTGCACTCATAGAAACAAATGACTCTACATAGAAAAAAGATATTTTTCAAACAAATGAATATACCCAAGAAAATATTGTTTTGAAAGGAAGTTGTTTTAAACAGTATGTTAAATACACGTATGCACAGTTTATAAAAAATACCATTTCAATAGATGGTACTTTTTAAGAAAAATCGATATGCTTTTTTATTTGTGGTCACAATTTAATTGACAATTCGTTTTTCATGTGTAAACCATCTTCCCAAAAAATTATGCTATAGTAGAATACATTGGAAGTATGTCGCGGAAGTGTTGTTTGTGGCGGGCGCTGGACAATTCGACCAGCTCTAAAAAACACAGACCCTATATCATATCTAAGTATAGGGCGTATGTATTTCCTTTGGTGAGCTGTAAAAAAAATAAAATTAAAGAGAACGTATTTTGGAAATGACGGAAACTATTAAATGATTTTTACGCATTTTTTCACGATAATTTTCAGAAAATGTTTGATAAGATTTTAACTTTTATCTCAGTACATAAATACGGGCAAAGTTTTCATTAATAAATAAGAAAATACAAATATAATACTTAGATGCTTGATAATAGATGAAACACCATATAAATAACAAATTTACAATCGGAGACATTTCATTCTTGTGCCGGAGACGATCATGATCTCAGTTGTTCGACGTCTATAATAAGAGGGGATTCACAAATTGGGTAAGGTGTTTTTAAAGCCCCCTTCACCTATAGTAAGAATGAGTAATATTGAGTTATACCCCCCCCCCCCGCCCTAAACGCTTTACGTAATTTATGAATGATCCCTCTCTTTATCACATAGACACAATGCAGGCTATTTTTACAGAATATTTTAAAAACAGCGCTGGCATTGAATAAATTACTCAACGATAATATCAAAACATCGAAAGTCCAAACAAAAGAAATCCGTTTTCTACGCGTATGGCGCACATTTGTTTCGAAATTGTGTTTTGTCATATTTGTGTTAGTATAAAATGGCTATCTCAACAATGCATATCAACATGAAAGAGTTACATAACAATTTTCCGGTTAGTGTGTCTAATATTTGCAGCATTATTTAATCATCTCAAATCTTAAGCGTGACGATTCATTGTTGTCAAAACAATATTGTTATTAATAATAAAAATGACGTTGTTGTCAAAATTTTATATAAAATCTATTTAAAAGGTTGTACTTAGGTGTGGATATTTTTTTAACTGAAATATTAGAGCCCATGATAGTTTAAGGTGTGGAAGTAGGATTGAATTAATTTTAGTTCTTTAAATAATTCTTAAAAAATTAATTATTTATTTGATTGCTACATTATTTTCAAAAAAACTGAGTCAAATATTTTTTCCCACATTTTGTCTTTTGTATTTAATTTTTTTATCATAAATTTCATACTTATGATTGATATTGAATTTCCATGACTCCTCTATTATAAGCCAACAGTTCTCGTATTCTGTTTGATATTTTTTTTTTAACTGAAAATAAAAATATGACTTGGTTCTAAACCTAAATAACACTACAAATTGGTGAGCTCAAAAATAAAAAAAACTTAATATCGTATCTTTAGAAGATGCAAAACCGTAGGTTTTTGTTAATATAAAAGGATATTAAAATCTTATTAGTTTTGATCCATAAGAATTGTTGAAGTTGTTTCGTTTCTTAACATCAAAATTAAGTAAATGCGAGAATAGAAATTGTATTTACTCATCTGTACATAATTAAAATGTTGATTTGAATACTGAAAAACTTGATTTTATTTAAATACACTGTCATCAAATAATATGTGGTTTAGAAACACTTGTGATATATTTCATAACGATTCTAACGCAACTTTTAAATAAAAGCTGTAAAACTACCCACTGAAAAAAATTTGATTGATTAAAAAAAATTAAAATCACTTCACAATGACTATAGCATTGAATCTTATTAAATAAAAACAAATTTCCAAAATACAAAAACGATATCATTTATTTATTTTCATTTTTTTTTATTTACAAAAATCTATTCTAAATTAAAATAAACAGCCAAATAACAATGAAAAATCGAGCTAGAACGAATCGTCCAAAACACAATTAAACGTCTACAATTAGTCTAAAATCCGTGGTGATGTTCGTGTTTTTCTTCATGATGATGTTCATGTTTTATTTCATAATGATGTTCATGTTTTTTGTGTTCATGTTTTTCATGATGTTCCTCATGGATAGGAACGTGGACAGGTACTTTGACTGGATATGGTACTTTTTTGATCACCTCATACGGTACATGCTTAACAACTTCGTACGGTACTGGTCTATCAACTGGTACTTTGACTGGGTATGGTACCAATTTTTCTACCGGATACGGTACTTTCTTTTCAACCGGGTACGGTTGCGGAACGTGTACTTTGACAGGATATGGTACTGGTTTTTCAACAGGGTACGGTACCGGTTTGAAAACTTTAACTTCGACTGGATAGGGAACATGTTTTTCAACTGGAACATAAATTTTCTTTTCAACTGGTACTGGATATGGTTTTGGTACGTGAACTGGCACTGGTCTGTCAACGGTTACTTTAACTGGATAAGGTACTAATTTTTCCACTGGATATGGTTTCGGTACTGGAACTTTCACTTCGACTGGATATGGTACTTTCTTTTCAACGGGGTAAGGGTGTGGTACATGCACTTTTACTGGTACATGAATTTTCTTTTCTACCGGATATGGTTTTGGGACGTAAACTTTGACAGGCACAGGCTTTTCTACGTAAACTTTAACCGGATATGGTACTTTCTTCTCTACCGGATACGGATGTGGTACGGGTACAGGTACTTTGACCGGTACTTTAACTGGAACATGAACTTTCTTTTCTACAGGATAAGGTTGTGGTACGTGTACTTTGACAGGATATGGAACTTTCTTTTCTACAGGGTACGGAATATGTTTCACGACAGGATATGGTACCGGTATTTTCTTTTCGATGGTAATTGTTTTTTCAACATGGTGATGATGGCCGTGTTCATGACCTTCAAAACCCCCACCAATTTCTCCTCCGAAGCCTCCTTCGAATCCACCAAAGTCGTAACTACTGCGCTTTTTCTGATTGTTCTCCACGTTTTTCTTGTCATCCTCCTTGTCTGCAGCCGAAACAGACAACAGAGCTACGGCAATTATCACAGCAACTACCTGTTATCAAGAAAATACACGCCGCTTAAAAAAACGTAGGTATATCCCTATTGAAACATTATAAATTTTCTCTTTTTGATATTTGTATGCTGGGTTGCAAAACGCATTGTCAGAAAACTCGAGTTGATAAAAATTAGCCAGTTTTCGTAAACTGTGTACACATTTATTTAAAAAAAATTTTTCTGAGGATTTAGTTCAAAATTTATCTTGAAAAACAATCTTTGTTCGTATAGATCAGATATTTGTTTTTATGTGTGAGCAGTCATAAAATAATAAAGTTTAACAACGAGATCAGACCGTTCCTGTGTAATAAAGATTATAAATTGATGAACAAATTTTAAGATCAACTGAGGAGTACGTTCTGTAAACAAGCATTTGTCTGTTTTTTCTAAATAGTTCATTTTGTAGTTTTGTTTCATTTTTAAATCTATAAATTTTATTATTCTAAATTTTATGAAAATCCAGCTTTAATATCATATTGATATTTTATTATCAATTCAAACTGTTCAGAAATATAAATTTAAAAATGAAAGGAAAATTGAAGGTAAGAAAATATAACAGTTGCATAAAAAATGGTCATCGGATAATAACAAATTATTTCTTCACAAATATGTCAAAAACTTCAAGCTGCATTAAAGCTTAAACTTAAATGTTTCACGTATTTTCAAAATTATAATGACAAAAACAAATAATATATTGCGTCCTAGTTATTGAAATAAACTGATAAAAATCACAAGAAAGTTTAAATACATAAAAATACAGCACATTCATTATTTTTGAAGCTCGCAAAAATATTTTGAAAAACTAAAATTATTTGATTAAAAAAAATTTTTTTTTGAAAAAACTCAAAGAAAAACTATCACTACAAGAAAAAATTCATAAACACAAAATGATCACTAAATGTCACAACACTGTATTTTTTCACTTTAGAAACACTAATTTGAAAGCTTACCAAAGACTTCATTGTGTTAACGATTACGTACTGAACTTATGAAGTCCAGGAAGATACTGGATACTTGACGAGGGAAAAGCGCCATTTTATATATTTTGATCTACTTTCCTTTCCACTGATTATCACACATTATGCTTACTTGATGCGCGCGGAAGCTCATAAAATATGTAAAGACATGTAAATAATAATGTAATCTTCAATTAATTAGTTTACTTGTACAATACAAAAAAAAATTATACGTAACACGAGTTACGGAAAA
Organism: Venustoraphidia nigricollis; assembly: GCA_034508555.1. Classification (NCBI taxonomy): domain Eukaryota; kingdom Metazoa; phylum Arthropoda; class Insecta; order Raphidioptera; family Raphidiidae; genus Venustoraphidia; species Venustoraphidia nigricollis. Next base: position 1,742,758 of record JAVRKA010000047.1, read on the forward strand.
TATTGGATGACACTAAATTAAACATTTTTGCAATTTTCTAACGCTTTTTTACAGAGGACAGTGTGGTGTAGTGGTCAGCGTGGTGGCTTCTAGATCGCATTGTTGTGGGTTCGAATCCCGCCTATACTCATGGATGTTTCGTGATAAGGAATTATTTGACAGTGTATAAATTATTAATCAGCTCTGACGAAAAGTCGCGGGCTATCGCACTATATTTTTTAAGCGTAAAAAAATGTAAATCCGTAAACATCGAAAAACTTATCAAAGTTTAAAAATTAATATTTATGATAAGTTAAAACGCCAAATCTGTTCTAACTCAAATTTGAAAGAAGTGACCACTTAAAATCACGTAAAAAGAATATTTTTTGGCTTCTACGCTTAGTGTAATTAGCCACGACTTGTTTCATTAATTAATAAAACAAGTCGTGGCTAAATACACTAAGTGTAGAAGTCAAAAGTACTTTGTTTCAACTATTATATAACCAAATTTCAACTTTGGGATTTGTTTTGGCGTTTTCATATAAATAGTTCAAGTAATATCTGCGATTCATCCAGCTATCCACAACATTCTTCAATAATAAATGAATTTTCATCTTTGGCGGTTATTTCTTTTTTTATTTGTTAATTTACATGCGTGGGAGGCTGCTGTAGCTCAATTCACAGCTGATGTCATAGCTGAAGGTTACGAGACTTTTGTTATAGCTTCATATTAATCTTACAACAAAAATCATCTTAGGCAATTTTAGTCGTCAAATCGGCCGCGGGATCATTGACAGCTCGAGACGGTTAGAATCTTTGATATCATAGAGCAAAATTAATGACAAAGTCATCGTTAAAAAATCTTATTTGTTGCCAGTTCATTTTGTGCCAGTCGGTATTGTGGGTGGTCAGTTACGTAGAACAAAAGTAATATGTAACACAGTTAATACGTTCAAATGTGAAACAATAGTGGCAGTACGTTTCCACCTTACAACAGATATCTTATTAGCTCCACCAAAAATGCACATCTTACATTATTTTTACATTCTAAGTAGTAGTGGTGGGTCGTCGATGTTTTTAGAACTAACGAAACGAAACCGTAACGTATGCCACGTCAGCTAATTGAAAAATCACTTAATTTCGTTCACCATAGACAGAACCGTTGCGATCGCAGATTAAGTTGCGAAAATTAGTTTATATTTCGTTGGTTTAATAATGACATTAATTTTCAATACGAAGTACATAAATGTAAGCAAACATAATATACAAAAACTGCCGTTCGATTGTCCTAACCAACCAATCAGAAAGAAAGGAACACAATTATATTACTTCTCCTTGAAACTGAATGAAGTAGATGCAAATAAATACGTCCAAATATAATAATAATAATAATAATAATAATAATAATAATAATAATAATGCGTTTAACGTCCGTTTCTCGACTTTATGTCATAACAAACGCCATTCGCACTATTACTATTTCCATCTACCACACTTCCCGTTATTTTTCTACATTTTTAAAACTTCAACTTATGTAATAGCAATGGGCGAATGAAGGAATTATAGGAAATTAGGATAAGGTAGGTAATTTTTGAACTAGGAGTTTGATAGGTAATCGGCCATGGCCTCAAATAAGGAACTATCTCGATATTTATCTGGAATTAATTGAGGGAAACCATGGAAAACCTCAATCAAGATGGCCGGTACAGGAATTACCGTTTCTCGGCGAGAGACAGTAGGAAAAAGTCCCAGCCACATCTGCCCCCGCTGAGATTCGAACCCGGACCTCCCGAATGCGAGTCTAGTGCCGTCACCACTAGTCTACCCAGCTCGGTAGATACGTGTAAATATACTGCCGCTCGATTGTCCTGATCGACCAATCACAACTCGAGAAACATATATTGGATTACTTCGTATGTCGGTTTTGTAGTTGAATCGTCAACTAGTAACTTTTATAAACAAAAACAGTTGTTTCGTTGACGACTGATTAACAGTTAATTTAACCAGTTCGTTGAATCAATTGCACATCACTGTTAAGTAGGTACTTGTTCGTAAAAGCTATTAACATACACAACTGACAGGTGAATTAAGCGTACGAATATGGATTATAAACGACGCGTGGTTTATAGAGCACGGCGACTATGTATTATTGGTGTATAAGCTTGATATCCCTCACCAGTCATGGAAAAACTATAGCAAGATCAGCGTTGCCAGATTTTTTTTTTGCCAAGTCGGGATTTTGGAACTTTTTGAGTGAAAAAAGCGGGATTCTTTCGTCGAAAGCTGGACATAGTAAAAAAACGTTTATAATCAGAAGTTTTTAAATATTTATCTTTTTATTTGAGTTCAAATTACGTTTACGTGACAATAGATAGCAAAAATAGCCATAGAAAATGTATTTTAATAAAAATATGATATTTTAAATCAGATTTACCCTATCGTTAAATAATTGAGTCTTCTGAATAAAAAAATAAAAAAAACAAAAATCAAAATCAAAACAATTTTATTCATTAGAAAAATATGGCGTTTCAAACAATAGTCTGAGGAGTGAGTGTTACAAATTGCAACTTACAATAAGAGAATAATTATTTACACACGGTCTAGTTATCCCCGAAAAGCGGGACTGAGCCTGTCCCGCGCGGGACATTCAATTTTGATTTAAAAATCGGGTCGTCCCGCCAAAATCGGGACGTTTGGCAACGCTGAGCAAGATCATCTTCGTGTCATTACATTAAATTTTTAAAATATCTTTGACCAAAAATTAAAATGTACTTTTGATGATAATCTGTGACTAAATACACGTATCTTTCGCTGTCTTGTTCAAAAAAAATATTACATGTTTTTAATGTTTACATGTTATTACATGATTATCAAAAATAATATCACCAATTTTAATAATCCGTTCATAATCATGATAGCAGAAATAAGGTTAATTTATTTAAGCGGCAAAATGTTTTGATGGTAAATGCGGATATGTATGATCTGTATTTTATTTAATTATATATTGTGAATTATGCATGCTCGATAACTAAGATAATTAGTGTCTAACTACATCAAATTAAATTAAACATCACAAAACATCCATGAGTGGAGGTGGTAGTTTGATCCAAAGGCTACCCCAACCTGTTCTGATATTTTTTAAAATAAGTACTTATCAAATAGTTTAGGCATGCCTTGATTTTACTGTCAACTGTAACACTATGAATTTTTAACACCTGATAATTAACATGTAATAACATCGAAACATGGACATATAAATACGTAATTTGATCATAATTTAAAGTGACAATTTAACATTACACAACAGTAAACAAATATTTGTACATGTACCAATTTCAAAACAAGAAGGAAACCCAAATTTTTGAACATTTTCAAAACGGTTTTTGGTTTGAGAAGATTTATATTGCGAATTTTAGAAACCTGCGGTTTTACAAAATAATCTTCTGTAATAATAAATAATTAATTTCGAAAGAAGGTACACTCTAATTGATTTAATTCGACGAACCGTGATGCATGAATTATTAATGATGCGATGTTAAAAATATTAAATAGATGCATCGAACTAAATCATTTTCACGGTCATGTACACACATAGACAATTAATGCGGAATTATATAAAGTTGAAGATTTTTACAGAAGGCTTTCATTTATTTCTAAGCATTTGTTCGAAACAATTGGCATAAAACAAACAACCTTCTATCCGAAACACATAACTCTCCATGCCGTGATGTGTAAAAAACCGAAACCGTCTGTAACTTTTCCAACAGAAAAAGTTAATTTTGAATTTTAAGCGATAATGATATCATAATTAGTGTATTTGCCATATGGCAACATACACTATTGGCGTCGGTCGGATGGCGGGACCTAGGGGTCGGATCAAAATTTCTCGACGTTTCATAACCTCCTAAACACTTTGCCACCATTTTTAAAAATGTTTATATATATATGTATATATATATATATATATATATATATATATATAGGTATATATGTGTGCGGGCTATAACTTTCGAAGAAGTTAATTTATTTTAACGAAATTTGGCACACATGTTGGAATCCATCACCGCACAAAGCCTATTTAAAATGGGCCCAATCGGGCCATTTTAAGGGTAGTTTTTAGGGGTTGAAAAATGTTTTTGGGGCCCATAATACCGAAAAAATTCTCCGAATCGTTTCAAAATTGATATTAAACCCTCTGGTAGTAATTAAAAAGTGTCCCTAAAATTTTAATAAAATCGGCCCGACAGGACCGGATTTACAAATTTTATGAAAACACTAGTTTGCAGATAGTGAATTATTTACTGAAAGTTGCATATAATTTGGTATAGAGGTTCGATTGATAATAATATTGCAATTAAGAAAAAAAATTTTATTTTAAGGGCTGTATTAAGGAGTAAAATTTTTTATTTTGCCCAAAAACCAACTTAAGTTCGCATAATAAAGCCACACTGCCTGTATCAGCAAATACACTATATTGTCGGCAGGGTTTTGGCACTGCGACCCGGGTTTTTTTTTTAAATGTTGTAAGTAAAAAGATATAACAAAATATAAAACGTTACTTGATGCAAAATTAATGTTATGCATTTTAAAAATAAATTGAAAAGTCTTTGGCCTCAACACTGTGTTATAATTATTAAAATGAAAATGGATCGTAAGGCCTTAAAATAAATGCAATTTTGATAAAAACTCGTAGAAATTGACACACTGATTCCAATGATCATAAGCAGACGTCTTCTGGATTAAAGTTTCCCAAAATTCACAAAAAAATCTTAAAATGTTATATACTGAAATTTCCTTGTGTTCATTGGAATCAGCCTATTTTTAATAAGGTGTAAGAAATATACCAAATATTTCGATATCTGCAATTCAAAAATAAACAAAAGCAAGAGACAAATTTAGATCCCCGCTAGTTGACTATTATCATAATATCTGTTCTACATAATGTTTAACTGCATGTTTATTGGGTGCTGAGAAAGATTTCTGACTTGTTTTCTCTCTTTTAGTCATTGACTTTTTTGCGCAATTTATTTGCATTAATATTTGTCTGCAGAATGTGAAGAACAAAAATTGTCGCATATTCCAGTTATTATCTTAAGAATCTGATGTCAATGGTAAAGACTGCTTTATTTTTTAAAATGTCTGAAGGATCAATTTATAATTTTTCCTGAAAAAATGTCAGTCACAATAAATATCAACAGATTATAAACCGCCTGCAAGTTATACACGTGTGCGTAGTAACGTAGATTGAGTTGCATGCAAGAAGATATTTACTGCTAATCTATTGCGCTAAAATATTTTATATATCTTGTAGGTGAAACCGTAAGTGCTCCATGCTTTTAAACATTTTCTAAAATGTAAGTGGTTGTCGCTTAATGCTTTGAGTAATTTAGTAACTACTCAATGTTCGGTACCTCAAGTACTTAGGTTCAATGCTTTATCTAGCTCTGATTTTATTGGAGTTCCGACTTCAAAACTTGCGTTCCGTAAAATGTTAATAAAGACTTAATGTAAAAGCCCTGCAAGCCGAAATTAATTTAAAAACTTGACACTATTTTCTTTTAGTTATTTACTTATTTTATAACAAAAACAAAACGACGAATACTTGGTGACTAAAATGTGAAATTATTAAAACCTACTTTTTCTGCTTTGGTAATTAACAAATAATATAAAAATACGTAGATTAAAAACGAAAGCATAATACAATTTTATGAAATTTGTAAATGCTCAATGTGAAAAATTAAATTTTTTTACTGAACATCAATTAACTTAATTGTTCGCGAACTGGCCCCAAATTATTTTCCAAATAAAATGGACAAAAAGTTGTTTACTAGTGTTTACTAGTCTGAATTTGATTTTTTTCCCGAAGTCTCTATTGTGGAGGTCCCGGGGATGTAGCCCCGGTTTCCCTCCCCTAAATCCGGCCCTGTCGAAGTTAGTACGCGTGTTAGAAGTTATATTTCTTTAGCGTGGTTAAAAACTAATTTTTAATTTACTGATATAAAATAATCAAAGGACTGAAGTCAAAATAGCATAAATACAGCTATTAGACGCTGAGCTACGAGGCCTTTAACATACTCTATCCTTCTCGCTCAGTGAACCAAAAAGTAACTACAACGATATATGACGAATGCATGTTCACGAGTGTAAGTCAATGGTCACAACATCTATTCTGTTGGTAGCTTTTTTCTGCGCGCAACTTCATCGTGTCTATTTTGATGTTAAAAATTCACGATAGACAATTTTTCATAACACACCAAACGAAATTAATCCCAAAAATGTGTCTGCAATAATGTTGCCATGATTTCAACTTACAATGCCCGCCTGCTATCCGATTGCTGGTAAAAATAGAACCTATATTTTTTTTTAAACAAGCTATTATAAAAATGTAATAAAAACGAAAAATCCACGTGGAAACATCACGTCAAGCTAAGCATAATCGCGGAAGATTTACTGTTCACCATTGAGAGGTTCCTACTTGTTCATATTACTTATTTCGGTTTGAAGTTTTTGGCATTTTCCAGTGACACTATAAAGTAAATACCTAGCCTTCTTTTAAATCATTTCTAAATTCAGGTGTGAAGACCAATAAATTTTAAGACGGTTTTGAATGTTTATAACTATTTATCTTTACATAATATAATAATCAGGGGCGTAGCTACCGCCGTATCTGCCGTATCAATTATACGGGGCCCCCGGGCCACGGGGGCCCCCAACGTGCGTTAGCAAAAATTAATAAAAAAAACCCAATTTTTTTTTATTTCAGAAATGACAAAAGTCAAAAAAAGCAATTTATTTTTTTCCCGCGTAAAGCGTGCGTTCAAAATTTGGCAACACCCTACATCGGTTATCGCGGGCTGCGGGATTTCCCCGTTTAAGTCATTTACTTCAACGGGGAAAGGGCCCCCAAACAAATTTTTATACGGGGCCCCGCCAAGGCACGCTACGCTTCTGATAATAATCAGAATAGTTTTAAAATTTATTGATTATTAAGTCTTCACATCTGCATTTGAGAATGATTTAAAAGAAGGCTACCTACCTACTCTACAGTAGCTCTGGAATCTGTCAAAAACATTAAACCAAATTGATTTAAGCTGTGTAAGACACGTTACTTCCTGGTCATCTATTGTTTATTAATATGTTTTTTACTCGTATGTTTCAATGCATAAGTAGGTACTACTTACTCAATTTGTAATTAATAAAATGTTTATTGATGTAATAAATTTTAAACGTCCTATTTGAAGTAAAAGTTATTAATTTGTCACAGATTTAGTCAATTATTCTCTCATGTGTACCGAACCAAAAAAAAGAAACAAATTTTAATTGTATGGTCTACTTTTATAGAACGCGTGAATTTATTAATTTTTGTGAATAATTTTAAACAATAAAAATGTTAACAGTAAAATAAAAATACTCAACATATTTGTTCATAAATATTTTTAATAACGTAACAACAATAATATAACAAACTAAAACCAAATAAAAAATATATAAATAAGAAAATTATCACATACAAACTGCTAAATATACATTACACAGATTAATTTAATACAAGTATAGGAAATCAGCTAATATAAAAGAATACTTTTCAGGTATTTTCCTCAGTCAAAAATTCATTTTTGGCAATAAGTTCCATTATTGTAGTATATTATCGACAAGTCGTGATATTATATGAAAACGAGAGTCAGCAAATTTTATCAGTCACTCGAGTCATAATATCATTTGGCTCGAGATATAAACTACGTTTTTTGCTTATATCTACTACAAAATAGCTGCTTTTCACTACATTTCAAAATTTTTGACATTTGAATTGTGTAACAAACTTCGCGCCTACTTTTGTTTTTTATTACTACACTCGTGCGTAATGGGTCACTTACGTATCTATATACATCCATGTAAAGCAGCTATTTTGTAAGACGTTGTGCAAAAAGTATATTTCCAATATCAAAACACACTATCAGACAATTTTTTTGTCAATTTCTTTCTTTAGATTTCTCACGATTTTGGATTTGAAAACCTCGAGTTATTTCTAAACTTGTTTCGTCATCTTTTTCTGATTTTGAGTCTTCTTCAATTTTTTTTAAATTTTCTTTAGTTGGACCATTTTTCCAACTGTTCTTTGTAGCTTGATTGCGACCTTCATCAACTGCTTGAACAAAAATGGTGGCAACAGGACTATTATTTCCTTTGACGTATCCAGTATATGTTTGATCTCGAGTTACTTTATCGTCTTCATTTTGAGTAATTTTATTAATACGATTTTGTATCTGAATCATCGCGTTAATCAAATTTTCAGCTTGTTCATTCATACTGGCCTGATTTCGTGCCCGCGCCAACGAATTAACTTGTTTTTGTGTCAGCGTTTGATTTAGTTTTCGAATATTCGCCTGTCTTTGGGCTCTGACATTCTGTGCTTGATTTTCCGTCTGGCCATTATGACTTTCTATTTCCGTGTAACCCGGAATTTGTCGCTGCAAATACGGATTAACTTGATTCTGAGCTCTCAAATACGCATTTAATTGTCTCTGTGCTTGTTCTTGTAAAGTTTGCAAGTTTGCCTGATTCTGATTTCTAGCAAAATTAAAAGCTTGAATTTGCGAGTATAAATCCGGTCTATTTTGAAGTAAAGCGTAATTATTAACTTGGGTTTGTGCTTGAGCCGTTTGCTGATTTTGTTTATTAAAAGCAGAAGTTAATTGTGGGTTGTATTGATTATTTGTTTGTTGATTGTTGACAGGAACTAATTGTTGATTGTGATTCTGAGCTCGAAATCTTAATTGATTGTTTTGATTGTTAAAATTTGTAACTCCATGTTGACTGTGTTGATTATTATGAGCTTGGTTGATTTGTTGATTATGCTGATAATATTTTTCCTGATTATTATGAGCTTGATTTATTTGTTGATTATGCTGATAATTATTATGAATATTGGAGTTTGGTTGAGTACGTTGAGGGCCATAACTTTGAGCTTGATTTAGAACTTGGTTGTTTTGATTATTTTGTGGTAGAAGATACGTATTTATTTGATTTTGTGCTTGAGCTTGATGGCTCACATGACCTTGATAGTCATAAGAATGGGTTTGTTGGTGGTGATTGTTTGAGTGGCTGTGAGAACGATCTTCATAAGTATAGCCTTCTTCTTCAGATAGATGATCTTCTTCAGAAATAGGAATTGGGATTCGAACGGGATACGGTACTTTCTTTTCTATTTCAACAGGAACATGTTTAACAACGGTCACAGGAACAGGTTTTTCGACTGGTACTTTAACAGGATACGGTACTATTTTTTCAACAGGAACTGGAACATTTTTATAAACAGGATATGGTGCTGGAACAGGAACTTGTACCGGTACAGGAACAGGTTTTTCAACTGGAACTGGTTTGTCAACTGGCACTTCGACTTTGATAGGATAAGGTACCAATTTTTCAACAGGGTATGGTACCTTCTTTTCGACAGTATACGGTACATGTTTTATTATATGAACTGGTACTGGACGATCATAAGGTACCTTAACTGGATAATGTACTATTTTTTCTACCGGATATGGTTGTGGTACTGGTACTTTCACTTCAACAGGATACGGTACTTTCTTCTCCACAGGTACTGGATGCGGTACATGAACTTTATAAGGAACAGGTACGCGTTTTTCAACTGGATAAGGTTTAGGAACGTAAACTTTTACGGCTACGGGTTTTTCAACAGGAACTTCAACTGGTACCGGAACATGTTTTTCTACAGGATATGGTTTTGGTACGGCATATGGAACTTTGATATACACTTTAAATGGTACGAATAATTTCTTCTCCACTGGATAAGGTTGAGGAACTGGTACTTTGACAGGATATGGTACCAATTTTTCAACTGGATATGGAATTTTCTTTTCTACTGGATATGGTACCGGTATTTTCCGCACAATCATAATACTTTTAATTTTATGTTCTTCCTCCTCGTCATGTTCTTCACTACTATGATGTTCATCAGTAAGACTTTCGTGATTAAAGTTGCCTGTAATATCCCATCCTGATTCCGAAGGATTATCAATTCTGTTCATAATATAGCCTACAGTTTTTTCTCCATCGTATTCTCGTTTGTCACTATAATAGTTAACATCTCCTTTGTTTGTGACGATCTCAAATCCTTCATTTCCTCCATTCTTATCAGTTTCAATTGTTATTGTTCCAATATCTTTAGTATAGCTCTGTGCAAATATTTCTTCTATTGAAATTGCTAAGAAAATCACAATTTGCGTAGACTGAAATAAAAAAAAATATTTAGAGATAGAAATACGAAAAAATGTAATTATTTAGGAACAGATGTATATATTGAGTAACAAGTGAGAGAAGATGCCTTTTTAGGGTTTCGTACCCAAAGGGTGCCAACGGAAATGCTATTACTAAGGCTCCACTGTCCGTCCGTCTGTTATAGGGCTTATCTTTTGAACCATAATAGGTAAACACTTGAAATTTTCACAGAGTCTGTATTACTATGGCCACTATAACAACAAATAATAAAAACAAAATAAAGTTAAAAATTAAAGGTACGTGAACGCCATGTTGACTTTAACGACTTGTACTGCTAGCGACATCTCTCAAAATATCGTTAAAAAGTCTTTGAAAGTAAGCTGTGGAAACATAGCTGTCCAAACTTTGCTTAATAATTTCACTTTTTATACGTTTAGTTATAACAACCCTATAGTGAACGTTTTTGACTTTACTAAACTATTTAAAAAAAATATGTAGTGTTAGATATTGAACGGTGGTACGAAATCCTTCGTGTGCGAGTCCGACTTGCATTTGGCCAGTTTTTTTTATATAAGTGCGTTATTTTGAAACTAATTAAATGCTTTTGGCGGAAACAAGTTCCAAAATCATCACGCGAGTTCTAAAAAGGAGGCATCTTCTCACACTTGTCACGGACAATACTTTTTATAACAAAAACATGTAAACGAATGTGACAGTCGTGCATAAAAAGTAAATCAAAAGAGTAATCCTTGCTGAAAAAACGCATTTTTATAACAACTCATAATAGTTTGTATAATTCATTCACACCTTCTGTAGAACGGACAGACGCGTATTTCCGCGATGGTAACTTTGGTAGCACTATTATTATTTGATCACAGAAAATGAATGACGATTACAGGAGGACATTTAATCACCGATATATGTCAAAGTTGCAAAGAATATGGTACAACCTTTGAGGTTTTCAAAAGATTTCTTAAAAAAACAATATCTGATACGGAAACGTATTTCACAAACAGGACGACATCTCCTTAGAGAGTAACTTTAACATGTTTCTGATTTTATGTAAACAAAATATTTATATAAATCAGTTTCCAAAATAACGCTCAGAAAATTTGTCCTTGAATTTAGCCATGAAAACGTTATAAAAACTGAGAAACTTTAGCGCACATAATTCGAAACATTTTTTTATTATCGACCACAAATCACAACACCATTGACACATTTGAACAGTTGACTGGCGAATCGTTAGTCAATTGTCTTAACACTTGTGACAGACTGTTAACTATTTAAAAGATCATCACACGTTGATATTGATAATGACATTGATATTGTTTAACGATTCGTTAACCAACACTGTAAACTGAAGGTTAAATCTTACCAAAGACTTCATATTAACCAGCTTGATGCCGGCGACTTATGGTGTTTGACAAAACACTGAGCAAGTCTAATTAAGATGCACAGAACTTTATATATTGCAGGCCAACGCTTTCGCTAACAACATCTAGTAAGCGTTACATCTTTATGCAGAACCGTATTATCAACTAAATTATACTTTTTTTTAATACTAACAATCTTTATAAGTCAGCAATTTACGGAAATGTTTTCGGAATAGTATTAGCAGCCGTGTTAGCGATGTGAATATACCTGATCGTCAAAACAATGCCGTGTGCTGTGATTGGCTTTTCTTTTTTATTTTAAATTGGAATACCTTCAGCGGTCGGTATAGAAATTCAAACTTCTACCGACTGTTGAATGCTCACTAGGTTGGTTTTATCAAAATGTAACAGTTTTTTCATAAATTATTTTACAAGGTATTAAATTTCTACTTTACAACAATATTAGTGTTTGTTACGTCATTTAAAAAGTGCTCCGACGACAGGTATCCCGACGGCTAGCTTATTCTCAGGTTCTAATATGAGAATTGATCATTTTATTATAAGAAAATCATAAATAAAAAATATGATACTATAGTAAGGTACAAATATAGTTGAGAGTGACTAATACCGTACCACAATGATGCCGCACTCTCAGTTATTTTCCAACTGCAGTTTAGGCACAAATAAATATTGCTGTTTTCGACTTAAAAAAAAGATATGAAGAATATGCGAGCGAATTTTCATCAGTTGTTAATACAGCTCTGTTAGCATTTAGCACGCACTCTAGAATGTGTAGATGTACCATGATACTGTTTACACCGTAAGGCGGTGTGCCTTATAATAGCAGAAGTCGCTTCTTCACGCCCAACGAATCTCGCACAAATGGCCTCAACATCGAAAATACAAACAATGACCACGTATTTGCATACATATTATTTTCAAAGCTTTGAACTTACCTGCGAACAAATTAAAATATGGAATGCTGCTTTTTCTTGAAACACGTCAATCAGTTTTGATGCACAAACGTTATCACTCTAGACCCGATTTTTTTTACATAGAATGATTGCACAACGTTGTGTTAACAAAATATCTTGAAGAAGAAAAAAAAAACCTAAATACGACGTCACTTTTCGTTGAGGATAAAAGTGTACCCAGATAAACGGAGATTTGATCAAATCCCTAAGGTAGATGATCCATTTACGGTTGATGATCTTCTGTCAATTGATCATTTATCTTAAGGATTAGATCAAATCCTTGCGACATATATATTGATATATAGTTTTGGCTTGCGGATCTGCCTACGTGGACATAGAAGCGTGTTAAAAAATTAGTTATAACCACGCAGAGATTGCCTTAGACTCTCTGCATGTAATATTCCATTCAAATAGGTTGTTCGCTTCAGGAGTGATGATGTAACATCCAAAAAATATAATTTCCTCTAATCCTTTTGGAACTATTGAATCGACCCAGATAAAAAGTAGTATAATATGGGGTTAATTCGAGCCATAAATTGTCTGCAGGCATGTTATTCAAATGCTTTTCGCAATTTAACTATATTAAGTATTAGATTTGCACATTTATACATTATTTAGGATTACAATATAATATATACTTATATTTAATTCGGTTTATACACAGTTCGTAACCATACTAACGAAGTACTAAATACTAGGTAATTACTATGTTATGTTATTAGTTAAAAGAATATTGTACTCAGTTGCAATTACCTATTTTCTTTTTCTATTTTACTGGTCCGTTACTGATATACAACTAAAACAACTGGGCATTGTTAAACTTTTTAAAATTTTGCTCATTTTCTCTTTTTGTGTTATTTGGCGACAAGTTAAATCGCATTAATTATGAAGATTATGTTTTCCTACATTCCTGATATGCATTTATTTCGCTTCTAAATATTTAATTGCAATTAATTCTCTCTTAACATTAATAAAATGCATTGACATTTTTTAAATACAGAGACGGTGTATTTTACACTACACACTACAGAAGTAAATAACGGAATTCTAAAAAAATAAATTAAAAAAAAATAACAATAGCACCAAATAACACGAACTTACAGCTTAATGTTCTAAACAGCCGATTTATATAACATACGGTATACGTAAATTGCGACACGTTCGTTACATTTTCAAACTCATGATTCAATTTTACTCTATGCAATGACAAGTTTGCAAGAAAATAAAACTAATTTTTTAAGAAACATATTTAAAGACTTTTGATTTTACACCCTAAACTGCAAGTTTTATTTTACTAATGTAAATGTTTAGCGTCCATTTTTTTAATATTTTTATCTGGAAATAAAGTAAAAAAACATACTTTTAACATTGATCGTTTCTGTATACCTATAATACCTATAATAAGGTTCTTGATGAACCTACTAATGTCCTTGATGGACTCTGAATTGACAATTTGTATCCACTATGGCACCACAAATAAACTATTATTATTATTGTTATTATTATTATTTTATATCTTCCTTCAGGACCATAAATTCATTACAAAAATAAGAATTTTGTTAAAATAATTCTTTTTCATCGTATTTGCAAACTTACATTAATAATGAAAGTATTTTCCGTTTCTACAAATAACACATATTCATAGATAAAAAATGGGCGTTCAAATAAAATAGTATATGACGAATCAGCTATTTCAATTACCATCATATTGTACCACTTTCCATGTTTTTATATTTGATTATTCGCTACATCATTCTACAATTAATTAATGAAAAAACTCTTACGAGAAATTTCTCTGTTTTGTTTTTTCCCTATAAATGACATACCACAACCTATCTTTTTACTGTTAAACTGTGAGATCAAAGATTGAAATGCTTCTTAAAAAAAAAACAAAATACTGAAGACACATTTTTGAGGTCACGTGATTTTTTATATATAAAAAGTGTACTAAATGTTAGAATTTTAAGATTACAGTTCTTTAGAATATTAAGGAACAGTGACGAATTTGTGTGGAAGGTTAGACAAAATTAAATAGAGACAATATAAAATAAAATATTACAGACTCTAAAAACACAAATGAAACATACTGAAAATCAGAGAGAGATAGTGAGCGTTTGAAGGACTTTAGAGGTTATAGACTTTCGATAAATGTAGTCATAAGCGATAATGTGATTGATATATATGTAACAATAAAAAGTAAAACCAGAAAACTCCAAACACATCACGTTCAAATAGAAAATTATTATCGTCTCATTATTTTTTTAACACTGAATATCAATCACCTGGACATTCTCTGAGGATGAAACTTGTAGTAGTGATTTTTAATTTGTGTCATATATGAGCTATTTGTTAAAGGGGTTATTTTTTTAGATATATATGAAATTAAAAAAGATAAATATACTGTGCTAGTCCAAAATTTCTATGGCATCTATTATTAGTACACTTAACAATAGCCGTATGTTTTTAACGAAATATTACATTTTTGGGAAGAACCAAGAAATGCATTGAGAAATCTTAAAGATAATTTTGTCTTTCTTACCTTGTCTTCTGGCTGCCTCTCCTCAGGTTAGGTACACCTGAAGTTCCAATTATTGTTATTTTTATTTTCAATGTCTTACTTTTTTACACTTTTGTTATTAATCATTTCTTATCTATAAATGTCTAGATTTATTTAGCTGATAACTGAATATTATTATTTTCGACAAATATTCTAACAAAAAAAAAACGCTCAAGTGCGAGTCGAAAGGGCGAGGAATATGTTCCCATCCCATTTTAAACCCAAGAGTGAAAGTCCGTTCAAATGTTATGAAAAAAAATTATGAAAATATCTAATTCACTCTACGTATTCTGTAAACTAGTTAAGTCAAAATCATCAAAGTCAAAATTTAGTTTAAAACTTGCAATTACAGACAAAGTTAGAATTTCATTTATAAATAATGCATTGAAATCGCTATAACTAAAATATTCAAATATAAAGGTTTCTGAGAAATAGGGCATAATCAATGGTCTCGCAAATTTTACATCAGTATCAATAATTTTACGCGTAGGTACATGCTTATCAGAGTGTAACTTTAAAATGTTTAGCTTGTTATGAATAATAATTAATGCAAAGTAATTAAAAATATAATTTGATAATTAATATTATAGCACTTTAAATAAATCACAATAGCTTCAGTTAAATGTCACGTAAAATACGAACTGCACTTCAATATACGGCCGTTTTAGCAATTTTGGTTAAAGTATAAGATACCTGGATAAAGTTTGATTAATTTTGAGACGAAGTGCTATAGAAATCTTATTTCCCTTGTTAGAAATATTTTTTATACGGCCCCTATAAAATAGCTGCCTGTATGTCGGTGACAAAAGAACCCATTTTCCACTACTGCGTAAAGTAAAACAAAAGAAAGAGACTTTTCGTCGATATAACATTATTATAAATTTTTCCAAAAAAACTCACGTGCTTTTACTGCAATTATTTTTACTTTTATACGAACAATATATCGCGAGGATCAACAAAACAATTTTAACCGCAACCACTCACTAAAATGTTATTTGTGAAATTAAATATAAAAATCCAACAATTTTTATATTAAATATTATGTTCTTAGCGCGATAAAATTGTAAAAATTCTGATAAAAATAAAAAATGCATTCATGAAATAGAAAAGTTACATAATACTTCTGTGACCTCTTATAATATACAAAGCAGTGGTTATATTCCACTCACAATTAAAACAGGGGTTCTCAACCAGCGAATATGTTATGCAAGGAATACGTAGGTACTTTTAGGCAGTAAATGAATATATATGAAAGCAAAAAAAAATTATAATGAGCCTTACCCTCATAAGCTCACATAAGAAGTTTGACTTCTTTACTTTTTAATATAATTTCCAAGTTCAATTTTTTTTATGCCAAACTAATTAAAAGTTCAATTCCAGATATATGTTATAATTGAAAACAGTATCACGGGTAATTGGAATAATAATAATAATAAACAAAACGTTGCAATCAATGAGTGTTTAAATTGATTTATTTTATTATTTTAATTACCCGTGATACTGTTTTCTACTAATTAATAATATTTACACATACTTAGCAACACACTATAAACTTCTGTCCTTGTCAGTTTCGTGTAATTTAAGAGACAAACTATGTTGCAGTTCTACTTCCCCTCAATTTTTTACTTTTTTCAAATACATACGTCGCTAAAGAAGTTAAACTTCAAAAATTATTTTTCATGAAATTGGCAGATACATCATATGAGCACATTTTCAAGATTCACTGTAACCTGAAAATATTGTGTAACTTTGTGGAAATCTCACAATATATTTTCTTAAATAATTTCAGTTTGAGCTTATCTCAAAATTGTTTCAATAAATTTAGCTACTTTTAAATAAAAACAAAAATGATAATTTCCAATATTTGCTCCAACTTTCCCTGAATTCTTAGTCCGCTTATTTTATTATATTGGTAGTGCACTCTGTTTTATTTTTTAACAACTAATTTTCATGCAGTAAAACCAAGTGAAAGTTGATTTAAAACGGCCTCCACCGGCAGTCTCAACAAACTAATGATTCTAATGATTATCATTCATTTAACAAGTAACAGCGCCATTGAAGCTAAGTTTTTTTAAATTTGTAATTTACAAATTACATTTGCATTTTTGAGGTTCTACAGGAGATTCTTGTTGATGGGACTGAGGTATCAATTTGTCATTTTGAATAATCGATGAAAAAAATGCAAGCAGTTCTTGCCTTAAGAATTTTCGCTGTACAAGTTCTTTTTAGGGTTCTATAAATCCAATAAAAAACGTACACCTATAGGATTACTCTCATGTCTGTCTGTCCGTCTGTCCCCGTCTATTTTTCCGAATTTACTGAATGAAAAAAACCGAGCTGGGTAGTGTAGTGGTGACAGCACTAGACTCACATTCGGGAGATACCGGGTTCGAATCCCGGCGGGGGCAGATGTGGCTGAGACTTTTTCCTACTGCCTCTCGCCGAGAAACGGTAATTCCTGTACCGGCCATCTTGATTGAGGTTTTCCATAATTTCCCTCAATTAATTCCAGATAAATATCGAGATGGTTTCTTATTTGAGGCCATGGCCGATTACCTATCAAACTCCTAGTTCAAAAATTACGTACCTTATCCTAATTTCCTATAATGCCTTCATTCGCTCATTGCTATTACATAAGTTGAAGTTTTAAAAATGTAAAAAAATAACGGGAAGTGTGGTAGATGGAAAATAGTAATGGTGCGAATGGCGTCTGTTATGACATAAAGTCGAGAAACGGACGTTCAACGCATTATTATTATTATTATATATTTTACCATCTTGTAAAGCAATGAATAAAATTTTGAACACTATAGCTTGCATGTAATATTTGCATTATTTATAGCACTCGTGTCTTTTTCCTCATAATAGCTACTTTTTACTATTTATGTAAATTTATTGGAAACAAATTTTAGGAAGCGATAAAGAGTAAAAGTGAATATAAACATCGATGAAACAAATTACCATAATCTGTTTATGTAATTCTTTCTCGATAGGTTTTGTCTTTGCATGTATATGAATGAATAAAACATGTTGACGAACACAATGCAAGTTCTTTAATAAAATGCAAAGAGAAAAAAAGAAAGACAATAATAAATGCACTTTAAACTATTGTTTACGCTCGAACAATTGCTGCATACAAAACTGTTACACAATTTGCTATTTCCTAAACAAAATGCCCACTTGCTTTTATATTAAATTGGACAAACGTTTCCGTTAATACGCGGAACAATATCGTAACGCCTAAAATAATTCGAGTTGTTATCGTCCATGTTGTTATATATTTATGGATAGTGGGTAATTGGACACAAATAAATGAAAATTCTTAGTTTTCTAAATTTGCTACTTTATTTTTTAAATGAATGACAAAATGATATCACTACAAACATATCAACAAAGATTATAAACTTGCCTGAAGAAGTAGGAAACTAACCTACGA
Organism: Venustoraphidia nigricollis; assembly: GCA_034508555.1. Classification (NCBI taxonomy): domain Eukaryota; kingdom Metazoa; phylum Arthropoda; class Insecta; order Raphidioptera; family Raphidiidae; genus Venustoraphidia; species Venustoraphidia nigricollis. The sequence goes on from JAVRKA010000047.1 coordinate 1,761,319, forward strand.
AACTTAGCAAATTTAGAAAACTTAGAATTTTCATTTATTTGTGTCTAATTACCCACTGTCCATAAAAATTATAAATAAATGTTTATCGTAGTAAATCTTAGGAACTACTGAATCGATTTGTTTTTTACACAGTTCAAAAGCTAAAAAATAGCTGCCAAAAACAAACATAGGAATTTTTCTTTGTATATATTAGTAGTATCGATAAAAAATAAACTACTAACGGCTATACGCAGGGTCGGACTGGGCCGGAAGGGCTTGGGTGGCTCCCCACAAGCCCGGGGCCCGAGACTGGATAATGGTAGATGGGATATTTTTTTCTATTTCATTTCTCTCTAATGTATGAAGGAACTATCTGATCTAGTTTACATTTAGGTCGCAAGAGCTGAGACCTAGCATGCATGGGCCCCCTATCCTACCTACCGCCTGGCTTGCGGCAAGCCCCGCAAACCTATAACCGTTACAGTGTTTTCGGCACGGCTTAATTTTAATCATTCGAGCTGAAACTTTCAGAGAATCAATTTTAAAGAGCTATTTTAAAGGTTAGCATGTGACAATTTCCAACTTGTCAAAATAAGGGCCAGTCTAATACATATATACAATTTACTATTTAGTAATCTTTGGCCCTTATTTGTATAATCCAATTTTTTTTTCAAATTTTTTGAGTTGCTACCCCCTGAAATAGTTCTATAGATTGAAAAAATGATTAGCTTAAAGTTTCAGCTCAATTTATACAGTTTAACCCGTGCCGAAAACGCAGAGAACTTTGAACTACGTTACGTAGAAAGCGAATTCCGAAACTACTTAACTTTGTGCTTAGGGTATAAAAAATTAACTTTTCCTATGGATCTGGACAAATCAATTCGCCTCTTAAACACATCTTAGGACTTCTTTAAGATAGAAATTAGTTGGTGTTAAGTCATAGACAAAGTTACGCACTCGCACTACGTAACGTAATGCTCCGTGGGGGGCCCGCGCAGGCTGGGCCCCGGCTGGCAATCGCCACCTCGACTATATGGCCAGTCCGACGCTGACTATACGTATTTATACTTTAATTTGATTTTTATTTACTCGATTTGTCAGTAAACCCCACAGTCGTGTCTAATTTTGTTCGAAGTCGAAGGTGACCGATTTCGAAACTTCAGTTGGACTTAAATTTTGTCCCTGCCTGTCATGCATTTAGCTTTTAAGAATTTATCAACAAAAATTTAATTTGATGTGATGACACACCTGAAATACGCAGCGTTTAAGAATTTGTCCTTAACAACGACCATTTCACTTTCAAAGCGAATTACCTAGATTTTTGTAATAGCAATAAACATGGACACGGTGAGAAAATCGGTATTGTGTTATTAACAATAATAAACGTCTGTATTAACACGAGATATTATGAGTATGATTCAGAACTTTGTTACAACAAAATAGGAATAAAATGTGAATGCGTTAAAATATATCACTACTCATAACGTCATAGTTACCGATTAGATTTAAGGCTGGAAGTCTTACCAGAAACCCAGTATTACTATGAATTTTATTCTTCCAGTCGAGGCCATTTGATTTTTCTTTTCAAGTCGAATATTTCAGGAACAAAAGGTTTTCATAAAAAAAGAGATGCGTCGGTCAGTAGACACACGACGGAACCTTTGCTCCTTACGCTTTTTATATTAATATTTAAAATTTACGAATACACAAAAAAATTATTTAATTAAATTTTTCTTATTTATTAATTACTAGTTGACCCGACAGACGCTGTCCTGTTCAAATTTCAATAAATATGCTTAAATTGTTTTGTGAATTTGTGAAAAATTATACAAAGAAAATATCTATACTTGTGTACACGGCAGCGACAACAGTAGTGAAGACCTCGGCTCCACCGTATTGTATCTTTCCTCGCGGGGCCACGACTCTGAATCATTACACTACCGCACGCAGTACAAAAATCCCATAGAAAAAAGCACTTTCAGTTTTTCACGAATTTTTCGCTTGACTGGATAATTTTTCCAATTTTTCTTTCCCTAAAAATCTTATTCGGACTATTACGAAAAAATAAGTCAAATCGGTCTGGCTGGTTTCAAGTGATGCGCTTTTCATTTTTATTATAGATGAATATATAAAAAATAGTTTAATTTAAATTTATTTTTATCATTATCATTAGAAATAAAAAGCAAAAATTAATTTATGCTAATTTGGAATCTGAACCTGAGGGAATTAACTTCACAGGTAGAATAGACCGGTCTGAATTAGAGTTGTGTAAGTCAGATCTGAACCGGTTCAAAGAGCCGACTCCGACAGAAGATCCGTGAGAGCCGACTCACTTTTTTTTGAGCCGACGGATCAACGGATCCGCATAGCTCAGTGAAACACTTAACACACAGAAGCACATTTTACACTTACGTAACAGTTCTTGCTTTGATGCATCTGTCAGCTCAAATGATTCATGCATCACATGTTTGGCTATGCATTCTTGATTCTATACAGGTCGTGATATGATTGACTGAACTAGGTAACTCAGTGGCAGACTGCAGTAATATATTCAGAACTCGGCTTTTTTTGAACCGGTTCAGTGAGCCGGCTCACAAACGGGATCCAGATGCAAAGATGCAGATCACTAAAAAGACCCGTTTTTCCCATCTCTATTTGAACCTGAGGGAATTAACTTCACAGGTAGAATAGACCGGTCTAAATGCATATTAATAATAATATAATAATAATTTTTCGTAGTTGCGAGACCTGCGTTAAGAAGAATATCTTTAAAAATGTTAATAACCATTCTCTGCAGTAGTCAAAAATCGAGTATATAGTCGTTTACAAAAAAAGAATTAATTTAAATTCGTACAGAGTACAGTTTCGAGCTGAACTTCAAACTTAGCACAGAGACCGTTTTATATCCAAGACACAAGACATATTATTATTCCATTTTCCACGCACCGCCACATACTGGCCGATATATCGTAACGGGAAGTGACGACATAGTTTTGCATAACAAGCAGTCATATTGTTGTTATTCGGTTATATTGTTGTATATTTATGTATTTGTGTCTACTATTTGTCTTATTATTTATTAAACAATAATATGCATTGATTTAAACAAATAAACTAAATAGCCAATAGTTGCTAATATGCAAGCATAATTTACAGACATCGAAAATAATTATACAAAATAGCTATCTATTATAACTACATATACATTTCTTGTGACAATGACAATGTGTGTACCAAATTAAATACACCTTTCAGTTTTAATTTAATGTTTGCACAAAATTTATAAATCCTGTTGGGCCAACTATATGGAAATTTTAGCAGCACATTTTAAACTTTACTAAAGGGTTAAATTTCAATTTTTAATTTCGATTTTTTCGATATTTTTGAATCCAAAAACTTTTGTTAACAACTAAAAGCCCTATTCACAAATTTCCAAAAAAAATTCTAAGCAGACGTTAGTGCATTTAAATAATGTTAATGTATCTATTGACGTCCTTAAACATTACTTCCGTGGTGTTATTCCTCCCTCCTCCATGACTTAATGAAAAAGCACTCTTAAGATTTTCAAACAATTCGAGAAAAGAGGAGACTTTATATAAAAAGAAACACGACCAAAGTAAAACCACCAATAATAAAAATAATAATAAACGTTTTGACTATTCTTGCACGACTTTTTTAACTCATAATTCTTATTTTTGACGTTAGATAAGTAAAGGTTAAGTATTTCAACAATTTACTTTTTTCGATATAGCAACAACCTTAAAATCGTTGTCGTGCTTTTAGTACAGAAATTTGACATTTATCGTCATACATTTGTCGTTGAATAAAAACCATTTGGTTTTATTTCACCCCCAAATCGTGAATGTGTCGTATACGAAGTTTCACTTCAAAAGAGAAATATATTATAATGGGTAATATTGTCGACATCATTGTTCGATTTGAATATAGAAATCTTGAATTTATTATTCATTACTTGATTAAAAATCAATTCTTTATCAAAATATACATGGTGAATTGCGATATGAGTTCCATATATGAAGTATTTGCAACTTAAAGGCGTGTACAGCAAAAAAACACCGGCGTGTCTCACGCAGTGTTTTGAAAGTTTGTTACGATCTGAATGCTTTTAAATGATTAAATTAATAAATTTCAGAAGTGCACGACAGCTCTTCGAATTGCTCAATCGATAAAACAATTCTGTGAACTATATCAACATACGTTATTTTATAATAATGAATTTGGACGATTTTGTTCAATTATTTTGCCTTTTCATAATAATATTTTGAAATGAAAAGATTAATGACACTCAATATTTATTATTTAAGAGAAATACACTAATTTTAAAGGGTTATTAATAAGAAAAAAAACTCGGGTCACAGTGCGAAACCCTACCGACACAGGCACTATGGTCTTATTATTGGTCGATATACCATGATCAGGTTGCTGTTCTAATGACGCATTGAAGGTTCTCCAAATTAAATACTGAAAACAACTGTCAATATTCTGAAGTTATCTTTGCTCAGTATGAAATCATACTTTCAATTTACTATTGTTTTATTAATAAAGAACTCGAAATCGCGTTGAAACTTTCATGAATTATCACACCAAACGATAGGTACTGAGGGTTTGTAATAGACAGATCACGGTAATGACATACTATAACTACATTTCGGTTGTTTAAAAAAAGAAAACTGAAAAGCTGCTACATTAATTTTTTAACAGTTTTACTCCCGAATGGTACTTTGGCTCGTAGGATGCGAATATATTTCGCGAAACTTCAGTAAATAAATACGAAATTCGCTATAGTAATTGCGTTTTTATTCTGAATCGGTTTCTATGAAAATTTTGTTATTTTTTAAGGTTTCGTTCTTAATTGCTTATTGAAGTCTCCGTAAACCGTTAGATGTTTTTTCTATTGCATACCACAAAGCTATTGTTTATCCTGTTATTAGTAAATGTGAGCAATGAATTGAAATTTGCATATTTGATGTCCGAAACGACCAATGTCAACCACATTATATTGTATTATTATAAAAAATATAACTTCAGTACACGAACGATAAAGGAAATCAGTTGGGTGAAACAGGTGCAGTCGCTACATGTAATTTGTAGTGCGAAGGCCATGTGAATGTATTGATTGAAAAAAAAAATGTTACCATTTCATATTTTATATCAATTTACGTAATCTAAGTGATTGACATCAATTTTTTAACACGTTTTTTATGTTGGATAGAATTAATTTAAAATTAGTTACACAAATATGTGATCTTAAATTTTCAAAAATTGGAACGGGAAGGACGGGTATACCAAAACTATTAAAAATTTGTTGTTTTTTTAAAAATTTGAACTGCGTTAAAAAGAAGTCACTCAGTTATAAAAAATTAATACTCAATAAAACTTTTGTTGATAATATTAATCTAGAATTTTGGTAACAAAAGTTTTTTAGGTTTATTTTAGTGGTCTAATCGTTTTCAGGCCACGGGCCTAAGTTACGTTATTGTGATAGCGCAATGGGGGTTTTTAAGCAAAATTTGAACGAAATATCTCCTAAAGAAACGTGCTAAAATGAAAATATTCATCATGGGCAAAAATTAAAAAAAAATGAATTACTTACTAATTTAATGTTAAAATAAAATAAAATTGCAGTTTTTTTTAATGCATCACTGTTGTGCTGACCATATGCTAAACCTGTTTAAATTTAAATTGATAATAATTTATAATTACACCGTTTTTAAAATGTTTCGTAAAACTAACGATTATAATTTCAAATGTTGCAGTAATGTAAACCAAACAGTTTTTTTCATTTTAGATGATAACTGATGATTTGATTTCTTTAAAAATAATTTCTTTATCTCTATTTCATAATACTGCAAACGAAAAATATGTTACAAAAATATAAATTACTTTATTTATATAAAATGCAAATGTCTATCGTGTTTGCATGTAGAATTATGCAATTTTCATAAAACATGTTTTTTTTTTGACCGGTGACATATGATTTGTATGTCACGTAGCTATGATGAAATTGGATATAATAAGAAAATTACATGTTTAAAAAAATAAGTTTTATTTCGCTTAAAAATAAAACAATTTTAACTAGAAATTATAAAATATAAATTATACAACTATTTATAAATATACAATAATACAGATTTAATGTATTGCAGACAAAAGACCTAAGAAATCGGTCTTTAAAGCTCTTTCTCTTATCTTTGAACACCCATTTTTCTTCGGAAAATGGTACTCCTCAGTGGTGGTGGTGGTGGTAGCCGTTATCGTAGTACGCTGGTGCTGGGGCACCATAATAGTGATCTGTGTGTACTGGAATACCAACTGGTACTTTGACAGGTACAGCTACTGGTTTTTCTACAGCTACGGCGTAGGGTTTGTAAACTGGTACCGGTACTGGTCTGTCGACGGCGATCTTGACTGGGTACGGTACTGGTTTTTCAACTGGCACTGCGACCTGTTTGTAGACTGGGTACGGTTGAGGTACAGGCACTTGGACTGGGTATGGAACAGGCTTTTCAACTGCATAAGGCACAGGCCTATCGACTGGTACTTTTACTGGATAAGGTACTGGTCTTTCTACTGGATATGGTACTTTCTTTTCGATATGAACTGGGTACGGCTGTGGTACATGGACTGGGTATGGTCTGTCGACTGGTACTTTGACTGGATAAGGTACTGGTTTTTCAACTGGATACGGCTGTGGTACGTGCACTTTAACTTCGACTGGGTACGGTACTCTCTTTTCAACTGGGTACGGTTGTGGTACAGGTACTTTGACTGGATATGGGATGTGTTTTTCGACCGGGTACGGTTGTGGAACCAATACTTTGACTGGGTAGGGTCTGTCGACTGGTACTTTGACTGGGTATGGAACATGTTTGTAAACTGGGTACGGTTGTGGCACTGGAACGGGTTCTTTGACGATGACCTTGACTGGGTATGGTACATGTTTTTCAACTGGGTACGGCTGTGGCACTGGTACTTTGACTGGGTAGGGGACAGGTTTCTCTACCGGGTATGGAATGTGTTTCTCGACGGGATATGGCACAGGCACACCTTTGACGAGTGTGATGGTTTTCGTGATGTCGGTACCGATGAGTTTAGCGCCGTGTCCATAACCTCCAAGGGAGTATCCTCCGTGACCGCCACCGATGTATGCACCGCCGAAGGAATGGCCTAAGGACAGTGGAATGCCATGTCCATGAGAAAGACCCAGCCCTTGACCGACGAGGTAACCGTTGTCAAAGTCGCCACCGTAACCGTAACCGAGATCCAAAAGACCGCGTTTCGATTGTTTTTTGTCTGTGGCTGCTTTGTCTGCTGAAGCCTTCTCCTCACCCGCTGCCGCTAAGCAAACAGCGGCTAGGACTAAGGCAGATAATAACTAAAAAAAAAAACAATGTTTATAATTTTTTCTTAATAATTGTAACTAAGGAAATGTCATTGCTATCAAAGTGCAATCAACTGAGAATAATTATATCCAAAAGAAGATTTTCTTAATAGAGAACTATTACTGACAGTCCCATTGTAAGCATTTATTTAAATAAAAATTAACAAATTGCTTGCATGTATATTTGTTCAAAATAAATGTAGTATAATAACTTGACCTTTTTAAGTGTAAAATTTCAGTTTCATTGTTTAAAAAACTAATTATATTCTAACGTTTGAAAACATCACGTTTAAAAAAAACGTTATTTAGAATTGAATTGCAGAAAGTTGGAACGCGATATTTCTAATGAATGAACAATACTATAAAGTCAATGAATATAGGTAATTATAATACGTCAATGACATCGAAAAGAAACACTGATCTTGGTGTCATTGTACATGTCTAAACGTAAAAGGTACGGTTCTGCAGTCGTGTTACAATAATATGCAATGATTAACATAGAAAATGAACTTGCAATTTCAGACTGTCAAGTTTTCTATATATTATATTTGTTTTAATTTAATTTTGTATACAAATAATTTATATAGTTGTTTTTTTAGTTCTAACGGTTTTATTAAAATATTTGAAGCTTTCAAGAATTAAATTGCACGAAAAGGGAAGACTTCCAATAATTTTAAAGGTCATTGCAAAATTTATATAAAATCTGGTTCAAAGTTTGTTAGGGAAGTAAAAATGCTACATTTAAAGATTTAATCAAATGTTCCAATGGAAAATTCTTTAAATTTTTAAAAATATTGGATGAGTTTGGTCTTTAGTTTATTACGTTCACAGTTAATAGATTTTAACTGAAAACAGTATTGACTTGATTTTTTTAAGTTTAATTTATATTTTTTACGAAGTCAAGCGAAAAAGACATTAAAAATCCACCTGTTCTCAAATATATAATCATCTTTAAAGATGAGTATTAAAACCGTTAGAATTTCGAAAAAATCAACTTCGAAACTGACATAGTGATATATTCTGTAAATCTACAAACTGTAAAAGCTCAGTAACCATGTAGCATAAAGCAATGTTGATATAAAACACAAGCTTCATGGCAACAAAGCTTTAAAAACTATTTACAGAAATACACCACATATAAGTTATTAAGAGAATCCACTTGTTGAAATCGCACTTATCCACGCATTGAATTTTCCACTCAAACACATGAATCACACTGTAGGAACTTTTGAGTATCTGATAAAACTCACCATCAATCTCATTATTGTACCGATATTTTTGTAACCGATAGAACAAGAGTTCAGAAACTGAACTGGATGCTGTCCTGTTAGATGTGTCCCCTTATATACTACCACTTTACTTTCGCTATATGCGGTCGTCTTGGTGTTGGCTAAAAGGAGGAGAGGCCATGCCGCACCAACTAAGCGGTTAAAGTTGACTAGTTTATTCGTACTTCTTGTAGAAATGCATATCCGACTCGTCACAGCTGTTAACTGTGCCGTCAAAACTGATTAAAGATAACGATGTCATAGTAATTCGATAACGCCCAGTGTTAAATCGACAGTCAAAGAAGAAGTGTCCCTTGCAACGCGTTATTTGTGAAGAATGTTGTTCTTAGTCGTAACCCATTTTGACTTTCTTAGTTATTGTTAATTTAGTTAAATTAATAACACATTTTTTATATTATTTAGTAAATAAAAAATCTAAAGTGAAAACGCGGGTTTGTAAATATTCAACTAAACGATATTTTTCAAAATGTGAGAAAGATACAAGACGACTAAATTTAATTATAATGAATCGTTATACCAAATTAATGCATCTATGTTATATTTAATCTGCTCTATTTAAATAAGTCCTACATCGGAAATTGTTAAGTTTTACTAAAAAAAATTGTAAAAATAAAAAAAAATGTTTCGTTAAATATACGAACCTTGATTAGCACGATAAATAATTTTTAAAAAAACTTGCATAAAAGTGAGGCAACGTTTTTCGATTAGAAGGACGCCTATGAATTATAACAGCGAATACTGCGTACTTATTGATGTCCTGTTTCCATCGTAACGCTATTTATTGTTACGTAGTTACAAAGTGTCTCCATAACATTACGTATGTTGCATATCGTGAAATACCAATAGATCAAACTAGTAAAGATGCGATGGGGATCTAAAATTGTATGCTATGTGAAAATCTATTTCTTTTATATAAAGAAAATAACTTTAAAAACACGTGGACTCAGTTGTCGAACATCTATTATGTATAATATCTTATAGGTATCAAAAATGTGGCGGTAGTAGTTTTCTTCATAACTTGTTTTTAACATTTTTGTGAAGTTTTCCTCGAGTGTAACTTCTTTAGACGCATTTGATGAATTTCGCGATCAGCGTTGCCAGATTTTTTTTTGCCAAGTCGGGATTTTGGAACTTTTTCAGTGAAAAAGCGGGACATAGTAAAAAAACGTATATAATCAGAAGTTTTTAAATATTTGTCTTTTTATTTGAGATCAAATTACGTTTACGTGATAATAGATAGCAAAAATAGCCATAGAAAATGTATTTTAATAAAAATATGATATTTTAAATCAGATTTACCCTATCGTTAAATAATTGAGTCTTCTGAATAAAAAAAATAAAAAAAACAAATATCAAAATCAAAAAAAATTTATTCATTAGAAAAATATGGCGTTTCAAACAATAGTCTGAGGAGTGAGTGTTACAAATTGCAACTTACAATAAGAGAATAATTATTTACGCACGGTCGAGGTATCCCCGAAAAGTGGGACTGAGCCTGTCCCGCGCGGGACATTTAATTTTGATTTAAAAATCGGTACGTCTCGCCAAAATCGGGACGTCTGGCAAATAAACAAAATCGTAACGTAATTTGTACAGTTTTAAAGATTTCTAGAGAATTTTCGGTTTTCATCATTTTTTTGATTGTTTATGTGTGTCTAAAAAACTATAAAATTTGCTTGTTTGTACATCGAAAATATATTTTGCAAAAAATATATTTTCTAAGTAGTGCGCCCTACGGCTCTAGCATAATAAATCTCTCATACTATGTATTTTTCTTCGTTTGAAAATTTAAGGTAATTTTTGCTATTTTGGTGTAACCACGTTGTAAATTATTTAAAGTAAACTACTGTATGCTGAAAATTAACAAATTCAGTCATTGCAGTTGGAAAACTCTGTTTGGCAGGTACATTATATGAATAAAAAACTACGTTACAAGAAAAACAGCTATACTGTGTTAATACATAATATATTACGTATACTGTTTACGCCCATAACTTGTTACAAGTTGTGCATAGACAGAATAGCTGCAGTACTCGAGTCTTCAATGTCTTCGTTAGACGTGCACCTATTATAGATTTGCTGTAACTATGTTGTAACGTAATAGGTTTGTTAGTGTTTAGGTTCTCTACTACCTAAAAATTTATATAAATCGTCACAAAATATAAGCGCTAAATAAAAAAAAAAAAATAAAGAATTATTTCGCACTAAAAAAATATTTCGTTTCAAAAAAGCACATTTTTGTCTGATTATGATTTTTATTTAAAATTAGTATGTATGCCCTTATTTTTAAATTACATCATTAATTTATCAAAAAATCAAACCTGTCAATTAAAAGATAAGATAATTATATTTGCATAAATCAATAAATAAATCCATTTTTAATGAATATGCATCCAAGGGAGCACGCAATATTCAGACGGGTGGGGTGGTTATGAGAATTAACATGACAATCCGATTATTACACTACAACTAAGTCATAAACGGTAAACCAAAAGTTCTTATAAAAGGGATTAGTATCAAGAAAACTTCATATATTCGAGACCTCAAGACGACACATACTCCCCCTGGTCTCAGAAACGTCTTTTCTTTCTTGTAATTACAACACAATATTGTCGTCTTTTAAATGTTTTTATAATGCAGGTAATCCTGACCTGTTAAACTTATATGTAGTTCAATGGGTTAATGACAAGGCAGCTAATTTACTGCAGATTGACTACAATTGAAAGTGAATCGGCTGGTCTAGTCTTACAACAACAGTTTTTTTCTATGGTTATATTAATCAGACATCACTAAAGAATAGTGATACAGTCACACACACACACACACACGTTTTGTATCACAATGTTCACTAATAGGTGCCTACTTATTCCTCAATAAACAATTCAGTGTGAAAGTAATCCTAACGAAAACCTAAAAGGAAAAAATGAACCAAATTATTTTAAGTCAGTTTGTTCGGTCACCAAAATAATGTAAACCTAAACCAAATTTCCATTCCCAAACCGGAAAATTTAGATTTGGAGCAAAAGAATCAAATTTCGTAGTGTTATTTATTTCAGAACTTATGTTTCAAATTGATTTTCTAGAGAATGGAACTTGATACCCTTTTTGGTGGCTGAAGAAACTAGCACGTCACTGTATTTGCGAAAGACTTAAAAAAGAGGAAGTTCTTATATTGACTGTTTAGTTTTTTTCTCCTACATTTCTGAACCGATTTTGGTGATCCTTTTTCTCTTTAATAGATTACACCTTGAGGATGGTTCAACATAAATTATTCCTAAATCAGTTCAGTTTTTTTCTATTTTATGAATCAAATATAGTCGGTTCAAAACGGACTTGAAATGCTACACGATGTAAAAAATAAAACTTAAAAAAACTGGACCTCAAAAAAACATTAAAAAGTAGAGAAAAAAATTATTTTTTTAGGTCAACCCTAATTTAATAAAATATACTCGTATATAAAACGTTTTGCCGCCGATCTTATCGATTTTTCTTTTTTAGTGACATTTTTGGAGGGACTTTCAAATTTTTTAAAAGTGTTTTCTTATATTGGTTGGTTGTACATAATGCAAACAGTTATGGATGTAAAATATTACTCACATTACGTATGTAAAATATTATTACATGGTTTGCGACCGTCAATGCGTTACATATTTACATGATTTAACGAGATAGAGACGATTTACCGGTGCAGTAGTTTACTACTGTTTCGATGGTCGTCAAAAATAGTTACGATTCTTATTGCTATCGCGATAAAATATTTTTCGTCTTGTTCAAACAGAAATTACATTGAAGAGATTTCGTCGAGACGAGAGACGATTATTTAGAAATCTCAACTAAACTGTGAAATATCAAAATACTTTTAGCATCAAAAAATGTTACGTGTCATTTTGCTGAAGAGATAAATTTTTTCTCTTCTGATCTCATCGAGAAAAGAAAAAATCCCGAGACGCAATCGTGATAAAATGGTCGAGATTTTGTCGAAATGACTGTCGAGAAATTACATTATCAAAAGAAACATTATTTTATAAAACTATAAAGCAAAAACTACTGTACGTATCAATTGGGTTTTCAGATTATTATTAAAAATCATAATGAGACGAAAATATGAACCGATACCATGTCCACTGACCTATTAATCCGCCTTGTATTGATATGTCGGTTTAAATTAAACGAAATATGACTTGAGGAATCCATAAGTATATGGTCGAAACTTAAACCTTAATCCGTCACTGGTTATAATTTTCTCGAATAGATAATTAAGGTGTATTAACGTGTTATCTATGTAGTTTTATTTGAATAAACTAATATAGAAAGCAGGAAACAAAAAGGAAGAGTCTTTATATAGAAACGACGGGATATCTACATAATATCTTGAACAAATATATTAATTGTGAAAATCGAAACATTTGCACACCATTGCAAACTATAGTAATCTTTCATAGACGTATTGCATGATACCAAGTCATAATTGAGAATTTTAAGATTTTCCAACATAATTCTTGAACCCCTAACCCGATTTCCATGAAATTTGTTACAGGTATAGCTCTTCTTAAATGATAGACTACCTTATTTCCGAGTCAATCATGTTGACGTAATAAAATAAAAAAAATAGTGTGTTCCTCAGCACGATTGACTTGAAACTTCATTCCATTTTGTTCTTTGTTGCCAGCTGACCCGTCAACATCGACTTAAGTGTTTCAGTTTGATTTTCATATTACTACGATTCATTAGCGGCCGAACGACCTCTTTAGTTGGGGCTATAGACACCAGATCACTTATGAAACATTATATTGCAAACAGTATTAAAACGTGCTAGTTTGCAATTTTTGCGTTGAATGACGTTACATCTGAGAAGGCTTTTCCATCAGAAAATCAACCCTCGTTTAAAAAAAAAATGTCATTTTAAAAATAGAATATGCACTTAAGGCCGCAAGCTAGAAGTTTCCATTTTAATTGTGGCGAAAAATATAGACTACGAGATGACCCACATTATCACATGAAGCTGTTTTGTTTCAAAATTTCGACATGAACCCAATTATTAGTGCTGCCAAATGTTCCATTTTTCAGCCATCTCAAGACGCATCCCGCCAACACCCTCAGCGATTGTTTCTTAAGCGTTGCTAATAGAAACTTAAAACAAAACAATGTTGTGGTCGACAATCTAGAGTACTAATGTTGTCTCAAAAAGACCCAGCAATGTGATATAATCATGTAACTATATGCATTAACATTTATCTGTAACATCTCATTGCGATACTTTTTCTGGCAACTTAACTTTGTACAGATAGTGTGTGCGATTAATACGTGACCATCGCGTACAGGTGTCCTCCATTCACGCTGCTGTTATGCAATCACTTCTTCATAACGATGTTATAATACAAGTTAAAACGGAAACAATAACAGTAGCTTTTGTGTGGCGCTATATTTTGTACTTCTTACCTTCTAAAAATGTACAGGCTGTTGCATTTATCGAAAGTTATATTAAATTAACTTTTTGCAAGCTTCTTTTTAACTTCATCTCATAGTATGAGTGGGTTAAATTTCGCAATCAAAATTTCGACTAGATCTAATTAAGTTACAGCTTTGAAATGTTGTACACGTAAATCTGGTGATAATTACTCGTTTATTTACCACTGTTTTGACATGGGTATCGAATAAACGAATTTGACGAGTAGAATATAATAAGTTATGCGCCGTCATTGCAAATCCAGTATGGCGGACCCCAAATATCCGATCGATTTGAAATTTTGTACGCATACATGTATTCCCGATGACAATACATGACATATGCGTTAATCAATTAATTTTTATAAATTAATGTTTTAAAAGTAAACATTTTGAAAGCTTAAAAAGAACAAAATAAAACATTAGTAGAAAGAACTATTTAAAATTAAATTTTTATTGAAATGTACTAAAAAGGGAAAAAAATCATGTTGATTAACTTAGGTTCATAAGCGTGGGTTGTAAATAAATTATTAAAAAATATTTTCTCCTTTTCCCTTAACGATTTATGAAAAATATGTTATGTTTTGGAGTTGTGTTACTAAAGTATGAATTGCATTGTTTTTTTAAAAATCTAACATTAGACAAAAGTAAAGTGTTTTTTAGCATATGAACAATAGCATCCGCATGAATTCAATTTAAAAATTAACACATAAATTTCGATCGCCTCTATAAGTCCGCGTGTGTTTTGTTTTCAATATAATGATACTGTTATGGGTGATCTTGTTATTACACATATTTCATCGGATTTTTATACTTTCATTGTTAATTTCGCAATAATGCATGTTTATTTCCTTTCGAAGTTTCAGCCTGTGTTAATCCGAGCATGAATTCATTATGTAGCATTGATCGTCTATCTCCTTACAATGATAGCCAAACATACGCGGAACTTTCAGAATCTTTAACTTAGATATATCATTAGCTCGTGAACAAAATCGATTCAGCTTATCCTAATATATTTACATAGAAAAAAACAATCCAATGCCATGCAAGGTGTTATTACAATATGAAAAAAAATCTTTTATTACATATTTCCAAAAAAATGCACGAAAATAATTTTCATTTCTCTAATCAAGAGGTGTGTTTAGTAGATTAGTGTAGTGTAGATAATTCGGTGACATTTACACTGAAAAGTACAATCCATGGTTAGAATTTTCTATAACAAACGTAATAGTGTCAAAAGTATCCATCATATACTTCTTTACGAATATATTCAAACTTGGTAAAGGAATGCCAAACAACACTGCAATACCTTGCAGAAACAGGGCTAACCTTATTTGGGTACGTGGACATAGCAATATTTTGGAAAATGAATCAGCTAATTCACTAGCAAAGGAAGAATCTAATAATAATGAGTCGATAGCGCCTGAACCTGTATGTGGAACAGCTATAAGTCAACAGCCAAGCAAGCGGTAACTAACTAGCTCATAGAACAGCATAAACAGTACTGGATTAAAATTCCAGCGCAAACACTACTCTAACGCTCCACCTACAGGGTTCAATCGTGAATCTAAACCATTCTCGAATCCACTTGAACACACAAAAAATCTCATTAAAATCGGTCCAGCCGTTTAGGTGGAACTCAGTCACATACACACGTACAGAAGATATGAAAAGACAACCGAAACGTTGAAATATCAAACAAACTAAGCGCCATTTTCTAATAAAACTAGTTTGAATCATAGAATGTTGTCAAGTGCTATGGGGAGTAATGTATGAAAAAGACATGCGTTCCAAAAAAACTTGGAATTTCGTTCCCTTGATATTTCAGCGCTTTAATTATTGTTTTGTTGATAAAATTCTTAAATACGAACGATTATTTACTAGGTGAGAAGTAGAATTTTTTCGGTTTGATAAACCCGGTAATAAATGAAAGCACCTCGTATTGTTACGTGAAACGGTGTGTACGTCCTGTAAAAATATAGTTATTAACGAGTAACGACGACAATTAGTTATTATAAAATACTTACATAACAATATATTCCTATAATATATTTTAATTGTTATGTCGGTCACCGAAAACATGGAACGGCTACTTTTACTTAAAGTTTTGGTAGAAGAAATGATATTTAGCTATGGTATAAAAATAAAATTATTTTGTAATAACATAATATCTATGTGCACTAAATGCAAATGTGCATAATAAAATAGCTCTAAGGTCGTCACACTTCAGTTAATAATGCAGTCATTCTTGATGTTACGTAACATTTTTACTGCGATCTTATTTTGATAGACTCAAGTTTAAAAATTCTTTCACAGACTATTAACTATTAAAAGGGATTTATTTCTTCTAACTTCCTCTTGAGACACTAATAATACACGCTCCCGACCATATTTTTAAAACGCGGATAGTTATATTTTTGCGTCAAATTTAAAGTTGATGTGTTTTCTTAGGGCGCTACATGTCAAAAAAAAAATGGGCAACACATTTTTGAATATTAATTTGTTTTACGTCAATACTATTGATTTTTAAATAATATTTTTAAAAGTGCTCAGTAGTGCGCTTAGAAGCACCATTTATTTTCAATTTGAGACAAAACTCAAAAACAGACACTAAGCTTAACACAAAAAAAAATAATAATAAAAATACGCGTCGAATTGTTTCACCTCTTTTTCTAAGTCAGTTAAAAAGAAGGTCGGAATGGTGAACGTCTGGTTTCACTTTTTTGTTTACTTAACAAACGCCTACATATTTTATTAGTCAATTTATAAATCGGTATTTTGTGTATAATATTAATCGGAAGGATGTATTTGGTCGTTAATATTAATTTAAACTTAATTGCTAAAACTACTTTGCACAATTGTTTTTCCAAAATATATTCTACAATCTGCACGTCACATAGGTACCGTATTTTGAAGCGCTTAATATCATTGCTATTAGCGGTACTTAGAGTTACTGCATATTTATATCATATGCATGATTACCATTTTCGTTACGGGTTATTAAACATGTTTCTCACATTAAACAAACGAAGTGTTTTCTGCAGACCCGGAACGTCATTAATAATATAATAGCAGCGCGAAATTGACAAAATATAGCGCAATCATTCACCATTTTGTGTCATACTTTCAATTAAAATATATAAAAGTTATTGTAACTAAGGACAAAATAATAGCAAGATCAAAAATAAATTTCCATGGTGGATAATAATTTTATACTTTTATTTTTTACTGGGAAGTAATCAGTTAAAACCTTACCTCAGAGATCATCCGCGATATACACCAATCTGTAAAAAATAAAATTATTAATACAGATCCAGTAAACATTACAGATGTGTCTGGTATATTAGTATAGATAACTTATACTGGAAAGTGTACGTTATGTTTACCAAAAGGGTGATTTGTCTAGCAATTGTCAAATTTCTGTGACGTGATTTACACTACATTCTTACATTTTTTTTATAACAAACACAATAGTTTCAAAAGTGTTAAAATTTTTTACATCATTTCAAACATCTAATATTATGTATGTATTATTGTACATTGAATCAACATCAGTAACTTGCTAATGGCAAATCTCGGTCTAATCTGATATAAAGATAATATGAGCCGAGCGAATCGTATGACCATTTAAAGAATGTAGATCACCATTGGTATAGATCATTAGGTACGTGTATATAAGTAAAGCTAGCGTTTATTAATTATCAGCAGGGGATTCATTAGACAATAACATTATAAATGATAACACATCATAACTCCTTCAAGTCAGAGGTTTTAGTCTGGGAATAGTAGGTAAAAGTATCTGGTCTATTTTCAATTAGTTATTTATTAACACAATAATAAATTGAAAATATGAATCTAGGGCCAAAATATCTTGGCCGTGAGCGGCTTTTGAAAATACAAACAATGGTTTTAAGCTTCCACTGAGAAAAAAATGGTTTAAAACAAACAAATATTGGATCGTATAATCTATTTGGAGCAAACAACATTTGTTTGCCTCAAACAATTTTTGTTTGGTCCTAATAAATTTTACTGTCCAAACAAATATATATTTGTTTTTTTTTTTATTTCTTTTTTATTTGTTTCTCTGAGTGTATTGTTTCTGTATATGCATTTTAAAAATTACCAGATATAGAAATTAATTGATTATTTTTTACTAGTTCAGATTCCGTCGTATTAGGGCAATTGTTTGAGTTTTATCTATTTTAAGTTTTATGTATATTTAATTAAATTTTGATAAAAAAATATTACATATTTAGAAAGATGCTGGGTTTCTGGTAGTACCGTTAAGGTTGAACGTATTTTGAGCATTGAATTACCACGAAATCTACTGTAAATTTTAATGCTAAACATAGTTTAAAACTATTTTCATCTTTAAAAGTGGTACCCGAAATTCAGCATAACATAGATAATATAAGTAAAATATTGTCTTCATCTTCCGCGCTTATAATAATACGTTCATGCATTAAGTTTACAAACAAACAATTGTAGTTTAAATCATTTAATATATATCAATTAGGGAAAAAATTCAAAATATAACTGAAAATTATATAAGAAACGATTTAATACAACCTACCAAAATAAGACAAGTTACAAAAATAACATAAAAATCAAACCATATGCCCCCTCATTCAATAGTAATTAACCGATAACTTTTTGTGAGGTGACGTTAACCTTGATAGACTACATTCTTGGGGTAAATATGACTCCACCCATATGACAAGCGTCAACAACAACATTATAATATAATATATATAAAAAACCCATAATTATATATAAAATGTGGGTTTAAGTCATTGCTCTGTTTTTATTTATACAAATTATAAATAAAACTGAGAAATGGCGTAGTAAGAAATGTTAGAATAGCAGCTTCTATTTTTGGTCTAAGAATACAGTGGAATCTCACTAATTAGGTCCGTCAATACGATACGTCCAGAAATCCAGCATTTTTCTTCATCGTCCTGAATGCATTTAGCTACGTACTTTATAATCCGGCGGTGCGGCGTCAGTGATTCGTGATTCGGTGGGCTTTTCTTATATCATCCCCGTAATTTGACGGTGTCCCGAAACGGAAGGCGCCGGTTTAGAGAAATTCCAGTATACGGAATGTTCTAAAGATAACTCCCCAAGCCTGTATCTCGATTATTAAAACCCTACCAAATCCTATGTTATTCGTAAATTATCGTTGATAATTTACCGCCATCTTGTACTGAGGACTTTCATCTTATTTACGAATAACATAGGATTTGGTAAGGTTTTAATAATCGATATAACAAATGACCTACTAGACTTTAACCTATCTACCTTACACATAGACCTATAGTTGACCCATACCAATTCAGGTCAATTTTTTAGTGTATAAAGTAGGTATAATGAAAATATGTAATTTAGTATAAGTTTTTGTAGTCCTGAGGATGGACTTATTGTCCGAAACGATCGTCGAGAAATAAAGAATTTTCAAGTGTTTTTTAATTACTTGTTGTTAAAAATATAAAACTTCCAATATTATTTTGAAGAACAACTAGGGCAATAACATCTAGATAATTTTAATGTGAACGTTGAGCTTGGAACCCTTAAACGTACCCTCCTAAAACTTTCGCACGTTTCCCAGTAGTGATCTTTGAGCTAGCTTATTTCTTATGAACCAATGATAATAAAATACCTAATATATTATGACATTCCTTGTAGAATGGCTCAAAACGCAAAGCGCAAGATTCAATATTAATGTCTTATTAAATATATATAAATATTTTATAGGCGTGTTGATGTGATATTTAAATTTAATTTTAATATTAGTAATGGTACACGCTATTCACTTTATGTACAGTTTACCACCATAAGAAATAATACATTCATATCTTGATCTAATTGATGCTGATCCATTTATTTAATGTCAAATAGTTAAAAGTCTTGTGCCAGAGAATCGTAGAAGGCTGAGAGTGACCACGGTGATCGGGTGTGTGAAACATAATTACGACGGGCTTAATATTTGTTCCAAAAATACATAAATGTAATGATGCGGTTATGTTTCCTTCTTCAAAACCGCTTTGATATATACTAAAAAATCTATATGTAGCTTTTCCCAAAGATGGAATGAACATGGAACGTTTTCTTTGTTGAATGGAACTAATTCTCAGAAACATCTACCTAGAAATAAATTGATGTGGTTTTCTCGGTAGTGATAGCACCACCGTAACGTAAAAAAGCGGCATCCTTTTATTTCTATTCACACATTTTTTGTGACCGTCATATTAGGGCCGCTATGTTAGGAAACTAGTGCTTAAGATGCGTTCTAGTGAAAGATAGGAAACGTTTCTGACAGAGAATATAGTTCCAAGAATAAGAAGATTCAGAACTACCCAAGTCTAGTCAACGCGCTGATTACTATATTTGTACCCTTATGTATTGGTCGCGCCTACAAATTAAACATCTGCACCATCACGTTTTGGAAAGTAATAAAACAAACTTCTCCATCTGTAAAGACAGCAATAATATTAATTAGTTGAACACACCTGACTATTGGTACACCTAATTGACGCGCATAGCAAGATATATATAACCAAGGTCTTCTTAATTTAAGATTGGTCAATCAGGGCATCTACCGTCGGACAACACCAGTGGTCATTACTGTAACACGTTAAGTATAATGATATTATGTATTTGTGAACAGTTAAGACTGTGTATTCTAGAAAAGTGAAAGTTATTATGTATGTGGATTTACTTGTTACACATATCGGACACAGTTGATGTACCCACTGGTCAGTGAATCGACGGGGTCAGTCTGATCTTAAAATATCAAACGGTCAAGTCGTATACATAACTAGTTTTTGCCTGCGGCTTTGTTCCTGTGAACGTCAGTTTGTCGCGGATTCGCTCTCATAAATGTAGGTTTTCACTAGGAATCGATTGAGACCGATAACTGTACTGTAATCGACGAAGAAAATCAAATCGGATGATGCCTAGTTTTGACAGGCACACTATTACATATTTAGACGACTTTTTTTTTCATTTTACAAGATTTGATCGAAATTTACTGGGAATGTTTAGGATTAGAGTGTGAAGTCCTACACTTTTGAATGTAACAGTATCATAATACCGAATTTTACTGAAATCATTTGTTGGTTATTAGGGGAGCCAGTGTAGTCATCAGATATAAAGTAACAAACGAATAATATCGCCGAGATATGGACCAATGAAATGAACTAAAAAAATGTATTAGTCCAAATTCCCGTGGCATTACTTGTTTGGTATTCAACATGGACATGGCAGTCAATAATTACATACAGTACTCAACCCTTTTACTTGATGAGAACTAAATTTCATCGAAATTAGAGAAGTAGTTTAATTGATATCTGACACAAGATTATTTTCTCATCAATTCAAACTGGACATTTCATCAAAACCCTAAACATTTTAGAAAATGACCATATGGTGTAACTGGGGTCCGCAATTTTGACCACTTTTAAAAATAGACTCGAACTACAAAAGTATTTGTTGCCGTTCGATTTAACGGGCAATATTATGTAAGACTTTGAATTTTGAAAATTCAAGAAATTTGTACTGCAGCAATTTCTAAGAACGACGCCGCGCCCTTCGTTATTCCTCAAACTTATACTTGAAATGCTGGAATGACTTTTAGTTTACGAAGTAATTAGTCAGTGCTAATTTTATAAGGTGAAATGAAGCGGGAATTTGATTAACAAAGATCAAAGTGACGCATATATAACAGGAACACAAGAGGAGAAGAACAGTAGGCCGTCTTAGCCTCGGGTCATTCTTGATATCTAATAGACGAACAAGATTTCCAGGAAGAAGGATGGCCGGGAAATATATCTTCTTCTCTCGTTTCCAAGGTTGGCAGTATGTTTACTGCATCGTCTGAATTGGACTCGTTTCTTATTTTTTTCTTTTCAAATAAATTTTGAGATTAAAGGTTACCAATATAACTATCGATTAAGCCTATGCCTGATTTCCGATACTAAAATTAAATATAATTATAACTGAGTATTCTGAAAGTTAAATTATAGAGTATTTTCTCAAGGTTATTATTGTTATTACACAGGTGAAACAATAGATAGAGCCTGTCGATAATTTAAAATTAAGAACGCTTTAATAGCAAGAATCAATCGTGAACAATAAAAACGCATTTTAATATTTTTAAATAATGATTTATCAAGGTCATAACGAAAACCACGAAGATAAGATAATTTTTGGTTACATTCGATATTTTTTTAATATTACACCATATTTATAAACTTTAAAAAAAATGTATTTGTAGTATGATTGTAGGATATTGTGGTATAAAATAGGTTTTTTATATTTAGCTTCAATATTCTTTTAAATATTTTTAAACACAAAATAGTAGAGTGTGATTCTAGAACATAAATGTAGTTCTGTGGCATTATATTGCACGAGGGTCAGCGAGTTTTAACAGTCACAAGATTCAAAATAGTAATACGTTCATACCTACTACATTTTTGCACGTATTTCCTATAAAATAGCTGATTTTCACATCGTAATAAGCGTGTTTGTCAAATTTCTGACAGCTTTGTGTGCGATCATATTGCAATTTATCTAGGTAGTTTACGAAAATTACGTCTACTTTGTGCTGCCTTGCTATCTCTGTTTCTCTTATAGTAATAAATGGTAACAAAGGTCTTGAAAATTACAGTTGGATTGTTAACATTGCATATTGTATTTTTTTTGAATCAAAGCACGATTACGTCATGGGTCATTTTACTATATACAGACATGAAACGCAGCAGGTTGTGCAAAAATTATTTAAAAGTGGGAATTTGAAATTAATACTAGTAAATAAAAATGTAGTGAAACATTAGCCGATAATTACATTTTCTTAAGAGCTTTTCAAATATTTTGTACCAGCTGTTTGGTCCACCTTCACCGGAGTATCTGAGATAAAACGAAAGGGAAAAAATATAGCAAGTTAAAAATAGTCACATTCATCCGCCAAGGCGCACCTGTTGGAGAGTTTTTATGTGACGGGCAGAGATTCGAGTATATTCTATTTTAGCGTTAAGATTGAAAGAAACTTGATTTAATCGGTACGTATTAATCTCCCTATAAAATTCGGATAATAACTGTAATAATTTGTTCCGTATGAGTTATGACACATGTAAAGAAAGTATGTTCCCATCAAAAAATTTTCATATTATAAAATCAGTGCATATCATTTCATATGAGCACGATATTTTGATCTTGTAAAAGTAGTTATTGCATAACTAAATCATCGCAAGTATAAGCAAAGGAAAATAACTCTGTCATAAGGAAGAGCGGCCCAATAATTATTAAGTGACACATGAGATTAAGATGTTACAATATTTTGAGAGTAGGGAAAGTATGTATTAGTCCATGCTCTGACCGCATAAAAGTCTACTGGACAATATTCCTAAAATTTTATTATTGAATTTAACAGACAATAATATACAACGAAAAATATTAACTTGGTGGTAGATATGTTTTTCATCATGTTTTGTTGTCAGTATCTCGAATACTATTACTTGATGAAATTTATAGACATTATAGATATAAGCACAAATTATTTTCAATTATCATCTTTTGCCTTACAATTTCTTTGCATACTTTGCAGACTTCCTTCAAATGGATAAATGTTCCGGGTTCGAATCCCGGCGGGGGCAGATGTGGCTGGGACTTTTTCCTACTGCCTCTCGCCGAGAAACGGTAATTCCTGTACCGGCCATCTTGATTGAGGGTTTCCATGGTTTCCCTCAATTAATTCCAGATAAATATCGAGATGGTTCCTTATTTGAGGCCATGGCCGATTACCTATCAAACTCCTAGTTCAAAAATTGCCTACCTTATGCTAATTTCCTATAATTCCTTCATTTGCCCATTGCTATTACATAAGTTGAAGTTTTAAAAATGTAGAAAAATAACGGGAAGTGTGGTAAATGGAAAATAGTAATGGTGCGAATGGCGTCTGTTATGACATAAAGTCGAGAAACGGACGTTAAACGCATTAGTATTATTATTAAATGGATAAATGTTCAATATGAGGTCTGTCAGTTATGCAAACAAAAATCAGATTGTCAATAACCAATGCTTCTCGTTAATAATCTGTCTAAATTTCATCAATTAGTATTGAACCGTATTCTAGGTATTGATAACAAAAAATTGAGTTGATCTGCCAATGATTATCAATTAAATTCAATAACATTTTAGTAGTGTTGTTTAGTAGATTTTTGTACGATCTAAGCTTGGACTATAAATACATCTTAGTAATTCTCAGAAAGGCGATGAAATTGATTGGAATGTGGACTAGCCTAGTTAAAATGAGAAATAGCCGATGGACTGGAAAATATTTTTTCTTTCACGAATGTCTAATTCTGCATTTATTTCATGTGCTTAAACATCTTCATTGGCGCCACAAAAAAAAGCTGATATCACGGTAGGGACGCAGAGCTATACATCGTCTTCTGTTTTCAACCTTACGACAAACCATTTCCGCGACTCAGATTGTTTAAAGTAAAACTTAAAAGAGCCCATTCTAATGACAAGTTTTTTATATATGTTTTCTGTTTATTTCGTATTCGAATTTTCAATCCTCGAATTCCAAGGGTGAAAAGTTTTTACGAAGGGTACGTGTATTTCTAAAATAGTTAAAACTGGAAATTGGAAAATATTTTTTTTTAAATACGGGAAAAAAATCGAACGTTTTTGGAAAATACCCGAATAATTTGATTATTTTATTTAAGAATCAGATTTTTATTATAGTTTTTCTGATGATGGAAACATGTGCGAAAGCGCTCAAAGAAAAAAACTTTTTTTAGAAGTCTAAAATTTATCTTCTCAATAAAATAAAATACCCGAATAATTAAATTAAATTGAGCGGAGAGGGGACAGCTTTTACGAGATATTATTATTATTTAAACTGAACGAAACGTTCTCGTTCTAAACCCGGGCGAAGCCGGGTAGAACAGCTAGTTTAATATAAAATCAGTTTTAGTTTAACTTATGAATAATAATAAATATTATTTTATAATAGTACAATAGAACTCTTGTATTTTCAGACTGTCGGGACTAATCGACTTTCGACTTCCAATTATAAATCAATCAGAACTCTTCTTATATTTTTTACATTTCATTAATTTTATAAATGTTTATTTAAAATCCGTCTCCACAATACGAAAAACGAATTCACTTTCATTGGTGAATTGCTGTTTCAATAATTTATTTTACGGTTTCTTGTCAACTACAATGAGTTTAAAATAGTATGCGCATTCAGATATTGAACTACACCCAATCCAAACAAATTACATAAAATGACTTAACAGATATAAACAAAAGCGGTTTAACACATCCTGAAACATAAGTCTACTTTATCTGCCTTTCATTTTAATTTAATTATAAGCGTGCGTTTTACGAAAAAAAAAACGTTCAATGTTACAATTTTTGCAACCGGATAAGCAGTTCATATTGTATAAACTATTACATCCTGGATTATATATATCTCTACGTCGTGATATTATCTCATTTTTTTATATAAAAATAAATGTTTAATAAATAGGTGTCAAAAAATTGACACTTAGAAAAATGTCTACATTATTTTGTTTCCTAATTTTGTTATAAAATTTATCGTAATTTCAGCTTAGAAATAAAATTTATATCAAATTAGCGGTTCATAAATGAACTTTGTGCGGCCCGTTCTGCCTTCATGAAAAAAACAATAATAAAATTTTAAAAAAATGTGTGCGGTTAAAAGCGACAGAAGTTAATACTTCTTACACAATTAAAAACAAAAATATTATATGGCCCATAGAACTTTGCGTGATTAATACGACGCACCAACTAACTGAGTCGATCGGCCAATTGATCGACAGTCATACAACGGTAAAAAATAATAAATTATAACGCGTTATGTATAACATTTTGCACAAATTTACGCAAAGCGGTAAACTCGTGTGGGGTCGAATAAATTATTCACTTAAAACAAAAATAAAAAAATGTTGCAATTATTTTTCGTTGAAACCACCAGTCGATATATCAAAATCGTGTCAATTAATTTCAACTGAACAATTAAAAAACGTCTGTGGACTTAGCTACGGCAAAGTTTTCGAATCGCGTGACCTTTAAAATAAATAGTAGTGATTAACACTAGATAGAATTCTTTGTAATATTTTTTTGCGTGAAAAAAGTCGAATTGAATCAAATCAATATCAAATTCATGTATACTTACTTAAACTTGTATCCGATGCTTAATAGATTTGCAATTCACACGTAAATGGGTCGTTTCAATATCCATAGACTACTATTTTTAATAATTTTAACGACAGCGAACACTTCCGGAAATCCGTTCCATTCAAAATTTATGACATAAACACATCTAATGACCTTCTCTAATAGTTAACAGTTCGACAATTCACAAGATTATGAAATCAAAGGTTTCAAAATTTCATTTCAATGTTGCGGTCTTGCAAAATAAGGCACATAAATATAAAATTTGACAGTGCTCGTTAAACACTCAATCTGACATTTATATTTAGAATAAATCGCCTAAAAATATTGCGAAACTATAATAAATACATCAAATGCAAAAATAGATTTGCGGTTACCATAACCTTTTTGTTCGTGATAAATCTGTAGAAATTATCTATAATTTTTTCAGTAATTTAAGCATCAACTCTGTTATTATGAGCGCATTAATACTTGCAAATTTGTTAATTTTTGAAACATTAGATTATTATTAACAAATAATGATTTCTTGAATTTAATAGTTTTACATAAAAAAATGTTTGCCTATTAAAAAAACACTTGTTATAATAGATCTTATAGATAATATAATTTGGTTTGTGTTGCAGATTTTTTTAAGCCACCAACAACCATGGTTATTATATAAACTCAGTCAAATACAATTTTTATTTACAGCGATATTAGGTGTCAATTCATATTTGCAATTTAGGATTTTTAGGGTTTCGTACGTCCAATGAAAAAACGAACCGTCCGTTACAGCTATTTTCTTCGAATCTCCTGAACGCAAAAAGTTGACATTTGGTACACGTATAGAATTTGATGAAAATCCGTGCAGTAGTTTCTGAGATTAATCCGACCGCGCGGCTGGTAGTGAAGGTCAAATAGATAATTTTATTTCAGAAAACCAAATACATTTCAGAATGGCAAAATAAGTTATATAAATGTCTTAGAAGATCATTGCTTCCGAAATAAGGTTGAATTTAAACGTTTGAAAATCTTGAAAGGTTAAGAATAACTTAAGGTGATTGGTGCAGTAAAATTTAAGCAGATGTTTTATTTCTTATTGTTGTGGGTTCGAATCCCACCTCTGCTCATGGATATATTTTGGGATGTCGTTCAGATCTAGCTTCGATGTTTGATGATACTTGACAGTTACCTTATATGGTGAAGCCACCCACCCAAGAGATATTCCGTTCTAAACGTACGTATGGTAAAATATATGGTCACAGTCAATTTGATATGTACCTTTTTAAAATAGAAATGCATATATATCTGCAAGAGGCAAAGACAGATCGGTCAGTTTTTAAAAACTTGCATTGTTTGTTGCATAAGTTGCTTCTTATATGGATACATAAATATAATAATATCGCACCATTGAATTTTTAGAAAGTTTTAAAAATTTTATGTTAAATAATATTATTTTTATTGGACTACATTCTTTTTTTACATAGTGAAAATTTTAACCAACAAGTTCAGATGCATTTATATACATAAAAAATCTATATTTGGGTTAGGTTATGGTTCTCGTCTAAAATACTGACCTCCAGTTCTTCTAATGACAAAAAAAATAATAATTCGAGATTTCAACGGATTCGCCAGCTTCACTTGCTTTTGCAGTTTTTGAATCACTGAATAGTAAAAAAAGCCACGACATTACACATTTCCCTTACCAGAATAATGATTACTTTTTGGTAATCACACCGGAGATTCCATTACTTTTCAAGTAAAGATTCATTATAATTTTTTTTGTGAATCCTTCGTATAATGGGCACAGTCAGTACGTTTTAAAATAAATAAAAAAAAAACTTTTATAACATTTTTGGATCAATTAATTAACGTTGCTGTTTTTTTCCAGATTTTTTGTTATTGAAAATTATAATTGATTCAATTCTGCCTACTCCATTTCAACAATGACCCAGAATCCGTGAGAATAACGTAACATACTACACAGCAACAATATTAATAACTTATTCTTAACATAAACACGTCACTTTCATTTTTATCTGTTCAACAGATGACCTTGTCGTAATTATAATAATGCATTTGGTTTTATAGTAACGATGCAAAAACAAAGGTGAACCATATCACACTGTGTCAAGTGTAATTTTATAGAGCGTATTAAAAAACCTACTGATTCCACTCTGTTGAGTAATATTAAAACTAGAAGAGGCAAGGACGTTGTTTCGTCTACACAAAAATCGAATATTATGCAGATGTCACAACACAACTGAAATAGAAATTTAGTCGCTGTATAAAGTCTTTTCATAAAACGATGCTGTTTTGTATAAAATGGTTAATTTACAACTTGGCTACGACATAGGTTGCTTAAAATTACCCAACATAGGGTTCAACAAAAAAAAGTTTCAGATAAAGTGTTTATTTTTAGGAATTCTAATTTTATTTCTCAAAAACAGAAAAAATATATTTTTTGTGATTTAAACAAATAATACTACAATAAAGTAAAAGAATACGCAAGGACATGTTCGATGTCGGTTGCGTAAAAGCTAGATACAATAAACGGACATTCGTCTTCGGCGATTTGTTTTTTTTCCGTCGAACTATTCTTGTGTTCTTCGTGTTTCAATAGTCGCACCACGTGCTAATTATAGTCGATACATTAAAAAGTTGAATTACACGATACATCAATTTCTTTTCTTTTTTTTTGCATTTCGGAACACCTTTAGGCATATCTACATTTTAAAATATGTGTAAGCGAAGTGTATCAGCTCATTAGTAGGTCACTTCTGTATAATTTATATTATTCATATAGGTGTAAAATGACAAATGATAAATACATGTTCCACCGGTGTTTTTAATGATAAACACTCAAAAACTCGTTCAAAAGCTATGAGAGGTTTCCTAGAATCTCAAAACTTGTAGATCTGACGAAAACTCGAATTTCGAAAGTTGGGGTGAAACCAATAACTACCCAATTTTTGAAAACTTTCAACTTTAACGAGAAGTTAAAAACTCATTTCAAGCAATCAATTATTTTTCGAACGCAGTTTATTGAAAATTCTACAAGTCTCTTCTCGCTTAGAACTATGTGTAGTCACAATCTAAAGTCATTGTCAAATCAGATTTTCTAACAATGCTTTCTGCAACCCAACATAATTAAATTGCATACTATAGTTAGATAAAATGCGGACAATCTGATACTAGGAATTGCCTTAAAACTTTTTAAAGCGTGACATCTAAGACGCATTTTTTAAATTGGATTTTTTTACAAGGAATAAAATACGAACTTTTTGATTAAATATTTAATTTCGCTCTTGATACAAGTAATTGATTTTGACACTCTGTAAGACCCTCAATCTATAATGTACAATCATTCTATCGATAAGCTACTAGAAGGCGAATTTTATTCTGTTGTAATGTAATATCTAAATTAACAAGTCAACTCTGTTTTTGTACATTTGACAAATACAATTATTATTATTTAATTGTTGCTGAACTTGATGCGTTCCATGTTTGTGTGAGCAATATTAGATACGCTTCTCTTCCTTCAAAGCAAACTAAAAAAGTACACAATAGTTGTGACAGATACTTCCGAGCATTTTTTATGTAATTATAAAAAATAATAATTTTATTGTAAAAAACCAAAATGATAAAAAATTCTTGAAGGTCATAATTACATTATATTTGTCAATAAAAAACACACACGTTATGTCCATTATAAGTAACAATTGGGACGTAACATCCCGCGAAGACTTTCTCACTGCGTAGATTTAGAATCACTCTGAGGCCATCTTTAACAAGATCTTCTAATTTACAAATTATGTATGCGTTTGCGGTGTACGTATTTAATTATAAAATTATAATTAATTAAAATTTGGTATTTCTTAATCTTAGAAATCCTCTAATATTTGTAGGTACCGATCTTTAATAGTTTCCTCAAACAGTGTTAATCAACAAATTAAGAATAGATCATTTTGAATTTACATGTCTGCAATATTTAGTTATTTGAAGTGCTTCTATTATTATTTTTGTTTTTAATTTTTTGCTCATTGTACAAATGTTTTCTCGTATACGTCTTTGGAATTGTAAAATAATAAATTATTATTTCCTGACACACGCAATTAGTACAACTTAACACATAGTAAACCAGCCCTAGTTTAAGACACTTCTCAAAACCCATACCAACACTATAAATTGGTCATCTCTGGTCATGTAGTACGACAAACTTGTCGGTTAGTAAGATATTTCAATAATTACAAATCTTGTTTCTATCATTGTTAATGATGTAAGTCAATAATTTGTTTCCAAATGAACTGTTAACATCATGTAACAACCAGAAAGAACTCCTTTAAATGTGTCGAATTATCATTCAAATTACAAATTAGCTAATAAAGATGTATATAATTAAATACCGCACAATGTAAATATAAAACAGTTTGTTAATTTGAGAAAGAAAAAATTGTTACACGTCTTTTATGCATATTAGATTAGATAATTGAATTCGTAATGTTTGTTGTTTATTTAACTATAATTTTATTATAATTACATGTGTTTTGTAAATTAGCGGTGACTTTGCTTTGTTTAACTTTTCGTTGACCCATATCACGAAATTTTTTCAACTTAAGTGAATTATTCATATTTTAAAGAAATGAGATAAATTTTCTGGTTTTGAATATTTCTCAAATAACGTTCGTTACTTAACTTACAAAAAAATGTTAAACGTGTTATTTGATAACAACCAAAGCTCTTAAGACATACCATTTGTTGATTCCTCGGTACATGATCTTTGATCCAAAATGCGAGCTAAAAATATTTTATGTATTTTCTATCTCACTATACTGTAAAAAAATATAAACAATCTTAATATATATAAATTATTGAGAGACAAAGTATGAATCACAATTAAAATATCTAATGTAGAATTGGAATCCAAATAAAACTTTGAAACTAATAATTATATTTTTTTCCAGATATTTTGTTGGCACCATATTGCAGTTCCAGATCCACAGAGCGCTGTGTCGTGCAGCAGGTCAATACAACCCAGATGACCCCAACAGACCTTTACATAAGTGTGATATTTATCGAAGCAAGGAAGCCGGAAGGCTGCTCAAGTAAGATTCTTTGTTTAAATACAATACTTAACTAATAATATATTACAAAGTACGTACATTTTAGAATAAAACATTCCACCATCACTTGGCAGTATAGTTATTGTCAATTAAAAACAAATTATTGATATTAATTTGTAATATTCCTAGATCTACATTCAAATAAATACGACGAATTATTTTTCAATCGGTTACTTGTTTTAACGAAAAAAAAAACGTAAAAATGATTGCCAAAGATAAAATACGTTCATGTATCATGGACGCTAGCTTTTATATTTAGCTCATTGGAAATTTTAAACGCATTTAAATTCTAAACCAGAAAATATACAGACCTCTGTTTGTGCGTGTCTCTTACTATAAGTATAAGAGAAAAAAAAAGGTTCTAATATATTTCGATTTTTGTCAAACATCCGCTTTTTTTAAGGAGCAAAATCTGTCCAGTATTTGACTGACAGACGACGACAGACATTTAAAAAACACTTGGTTTGGTTTAGGGGATATAACACTTGTAAATTTATTAAGACCTCAAAATCAAATTTCACGTTCAGAAAACTTCTTTCATTTACTCCGAAAGTAACAATATTTGTCAACTAAATTAAGATGATATTTTGAAACAAAAATGTCTTCTAAACAAACGATTAGTAACACAAAATACTGGAATACCTTATGATATTGAATTGAAATAAGTTTTTGATTTATCATCACATCATAGAATATATTTATAACTGGCTGCAATATTATTTGTGCTGTAATTATCTGGATATTATGCAGATGCGACGATTAATGTGAAAAGGTCAGAAAATTTCCTGTGTTTTCTATATTCTGGGTCATGCCGTATTAACGTATAGATCATTTAACATCCGAATAATAAGTCGTTTTTGAAAGGAATATCTTGCGGGCTTGCATCAATGCACATTGGGCCAGGTATTAAAAAAACACGGTAGTTTATTCATTTTTTTAAGAAGGAGGTGGATGTTGCGAAATTATAGACGCTCGACTTTTCAAGAAGGACCCGCACAGTAATTCTCATGAAAAAATTATTTAATCTTGGAGAGATAACGAACAGATAATTTAATAACCGAATCATAAGGAAAGCAATATATGAGCAATAATTTAAATTTTCAAGAACCCATGATGCTTCGATTCTTAGAACTATGAAATATAGATCATTTATTTCTTTTTGTCTTTCTCATCTCCATAGCTATGAGATCTCGACAAATTATTATCGATTTTATCTATTATCTGCCCTTTTCAGAACTTTTTCAAGTTATACTTCTTTTGGCGTGTTGAAAGTAAAATTTTATTAGGCGACGGAAGCTCCGCGCGCACAGCTAACGAAAATTCGACAGTGTGAAGTTTGCCTTAATAAGCTCAGACTGAAGTGATGAACGAAATCAATGCACTTTCTACTATCTGGAAACTATATAATATATTAGACGACTATAACGGAAAAAAATAAAAACCAAAATAAAACTTTGAGTGTTTTCAAATATTTGAGGTTAATTTTTTGTAAGTATTATTTTTAAGCTTTTTGATGATTTTATTTCAACAAGTTATTTGCATGTATATTAAAAATTGGTTTTTAATCACGTCAAAAAAGTATAACTACAAAGGCGCTATCTTTTTTTTATTCCACCTATAAGTTGATAATATTTTTATAGATTTGTGGCCCACTGTGCATTGTATAATTAGATATTGTTGTCTGCAAATCTTTTGTAATTTAATTGTAGTAATATTGCATAATTATAGTGCCAATGAATAATTCGACAGCTAGAGTTTAATGAAAAATACCATCCTCTGAATAATCGTATATATTCGGCGGATCTGGTCGATCCTGTTTCAAAATTTTAATGAAAGATTAATAGCGAATAAATGACGGTAATGTTAAAGTTCGCAGCTAATTTATTTGAGAGCTAACTAATATCAGTCTTAATTATTTATAATTTCATGTGACCTAACATATTAATTATGTAGGTACCTATATATGTTTATTATAGAAGCAGACACTTATAAATGTACGAAATAGTTTTAATTGATCATTGCGCAATATTTAATAAAATTAGTAAATATTGCAAATGAGTTATTAAAAACACATTACAGATGTTGCATAATTTGATGTAAATATTTACATGGGATCGCATCCCATCATTCTAATTCAATTCTAATTCATTTTGATTTACACTTTCTGAAATTTTAAAATTCTTTTTAAATAAATCGATATTCATCTAAAATGTACTGACACGAGAGATCTGATGTGTATAAGGCCACACGGTAGAAGTGAAACTTTTTGACTACTTTGTTTACCCGATCATAGATGGCACTTCCGAACAAACACGTTGTGTAGTTCGTAAATAGTGCGCCAGTTGTTGATTACGCACCGTCTATTGATTTTGGTGTCAATAGAATCAACGGCTTTGGGATACGCAATTTTGTATTTACAACAATATCGTCTAAGCATTGTGTAAGGCTTTTCTGGCAGCTTCCTCTGACATTTTTAAAAGTAATTTTGGAAGTATGGTTCTCCATATTATATTTTTTTTTGTATACCTTAGTTTATTTTATTTTTTACCATTCAAGGCGTACTACCAATGCGATGAAATATTACAATTCCATTTTTATTTGAATCACATGGAAATTTCTTTGCATCCGTATAATATGTATACTTTTAGTAACTTATACTTATTTGTATTTATGGCTTCCTGGTTTAGAGACATCAATGCTCGATCAATAAACGAACTGAAATGCACTCTTGCCAAAAAGTAATATTGTACCGATGATGCAATAATATATTTATCTGTTAATGTGGTATTGATGATTATTGTGGAAATAACTAGGGCATAAATATACTCGTTTCGAACACACAATTAAAGCAGAAGTTTCCGGCACCACCCGCAGATTAAATCAGAACTAATGAATAGATGTTAGTATTAATTTATAACTCGGGAACTTCTGAAAAAAGATATTACGTTGTTTATATTGTACACTTGCGTGCATAGACTTTCTTTTTTGATAGCTAATTATTGTAAAAAATTACTATTTAAATAATGACTTGTTTTATTAACGCAAAAATAATTATACTTGACGGCACGATCCATCAAATAATAATCAAAGTGGTCCCGAATTGTTTGTTTTTTTGACTGTTTTTGTGGAGCTTTGATACCAAATTACTTATGTTACATTTTGTGTTGAAAAAAAACATGAACTTTCACTAAAATTTCAATTTACAGTTTGTTTATGAAAAATTCAGTGACAGAAAGAAATCATTCTTGTAATTAACACCTATTTCATTGTAAGTACGGAAAAAAAGATTCATGTAGCTGATCGTGTAATGAAACGATGTCTCTTGAAACGATATATCTAGAAGTTTCACTTCTGTATAAGGTCTCATTTTTTGTTTATATTTTGTTGACAACAAAGTAGCCTTTAGCACTTAATGAACTGAATACATCTACTTCCTTTATCCAATCAGGTTATGTACAACCCAACATACGTGAAATAATACTTCAGATTCTATATTTTGTTTTCCGTAAACAGTTTATTCAAAGCTTGTTTTTTACAAAAGTGAGATAATAAACAACGTAATTGCCAGTTCAGTATTTGTGTATTGCTTACCGTTGAAACATTGGAGGAGAAAAATAAGGGTTCCTATTGTGGCGATAGGGTAACCGAACGATTTCAACATTACTAGTTTTCAAAATAGAAATACACTGATTTAAAAAGCAATCTATCAAAACATAATAATTGTTCTGTGTAATTTAATTTTACCATTTTCTAATAGTTTGCAAACAATACCACGTCACCATGAATTCGTTTATAGGAGATTCGAGGCCTTAAAGCCAATTCAGACTAGCCGTTCTCGATTACGATTCACCGGTCCGGTTCGGTTTTCGATTAATCTAGGCTGCTCACACTATCCCGATTCGGTTCTACGATTATTCTCGGTGCGCATGCGCAATTTCGAAATATAATTTGACGTTTGATGTGTAGTTAAACGTCAACAAAAACAAGTGGCTAATCACGTGACTCCAGCAAGCGTTCTCATTGGCTACGGTTGCGAACGGTCCGGTTGAAATTAGAGCTGAACCTAAACGCTCGAACCGATCCGCAATCGGGAACGACTACGCCCTGATTGGTCGAGCTCCCAACCGGACCGGTGAATCGTAACCGAGAACGGCTAGTCTGAATTGGCTTTTATATTGTTGCAGCTCCGCGCGTAAAGCTTTTACAAACCCGTATTGTAATATATTTTCGAGACACGCGTTGCACATTAGGGTTTGTCGAGATCAGTCTCTTTTCTCTCTATCCTTCTTGAATTAAAAACGATTGTCATGTTTTACCTTTCCAATGCCTCCTACGAGCTGTTCACCCGTTTTATAAATAATGATATAATAATTCTCTTCATAATCTATTTATTGACTGGATTACGGTAATCGTGATCCATATTTAAATGTATTAATCTAATAAATAATTAATACTGAATACTATATTAGCATTAGATTGTGCTTAAGTAACCATTCAACCGTGACGTTTCGACTTGTTTGTAACCTAAGTACAGTCGAAGCTATCGGATTACACAAGAGTACGGAAAAAAAAATTCGCTGAATCACATAAATCTACTATAAAAAATAAATAAAAAATCAGACTACGAGAAGTCCCTTTCATTTGATATCAAACACAAATGGATTTTGTGACTTTTTTTTTGCGTTTTGACAATATGGGATCTAGTGTTCGTCGTGAGATTATGACGAATATATTTACATCTTATTTGTGAAAATTCATCCAGCCGTTTGAATGCTACAATGGTACAAATAAAATTTGACGAATACGTTACTCTTCGGTCTTTGCAGTCGGGTAAAAGATAAATTTAACAAAATGATTTTAGACTTTAAATAAGAGTTTGAGCACTATGTTCAGATAATATTGGAATAATTAACAATAGTGATGGTTTACTAATTCATGAATTCATATTTAGCTTCAAAATTACTGTACACAACAATTCGATATAAAAAATTCGAGTAAAACTTCTTTTTTTTAGAATAACTTGCAGTTATTTAAAAAAATAAGCTGTATTACCTTTGTTTTACAACCAGTACTTAAGTGATGTTGACTATATAATATGTGTCAGACAACTGGCTCGTTAATAAACGAATTCAATTTTTGAAGGCCGAAGAATTAATTAAAAATAAAAAAATGTATATACATAATAATAATGATTTGAATCTAAGCAACAATAGGCAAGTGAACGTTTAACAGATTTATATAGGAATTATAACAATTTATTTGAGTTTAATTAACACATAGACTGTTCAAATAACAAATAAATAATTCTACTATAAGGGCAGAAAATACGAACTCGACACAGCTCTAGCTGTATAATAAACAGAAATTAAAGAAGTCGATATATTATTAGGTTCCGTAGCCACTAAAAACCTTTATAATTTCGTCATGTCCGTCAGTCTATCACTCTTCCCTAGCTCTTAAATTTTGCAAGCGATTTAGTTGAAATTTCATAGAAAGATCTTTTTTATAGTTGCTATTCTAACGCTGGATTGCAGAAAGCATTGTTAAAAAAATTGACAGTTTAAAGCCTTTGTCAAACTCTCTAGCATGTAGAACATAAGATTAATCTCACAAAAACGCATGATTAATCTATATAGAAAAGATCGGTTTTCAAGCTAAATTTTGTTTATCATAGATCTCAGCTATTCTTTGTATAAAATCAAGTGGTGTATTATACAAGACTTTTAGAGAAAATCGATATCGGGCTGAAGGCAAATGTTTTTGAACGTTCGGTAGACTAATTATGATTAGGTATTTTACCTACACCGTTCAATAAGAATTTCTTACTTTTCTATAACCTTGAATAAGAATATCTTTGCAAAGTGCAATAACTGTAAAAGATTTTAAAAACCTGATATATATAATCTTAAGATTGCAAATGTCACCCGCTCGACGCAAGCGTGGGGATTGCTTTTTTATTTATTAACTCGTATTTTAATTAATTGCATGTATATTTTTTCTAAACCCTAAACATTTAATTTATATAGACGCAATTTTTTAAATGCGGCCCGTCTTAAAAATTAGGTGTGGTGCTGTAAATAGTAGGTAGTTTTTGAATATCAATTTGGTAACTTTTTTTGACAATATCTTGAATTCTAATTAATTGTTTCGCAACGTCAGCTGTGCTTTGTGTTTTTATTCGCAATT
Source organism: Venustoraphidia nigricollis (assembly GCA_034508555.1). Lineage (NCBI taxonomy): Eukaryota > Metazoa > Arthropoda > Insecta > Raphidioptera > Raphidiidae > Venustoraphidia > Venustoraphidia nigricollis. Next base: position 1,798,932 of record JAVRKA010000047.1, read on the forward strand.
TAGAGACACAAATGGCAAGGGCAAAATAAACCTAAGCCAATGCAAACACACCCTCTTCGGTACAGTGACGGCGCGGTGATTTTTTAAGACCATGGTGAAATCCAAAAATAATCTTTGTTTCAAAATCAACAACAGTCGAATTTGATTTTACGATGACTACAGGAATTCTTCTATAGACAATTTTTCTTTTTGTGGATGTTAATTGGAAACTCGAGGAAATGTATCTGCATATCCATGAGACTGAATTTCAGATAAATTTCACTCAAATGTGAGGCCATTGATCGTCCTCATAATATTTTTTTTAACATTAACTGTTCGTTTGCTGTATTTTTATTACACGATAGTCTTAATTATGGAATGGATATAGAAAAATTGGCGGCGGATTCCAAATCTTGATCACCGCTACTGATTCCGGTGTTACGAATTACAAATTAATCATATTGCGAACATAATAATACATATTATTGTAAAAATTGATTTATAAATTCAACACGGAAGTATCTGTAAAAAGTGCGCTTAAAAAATGTATATTAAAAACAAGAACAATTTCAAATCAAGCTGCATTACCTTTATCTAGCTAGATGTAAAAACGTTACTTCTAATTTTTAAAACAGGAGGAAAACTTGTTTTGCCATCATTTTCTGTGAAAGTTTTCATTCAAAATGACAATGTTTGAACTACTGCAAAGAGTTTTTTCAATAGTCGAGTTTCAGAAAAATCTAATTTGACGATTTTTTAAAATTTTCGTATACCAAAAATTCGCTAACGAAAGTTTGTCTTCTTGAGTTAAAAAATTGAACTTCATGATGCTCAAATAAAAAATCGAATACATTTTTAGTGTGTTAAATCGTGACCACTATAGTAACTTATAATATTAGCCATTTAAAAAATTTTCGTCTGCATGTCTGCTTGTTTTGAAACTCAGAAAGCACTGAATCGATTTAGACCGGAATTTCATTATACCGTTTTTTGTACATTAAGGAATGCATGTTCTACTAAGCAATGATAATTAAGCAGTAAACAAAAATCCAACATTAGCCCTAGCCAACCCTCAGGTATATGTCGCAGGGTAATAATAAAATTCGTTTTTTAATCAAAAACCTATAGGAATTTAAATAAACGCTGGCGAATTTAATTAACTACATACGTTTTATTTTATTATTACCCTGCGACATATTACCTATACATAAATTTGAAAGGAATATTTATGGTTACAAAATAATGTTGGAAATATGTAAGTAGCGATAATTAAAATCAAGACATAAAAACTAAGCGCGCAGTCATAAAGAAACAAAATCAATAGAATAAAATAAGATTATCACCTAAGGTAATACACTTCTGTTTGAAAATATTTACTGTGAAAGTGACAATTTTCTCAGAAAGTAATATAACAAGTAATTATGTATGTTTGTTGTGAAAATATCCCCATAAAATGCATATGCAATACTCCATAAATGGCTCATTTCTGTGGAGATTTCAATGATGCTGCAAGACACGCATATTTTGCATCAAACTATGTACGTACTTAGATGAATTTCCAGGTGTAGACACCTAGAAATTTTAGGTTTACAGTAGGAGTCTCTTTTGTGCCACGTTTTATTCCCGATTTTCAACGTTTGTAGAACAAATCAAAATTAGTTATAAAACTGGGAATACCGGAGAAACGACAGCACCCGCACGTAATTTTGAGTTTAACCATTTTCCGGTTGACATTAAATCCCTACTTTACGAGGCAAGAGTGAGTGGTAAGCACGTGTGACCAGTGGCGTAGACCAATATAGTAATAATTGATGTTGCTGAAACAAGTTTAGGGTGCTTCAGACTTCTTGCCGGCTACTCTTATGTTAAGACAAAGCTCACGTTAAAAACCTACATTAATGTGAACGAATTTTGAGGCAAAATACATTTCCACGTGAGCGATTCCCCAAAGAAAAGTCAGTAATTATACAGTAATTTGGTTAGCTTGAAATATTTTGTACGTGATTTCATTCCATTTCATCAGGTTAATTAGGCGTGACATATTGTCATTTCTAATTTACAATAGCTATGCATCTACAACCGCTACTTTTTATAATGACTGCATTATTATTAATAATCGTATTTACCTGTACTATGCATTTAGTGTATGACGCATACACTATTGGCGTTGGTCTGATGGCGGGACCTAGTGATCATAAAATCTGTTTTACATAATTCCGAACTTGGTACTATTTTTAAAAACGCTAAACTATATATAATATGTTTGTGTGCTGTGTGTGTGTTAGCAAAATAAGTTTTGAATGACTTATCGATTTAAACGAAATTTGGTAGGTACCCATAATGAACTCCATTACTGCAGCTCAAAACCTATTTAAATTGACGGAATTCTTCTAAAATCGCAATATAACCTTTCAGTAAAAATTAAAATGTGCTCCTAAAGTTTTGATAAAAACAGCCGAGTTTTTGAAAACATCAGTTTGCGGATAGTGAATTAGTTACAGAAAGATGAATTTAATTTGTTTTTGATAGACTGATAAAATGAGTGCCGAAAAGTGAAATTGCGAAACATATATCATTTTGAGAGATTTTTTAAAGGGTTAGAGTGGTTAAAAACAAAAAGACCACGTGAAAAAACTCACAATTTTTTTTTAATTTTCTTCAACAAAGACCACTAAAAAACGTTGAGGTTGACGCCAATTAATAAAAGCGCATAGATCAATTAAAAGTTATACTTAATTTAAAATTGACACCAACCCCAGAAGTTTAATATTTTACGCTTTTTGTGGCCTTTTTAAAGGAGGTAAAGTTTATTTTTATTTTCAGGGACTTTGCAATACGTAGTTAGCACGTTATTACCCGCCTTTTTATTTAATATTTTAATACTAAACTAAAAAAACTGCTTTGATTTAAGTACAATTTATGTAAGATCGCCCTAAAGACATCCTAGTTTCTATTAAAAAAACACCCTTTTTTAAGTCAGTTAAAAAAGACTATGCCGATTTAAAAAAAAATTAGAGTAGCAATCTGCAAATATTCTATATAAAATGGTGCCGAAATGTTATGGCAGAGCAAACATAAAATAAAATATTTTATAACTCGGTTAATTATGAGCATTTGCCTAAATATTACAGTTCAAAATATACGTAAATTAGCAAAATGTTTAGCAAATCTGATGGTGTTTAGCATTGCGACCAATGTTTGTATAAATATTATTGTTATTAGGTAATCGTTTGTAGGTCAGTAGTCAAACTGTATTATGCATGAAGTGACTATATAGTTATAAATGTATTATTTGCAACTTGACAGCTGTTGGGCGTAAGGATACTGCGGAAGTATCTACGGCCACGAAATAATAACAATACGCATGCATTATGCGATGGCAGGTCGTTGTTGCGATGGAAACGTAACGGGTTACGTAACTTCGTGTTTGGATAATTAACGATGTCCGAAGATCCGGTTTTTTACATAAATAGGGATTGAAAAAAAATCATGCCTCCTTTTTAACAATACACTTATATACATAAAATCGTAACTGAGGAGTTGATTTTCAGAACTTAACAAATCCTGAATATAAAACAACAAAATACGTACGGTAGAACAGTAGTTTTTAATGAAATGAAATAATATAGAGTTCGATTATGATAAATAATATGATTTTCACACATCCCTACAGACAGTCACTCGTATGAAGAAATAATATGTAATATTAAAATCTGTAATGTCGCCTATTCACCACATGGCATCGAGGTTGTCTGTGTAGTCTTTATATAAATATTGTGATACATATTATGTGAAAGCGTGTTTTGTCATTATACAATCAGTCATTTTAACAACAAATTACGAAGGACCCACAAAAACGTATCCTTAAGAAGACTGAATTCTCTAAACTCTTAAGTAATACTATACTAAAGCTTTGCAGCTTTGCAGTTTAAGCTTTGTACCTATGTTCTTAGAAGGCAAACCACACCATAAGTAACATTTATTTCAATCATCGTTTCATCTGATCGAAAATTATCTATATAGTGCAACCAAACAAAATTTTGTAAAGTTGTACTTGCTGCAAGGTTATAACTTTTGTTAGCTCGTAGAGATGGGAAAAACGGGTCTTTTTAGTGATCTGCATCTTTGAATCTGGATCCCGTATGTGAGCCGGCTCACTGAACCGGTTCAAAAAGAGTCGAGTTCTGAATATGTTACTGCAGTCTGCCACTGAGTTACCTAGTTCACTCAATCATATCACGACCTGTATAGAATCAAGAATGCATAGCCAAACATGTGATGCATGAGTCATTTGAGCTGACAGATGCATCAAAGCAAGAACTGATACGTAAGTCTAAAATGTGCTTCTGGGTGTTAAGTGTTTCACTGAGTTATGTGGATCCGTTGATCCGTCGGCTCAAAAAAAAAGTGAGTCAGCTCTCACGGATCTTCTGTCGGAGTCGGCTCTTTGAACCGGTTCAGATCTGAGTTACCCAACACTATTAGTTCGTCGTTTGAAATCGGTTTTTTCGTTTCCAAGTTCACTTGTTAGTTTGGATAATCCAATGTAGGTGTAATATTCTTAGTAGTTCACAGTTTAGAACACTGGCTGTGAACTTGTCAACATAAACACAAATAAATTTACATAAATCAATCTTAAATCTTATTAGTTACGGACGGTTACTTACGCATGTATAAATCAGACAATAAATACAAGCATGAGTAATCATTATTGTAAATATGTAATCAATAGTTCATATCTCATTGTGTTATTTTCATTCAAGAAAATAATGTTGTAATTACTACTAAGGTACAAACAAGTGTAAGGCCCGGGGGATTCAAGTTGATTTATGATGTTTGGACAGCCTCTGAATATAATTCACGACACAGTGCTATATTGACAAATAGCACTATAATATATGCCGTAAAAATGCTATAAAATGTTTGTAGCGAATATTGTTTTTTGCACACTTTATCATGAGATTACATCGGTTTCCTCAAACCAACGTCTTATGAGTCGAAAGAAAATAGTAGGATACAACGAAACAAGGGCGTACCCAGCGAGGGGCAGGGGGGGGGCAGCTGCCCCCCCCTGGAAGCAAAAAATAAGTCGTTATAAAATTTTGTTGCTGGAATTTTTACAATTCTTGAAATAACTTTACAAATCTACAAATCCAAGAAAAATGATACTAGTATAAGACATGTAACTAGAATAATTTTTTTTTCAAGCAAATAATTGTAATAATTTAGTTGATAAAGCACTGCTATAATTATACATAATTTTCTTAATATTTTGGTTTCATTCACCTTTTCCGTGAAAAAATGTTACAACCTGAACGACCATGGCTTGCCTCCCCCCCCCCCTAGTTTTGATCCTGGGTACGCCCTTGCAACGAAACAAAATAATAGTAGATGAATTTATGTACTTATAGATTATTTTTATTTATTTACAAGATCTACAAGAATTTGCTCAGTGTATAATTTTATAATTTTTTTTTAAGGTTAGGTATAAATTACATTACTAATTGAATGTTGAATAATTATTGGAATAGTGTAAAAAAACGGGAAAAATAGTACTTGTTAAAATATTTCAACTTCTATTAGTTCAGTATTAAACCTCAAAATATCATTAACAAATTGACCCAAATACAAATAGTTTTCGTCCCGAAAATACTTCGTGAAAATACATTTGGCAATTAAAACGTAAGGCAATATCTACACATCTGCTAACACAGATGAAATGTTTTGACTAAAAATCATTTGTTATAAATAAAAAAACCTTTCAAAAATAAAGAATTTTAACCTACTTCTTCATTCCTAATAGTATAACTGTTGATAATTAATTACACAATATTAATTACCCAGTAAATAATCAATCAACTAAAACACTTATGCCTTCTGTTGTCGAGCGTCTACAATTAACAATATCTATCAATCAATCCACTTTTAAGTTCCAATTTTCATACTAGCTACTCGAACTTTTTAACAGTAACGTATTTAAAATGAACGCATACATTATGCAATATTAATAATTATTATTTAAAGTAAGTAAATAAATCATTTTTGAAGGTGTAAAACAAATTTAGAAATGAATATTCATTTAGTTTTTCTCTTCAATGTTAACTGAACGACACAACGTCAGATTATTTCTAGTTGACCAGGTTGACCTAGTTACCATAAAACTTCGCTCGTTTTTTGGTTACTGCTCAACTCCTTTTAATAAAAGCAATAATGTATAGCCAATGTCATTCAGCAGCAAGAAGTGGGCTTTCGTACAATGAAAGAATATTTCAAATCGAGTCAACAGTTCCCGGAACTATTTGCAATAAATAATAATAATAATGCGTTTAACGTCCATTGCTTGACTTTATGTCATAACAGATGCTATTCGCACCATAACTATTTTCCATTTACCGCTTCCCGTTATTTTCTACGTTTTTTTTAAAAACTTCAACTTATGTAATAGCAATGAAGGAAATATAGGAAATTAGGATAGGGTAGGTAATTTCTGAACTAGAAGTGTGATGGGAAATCAGCCATGGCCTCAAATAAGGAACCATTTCGGTATTTATCTCGAATTAATTGAGGGAAGCCTTGGAAAACCTCAATCAAGATGGCCGGTACAGGAATTACCGTTTCTCGGCGAGAGGCAGTAGGAAAAAGTCCCAGCCATATCTGCCCCCGCCGGGATTCGAACCCGGGACCTCCCGAATGCGAGTCTAGTGCTATAACCACTACTATACCCAGATCGGTTACGCGCAGTTATCAAACATACAAACTCCTCTTTGGGAAATTGCTATGGATTGATGTAAACTTTTACGCAATAGGCGGTGGTCTTCTTTAGCCTCTGATTATGTAACGATAAACACGTAGAAGAGATCATAGAATCGGATCATTAATATGTAACATCGATCACCTCTCTATTTTAATGTACGGCATCGTATACAGTCGCCCGAGTTAATATTATTAATTATCTGCTTAATTTAATAATTAAATGTTATTTATGCGCAGAAAATATGTGAGCGCAAATGCTTTAGATATGCTTTATGCAAACAGGGTTGCCAACAGAAAAAATCACAAGAATAAATAAATAACCAGTAGCATTACGCAAAAGCGGGGCCTTTTATGTGTCTACCGACTAGAGATGGGAAAAACGGGTCTTTTTAGTGATCTTTGCATTTGAGTTACCTAGTTCAGTCAATCATATCACGACCTGTATAGAATCAAAAATGCATAGCCAAACATGTGATGCATGAGTCATTTGAGCTGACAGATGCATCAAAGCAAGAACTGATACGTAAGTGTAAAATGTGCTTCTGTGTGTTAAGTGTTTCACTGAGTTATGCGGATTCGTTGATCCGTCGACTCAAAAAATTATGAAAATCGCTAATTGGGCCTAGGTGGGTATTTTACAAACTGGAGGTACTATCTAAGTAGAAATTTCATTGAAACGCATTTCACCATTAGAAACTTTTATCATAAAATTCTAAAGACCCTGTAACATTAACGTATGTTTCACTGATACACTGACCTGCTTTATATTGTGTACACTGCGACGATAAGAAGTATCTATGCATTCTAAATACATTACTACAGCAGATAGTACTACCACATTATTAACATAACTAATGGACTGTCGATACATATTAAATCTTATTTTACTATTGAGTAACTCACACTTACTAATTTCCTAGTAGTACTTTAGTTCTGTAACTAAATATGTAATGATTTAACAGTGATATATTATTTCTGGAGTTGCTTAATATACACGATCCTGTAATGATAATACTGTAGACTGCAGAGTATAGTCTATTCAATGGTTAATAATCTGTACTATTACATGCACATTAAGGTGACTCTTCATCAGCTGTTCAAAATTATGTCTTATTCACCCGCATAACTTCATATTACGAGCATTTGAATGAGTGAGCCTACCAAATGCGTGAGAAACAGTTCAGGAAATCTTAATTTTAATAAAATACGTAAACTACAAACCAAACAGGACTTAAAAAAAATAATTGATCTCCTTCAAGAAATCACGAAAAAGAGGAAAATAATGAAATTTTGAAGCCGGAGTCAATTTAATTACAAAATCTTTTTCACATATACACTTTTATTAAAATGACGCAGACATCAAAATTTCATTATTTTCCTCTTTTTAGTGACTTTTTGAAGGTTAGTATTTCCTTTAAAAAGTTTTTTTCGCATAGGTATTTTTAAAAAGATTTGATAATTGCTCTGTTTGTAAATTGTACAATGCCAATATAGGTAGTTAGCGTGGCGATATAATAATTATTTGTAGACTACAAATTTCGGTTCACAACTTGCAGAGATATCGTGGAACATACATAAAACTGAACCGATTTAAATAAAATTTACGTGAAATCACCCTTAAATAGGAACAGAATTATCAAAATCAGTTCACAAATACTGGAAATATGCATGTATACAAATAAAAAATATGTTTTCCTAAAGTCATTTAAAAAACGGATGAACTGATTTTAAGAAAAATTACATGGTACATATCCGACAACATTCTGAACAAAATGGCGTCGAAATTTTTCAAATCGGTTCAAAATTGGCGGGGTTATCGTGGTGCATCCACAAAGATAATAACAAAAAAAAATACGCTTCGAATTGTATAACCTCTTTTTTTTAAGTCGATTAAAAATGATATAGGTATTGATATATATGTACTGTTTCGGGCTGGACTATAGTAGAGATAGGAAAAACGCGTCTTTTTAGTGATCTGCATCTTTGCATCTGGATCCTGCATGTGAGCCGGCTCACTGAACCGGTTCAAAAAGAGTCGAGTTCTGAATATGTTACTGCAGTCTGCCACTGAGTTACCTAGTTCAGTCAATCATATCACGACCTGTATAGAACCAAAAATGCATAGCCAAACATGTGATGCATGAGTCATTTGAGCTGACAGATGCATTAAAGCACGAACTGATACGTAAGTGTAAAATGTGCTTCTGTGTGTTAAGTGTTTCACTGAGTTATGCGGATCCGTTGATCCGTCGGCTCGAAAAAAAGTGAGTCGGCTCTCAGGGATCTTCTGTCGGAGTCGGCTCTTTGAACCGGTTCAGATCTGAGTTACCCAACTCTAGACTATAATATGGCTACAGAAATAAAGAGTTATCAAAATGCAAATAAAATGCGACAATTCCGGAAAACGAGAGTTTTCCAACAATGCAATGTAAACACAGTTTGTTGGTCGCGCTCATGTTATATATGTTAGTAATATTTCACTTTACAAACTGATCCATTATCTAACAAGAGACTTTATGTGCGCATGCAAAAGAGAATGGACAATTATCTGCAAACACAATTAACTGTATTGTCTCCACAATGCTTCATTTACTGGTTGTTGTTACATAAGCTACCGTATAATTTAACATCAATTCAAAAATATTCTGAAATATTGCATACTCGTAAACAGCAATTAACGCTGCAACTTGTTCGTTACGAAAATAAATGTTTTCAGAAAAATTGCAGACGCGAATATTGCCAATTAAATTTCGAATAATGGTTTTGTTTACTGTACTAGTCTAATGAACGTTTTCTCATAGCCTGGGTACATATACATAACAGCCGGTAACGGCAAGGTATATAACGCGTCTTAAACTACTAAAATATAAATGACAGTAAGACTTCTTAACACTGCTCCGCTTAACGCTGTTTAATTATTTTGCAGTTTCTAAAATAAAAGTTCAGCCGCTATAACGTAAATTATGGATCAGTTTATACAAAATGATTAAAATGTTGATAGAAATTCAAAGGCAAGACGAAGGTGTCATTGATGCAATAGCTTGCTATCAACAACAACTTGCTGAACGAAACAGAAAAAGGCAAACGACATTAGATGACTTCTTCACAAACAACAAAATATGTCAAATGTAGAACCTTCCACATTGCAAACATAATTTCTTACTCGAACTTTTAGTTGATTTTCATTACTGTTTTATGAACAAAAATCGATATTAGCAATAAATAAATCTATAATATTCATGTGATAAAAAGTATTTAACAATAAATGTCACAAAATTAAACAAAAAAAAAACCCAACAGCGTTAAGCGGGGTCTTGCTGTGTCTAGGTTCCATGCAATTAAAATGTCAGAATAAAAAATGCATGATATAAAAATGCCTTAAATGAAAAATAATCCCAAAATACTTGACATCAGCATCAGCGGATACATTAAATTCTTGTCGATAAAATGCTTAGAGGAAGGTGTGTCGAAAAAAGTGTGGTTCGCACCCAAGATTACCCTTCTCTTCAAGAGTTTGATGGGTCTGAATTAATGTAAAGAAATGTATAAAATAACAAAAAATGACAAAGAGTACCAATCACTATGATTATATGTATCTTTAGTAAAATCAGCACAGTCGTTAATTTTTTTTTGTTTGTTCCAGAACATTAATGGAAAAAGGATCATCCGAGCCATGGCAGGATGTGTTATTCGCGGCTACAGGAGAAAGACGCCTCGATGGAACTGCAGTTCGGGACTACTTCAGGCCTTTGGAAGAGTGGCTGAGGAGCGAGAATCTTCGAACTCAAGAGTTCGTTGGATGGAATTACGATGGAGATTATTGCAAACAAAGCTTAGAGACTGCTGGTTTACAAGTTTATGGTGGATTCTATAATGCCGCTCCAACATTAAAGCAAGATTTAACAATTTATGCTATTATTTTAATTAGTTTAATAGTTCTAAATTAAACTTTTTAATTATGTGATTTTTGCTAGTTCACATTAAACTGAATCGCGTCAGGGACACGCACTGAATCGACTCTGTTCAGACCTAGTGTGCGCCGAAAACAAGCAAAAAAAATGTTTTTTCCAAGTGTGTAGACTTTCGCGGCCGGTGTTGTTGTATAACTTCTTGGCTTTTGGGCTTGTACGCCGTGGTCCATTGGTACCTATAGAAATACCAATAAACCACGACGTAAAGTCCGGAAGCCAAGAAGTTTTACAAAAAAAAAAATTAAAAAAAAATTTGGTTTGGTATAGCAAAAATATGGCTTAAATAACACATTTTTTTCTAAAAATTATAGAACAAAATTTGGCCGCGCTCCAGCGGCCCTGAAATACAATTTTTGGAAACTTGTGTTTTTCGATCTGATATATAGTTATGAAAAATTCTTATTATTTAAGAATTTTTATTCAAATCACAGAAAAAATTGGTAAACCTGTTTCATTATTTATCCGCGTTCCAGGCCAAAAACCTAAGTGGTAAAATACTCCGGTAGTGTTCAGCTCGACATGAAACAAACGCCACTTTTAGAAACACGTTAGTTCCGCATGGAACTGATCCAGTGTGTTTCGCGGACCTTCATTTATTTTTGTGGCTCTAAAAAATGTCATGCGGGACCAAATCGAGTCAATTCAAAGCGCGTCCTGCTTAATTGTTATTTTGAAGCGCTTGAGTGTAGTACGCATAATCCCATAAGAATCTGTGCAACATAATTTCATTGCTGTTCTTCAAAGCGTAAGTTTTATACGCAATAAATTGCTACATTGCGCTCCGTTTATTTTAATTTAGAGCAGTTATTTAGATGTAATTTAAGAATTTTTTACGCAATTAGTGTGAATCAATCCTGAAATAATGGATTTAATCAATTAAAAAAGAAATTATGAGCAATTCTGATTTTGCGTAATTTCTTTTTATCTTTATGAAAATATCTAATTAAAATAACATGTTATAAAAATAAACAATTTTATACAATTGAAATGTCATGCACTATAAAGATTATTTTCTAGCTTTTACTCGTCTATTAAAATTTTGCAAAACTAAAATTTTAATATACGTTTACCGAAATATATAATAAATTGCCACATAGTTTCAGAAATCTAAAAATTTCGAAATTTAAAAAACAGTTGAAAACTACTCTCAATGTCTGTATAGGGTGGATGATTTTGTTAGAAATGATTTGTAAACATATCTTTCTTTCTTTTTTGACGAATCCTATACATATTTGAATGTCTTTGGATCAATAAATTCTAATTCTAATTCTATAATTACTAGAGTCCAAAATAAGCTGATATTTTCAGTTGCTTCGAATTTCGATTCTTTATAACCTTCTGTCGTAGTCAAAGCTGATGGTTTAAAAAAAAAATAAATGTCCGACGAACATTTCAAGTTTAAAAGGCAGTCGAGCCTGAAGACAATTATTCAGTCGGACTATTAATAATTACTTTCTGTATTTGTTAATTTTATAAAATTTATGATGTACACAAATTTTAAAATAAAAATTATATAATTGCCTTTTGTGTTTAAAACTTAAAACGAAAAATATGTTATTGTAGATCTGATAATAACTGTATTTTTTTCAAATATAACAGTATTTTTTCAAAAATCTAATTTTTTTATCCTTCGAGAAATAAACTTACGATTTTTTTAAGACATAATTTTTTTCTTACGAAATATAATTAATATTCGTGAAATATATAAACAATTACTCATTAATTGAAAGGTATAGATGCATTACGCTTGTTGAGTAATACATAGTTAATAATATTCATTATTTAAAATAAATTGTAGAACTAACTAGTCTAGCACCTGTGAACATGTGAAAAATTCTAATTTCAAGGTGTCAAAATGTTTATGCAGAAACAGAACAATACATATAAACTAACAGTAATGGAAAATAGTAACTTTTTATAAGCAGCCTACTCTGCTATTAACTATGAGAGAAGCTATGTTGTGCAGTCGTTAACGAAACCGACAAATTGTTACAAGAATACATTTAATTTGTTCGCTCTGCTAGAAATACGCAATTGCGTTGATGTTGAAATTTCCATTTCTTGTTTTTTTAATATTCTTTGTTCATGGAGTTGTCTGTGTGATTTAAATAAAATAATAATCACTTAATAATTAATTCAATATTTCGCTTCGACAAAATCTTCGGTCTGTTTTTGACGTAGGTACCCGAAATCGGACTCTGATCAGAAGTTTTTGTATAAAAAAATTCGAGCTTGTTTTTGGCTTTTCTTAAAAACATTGAAAGCATACGATATCCTCATTCCTAACATGACCAAACGATAGATAGATATTTAAGATTATAGACGCTCGACAACAGAGATTGACTCAGTGAGGTCACACAAGATGAGACGGGCCAATCATTATAAAACGACACTGATAACGATATTTTTAAATTTTCAAAAATATCTTTTTGTGCAAAACCATAGTAACTTTTAATGAAAAAAGATAATTACATGACGTGCAACCATAGCTACTTTCACATACATATTTGCAGAATTGCGTGGACACATATTTGCAGTTTGCAACAGAATGTATCATTTTTTTTCTTTGTATCACAGAATTTAATCTATGTTTGTATTAAATGCAGCGGCGGCTCGTGATCATTTAAGTACAAATGTTAAGAAGTAACAGTAAGAATATAAGATAAAACTCTTTATTCTACTAAAGTTTAACAGTTATAAAATATAATACAAAACTGAATATGTTTTTGTTCTGTTTATATGCGTATATTATACAGAGTCAAAGAAGTAAAGTTTGTTTCTATGTAAATGCTAATCTCAGAAACCACTTAACCGGTTTATAAAATTATTTCAAATGTAACACAAGTCGGAGTCCCGCTTGCACCCTCTGAACTAAAATGATATACGCTAACTAAACTATGAGAGATTCAGTAAAGTGATTTATTATGTAGAGATCGTTGCTTGTCGATTATTTTGCTGCCCATCCAAAATCCACCCAGGCAAAGCCGATTCAGAAAAATAGTAATATATAAACAGAAAGCATAGTGTAACGTCAGAAAGTATCATTAAAAAACAACTTTAAAAAATTAATTGCGAGAGATGTAGACTATGGACACTCGACATCTGAGATCATCTGCATGTGGAGAAACTAATCGGTAATCATAACAGCACTTGCAAGTAAAAAACAGTTTTTATTTTTTTTTTAATTTTTTCGTAATTAAGCTTTGCATAGGTCTACGAAGCTTATTATAAAATTTCAGTGCTGAATAATTATTTCTGTACTGAATTTGATCTGTATAGCGGCAGGGTTAACCAATTCTTATTTCTAGTTCTATAGGAATGTAAAGTGATATTGGTTTCAAGACTTTTATAATTTTCTTTCGCGTGCATCAAGCACATACTAGGGAATTTAACTTTAGTTAAATAAACCAAAAAATACTTGCTTGTTTATGTTTTCTGTAATCAGTTTTGGAAATTCTCAATTAGTACTACGCTTAGAAAACCAGAAGTCTTCAAAATAACAAGACGTCAACATTAATCTTGTGGAAGCCTCTTAATATATATATTGTCTGAATATCATGCGAGTACTTATAAAGTTAAATAGATCTAAAATGTGAATGATTTAATAATATCTTAAGTAAGTGTATACACTAGATTTATTTTTGTTTTATATCCGCCGGGCATTAAATGTCATAAATTAATTATTAACATTATAAAATATCGTTGCTCTATATTTTTTTTTCTTTGTTATGTATGCCAATATCAAGGTTTAATGTCAACTCAACTAATTATAACAAAAAAATATTAAAATTAATTTTGTCATTGACGCGTTCACGATATTTATCTTGTAACCCTCTTACTTTATATAATTCGTATCTTAAATTTATAAAAAAAAATCCAAAGATTATTGTGATGTAAATTCTTTTTAAAATTAATGAGTAATTAAACTTGAAATAGTCATGAAGATGACTGTTTACCAGCTGTTCAATACGCCATCTTTTTCACCCGCAAAGATCTTACCAGCACTTGGATGTGTGCGCGCATGTAAAACGCAATTATGTTTCAGAAATATTTAATTACTACGAAAAAACTTATTCAATTCTTAATAGGTACTAATGCTTCAAAATAAACTAGAATATGTACCGTTGTTCCCATATGACTTTAACTAAGTTTTTACATTTTATTTGATCTAAATAAACGATTTAAAATCAGCTAAAAACGAGAAAATTAGCATAAACTTTACACAAATTTTTGTACAGAAAAAATTAAATTTGAAAAAAAATTATTGAATAAGCCAAATTTGTCAGTATTTTTAATACAAGTTTGTAAAGAAAAAACTTCAAAATGTAAATTTGCCTTCCCGTAATTCGAAATCCCGTGAAGTGCTGTATAAAAATATTGACGAATATCATGTTTTTTTATTCAATTTTTACGGCAAAAATATGTTTTTTGAAATTTTTAAGCAGCAAGACAAATTTTATGAAATTAAATGCCTCATCACACATAGGAAAAAGAGTAATAAAATGCATTTCGCAATGACAGTTCGAAATTTCCTGAGAGTATATTTTATGATCTGAGGGATCAACTTTCAGACCGTTGCCCTTTACACAACTAAATCATAGATGCCAGACTGTGAACGCAAGTTTTGTCACGGAAGTGACGCAAAGCTTCTTTGTTAGCTATATTCAATCCTCGTTGGTAAGCAGTCGTAGTGAGAGCGGTGTCTAGACTTTAGAACTTGAATAGCGTCGTTTTGCTACATTCTGTATATTGTAATTCACTCTTGATGGCAACATGCACCATAAATATCAATAGTATTCAGTTTTATTATTATTTTTTTATTTTTTCTTTATGTACCTACATAAAAATATTTTTGGTGCGATATAATTTATATAACAATCGACGGCATATAAATAGCAATCAACAGTACTTCATTAATATTTTTATAGGTATTTTTTAGCGACAGAACGACAGTTAACGAGTGATAAAAAACAATCATTTAGTTTTATACGGTGTGACTGATAAATCGATGATATCAAAAGTGCATACTGCATATTATGCAACAAAGAACATTCTATAATGGAGAGTTATTGACGAGAGAGATTGTAGATTATAGACGCTCAACAGCTGAGGTTCCATCCTCCTTAAATGGATTCGTTGATATAAATTTCAAATCTCATATAAACCCATTATAAAATCTGGCATGCAAATTTGGATTTCAAATCAAAAATGTTACTGAACTGACTACACCTCAATTAAATTGTCTAAAATTTTGGAAATTAAGTAAAAATTAGTTATATAATAGGAGTCACGTTGGGAAAACTATATATATCTTATGCGTGACTATGTTGTGATTTCTGTGACTGTTAAAATTCGCTGGGTGCTTGTTTTACCTTAATATCACATAGACATAAAATAATAATTAAGGCACTAGAGACTTAATATACTAATATATAATTAGTACTTACTGACATTACGTTACTATAGGTATAAAATCTAGGATTACACCCAAAAATCTTCAAGCGAGCTCTTGATCTAATAAGTTACGGTAAAGTAAGTTGTAAATATGAAATGAAGAAGTTTTGTTTTGCACGAGGTAAACGGTTATTTTTTTCAGTTACCCGGTATATAATATGGCACACACTGACACAAGTTTATAGTTATATCAGTCAAAATCGTTTATGTAATGACTTTGATTGAATTAATCATTCGTTGCGAAGTCACCGTCTCAGCGGAAACGCATACTTCAGTAATGTTGCCAACTACAAGGGTCCCGTCTGTCGACCGCTCGCCATCATATTATTATTGTGATGTGATGAAGGATACAGAGGTGGATTTCACATAAAGATTTAAACATACATTTAAATACTAATTTAAAAAAAATTGAACGATTCCAAAAAAGTCACCAGAATATCTCCAAAAACGATAAAGATTATGTTTCTAGTGCGTGATGACATTTATGTACAATTATGTTAAAAAAGAACGATAGCGAGTTTTTACAGTTGTATGATCGAGCTGGGTAGAGTAGTGGTGACAGCACTAGACTCGCATTCGGGAGGTACCGGGTTCGAATCCCCGCGGGGGCAGATGTGGCTGGGACTTTTTCCTACTGCCTCTCGCCGAGAAACGGTAATTCCTGTACCGGCCATCTTGATTGAGGTTTTCCATGGTTTCCCTCAATTAATTCCAGATAAATATCGAGATGGTTCCTTATTTGAGGCCATAGCCGATTACCTATCAAACTCCTAGTTCAAAAATTGCCTACCTTATCCTAATTTTCTATAATTCCTTCTTATGCACGATTTAAAAACAAAAAATAGTCAACATCCCTATTCTGCAACGCTTTTCTTATAAAGAAATACGCGTGGTCATAATCTGAGATTCTTGTCAAGTTAGATTTTTTTACAATACTTTCTGCAACACAGTATAAGTGATGCAAATGGCGGTGTTGAGAACTTTTTTTAGACTCAACACGTGCCTGGAATGTTCCGATTTAAGGGGTCCTGTTTATAATAAATCACATTAAATATGCAACGTTTATACACAATACCATGAGATGCACTCTCGCATCGTAGCTATACAGTTTTGTGCATCAATTTAATCGCGTTAGTGATTTTTGACAATACTAACTGGCGCTTGTCAACGCGCTTTGTTTAAAAAAAAGTACGCAGTATGTGTTCAAAGATTGTGCCGATAATAGAAGAAGGTTTATGTTCGGACCGTTAATACTTTCCGATTTAAATTGCTCCGGATTTGTAAACCACATGGATAAAATCAACGTGTGAAATATTATTAACTTTAAATTTGAGATACCTTCCAACGTAGAATTATATTAGTACCGGATGTGGCTTATAAGAAGTTGTAAAATAAAAATGCACAAACTGAAGACAACGCCGTTAAAGGAGTCTAGTGCAATAATATTAATAATATAATTAATATATTATGTGACAATGCAAATCTGCTGAATATTACTGATATTTATTTTTCTACTAACCATATTTTATAGAATCTTATGATCAGATTCACGTGAAAAATAAAATATGACGTTAGTAAATTCGTGTCCATATTTTAATGAAGTTGGAATCGTAGGGAATTGGACAGTTTACGAAAGAATTAACTTTGATTAAGTTGAACGTTTCGTTGCTAATTGCAACTTCCTCAGCAACTATATTTAAAAACAAACAACAAAATACAAAAATAGCAAATATAACAATGACAGTTTTATATTTGTAATAAAAATGTTTCTTAAAAAATTATGTCATACCTTATTCCTATAATTCTATTGTTAATTTTGTTGATATTATTATCATCTTGTGGTAAGTTTTTTCTCAAATCAAAGTTAATTCTTTCGTAAACTGTCCAATTCCCTACGATTCCAACTTCATAAAATATTACCATCGTTTTTTTACCTCAATTCTTCAGATATGAAATTATTTATGATTCCTATCATTGCGACTAGAGTACTTGACATTTTCTATTTTTTTAATACTTCTATAAACTTCACTTCAGCCATATATTCCCCAAATCAATCTGCGATTAATTAAATTTTATTGCTCCTATAAAGACCTGAAATGCGAAACACTCGTTGTCGGTAAAAAGAACTCTTACAATTTTTAAAACACAAACCGAAAAACTGACCACTTTGTATCTCAGGAATTTCAACTTTCTGCTCTTGTGTTGTAATATACTATTAATTTCATTTTTTTATATATTTCTGAATTATTATTTAAAGGTATATCAACCAAAAAACAGTTTGAAATGAAAAAGTTAACGTAGCTCCAATGTTAAAAAACTCGTATATCGGGAAATTATATTAAAAAGTGAACAATTTAATGTTGATTAGAGCAATTTCGACAATTTATCGTAATCTAATATCTTCATATAAATAATTTACACATATGGTAAATAGTTTTAAAGGTCAACTCAGTTCTTACGAATGTGTAATTCAGGCGTGTACTTTAAATTATAAAACCACAGAAAAAACGTATCAGCAAAAAATGACAGAGCGAAACACCATAATGTGACAAACATATGAGCATCGGGTCATGACGTCATTGCGGTTAACATCAGTATGCATCTTCAAATTACAGAGTATTTTGTAGAACACAGCATTTCAATAGTGTTTTGTTTTTTAAATATAGTGGAAATTATCTAGAACATCGGTCATAACGATAAATCGGATATAGCAAATATTTCGATTAAACGCAAATACTAATAATAGTGCAAAAATATGTCTGTTGTATCGTTTTTGAAGATTAGTTGTAACCGCAAAGTTGGTTTATGTGTAAATTTTATAGTTAGTTTTAGACATTAGGATAAATGTCAATTTTACCACTTATCGGTACGCCATGCCATTTTAAAGTGTTATTTCGTGATATTAAAAAATAACTGAAACGAATTTCGCGCGCTAAAAATAAATATTATTGATATTATTAATTTTTGTTAAATTAATTATTGTAATGCGAGCGAAATCGCCGGTAAATGCTAATTATATTTTAATAAACAACCAATGGACGTCAGTCAGAAAATTAATATTCAACATTAAAATAAAGTGTTTAGATAATGTAAAGAAATTAGTAATAATTCACTATCAGAATAGTATTCAAAGATAAAAAAAATCAAAGGGATATTATTAAGATTTTTGAAATTACATATACGAAAAAAAAAGAAAAAAATTGTTACTGCAATATAAAATTCGTGAAAGTAAATAGACATACGTAATTGAATAACTAAATTTTCAATTCATTGTTTTTAATAAAAAGATGCTTACGTTGAAAATTATCAATTATTAAAAATAATGTTTGCACAGTAACGTTCTTATAGCGTGTAAATTAAATAATAACCTAGATTTCAGTGATACGTTTTAATAATTATTTCAATGTAGGATTTGTGATACTGCGGAAAATATTTGAAAAACATTTTTATAACAAAAAACTATGAAACGGAAACTCATTGTTCTCTAAAAGTTCAGTGAAATAGATTTCAAATGCAACACAGAAGCGCGTTGTGTTAAAAACTGAAAAAGTGTTAACATTAAAAAACACAATTTTAGTGAAATACTTGATTGTCCGCATTAAAAAAGTGTTAATAATTCTCACGTTAGATTCTAATTGTGTAATTAATTATAAATCTATTAGACGTGTTAATGTGATGTATCTATTCACTTGTGCTACCAGTTTTATAAATAACGGTGATTAATTTTATAAGATACAATGAAACGTGTAATAAGAATTTTATTTATCATTCATAACATTTTGTTTATTAATGGATTTTCTGCTGTGGACTCCGTGTGCCCTGTAGAAGAAAAGTAAGTAATCAGTGGTGCAATTTACATCCGTTGATATTTTATTCAACTTTTCTACCTATAATCTGCCAAAGCCACGATGACCCAAAGTACATAATCGCCCATCGTTTCTACCTTTGTTGGAAGTATGTGTTGAGAGTATCTGCCGTATCAATTACACGGGGTCCCCGGGCCACGGGGGCCCCCAACGTGCGTAAGCAAAAATTAATAAAAACTTCCCAATTTTTTTTTATTTCAGAAATGACAAAAGTCAAAAAAAGCAATTTATTTTTTTCCCGCGTAAAGCATGCGTTCAAAAGTTGGCAACACCCTACATCGGTTATCGCGGGCTGCGGGACTTCCCCGTTTAAATCATTTACTTCAACGGAAGAAGGGCCCCCAAACAAATTTTTATACGGGGCTCCGCTAAGGCATGCTACGCTTCTGGTGCTGAGAAACTTTCAGTTTTTATAAAATAACTAGAATCTTGGTCTATTCGGTAGCGACAGTTTTACTGAAACAAGTCAACAGAAAACAAGGCGAGTGGATCGAAGCTTTCAAGGAATGTGCTGCCTAAGTGATTAGATATAGATTGTCGATTATAGGCGCTCGACAGCTAAGGTCATCACTTATCAGTGTCTTATCGTTAGGGGCATAATACGTATATGCTACCAGCACAGTATAATTCTATTAACTCTGCTACCGGGCTGCTAGTTGTTATATTATCAATAAAATATAAAAGCGTAAATTGGATTGTATTATTACGAATCCATTTCAGTTTAATATTATGTTATCTGATCCTTTCGAAAACTCGATATGGCAGTTTATATGTAAGTTACAACTGTTATTTAGTAGGTATTATTTACTCTACCTGATACAGTTTTTAATAAAGGTTTCCTCTTTATTATACAATTGTTCGAGTACTTCCTCTTCTGCATGGCACGGTTCAGTACTAACACAAGTCTGAATTGAATCAAATGAACTTTTGTGAGTGGTGTAGTATACGCTGTTTGTTTAGGTAAGGTGTTTATATCCATAAAATTATGCACTGATCATAAATTCAATGTCCTGTAACCCAAATTTAATAAAACGATATTATGAAATATGTTAATTCGCTTGAAATTGGTAAATTATAAGTTCATGATCATCTGTCCTTTAACTCAAGTAGAGATGGAAAAAACAGGTCTTTTTAGTGATCTGCATCTTTGCATCTGGATCCCGTATGTGAGCCGGCTCACTGAACCGGTTCAAAAAGAGCCGAGTTCTGAATATGTTACTGCAGTCTGCCACTGAGTTACCTACTTCAGTCAATCATATCACGACCTGTATAGAATCAAGAATGCATAGCCAAACATGTGATGCATGAGTCATTTGAGCTGACAGATGCAACAACGCAAGAACTGATACGTAAGTGTAAAATGTGCTTCTGTGTGTTAAGTGTTTCACTGAGTTATGCGGATCCGTTGATCCGTCGGCTCAAAAAAAGTGAGTCGGCTCTCACGGATCTTCTGTCGGAATCGGCTCTTTGAACCGGTTCAGATCTGAGTTATCCAACTCTAATTTGAGGTCACTGTCAAACGTATTTTTCTCTTGGCTCAGCAGCGAAGGAGGAAACACTTTGTGTGTGAAGAAGAACGCTTGAAAATACGCGAGTAAAACCATTTGAAAATAGATTATGTTGAAAATACCTACATGAGTTGTAAGTACTTGACTCCGAACTGTACATAGATATTTCAAATCACATTTGATCCGCAGTTAGTTAAACTATTACTAAGTGTACTTAGCTCACAATGTAAATAGAGGCTTTTACGCACCCAACATGATACAATTGATATTATAGATAGAAAGTGGTGCAATAAATTTAATTTGAACAAACTGGTCTGTCTATTCGACTGCATCTGTACAATAGAAACAGAGAGGTGTTTGTTTAATTAGATTAAATAATATACCGGGAAGTCCCTGTTGATATTCGTGGAGAATTTTAAGGGACCTCATTTCTACGATCAGTTTTATCTTACCAAAACTGTCATCTGAAAAAAATATTCAGCGGATGAACGTTTATTGGTAAAAATAGGTTTCCCACTGTTACAGGAAAAAAATTAATACACATGCCACCTTCCGGAATCATATGTGAAACTTCCAGTGCGAAATTGAAAGTTTGGAATTTGAATTCCGACGGTGGCATCATGTGTAGTATATAAGATTAACGGCAACAATGCGAATTATAGTAATTCACTAAATATAATGAATTCGTAATGTGGGAAAGAGATTCGGGGTTGAATAAAACAGAGTGTTGACTGGACAGCCTTTATAAGGTATCCGATTAAATAACTTAAATAGTTAATGAATAATTTAGTTCCAATTCTGATTTCAAGCTCCATACATTTGTATAGTTTTTATAAGTAATAATTTGTTCAATGTTAAATCGGTACAAATGTTGTGCATAGCGGAAATTTCAAAGACGTTTACTCTCAACGGAAATGACATTACCTCAACATTTTCCCTGAACATGACTTTCAAATTTGCGATGAGCAAACATCAACAAAAAAAAGGTGTTAGATAAATAACTGTCAAATTTTATTTCTTTATAATACCAGTTACAAAACAGTCTTGTCTTAATGTGAAGAATGCAATAAAAAAACATTAATTGCAGCTGATGTAATGAAAAAGAAGTAAACCCAATTAAATGCAAGTTAGTCAAATAAAGCCAAAAAAAGAACATTATTTGTAACTGTAATATCGTCATGTAATAATTATTAAGGTTATCGTTACAATATTCGGCCAAAATATAACATGCATAGTCCACAAGGTAGGTAGCATGTCAAGCACATTTATAAGTTTTAATATTATCTAGCTAAAAATTTTAATAAAACTGGAAACTTGTCGCGAGTAAAAGCCTGAAAAGGTGAACTCGCATTAAATTTATTTTACAACTTGGCTCGAAAGTAGTGTTGAGTAACTCAGATCTGAACCGGTTCAAAGAGCCGACTCCGACAGAAGATCCGCGAAAGCCGACTCACTTTTTTTTGAGCCGACGGATCAACGGATCCGCATAACTCAGTGAAACACTTAACACACAGAAGCACATTTTACACTTACGTATCAGTTCTTGCTTTGATGCATCTATCAGCTCAAATGACTCATGCATCACATGTTTAGCTATGCATTCTTGATTCTATACAGGTCGTGATATGATTGAGTGAACTAGGTAACTCAGTGGCAGATTGCAGTAACATATTCAGAACTCGTTTTTTTTTAACCGGTTCAGTGAGCCGGCTCACATACGGGATCCAGATGTAAAGATGCAGATCACTAAAAAGACCCGTTTTCCCATCTCTAATTATATGGCGAAGGCATGCCCACTAGCGTAAGTCAATGGTCACTATTTCTATTTTCTGCTTGCAACTTCGTCCTGTTAATTTTGATGTTACAGTGTGCGCGCGCATCTTAAAAATTCAATCTCATCGTTTTTTATAACGCGTCCATTTCCTTTTTTGAAGTCGGTTAAAAAAGTTGTAGGCCGGTTATATGTCCATTAATCAGTTGAAAACTGACATAATAATATGTATAAACGTCCCATGCGTGTGTTTTACGTGCCGCGCAGCATGTAGTAAATAGAGATTTTTGTGAAGAAAGCGAAAGTAAAACAACGGATGCTGCTGGACCACCAGGTGACCAGTCGGTCCACACCGGTGTGTGGAATGATCTCGTTCTGAAAGTAAGGGACAGTATATCGCTGTGGGTCAACGCCGGGTTCGACAGACCACCATCTTGTGCATACCGTAGTGTACTGTTACACACTTCACATATCATCAAATTATGTAATTCATCAGCCGTATTTGTGTGAAAACACAACGTTGACCAGTGGCGCTCAAACATTTAACACAATATAATACTTACTTTTGACTCAATTATTATAGATTTGCAGGAGTAAAGGTTGTTGTACTTTTAGGACAATTCGCACCCGAACATTTCACTCCTGGTCAATTCACCCTCATGAACAATTTGCCCCCGGATATTTTGTCCTATACTACAATAGTTCCTGTTTAAACCGAGCTGGGTAGAGTAGTGGTGACAGCACTAGACTCGCATTCGGGAGGTCCGGGTTCGAATCCCGGCGGGGGCAGATATGGCTGGGACTTTTTCCTACTGCCTCTCGCCGAGAAACGTTAATTCCTGTACCGGCCATCTTTATTGAGGTTTTCCATGGTTTCCCCCAATTAATTCCAGATAAATGTCGAGATGGTTCCTTATTTGAGGCCATGGGCGATTACTTATCAAACTCCTAAAAATTACGTACCTTATCCTAATTTCCTATAATTCCTTCATTCGCCCATTGCTATTACATAAGTTGAAGTTTTAAAAATGTAGAAAAATAACGGGAAGTGTGATAGATGGAAAATAGCAATGGTGCGAATGGCGTCTGTTATGACATAAAGTCGAGAAAGGGACGTTAAATGCATTATTATTATTATTAGTTCCTGTTTAAAATTTAAAAATTTAATCAGTTATTATGATGATGAATTTCGCTTCTGCAAAGAAGCAGAAGAAACTGCGGCATTTCAATAAATTATATTCTATTCTATTCTATTCTATTCTATTCTATATCCTTTGCTCATGTGAGGTGGTTTTTGCCAAAAGGCTGCAACACCTGAACAAGCCTTTCCTAAACTTGAAGAGGTGTAGAGGGCAGCTCCCAACAAAGTTATAAGGTTTATTAAAAGCCGGTTACCGGAATGGGAATAGTACGGGGGGATTCACAAAAGATCTTTTAGGTCGCAGCGATTGAGAGGATTTCGTGCCTTATCGTCCCATTTATAATCTAATCTAATCTATGCTGTATTTTTGACAGCTATGCACAACAAAATAGTGCATCGAATATATGAATTCCTAAATTTTTTGTTAATTTCTTAGTAACTTGCATTGCATATTCTTCAACAATGTACGGCATGTAATCTCCATTTTAACTGCTCATTACATATGGAGAAAGTTATCAATTAACGAGGGCGAATAGTGGGAGGAGAATTATGGGGGGCTAATTGTCCGAAACCCGATAGATGTATATGAATAAAAATTATTGAAATGATTATATTGTTTGCGCAACAAACACACGTAAATTTATGCATCAACTACAAAAAAAAACTCAAAGTTGTTTTCTGTAGGCAGCAATTCAGTGCTTAGAGGTGTCAACTTAGGTTATTTAATTTTTGCAATATAAAAATCACTCTTTTATTTGAATCATTTTAACTTTAACTAAAAAAAAGTCTTACCTTGTCATGCTGCATTCGGGTCTTCATTCTAAAATCAAAATAATATGTTTGTTAATATTGTTTCAAAATTTTGTTTGTATTGTAGGCTAAAACATTAATCGGTAGATAACAAAAAAAATATTACAACTTTACCAAACACTGAACTTTACTTTTAAGTAAAAACGGGTTATTTTTATCAATAAAATTGTACAAAAATTATGAACACTTATGATCTCTGTTGTCGAGCGTCTATAGAATAGAATAATTTGCAGTAAACTTTCAAACACAATTAAATATAATTTTGTTTTGGGGAATAAGTACAATATTGGAGGATTACTGGTATAGGTAACCTCTCCTTTCTCTATGCCTAGCGGCCATATTTATATATGTATCACAAACGATCATCATTTGTTTATTACGTAACGGACAAGCCCGCATATACATTTCTATAACCTGAAATAAATTAGTAAGTGTCTTAAATCAAGGCAGATTAACTAAAAGTAACAGCCTGTTAAAATAAGTACGTCACAGAGGCGATAAATTTTCTGTTGTATAATATTATTTTATGGTTTGTCCAATTAACGCGGCTCAGTAGATGATGTGCACGTAAATTACGAAATAAAAACAGGGTAGGGTGCCGCTCAAGGGCTTTTATTGGCAGACAAAATCATTTAAAGATTTATAGTCTTCATCAAAATTTAATAGGCCATACATCAATAATAAAAGTTTACTCATCAATATTTTCCAAACTGATATTAATTGAAGTATGTAATTACATTTTTATCTCATTTTCCAAAAATGCGTCTTAAAACACATTATGACGCGCTTATTTCAAAGACAACTGAACCGATTTTGAACAAATTAATATGCCGTTGCTGTAATCGTAAACAACACATATTTATTAACGTTGAATGGTTTTTAAATGTGACCAGCAGACATAAAAATTGGAAGCCCTTTAAACGTCGCGTTGCATTGTCAGCTAAAAGAAAAAAAATGAGCATTTGTCTGGGTTTTGAGAATAAATTAACACTTGTTAATTTTATTGAATTATTATTGTAGTGGCAACACTTACTGTTTCGGAGCTAAAAGTGACTAACAGAGTTTTGAGAGTTTGGACTCTTAAAAGTGAGTTGTAACTTAATATGGGCAGCACGTACTTAATCTTCAGGAAATAAAAATTCCCGATGATCTGATTTCAGCATCAAAAGAAGAAGAGTATATTTTTAAATTAAGTAAGTTATGCTATTTCAGGTACAATGTAACAGTCCAAAAACCTGTTAGAAGGACGCACAGAGTACGCCAGTACAACTGGTGTTTGGAGATTCCACCACGTTGTCCTACTGAAAGAATTATGGTAGAAGAAACGTTTGAAACTGAAGTGAGTCAATTTTTAATCTGATTCTTCTCCGTTAAATGACACGTGTAAATAGTAATTAAATAAAAAAAAGGGGACAAGTGCGAGTTGATCTCGCGTTAAGAGGGTTCATACGTTGAATATGTTAACATGTTTTTTTTTAATCTGATCGAATATCCCGACGGACGTTTAAAACGAAAAAGGGACTTTATATATTAGATGTTACACACGAGTTTGTCAAGATATGTCCATGGTATGACGGATACAAGGGTAGTTGGCCCACAATTAATTATTATAGGCAACAGTAATTTTATTTGAATATTTTAATGACAAACTTCGGTATTCGATACTTAATTACCGTATTAAATAACGTAAGTGTATTAATCTTTAATATGTTATAATTCATTTACATAATTTCACGAGTACATTATTTCCTTGTGAATTTGGCAAACGAAGAACTGCATGTTATGTATTAATTGACATTTTAAACTAAGTCAATATATTGAATAATGTTATCACATATTGATCTGTAATGATAAAGCCCTGCCCTGTACAGGGAAGTTCAAAAATATAAATGCATTGCTCTACATTCATATTGTTTTAAATTATTAGGTACTCAAATTTACGCGTATAGAGCAGCACAAAAGACCCTTTTAGACCAAGAGCCCGTGAGTGCCAGACCTTCGTTATTTTCTAAAAGCTGAAAGTTTCTCAGCGTATGCTTCCAACACAGGTATGAACGCTGAGCGACTATGAACTTTGGGTCATCGTAGCTTTCGCAGGTAACTTACGTTATAGTATAAAAATTGAAATTTATACAGGTTACTTGGGGAACCATTGGAAGATGTTTCCCCAGTAGCCAGACAATCTCGACAGTTCTAACCCCTAGTCAGACAAAGATATAGGGTAACTGTAGGTGCGAGTGCATCAATATCTTACTCGCATCTACTCGCGCTCGCACCTACAACCACCCTATATGTTTGTCTGGCTAGGGGTTAGAACTGTCGAAACTGCCTGGCTACTAGGAAACATCTTCTAATGGTTCCCTAAGTAACCTGTATAAAATTCAGTTTTTATACTATAACCTAAGTTACCTACGAAAGTTACGATGACCCAAAGTTCATAGTCGCTCATCGTTTCTACCTATGTTGGAAGTATGCGCTGAGAAACTTTCAGCTTTTATAAAATAACGAAGGTCTGGCACTCACGGGCTCTTGACTATTTGTAAAAGTTGTTATTTGGACAGTGTTTCTGGCTTAGTGTTTTCAATTGTTACTAGTTCCTTTGGAGTGCAGTATACTAGATTTCAAAGTATTTTTTTGTTTAAAAAAAAATTAACAGCTCTCGATAAGTCAAAGTAGACGCTCACTTAACGAAAAGTCCATTCAGTTAGTAGAAGAAAATGATTGATTACAGTGAATTTAAAATATTATAACATTTCTTTAATGAAAATCATTAGAATATATTTCACCTGTCGCAGAAAATTGTACCATCCATTTATTCAGTGTGCCAAGAGCAATACACAGTTACAAGCTCTTTAACTTTCTTCACGACATATGCCTGACATGCTGCCTTCAATATACCATAATATGCATATACATATAATAATCTTATATACCATATTATGCACTACCTTCAGTATTATTATTACACCATGTCATATTATCGATTTATTGGTATGATCGGAGTGAACGGTATTATTCAATTATCAATATAATATGATGTAATTTCGCATTCTACAGCAATTACAGATATGTATGATCAATTGTAATTTTTAACAAAAAAATGAACAGTTAAATACAGTGAAGCCTCATTAGGGTAATTTTCAAATAACGACTAGTTCTCACGTGACAATCATACGTGATACGACATAATATAGTCTTAAGTGTTGAATTTTTGTCGTAACGCTGCCGCTGCGTAGCATCGCTCTTGTAAAAATTGTTTGCATTTGAAAACATGTAAATTTTCGGAGCAGCAAGTTGTCGTCTCGACATATGAGAATTTGTCTTATAAACCAGAATCGAACAAGCATTATATTAAATTCGGCGAAACCATTCAACCGATTTTCTACAATATGTAGAAATTAGAATAGGTAGAGAAAATATTCGTACCGAAATATGTGCATCGACTTTTGTTTAAATCAACTAAATCTGTAATGACTTCTGATGCGAACACATAATATATAAATAGATCTTTCCAAAATTTCAGAATTTCGACCGGATATAAAGAAAAATAGTTTACACTACGCGGGCCGTAGTGATGTAATGTACTATTGTTCACTTTAATTTTTAGATAGAGGAAAAAACACGAGTCGTATTCAAATGTTGTCCTGGTTATATTAAAGATGAACTTACCGGACAGTGCATCAAAAATTGCGAAGAACAGTGCGTTCACGGAACTTGTAATTTCATGGACACATGTATTTGTGATGCCGGCTATCGAGGACAATATTGTGACAAACGTAAGCAAAAAGAAAAATATTTTCTGTATAGCATGATAGCCCAATGAAAAATTTACGATTTTTATTTATTTGTATAGATTCAAGGTCAGGGAATTTATAATACAACAAGGGTAGTTCGCAATTTTTTGCTAGACTATGTTCCAATTTACCTGCCCTACTTGGGCTCTGAAATAAAAGAAATTAGCAAGAAAAATGCAAAAGAAAGTTATGAGACAAAAAATCATAATTGATCGATTGATTGATATATTAGGAAAGAATTATTCGTTGGTAACACGGTGCATCACGGAAGGGAGGCTAGTTAGATATTGGAAATTTGACAATAGGGGTTGTAAACGTCTTAGGGGGAAACCACTTTAAAAACCATAGGGTCGCTGGCGTCTCTGTTTTTACGATTGGACTTAAAAATAAAAAGTGTGAATCATTATCGTTTTTTTCAATTCCAGATTGTGCTGATGGATATTGGGGCCAAAATTGTGGAGAAGTCTGTCAGTGCTTAAATGGCGCATTGTGTGATTTCGAGTCCGGAGAATGTACTTGCACTATAGGCTGGACTGGTGTCAGGTATTGTATAATTTTGACAACATTGGGAAACAATTTTTGGACACGTCTTGCACGAAGAAAAAAAATCTACTTTTTTAAATGACAAAACAGAATAATATTTAAAAAAAAAATTTGTTTTCAGGTGTGATGTGTCGTGTTTAAATTACACCCAAAGCGACGAATGCAAAGACCTGTTTTCTTGTCATAAATTATCTGAAAAATGTAGATCTGACTTTTTATTTTCAAGTACAAACAGCGGTAAGGAAAACCGACTAATTGCTGATAAAACTAATAATTATGATGAACGAAGGTTCAGTTCTCTACCGCCTTTAATTCCAAAAATGGATTATCCCGCGGTAACGCTTTCCGAGCCAATTACAAATAATTATGAACCTAACTCGAACATAGATGAAAAGAAACTGACAACGTCAGATCAGTTAACAATTTACAAAAACACTGATACTTTTGAAAACGCCGAAAATAAAACGACGACGTTCCAGTCTGCTGTAAGCGGCGATTTTAATTCGAATACTTTAAGCATATCCGCAAGTGGCGACGATAGTTTACAGAGTCATCTATCAGTTAAAAAGGAAAGCATATACAGTTATGCACCGTATGTCGTTTCAGCTCTTGGTATAGCAGTGTTTGTTATAATAGCCGTGTTTAGTTTTATACACATCGATCGTTTCCGAAAGAAAAAGAAAATGCAGCCAGCAGATGGCAGCACGCACGATAACATTGATCGCACACCGACTGTTTTATTTACTGCGAATTTCCATACAGCTTTCAGTTCTCCGTTACCTGGTAAGCTATTATTGAACTAAAAGATTGTTAAAATTTAAAAATATTCTGTTATATAAGTTTTTTACGTAACAATAATTTTCTTCAATTGAGATTAACCTCAATGACGTCATTATATACTATAATATGCACATAGTAACACATAATAACGCAGTCAGTTTACGTAGACTCCGTGGCGCAACGGTAGCGCGTCTGACTCCAGATCAGAAGGTTGCGTGTTCAAATCACGTCGGGGTCAAACGGTATTTTTGTTGTTTTTTTTCGATATATTTATCGGTAAAATAATATTTTCTTAAATAATGTTGTTATTATTAATTTGGTTTATTTATATATATTTTTTATTTGCAGCCATACCGCAATTACTTAACCCTTCTTACACGACAAGTTTAAATTGTGGTTCGATAACAAAAGAAAATTGTTTAGATCATGCCAGTGAAGTAACATCTACTTATAGTTTACGAGGTAACCATTTTTTGTCCCATTTTGAAAAAAAAGAGAATTCGCTATGTCTATTTTTTTTTATATTTTTGTTCAGCTATAACTTCTCGAGAAGCTAACAGATTTGAATAAGTTCGACGCCGTTGAGATTCATAATGTTTATGGAATGGCCGCATCTAATTTTTATTTATTAAATCAGTTCAGTAGTTTACTTATAAATTGAAAGCCTAAAAATATTAATTTATTTCAGTAAGTTTTCACTATTGGAAACGGAAAAACATTTTTTAAGCCTACGATTTCTCTAAAGCCTCTAAACCCTGAACCCGATTTTGAAAACAATTCTATGAATTATAATTAATATTATTTATTTTTAATAATAAACTACAAATATGAAATAGTACCAGGTAGCTCTTAATAAAATTAAAAAAAAATAGTTTTCAATTTTTATTGATTTTTTCAGTAATTTCTGCATTATGTAAATTGACCTTTAAAACAATGTTGCTGTCTATAAAATTGGAATAATATGAATTATTTAAATAGTTTTTATAGATAAATATATCTACTCTATAAATTTGTGATAAAAAAAATCATACATTTTCTGCACGCCTATATAGAAAAATTAATCTGATTTGTTTTTACATGAATTAGTATGACCTACAAATTGTGTGTTAGTATGCTATCAGCCTATCATCATTTCCATTTGGCAGCTTAAATATTGGCTGGTTGCCATATTTTGAATTAACCACTATAAACGTTACAGGCAATGAAATCTCGTAATAACAGTAATAGTAAATGGTCTAAATTTAATAAGATTTTTTAAAATATGCTTACCTAGAAAATTACATAATAACAAATCAGTAAATGTAACAATTTGTTTGCCGTCTTAATCAATTCTTCCTAACATAACAATTTATTTGAAGCAATCTATATGGTAGAATTAGTGTATGTCTCAGTTTTTACTTTTGGAAAAATCTGACTGCTAATACACTAAAACGTTAAGAAATACCTTTTTACCCATATTGGAAAATAGTTCAGGGCTTATATTTAGGTACGTTAAAAAATGCGATTTCTTCATGTTTAAAGTTTTCCAAAATTCATAAAACAATTTTTGAATGCTCATAATTTTTAAGACAAAAGAAATAGAGAATTTAATATGCTCATTGGAATCAGCGTATTTTTTTCTACAGAGGTCCTCTGAAAAATATATTAAAGAGAGATTTGATAGTTTGGAATATTAAAAAAAAAATAAGTTTTGATAAAATTCAGTCCTCTCAAAATATTTACAAATCCACGTTCTTGTAGAAAAAGGCTTGCCAATGTAGAAAATGCACACTTCTGTAAAAGCAGATTAAGCAACAGGAAAATATTTTTCTTCGAAAACGGCTTTAATGAGATGGCATTATCTATATTTTTCCTAGAAAGTTAAAGCAACTGAAATATATTTTTTCTCGATTTTAATAAAGTTTTACATATGGATCGCCTAATTATTAATCAGTATGAGTTATGACATAGTTTCTTTCATAAAATATGGGAAGGAGGCAGTATGTTAACCGCTCTTATTACTCAAATTTGAAATTTATAGTTGTGTATATGCCTGCTTTTAAATAAGGGGGAAATTTGTTCGTTTTCTTTTTGTTAAAAATTATAATAAAATCATTTAAATGAAAAATTGTTTCAGAAGTTTACGAGTCTCATTACGATCACCCTCAATCATCGCTATATCGAAACATCGAAGAACATTTGTACGACGAAATTCCGGCCTCCCGAGACCCGAAACCTATCAACAGAATCCAACCAATCGCGTGTGACGAATGTTCAAAAGAGCATCGAATTAATAATGTTGCGAGTGCGCAAGATTTCACAAAACCTGGCAATAAAACCCCGCCAGAAGAATTTAAAATAACGTTTTGAAAAATACACAATTAAGTTAGCAGGAAAGTGGACAATTGATGTAAATTATTAAACCAATGATTAATTTAGCGACGTTTCGGTCATTTATTTGATCTTCATCAGGCATCTATAATTTACATCAATTGTCCACTTTGCTGCTAACTTAATTGTGTATGGTTGAAAAAAAATATGGACGCAACAATTTCCAATGTTTTAAAAAATATTTTCAAGTGTTAGTAATTTATGTGTACTGTTTTATATTAACAAATAATTTAAATCTTGTTCAGATTCTTATGACATTACGTGAACAAGATACAGGGGACGAATCGAGAGATTTATACGGACATTTTGATGTACGTAATATGTATTAACACTAAAATATAATAATTTGTTATCAAAAATTTGAAGTCTTACGAAAAATTGCGATGACAAAATTTCAGCCAATTATATAATTTATAAACACCACCATTGAAATTCACGTTAGTAGCAACGGAAATCATGAAATTTGATGAAAAATACGCTCTGTAATACGTTACCGAATATATTTTTCGTCAATTAAACGATCGTAGTGCACAGGGCAACACCAAAATCGACGAAAAATACACTCTGCAATACATTAGAGAATGTAATTTTCGCCAATTTTAGTGTTTCCGGTGTATAACATTCGTGGATAGCCTGTAATAATTTTCATCTAGCGTGAAGTTTTCAATTTTATTGTAATAAACATTGACTGGTTATATTGTCAACATCTTTAATATATTTTGACGAAATAAGCAACAAAATGGTCTCAACAAATTTAATTTTTAAAAATAACCTGAATAATGATCTTAAAATAGATGTTTAACTTGCAATTAATATTTATTATACACTTATATAGTATTTTTCTTAAGGAACGCTTACAAGTTTTTATTTCAAATACTTTAACTTGCTAGTCGATTGCTATACAGTTTGTATATGTCGTAGGATAATTAAAAAAATTGGATTTTCGCGAAGGTCCGATTATTTCAAATTATCCTACTAAAATAAATTTTGAGCACTTTTTGCTAAAATAAAACTCAAGAATCGTGTTGCGGTTTTCAGTTATTAAAAAAAAAATGTGTAGAGGAAGTAATTTGACTGTTTGAGAACAAATATAATAATCACATTTTTGTAAATCACATTTGTATTTTTATAAACGTTGAATAAAATCTATCTAAACTTTTATATTGTTTTTTTAAGCATATCACTATTTTCTAAGAAATATATCAGTATCTGTTTCCGAATGATAAATAAATAATATGCACAGAATAAAAAAATCTCAACATTTCCGGTTAATGCAAAAATGATAATTGCCAGAAAATTCCTGAAATTGGTTTGTGTCATAAATACTCTGTGATTTGTGTTAAAGATTAACATTAAATTAAAATAACACGCTTTTAGGAACTACAAAATGCAAAATAATTTGACAACAAAATTAGCTTTACTGTAAAAAGCGGTTAGCGCTTATAATTATAAACGTAGAATGAAAATTTAAGTAGATAGCACTTCACGATTTTTACATGAAAGCTAATTTTGTTGTCAAATTATTTTACATTTTTAGTCCATAAAAGCGTGTTGTTTTAGTTTTTAATACTCTAATTTTAATTACAAGACTAAAAAACAAATTGCATTTAACTATGAGGTAGGCAACTCAACGTACGTCATTGTACAGCGTGTTAGCTTGCTTGTTGTAATTTTTCCAGTTTTTTTATCCTGAAGGTCCTAGTCAGGATAATGGGACAAACTTATTAAATTATTGTATTGTCGTCGATTCTTGATAAGTGTGCAAAGTTTCGGTTTATTTTGGTGTTTTGAAGTAGGTGAATTTCACGTTCAAAGATTCCAAATAGACACATATACAAGGTGAAGCTAACAAAAGCGTATTAAATATAAGAACAGAGGTGACGTAAACATGGTTATTGTACCTTGAACACTCCTTGAACTATCAATGATTCCTTATTAAGTTTTGTAAAGTTTACGGAGAAAAAATGTTCCATAAAAAAGACAGTACACTACGTCACTACCCCAAAAACAATTGATTTTAAAATTAGAAGCTCGACTCGCGTTTTTTATTTTGTTCTTGAAAAACGAATACTAAATTAATAAAAAAAGTAAATGAGGCATTTTTGTTACATATAAAACAACAATTTAAAGACCACACACACTTGTCAAGCATGGACCAGCACAACCACCACTGCAGAAATCTGCAACCTGCACGATGTCGTGCACTAGACCAGTACAAACAAGCACAAATCAGCAAATTTTACTGCAGGTTTCGTGATGTGTGGTAGAAACTTTGCAGTTTTCAAGTAGTTTTATCAACGAAAAATAATGAAAACAGCACATCACTAGCACAACAGGTCGGTCCAGCACGGCTAGATAGAAACTGCAAGCAGGTACCAATTTAATGTACGCTACTTCATTATATGGGTATCTTCACGAACAGGCATTTCTGCTCCGTGCTGTGCTAGTCGTGCTTGACAAGTGTGCGCGATCTTTATATGTATTATATGTATACATATAAATGGGCCAGTTGTGTACAAACCAATTAACAACGAAATACAAAAGCACTGGTTCATACAGAGTTTACTTTTCTATTCCGACAGACACAATAATTTTCTTAAAATGGAGACTTATTTTTCTGTTCGTTCTGTGTAAAAGAAACAACATAATATGCACGAATAGACACCTACGACCTACGTGTTTGTCAATATTAATAAAATATAACTTAAAACAAACAACGTTGAGTCTCTATTATTTAAAACAGTCGAAATCTTGCCGTGAAAGTGTATAAGCTGTAAATTTTAAACAAAATTTTATCTTACTAAATAAAAATTATAACGACACGTTTTTAAAACACAATGTGATATTGTTATTTTAAATGTATTACGACTGTGAAACGAATTTTGATTAAAATACACCCGCCGTCAGGTCCAAGCTCACTCATTTCTCATTTTCTTAATGTTTGTATTGTTGTCGACCGTCTATAGACATTGTAGATTATAATTTACAATATCTATCTCAATGCTTGTTGTTACATTCCATATGCTGGAATTTTGGGAACTATTTTTTTAGAAAGTCGTGTTCATGGCTTGTATTTGAAAACCGGTGATTTCGCTGCCTTTTTGCTTACAAAACGTGAAGCTTTTTATTCAGCCAAGGTCATTCTCTGATAAATATCAAACACTAAATGAAAATTTGATCTCAGTCGGATCATACGCTTTTGAATTAACAAGTAAACTGGCAACAGACAACATTTTTGAAAATGACTAATTTAGTTTTGGTATCCTGTAAAATCTATATCGAATTCGCTATAAACTATGTTACGATTTTATTTATATATGTTGGTCCAAGAGCTTGTGGCCAAAATTATAAAAATCTGATGTAAAAGACAGTTAGCAAGTTAGCGGTCGAGACATTTGGCAGTCGGTATAAGTTTGAAATTTCTACCGACTGTTGGCTAGATCAGTCCTATCAAACTCTGATTGCTTTTCATAAATTATAATCAATAAATAATTCTATGTCCAGGCTTTACAAAGCTCTACACCTTTTTAAGTTATCCCGCGTCAACGGTTCCGACAGCTAATCCCCAATATTTCTTGTAATTTTTTTTCACAAGCCTTTCACTTTGGACTAATATTATGTCGGTAAAATTTCATCTCAACTATTTCTACAATGCACTTTAACCGCGAACAAAACAAAACTCACTTAGAACATTTTGGGTAAATATATTTAACAATATCGGTTAGTATCAAGTAATTCCTAAAACGATGACAAAAAATAATGATAATAGTTGTGACAAAAAAAACAAAAATTATCTAATCCTCCGTATCCTTCCTGCAAATGTCTTGTTGAATGAATGTTTTAGAAAGATTAAAAAATAGTGCATAATTCATAAAACACTCGACAACATTGTACATATCATACGAAATAAATTGTGTTAAAATGGCGTTCTTGTTACTTTGCATTGTTTCAACTACATTTTTAATTGAAAATATGTTAGTTAGTGGACATCCAACTACTGATAGTACTATAAAAAATGTAACAGCAAAAGTCGGGATCTGTGAAATTGAAGTACCGTAAGTTATAGCTGATAATTCGTCTTATTAGTTATAATTTTACGAATGTGAAATTATTATTTTTTTCAAATATCGATTGTATTGTATTTCAGAGTTGCGCAAATTCTAAACATAACTGATACGAAAATTATTCTACCACGTGGAAATGGAGTAAGTAATCAAAATTAGTAAATTTTAAATAACAAAAAATAGAACATATTTATATTTGAGAAACAGATCAATATATTTTAAATAAAAAAAAAACATTTTAAAAACGATGGTTTGCTTTTGCACTAAAAGGTAGAAATAATAATTAATTCTATAAACAATTGATTTATGTATTATCATACAAAATTGCAACTCAATAGGTTAGCCGGTTAGCGGAAAATGGATCAAAATTCAATATTTGAATTTGATCAGACGTGACTTCGAACTTAAGAAAACCTTTGCAAAATTGTTGAATTTGATCTCAAAACAACAAAGAAACACGGACAGATAAACAATAATTTTGTAAAATTACAATTTGGGGTCTCGTTGCTATTTTCAAATCTCTTTATAGACAAAGGAAGGCTACAGTCGAATTGAAGTTTGCTGTAAGGGCTATAAGCGTCATCCTCAAATCTTCAGACGTTGCGAGCCTCAATGCCTAGGCGATTGCGTTAATGGCAAGTGTGTCGCCCCAAACACATGCGTGTGTCCTTCAGGATTTGTTAAAGATCTGGGAGGCAACTGCCAACCAACATGTCCGACTGGATGCTTGAATGGTGTTTGCATCAAGGGTAAAAACTACGAATGCTCGTGCAATCTTGGATTTATGCCTGATCATACAGGTAAAGATTTTCCAATTTGAATTATTCATCAATTTTTCAATAAATATAATATATTGCCTAAATTAAAAACTGGCTACACACAAGTCAAACGGAAACGGAAAATGGAACCATATACGACATTCGACATGTTCCAAAATGCCTTTTCAAAATAATTAGAAAAACACTATTATAAAATACCTAGACAAAACTTCCATTGATACCAATCAAATATGCACAAAATTGCGTACAATTCCAAAGCTACTAATCCGATTGAAACCAAACTGGATATTTACGTTTTGAAATAGGCAATTTTTCAATCCTATCACTAAACATAGACCAAGGAAGTAAAAATTGAAAAAAGGATATAATATAAATTGATTTTATTTTGTTTGCTAGGTCACATCTGTGTACCAATTTGTTCCAAAGGATGTGGAAATGGTAATTGTACTGCACCAGAAACATGCGTTTGCAGCGAAGGCTTCGTCCCAAACAAAAATGGTCAATGTGACTTTTATTGCGAAGGAGGCTGCGAAGGAAAAGGAGAATGTATCGGTCCCAATAAGTGTGCCTGCAAAGAAGGTGATTTGAATTTTATTACAATTTTTCATCCCAATTAACAAAACCACACAATTAAATTGAAATTGGTATAGTTTAAAAGCAAGCTTCCGACCCCTTTCCAATGATGTGTTTGTTGAAGTAATTTGTTAACTAAATTTAAAAATATCTTAATTTGGTTAGCTCTAAATCAATCAGCGAAATAAGGCAAGGTTTTCAAAAACAATGACATGTGTATCGCAAACTTCGCAAAACTTTTTCATCGATTTAAAAACATTGCATCACATAAATAAATATTATTTCTGTTTTTAAGTATTTGATAAAATTACGTATATTTCAGTTTCTTCAAAATTTCTCAATTTTTCAAATAACCGGGTACAAACTAAAGGATCATGAATCACACTACAGATCCTGCAGGCGAAAAATGTCCCGGAATAATAACTTTAAAAATGTATATAAGTTATGTAATCTTTTATACGTAACAAAAACTTTTTCAAAAAATTTGCATCTAGAATGTGTAGTGTGATTCTTGGTTTTTCATTCACTCATAAAACAGCATCGGGAGAGCTACATACATTTATAGGCAAAGGGAAAGGATTTGCTCTTAATATGAATATTTTTAATTTTAGGCTACATTCTTAAAAATGGTATCTGTGAGCCTCTCTGCCCCAGCGGATGTCCCAACGGCATTTGCGCTCAGCCCAACGTCTGCACATGTCTCCCGGGATACACTTTAGACAAATCAGGGACAAAATGCATTCCGCACTGCGACCAGACATGTTTGAATGGCGACTGCGTAGGGCCGAACCAATGTGTCTGCAAAAAGGGTTACATTCAAGACCCTTACACGTACTACAAATGCGTAGCTCATTGTCCCGACGGATGCGTTAATGGGGTTTGTTCCGGACCTAATTTTTGTATCTGTAATCCAGGATTTATAAAACCACCAGGAGCACCCCAAAGCAACACGTGCATCCCGACGAAAAGCAAAAGATCTATCATTCGATACGATCTCATTCCTAGATCCATGTATCTTCACAAGTAAATATCTCTGAATTAGAAATTAGATTAGTGCTGGAATGTACTTATAAATAATGTCTATTTGAACAGTTAATAGCAAACATTGTTTTTGGTTCAATTTATAATATAGACTCCATTACAAACGCTTATAACCTTTATTTTATCTGGCTTGCCATTTGTCACTTCACCTTAGTATTATTTCGTCTATTTTTGGCACATGAGATAAAATATAAATTAATAGACCTCATTTTGAACAAAAGTACCTACATTTTCATTATATTTTTATTGTACACAATTCCTTCGACTTCGGTAGAAAAAAAACCGAAATTAGGCTTTGGTAGTTAGAAACACCGTAGGCCGATTTTGATACACGTGAAGTTTTTACTCCAGAATCATTAAAAATTATGATTACGAAAAAAAATAATCACGACCACGATCAGTATGCTTGAAAACGTTCCGTTAAAAATATTAATTAATTGCAGATTATAGTTATAAGTAATTATAGTAAAATCTTTAAATGTTGATTAAAAATAAATATACTTATATAATATTACAAATATTTTAGAGGAATTAGGATCAATGAAATTAAAAGACAAATTATTATTTCACAACGTTTCGTATTAAATTAATACTTCATCAGGTGATCTTAATTAATTGTCTTAATAACTAGATTTAATTCGATTATCTTGTTATACTATTTTAAGATATCATAACAAATCAAAATTTTAAGTAGTAATAACTACTTAAAATTTTGATTTGTTATGATATCTTAAAATAGTATAACAAGATAATCGAATTAAATCTAGTTATTAAGACAATTAATTAAGATCACCTGATGAAGTATTAATTTATTACGAAACGTTGTGAAATAATAATTTGTCTTTTAATTTCATTGATCCTAATTCCTCTAAAATATTTATAATATTATTAACATAAAAAGGATCTGATATATACATTATACTTATATAGTTTACTAAAAAATAAAGTTACATTTTTTCGCTATTTGTTTTTCATGTTCTTCCTAATATCCTAATTCCTAATCACTTTAAAAACTATTTTTTAATATCCAAAACCGCATTTAAAATATCTTTTTGAATTAATTCATCCTCTATTAAAAATTAATCGACGGCATAATTGCTGATTCGATGTCTAATCACAAGGTTTCGAAAAAAAGCTCTTCTAATTATTACATCAAATAAAAGTTGAATTTTATTTTTCAATATTTTAGATATATTCAGACGATGTTTAAGTCCCACTTCTCAAATTTTGATCTTGGAAATTTTTATTTTAATTCAAATAATAACAAATACAAAATTCATTTATCAAACGCTTCCAATTTTTATTACATTGTTCAATTAATTATTGAATGATGAAAAAATTGAGATCTGATTTACAAAAAATTATGAAGAGATAAATGAAAATGACCTAAGTAAAAATGAAATAAGAAAGTACCAAATGTCAAATGAAATAAATATGAATCAGAAGAATCAGACACTTTTATTTCATAATTTTGGATGATTTAGAAACGTAATCAAAAGACGGGCAGTTTAAAACTTTATCATATCCTGTTATGAATAAGGCAATGCATCGTGCAAGCCAAACAGAAACAAACATAGCATAATAATTAAGTATAGTGCGATAGTGATATACAAAAATGTGTAATGCCAAATTACTTGTAATATTAATAATCAGTTGGTTTATATTCATTCCAATTAATATAGAAGGACTTTTCTGTAAAAAAGGGTAAGTTTAAAATATCTTTATCTGATTTCATTATAAAATTTAATTTGAAATTAGCTTTGCTCGCATTGCAATAAATTGTAGTCTCAAAAAATACAAAAATGAACCATTTTTTTATGGTTAATTATTTTGTTTGTTATTAACCTAATAATCAGCAATCTTCTTTGTTCGTTCGTATCACAAGCGACCTTGTGCCTCATTTTTTTCCAATAATCGAATATGGAAAAATTAATATTAAAGTATAAAAAAAAATAATTTTTTTTATCAGTCAAATAATTGAATAGCTTCTCACTAAGAGAAGTATGCAAGAGATTTAAATTTACAAATCGCAACGAAATTATGACATCATTGTTTATTTTAGATACAAGAGAAGTGCAACTAACGGTTTTAAATGTATACCTAAATGTAAAAAAACGTGTATTAATGGAAAATGCACAGCTCCTGATACTTGTACATGTGACAAAGGCTTTGTGCTTGATCGACGAAATCTTTATAAATGTAATCCAAAATGCACTCAACAATGCCAGAATGGATTTTGTTCGGCTCCTGAAAAATGTACCTGTAACCGTGGTTTCATAGTAGATTTAAAAAATAATTACAAGTGTCTTCCGAAATGTTCTCAACCATGCCAAAATGGCTTTTGTTCGAATCCTGAAAAATGTACGTGCAACAGTGGTTTCATAGTAGATCCAAAAAATCGTTACAAGTGTCTTCCAAAATGTTCTAAACCATGCCAAAATGGCTTTTGTTCGAATCCTGAAAAATGTACGTGCAACAGTGGTTTCATAGTAGATACAAAAAATCGTTACAAATGTCTTCCAAAATGTTCTCAATCGTGTCAAAATGGTAATTGTACTGCGCCTGAAACATGCACTTGTGCCAGTGGTTTTGTACTAGATCCAAAGAATGGTTATAAGTGCCTTCCAAAATGTTCTAAACAATGTCAAAATGGTAATTGTTCTGCGCCAGAAATATGCACTTGTGACAATGGTTTTATAATCGATCCAAAGAATCAATACAAATGCTTTCCAAAATGTACTGTATCATGTCAAAACGGTAATTGTACTGCTCCTGAAACATGCACTTGTGACAATGGTTTTGTATTAGATTCAAAGAACCCATACAAGTGTCTTCCAAAATGTTCTCAACCATGTGAAAATGGTAATTGTACTGCCCCTGAAATATGCAGTTGTGACAGTGGTTTTGTACTAGATCCAAAGAATCGATATAAATGCCTTCCAAAATGTTCCCAACCATGTCAAAATGGTAATTGTACTGCCCCTGAAATATGTAGTTGTGACAGTGGTTTTGTACTAGACCCAAAGAATCAATATAAGTGCCTTCCAAAATGTTCTAAACAATGTCAAAATGGTAATTGTACTGCACCTGAAATATGCACTTGTGACAATGGTTTTGTAGTAGATTTAAAGAATCGATATAAGTGCCTTCCAAAATGTTCTAAACAATGTCAAAATGGTAATTGTACTGCCCCTGAAATATGTAGTTGTGACAGTGGTTTTGTACTAGACCCAAAGAATCAATATAAGTGCCTTCCAAAATGTTCTAAACAATGTCAAAATGGTAATTGTACTGCACCTGAAATATGCACTTGTGACAATGGTTTTGTAGTAGATTTAAAGAATCGATATAAGTGCCTTCCAAAATGTTCTAAACAATGTCAAAATGGTAATTGTACTGCACCTGAAACATGTACTTGTGACAATGGTTTTGTACTAGATCCAAAAAATCAATATAAGTGCCTTCCAAAATGTTCTAAACAATGTCAAAATGGTAATTGTACAGCGCCTGAAATATGCAGTTGTAACAATGGTTTTGTACTAGATCCAAAAAATCAATATAAGTGCCTTCCGAAATGTTCTCGACCATGTCAAAATGGAAATTGTACTGCTCCTGAAACATGCACTTGTGACAATGGTTTTGTATTAGATTCAAAGAACCCATACAAGTGTCTTCCAAAATGTTCTCAACCATGTGAAAATGGTAATTGTACTGCCCCTGAAATATGCAGTTGTGACAGTGGTTTTGTACTAGATCCAAAGAATCGATATAAATGCCTTCCAAAATGTTCCCAACCATGTCAAAATGGTAATTGTACTGCCCCTGAAATATGTAGTTGTGACAGTGGTTTTGTACTAGACCCAAAGAATCAATATAAGTGCCTTCCAAAATGTTCTAAACAATGTCAAAATGGTAATTGTACTGCACCTGAAATATGCACTTGTGACAATGGTTTTGTAGTAGATTTAAAGAATCGATATAAGTGCCTTCCAAAATGTTCTAAACAATGTCAAAATGGTAATTGTACTGCCCCTGAAATATGTAGTTGTGACAGTGGTTTTGTACTAGA
This sequence comes from Venustoraphidia nigricollis, assembly GCA_034508555.1. Lineage (NCBI taxonomy): Eukaryota > Metazoa > Arthropoda > Insecta > Raphidioptera > Raphidiidae > Venustoraphidia > Venustoraphidia nigricollis. The sequence continues at coordinate 1,842,198 of JAVRKA010000047.1, forward strand.
CCCAAAGAATCAATATAAGTGCCTTCCAAAATGTTCTAAACAATGTCAAAATGGTAATTGTACTGCACCTGAAATATGCACTTGTGACAATGGTTTTGTAGTAGATTTAAAGAATCGATATAAGTGCCTTCCAAAATGTTCTAAACAATGTCAAAATGGTAATTGTACTGCACCTGAAACATGTACTTGTGACAATGGTTTTGTACTAGATCCAAAAAATCAATATAAGTGCCTTCCAAAATGTTCTAAACAATGTCAAAATGGTAATTGTACAGCGCCTGAAATATGCAGTTGTAACAATGGTTTTGTACTAGATCCAAAAAATCAATATAAGTGCCTTCCGAAATGTTCTCGACCATGTCAAAATGGAAATTGTACTGCTCCTGAAACATGCACTTGTGACAATGGTTTTGTATTAGATTCAAAGAACCCATACAAGTGTCTTCCAAAATGTTCTCAACCATGTGAAAATGGTAATTGTACTGCCCCTGAAATATGCAGTTGTGACAGTGGTTTTGTACTAGATCCAAAGAATCGATATAAATGCCTTCCAAAATGTTCCCAACCATGTCAAAATGGTAATTGTACTGCCCCTGAAATATGTAGTTGTGACAGTGGTTTTGTACTAGACCCAAAGAATCAATATAAGTGCCTTCCAAAATGTTATAAACAATGTCAAAATGGTAATTGTACTGCACCTGAAATATGCACTTGTGACAATGGTTTTGTAGTAGATTTAAAGAATCGATATAAGTGCCTTCCAAAATGTTCTAAACAATGTCAAAATGGTAATTGTACTGCACCTGAAATATGCACTTGTGACAATGGTTTTGTAGTAGATTTAAAGAATCGATATAAGTGCCTTCCAAAATGTTCTAAACAATGTCAAAATGGTAATTGTACTGCACCTGAAATATGCACTTGTGACAATGGTTTTGTAGTAGATTTAAAGAATCGATATAAGTGCCTTCCAAAATGTTCTAAACAATGTCAAAATGGTAATTGTACTGCACCTGAAATATGCACTTGTGACAATGGTTTTGTAGTAGATTTAAAGAATCGATATAAGTGCCTTCCAAAATGTTCTAAACAATGTCAAAATGGTAATTGTACTGCACCTGAAATATGCACTTGTGACAATGGTTTTGTAGTAGATTTAAAGAATCGATATAAGTGCCTTCCAAAATGTTCTAAACAATGTCAAAATGGTAATTGTACTGCGCCTGAAATATGCAGTTGTAACAATGGTTTTGTACTAGATCCAAAAAATCAATATAAGTGCCTTCCAAAATGTTCGCGACCATGTCAAAATGGTAATTGTACTGCGCCTGAAACATGCACTTGTGCCAGTGGTTTTGTACTAGATCCAAAGAATCGATATAAGTGCCTTCCAAAATGTTCACATCCATGTCAAAATGGTAATTGTACTGCGCCTGAAATATGCAGTTGTAACAATGGTTTTGTACTAGATCCAAAGAATCAATACAAGTGCCTTCCAAAATGTTCTAAACAATGTCAAAACGGTAATTGTTCTGCACCAGAAATATGCACTTGTGACACAGGATTCGTATTAGATTTAAAGAATCAATACAAGTGTCTTCCAAAATGTTCGCAAAAATGCGAAAATGGTTTTTGTTCAGCTTCTGAAAATTGCACTTGTAACAATGGTTTCATAGTAGAGCCGACAAATCCATACAAGTGTCTTCCAAAATGTTCTGAACAATGCGAAAATGGCTTTTGTTCGGCTCCTGAAACATGCGCTTGCAATATGGGATTTACACGTTACTCTGGAAATAATTTTGTCTGCATTCCGAAGTGTGACCATCCATGTATCAACGGAACATGTAGTGAACCCGAGATATGCTCTTGCAATGAAGGATATATAGCGAGTTTTTCAAATAATTTTACGTGCGTTCCAAAATGTTCCAAGCAATGTACAAACGGACAATGTATAGAACCAGAAAAATGCAGTTGTAATAAAGGTTACATCTCCGATATCTCCAACCCTAATAACTGTAATCCAAAATGCACACATCCTTGCTTGAATGGAACCTGTATCGAAGGCGATAGATGTTTATGCAATCAAGGATTTCAGTTAAATGAAGATAATAACTGCTACCCTGTTTGCAACCAGAACTGCACAAATGGGAATTGCATTTCACCGAACACTTGTTTTTGTTACAATGGTTACGAATTATCCAATGGTTATTGCATTAAAACAAATGAAGATTACAGCAATTGCGATACAAACTGTAATGTACTGGCAGTTATTTTACAAAGCAGGTATGGAAATTCTCAAAGTGTACTTATTACCTACCATATATTTTTGTTTCTTTAATTTTTTGTGTTTTATTTTCCTATGCACAGAGAAGTGCTAGGATTTTTATTGTTTACCGAATTAGTGTTCATTTTCTCTGAATACGAAAAAAATGTTTTTTGATCTGTCCGATATCGCATCTACACCCGAAACTACAGGACTGATTTTCAAAACGGTTATACCTCGAGGTGAACTCTCAAAATCGGCCGTTGTTCAAACGGAACTCTCTAAAAATTAGTTAATATTTTTCCCCGAAAAAGGGTTTAGCAATTTTAGCTCAATTTTACACACAAATACTATGGTAGTTCAAGTAATAGAAGGCAGAACTATGACCTCTTAAAAAATGTAAGGAGGGAGGCTACACTAGACTGAGCTGTGTCAGATTGCTTTTTAAAAGATTTTAATACATTGACAAGAAATTAAACATTCCCTGTTTATTATAGCTTTACCAGTGTTGTAAACTAAATGTTTCTTTTTAGATGGACATGGAGTTTTCTAGGAGTAATCGGTTTGTTAATAATACTAACTATATCAATGGTGATAGCATCTACTACATGCTTTAATACAGAAAACTTTCCAGCAAAAGAAAATTCTTTAAGTAAGTAATTCACGGTGATAAAAATGAAACAAACAACAATATATTTATTTCTTTTTTTTCAGGTGACCCAATATTTATTGTATCATCCAACATCGCACAATTTGGGAAAATAATTGACATACAAGATACTAACGTTTAATTCGACAGATTTTCTCAAACGAAATTTATTGTTAAATTATTTATATTATTTATACTGCAATATAGTTATTATCACAATTTTGAAAAAAGTAGTTATATAATTTTTGAACCGGCATTCTCCTATAAAACAAACAGTGCAGAAAAATATTAACATAATTTTGTTCGCCATAGTTTAAAAATCGAATATTTAATTAAGAGTTAATTATCATCATTGGAAGAACACACGTTGAAGAATAAACTTCCGCGGTATAGGATCGATTGGAAAGCAAATTAAATTTTCATTTTATTACCACGTTTCAAATGTTGTCAATATTTATCAGTATTTGTTGTATAAAATTGTTAAGGATAAATTAAATTAAATGGATGAGTTGTTAAGGATGTAAGGTTTAAAATTTTTGTCCCACTGCACTTAGCGAAACAATTGCTATAAAGTTTTGACAGTAATAATAATAAAACGTCCAAATCTATTATGAATTTAATATACCAGAATATAATGAACATGACACTTTTTTACTATAAACTATTGTTAAATGAGATAAAAATTAATAAAAACTATAAAGGAATCAGTTTGTCACTAATTTCACGAATAGCGCCATTCCGGTATATTTCCTCTACCGGTATAATTTCCTCTAATTAATTTAATATAAATAAAAAATCATTGTAATTTTATTTGGACGGGATGTATATCTTTCCATTTTAAATTAAAGAGAAAGTGAGTTTTTTACTTTAGAGTTTTTTGTTAGTTTTTACAATATTCAACGTATTATGGAGTTGGAGATAGGTGCAGTAATTAGGTTACATAAACATTTACAAAAATTCAAGTATGTACAGTAAATCTCCTTTAAGTGAGCACCTGTGAGACTATTTCTTTTTAGTCCGATAATTCTATTCGAATTTTTTGATCAATACATATATTTCTATTTTTCTCCTAAATATTCATCGCAGAGATTTCTCATCTAGATACGTAAAATGTTCTTATTTTTTCACGCCCTCCTATAAAGAGCTATTTTTCATGCCTGTATGGCGGTTGTAAAATGACTCATTTCGCACTAGTGCGTAAAGTAAAACAAAAGAAGTGTGAAACGTTGTCGAACTACCATTTCCATAATAAAAGTATGAAAATCAAACGCAATTACAATTGGAAGTGAACTGTCTACAACAAAATTGAACTGTCTACTTTTTTTAATTATTTAAAAATCAGTTACTTTATTCGGGATATACGTGCAAAAAATACTAAGTCTCTCGTTTGTAATGACATTACGGCTCATGTAACTATTAAAACTCGCTGCCGTTCGTTTTTAATACAATGTCACATTTGCCATAATATACTATATCACGCACTACAAACATAACCTAGTATTTTTTTGTTATCTACTGAGGAAAAACATTTTTTTTCAGATATAAAACAAATCTAGTTCTTTTTACCCTTATTTTTTAACATAAAGGAAATAAGATAATAAATTTAAACTTATCCAAATAAAAGAATCGATTCTTATCAAACAATAAATATTCTTTTCCGACTATCAACCACAAGCTTAGTAAGCCTGAATATTAACCACAACAATAAAAATTAATAATTATGTATAAATAAGTGACGGAAGAATTTTTTGAAAAAAAAATGTTTCTCTGTGGGTACACTAATAAAAAGTTTCATAATAACTAAACACGTTTTGTTTCTTAAAACATGCTTTTATTTAAAGAGAGATATCCTGGTTTTTGTCGTACGATTAAGTTGCTTATGGAAATCGTCAGATATAGCTAGGGATAGCATAAAGCCGTACACTCTACTCTGAAATATACAATCGATGTATTATAAGAAATTTCTAGGAGCTGAGTTTCTAAATCACGCGTTGACCCTTTCTGCACCCTTTAGCTCGTGGAGCTTAAACTAGCCGTCCAGTTTCTTATGTCTATGGGTAAGTAAAGTTTGCGCTGTATAATCGCAATAGAGATGGGAAAAACGAGTCTTTTTAGTGATCTGCATCTTTGCATCTGGATCCCGTATGTGAGCCGGCTCAGTGAACCGGTTCAAAAAGAGCCGAGTTACTGCAGTCTGCCACTGAGTTACCTAGTTCAGTCAATCATATCACGACCTGTATAGAATCAAGAATGCATAGCCAAATATGTGATGCATGAGTCATTTGAGCTGACAGATGCGTCAAAGCAAGAACTGATACGTAAGTGTAAAATGTGCTTCTGTGTGTTAAGTGTTTCACTTAGTTATGCGGATCCGTTGATCCGTCGGCTTAAAAAAAAGTGAGTCGGCTCTCACGGATCTTCTGTCGGAGTCGGCTCTTTGAACACCGGTTCAGATCTGAGTTACCCAACTCTAAATCGCAATAGTTCACATAGCAAACAGAATGTTAATTATTGTGAATAATTGCATGGAACTTTTAATCCTATATTCTCTGAATTATCTAATATATAAGAGATGAATCATTCATTACAGTTTTATAGCAATTGTACATACTTATTATATATATGTGTTATACAAATACATATAATAAGAATGTACTGTAGACTTCTCTAAAGTCAGCGTCTATGGAAAGCTACCAGGGAAGCAACTATAATTGTCTTCCAGCTAAATATATTTGGCGATCTAATTTACCGCAGACTATTAGATTATGGCTTGCCAGATTCTTTTCATATAAACAATTCAAAATCTATATATTTTTCCCTGGAATTGTCAAACTAACGTAATAATTAATGTATTTGTTTGCTGAACGTAGACATGTATAATACTCGCCACGCTTCTAAAAGGTTCTGAACTTACTCACAAACAGCGTCGCAAATGCATATTTTAGAGCCGTCCTAGTTGTTTTGTGGGAAAGGAAGACTCCCACCATCTCCCAGCTACCGGCACAGAACGTGCGCTCGTCGGTGATTGGTTATCGCTGGTTGTGGTGTCACTTGTCGCTTTCCTGCTATAAAGTACAGTCCAGTACGCTATTGTTAAGTTGTTTCTCTGATTGTTAATTGATCAAGATGCCTAATACAGTTGTGCACAGACAAGCACGAAAAATAATTTTTTGGATGACTTTATGCAAGGAATTAGAGCTTTAGATTAAAGAAAAATTAAAAATAATAATATATCGCGAGTTTGTAGTTTTTCAACCGACTGTACCTGCGCAAGCCTCCATTTTCATCTAACTTCAGAATATTTTAGAACCGTGGCGCGTATTATATAGTGTTAAACTATTTCTTCTTAAATAATGTATGTTATTTCTCAGAAGTAACTGGAAACGGTGTTTGGAAGCATTATTTTACAGAGTAGCTAGAGAGGGAGCACATTAATGCAATGTTCTTTTGTAATTTTTTCTTGCCCTTTGTGTCCTACTTAAAATTCCCTAACGTCTTACCCAAAATTTGGTTCTAATTACGGCCATGGCATAGCAAGAAGGAACTGTGACGTGCAGAAGTCGTGATTGAAAACAATTAGGTGCGAGAAGGGGAACTTACGGAACGACATATGGAGAGGTTACTGTATCATCGGTAATTATTATCACAGGAAGAGAAGTATGCACTGCGTTTTTATACAGATTAGTGATTAGCAACAACTTGATATGTTATACAGTAAAAGCAAGATATTTTTTTGTGTCTTAGATATAACCGCAATAACTGCCAGCGGCCTATTTGCAATAAAATTCGAAAATTATAGTGAATCGATGTTGTTTATATGACGTTTTCATGGCTCCTCTATTACAAACTTGGTAACGGTCAATTTATTACTAAAATATGAACTGGAGCTAGTCCCAAATAACCCGGGTTACTCGTGGTCTTAAAAATGGATATATAGAGCAATAGTTTGTTAAACCGAGGAAAGCATTTTATAACTTTAGATATTTAAAAAATTGAATAAAAATATTTAAGGCTGTAAATCGTATTAGAAACCTAGTATGTTCAATGTTTGACAACAGACTTTAAACTAAAAAATTGTTGGCCATACATTTATGATTTGAATACTATACCAATACAATTTATATATTAACTAGGGGTGACACATGCATGCTTTTAACATAAATATGTGCATAATTATAATATGTTAATCAAACAGTTCATAGACGTAGGAAGATAAGATACGGAAGATAATTTTATAATAATTTACTACTGAGTTGATTTTAGTAAAATATATGTGGGATTAGCCTGAAGATATGGCCTATGAAATAGGAAAAAATCATCAAAATCGGTTCACTAATTCTGTTGATATGAGGTAGGTACATATAAACAAAATATTTTTTGAAGTCATTTAAAAACGGATCAACCGATTTAAAAAAAAAACTATACGGTACCAATCCAATAACGTTTTGAACAGAATAGAATCGAATTTTTTTACAATTGTAGAGCTATCGGGGAACATACAAAATAATAATAAGCGTCGAATTGTATAGCCCCTTTTTTTGAAGTCAGTTCCTAGTATCAGTTGATTTTTTCAATTTATTATTAAAAAATCCAATTGATACTTTACTGGTTATCAGATAAAGCCGGGAACTACGAAGGAAAAATGAAAATATCAAAATAAAACTGAGCATTGAATTTTTGTTAACACAACATTTGGTGTGTACAACACAATACAATGTATAATACCCCAACAGAACATTTTAACACCTGAGAAAAAATATTATTACCTGCCTTTTAAATAAAATGGAAACCGTATGTGTTCAAGGACGGCTCGTTAAGACACGTCACAGCATTTCGTTGAAAGAAATCGTTTTTCTTTAAATTCAAGGAATTTTGCAAAACTAAAATTTGAATGTAGGGTGCTGCGTTCGGTAACTAAGTATAAATATTTCGATACTGTTTACGAGTCACTTAAAAAATATTTTTTATGCTTCAATGCTCACAAAAAAGAAGTTACCAGAGTTCAATGGAATATTAAACTTCCATCACTATTATTGGTAAAAATTGCAATATAATGTTGGTTACGTTCACATAAAAAAGAATTTTGTAACAAGAAATTTCTAATTTTCCGGAAAGAAGCTGCGTAAGAATTGAATTAGCAAATAAATCATAGGTAAAGATTTGGAGCCTTCGGCTTTTATCTCGTTATATATTAGGTACCTTATAGACATTAATCGTAGACGAGAATTGTTATCTAAAATTTCTTTTATTATTTATAATGTCCAATCTGAGTGAAATGCTCTAAATTAGGAATTAGGTATCACAGTTTAACAAACGGTCTAAAAATAGATTTGAATGAAATGTTTCTACAGAGCACCATTTTGTTCCACCACTGGTAGACATGCGAGGCCGCAGCGGACCACGCATGTCTAAAAAGAAAAAATAAAGGAAGCCAACAGACAACACAGATCATCGTTCTGAAACGATTCATAAATGACTCTAAAAATAATTAATGAATGAACTGTTTCGTAGCAGAAAAGTTTTATATAATTTTCCATTATGCACTGACCACTCAATAATTATTATTTTAGAGAGATGTTGTAGATTATAGACGCTTAACAACAATAATAATTAATGTAAATTATTAAGCGGAACTGTGGTTAAAATGTTTTAAACCATAAAAAATAGAGATACATATTTTGTGAAACTTTTGAGTTTCACTGAGTCGTCAGAATAAAAGAAAATGTGAAATACTTTTCGACCACTGCATTTAGTTTTGGGTTTTTTTTTAATGTTTAAAAATAGTATATTACACCGCAAGGGCAGGAATTTAAATATTCTGGTCGTGTGGTGTATACTATTTTTCTTTATACTCGGTCCAGAGTGCACGAGAAAACTGTTTGGGCCCGCTGTTACAGATGGCGTGCGAGTAATTCCAGCAGTGCATAAATGTTAGCCGAAAGTATGTACTTCGAAAAAAAATTTCTCATTCTTGTAAAAATATGAACTTAAATCAATATTTTTACTATTTGGGCATCTACAAGGTCCACTATTTATATAGTTATTATCACAAGCGTAGCGTGCCTTGGCGGGGCCTCGTATAAAAATTAGTTTGGGGGCCCTTTCCCCGTTGAAGTAAATGACTTAAATGGGGAAATCCCGCAGCCCGCGATAACCGATGTAGGGTGTTGCCAACTTTTGAACGCACACTTAACGCGGGAAAAAAGGAAATTGTTTTTTTTGACTTTTGTCATTTCTGAAATAAAAAAAAATTGCGAAGTTTTTATTAATTTTTGATTACGCACGTTGGGGGCCCCCGTGACCCGGGGGCCCCGTATAATTGATACAGCAGATACGGCGGTAGCTACGCCCCTGGTTATTATAATTATCTAATTGACCTTTAAGTAAAATTAAAGGAAAATAAATAAAATAAATATGTTTGATCACAGCGAGATTGAATCATTTTAATTAAAATTGTTAGTTTCTTAAAGCTAAAAAAACTCAAAACAAAACAATGTTGGGGTCGACAATGCAGAGTAATATTATCTCAGAAAGACCCGACACTGTTGCTATAAACGAATATAAAACAGGACGGAAATTATGTTTTTTCTGTGGTAAGTTTCATTACAATTAAAATGAAAACAGTTTTCAGTTTAAACGCGCTAAGCAACTTTTTTTAACTAATGATGCTATCACTTTTGCATCACTTTATTGAATCGTTTTAATGATTAGTTTTAAATAGAATCCAAAGAATCGATTCAAAAAATAAAAAAGGATTCCAAACATTAAACAACCGAACTTGTTTTGTAGTTGTGTTGGGTATCTAGTGTAATTCGCGCAAGTTTTATGCAAACAATTGTGCTAAAATATTAATTAAATTAGCGATTAATTCTCTTTCACGCAGGTAAAATAAAATTTTCCATAACTATTTTGTTATTTAAAAGAATAGTGAACGAATACTTGTTTGTAAACAAAGCAACTGATCTATAAAAAAAACTTCTGTGAAAACATATAATATTGTATTGTTCTAAGAAAGGATCCATAAATATACTTACAGTTCGGTTAAATCTTAAAATACTTGATTCTAACAAATGTCAACTTTTGTGACGACTTCTTAACATGGAAAATAAATATATTAAGCAAAATGGTAGAACTTAAAATTATGTAAAAAAGATTTTCAGTCATTTTTTTCGATTATTTATGAAAAACTTTTTTGTGCGTGAAATAGACATAATATTGAATAGCAGCAGGGTGATACAATTTTAGTGTAACGATTTTTGTTATTTCAGATATGGATGGCTTCATAGGAATAAAGGTCTTGATTTTCTTAATATCATTCACAATATGTTCTGTAAACACCGTGACAATACCAGGTGTCTGTAAAAAAGACGTCGCGTAAGTTATTATATTTAATGCTAGTTAAAATTCAATTCGCATTACATAAAGAAGACTTAGAAAGAAATAAAATAAATTATTGTAAAATAGAAAAAAATACAACGAACTAAAGTGAACAATATGGATAAAATTAAGATTTTAAAGAACCGATAAAATAATTGTTAGAAAATCTGGTTTGACAATGACCTTAGTTGAGAAATTTATATATAGACTTTTTATTAGAGAACTAATTATCAGTTTATTTATAAGCAAGGAAAATCAGCTGAATAAATATTTGTATTCGTTTTCTATCATCAGTTTAATTATTTTAATTGCAAAATGTGATCAAGAAAGTATAATGACTTGATCCGCATAAAGTTTCAATCCACAAATTAATACTGCGCTCATTGACTCTAAATCCAATATGTATGTATATGTCGCAGGATAATTGAAATAATCGGATTTTCGCGGAAATTCTAGGATGTTTGCAAAAAAAACTGGATCCCAATTACCCGGTTTTTTGCAATCGTCCTAGGCTTTTCGCGAAGATCCGATTATTTCAATTATTCTACGACATATATAAGCAAAATAAATTACTGACCAACCAATAAATCAATTGATCTCTGAATCAAACAGATTTATTGAAAATATGGCCAGAGATTTTGTCTAGGGGTGCACGGTAAAAGTTTTTGAAAACTAGTCCATCGATTTTTTATAAATATACTTACTCGAGTTTCCTAACGAAAAAAAAAACTACAAGAATCGACTTTTATATTCAGCCGTTCTTACTTTCTTCGATTTTTAAAACTTGCAAATCTCGATCATAAAATCTTTACGACTGCCCAAATTGTTATGGTGTAATGTATATTTAGGTATGTCGCGCAGTGCAGGAATTGCAACTTTCTGGCCATATGATGCTTACTATTTTTCTTCATACCATGCCGAAACTACGATGAGAAAACTGTTTCGGCCCGCCGGTACAAACAGTATGCAAGTAATTCCAGCAGTGTATAAATGTTAGACTTTCCTCTTTAAAATCGAAGCAGAAAGTACGTACTTTCGGCATGGTATGAAGAAAAGTATTTTTAGGTTTGCGTTTGTATATTTTAGTGGTTATTTAGTCTTGAAACTGTTTATAAAAGTTCGTTTTCGCTTTATAGCCTGATCACAATTTGCGTATCAATAATCAATTTTAGCTGATCAAAACTCAAACAAAAATTCGTGTCAATTAATTCACAGCCTTTTTATTATATAGACTATGAAACGGTACACGTTTTTCCAGAAACGTGTTAGTTTTTAAAACATTTCAGTCTTACTTTACTCCGTAAGTGATTACGCACATAATAATTATTTATCTTACTTTAGATACGAGGTTCCTTCGTATATACCAACAAAAACTTCTTACGATGATTACGTAAGAGAGCCGTGTTACTGGCATTTATTCATGTGTAATATCAAAAGACGGAACGTTGAAACGAAGATGATCAAACAGGTATCTATGCAGTATAAACAAAATAAATAGTTTAAATTTCAATAGTATACAGACATAAAATTGCCTGTTTTTAAGTCGTTGCTGGTTGAGTTAACGATTGCAGCCTTTCTCTTGAGCCATACTGTTTACAACCGTCACAAGCTCCTTCTATTTTTTCGCGTTACACCTCTTGTGTACATGACTTAATTCTAAGCACTATACATGACGCAGCATATATTTACGAAATAATAGTTTAATAATTCATTATTCATAATGAACCACGAAATACATAATCTGCCCATTTCAAAAATAAGAACATATCAAATACTAAACTGCGATGAACTATTTGTTATTTGAAAAGAATTTGATATTGGTACTAATCATTGGCAAATTTTGATTATTTTTTTTATTACTTCCATGTAAAAATATTTTCTCTGCGGGGAGATAATCCCTTCACTCCTTCAATCTAGCTTTTGAGTAGATTTGTGCAGATTTTGTAGATTTAAGCAGCATCGAGCAGCGTTTTGCAGCGCGGCAAAATATTGTTTACAATTGTGAACATGTTTTTAAATGATACGATTCTCAGAAAAGCATTGCAGTGCGTCATACACCAACAAATTTTTAATTCTTCCGTGAGCATTAGCTCACAGCATTGCTGCTTACCAACGCGCCATATTTCTCGTCGACCTACAAGTGGAAAACACGAGGCGTCAAACGTATGCATCGACCTGCCAAAAAATTTATGGTATTCTATAAGATGGCTTCGGGAAGTCAATATGATTGGGGGGAAAATTGATAAATTAATTTTACTGATCAAATTCTTCAGAGAGCATTTGATAAATTTGAAAAATTGCTGATCATCCTTCTAGAGTCACCAAAAGAGTGTTTGAAATGCTTCTGCTTCCAACCCTATATATCATGGACCCAATATTTCCTATTTTCCTCTATTTTCTTCATGTAGCCGCTATCGCCAATAAATCGTCTGATGGTGATTCAGAAATCTCATTTGACGTTAACGTAATGCCTGGGTGTTTGGTGCTTCGTTTGGCGCTACTGCTGCTTTTAATTGCTGAATGCTGCTTAGATGGGAAAAACGTAGCTTCTTGTTGCGAAGCGCTGCTCGATGCTGCTTAGGTGGGAATTGACCTTTACACGCAAATTGCGTACGGAACCTACTGGATGGGAATCATGATGAATCATGTTTTCCCGAAATATAATATGCCACGTAACCACACAAATAACAAACATAATCTTATTTTGTCCCTCTTGCGTTCTAGAGTAAAATCCAACATCGGATCGAATATGAATGCTGCGATGGCTACAGAGAAGACGAGAACGGTGTCTGCAAACCGATTTGTTTAGACAGATGCACCAATGGCGAATGCGTAGCGCCTGACACATGTCAGTGTTGGAAAGGCTACTTCATGGACCACAGAAGTAATCATCAGTGTCACAAAATACCTGACACTGAACTGTTAGGCGGAGAAACGATAAATAACGACATTGAAGCCAGGGTATCTAAGCTCATAGATAACGATGAAAATCATAATACAAGAAGGTTAGCTTCTTTATTCGTTGAAATTACGCCAACTTTATATAAAACAGCAAATACGATAATTTGTTATTAAAAAACAAAAAATTTGCATCGATTATGAAGAGAAAGAAGTTAAATTCAATAAATAAAATAATTAATCATATCATGTTTGAACTCTGTCTGTATTTACGTTTTCTTTCGGATTTTCCGAAATTTTTGAAAACAACGCGTTTTTAGAACTATTTTTCTTACTGGACTTATTTTGATGGAACTCTGTTTGAGATACTGAGTCGCAAAACTTGATAAAAAATCGTGAATCATCATGCATGCAAAAAAATTGTGACACTGCATGCCATAAATCATAATGGTTGCACCAAATTAGATGCATATTATGAATAACAAAACGTTATATCAAGAAAAATATTTTTTGCTGCATAAATATCGCGTATAGCCGCAATATGCATAAAGAAAACACCGCTGATGATTCACTGTTTGGATAGATCAGTAGCGTCACTCGAAATGGAAATTGAGGTCTGCTAATTAAACCATCTATCTGGCGTAATTGATCGAATAGCCGATTACATCTTTCATCAATAAAAGAGTAGATTGAAATGTGATATTAATACATTTTTGGTCATTGCAAATGCTTGTACCATCCCCTTGGTTACGACACTGAACATGAGTACAATAAATAATTTATATATTTATATTACATCAAATCCAAAATTGAAATTTATATCTAAGCTGCCAAATGATTCCTGATATTCATCGGTACAAATTGTAATTTATAATTTTAAATGAATAAAAATTATATATGAATCGAATACGTAGAGACAAAGAGGAAGCCACAGATACTTTTATTCCGCCACAAATTGAAAACTTAGCGCCGCCAAAAAGTTGCGGCATTTGGTTGTCAATTTTTTAGTCGATGGCATAAGAAGACATGATCCGGCAGAATAAAAATAATAATAATAATTGTGGCTCCCTATTATACTGCCCGTACTTGCAAATACAAATTTGTCTGTGCATTCGAATGAATCTCTCTACCTGTTTTGATTTTAATAATGTTCTTTTTAGCGCTTTAATTGACGTTTCAATTGTTGGGCTTGTTCTTATTGGGATATGCATAATTTCCTACTTTTCATATAAAGCTTTCTGGCAAAGGAAATTCCAGAATGTGAACGAAACCGATTTGGGTAAGTCATATCAATTTATTTTATGTTTAAACAAAGTAGTACCTAACTATTAGTTTTTGAGCATCTATAATTTTCAAACGTTCATTAAAAATCAGGAAATTAGTTCAACAAAGATGATTTAAAAAACTTGTTTTAGAACAGCAAAAAATAAAATAATAAAACACTTCGAATTTAATGTTAATAATAATCTCAATTATATGCTCATAAATTTAACGGAAGTCTATTTTTAAGAGGATTTTTTTTGTAATTTCAGAAAGTTCAGGAGGTCAAATAGCCCTGATGAAGAGGAAATTATTCCCTTACAAATTTAGTAATATAGTCAAAGTATAAAAACATGTAATAACGAAAAGACTAATACTTTTATAATTAAACTTAATTTGGAGTTAATTTGATGCACAAACTACAAAAATCTATCAGAGATTACAAAGTGCCATTATTTGCAAAAAATTTTAATCCTAAACACTATTAAAAATAAATTTTGAGAAGAAATACTTTTAGTGTAGAAAAATTATGTTTTTTTTAAATTTCAAAATATTTTTACATCAAATTGTATTTAATAAAAAAAAACATATGTAGGTGCGTATTTTAAGAAAGTAGCACTGGAGATTGAAAATTGAAAAATGTTTTTAAGAAATGCTCACAAGAATAATTATTAATTTGTCCAGGTGCTATTTTCGTATATTAATATAGGGGTGCTAACATATTTTCTTTATTTTAAATTTTAGTTATTCAAGCATAAAATATATTAAAATTGACTACGATAAAAATATTCCTTTTTGTTTTGTATATATTAAAATAAATTTTCATATATTGTAGGAAAGCGCCTATTTAACGATAAATTCTATATGATTGAAAATGAAAGATTTTTTATAAAAACAATTATTATTAAATAAATAATTGATATTAGTCAATATTTTTAATACATTCATCAAAATCATCAACGATATGAAAAAAATCAAAATTTTTAGAATTATTTTTGCTCTCTGACGTTCAAACAAAGCATTTATAAAAAGTTTTTGAAAATATATATTTTTTAGATTGATTTTTTAAATATTTTTTGATAATTTTGATGAATCTTTATTGTGATACTGACCCATTTAAACTGTATATAAAATAAATAAGATACTATACATGCCCACAATTATTATTTGTTTAGTTATTATTTAATTACGTTTCCATTTTCAGTCTGAAATAAGAGTTAATTTAAAAAAAACAAAAAAATAAAAATAAACTCACCAGTATCAACGTTCTCTGGAATGCCAGTGAATATTCAATTCAAACACTATTTCTATTACGCGCACTAAACACCAAAACCTGCAAATATAAAAGAAAGTTCACAATTTTTTATTATAAAATAATCATTATCGTAATAGAATTTAAGTTTTTGTAACAAAATTCGGACCCTCAAAAGTCAATGGTAGTTTTATGAGGAAATGTTAACCAAAAACCGGTTCATAAATTTAATATCAATGGATAATGCATAATGAATAAACTACAATATTTTTTAAGTTGTTAGCAATCTGACATAATCATTATTACTAATACAATATAATTCTCTAAAAACTGACCTTCAATCATATAACGAACCATTTTCAAAATATTATATAATTAGTTTATTGACATAAAATAAAAAATATTCACACAATTGGAAAGATTACATACAAGTTTTATATCAAAATTACTTTTATTTTATTTCTTTACTTCATAATTAAAAAGTTATAATAATACTTTTTCTTTAAATATTCTATTTTTATGTATTCTGCCATTTTTAGATGAAATATCAATTATATTTTAAGGATATCAACTTTAAACAAACAGGTAATTAATTTTATTGCTTCTTTTTCGGACTTTCAAATAATTATGAAAATTAATGCTAAACAATTCAGAACTTCATATCTATTACCACTTAAACTACGAAATTACCGGCGGTGGAACAATTTAGTATTTTTTTCTTAGTTAAGAGTTTAAACGCTGTAAACAGGCTGAGAGCGAAAGTGTTAAAAGCGGTTCATTTAAAATATTCAACAATCGATAACAAATAATTTTGTTGGAAGGCTTTTGTGAAGAAACGAATGGCAATAATTAATATGAAAGCATTACAGAAATTGACAAATTATTATCTTTAGTTTATTAGTGATATTAGTAAATTAGTAGGTAGTAATATTAATAATATCTTCATTACACCAACATATTTTGTTATTGAGTCAATACTTAGAGAATATAGACAGTATTAAACAGTGAGGCAATAATGAGTAATTCTATGTTCATTAAAATGTTTATTAAATATAATTCAATGATGAAGATGTTAGGTTTGGTTCCATTCAGTTTGGTTGAAAATCATAAACACTTAGAACTTAAACATAATCGATCAAAAAATGACAACACATTTATGTATTTGAGATGTACACTAATAATTATATATTTCTCGAGTTTTGATATCACTATAATTAAGGGGCTTTCGCGTCCATTCATAACTAGTTTGTACGGAATCACCTTCGTTTCTTACTTATGCTCTAATTTAGGCTCCATTATTCTAAGCCTTACTGTGGTGATATTAAAAAAGAATTTATTAGTAAAGATCATTTCTGAATTGCTACATTTGGAAAGAAAAATGTTAAAACATGGTTTAAAAATAAACTTCGTACATTTAAAAATATTATTTTCGGTTCATGTCTTAACTATTCTTTTATTTTTGATTGCCAGTGCGCTCTTTTATATTTATGGTGTCCAATATTCTGTGGCTGAATTTCTGGTCATGTACGGAGGAACCATACTATCTATTGTATTTATTATTTTTGCATCATGGCAATTTGCAGCATATGTTTTATATACAAAAGAGCATTTAGCACTTCTAAATATTCTGGTGGAAAAATTACTATCAGAAACTCGGAGTAATATTGCAGGTTTGTTATTAAATTGATTCCTTTGTCAAATTTTCACACAATCAGAGACAAGCAATGGAAATTTTTGAAATTTGTTACTTGACCGATTTTTATTTTAGGTTTTTAGGTAATTCCTTACACTTTAGTGATTTTTTCTTCCCTAAATAAGTATAGCTTACTGATTTTACTTTCTCGCTATTTTTTTAATCTCTATGTCATACGGGAAATTAATGCCAAAGAACTGTTTTTGAAATTAACCTCATCATTTTTTCCAGGTTATACATTTACTAAATCAGTAGCTCTAAAAACATTGATTTTAGTGAAAAATCAACATTACAGATTATGTAACATTGCCACTACTGTTAATGATATATTTAACTGGCAAATCTTCATGTCCATTGGTCAACTATTTTTACAAGCATTTCTGAGCATATACAGCGTATACAAATACAGCGCCCGTAGCAGTTATTTTCTCGGTTACCTCGTTTTTGCACTTTTCGTGAATTTAATGACAGTAATTACAATTTCTCTCGCGTGTACTTTATGTGAAAATGAAGCAAGAAAAACGGCAGTATTGATCCATAAGTTTAATTCAAATTTTCAGTTTTTGGTAAGTTTTAAATTAATTTTATTTGCGCTTTGTTTCACCGAGATTATTTGTAAGAATTGTAGAATGCTAGTCTCCAGATCTATATAAACGACTCCAAAAGAAATGTTAATTAAACTATGCCAATTATCAGATAAATGGGTTTATTTCGGATTGAGCTTAAAGCATTTTATTTTGTGATTTTGTAGAATTTCAGGCTAGTCTTTAATTCACTAGGTCTCCAAAACAAATTACCGTAACGAGGTCAATTTATTTTTATTTTCATTATAATTTTATACAGATCAAAACAACGTTTTATTGAATATCGAGATAGGATCAAAGCTAGGGCACAAACTGTAAAAAAAAATTATATCCATTTGTGGTTTGCCCAAAACTTCTTTAACAAATTAAATGGATGTCCTGGATTAGTACACTACCAGCTCAATCAACAATTCCCTAACCGCATCTTAACTTCCACAAAACTCTAGTGTATCGAACCAGGTTTACAAAATTAAAAAAAGGCCAGAATGAACCCAGGATTCGGTTTGGCTTGGCTCGGTATAAAACATTCTAGACTTTTGGAAAACAATTTAAAAAATTAAACGCCGGTGTACTCAGTCATCCAAGGTCGATTCTATGTGCGTCTTGCTTTCATAAAAAAATACATTGGCATGACAATTTTTTTTTTGTTATTTTTCAGGCATGTCGAATTTCGCTACAAACATTACATAAGAAAGTAGAATTTAATGCTGCAAAGTTTTTTCGACTAAATATGACCTTGGTAACTGATGTAAGTTTTAATTAAAAATATCTAAAGCAATTTATAACTATTAACGAAGGACTGTAAATTATAGATGCTCGACAACTGCAGTCATAAACGTCTATGCAACACCATTAATGCGAAAATATGTACACACGATGTTTTAGCAGTTGCCAATGAACTGAATACGATAAATTATTTCTTAAATTAAAACATTTATTTAAAGAAAATAACCACAAAAATTAATATATATTTACGTGTTATGTTCTAATGCTAATCTATTATTTTGTTGTGGTTATTTTTGTGTCACTTTTTTACCGATAATACAGAAAAATGATCAATGAATACAAATAATGGCGAATTATTGTTAGTAATAGTAATACGGTGGAACCAAAGGCTCCACAACTGTTGTCTCTGCCGAGTTTCGTTTCAATCTCGTGCTAAGTCGCAGATAGTGACTAGTATTAAATAATATTCGTGCATTAGAAAAATTGTTAATCAAGAACCTAGAAGAACTTGGAAGATTTAAAACAAATAGAGACAATGTCCTTTGAGAGTATCAAATTAACTTATTTTTTTTGAAGCTCAGAGAATATTTTCTGTACTAAACATTAGAGAATTACCTGAAACTCAGAACTCAACTGCAATTATGTTTTTTATTCACAGGTTATCAAAAATTTAACGACAATTATGGTAATTTTTATTTCATTCGAAATGCAAAGAAATATGGGAAAAGAAGAACTCTAAAAACCGGTAAAAAAACATTAAAAAATAAAAATATTTTCTTTTCGAAAACGCTTCTGGCGATATGATTGCTTTTTAGTTCCTCCTAGAAAATGTTGTGCGTGTGATAATTCAAGTTTTTACTGGATTTACTAAGTACCGCAATCCGTTGTACCAGTGCCAGAAAGAGAGAGAGAGTGAGTGAGATCATGAAACCGCCCCAAGATGGCTAACGGACAGAAAATAGTGATTTTAGTCTTACATGTGCTCAGCAACATTTTCCTCATGTTGCAATTAAAAAAATCACAACTTTAGATTACAGTAACATTTACACAATATGTATAATTTGGGTAATTAATGTGTTTATAATACGAAAATGATTATGTATCATCGATATATATTTTTTTATTTATAGCTGCTGACCTATTATATTTATATATTTATTTATATATTTTCTTTAGTTACGAAATTTTATATATTTTAATTGATTCGTAACGACATATTAAGAAATATCCGTTATAAGTTGATTTATTCCTCAAGTGAGGAGCAACTTTTCAAATCGCATTATGTCCTTAAAAATACATTTTTGGGCAGAAGCCTAAAACGTGTTCCCTACTTGGCAGGAACACGTTTTTGGCTTCTACTCAAAAAAAATTTTTAAGGACATAATGCGATTTGAAAAACCAGTATTTATTAAGACCAAAGGTCAAAAGAAATCCAATACAATAATTAAATAAAAGATAAAATTATAACATGGGTATACAACGAATTTAACAAATAACAGAAACGGTAAAAAAAATTAAAATATAATATTACCTGATAACAACAATATAACCAATAAACTGAAAAATTAACAAACAGAATAAAATGAAAAACTATACCAACAAAATTTTGAGTGGAAGATATTTCCACAATTTTGTGGTTTTTTTTTCAGGCTCCGAACGCCAGCTATCTCTCCGCTTGACTGTCTTACAGATTATTTAAAAGAATTTCTGCTGCTAGGGCGGACGTAACATATACAATAGAAGGTTAAAAAAGAACAAATTACATAAGCTACAAAAATAACAGATTTTAAAATGAAAAAAAAATGCAGGTTGCCGACTTACAGGGAATTAAAATAAAAAATGTATTAAAACTAAGAATAAAAAAAAATGGACAGAATGAAAAGAAAGGTACATTATGTTATAAAGAAATTTATTCAATTCTGTCGTTTTTGTTTTATATGATTTAATTTGTATATTTTGTTCATTGTATTCAGACCAAGTTCGTTTCTGTTATTTTTGTCACAAATATAATATAATTAATTATTTTGTTAATTTGTGTGTGTTTTTTTTTATTCAACTCCGATCTACGTTCATTTAAATTTTTCATTTATAACGACATAATCTCAAATCCAGAAACTTGAGCTGTGTCGTTCAAAATCGATTCAAAACCATTACTAAAAAATGTTTACTTAATATATACCGGGTGTCTCAGAAATCGTGCACCCAATTGTTGGGATCGAAAGAGAAAAATATTCTGAGCCCAAAAATCCATGTTTGGAATTTTTTGATAACGTAGTTAATTAGTAATTAATTAATGAAAGTGACAAATCAGGAGCGCGCTACAGACGAGAGTGTTGTCGGCTGATTTATTTCGGGTAATTAGTAAAATAATAATGATTATTATTAAAATAATTTTTTTTTTAAACTACACTAATAATTTTTAACGAATAAAATAACTTAATTAACGCTCGCCAGTGATTTCCACTTTTCGCATCTGTCTTGTCAAGGCCCTCGGTTTTTTTTTAAAATAAACTTTTTTTTCGAATTCATTTAAAAAATTCAAACATGGATACTTTGAAACAGGATACTTTGTATAAAAGTATAAAAGAAATATAATTTCAATATATGTTTATAAAACTATGGAAAAATAGAGATCCTATATGCTACAGATTTTGCAATTAAATATTTACCAAAAAGTACTGTAAAAATAAAAGAATAGTTACTTCTTACCACAACACATTTATTCAGTGGATGTACATTTCGAGAGCTAAGGTCCCATCTTCAGCAAAACACTGAATAAATCTGTTGTGGTAAGAAGTAACTATTCGTTTATTTTTATTGTTCCAACCACAGTGTTCTTAATATTTATAAAAATTACTGTATTTGGCAAAAATGTTATTTTGATGACAAAAATATGTGTCACCTTAATTAGCTACGAAGTTGAGAAAAAAGGAACAGTAAACAATATATCGCAATCTGGCAGGAAATAACTACCGTCATAAATTATAATCAAATAAAATTTAATTACGAACGTTGAACTTTGAATGTACCGATAGTCATTTGTTTAGAAAGAATCTCCTATTTTAATTTCGCCTTTTATGTTCATTTTAAACAAAAAAAGTTCAGTCAATATGAGGATTATTCCAACTTCAAGATTTTTACTGAGAGGCCAATATACTAGTAAATACATTGAAACTTAATCGCTCGTAGCTGTCACCAAACTGAAAATAATTATCTTTTTATAATTTTAATATAAAAGCTATAAGCATTTTAAATGGTTATTGATCTACCAACTATCAATAATTATAATTACAGACGATAGGCAGATAAAAAAAATTATTTCCGAGCAGCTTTCTTAGAAAACTTTCGTTTATATATTAAGACGCTCTGACTTGATTATCCCGAAAAAAATCGAACTGATTCCATTACTTCTCTACCACAGGAGATGTGTAAAGTTTAATAGTGCGTATAATAAAATTAATTGTATCGAAATATAAAAATCTATTTTTTTTATTTAAAATTTGATATTAAGAATCGACACTTTTAATTCTTTTTTTGAGACCAAAACTCTTAAATAAATAAATAAATAAACTTATAACGCGACCGTCCACAATCATAATTTAACAACACACAGTTGAAGTTTTAAATTAGTCAATAAAATTATTCGATCTGCAGATCATTTCTAATCTTTTTAGAAATAAATTAAATTCGCATTATAATTTTTGACAGAAATTATTTCCAGCGTAAAGTTTTCTTCCGGATGTTTTGGCGCCAGATTTATCAATTTGTCGATTGCTTTACAAAAGCTACTAATTAACATATACAAGTATTATTGTATATAAACAGTAAACATGTTTTAATATTTTTGAAAATATGCATTCTAATTTTTTTTTTAAAAGGAGAAAAATTGTAAATGTGTTAAATAAAGTTTTCAAAAGAAAATATCTTTGGATAATTTATTATTTTATTTTATTACCATGACCAATACATCTTTAGTCACAGGACAAAGTGGCTTTTATACAAACAAATAAATTTTAATAAAATCACAACATAAAAGTTCGACAAACAAACTATCCCTGGAATGTCAAACTTTGCCTCCGGTCCCAATTTACAAGAAATATTTTTAGGTACAGATTTTTCGAATATATACGGTTTAGTAAGTTATACCAAATTTCAGCTTGATATATTTATTTGAGAAATTCGGCTGTAACAGATATACGGACGGGCGGACCCTATAAAATCCTAAAAATCAAAAAATAGCATATAATTTACTTTGCCCTGTGGTCACCGTCACAGATAAAATTTTAAATATGGCGGGTGTGTTTCCTTTTTATTACTAGTTATCAAACATCCTGGACGCTCTAAATTCGCATATAATTTGTAACTTTTGCTGCCAGCAGTAGTGCCGGAATAGTAGCGCTGTAACAAACATTGAATTAAAAGTGACCGTTGGACGACTGCGCCGATAACTCCCGAAGTGATTCAATTATATATTATTACGAAAATACAGTTGGTCGAGTTTCAGTTACATTCTTTTCTTTTCATGTAACAAACAGAAAACAGTTTGCAAAGTTTTCAAAGTTGAATTGTTTATTCTAACTGTTGATTTTAAGTAATAAAAAAATGAAAAATGTTAATATTTGGTTAACGATTTTGAACAAAAGTGAGATTCAGTTAAAAAAATCGTGAATTATTTTAAATAAATTAAAATTATTTTTGAGTGCAATTATTGTGATATTTGAAACAATTAACCAAAATGTGCTATAAATCAAGTTTAGTAATACTTTTTTTTATTGGAGCAACGTTTTGTACTCCTGACGATGAATTTATTTGCTCACAAAATCATACGTAAGTTTTTATTTATGTTATTTATTAGTAAAATGCCAAATTTTAAGTTTAATTTTAAAATGTTAATTGCCTAGACATTAATTTTTTCCGCAACTCAATTTATTATTATTAAAATTATATGAGAATTATTCCAAACCTAGCAAAACCGGGCTTAATAACAATTTTTCACACGCACGCCAATTTCAGTAAAAAATCTTTTTATTAATAAATTAAACCCCTTAAAAAATTAATGCGTTTCAGAATAAAAAAAAAATATTTTTCATTCCATTATCCAACGCCATTCAGAGAAATAAACAGTTGTCCGTGACTTAAAATTATCGCCGCCCCCATATAAAATAGCTGTTTTTCATGCTTACTTAGCGGTCGTAAAATGACACATTTGGCACTAGTGCTGTAAAGTAAAACAAACGTAGTCATACTACCATTTCCATGTAAATTATAGTGTCAGTATGCGGATTGAACGCAACCTACAATTAAAAGTGCTCTTGCGTAAGATTGAATTGTCGAAAATTTTGAAAACTAAGTGAAAATCAGCTATTTTATAGGAGGTACGGGCAAAAATATCGTATGCATCTAGTTGTTAATGATATTATGACCCGTGCGTCTAACAACTTGCTGCCGTTCGTTTTAACATAATGTGACTCTCGTCGAAATAACTTCTATTATTATCATTCCTGAACATATAACATTTTATTGTAGAATTATACAAAATTTTCATGACAAGAGAGGGAAAACTTTTGGCGCGTACAATATAATCTCATGACACTGACTAATGATTTCAGATTAAAAAATATCAGACGTATTGTAACTAATCTGTTTATTTCCTTTATTATTTATCCTCTTTCTTGGAATAAAGTTTATCATTAACTAAAAGGCTGAAACAAAGTTATACATTATACGTTATTTTTTTTCAACAAGGAAAATAATAATTTCAAATTTGGAACTATGGTTCTTAAAAAAAGCGTCTCAATTGCATTTTACTGTTAAAATAATAATTAAACAAGGCTTTGAGTTAATGTCAAACCAATGACAAATTACATTTTTCAAAATTTTTTCAGAGAGTGCTTATAGTACAACTATAATATTACTGCATATAATAGATATAACATTTTATATAAAATGTTTTTCGCAGAACTTTTTATTGTCAACTACAAATCTGCATTTTCAAATTACTATTTATTTAATACTTAAGAATAGCCGAGAGTGTAGCGAGATTCTTCTTTATAGGGCATTTCTATTACTCCCTTATTGCAAGCCTCTGGTTCCTAGGTTCTAATCCAAGAACCAGTGAAATAATCAATTGATTTAGAATTTATTATTTAAAAAGAAAATGAATTAAAAATATAAACTGGTGCTAAGCCAAACAATCCTACCATTTGCTGATCTTAATTTTATTCTGACAACACTTTTCATAAGTTGACGCACCTTCACTTCTATTAAGTGTACTTTTAAAAGTGCCATGTTTTACTCTTAGAAAATCATATTTCATTTCTTACAATATTTATATTCTCTTCAAAATATAAAGTAGGTAATAGGCGCCCACAAAAACATGTTTGTAATTCCAACTTTCTTTTCAGGTGGGTAAATCAAACAACTCTTTGTTATATGTCAGCAAAATGTAAAGAATTCGATCTCTATTCAGCTATAAAAGGCGAGCTAAGTCAATGTTGTAAGTCATCAGTTATTTACAAAGGACGTTGCAACTGCGATCTATATTGCGACATTCAATGTTCTGACGAAACACAACGCTGTGAAAACACACGAACAATTCCAAATTGTATGGAAGGATATATTTTCAATAAGACTTTAGAACACTGTGAGCCATTTTGTTCAAAACCTTGTGGAAATGGTTACTGTAAAACACCCAATAATTGCTTCTGCAATGAAGGCTATGTGAAAAAAAGAGGTATTTGTGAACCATTTTGTCGTAAAAAGTGTGGCAAGTTACAATACTGTTCGGCTCCTGATGTATGCAGTTGTAAAAAAGGTTATGTAAAAAATTCGAAAGGTCAGTGTGAGAAAAATTGTCAGAGATTTAAAATCAATGGTGAATATTCAAAACTCTGCGGGTGTCCGCCAGGTTATATAGAAAAAAGTGGTAGCTGTAAACCAATTTGTCATAAACCGTGTGAAAATGGTGTCTGCACTGCACCGGAAAAGTGTACTTGTAAAAAAGGTTATACTAAACTGAATGAAACTCTATGTATACCAGTATGTAGTAAGCCGTGTATAAACAGTTTCTGTTCTGCGCCTGAAACATGTAATTGTTTTAATGGTTACATTAAAAGTGAACCTAATTTGTGTAAACCGGTTTGTTCAAATCCGTGTAAGAATGGCCAATGTGTGGCACCAGATAATTGTACATGTAATGCTGGTTATGTTATGGATCATGGTATCTGTGAACCAGTTTGTAGCAAACCTTGCACAAACGGTTATTGTTCAGCACCAGAAATTTGTACCTGTCATCAAGGTTATAAAAAAGCTATTGATGGTACCTGCCAACCGATTTGTTCACAAGAATGTGTGAATGGATTTTGCTCAGAGCCAGAAACATGTACTTGTTTAGATGGTTATCGGAAAGGTGAAAATGGAGAATGTCATCCAATTTGTTCCGAACAATGCGAAAATGGCCATTGTTCAGCTCCCGAAACGTGTACTTGTTCAGATGGATACAAAAATTCAGAGAAATATAAATGCATACCAATTTGTTCCAAAACATGCTATAATGGTTTTTGTTCAGCTCCTGAAACATGTACTTGTTTGGATAGATACAAAGAAGCTGAAAATGGTACGTGCCATCCAGTTTGTTCAACTCCTTGTGAAAATAGTTACTGTTCAGCTCCTGAAACGTGCACTTGTTTGGATGGATACGAAAAATTAGAAAATGGTACATGTTATCCAATCTGCTCTCAAAAATGCCTCAACGGTTACTGTTCAGCTCCTGAAACGTGCACTTGTTTGGATGGATACGAAAAAGTCGAAAATAGTACGTCATGTTATCCAATCTGTTCTCGAAAATGCCTTAATGCTTACTGTTCAGCTCCTGAAACATGCACATGTCTGGATGGATTCAAAAAGGCAGAAAATGGTACATGCATTCCAGATTGTTCAATTCCTTGTGACAACGGGTATTGTTCAGCGCCTGAAACGTGCACTTGTTTCGAAGGTTATAAAAAGAACTTAAATTTCTGCGAACCAGTTTGCTTAAATTCATGTGAACCACATGGTTTTTGCTCAGAACCAGGCATTTGCACTTGTTTAAAAGGTTATGAAAAAATAAACGATGAATGTAAACCTAAATGTTCACAATCTTGTGAACCAAACGGTTTTTGTTCATCACCAAACAAATGCACTTGTTTTGATGGATACTTAAAAAGCATCAATGGATTTTGTAAACCTGTATGTTCAGTACCATGCGTGCTTAATGCAAAATGTGTGGCACCAGAAATTTGCGAGTGCTTGGATGGCTATAGAAATATTTCTCATGTTTGTGAACCAGTTTGTACCAACGGTTGTCAAAATGGACACTGTACTCAACCGGAAATATGTAATTGTTCAGATGGCTATCACAAAGATGACAATGATTTGTGCCAGCCAACTTGTTCTAAGTCATGTGCAAACGGTTATTGTTCGAAGCCGGAAACTTGTTCATGCTACGATGGTTACCAAAAAGCTGCAAATGATTCTTGCATTGCAGTCTGCTCAGTACCATGTATTAATGGTTATTGCACCAGTCCAACAACGTGCATCTGTAACGATGGTTATCAAAAATCAGAAAATAATACCTGTGAGCCAGTCTGCTCTGAGTTGTGTGAAAATGGGTACTGTTCAGGACCAGAAGTATGCACTTGTCATAAGGGTTACGCCAAAAACGAACATGAAAAATGCAAGCCAGTTTGTTCAAAGTCTTGTGAAAATGGATATTGTTCGGAACCCGAAATATGTACCTGCTACGAAGGCTACGAAAAAGACGGAAATGACACTTGCCAACCGATTTGCTCAAATTCATGTGAAAACGGATATTGTTCAGCACCGGAAACTTGTAGATGCTTGAACGGCTACGAAAAAGAAGAAAATGGTACTTGCAAACCTGTTTGCTC
The DNA here is from genome assembly GCA_034508555.1 of Venustoraphidia nigricollis. Classification (NCBI taxonomy): domain Eukaryota; kingdom Metazoa; phylum Arthropoda; class Insecta; order Raphidioptera; family Raphidiidae; genus Venustoraphidia; species Venustoraphidia nigricollis. The sequence continues at coordinate 1,869,827 of JAVRKA010000047.1, forward strand.
ACAAATATGTGAAAACGGCTACTGTTCAGAACCTGAAAGATGTACGTGCTTTCAAGGTTACCAAAAAGATAAAAATGATAATTGTGAACCTGTCTGTTCAAAACTACCCGAAAATAGTTTTTGTATAGAGCCCGACTCGTATCAATGTTTCGATGGTTACTTGAACGGAAATGACACTTGCATTCCAGTCTGTACTAAAGAATGTATAAATGGTTATTGTTCAGAACCTGAAACGTGTACATGCTTAGAAGGTTACGAAAAAGATGAAAATGTTGCATGTCAACCAATATGTTCTGAGCCCTGCGAAAATGGTTACTGTTCAATGCCAGATATATGTACTTGCTTTAAGGGTTATCAGAAAGATGAAAATGATAACTGTGAACCCGTTTGTTCGAAAACATGCGAAAATGGTTACTGTTCAGAACCGGAAATGTGTAGTTGTTTAGGGGGCTATGAAAAAGGATCAAATGATACTTGTTATCCAGTGTGTTCAGAACAATGTGAAAATGGTTATTGTTCAAAACCTGAAATATGTAGCTGTTTCGATGGTTATGAAAAAGAAGACAATGTCACTTGTCGGCCTATTTGTTCTCAACAATGCAAAAACGGTTATTGCTCCAAACCAGAAGTTTGTACATGTTTGCATGGATACGAAAAGAATACAAATCAAACATGTGAACCCGTCTGTTCAACACCATGTGAAAATGGGTATTGTTCTGAACCAGAAACGTGCGCATGTCTGAAAGGTTACGTAAAAGAAAACGCTACATTCTGTACGCCGATCTGTTCAAATTCCTGTGAAAATGGTTTTTGCTCCGAGCCAGAAACATGCACTTGTTTCAAAGGCTATGAAAAAACTGAAAATAATACTTGTCAACCAATTTGTTCAAAACCATGTAAAAATGCATATTGTTCTCATCCTGAAACCTGCACATGTATAAATGGTTATCAAGAAACTGAAAATGGTTCTTGCATTGCAGTATGTTCAGTTCCGTGTAAAAATGGTTATTGCACAACACCCGAACGGTGTCTTTGCTACGACGGTTATCAAAAATCTAACTCTAATACGTGTGAACCAATCTGTTCAAAACCGTGCGAAAACGGTTATTGTTCGGAACCTGAAACATGCAGCTGCTTAAAAGGTTACAAAAAATTAGCCAATGACACATGTCAACCAATTTGTACAAAGCCGTGTCAAAATGGTTTTTGTTCAGAACCAGAAACTTGCACATGTTTCGATGGCTACCAAGAAGAAGAAGATCAAAGCTGTAAGCCTATTTGTTCGGAACCTTGTAAGAATGGTTTCTGTTCGAAACCGGAAACATGTTCATGTTTCGATGGTTATGGAAAATCTGAAAATGATACGTGCGAACCAATTTGCTCTGCGCCTTGCATCAACGGTTTTTGTTCAGCCCCTGACAAATGTACTTGCTTAGAAGGCTTTGAAAACGATGGCAACAACACTTGTTATCCAGTTTGTTCAAATAAATGTGACAAGCATAGTTTTTGTTCAGCGCCCGAAACTTGTACATGTCTGAAAGGTTACCATAAAATGAACGGTACATGCAAACCTAAGTGTTCAAAACAATGTGAACCAAATGGTTTCTGTTCATCGCCAGATAAATGCACATGTTTAAAAGGTTTCTACAAAACAGTAGGCGGTACATGTAAACCGATTTGTTCAAAACCTTGTAAAAACGGACACTGCATAGCGCCAAATACATGTCAATGTTTGAACGGTTACGAAAAACTAGCAAACGGTGTCTGTGCACCTGTTTGCACGGAACCGTGCATAAATGGATTTTGTTCAAAACCAGAAATATGCAGTTGTCAAAAAGGATACTTAAAAACTTCAAATTACTCATGTACACCACAATGCGATCAAGAATGCGTTAACGGCAATTGCACAGCTCCAAATTACTGTGAATGTAATGACGGTTTTCAAAAAGACGAAACGGACAAATTTAACTGCATGGCACCGCCAATTGTTTATCATGCCACATCATTGCATATCGATGATCAATTCCCTTGGTTGATTATTGTCATTATTGCGTTAAGTGTTTTGGTTGCAATTGTGGTTGTGGCAGCCATGATCAAATATTACACGAAAAAAAATTCTGGTGATTCAGGAAGATGGTATAAAAATGTACTCTATGTTAGAAATAAAGATCAATTAACTTAAAAATAATTTGTGTGGTGAACTGAACACAAATACGATATTTTATTTTTTAAAAGTCGTGATTTAAAAAACGATTTGTTTAAAAAGTCGTGTTTTAAAAAACGATTTGTTTAAAAATTATAAAATAAACCTAAAATTGTGAAAGTTTATATATACCTGTGATAACAGTTTTTTTTAACAATTAAACAGTATCAAAATAAATGATAATATTATTGACAAAACGTTTAAATATTTCTTTGAAAATTATTTAATGCTGTAAATTTTAGGAGTAACTTTTAAAAGTAATTTTATTTATTTTGTTATAATGGCTGTAAATGCTTAGTTTTTTTTGTGTTAAATTATTATAATAGTAATACTCGTATTAATAAAATATGTAGCTCATTAAACTTATTTTCAAGAAAAAATTAATAATATTCACAAGAACAAAGATTTTACGATGCTAATGTCAAAAATAAAGTTGTCCACCAAAATCGCTTTTGAAATTATTATTCACGATTGTAGTGCACCTTCCGATGCACTACAATCGTGAATAATTTGACGAAAAATACACTCTGTATTTTATTACAGAGCATATTTTTCGTTAATTTTTGTAACGTTTGATCACTACAATAGTGAATAGCCAATTTCCACCTATTTATTTCGTACTTTGTTAACGTCAGTATTTATTTAGAATAAATAAAATTAAACAACAATTACCAGACGATTGAAACAATTTAATTGTGAACGACGTCTCAAGTTCTAAAAAAACAATTTATATATTAAAAAATTGAAAAATGAATAGAAAAATATGAAAAAAATATTAAGTTTATGTACAATTTTAGAATCTATTATTTTTTATCTAATTATAAAATATTATTAAGTCTACTTCTCTGTAATGTAAATAAAAATGCATTTTCTTTGTGACTGATAGTTAATATTCTGTGATAAGTAACCTAAATATTTCGTGCAATATGCCTATAAAGCATCGATTTAAATAATTGATTAATTATTATTATTATTTTTAAATAAGCTAACATTAACTGAGTTGACTTCAATACAAGAAAAATAATGAAGAGACTTCAATGCTCACAAAACACAGAAATAAAGGTAAAAATGTTTGATAGTTATTTTTTCCTTTTATAAAAGCAGATCAATTTTAATTAACAAAAGAAACTCAAATTTAATTTATGTAATAAGTGTGTAAATTATATTCAAAACCTGTAATTTATTTTAAAAATACATTATAATCAAAAATTCAAAATTGTAATTGTTAAAATATGAATTATTTAGACCCTTCATACAATTTCTTTTTCAGCTTATCTGAAGTCATAATGTACCACGAGAACAGATATTGCCATATTATTAAATAAGGCCTATATAAGGTAACATTTTGACTTAAGAAATCTTAAGTAATTAAACAATATTTTAATATTTTAAAAACCCTCTTTATAAAAAAATGTAGACTATCTATGAGGGCTCATTTTCAGAAATCTGAGTTGATTTTTTGGTCAGTCATTTTCGCGTGTGATTTGAATATTAATTCATTTTGTTGATAAAACTCCGTTTTTTTCCACTCAAAATAACGGTCAGCTGTTGGCGATAACATGTTATCTGCAGTTTATAAAAACAGGAAGTATCAGTTAGTATAGTAACTAATTTTTTTTTTATCAATTGAAAACCGTTATATCAATAAAACAATGTGGTTTACACTTTCCACCACATTGTTATATTTTGTTTTTACAATAAAGTTGTGGACAGTGTAAACCACCTTGCAGCAATTCGCAAACTATGATTCATTTTCATAACAAAAGAAAGGTTACAAGAAATAAAATATATAGAGTGGTGAAAATACGGTATCTATAAAATTATGCACATGCAATTTTCTGTTCTCCTGATTTTTACCGAGCAAAATGCGAAAAAGAATTATTTTCACAACCGCTATTCAAACACGAAAAGCAACTATTTTATAAAAAAAATATTTTCGTTATAATTAAGTGGCTATCGTTTAAATAATTTAACGCAGATCTATTTTAACGATGAATTTTTGCTCCAAAAAGCCAGGAGAACAGAAAATTTAATATGCATAATTTTTCAGGTAATCAATTCACCACTTTGAATTTCCTTATTTTTAACACGTTTTTTAATTGATATAAAAATGACAAACTTAAAATCAGGTTGTATGTGAGTACCTTGATTAAAAAACCACTGAAAATGGAACGCAGAGTAAAAATTATTTTCGTCCACCATATTCATTATTCCATTAAAATTAAAAAGAAATAATGATATATAAAATTTTAATTAAAAGAGTTTCATTCCAACACAATTGGTACATTATTACACATTATTTAAATATACTTTTTCCAGAATTATTTTTAATAATTAAATCATTTGTGCCCTCTCAAAGTATGTTTTAGACATTTTAATTTATTTTAGAACGAACCAAATGTTCAGTTATCAAAAGGATTTACGTTATTTTGAATACAATTTTAATATAATTGTTTAACACAAAAAAATAAAAACTTAGCACTTGAAAACTTACAGAATGTGACAGTATAATAATATATATTCTAGTTCTATAACAACTTATTTTTAAAAGCACTCTTCTGCATTGTCAAATATATTTTAGGTATTTCACTGCGTAAACAAAAAGTGTGTTAAATGCAATCGAAATTTGGGGGCACAAGTCCGTATAAAAAAGAGTTTTAACACCCCTGTATATTTTTTCAGTAGCAATACTTTCGAACGGATATAAATAAAATGTAACGAAAATATCCGTTTCTATAGTGATGAAGATGGAACGGAACAATATAGGAGAGCTGTCAAGAATTAGAGAATATTGACTGTGAGTTCTTATGTAACAATAACGTACATAAATAAGAAAAAAGTTCAATGTAAAACTCATATAATATACGGATTTTAGGCCGTCTAAAATAAGTTTCTATTATTGGTAATACAACCGAGCTGGGTAGAGTAGTGGTGACAGCACTAGACTCACATTCGGGAGGTCCGGGTTCGAATCTCGGCGGGGGCAGATGTGGCTGAGACTTTTTCCTACTGCCTCTCGCCGAGAAACGGTAATTACTGTACCGGCCATCTTGATTGAGGTTTTTCATGTTTTCCCTCAATTAATTCCAGATAAATATCGAGATGGTTCCTTATTTGAGGCCATGGCCGATTACCTATCAAACTCCTAGTTCAAAAATTGCCTACCTTATCCTAATTTCCTATAATTCTTTCATTCGCCCATTGCTATTACATAAGTTGAAGTTTTAAAAATGTAGAAAAATAACGGGAAGTGTGGTAGATGGAAAATAGGAATGGTGCGAATGGCGTCTGTTATGACATAAAGTCGAGAAATGGACGTTAAACGCATTATTATTATTGGTAATACGAGGTAAAAAAGATTGTTGAAATATTATTCATAAATCAGTTTAGAAAACCTCCTTTAAGGTATTTCACCGTATGGCGTAACTTTATTTGAACTTTTTACCTTAAAAATGTCTCTTAAAGTTTATACTTAAGAAAAGTCCTGTATATTATCATCAATTGTCAATCCAAGTAATTTATATATGGGTCAATAAAATAACATCCTGGTAATGGATTATTTTACGAATAACTAATTAATAATATCCGCATTAATTAATATGCTATCTTTCTTTCATTATTCCGACATTATAATTATGAACGGGAACTGGGGCCTGTACAACTAATTAACATTCCTTTAATTAATATCACATCACGTGCACACTAACTGGAGATAAAAAAATTAACTACAAAGAGAGAAAATTATAAAAACAAAAGAGTAAATATAATGAAAAAAATCCTGAATGGAACAAATTCAATCAGTTGCGAAAAATTACAACAGATGACTCTTTTGAAAGTCTAGAGCTTCAAATGCATTTGTTATGTTTCCACACTATATAAGGAGCTATGAAACTACTTATAGAATGTGTCCCAATAAAAATGAACTACTCTGAATATTTCGAGAACACTGCGATATCTGCGATAAGCGGTACCTAACTATTTTCAAATTTTGTATATAGTACTTTGATATTTAAAAGACAATTTCAATCAAAAAGCATCTGTGAAGATACATTTTTAAATACATTTTTTTTAAACAAACTGACTAAATAAAGCATATTTTTCTAAAATTCAGCTCTACACATAAATAGTATTAATAAAACGTATACTTACAAAACAAAATGTTCATTTTAAAAATTATTGAAATTGAAGTTGTAGGGGATGAATAAGTGAGCTTTATGAGAGTGTATTTGCCACATCTGCGGAGAATATTGTCAAATAATTATATTTTGAAGTGTCAAGAAGACGAATATCTTTTGCATTTAAAAAAATTGTTAATTGGTTTTAAAACAATATCATTTTTCAAACGGTGTAAAAAATTCTTAAGCTAATATTTATGAGAGGGCTGGAGGTATTTTATTGCAGCCTCAAGCGCTTTTATGTATATCAGCTAATTTTATATGAAAAAAAATAGAAGAATTGAGAAACTTACGCAACTGTAAGCGTAATAAACTGTTATTATTATGAAATAAATTAAGCTATTTCATATTTTTTAAACAACCAATTAGCTATAATGTTTCGTCGGAAGTATTTAAAAATGTTAAATTAATTTAACAGCCTTAATTTCTGAATGTCTATTAAACCCTGGTTTCCTAACATAACGGTAGCGTAATATAGCGGGCGGGACGTTTAGGAGCGTAACAAAAAACGCGTGCATAGAAGTCAATGGATGTCACTTTTTTACGTTACGCTGGTGCCGCCGCTACCGAGAAAACCATATCGTTTTTTGTTAAGCACCGTCATATTGCGGCCGTTATATTACGCTATCTTAGGAAACCAAGGCTTGGCGTTTCATAAAAAACTATATCGTCCATAGGATATGCCATTGCAACCTTTAGTTGTAACCCAATTTACATCTATTATGTACGCCGTTTGTAAGCTCGAATGACGTACATAACACGCTTGGGTTTGCTGGATACAGCAGCGCCACGACGGCGTGCGTCTCTCCACCTGTGAACTGGATTTTGGCGACCGACCGACGAGTCGATGAGCTAGAGTTGCGCAGATGCATCTCTAAAACCTTCGACGAGTTTTGAAAACACAGCATATTTGACAATGAATTAGATTTAAATTCGTTTTTACAAAATCATATACTCATTTCTTTCGCTAGCGGCTAGTGCATGAATTAAAAACCAAGAAAATAAATTCTTGAATAATCTCAGTTTTAAATATTTTTCGAATATATTCATACCCGTATATCGGTTTATTTTTGTACTGCTTGGGCATACAAAGGAAATTATGTAAAATATTAATTTATTAATGTTAATCTAAAAACAAATGATCTAGACGAGAAGTATAAAAAAAATTGAGAATAAACTGTTTGCGCCAAATTAAAGGTGCTATAGGTCAAATTAAAAAAAAAATGGTTTCAGGCCACACAACGCCCTTTTGAATATTTGGTGCTTTAGGTCGGCTCTATACTAAGAAGTTTTTCAATATTTTTAAAAAATGCCATGCAAACTTTTCTTTATCTTTAATTAAAATCAAAATGGATCCCCTAAGTTCAAAATTAAAGTTGTAAGAATAAACCTATCTCTTTGCGTTACAATCAACATAATTTTTGTCTCAGTAATAGTAGTTCATCTCGATTGTAATACATTATTTTATGTACGAGTTGTGTCATTATGTTGAAACTGCAGACTAGCGACTTTTATTACCCACGCGAGTCATAAAATATTACAATCGAGATACCTACATACTAAATTTTTTGCACGCACCTCCTACAAAATAGCTGATTTGAACTTCATAATAAGTATTGATTTATAAATATAACATGACTATATTGGATTCTATTTGGATTATTTATGAAAACAACGTCTACTCTGCGGTGTCTGTTGTTCATACAGATTAAAATGGTAACTGACAAAGAAATTGGTATAAAATTGCCATAATTACAGGGGCGTAGCTACCGCCGTATCTGCCGTATCAGTTATACGGGGCCCCCGGGCCACGGGGGCCCCCAACGTGTGTAAGCAAAAATTAATAAAAACTTCCCAATTTTTTTTTTATTTCAGAAATGACAAAAGTCAAAAAAAGCAATTTCTTTTTTTTCCGCGTTAAGCGTGCGTTCAAAAGTTGGCAACACCCTACATCGGTTATCGCGGGCTGTGGGATTTCCCCGTTTAAGTCATTTACTTCAACGGGGGAGGGGCCCCCAAACTAATTTTTATACGGGGCCCCGCCAAGGCACGCTACGCTTCTGCATAATTATAAATATATTAGTCAACATTCTGCCAAAATTCTTTCTTTATAAGGAAGATAAAGGACAAATCTAGGTCTCTAATGGACTACTTTTGTAATTTATGTACGATTTACTAGAAAAAATTTGGCATTAATTGTACCAAACAAACACACGTTTTCAATGTCACACTTCGACCTTATTCGTACTTATTTCACAAAACTGTTCCATCACAAATCTAAAATGACTCTTCTTTTTTCGGAAAAGTTTTTTAAATCTTCAAAATATTTCCAAAAATTAGAGTAATCAATTGACAGCAGCACCCTTGCAATAACATTTTTTATCTTCGTAGTTGGCACCAGCCAAAAATTGAAACGTACGGATGATTTGAGCGAGACAGAGCTAAAGAAAGTCAAACCCACAATATGTCTTTTGCGTACCTCGCCCCTTACCGCTGGGTCTCAACACAAACAAAATTCAGAGCGTTCCGACAGCCTTAACTAGTTGAAAAGAAGCGCTGAAAATCACGGACTGATTATAGAACTCCTCAAGCTCTTCAGTTATATTCTATATAATATTATGTACTACGTAGAGTACATATGTATATATGATAGTAACGACGCTTTGCTCTGTGTCCGTCGCCGTCGCCGTCGTCACCGCCTGTGATCGTCGAGGCCGCGCGCGGGTTGCTGCCGGCATTAAAACCAACCCTCTACTTTTGTGTTATTGTCTATTAACCTGCTTTAACCGTCTGCATTTATTAACTGACGCCCGTGTAACGTCAAGGCGACGCAAATCTCTCAACCATGAAGCATCAATAACAAAATAGAGACCTATCGAATAACGTAGTGTGAGAACAATTCATTCTAATAAAAGTAATTATAAACAAAAATATAGTGATTCGCATAATAAATATATAATAAAAATAGTTTAGTTGAGTGGATTTGTGTTAAAGGTAAATACAGTGATTTAAAAATAGCATATTTTTTGTATATTTGATGTTTTATAAAAATATGCAATTGTTGGTATTTAGTTTAGATTTTATTAATGGATGGTAGGTTTATATGTGTAGATAATTTTCATCTATAGGTCATCATAATTAGCTGGAAATTGCTTTAAAATTGTTACACATCAATCGAAAAATTAACAAATTGTTCTTTTTGAGAAGAGTCGAAACAATTGGGTTTATTTCGGAAATTTGCTGTATAAATTTTCTGTACGCTCTATAATATTACAATACAATTGTAGATTATAGACGCTCAACAGCCGAGGTCATCAGCGTCTATTGTAATATAACGCCGATGACCTCAGATCTACAATCTCCGTCTTCTATAATATTACAAAAAAAGAATAATTTATGTGGGATATTTTCTCCTATAAAAACTATTTAATTATATTTACATATTTATTATTTGTAGAAATATATCATTTAATTGGTATTTAATTTAGAGCTAATAATGGATGCTTTTTAAGTATATATTATGTAGACAAATAGTCATTATACATACTCATAAATGGAATGGAACTCGTTAACTATTTTACTAAAAATATCCAAAGATTAGTCTCTTTATCGAACTACAAACATACAATAAATAATCAATTCAATTTTTTGCAAAGCTTTAGAAAACTTGAGCCTTGTTCTGCTTTGCATATAATTTCTTTGAAAAATCTATATCTATAAAAAACGTGTGATATTTTCTATTTTCCTCTTTGGATTTTGTAAACAAAATTTAAAAAAAATGATCGCAACTATTTGTATGTTCCATGATTACAAAAAGAAAATTTATAAAATATATTGTTCTCTTAAAACTGTCTTTCATCTTAAGCTTACCGAGCATACATTTTCACAAATGAGAATTTTTTTTATATTTTTAAAAATTAATTATAAAAACGTTACTATTAAACTTTGTCGCTTTCTAATGATACTTCCGAACAGACAAAAGACTGTCGTGTCTTTTATTGATTCATAGAAGTCAGAATAACTTTTTATGCGTGATCTAACAACGTTATTTTTATGTCACTTTTTTTCTTAAATATTAAAAAAGATTTTGTTTCCACAGATAGATAAATTAATTAAAAATGCTCAACAGTATCTTATTTTATTGATAATTATATTTTTTAATTCTATTACAAAGAACTACTTTTATAGAAATGTTTTCAGACGCGCCTTCTTTCTGTTGTTTAAAAAAAATAAATTACATATATAATAATGAACAATTTGAAATTAAAAGAAACAGGAAAAATCGATAAAATTAAAATATAAAAACCGGAGTTAAAATGTATCAAAACTATATCATCAATGCGGAAAGCAATATTCGCAGTAATATGAAGTACTGTATTATTTAGTAAATTAATTAACGTAATTAAAAACTATGTTTTAAAATCCGATACATAGGTCATATTGCAGTACGAGTTGAATTATTCAGTAACATTTGAAATGAAATGTTAAAACAATAGTCAATAATACTGCGCAAAAAATTATGCAACCTACATATATAACAAACTACCTGAAAGGTACAACATTTTATAATGTAAACTTTTATTCTGTAATATCATATTTTATATTTTTGGGTTTGGGTTTTTAGTATATTTCGAACGGTCAAATATATATTTAAGATAGAGTTACATATTCAAAATTTTTGAAAGTAGCCGCTTACAACTGAGATAAAACAATGTTTTATGCGCCCCGATTGACAACGACAATAGTAGAGGAGTCTTTGGGTCCACCATATTACAGTCTTACCGACGTTTTTATATACCCGTACTGCCACCATAAAATTACTGTACTTCCACCATGTAGTCAAATTCGGTCAGTTTATTTAGGATTTCTATTTTTTATCAGAATAAAATATAGCCTATATTACTCAAGGATAGTGTAGGCCTAAGGAATCGGTTCAGTAGTACCAGAGATTACTCCTTATATGCAAACAAACATGAATGAGTTATAAACCTGTTCATATTTTCAATTCATTATTTTTACTAATAACAAATTGAAAAGTTCAATTCAAACAAAATAGAACTTGGGAACTGATGGCAATCAATAGAAGAGCCATAAAAACACTATTAAAACAACGGCATCGCTAGACACTTGGCTACTCTCAACACCAACCTACTTAGCATGTACCCTTTTAACATACGGTGGGGCTTACAACCAGTAACAAAAACTTATATGTTTCCACTCCTTTTAATAAGTACGTGAATACTACGTTATAGTTTCGGTCAAAAATATAGTGTCCCTTTTCTTTTTGTTATTTTTATTATTAACTATTTATGGATAGTGGGTAATTGGACACAAATAAAAGAAAATTCTATGTTTTCTAAATTTGCTACGTTTCGTAGGTTAGTTTCCTACTTCTTCAGGCAAGCTTTAATTAAAATAGGATACAATTAGTATGTATAATTAGGCTTTCAATTTACAATATATAATAAAATTTATCAAGCTACTTACTTTATAGTTTAGAATCTTTGTTGATATGCTTGTAGTGATATTAAGTTTTATTTTAAATCTATTATTATCACTACAAACATATCAACAAAGATTCTAAACTATAAAGTAAGTAGCTTGATAAATTTTATTATATATTGTAAATTAAAAGCCTAATTATACATACTAATTGTATCCTATTTTAATTAAAGCTTGCCTGAAGAAGTAGGAAACTAACCTATGAAACGTAGCAAATTTAGAAAACTTAAAATTTTCATTTATTTGTGTCCAATTACCCACTATCCATAAATATATAACAACATGGACGATAACAACTCGAATTTATTATTAACATTTTGACCACGTGCCACAGATTTATAAAACCCATCCACAGCGTCTCTGAGCTCAAATAAAGGACACACACGCATAATATTATATCGATGTGTCGAAGAGACGTGCATTGAAAAAACATTTTACCTATAAAAACAGATCAGAAGTGCGCCCGCTTTATACTGAAGAAAATCAACATAAAGTTAAAAATTTTCAAATTCCTTGTAGGAAAGGTTAAATAAAGTATATAATATAGACACTAGACAAATAGGGTTAAGACGCGCCATTTTTACATTACAAAATTAAACGATGATTGTGCAAAAATATTGAAAACTAATTTAAAAGAATGTGTTTCTAAAAATAAAAAAAAATTGTTGATATCTAATTTTTAAACTCATGTTCTCAGTCAGTAGCATTTTAGAGAATTCATTTAATATTGACAAATAAAATAAATAGATCTAATGTTGCACGATAAGTTAATTTAAAATAAAGTTATCTTTTGTCTAAATATTTCAAATTTTTCGTAACTGTTACACGTGTCTATCGCTAACAAAAAGAAGAGTTCTTTAAAAGGTTCACCTTGTATAAGTTAACTAGGCGGTCGGAAGGGTTCCCCGTGACGTCATCATGGTAAACTAACAACCATATTAGAGTATCTTTGTACAAAGACAATACGTTTTACCCTCCTTAGTTTCGGTCTCTTTCTAAAACAACTCTGTACCTATTAATTTTAGAGGTGTGTATAATCAATACATCGCAATAAAACTTAAAGCTTTAGCTAAATATTGTGTGGTTAAAATGAGGAAAATTTAAAGAAATTTATGGATGTACAATAAAAATAGATTTAAAATAAAACTTAATTTTTTTATGATTGAACAACAATTTTTATTTGTGTCCAACATCGATCGCCTATGAACAGTGTAGTGAACTGGAGAAAAATTTTTCGAGCTTAAACGTCCTTACACGTTTTTTGGTGCTATAACCGTTAATGAGATATTTTCATCAATAACTTGAGCGGAATTAAATAGATAAGAATGTTGATAAATCACGCCTACTTCTCCGCTTGTTGGCGATAATTAATTAATTACCATTTCATTAGCAGTATATCGACAAAAAAATTATGAGAACTTCTCTCCTCGGAAGTACTATCTCTATTTTACTGGTGGTCGATTAGGAATAACCGGTATATTTAATTATTTTTTACTTATTATTCTTTTATAATAGATGCGTTTTTTAACAACAATTATAAAAAGATTTGAATTGTTTGACCCAAATTGTCCAGCCAGTGCTAGGGTGGAAGCACGAAAAAATGTTTAGATTGAACATAAAAAACAGAAATAAAAAAGAATAAACATAGAAATCAAAATGTCGTTAAAAACTATTAATAAGGATAAATTAAATTTGAGAAGTATATAGTTTCATACCACTCAAATATAATATGATAGATCGTTATTTTCTAGGTCAAATTCGTACGACCTTGTTATTATTCTAATGCGCATCAATAAAAGATTTATTTCACATAATAGAAAGTATGATAATGGACATTTATGTGACTAAACTTTTTCATGTATCTTCATAACTAAAAGAGATTTGTGTTGAAGATTACTACTTTTTTAATATTTAAAAATCGTGTGATAACCGGCAATAATAATAATAATAATTTTTACTGTTCTAGAATGATTTTGTGTCTACTAAATACTTTAATTAAAGGATTGTGATAATTATTTTTGCGTGATCACGAAATTTGTCTTATATACTCCGCATATTAGAATGTAAAATTGACGTTTTGTGTAGCAATTACGGAGATAAAAATTAATTTAAAACCAGTCATGTGATCTTACAACAAAACCGATTCGCCATTGGAAGATTTGACGTCAATGTCTAAACGTTGATGGCAAGAACACATGTAACTCGAATTAGAAATGTTGAAATATAAAATTGCGACGTCACCCAGTATGTGAATCGTTTCATAGGTAGCAAAAATAATTGTTAAAACTTGCACATTTTTTTTTAGAAGACGTACTTTTATAATACAATGTGTCTATTATTTGTTGATTTATTTATTAAATAATACGTTTAAGAAACTAAATTTACTACTAGATAATATTATACATGGTCTAAATATCTGAGATAGCTGAGTACTTTCACATAAATATAAATATAATTTTTTAAACACTTTGGCGCAAACGGCATGAAAAATTCTACAAATAAAGAATTACGAAATTCCGAGAAAAAACACCGTTACTGTTCGTCCGTGTTTAGCAATTTCCTGTAAAAATGCTTTTGCGAATAAAAATGTATAATTTTTTTCTGTGAAATTTACACGCGCGAATAATTTCACGTGTCGGTGTTTGGTAGATTTTACTATGGTTGTATAATCAAGCTACGAAAATTAGAGATTTAATATTTAATAACTGAAAAACATTTGAAATTCAACCGCGGAAAAGAGATCATATGACTCATATATTTACAGAAATCATAATGTTCAAGTATACATGAGATTTTTATGAGGATGATTTAATTTTACCTGTTTTCTAATTTTGTCTTAAAACAAACTGGGACACATCTGAAGTGAAACTTCATGGGTGAACATTTTTACCCAATAAACATTTAACAGAAACAGGCGTGTCGATCGAATTTCTTTCTGTTAACATACGTACACCCGCCAACCAATTGATTTCGATTCTCCACAAGCTTCCCTCACTTCCGACAATGACGTTTTTTGTTTTCGTTCGTGGGGAAAAAATTATCAAACAACATTGATTGCGCATCATGCCGAAACTACTGGACGTATTCACACCATATGTTCGTTTAGTGCTCTGATATAAAATATCATCATAAAAATATGTTGTTATCGAAACTACACACGAATACAAAATTTTAACTCAATCGGTTAACGGGAAGTGGATAAAAGTTTAAAAGTGCTATTCACACCCGGACGAAGCCTGGTCGATCAGCTAGTATGCATATATAGATTTTGTTCTCAGAACTTTTCGTAAAATTAAAATTTTACCAATGGCGAACTATTCTTTATTCCGTAATATGATACACAGAGTATAGAGGACGAATAAATAATAATAATAATAATAATAATGTGTTTAACGTCCGTTTCTCGACATTATGTCATAACAGACGCCATTCGCACCATTACTATTTTCCATCTACCATACTTCCCGTTATTTTTCTACATTTTTAAAACTTCAACTTATGTAATAGCAATGGGCGAATGAAAGAATTATAGGAAATTAGGATAAGGTAGGCAATTTTTGAACTAGGAGTTTGTTAGGTAATCGGCCATGGCCTCAAATAAGGAACCATCTCGATATTTATCTGGAATTAATTGAGGGAAACCATGGAAAACCTCAATCAAGATGGCCGGTACAGGAATTACCGTTTCTCGGCGAGAGGCAGTAGGAAAAAGTCCCAGCCACATCTGCCCCCGCCGGGATTCGAACCCGGACCTCCCGAATGCGAGTCTAGTGCTGTCACCACTACTCTACCCAGCTCGGTTAGAAGACGAATAAAGTCTAACGTCTATGTTTAGAACGTAACATCCAAATAAAAACAGTCGAACCGGTCCTGAGATCAAAGCTTCGAGTTCTAAGAACCGGCCAGCCATGATTGCGTGTTGCATGAGTGGAGTTGTACGAAATCTGAAGCGTTACGCATCACGAATTGGTTTACGATTCCAAGGTTACAACCAAGGGTGACCAGTTAAAACTTTTATAATTTATATATGCCGCCATTTTTGATAGTTATTAGTTGACAATTCGTTATGAAACGTTTTACAACATAGATTGTTTTAATTATCAAAACGTTCTATGAATATCGGCCTCTAGTTGCAAAAACATTGAGAAATTTTTATGAGTGCCAAAGCCCGTTTAATTATAGTGGGTTTGTTAATGACAAACAAAATTCGCGCTGTTGGAATAAAGAATAGCTTTTGTTATTCACAACCGATAAATGTATCCTTATAGATTAACAGTAAGATGTGGAATTTGGTCACGTGAGATAACTGGACCGTATCGTTCTACAAGACGTATTTTCCGCGTCTACACTAAAGAACTAGCCACTAATAAACTGTCAAAAATGGCGGCATAAAAATTGTAGTTTTAATTTGGCCACCCTGTATAATGTATGTCAAGGCCTAAAAGTTTGTTTTCGCAAACACTGAAGGGTATCATTAGCATATTATGATGTATTTTTCCAATGTCAAACTAAAGTTCTCTTTTTTTAATGCAATCGATTTTTCCAATTGTAATTTCACATAAAAAAACGAATGCATCATATATTGTAAAAGTTTTATTTTAATTTATGAGTACAAAACTATTATTAACGACGTACGAAGTATACAGCTAAAACTTTCGACGCATATTATTGTTTTGCCTTTTTAAGTGAGGAACAAAAAACTTTAGGGGGGAGGAGGTCGTATAATCGATAGGACGACACAACTAAACATAGGTGTTGAATAACCGCCTCGCGGTGCACAGCGATTTATTTAGTTGTATCCCATATTTTGTCGATGGTTTCAGAAGAAAAGTCATTTTGAAAATATTTCTTATAAGTAAGTAAAAGTAAATGGTTTCTGAAATATACCAAAGTTGAAGAAATTGACAAATCTCATATTTAAAAAAATAGTGTGCAATTTTATTCTTCAATTATTTATCGACAAAGTTTTTGAATAACTCAAAATTACTAACAATTAAATACAATCATTATCTTAATTAATATAAACATTTTCATTTTTCTCAAATTTGATGTCAGGTATATATTACAATAACATAATCATCCTTAAACTGGTAAAAGCATAGTTTAGATTTTATAATAAATTGAAAATATGAATTGGAAAAAGTTCAACTGAATTCCACGCTAATGAATTCAATTGTCAAACGTCTATAATTCACAATAAATCGTGTGATTTTACACAGTCTTCATTTATTTACTCAACGGCACCAATTTCTTCGTAGTAAATTATTCTTGCCAGTACTGTAATAGTATTGTAATGAATTAATGCAAATATGCAATCAGATTTACACTGTATTAATTAAACGTTAAATTATATTTTGCATGGAAAGTGCAATAAGCTAAAATATGAATTATTATTGTGTTAAAACGCATTTATTTTTCATGCTTTTATTTAAATCACAATTATTTTGCATATAATGCATGTTAAGGGAAATGATAAAGCATACGGTCAAAAGTCAAAACCCATGAAAAAAGTATACGATTTATACTAATATTGGTCACGTAGGTAAATTACGTGCACTATGCATTCTATTGTTCAAAATAACAAAACATGATCGCAGTAAAAACCTCACGGTTTAGGTATTTAAACTTTTTGAAAATTTTAAGAACGCTTGTTACGCCCAAAACACTGAATAAGATACGAATAGTCAATATTTACTTAAAAATTAGACCCACCTCAAGTAAAATTTATGTTTTTCGGTATTTCACACCGTTTTGAAATGATGATGAAGTGCAAGTTTTTGAAACTATGGACACAACGTGCATCAAAAATGATGTTTTTCTGGAATCATGTTTTGCTATAGCATCTGGTCAGATCCATTATCGGTTAGAAGCATTGTATAACTACAAATATCCCTGCTCTCTTCATCTCAAATCCTTCCCGCTGGTCTCAAAGTGGCAACATCTCTCTGGATGCTATTTTTTTTAAACTAAAGGGTTCAAATAAACGCCAAATGAAGGACCAACAATCACACTATACAGATCCTACTTTCTAAAAAAAAAGTTTTGGCTACTTGTCAAAAACTAGGTAATTTATAATTATTTTTAAAAGTTATGTAACTGTTCCGTTACATTTTTTTTTCAATTTTGACCCTGCAGGATCTGTAGTTTACCTGATCCCTTTAGCTTCAAAAATATTGTCGGGAGAGCTGCAAATATTTAAGATAAAGAATTCAGGAAGTATTTGTAGGTATCCAATTCTCTTAAAGACTTAGACGAAGTTTACTGTACCGTGAATAGTGAACAGCTTGTATACAAACATACATGTGGTTTTGATATCCACTTCATTTTTAAATTGGTTAAAAATAACCGTTACTGAAAATGATTCATACGGTATAAGCCTGATTATATATAGAATGTCCCATCTTAACCCTTGTGGTTATATGAAAAAAGTATAATATTTTTTATATATCGAACTACGCAGATAAGAGTCGAAGTTTCTTACCGGATGTCTACTGAGGTAAAACGCACAGATATCAAACATTGATTTATCTTAATAAAAAATAGAAATTCATGATAATAAAAATTATGTAACCGAGAAAAATACGATAATTTCAATGTTATCAATTTGCTTTATTTATTGGATTTTCCTTATTTGACAAGAATTCAAAATCATCTATACTAGAATATTATAAAGAGGTAGAGTTAAGTTTGGATGTAGGAGATCATCTATGAAACTATTCATCCGATTTCAACATTTTTTCACCAATATTTGGAATTGACCTTCAAAAATATTTAAAATATACTTACTTAATATGATGTGAAAACCAGCTATTTTATAAGATGTGCATGGGCAAAAAATACCATATACTATCGTTTTTGACATAATATCACATCCAGTTATAATAAACTCAATTAAACAAGTAGACATAAATTTACAATTTTTAAAACATCCATTTGATTTTTATATCATATTCACAAATCGACTGGACAGATTTTGATGAAATTTAGCACCCAAACTTAAAGTATATGAGACATTTTATCCCACTACGGTTAAGTAAAGACAAGATTAACGCGAGCAAATCTACAGACGTTCACCCGAGCAAAGATGCGACCAAAAACAAGTTAGTACCAAATTTAAGCAAGTGAAAAATGCAACTTTATATACAGACTTAAAATTAACAAAAACGTTGTATTTAAGTTATATTTTAACAACATACCGTTTCCCATTTGGTAATTTAAACTCTTTATACTTTATAGGATGTCGTTTTGAATTAAAAGCTGTAAATTTTCATCTTATAAAGTGTAATACAATTATTTAGATTAATAATTTCTTTGAAGTCTACTTATCACCGAATAATATAATCAGTTAAAGAAAACTGTAGTCTGTTTTAATGAAAATAAATTTTTACCACATTTTAACCGTTATATTTTACTACTAAAGCTGCTTTAATTTCTCCAAGTTCATTAAAATTTATTGACCATTATGTGTTGTTCTTTTTTAATACCACCTTTTGGGATTATGGGATGGTAATATTTATTTTCGTAATTACACATTTATTAAAGGTTGGTTTACCTTCGTTATTTAAATAATTACAGCAATTTCTACTTTTATTTTTCAGAAAAGTTTACTTGTCTGAATTTATCTTGTTGAAATATTTATCTAGAAAAATTATAATTTACTGTTTTTATCCGCGGCTTCATTCTCATCGCTTTTGTTCGCAAATTTTCTCGCGTTAAATATCAGTTCAGTGACTCATTTAAGTTCAGTGCCATCACGAACTACTCAAAGCTAGCCGTCTACAATCAGCATTTAAAATTGACCATAGGAAAAGTAACACAATATTTCGCGACCCTTTTTTAATTTTTTTGCCTATCAATAGTAATATTTGTGAAATTTGAGCTGATGTAAATCGTGCTTAAATTTAGCCGCCTTTACTTTTCTGCAACCCTGGGCTATAGTCGTCAATCTATACATAAATTTACTTCTAAAAAAATTGTTTGTACTTGGACATAATGTTGTACAAAAATTAGTCAGTTTAAGTGATTCTCACGTCACCATTTTCAACAAATTAAAAGAAATAAATAAATGTTTTTATTACTTCTATTAGTACAGGCACCGGGCTGCATCCTGTTTGAAAAATCCGAAGGATTCATTTCGATTGACGATTTAAGTTCAGAAAAAGTTCAGAGAAAAAAAAATAAAATTTCTGAAGGTTTGCGGAAAAATCAAAGCGTATTTTTTTCTATCGGAATATGAGAACTATTTAAATCGATTTGTGTGTTTTGTATGTCTTATTTATTTATGTAACTTATAAAAATAGGAGCGCTAGTTTTATATTTATACACTTCGTGTCTATAGACATAACATTTTCTCAATGTATAAGCTATCGAATGGTAAAAACCACATTCTAATCCGTTTAGTAGTTCTGGCATTTTTAGGGGCTATACAAGCATACAAACCGATTTAAAAAATTCCTGTAGTCCGGTTAAAAAAGATTGCGCCTCAATTTTTCCCGGTAACTTTCAGAATTGGTTCCTTTAGGCCTTCCTAAAAAATAAATAATCAATCGCAATGAATCCACTGGATATGTTTAAAAATTAGTACGGGAGTTAGCATTATATCTAGTATAAATACAAATGCAGTCGGCGTTGATGGAATCTCAGTAAAGATTTTGAAAATGTGCCTACCACATTGTTTGGATGTACTAACTAACATCATAAACTCATCTTTACTAGATTCAGTATTTCCTGATATATGGAAGCAAGCACTAGTCAAGCCTATACCGAAGATAAATAGTCCTGCGCAGTTCAAAGATCTAAGGCCCATCAGCATATTGTGTGCAATGTCGAAAATCATTGAAAAAATAGTTCACAAACAAGTGACCGAGTATCTGCAAAATTTTAGTTTGTTACCAGTTCATCAATCAGGCTTCAGAAAAAATCATAGCACAGCAACAGCCCTTACTATTGTAGTAGATGACATTAGAAAAGCAATGGATAATTCTTCATGCACTGCGCTCATCCTGCTAGATTACAGCAAAGCATTTGACACACTTGATCATGAATTGCTTCTTGCTAAGCTGCACTATTTAGGCCTTTCTGATACAGCATGTAACTGGTTCAAGTCATATCTGACAAATAGAATGCAAGCTGTCTCACTCGATACAAACACTTCTTCCTTTCAGCCAATTGCTAAAGGAGTGCCACAAGGTTCAGTTATTGGACCGCTTCTCTTCGTTTTATATGTATTTGATTTTAGTGACAGTTTACGTCACATGAAGGTGCATCAATATGCTGATGACACTCAGATCTATCACTCATTTCAAATATCAAACACTAGTCAAGCTTGTGTACTTGTAAATGAGGATTTACAGTCTATTAGCAATTATTCTGTTAACCATGCTCTAAACTTAAATTCAAACAAGTCCTGTGCCATATTTATTGGAAATAATACTGTCCTTCGAGCTCTAGATTTATCTCAGATAAATCTCCATATAAATGGTAATAAAATAACAATCACAGAAACTGCAAAAAATTTAGGCTTGACTTTTGATCAAACTTTAAAATTTGATAAGCATATATCCTTAAAATTTAAGCATGCTTTCTACCGGCTTAGAGTACTTTCTCAATTTGGAAAATGTTTAACCACTACCATGAAACTGAGGTTGGTTAATGTGCTGATTTTGCCGATTATTGAGTACTGTGATGTGGTATATGGCTCATCATTAGATTACTCAACTTGTCATAAAGTGCAAAAATTGCAAAACGCCTGTCTACGGTTTGTTTATTGCATTTCATATCGCGAACATATAACACCGTACTTAGTTCAATATGACATTTTAAATATGACAAACAGAAGATTGTTGCATATGTACACTTTTTTATTTAAAATCTTAAAAGAAAATGAGCCAACTCTTCTTATAAATAAATTACATAAACGCTCAAACCCATATGATATTAGGCAAATAAGTTATGAGCTGCCACCTCACAACACTTCAAACTTTAAAAAAGCATTTGCTTATCTGGCGCCTAAATTACTAAACGAGCTTGAAAGTGCTATATTGAACCAGGTCATTTCACATGGAAACTGTCAAATAAAAACCATAGTTAGCACTATTAATAAGAACCTCTTAAATCGGCAAAATATTTTGATCCCTCCTTAATTTTCATTTTGAATAGTTAGTTTTTGTCATGTATTTTTTATGTAATTGTACCATATGTAATCGAAGGAGAGATGGAAGACCAATCCTTAAAGGATTGAATCTGCTCCAATTGCCTGGCTGCAATAAACTTTATTATTATTATTATTATTATTATTATTAAATATAAATCTAAAAGGTTTTTTGTTTGAATTTGTCTGTATTTGAGCCCACAATTTGCAGCCTCATTACAGTAAAGACCTAAAAAGGCTGTAACAGAAGGGTGACACACAGGTGGAAAGGCAAACAGATAGACAGACAGACAAAATAGTAAAAACAACCAGACTTCAACCTTTTGTATACCGTAAATATGTACAATTTCAACAGTGTTTTAAATAACTTTCACTTTGCAAAAATGAAATGCTAACATCAGAATATATTGATTCATTCATGTGTGGGAAGTTAACACGAAAATATTATTTCAAATTATTTGTGAAATTTCAATAAATTCAAGCGCAACCTATATAACAGAATCTCGTTTTAGCAGGAAGAAATAATCACGGAAACATGATGGCAGGCGTTTCAATATAACGGGGTATAAAAACTCCGGAACACTCGTTTCGCATTGTCGTTAAAAGATTGAAATGCTATAGAACACAGCAAGAGCGGAATATTACGTGTAGTGTAAAATCATTCTCTATCAAATATTCAAACACAATCACCGTAATAAAGTGTTTTGATTTATTTAATTATTAATCTCGTGTTGCATCAAACGCGATGATGTGTAATTGTACGCGATTTGATCAATTATAAAATACGCCAATCACATGACACTGTTAATTACACTTTAAGGTGGTTTGTAAAAAACTTTTCAACAGTAGACGTTTTAAATGTCATCAGTAGCAATTTTTGTGCAATAGTTGAAATAGGGATGTTGAATATTTTTGGGAAAGTGTTTTAAATCGTGCATAAGTACCTAATATTGCTTCAAATATTTATTATTTCTATTTAAATACAACTCAAGCCTTAAAAATCATGTATTTTAAATCCCGTTTCAAATTTCGGTCCAAAACGCCAATACTAGTCGCGTGACGTCACCTGTTCATACCAAAGGAGGCTCAAAAGTTTACACGGGAGCTACCATCCTATAGATGCGTATTCTGTGCTCATAAACGTTAGTAAACTGAGATGATGAAAAGTTGTTTCGTAGTCGTTGCTATAGTTACATGTAATTTGACGTTTCCTATAAACAAATAATATTAAATTACACACTAAATATTAACCAAACAATGAAGTTTTTTGACATCGGCTGAACATATGACGTCATGCGCTCTGATTGGTGTCTGTTGTCACGTGACTTGAGAGTGATTTTATTAGGTTTTATTTATTAAATATTAATTAAATTACTTAAAAATAAGGAAAAATATAGTGTTTTTAGTATTTCTATTATAGAAACTACTACTTTTCGTTAAAATTATGTTTTTATTTTAATACAGTCAACATCCCTATTGAGTAACAAAAACCCTGACCCTGCAACTTTTTGAAGAAAAACCTGATTCTAGTACATCGAGGCATAGGACCGATTGAAAAGTAGTATTGATTATTAAAATAAAGATTATATTCATATTTAATAGAGTAAACGTTGTTTATTTTAAAAATCAACCATACCAATGTGAAGATTTTTTTCACTGTTTAAAAGCCTACTTTTTCTCAATATTATTATTATTTTTATACGACAAAAGACGATTTGAGCAGAGCGAAAATGTAAACCACGCCATTTCAATGCTAAATTCTTTGGTGTCAAGTATAAAAGACATGTCAAAAATTTAGTTTTTAAGTCGTTAATACCAAACGAAAGAGAATAAAATTTAGACTTACGTCCAGAAAAAATGAAATGTAATAATTTTTCGTGTTATGTCCTTTATATCTGACACAAGAGAATAGATGTATGTTGGCTAAACTATAAGAGATACAGTAAAGCAATAAAATATGAGTAATTTGTTGCTCTTGATTATTTCGTTACCAAACTAAAATCTACACGGACGAAGCCGAGGGAAAACTAGCTAAATAATAAATTCTTCGTGCATTTTCACTGTACTTCAGGTGAGAGAAAGATAAATGAAAATATGTGGCAGTCATGTGTCGCCTTGTTTATTAATTGATAAGCGTTGTAAGTACTTAATATATGCGTCGGCTCAAGTTGTAGTCATACAATTATTCTATCAAGTCACGGAAAGTGGCGTGTTGGTAGTAATTGCGCAAAAATAAATAAATAAAAACAATTAGACGAATATTTAGCTGCGCAGAATATTTATAAAATATTCTATTTTTAAATTTGAACTTTAATTTAATTAAAAATAGAATAATACAGTCGAGTCTCTCTATGAGTCCAGCCAGGTGGTGATGAATTTCGATAGAAAATAATACTGTTTATAGAACAAAACACGCTGATTACAATAAGCCCAAGCAACGGCCGTATCACTTTTAGTTTAGAAGTTCCGTTCAAGGAGGACTTGGTATTAGCAGAAAATTTTTAAACTAAGCTTTATATAGCCAAGAACCATCTCGCTATCCTACTCTTTTGTACAAAAAAAAACTGCACTAAAATCGGATCATCGATTTTGGAGCATCGCCATAGACAAATCCTCAAACAAAGATTAAAGATTAAAATAGAATGAGGTGGTCTCTTGGCCCAAATGCACCACATCCTGAAAGGATTTTTGTGCTTCCCCTTTTACTGGATCTAGTCAACAAATAATTTGGATCTTCTTACGAGCTCCAGAAGATTTGCTACTAGATTATCCTGTGGAACTATTCCATCCTCATCGATGTAACCAAAGATGGTTGTTCTCCTGTAAGTTAAAGCCTCACATTCGAACACGATATGGGTGGCTGTTTCATCC
Organism: Venustoraphidia nigricollis; assembly: GCA_034508555.1. Classification (NCBI taxonomy): domain Eukaryota; kingdom Metazoa; phylum Arthropoda; class Insecta; order Raphidioptera; family Raphidiidae; genus Venustoraphidia; species Venustoraphidia nigricollis. The sequence continues at coordinate 1,894,728 of JAVRKA010000047.1, forward strand.
TCCATTTCGCAAAATCTACATAGTGTTGATTCCTGATGTATCCCCATCACATGTAGGTGTTTTCTCAAGAAAGCATGACCGGTTAAAAGCCCAATCACCTTTCTGAGTATCGTTCTGCTAAGTCTGATTAAGTCCTCAGTTAACTTTGCGGAAGGACCTGCAAGCATTTTCTTCCCATGTTTGTTACCTAAAGCCAGGTCCCAATCTGAGAGATGCTGCTTACAGGTCCATCTCTTGACAGTTTGCTAATCTTCAAACAACTAAAAATGTACACATTCAAAAAAAAAATAAAAACAATAATCGCGTGAAAATAATCTCCAAGTCCGAGATTAATGTTTCGTTGTTGATTTTCAGAGCTTCGGCTCTACGATGCTGGCGGATGCCGTGTGCAGCGCGAGCACACCACGTCCGCGCCGCCAGTACAACCTGGAGGAGTGCATTACCTGCTGGAGATGAGGTCGCTCACGTCGCTACTGCTACTGACGCTTTGCTTTGTAGTGCGGCTAGCAACTCCATCACCATCGCGAGATTTGCATCTTCGTCCCGGTGATGACGAATTCGATGATGATGATGACGACGACGATTTTTTACCTACACGAAACGGGACCGCAGGTAAAAATCATACAGGTACCACATATCGCACCGGTGCACCATCGGGCTACACTTTGTTACACTAATTTTGTTTGTACTATTCATTTGCTATAATACGGTTTGTATTGCGTTGTTTCGCTGTAGCGCGATTTAGGAATAACGCGGTTTGTATAGCGCTGTTTCGCTGCAGCGCGGTTTAGGCATTTTCCAATATATTCTCTGTATATGGTTCGTAAAATTCACATAAGCGCTGTTTTGAGCAGAAGAGATACGCGTATTTAGATCCCGAAAATAATTTCGTTTTTTCATGCTTCCTATTAGAGGTGCAAATGGTGATCGGTGTTAATTTCTATTACACGCTGAATCAAGGCGTAACATGCCATGAGAGTATAGTTATTTTTAAAAAACTGTGAGTGTTCTAGTTTAGAATTTCTGTGAGTGTGTTGATAAAAAATGCGAATTAACTGATGTTAAAAAATATGTTGATTTATTTCTGGAGATCTTCATCCCTTCAAGTTAATAGACGATAAAGGATTGCGTCCATCAGCTCAAGCGTTACAAATTGTTAATAAAATTATAAATTTGCGATACAGTGTAATTTAAAGTGATCGTAAAATTTATATATTATTGTGAATGAACCGTCGGATCTATTGCTGACATTCAAGTATTAGTGTGAGCTAGCGTGTGAGTTAAATTTTTGTGCAACATTTCGCTTTTATTATATTAGTGGAGATTAATCCTGGGATTAATTAAAATACTAGGGAAAATCAAAAGTGCACATCTTGCTAAGTTTTCCACTGTATGATAAAACTTTAAAAAATATAACAAAAAGTTAAAAATAATTTTAAAAAAATATATAAAAACAAAATAAAATTATAAACAAATAAATACCAAGTGGCATAACGTAAAATTAGAGTTGGGTAACTCAGATCTGAACCGGTTCAAAGAGCCGACTCCGACAGAAGATCCGTGAGAGCCGACTCACTTTTTTTTTGAGCCGACGGATCAACGGATCCGCATAACTCAGTGAAACACTTAACACACAGAAGCAAATGTTACACTTACGTATCAGTTCTTGTTTTGATGCATCTGTCAGCTCAAATGACTCATGCATCACATGTTTGGCTATGCATTCTTGATTCTATACAGGTCGTGATATGATTGACTGAACTAGGTAACTCAGTGACAGACTGCAGTAACATATTTAGAACTCGGCTCTTTTTGAACCGGTTCAGTGAGCCGGCTCACATACGGGATCCAGATGCAAAGATGCAGATCACTAAAAAGACCCGTTTTTCCCATCTCTACGTAAAATAGATGTAAAAACAAATTCTAAGATGCGAGCCGGAATGGAATTGGTGATCTTCAAAGAGCGTTTACCTACTCCACAGAGTACCATAGGCGTTTAGTTATTTTTATGGTACAGCAGCACTTAGTTGTCGCACTATATACTGCACAATAATATTATGTTATTCGCTGTCTTAATAATATAAAATAAAATTGTTTATAAAAATTAAATACTGAACGCATTTCAAGAAATTTTAATAGGGTTCTATTCTGATAGTAAATAAATCGCATAAAAGATAACCAAAACAGACTCGTCAAGGTTTGTGGCCTGTATCGCTCGGACGGACGTACCGATCAACAGACAACTGCTATTCGCACTTTTCAGTCAAAATTTCGGAACTTATTATGCATTCGAATCAACCCAAAAATGGTTTCACTTTATAGAACAGAAACTCCCATTTTCGGAAAGTTTAAGTTTGAATGGATTTCGTGCGAAAATAACATAGATAAACTCTTATATGAATGAAACATAGCTCTGACGAGCAAAGCGATAATAGAGCACACTACCGCTGCCGATTTAGCAGTGTGTGCAATCATTAACATGCTATTCGTGAAAAAAATATTAATATTGAGAACCAAACTTCAGATTGAACGTTGCAGTTGAAACAATATTTTAGACAATATAGAATTACATCTTTTGAGTTATAATAGCAAAGTTGTTACAGCGATTATTATACCAAATATCACATTTCAAAAACTTACAAACAGTATGAAAACAAAAGTCTAAAGAAAAGGGGAGAAAATATTGCTAACTACGCTAATAATACAACCATTAATGTTATATTTAATTAAGAGAAATATCCGAACTTATTCGTAATTGAATTCAAACTGATTTTAACTATGCCAATAAAACCAGTAATTAAATTTAATTGAGAAATACGAGAAATTCCTTAACAAAAAAATGTCGGTATTTATTTTGAGCAAGTTCAAGGTTAACACTATAACAGGTTTATTTTTATCTTGGATTTAGACTTCAAAGAAAAGCTTTTCATTCATTAACAAAATATTTATGTTAATGAAAATTAAATAAAAAAAAAAGGTTATATACCTTACATCGTATCTAGAGATTTAAAAATGACCAACAAAACTTGAAATTTTCGATACTGTAAAAATAAATGTATTTAAAAAAATGAAAATTATCTTTCGAAGCTTGATTAGGGCTTTCATACCGGAATTCCGCAAACACAGAATTTCTAAACATATCAATTCCGGAACTGAAGAAATTAATATCGAAATTTCGGAATTACAGAAACGATTAAATATTAGCACATTTTTGCTTAAATTGTCGACCAAAAAGTTGATCTTAATATAGTTTCTTAGCAATGATTGATAAGCTCTCTAGAGTTATATTTTTCGAAATTATTACTAAGCGTTAATGTTGATTATTTTTAATTGTTGACAAATTTCTGACTCCAAGTTTCATACGATATATCAATATGTAAACATATTTATATTTTAAGAATACATCCATTTTTGTAGACATTTTTCAGCATTAAAACTAAGAACCAAATATTGAAAAAGGCAGTTCCAGAACTGACCATAATTCGATATTAGAGGTCCTGCCTAGACAGATAGAAGCATTCTATTTTTTACCATTTTGATACGGAAGCCTAAAATAATAACGAAAACATAGTAATCAATTACTATCAATGAGCATAATTCATTCAAACCTACCTGTTGCTGTCGTTCATGTATAAAAATAAATTTATCTGTTAAATCAGTTATATCTCTATTGATCATAAGCAGCCAGTGAATTGTATATTACTTTTTATATTTCAGTATAAAAAAGTCGCTTGTTTACTATACTTTTCCATATCATTTATGTCAGTAATATTATGTATACGTTATAAATAAAAAAGCTTTACAATCTTTTTCAAATACAGAAATAATGAAATCAATATTTATTATTGTCATCCTCTGTTAAAATAGAGTATTGTTGGGATTTCGTTCAAGAAAAAGTTAAACATCCACTGCTGTTGTTTCTGAAAACTAAATGTCAATTTTTGTGTTGAATATTTCATGTGATAAGAACTTTATTTGTACCGTATCTAGAGAGGAAATTTTAACTAGCAGAATTGAAAAGGGTTTCCTGAGCTGTACGTACAAACAGAAGTATACCTAGGGAGAGAGAGAGAGAATATATCGTGTGACGATTTTACTATAGGTACATAACTGATTACCACTGGGGTTCGATTTTATGCATTTTTCAGATACCTATGTAAACTAACTACATTGGTAGAGTGTCGCTCGATAGGACATTAACTCTATTATAGTTACACTTCCTCTGAATTACTACTGTGGCAAACTGATCAATGGCTCGACATTACTGTTATAGGGATGTCGAAAAAATATCGATATATCGATATTTTTCAATTGATGTATCGACATTTTTGGGCGATATTTAATATATCCATATAAAATTCCGAATATCGGAAACCGACATTTTTTTCCAGTAGCAGCACTTGTATCTACCACCGCGACTGACTATGGCCGTTTAATTATTCCGAAAATATCGAAAACTCCACTGAAAAAGAAACATGTGTTTTTATATATGTTTTTGGGACATACTTTTAAGGTCGTTCCAAAAACAACAACAGTGAATAAGGCATATCTAAGACACGTTTCTTTTTCACCGGATTTTTCGATATTTTCGGAATAATAAACAGGCAAAATAGCTATTCATGCAATATTTCATTTCATTTCTACAACATCTTGAATATTTTTAATTATTTCGATTTACACCTCAATTCATGCAACAGATGATTGCTTTTAAAGCTAAATTTTTATCAGTATGAGTATAGAAAAATGTTGTTTCGAACTATGGTAAATGCACAATTTACAAAAATATATCGTTTCGGTCGATCAATTATTTTTCTAGAAGAATCGATTTTAAATTCTACTATGCTTTTCTTATGGAGAAATATATTATGTGTGATCACATTTTATAAGGTCACTGTCACATCAAATTTTTAGACAGCGTTTTCCGGAACCCAGTATCAGAGGAACAGAAATGCTGTTGAAAAATGAAAATCAAACCGCGGGGCGGGTTTTTAAAGTACCATCGTTTTTATGCAATCAATCCTAGAAATACATTGATATAATTCAATTTTGGATAAGTTTGGACTAAATTTCCTAGTAAAATAGGCAATGTTGTTCTTTGTTTCTATTAAAAAAATAATGCAAATTCCTTTTTGCAGTTGCATAAGTGTGATATTACATTTAACAAACTTGTTTGGCATCAACTTTTAAACAATAAAACTTTATTATCCTTTGTAAAAGCGCGCTATGCATAGTAAGTGCCAGACAAATTGCACATGAAGTGTGCTTTAAGCCTCCGTAAACAATCAGAATGCAACAAATCCACCCAACAATGCAAATATAGATATACAAACAATATTTGTAGTTTGTTTATCACGATTTTACAATACGTTTCAAAAATTTATATTGAGAATTTGAGGAATTTATTAAAGTCAGTGTGAAAACTGTACGCTGAAAATATATTTTTATATAATATCAAGTTGTTTAAATTGGAAAATGATAAAAGAAAACTAAAAATAGTGTCAAGTATTCGATGATATAACAAAATTTATTGTAAATGCAAAACAAAGAACACGTCTTATCCAATTTTGTAGGATTCGACGATCGGCGTTGCAATTCCAACATAAGTTTTGGATTTTTATATAAGTTACGCTTAAAACACAAACCAATTAAAAATTAAACTTCGTTTTGGTTGTGATCAAACGTATTTAGATCTTATTTTTATTAAATCAAATTGTATTGTTTCATTATTATAAAAAAAAGAATGACGATCGGTTCAAATATAATTTTGAAACAGGAAGATGAAAAGGAAAAACAAGTCCTTTCTTTTCTTTCATCTTTGTATTTCAAAATTATTTTTCGTATAATTGATTATGACTAGTTTTGTGTCTCATCCTGTATATTTAAACGTATTTTTAAGGCTACTTTTTAGAAGGAGCGTTTTAACCACAAATTGCTTTTCTTTCATTTAACTTAAAGCTAATAATAACAAGTAATTAAAAAAAAAAAAAGAATATTTTTTTTTTAATTACTTGTTATTATTACTCATGTTCTACCACGTGCCGAGTGAAAAATCAGTGCAAATTATTTTAAAGCTAATATTAATTAAAACATCACATACAGAAAAACTTGGTAGTATTAAAAACGGAATACTGTTGGTTTAGTTTATCAAGTGAAATTTTTGAAAAAGTTTGATGGTAACTTAAGAGATAAAACCAGATCAATAGAATGCCTGGATAGGTCATAGGTCAAATGTGGGTGAGAAAAGAAAGAAACAGCGTACAAAATCTAAATATAGCTCATAAAAATAAACAAGGTATCAAGGAATTCTTGGAATAATATTTTTAACCAAAAAATAACTCACGAGGCCCCTATTTTGTAAGTGTTTATAACCGTCAGTAATAGTAACGCACTTAAACCGTGCATTAAACGTGACGTAATCTGACAATCAAACGAATAGTTCATTGATTTGCCATCGTAATATCGGTGCAATCAAAATACGTCGTCAAATGTTACTGTTTGAAATAAATACGTCATTTTAAGCTAAATTATAGTTCCCTTCTGCCCATATCTTATCATTTGAACTACGCATTTTAGCCAATTAAAAAAATATCAAAAACATAAATTTTAATTTACCTAACTAGTTATTTTAAAATAAAAGAAAATCTGTACAAAAAATGTTTATTCTGTGTGTAAAAAAAGACATAATACTCGTATTTTACGCTATTTATCAACTCAAAATGTAATAATATCGAGCCTGACTAAACGGCATTATACATATATATATTACATTGTTCATCCAAATGAAGTTAGTTCTTTGTTATCATTAAAAATCAACTGATTTATATAAATTTCTAAAAATTTACATAATAAAACAAAATTAGCAGAGTAGAGGTTGCCTCGTTCCGCTGAATAGTAATGCGAATATGACGCCGTTCAGCGGACCTGTGAAATGACCGCGAGACAAGTTTTAAACAAATTTCTTTAAGAAGTCAAATGACAGAATATTGATATTACTTGTAAAAAATATTAGTATTTTTAGTCGATAAAGAATATTCATCCATATTACATACATTCACATAAAAATAGAAGACAGCAAAGCAAAAAGAAAAACATCTGAAACTGAAAGTAGAATAATACGTAAAAATTAATTAACAATTCATCTTTAAAGTCCAATTCCAGATATATGTTATAATAGAAAACAGTATCACAGGTAATCAATGAGTGTTTAAATTAATTTATTTTCATTATCCCAATTACCCGTAATACTGTTTTCTATTATTAATTAACAATGTTTATCATTTCTTGATCTTTATTCAATTTTTTTGTTTGTTTGTACAGATATTATTAAAACCTAAAATTTATAATAATTTTTTTTTTATTTGTTAACGTTAATTTTTCCATCTATCTTTGTATTTCAACTGAACGGTCCGCCAACTGACGCCATTCTCGCGCTTACGCTGACTGGTCAGATGGAACTAGGCAACCTCTCAACTAACCGTGAAAACAAAATATATAATCAAAAAAGTCACTAATATTTAAACCATCTATATTTTATTATGACTGACGTAAAAATATTCCGATTTGAAGCCAGGGAAACTTCTCCATTACGACTTTCGTACTAGTTTCGTTAGGATTAACAATAATGGCAATTGTGTGTACTCTGTGGATTGTTTCAATATGAGAGAGCAATTTATTAACAGCTAGTAAATGTGACACAAAACCGATCACATAATTGCTACGATACTACGATGCTACGACATATCTTCAGTTCGACCTTAAACTACCAAACAACCAAGTTTAATCATACACAAATACATATTTTAGTCTAGGGTTTACGAATGCACTTATAACAAACGAACGTGATCAATTAATTTTTCAAATTATTTTTATACTAGCGGCCCAGTCCGCCTTCGCCCGGGTGTAAATGTAATATATAGGATATAAAAGATGAGAATCATTATCATTAAATTCTCAACGTGTATTGAATTTGCGCGAATTCAATCGCTTTTATTTGTGAATGTTCAAAAATCGAAGAAAAATCTTATTTCCCAAAAAGAAATTTAAAAAATTCTGTTGATCCAATCGCTACCAAACTTCAGAAGATCACCCGCTGGGCTAATCTAAAGATTGTCTGAAAATTTCATCAAAAATGGTCTACCCGTTTGGAGTCCATAGATTACATATACATCATCATAGATTACATATACACCAAAAAGAGCCGAGTTCTGAATATGTTACTGCAGTCTGCCACTGAGTTACCTAGTTCAGTCAATCATATCACGACCTGTATAGAATCAAGAATGCATAGCCAAACATGTGATGCATGAGTCATTTGAGCTGACAGATGCATCAAAGCAAGAACTGATACGTAAGTGTAAAATGTGCTTCTGTGTGTTAAGTGTTTCACTGAGTTATGCGGATCCGTTAATCCGTCGGCTCAAAAAAAAGTGAGTCGACTCTCGCAGATCTTCTGTCTGAGTCGGCTCTTTGAACCGGTTCAGATCTGAGTTACCCAACACTAATACAGTCTACTACTCGATTCAAAAATCACTTGTATAAAGTGGCAATGTGTAAACTTATAGTACTCTGAGAACAGTTATAAACAATTTGATTATATCAAAAATATAGTTTGCAATCGATTACAAGACCGCGTAAATGTTTTACGGTCGGTTGGCATGTCTGGTGGCGTTTAATTCACAGTTTTGCTTGCACTCTATTCACAGATAGCTCATATCAGATTGAAGTTTCAATGAAAATGGAATAGTGGATAATGCGCCACATACAACAACATTTGTCACGCGTAATTAGGTTAAATGGTTCGATTTTTTCCGTAAATTATCTAATTAATACATCTGTACTAATCATTATTTGACCCTTTCTCATCTATAGCAGTCTCTACACATTTATATATAAATATAGGTAATTTTTTGAAGATAAGCTTTCTGACAAAAGCTTCGGACTAAGAACAAGATATGAGATCGTCACGAAACTAAAGCGCACATGAGGATTTATGTTCAGACTATAGTTTAGATAAGGAAAGGATCATAGAAACAAAAGCACACATCCGTCATTGGTATAATATACTCAATTCTTAGATATGTCAAACCTCTTACGTTCAAATCCCAAATTAGCATAAATTATTTTTTATTTTATTTTTTTACTAATAACATTTTTTTATAATTATGATTTTAAAATTTAATAATTTGTTTTTTTATATTTCTTATAAATAAAAAAATGTTTGATTCGATAATATTGTTGTTTTGTATCTTAGTAATATATAAAACATTCAAAATTTAATAATTTTGTTGCTTTTTTGTGTATTAGTAAATTTTAAATATTAATCTATATGTATAAACGAAAGTCGTGTTAGTTACACTATTTATAACTCAAGAGCGGCTGAACCGATTTAGCTGAAAATTGGTAGGGAGGTAGCTTAGAACCAGGGGACGGACATATAGGATATTATAAATTCGAGCAAACGAACGGAGTGAGTGAGTGAGTAATGAAACAAATAATTATAAATTCGAGCGAACGAACGAAGTGAGTGAGTGAGGAATGAAACAAATAATTATAAATTCGAGTGAACGAACAGAGTGAGTGAGCGAGTAATGAAACAAATAATTATAAACTCGGGCGAACGAACGGAGTGAGTGAGTAATGAAAGAATCCTAACTATTAAAATTGCGGGCGAAGCCGCGGGGAGCGGCTAGTATAAAATACTTATGAAGTTTAGCTTTCGACTTGTATTTCTGAATCGACGAATCTCTTTTTTAATTTAAGAAACGTGGAGTTACTAAAACGTGCGTCAATATGTCTTATTTATTAGCTCATCGATAAACTTTGATGAATGAAACGTCATTTTAAGAAAAAAATGCATATGTGCCCCATCTTACTTATTTAAGGAATTAAAGATATAAACATATGCTGTTTTTATTAGTTAATAACAAAATATTTATTTGTTTTTAATTCATCTGTCAATAAGTTAATAAATTAGCCTGTAATATAAATAAAATCGAGTTATTTAGAAGACACGTAAGACATTTTAACAGTTTTTAAAATTTCAATCTCTCTGTGACTTTGATGAAATTTGATATATCAATCGGTACCTAACTTGAAGAGTTGAGGCGTATTTTATTCGGCTATGTTCGAATTAAAATTGAATTCCGTTCAAAACCAACATTAGAATGAGCAAGTTTGCGAAAGAACTTAACACTAAGGCAAGAGAAGCAGCAATGAAAAGCTAGATAAACGTATTTAATTCAAGTTTTAACTTATTACCGTAAGCGCAATGATTGTAAATTTAATACTGTTATATCAAAATCTAAAATGTCAAAAATATTATTCACCATCTATTAATTATTCACAATAGTTAATAATTCAAAAGACAGCCCTGTACCACAAACTACAGATAAATAAACTTTTTACTGTGTCAAGGAAAATTCATCGTTGTGGAAAGGGAAAGATAATATTGGGGTCACTTTTCCAAGTATATTCACGTTAAATTCTAGTCAAATTCTAATCATATCATCCTCTATTTTTTTTGTTTTATTTTACACGGCGTGCCGGAGAATATACGCGATGACGTTTAATGTTTCAAATAATCCGTTAATAATAATAAATAATATTACCAATATCAATATTAATTAAATCTTTGTATTTCGTTTTCTTGCAGATTTTTCAAAGTTTTCAAGTATTTTCCGTGATGACTTGATGAACGAATACAATTTTTGTCTGTCTTTTTGTAACGCCATCACTTAACAATTTGAGCGCCTTACGCTAAGATAGTTTCCGTCAAACCAACATTAAGTGATCTACGGGTAAAATTAACGTTCACGTGAGCGAAGTCGCAAATATGTGAAAAAAGTATGCTTATTTTTAATTTAAATCAAATGAAAAATAGTATTGCACAAAAATCTTTAGTAACCGTAAGAAAACAAAAAAAAATGTTTTCGTATATGGTGTGAGAGAAGTGTCAAATGTGGTGTAAGAAACGGGTAGACTATTAAAGCTATCCTACCAGATATCTAAAAAATAATAAAAAAATATGTCAGAGAAATGTGAAACGATATAATATTAATACGTTAAGAGCCCGAATTTAAAGTAGTGTGTCTCTAGAGACAAAATTTTATCACTTTATACAATATAAATGACTAAAACGTTATGTAAGTTTTTAAACCCACATTTGCGGCTAGTGAAAGGTAATGGTGTTATGTCTGAATATTTCGTATCAATGATTTAAAAATAAAAAACTAAAGTTCTCTGTTTAGTTATAAAATATACAGATTCTAAAATAGATACCAAAATTTACAATGTCTCTAAGATTTAAACAAATGCCAATATCGAACGGCTCTTTACTGAAATGAAATCGGGAAAATTTGCAATTTTCCACCACTTCTGACAGTATCGTCTTTCATATTGCTGTTGAATAAAATTACTCCCATCAAGGCTGCTAAAGTTTCACAAAAAATGGGCCAATAAAGTAAAAATTAGTAACAATTGACCATAGAAAATACAAAAAAATCCATCTAGAAAATTAAATTATAGACAGAGGTAACGTTACAATTTTATTTATTGGTGACATTTAAAAGATAAAAAAAATCTTCTCCGCTCTTAGTCTGTCGTATATCAAAATAATATAAATTTCAGAATACAAAACACCTTAGTTGGTGATGACAAATGTTGTTTCCTTTAGTAACGGGAGTTCAACATTTTGTATTGTTAAATAAGGACATTCACCTTTAAAAATAATTCCCGTAGAAAAGCTTTTGCAAATCGTATAAAATATGTCGACGAAATGATTGAATTAATGGATCGATAACGCGGTGCCAGTGTCTAGTGGCGTCAGTTTGCTTCTCGTGCCCACCGCCTGTATATTACTGGAGAAAATTATTCGACGGTCCCGACACAAATTGACGTAACTCAGGAAAAATTTCAAAACTAATAACAAAACTCTACTGTCCGATGTCTTCAACTATATGACAAGCTCTGAATAGCTTTATCCGAAAGGTATGCCTAAGAATTCATTTTCGTTACTTTCCAATAGTACCTATCCTTCAACAAAAAAACAAACCACCCGAGGTTCGTGCAGAACAGCCAGTGCAGAGCAGTAGTTTTTATATTTAAAAATTATGCCGAAGTTCGGTGAATTAATAAAAATAAATAAAACCATAATAAACTGTTATTGGGAAGTTTTCCATTTTTTTAGCTCTTAATCATAGTGCTAAAAAATACGAAATTAATGGCGAATTTTTTTTTTCAATATCTTCAAAAACAACAAAACTGGGCTACTTCAAAATTTAAATTCTCCACGCTATGTCGTTCTCAGTGCGGATGTTGTCACGCGGCATAAGTGTCATATTTATAGTAACTGATAACATAGCACGTTATGAAAATATATGAAAATTATTGTAATGTTAATTAAGCAGTTTGATATATCTGAATATATCTTAAATTCATGACTTATATATTATTACTTATTATTTACTATACCTTCCAATCTGACATTTGTGCCGCGCTAGTCTCGTTTACGACTTCACGTATAAAAAACGTCATATTTCCGTTGAATTTAAAGATACTGAAAAAGTAAAAATGATTTGTCGGGAAAAAGGACTTTTTAAGTAAACACTTATTTATTATTTACAGCGACGTTTCGTCCCTTGCTTGGGACTTTTTCAAGCTTTATAACTATTAAATGTTTTGATCAAGTAGATATAAAAGTTAAAATATACATGTAAATATAAATTTGAGTTAAACAATTGTTCATTAAAAAGTTTGTAATAATTCCGTTTTTTTTTTAAAATATTTTTACGGTTGATGTTCAAACTATTTAATTTTATTGACGGTTAGTATTTTAACTTTTATATCTACTTGATCAGAACATTTAATAGTTATAAAGCTTGAAAAAGTCCCAAGCAAGGGACGAAACGTCGCTGTAAATAACAAATAAGTGTTTACCTAAAAAGTCCTTTTTCCCGACAAATCATTTTTAAATATTTTTTTAAGTTACGCCAGCTTGCAACTGTAACCAACGATATTACCTAACGCTAGTATAAACGAGGAGCAAAGTTACACCGGCACCTGTCAAACAGCGGTCTGTGAGATAAATCGATAGTTAACTTGGCACAAAGGGGCAATTAACAACGTGAACATGTGATTAATGATTGCAATACGTATACATATCCTGCTAGATTTTAGTTAAACTCTAAGAATTAAAAAGAAAAGTTAAACAACGTCCAGTATCGAAAAATTCAAAGCAGCTGTAGTTAAAGACATATTGAAATAGACAGAAGAAAGAGAATTTCTCCATTAAGGATAGAAGTTTGGTCTGAATCTAGTTCGGGCTATTTTTGTCGGAAACGGATCTGTGCCCGACATTCGGCCAAAAAATTTTGCCGGTACCGGATTTAATTAGGTATCCGGATTTAAAAAAAAAACTTTCGCAGCTGTATGTTAGACAGTTTGACAAGCACTAGACTTTCCATAACTTACAATTATTCATAGTGGCGTCAAACAAAGTGAAAGAGCGAGAAAGCACGAACCAGGTTTGTATATGTTGTTTGGAGCTTCAGCTCCCCCAACACCCGACAGAGCTGCAATGGGGTCGCGTTGCGTAAACTTTTCTGTCACGTGACGCTTCTAAACACGTTTGCCTACTAGGTGTATGCTATTTTATGAGGAGTGCAAATCCTCATTAAGTAAACCCAACAACTCGATTGTTATCTTTGTATTTCCCCAACTTATATTACAATGCACTGCACTGCAACACTGCTATATCGAATTACAACGGAGGCGCCGTACCGACCGGTGTTTTGTGACAAGTTTCTCTTCAAATGTGACCTACATATAAAATTTAGAAGTTACATCCCCTTAAATCCTTGAAGAAAGAAGACATTTTTTACAACCAAAAATACCTTTAGTCCCGTTTTCACATTAAATAACTCAGACCGTCCCTCACTACATCTGATCGTTACGGGTTAAAATTGCTCAATGGAGCGGGGCTGTACCACTCAAAACACGTTATCCAGCTCATTTTTTGCTTCAGGATACTCAAAAAATTGATTTATTAAATATGAAAAAAAACTATTATTTTTATTTTTTCACGGAGATCATTTTAATAGTAGTCTTTTTTGCCAACACTTTGTAACCTATCGAAAATTCCGCAGTTATCTTAAACTTTTAATGTCAAATAATAGCATGTTGTTGAAATCAGAATATGATAATCTATGCAAACCTGTAAAAAAGGTGGTGGTATTATTCAAAATACGACATGCGCGTTTAAAAATTAAGGTTGATCTCCTGGATGATTTTGATCGCATATGATCTCAGATTTTCTTATATGGATTGTTCGACACTAAACTTACGGACTGTATACCAAATGAATTACACTTTATACAAAAATCTTTTACTCCTGGACATGCCTTCGGCACATATCGTTATAATTATTTTTTTGTTCATTGATAGAAGAAAACAGTAGTGTGTGGCCATCTCTATCCTTTTTCTACAATCATGCAAGGTTGAGGCTAAGGTACTATTGACTTTTTTTCTTTTTTGTCCTTGGTAATTAATATAAAAATGATTTGTTTGAACATCAACCGTAAAAATATTTTTTTAAAAACGGAATTATTACAAACTTTTTAATGAACAATTGTTCAACTCAAATTTATATTTACAAGTGTATTTTAACTTTTATATCTACTTGATCTAAACATTTAATAGTTATAAAGCTTGAAAAAGTCCCAAGCAAGGGACGAAACGTCGCTATAAATAACAAATAAGTGTTTACTTAAAAAGTCATTTTTCCCGACAAATCATTTTTATGTTAAGCTACTATTTTGAGAGAGATTGATCTCACCATTGGTCTATCTTTTTCCTTTGGGGGAAGGACACTTTTTATATCGCTGGGACACGTCAGGAGTATAGGTCTATGGTTTATAGAAAGGGCTTTAAACTGGTCAAAGATACGACAGAAACAAGCCTTGTCAGTGAAGTAAATTAAACAATATAACGTGCATGAATCTTATTCGAGTGTCTGGAATTCGCTCGGTCATAAAACAGGCTCCTTGTAGTAGTGCATTGAATAGAGGTGCTTCACAAACTGACAAAATTAATTAAGGAACACTCGTGTCGTGTTCTCTACGCATTGCAGTTTACGTTCAGTTGTACAGAGTGTGGAACAAAACGACATTTATCTAATCTAAATATATAAAAAATTATTTACAATTTTAGATACATAATCCACCGGCATATGTTAAAAATTCTCTATTTGTAAAAAAACTGTTTAAAGACAAGCTTTTATTGAAATGTATTAAAAAATATTTTTTAGTGTATTTGCCATATGGCAACATACACTATTGGCGTCGGTCGGATGGCGGGACCTAGGGGTCGGACCAAAATTTCTCGACGTTTCATAACCTCCTAAACACTTTGGCACCATTTTTAAAAATGTTTATTTATATATATATATATATATATATATATATATATATATATATATATATATACGTATATATATATATATATGTGTGCGGGCAATAACTTTTGAAAGAGTTAATTGATTTTAACGAAATTTGGCCCACGTGTTGAAATCCATCACCGCAAGAAGCCTATTTAAAATGGGCGTAATCGGGTCATTTTAAGGGTAGTTTTTAGGGGTTGAAAAATGTTTTTGGGCCCCAAAATATCGAAAAAATCTCAGAATCGTTTCAAAATTGACATTTAACCCTTTAGTAGTAATTAAAAAGTGTCCCTAAAATTTTAATAAAATCGGCCCGACAGGACCGGACTTACAAATTTTATGAAAACACTAGTTTGCAGATAGTGAATTATTTACTGAAAGTTGCATATAATTTGGTATAGAGGTTCGATTGATAATAATATTGCAATTAAGAAAAAAAATATTATTTTAAGGGTTGTATTAAGGAGTCAAATTTTTTATTTTGCCCAAAAACCAACTTAAGTTCGCATAATAAAGCCACACTGCCTGTATAAGTAAATACACTATATTGTCGGCAGGGTTTTGGCACTGCGACCCGAGTTTTTTTTATAATTCCCGTTCATAATTATAAAACTCGGGTCATCGAGAAAGGTATCGTTGGATAAGTCTTTTAAAAAGCTATCAAATGTAGTTTAATTTTGAAGCCCCAGTAACAAGTCAACGTTGCTTGCAACCGTATGCTCAAAAAATCTGAAAATCCATGAATGGGGCCTTTAGTACCTAAGTATATTCCGTGAAAATTATTACGGTGACTAGAAAATAATAAATACTGGAGAAATGCAACAAAAATTATTGTTAATTAATTTTCTGTTTGTTAAAAAAACATGGAAATATTTTACGAGAAGCATAACTACAGAACCTTAATTTATGCGTGTTCGACACGCGCTCAACCGGTTATTTTATGATAAAAATCCATTATAGTACGGTTCATTCAATGTTTATGTTACAGTCTATGTACTACAAGCTTTAACTACGTACCCCATTGACTTTAAAGTACAAAGATCTTCCCCCTTTCCAGCACCGACATGCCAGTACACTAAAGTACAATGTGTTAATGTTACGCTGATTTATCGGCTTTCAAAGTAGCAGCCGTAATTAATAGCTGAAAGGCCGTGAATATTGCAACTGTTTGATTAGTGAACGTTTTAAAAATGACCTTTTACCGGAAATAGCATAATGGCATTTAAAGTCGACACAAATTTCATTAAACTTCACTTTATTTCGTGTTCAATTATATAGTCATTAAAAATATAGGTCAGAATTTTGCAAGAAACTCTTCTGATACAATATTCAACTTTAACTTTCTTTTTCTTTTCGAATGACTTCTAGTTTGGTTACATAATCCAGACGTAAGTTTTTTCTTCAAAATGGCTACCAACATTTCTGTCACAGCTCTTATACTTTATAGAATTTTTTCTATTTAGTATCGTAATAGTAAAATTTTGCTTAAGAATATCTCTGGATCTCAAGTCCCATATATAATTAATCTAGTTTTCAAAAAATAATATAATAATTACTTACATTACATATTTAACCATTGATACCGGAACCCTGAAAATAAAAAAGAAATATTACTATTTGGTTAGTTCGAAAATTTTGTCATAAAACTTAGGATTTTGAATGGGAAAAAAAAGCAGTTATTAACAAAGATAGTTTCAATCTTCTTAGTTTCCGGGCTTGTAGGTCGTGGTTCATTAATATTTCTACCTGTCGTTTCGTCTACAACTGACGAAACGTCAGGTAGAAATACCAACAGACCACGACCTACAACATGAGAAACCAAGAAGATTTGGAACAACGTCGACCGTTTGACGTTTTTAAAAATCGTACTTTCGCTATCACAAGACAATTCCTGGTTATTTATTTTTTAAGTTTATTTGAAAATAGGAAGGAAAATGACACGTGGTGAACATAGCAACTAATTACATAATTATAAAGTTGTTGATGAATATGGAAGTAATAATTTTATGCATAGTGCAATGTTCATTTTAAATCTAAATATGAACTATTACTTCATTCAAATGTCCTGATTAAAATGATTAATTTTAAAACATTTGTATCACCTTTAATACTTGAGCAATAACTTTCCAAGAAAAAAATATTTTTGTGTTGATCAGAGTGACCTACAACCAGTGTTTGAATTAAAAAAATTCTTACAGAAAAATACAGGTTTACAACATCAATAATTAGTAACTATCACAATTTAACGCCCATGTTATACGCAAAAACATCGACAAAAACTTTGTAAAGCGGAATTTAATTAACAAATTCCAAGAAACATCAATAAACTGATATAAAGCTATGAAACTAATAATATACCGTACTGGCACGTTGTCATGGTCGCCAATTTTATCAGTTCTCTATTACGAATTCACAAACTTGTAACAATAGTATGCAATTCTCCAAAGATATAGTTCGTTTACTAATTCAACAGCGTATTCAAAATGCTAACTTCTCGACTTTACTTTCAAGTCATAATATTAGTATTAGACTGACTCCATTGAAGTATTTGAAAAGGTATCTTAGAAACAAAGGAAATACTTGTAATTGTCTCGCATATTATTATAAAACGTTTTTTTAAGCATGATCGGTCTCTTATTTTTACCTTCGCTGAGCGGTTATGTAACGCTTATCATACATGTATGGTTTGAATTTCTCTGAGCAGATCGGATAAAACCCAATTCATGATAAAAATTAACATTTAGAATAATTTGTTTCTTCATGTGATCGCAAAAACAATAATAGAGAATAAAAAATACATGCCTGTCGACGTTTAAATTTAAAAAAATATATATGTAATACCCTGCACACACGGGTCGACTATTTTGCAGCCTGAGTTTCAAACCAGTTACGCAATCGGCTTGCAATTTATTGAATAGAATTGTCCACACACATTCGCGACTATCTTAATTGGTAAAGATGGTCGCTGCTATCTTAAAGAAGAAAAATTCCGCAACTACATGCAATTAAAAGGGCTTGTCGACCTGCAAACATAGTCGCACACGACCAGTTTAAAACTAATTTCAAATTAGTCGTGTTTCTGTTACCTCTGACGTAAGATCGCATCCTGAACCGGTTTGAAACTCAAATTGCAAAACCCGTAGGAGCCTAAATCAATTCGGCAGGGATCACTAACGGATTATCGAAAAAAGAGTTGTGTTCTAATAATATATCCTATATCAAGATAATAGTAAATTTCCGAATAAAGTCATATTCAATAAATTATAATATTCTATGAAAAATTTTGTCAATGAAAGAAACCCACTCTGAATTCTAAACGCATGTATAATGATTGTGTTCTAATCTAAAATTAAAATCTTCCCTTCGAACAAAAGCTAAAGAATCATACAATTCTATTTCCCATCCAATAATAAATACCCGACTCATTTTCCCACATATTTGATTTATATTGAAATTTGAAAATGCTTTGTGTGTCAGTTTGAAATCATCAAGCATTCGAAAATAATTAAGAAGAATATTTACAAAATTAAAAAAAGTACATATTTAATGCCGAAAACGCAAAGAACTTTGAAAATACGTTACGTAGAAAGCAAATTCCGAAACTACTTAACTTTGTGCTTAGGGTATAAAAAATTAACTTTTTTTATGGATCTGGATAAATCAATTCTCCTCTTAAACATATCTTAGGACTTCTTTAAGATATAAATTGGTTGGTGTAGACAAAGTTACGCACTCGCACTACGGAGCGTAATGTTAATGATAATTCTCAATATTGTTCACGTCCATTATAATTAATAAGTGTTTTTTTAATTTTTTTTTAACTTGTCCAATTTCCCGTTAAAAAATAAAAAAAAACTTGTTAATGATAATGATTTGGAATCTTGAAAAAGTCTGCATAAACAGACGAACCGTCTTTAAACGAGTCGTCAGTTTGCGTTTTATTAATCTAGTTCAATTTTTTCTATTAATTTCTGCATTCAAGTATATTTTCAAGTAAAAATAAATAGTTCTAATTCTTATGACTGTTCACAGAAGGAACGTATGTGGACGCGCCATGTGATACATCGTGCAGCCCTTCGCTGCATCACGTGGTGTGCCAACCGGAGACCAAGAGGTGTGAGTGCGACAAAAAGTATCCCGTTAATATTGGTTCCACCAAAGGATGTGCCAAACGTAAGATTATCATTCGAATCCTATGTATTGTGCAATCAATAATCTTTATTAAAGCTGAACTTCGAAGATCTAGTTGTTAGGAAACAGTAATAGTATCGAGCTTAGATTTAATAAGCATAAAATTAATTTTAATAATTTTCGTTACTAAATTAATTCTGGATCATTTCTACTCCATGCCAATACGTGGCTTTGGTTCATACAGCATGTTATCGAGGTTAATTCCATGTTAAAAGTACCAAAAGGCAAAGTACAGCTATAAGCCGTTTGACAACGTAACCTAATAACATTTTTATTCTTCAGTAGAATAGCATAGCTACCTCAAAACTAATACGAAAAATATAAAAATTAAGGTATAAAAATACAAAAAAAATGTCTTCCCTTAAAATCATAAAATTTGTCCTGCATCTAATATTTGACATGCATTTTATCAATCCAGTATCTGCATCAAATGATTTATTCTCTATCCGCTAACAATAGTGTCCGATTCTACTTGCCCTATTTTGGTAAAGTTTTAAGATTATAAAATCTTTCCTGAAACATTAGTTTCCGATTTCTATAATAACTATCAAATGTCATGTTCATGTTGGATATAAAACAATGTCGCGAAAAATTGGGCCAAACTTGGTTCAATTTCCCGTGACATAATTTGTACGATTTCTATAATTTTTTCGATGTTTTTGGCACAAAAAATTGTAAGTAATCATTTTCCTTTCTTATAATACAATTTTTACTAAGGTTTTCTAACACCGATAGTCTTCTTTTGACCTGTACTATCACCTACCTGTACTAATTGTAAAAGAAAGCTATTTGTGTGGCCTCTAAAAATACCAGAACTATAACGCGTTTCTTGAAGAAGGCTTAGATTTATAATATCCAGCTGACCCGGCTCCGCCCGAAGTAAAACGATATGAATTCGCTGCAATGAACAGATTTGATACATTTTTTACCATTCGATAGCTTATTTCTTCAGGAAAATTTAGGGTTATAGACCTGGATGCGCGCGATTGGAAGGCAGATTGCTTTTAATTTCTGTAATAATTAATTATTTTGAGCGAATAAACGAAGCGAATCAGTAAGATAATTAACGTGACTGAACGACAGAAATGAATGATATCCCGCAATTTAACAACATTTAAA
The DNA here is from genome assembly GCA_034508555.1 of Venustoraphidia nigricollis. NCBI lineage: Eukaryota > Metazoa > Arthropoda > Insecta > Raphidioptera > Raphidiidae > Venustoraphidia > Venustoraphidia nigricollis. The sequence goes on from JAVRKA010000047.1 coordinate 1,915,471, forward strand.
GGAAGTCTTGAGACTGTAGCTAGTTAAAAATAAAATAAGTAGATGAAATCATCCTCTATAGAACGTATAGCCAAATAAACTTAAAATACACCGTAATATGAACGTTTCGTTTTATAGCAAAACGTTTGGGAGAGCAGTGCTTCTATACAAACACGTGTGAGTACTCCGATCAGTTCTCATCGTGCGTTCAAGTCAACCACAACGCCATCTGTAAATGCAAAACAGGATATCATCGAGTTTCACTTGAGAAACCTAACAGGAGGACCTTCTGTGCCGCAGGTATAAATTGGTTTCAGTAGACGATTTTTATAAATCTCTAAATTACATGCGCGTATTAATATAGTCAAAGATTTGTAGAATTAAGCTCGCTGTGCCTTTACGAATATTTTTATCTGCCGAAATAGAACTTTCACTTTTTATACGTGCGCCTGTACAATACACCCGTTCTTACAACCGTCTTTCCACCATGATCACACCCGTTCTCCCACCACATGGACACCCGTCCTCCCACCACATGTACACCCATTCTTCCACCATGTGTATAATTTTATTTTGTGGAATTGATAAACAAACAGTAATCTTCCAATATTTATGATCAGTTTTTTTCACCTTGATAAATGATAATTGAAGAGAGTAAAAGCGATTCTAAAAATGTTCTTTTTGTACGCTAAGAAAACTTTTAAGATGGTTTTTAATCACTTTGCCGTTCATTATGTTGTATTTACTTGAAATTCTATTCTTTGACACTTCGAGCTGGGTAGAGCAGTGGTGACAGCACTAGACTCGCATTCGGAAGGTACCGGGTTCGAATCCCGGCGGAGGCAGATGTGGCTGGGACTTTTTCCTACTGCCTCTCGCCGAGAAACGGTAATTCCTGTATCGGCCACCTTGATTGAGGTTTTCCATGGTTTCTCTTAATTAATTCCAGATAAATATCGAGATGGTGCCTTATTTGCGGCCATGGCCGATTACTTATCAAACTCCTAGTTCAAAAATTACCTACCTTATCCTAATTTCCTATAATTCCAAAATTCGTCCATTGCTGTTATATAAGTTGAAGTTGTAAAAAATGTAGAAAATAACGGGAAGTTGTAGATAAAAAAATAGTAATCGTGCGAATGGCGTCTGTTATGATATAAAGTCGAGAAACGGACGTTAAACGCATTATTATTATTATTATATTATTATTATTATTAATTGCTTGAATATATTGTGTAGAATTTTTTAGCTTAAAAAAATTGTTAGATTTTCATCGTCAAATAATCACTTTCAATATTTCTATAAAAACCGAAAAATGTTGCCATTTCTTATTCTGAATGTTATTATTGAATATACAAATGCTCTCGATATATAATCCAATAAATCTTGTGGATAAGAAGTGATTGAATTGTTGTTTTTTTCAAGATAGCCAACTGTACTATTTACAAAATTAAAATTGGCTGTCTCCAATATAATGGGTATTTTTCAGATGTGGTACTCCTGACGAAAAACTTGTCAGCTCTTGGAGGTGTCGCAATGGGCATTGCCATCCTGGCTGGTCTAATCTGTTTCGTACTTCGATTGTTTAGTTCGGCGCGTTATTCACAACCCAGACACTACGCTAATGCTAATATGCCGCCACCAATTCTATTCTCTAGCGATACAGGTACGTACGTCAATCGAAAGTGAATAATAAAAATACTGTCAATTAATTAAGTTATGAGCTCGGTAGGAACAGTAGGAAAAAAGTCAATGACAAAGTAGTTATTTTGTATAACCTAAACGTAACTAAAAATCCTTTGCTTAATTAAAAAATAAATAAATGCTTTTAGATTTTAGACATCTAAAACTATACTTCTAATAAAAAATTACCTTTATAATTAATGTAATTTTTCTCTAAAAAATAAAAGTATTTGATGTCTGCAAACTATTTGCACTAAAAAAAATAATATTTTTCAATAAATATTATAACATGTAACAGATTGTTATTTATTTATTATATTGTTGCAAGTAAAAATATAATGTAAATAATTAATTGTTAATCATATTTTTGAACAATTTGTTAAATTAAGGTCCGAAAACAAAAGTACATAACTTTTGTTTTACATAAACTTTTCGAAATAAAACGTTTAATTTTTTACTTGAATGTGGGCTTTTCACATTGGTTTTAAGTCTCGTCGAATTTTTATTGAATTTTTTTTATTTATTTTATTTTTAAACGTTATTTGACTGAAGTACATTGTTTAAGCTGTAAACAATATTTTTAAAAAGTTTCACACAACTAAAAAGCAAAGATAAAGTATCATTAAAAATATTTACATTGGGTCCTTTTTAATCACATTTGATCCAGTACAAAAATGACCATCGTAATTAAACACACGCTTTAAAGTTGAATTAAAATAAAGATCCACTTTTAACTTTAAATAAAACACATTGCAAAAGACAATGAAAAAACATTATCTTAAAAATATTATGAGCATCCGAAATACTTTTGTTTCTTCTGTGATTCATGTTATAAAACGGTTTATCATTAAAATGTGGAAAACGTATCAGAATTGCTCAAAATATTTTAATATAAAGTTTTACGTAAATATTTTAAATATTTAAAATATTTTTATCAATGTATTTACTCAATTATTAATATTTTTGGATTTAGTTTATAAAAATTCTAGATAGCATTTCATAATTTACTGATATATAGAATTTTTGTTCCATTTTTTTAATTCTTTTTTCGCTATTTTAATTATTCATGTGCAAAAAATATATATATATCACAAACTGGTATTTTTAATTTTGAAATTAAGACACTTTACGTTCATTGCACTAAAAGGTCTATTCTGTAAAAAAAATCTGCAAGTTTTTTGTTAACTTCAGAAGAACCATTCAAATAATCCCAAATGATATTGATGATTTTTAAGTATTAACATCAAAATTGTTTTCAATTTTGTGAAAGATAAATTTCTTAAAAATTTATAAAACGTGTCTACTTTTGAATAGTTACAAAAAGCTTGTATTAGTACATTGTGTTAAAAGGGCAGAAAATTGACGATTGCCCATGAGGGGGCCGTTTTCTCGCGAGGACGGCAATCACACGAGTCGCAATCGACAATTTCACCAGAGTTAAATACAGAATTTTTTGTAATAAGTGCATTGAAAGAACAACATTTAATACACTACGTAAATGGATAATATAGGTTAGGAACTGTTGGATATAGTTTAGAATCATGGCTTACTTTCGACCCGAAAAAAAATTCTAAAGGAACTAAAACACCTCACTCTTTGATTTTTCGTCACTTGCATGACAATGCCAACAATTATGTAATATTGCATTTCCAATGCACGTATTACAAAAAAATGTGGGTGCGTGTACTTATGTAACAGTTATGCTTCTTTGGCGTTATTAAAAACTTATATTTTAATTTGCATGCAAATAATTTATTGAAATAAAATAATAAAATAACTAAACTGAGATCGGCATAAATACAGCTATTAGACGCTACGCGCTTGCGAACACGATCTCTACCATACTGTATCCGAAAAACAACTGCACCGTCCACTAGTGTGAGTCAGTGAAGTATCTCTATTCTGTTGTTAGCCTTTTTCTGCGAGAAACCTCATCCTGTTAACTTTGATGTTACAATGTGCGCGCAGATCGTAAAAATTAGCTCTCGTCATTTTTTCATAACGCGCTAAAAGAAATATAACTTCAAAATTAAATTTACGAAATAGACCTATTAATCATGTCCGTCTTACATTTTTTTCGACAGAAAGAAATGGAGGTACTGAGCAACAATCGACGACAGTGTGAAGACAATAAAGTCTACGTCGTAAACAACAAGTCTGAACCTCATAATTTCACTCAAATTTTCTGTAAAAACTAATTACCACTGCGCATACCTACTACAGAGGATTTAACAATCTGTTACATGTCCATCTTACCAACGTTTGTAAATAAAACAATCCTAAAAATACTAGTCAATCGTCGACCGTCTAAACACATGGTAAATAGTATAGAATGTTGGGCTATAAGATTTGATGTCGTGCGTATATTTTTGTGGCCAACGTGTTTCCTTTCCTATACTGATTTCATTTTTTGTAACAGGCCAATACTACTACATGCCTGATACAAATACTAACTGTTTTCTGTCTATAATAGATATGTGTCATTGCTTTACTTGGAACAATTCTATGTTGCACAAAATCCTTTATTTTAAGGCGAAGCGTTATTGCAAAATCAAGTCAACGTACATAATACATAATAGAAAACAGTATCACGGGTAATTGGAATAAAAATATATCAATTTAAACACTCATACTGTTTTCTATTATAACATATATCTGGAATTGAACTTTAAAGATGAATAATACAGAATATTTAATTGTACATAATAATACCGGATTGAGTTTGCAAAAGATAAAAAAAATATTTCGAAAAAATGTCAAAGGATCAAACATTTTCTCTTGTCAAATTATGTAATTAAAACTACTAAATTTCAAATTTGGTGGTAAATGGTCCAGCCTGATTTAACAATATTGCAGATTTTTACTTATGAAGACGTTAAATCGAATCATTTATAAAAAAAAGTTTATTCTACAGTTCCGAAATATTGAAACTATAGATACTATAGTTTTAGACACACTATTGTGTGCATCAAGTCAACAGAAAATTTTCTTGGGCATTTTTTTCGTAAAACTAAATATAAAAAATTGAGAACAGTGAAACATGTACGTTGTAACACTTCTTTGCTGTAAATTCGCCTGAACTATTTGGCCTATTTTCACTAGCATAAACATTTTTAATTAATATTACTGCCTTGAAATTCCTGAATCCTCTATTCGTTTTATGACAATAATAATTTAATTACTAAAAACATATATATTTCTCGTATAATATATACAAACAATACTAAATATATTTTTTATGTCAAGAAAAATCTCTCAGCAATCAATACAAAAAAGCTTAAGTAAAAAATGTGAAACAAAATTTTTATTATAGTTTTTTTATTGCTTGGTAATGGATTAATCAAATAATTCAACGGCAGAATTTCCCACCAATATCAAAATTGATAAGCCAATTTTCTGTACGAAAATTGAAAGCAAAATGCAAAACAAAAAATCATTAATTGTAAAGTAATTTCTTTAGCGCCTACAGTTTTTCATGGCAGAAATATGAAACTAATTCAACTCTTTATTTGTATTTTGAACTAAACGCAATATTATTTTAATGTGTCTAATTTTTTAGTGTATTATTTGTGTTTATACATTAGTTATAGTGTCTATTTGTTTTCAAATCTGTATTTAGAGCAGCGGAGATTAGTATGTGCTGAAAAACAGAACTCTCTTTTAAATAATTTTCAGTGATAGAACTATATTTCAAGATATTCGGGACTTAATTTTTTATTTTAATAAGAACTTTACAACTCTACATAAATTTACCGGGCTTACTTTCAGCGTATATTGTAACAAGTTTAAAAGTTATCTAGTGTATGTAAATGTCATAACTATAGTTTTTTTTTCTTACACAAAATAATCGTAAGCTACAAACAGAAAGATATTAGATAGAATATTTCCAGCATGCTTCACAAAGTGGCGTAGGTAGCTACCGTAGGTCAGTGTCCCAAGGCCTGATTCTCAGGAAGCCCTTAGCCAACCTTAAAGCGTCTTCCTTGAGAAATATTAGTTCAGTTATATTTATTTATGGTTACAAGGTAGGTTTCCAGCTTTGAAAACTATTTTATTATTGACCATCTAGCTACGTCACTGGGTTCAGAGATATAAAACACAATTCTATCTCAAATTCGCCTCAGTATGTTAACTAACGTCTTAATAATATGATATTCTATTAAGAAAAACGTAAGACTATCTCGCAATTTGTTCAATATTCATTAATATATGTAGATTAATCTTATAAATCTTAATATTATTTCTACAGGCGTTTTTATAAGAGATTAAACAAGAGATAGCAGCCTATGAAAGAGTCAAAGTCAAACAAATATAATATTTCTCTTTTCTGGGATTGAAAAAGGCGTACATAATCTGTGTTTATTTTCTTATTAAACACACCTTTGTAATTACCAAATAACATATATTTAGATTGTTTATATCAGTACCTAATCTTCCCATCGCAAAATTTGATTCACTCCTTGCTTTGGTCAACACTTGTATATTTCCAAGCGCTGGACAATGTAACAATCCTTGTTTTAAATTTGGGCGGATTATTCTCAAAATGACAAATTATAATGCAATAGTAATATTCACTTGTATCTGCTATTTTGGGATTGTGAAACTAACGGTTTTTAGACTAATATTTGAATGTACAAAAATAAGTCTTAGAAGTTCCCAAAAAATGTCAACCGATACAAAATCTGATAAGTAGAGCAATACCACCCATATATTTTAATTTCGCTACTACCTTAGTTCAGATGTAATTGCATCATGGCATGTACCTGGGCAAATATATCGTGATAAAACCGTTTGATCAATGAATTATTGGTAACCGCTTGCAACATATACAACCATGAGGCTTTAATGGATCGTTATTTGTCTTAAAGCAATTTGGAAGGAGTATCTATATAAATCTATTCCTGAAAGCGCACTTGTTGTAATCATGCATAACAAACAATCTTTTCCAATGTTACCAGTTTATATTTCAAATTATATCGTTCACTATAAGGCTAATAACATAAGTTCAAACCCACGTCGATAGTAAATGGGTTCAGCGCGCCGAAATGCGCAAATCTGCACTCAGATTTAGCGGAACTGTAAACGTCATCGATCGTTTTCACAACAGAATATCTTATATTTTATTTAATTCTACACGTAGCTGCAACTAACATTATACTAAGCCCGGTAAAAAAATATTTTTAATCTTAAAACAACAGCCTATTAATTAATAATTTGGAAAGAGTCAAGAAGTATTTAAATCTGAATTATCTACAGGAATTCCACTGACTTCGAACAACAGCGGTATGCGTTCAACATCGCGTTCAAGTCAGCGCAGCGCAGCAACAATAGCATCGGGTTATTCGCGCCGCACAAGCAGTGCGCAGGGCGGAAGTCGCGGCGTACTTGTTCCGGCGTCACGCGCAGGTGCGGCTAGAGCCGCCGCCATCTTGCTAATCTCGTGTCACGTGAACTCGGCCAAGACAAATGGCAGCGCCACGCCGTTGCCTGAGTACGATGATGAGAATGCGGAGGCTCTGCGCGAGCCACCACTGGCCGTGTCGGAACCGGCTTCGCCACCCGAGCCTGATTCCGAAACCCCGCGAATCGGTAAACCTACGCCATTGCTAGGTGAACGTCTAACAAGGGATTCTGGTGACATTCGATTACGAAAAATTAAAACACACAAACTCTTGCCAATTCAATATAAAAACAAAACACTTGCTGTAATTACGGACAGACGATTAACAATTTTCAATAATTCTATTAAGCAAAGGCTAGTGAACAGTTCATACGAAAATTCAGTTTATTTCCGCATAATAACGAAAAATACATAGCTCATTTATGTTTTTTCTACTTTATTTTTGGAAGATTTCAACCACGTGACAATTTTCATAGTTGTAGGCACCTTCCGCCTATCCTAAAATTAACTTTCATTTTAATTCATAATTCAATGAGCAATTTCAATAAGATACTATTTCATTCGCATTATTTGATATTGCAAAATCGCGATAAAACGGCACTTAAATATACAGTTTTTTAACAGTCGTTTTCGAGGAATATAAGAACTGTGACATTTTTCGAAACAATTCGAAAATTCAAACACAAAATATTCATTCTGAAGTTAATATGTTACATAGTTTCATTTGCATAACTCTAATAAAAAAATAGTAGTTTATATACGTAGTGACATAATAGGGTTTATTACTCACGCACTTAGGGGTACCGACTAGCGATATTATGTTGAAAAAGATAGCCAGCGAGATTTAACGGTCACGAGTGATCGTATTACTACATAACACACGAGATATATATGACATTTTTTGCACTAGTCGCTATAAAATAGCTGGTTTATACTTCATGTTCAGTATATTTGGAACATTTTTAACAGTTCGGTTAAGAAACAAACTTTACTTCTATTAGGTTGCTTATGAAAATTACTATTAACGTCTGATGACGATTTACATATACTTGTAAATGATACACTTAGGTAGTTTATGGAATTTACTGTTGAATTGGTTAGATCGCGTACTTTTGTTTTAAAATAGTTAAAAAATAATAAAATAACACGTTAAATACAAAAAAATATAGTTATATAAATATTAATTAGTTAATTTGAAACAAAAAATAATAATATGTACAATACTTGATGCTAAACATTGAATCTACGTAAAATTATTCTTTGAGGCGTAATTGACGAAAATCATGATTTTTTTATTAGCTTGAACGCTACGAGAAAATCAAAAAGAAATTTTGCATCAATTCAAATGAATCGTAAAGTAGCTATTACATTTTAAATATATTTACAAAATCTGGTATCTTTTATAAAAGATTAGTACCTTTCATTTCTTAGAAAAGATTTGACGATATTTTTTTTATTTTTACAAAAAAAATCTCTGATAGTATTAATGCCGAACTAAACCATTTTTTTTTTTTTGTAATAAATGGTGATATTAAAATAGGAATGCATTGAAACTTTTAGGTAGGTAGATATACTTTAAAATAATAAAAATATTTTAAAAATCTGTTCAATCGTATAACAAAAATAAAATGTTTACCAGAATCCCTTTCGGTGTCGTGTGTCATGGCTTGTGTCTGTAATATTATAATTGTATAACGTGTCATTATTTATTTTTCATATAATTTACAACATATTTTTACTACAACACACCTACTACACTATCTGTTTCTCGAACACCACGAAGGACCTGCGAGAGCCTCCTCCCTCTCTTTCTCGTTGTATTTACTGTAATGTTGTATATTTCGTTCATTTTATTTAATTTCATTTGTTTGTATGGTACATTTTTGACAATCGATGCCCACATCATTAATAGCTGTGTTTTTTATGACACAAAATTATCAAAATATTAAAACAATTTCAATTCTCGAGTTATGTTTTCGGAGTCTAAAATAAGAGACGAACATTAGTCGATACAGACATTTTTCTCAGGTTATTTTAAAACCGAGTAAATGCATTTCCCGAATAATGCTCTGAAAGTAGCTTGAGTAATAGTTTTTTAATTTGTTTAAAACCAAACTTAAGTCACGTATGTTATCAGCGTGCTAGACATATTAAGCTGAGCTGCAGTGATTACAATCTAATGTTCTACAGTACAGGGAGTTTCTTAGAATACACAAAACTCTATACTGATTTATAACATTTATGGCTAACGTTTCGTCAGATTTCAGATACTGTTCAAATAATCAGCAAATTGTTCAGAAGATAAGAATAAATCTTCCAAATGTTATTAATGCAACCTTAAGAATCAGATTTGCTGCTTTGATCCTTAAGTCAAAACACATTTTTTTTTTCAAAACGCTACTTCATTCAAAATTAAAGTCAGTATATGCTGTTTAGAATATTGTCATAAAAAACAATGCTATTCGGTATGATTTATTATGTTTCTTTTTGTAAAAAGTGATAAAAAAATTTAAAATTATAAATAACACGTAAAAAAACTTTTCGAAACAATTGCAAAAAACAAAAGGAAAAATAATGTTTTGTTACTATCATTTCGCAAACATAATATCAACACAAACCACCAAACAATTCATATTATATTTAGTTGGCAATAAGTGTTTCTTACTGAAACAAGTGCGCAGAGATTAAGCAAGATGGCGAGCGATATTGTTATGGTTAAGAGTATTATTGATAAAAACAAAATTTTTGTTTACATTTTTTATAGTTTTTATAATTATTAAATGCTTTTTTGCATATATATAATAGCTTTTAGAAGCTACATAGCTTATTGATTATTATTACAATTGACAATCATACAATTTAAATAAATGAATTAATTATTATATAAAAAATACACAGAACACTGCTAAAACTGTACACATCTGCAGAACTTCAAAATGCATGTATTTCACCTACACAAGTTTCACAAAAATATTTACTTTCCTTACACGATTTCATGAAAAATATTCTGTCTTTACTTTGCATGAAACACTGTACATAGTATAAAGTTTCATGAAAAATTATGTAAATAATAACTAATCAATAATATCATGGTGTTATTTTACTTTACCAATTTTCACACAAAACAAAATAAAATAATTTTACCGCGTTCTACGTTTTGGTATCGCATTTTTTAACCTCCCGTTTAAATTTAGAGAAAAGTTGGAATCTGGCATATAATGAGAGCTATAGTGACAAAATTTCGAACTTTTCAAAAAATCTATAACACTTCGTGTTAGATCACTATACGTTACGATCGTAATATTGCGTATTTCTACTACGTATTTCTAAAGTTAACTCCGACTAGTCTAGTTTCATATTTTCAATTAATCTGGGAATAAAGAATTAACATAGAATTATGTTGAACGTTTCGTCACTTAATTGCAACTTTCTCATCAACTTATTCTTGCAATAAAGCAACGAAACGTCCAACATAATTTAGTGTTAATTCTTCTTTGAATTTTGGCCAATTTTCTACGATTTTCAAAATTAACAAGACTATAATAATTTCATTGTATCATTATTGATATTTTCTGTAACTTTTCCGCGAAACGTAAAATTCTTTCTGCTTCTACACTGTGAGAAGGTAGCATATTTATCAACCGACAAATATTTTCAAATTTTAACGTCATTAAAAGAGAAACATTCTGAAATTTCTATTACATTAATTTTACAACTCCTCCTCCCATATGTCAGATTCAACTGTTATTTCTACTGACAACTAAACTATTACGGAAACACATTTTAAATAACTATTGTTAGTGCGCGAGTTTCCAACAATTTATTTAAAATTATGTCCGTTATAAAAGAAAAAAAACTTTATCGGCTTTTAATGATTCCTTCTTAAAACGAATTGTTAAAAAATATTCTTTAATTCATACAAAAAAAAATATAGAAGGATACAGTGTGTAAATCATCTCCATGTAAAATTGAACTTGTGTGAATATTCGTTCCCCTAATTATTTTAGACCAAAGCGGTATAATTTTGCGTAAAATTAAAAACCGCTCACAGAAAGCAATTTTCTTTTTGTTTTGGTCCTCGTAAAGCTTGCAAGTATACTTATAGTCCTCAGATTTCAATAATGTTAACAAAATAAAAATTATCTAGTGATTATTTAAAGTCAACAAAAATGAATTAAAATTATTGAAATCGGAGAAGTAACAAAATAGTTACTGCTTTTTAAACAGATATGTCAGTACAACGCTTTTCATTTGCTTCAGAAAAATACATACTGGGAAAATATCACAATTTTCTGTTTTTGTTCATCAATAAACTGTCCTTATTTAGAGGAGTAAGAAGAAAATAAGAAAAACTCTCCTGAAGAATCCTCTAAAAACCTTAAGTTTAAAATTTGGCTTCGATCCGTTGAGCAAATAGCAAGGCAACGTCTCTTTACTGTAAACCAATTCAAACTTTCATACCCCCCCTCCCCCGTATACAAGAAGAGCTATGTTGATTTTAATTAACTTATTTCAGGTTTTATAACATACATACATTTTTATCAAGAATAATTTTTTTCTGAGAACATAATAAAATAAAAAATTAAAAATCTGTATTTTTGTAACCATGATACTGAACGAAAACTATTTTCGTTATAACTAAGTGAGCTATCATATAAATAATAATTTAACAGTGATCATTTTTAATTCACTTGTTACTTGTTAAATCCCCATTTACATCTCAGTAGTTCATCATTTTATGTAATACATACATATACCTATGTCACTTTGGTTTGAAATAATTAGGAGAGCAAATATTCACACAGTTTGATCTTACAAAAACAGGTTGACACACTCAATGTCTTAAGTTATAAAATCGCACCGTTAGAATTTTTTTCGTATTTATAGAAGAGGATGTAATTAAGTTTACAAAAAGTTTTAATCTAATTTTCTTTATAAGTAGAGAAATCGTAAAATTGTTATAATTAAAATCTCAGAATAGTCTATTTTTATAGTTTGTATAGTTGTAAATATTTCCCACGTTCACCGCGCTTTTTTGCCATTAAAGCTGTGCACCGAATGAATGAATGCCTATATTTTGTTCATCATGTTTTTTGAAATTCTAAAATAATTTTTATAAAAACCCAGAGGTCGATTTCATAAAAAAAAATGATGCGTTTGTCTTTGTTCTTCTGGAATAACAAGTCAAAGATGAAAAGATAAAAGTTTAGACGAATACTTATAATAAATACAGACGCATAATAATTATTATATTTTTTGATTAAATTGTTTTAAAAATGTGCATGTCTGCATGACTGCATGAGAATGAAAATAAAATAGACGTCAAATTTAGCTCCAAAATAAAAGTATAACGTAATTTCTTTTACTATTTGTGAGCAATGTGCAGCTATTTATAAATCTTTTGGAGCTGAATTTTTATTTTCCATAGAAGCAAAATTAAATATGCAGGATGTCTAATAAATAAAGTAAGATTCGTCAATCATAAATAGAATATTCAATGCTGACAAAAAATATTTATTGAATTGATGTTCCATTTGCTGTGATTTAGAAAAAATGTGTCAGAAAATAAGTGTCCTATTTGCTATGTCAGCATGAATAGAATAATTCGATAATTTTTTCACACTTTTCATACCTGAGTGATTCTGAGGCTGTCAACACATGAGGCAACACGAAAGCAATTCAACAATGATACGATATCTCTTCTTTGTAATTTCTTATGTAAAGGAGTAGGGGATCCACCAGCGGGGCAATATGAAAGCAACCCATCGGCGATATACTCAATCCGATCTGCAAGCGCCTTTTCTTTGAAATTGGCGAGCTGACTGTCTAAGATGCGAATCCCTTTTACTCAGAGCTTCGATATCGCTTTTATCGCCAACATCACCCGGTGACTTTAATTGCTTTCACGTTGCCTCGTGTGCAGACGACCTAAAGTAACCACCGGTCGAACTTATGAGTTGCAATCTCATGTACGGCAGGTATGGGAGAATGAATGAATATAACATAAAACTTTCTGACGAACCGTAAGTCTACTGGCCACTGCACTATTTACTATTTACTGTAAGATTTCGTTTCATAATACTGATGTATAACGGTTATGTGGCTTGTTTTTACAAACTCTAATTCAAGGACAGTTGGCAATAGTATGAATTACATTTTTTTGGATGTTTAATTCAGCATTAAAAAACTAATAAAAATAGTCAGCATGAATTGATACTTGATGCAAATAACCCTAGCTATTGGTGGTCTTAAAACATTGCTGCTGTAGTAATCCGTTCTGTTCAAAAAGTTTAACTCACGGTCATCGCACATTTTGCTGACACATTATATTCTGAAAGCACAGCAGATAGAATATTAGTTTATTAAATATTTTTCACTCAACTTTGAATTTTCTCTCTATGATTGATGCATGGCAGTTTACAATACACAAAAAATTAAAGTAAATTTAAATATTGCACCAAGATGTATTGGAGCATTTTTATCTCAATATTATACGTTAAATTAATATAAGCGGAAATCCTTCTTAATACCTACAATTAAACACATTTACAACAAAACTGTCAAAGAAAATATACTATTTCCGGATAATAAAGCAGCGGTTGACAATAAGTGGGTTATAAATCATAGTAATTTATATTACGAGTTACAAAAATACGATTTTAATGACCACTATAAAATATGAAAAAAATGTTTTGCTCTATCAAAATTACTCTAATAGCTATAAAAATTACAAATGTAGCTTTTAAAAAAAGTGGCAATAAGAATATTTTTCAATTCATACTTTTATACTTAAAACTTATAACGTCTATAATCTGCACTCTATAATTAATCTATCTATCATAGCGGCAGATATCAAGCACAATTAAAAAATAATATAAAACCAAACATCAACTCAAAATCATTTTTTAACAAAATTTCAATATTGAAAATTTCAGGGATTTTTTCAGAAAGTTCTTATGACATACGTACTTACACGATATTATCACAGACATAAAATATTCGTAAAATTACCTACGTTACTAAAATGATTGGCCCCACATTTAATAGACCGGAAGTCCTTATTTGAAAAAAATCAAGGTGTGGGTGGGTCGTTTATATTGAATATTAAATATGTATGATTTGGAAACATGAAGTATAAAGAAAATGAACCTTTATATTTTTTGCAGGAGCAACTCCAAAAGAACCCTTTATTTCTAATAAACTTCAGTTAACCCTGCTTCATCATAATGCAACCTTTGAGACATTCTAGTATCTAATTTGTAATTAGAACTGATTGTCAACCGCTGCTTGTAATTTTACATATCCCCATAACATTGAGACCAATAATATCCAATGCCATTAAGCCAACACACAACCACGCGTTTTTTATAACCGGCTTAACTCACAACATTACCATATTTGTATTATACTTGACCGCCTATAAGTAAAAGACGCACACGAAGGTTACCAATAAGTTACTCATACACAAAAATGTGAATTTATATCAACAAAGTAGATAATCCTCTTTGAACATTTCAAGCATGAAAAACTAAAATCAAATTTAAAGAAAATAGATTTGGAAATGAGAATTTAGAATACGTTCGTCCTCATAAAGATTGACTTTTGAATGGATCTAGTCAATCAGAATAATGTATACGCTATTAAAACTTTTTCTGTGAATTTAGCAGAAACGGTAAAAACAGAATTTAAAAGAAAATATGAATGCAGCTAATGTTGGAATGGAATTATTTTTAGCTACAAAATCAACGTTTTGAAATATGTCACTCATCTGCGGGAGTGTTTCAAATTTGCCCGGCAGTCAGCCCCACTATAAAGATGTATTCTCCACCACAAAGTAAACAAAAAATCTCAAAGTTATGATTGCATTCAACAAAACGGAGACCATCTTGAATAACTACTAGGAATCTATTGTTAGAAAATATCTTTATGCCTCAGAATCTTGGTAACAAAATACATTAGTGTTAGCAATGGTGCCATGCAATTTTCAAACGACCTGTATAGAAGAACAAGTTGCTATAAGTTACCTTAAGACTTGAGAGCTACTGAATCGATTTGTTTTTTTTTTCACTGTAAAAGCCTAATGTTTGTTGAGTTGGGCTGTGCGAAAACAGAGATTTGCACCCGAGCAAAGCCAGGATGGGCAACTAGCATTGGATATTTTAGATCAATATTTAAAAACAACATATTAAATAAATAAATTTTCAAGGAGGGATTATCTTCAGTCAACACAAAAACGCCAGTTTTATACACATTACCTGCAGTTTACAATTTTAATAATATATATTTTGAAGTGAAAAACTTTAAAGCCAATAAATGAGTATTGCATGTATTTAACCAGGGCCGGCTCTAAACACCTATTAGTTATTTGTTGGCCTTTTTCATTTTTACGTTAGACATAGGTTTACGAAAAAATAGGGCACTGGGCGATATTGGCTTAATGCGGCCCTGTATATAACATTGGCTCTTTGTACGTAGCTTGTTTACGTAAAAGTGCATAATATCAGAATGTAATACCTTGTTAAATAACTGCTAAAGTAATAATAATTTAGCATAAAACACTGTTGAGTACAGAATACAATCCAACTTCAGATTAACTGTTGTTTAACTTTTATCAAAACAGATTCTCAGTTAAGAATTCATATTAATAAGCTTTAATGTACAGTCAATGTTAAAATTAATGTTTGGACCAATAACTTTAAATTTGTTTAACAACAAGTAACACTAAACAGATGAAGAATTTATAAGTGAAAAATAACAAAACGTAACCTTTTATAAACACAACACTTTTCGTTCAAAATGGTACTCACAATTATTATCTTTCAAAATTACAGATTAAAAACATAGAACCTGTAGGTACTAATAGATTGTATTTTGTAATCGACAAATTAATCTTCCAAGACCTCGTTTGTATTTGTTGTTCTAATTTTTGATACACATTTTAAAAACAGAATCATGTTCATATGCAAGAGTTTTAACTTATGAGAATATCTGAGTTTTCAAACAATAGTAAAATATTAAAGTTCGTTTTAAGTGTTTTAGTTAATTTCGAAATAGCTAACAATTTTTTTAACCGATCTGACCTATATAGGCATGTTATTGTCATTTCAAAGTTTATGTTGTTCTAAACTTCACTACGCCTAACGTATAAAATTGAACGCTTTAAAAACTAGTAATTCAAAATTTAGTTATGAATAAACCTATGATCAGTTTCTGATACAATTTTCAGTTTTAAAGCTAGATTAAAGCTGAAATTAGCATCAGAAACCGAGTCTATTCAGAAAAACTGCAATTGTTCCTAAAGTGCGGTTCCAAAATATTTGGAGTTGTCAAGTAGAAGTCCAACGCCACTGCCGATTTTTTAGAATCATAAATATAGAACCTTTTGAGAATCAAAATAGCTTGAGGTTGTTCATTTTAAGATAAATAAATTAAAATTTGAAAGAACAAAAAAGTTTAAGTAACAGAGAAGTTTTTAAAAACTCATGAAATGAATTTTAAAAAAAAACTATTTACCTTTCATGAAGTTCAAGATTTAAAATTGATTGTTGTGAAGACTTGACGATTATAAATGCTGAGACGACTATAATATTCTATTTAAACAGGCTCGGCCTGGTCATAAGGAGTAGAAAGAGAATTCCCGTTGGACCAGTCTTCCGGCGAACCGGTCTCATGACAATTAAAAGCCGTATGACACAGGCCCTTTTCGAATTGATTTTTCCTGTAACCATTTGTGTCCCAGACCAAGCCTGTATTTAAATAATGTTTGATCTAAGATTTTAAAAAAGCAATATGTGTAATTTTGTTGTCTCTACAAATATAACGAATTTAACGCCAGACTATTTTATATTTCTGTCTGCACAGGTCATGAATATTTTGAATTTCCCGACTTGGAAGTGATCAAAAAAGTAATAGCTGTAAATAATTATAATTTTAACAGACAACAACAATTATCTATGGGTAAGTTCTGTTTAGAAGTTATTGGTCTCTCAGATTAAAACCCTCCAAAAATTCTCCCGTTTGATTTTTCTATTCACGCTAAATTACAATATAACGCGAAAAGTATCAGTATTTTAATTTTGATCCAAGCTTCTATTTTTCTTTTGCAACAAATTCCTTATCAATTTCCATTGCCTACTGTAATTTTCAAAAAAAAAAAAAAAATTGAAAAAGGACATATTTTACAAACGATTAATTTGGTTGTTAAAATTGCGGTAAAGATAGTTTTTCTAAATCTGCGATCACCACGGGAAACAACGACAGAGACGTGAATATGGATTAATTCGAGTTGCCGACGCATCGTCATCTGAGCATGAGTATGATGCCGGCCACTATGTCGTTGTTTCCCGTCTCGGTTACAAGTTTCAAAAACTACTTTTATACTTCTGGCGACAGATTAATCAATGCTGTCACTTATCGTCTAAGAAATAGCGTTCTTTTTATCGCCTTTAAAATTATTATAATTTTTTTAGCAAAACAGAAAAGATAATGATGACGCTAAAAGTCAGTATTTATATGTTTCAAAATCAAATCAATAAAAAGTTTCCCTTTATCAAATTTAAAATGAAACTCATTTAAAATTGGTAAGAATGATAATTTCAAAAAAGAATAATTTGTTTTATATGTAAAACGTGTCGAATCTTTGATTATATATTACGGAGTAAAAATTTTACTAAAAAAATAGATTTTACGTAAAAATGTTTCATGTAATTACTAAGTAGCAAAATCTAAGAAAAATATAACGTACAATATGTTAAAGGAATATAAAAATAAAAACATATTATTATACAAATGTTGTGATTAATAGAAAGTGCACTATACGAAACAATTAGCACTTTTAGAACACAAAAGAATAAACGAAGACCCGCGCACTCCGTCGACACGCAGTAAGCAGGCTGTTGTTAATCTAGTCCCAGCTCTGACCGCACAAATCTACTCGAGAGAAAGATTGTAGATTATTATAGACACCCAACATCTGAGAAGTCTATTTGACAACACTACTAAAATTTTATTAATTTTAATAGATAGTGGGATGTAAGACATCAAATCGGTGGCAGACTAAATCAATTTTCTTTATAATTTTTTGTCGCTAAACACTACATAATGAAATATACAAATACCTATTATAGAGAAATATCAATTATCATTTGCATACCTGACAGACCTCATATTATTGAACATTTATCCAAGAAGTCTTCCAGATATGCAAAAAAAAATTACAACGTAGATAATGATAATTGTTGTCAATAATACTCTATCTTTATAAACATCAATATTATAAATTAATTCGAGATAGTGACAACGGAAAATTATAAAAAAATTGAATTCGTTTGCCGCTGACTATATTTTTCGTCGCATTGCTAATTTCGATAATAGAATTTTTCTAGTTTTCTCCAGCAAATTTTTAGTAGGGCCAGAGCTTGGACTCTTCCTCCAGTGTTTCATAAAACTGTTGGTTTGTTTTTGTTTTATACGACTATATTTTTCAATAATCTTAAAAAATAGGCACGGGCACAGCTGAACATGTATGCACAACTGGCAATAAAGTTACTAACAAAATAAAATTTCACCTTATCATAATACTAATTACACTATAATATATATAAAAAAGCACAATATTTCACGCAAAAAATTGGCACGAAAGAGAATTAATAAAATTCTTCATATATAAACACATAAATTTTCAGTGTGTCAAAAATATATATAAAAGTATTACAGGAATTATTGTAAGCAAAAAAATTGACTTTTTAAGTTCTTACGTCTTTTAACATGTCGTTAGGATTCCAATTTGTGCCAAACAATCATTTTGCCATTGTAAAAGTTATTAATGCAAACGTTTTTTATCAAAATTCAACAAAAATTGAAAATATAAATTACATAATCAGCCAATCCAGTTCAAAAAAGATTCCAAACTATGTACTTAACTATATTTTTTTTGCTTTAAATGATTTTCTGAAATACGATAAAGGATATTAAATATTACAATTTCACAAAAAATGAACACCCCAAAAGTACACAAAATTTAATAACTTTTCAAAGTATCACACTTAATTTTACTTTGAATTACGAAATGATTGCACCAACATTTTTAGTGTATTTGCCATATGGCAACATACACTATTGGCGTCGGTCGGATGGCGGGACCTAGGGGTCGGACCAAAATTTCTCGACGTTTCATAACCTCCTAAACACTTTGGCACCATTTTTAAAAATGTTTATATATATATGTATATATATATATATATATTTATATATTTATATATATACGTATATATATATATATATATATATATATATATATATGTGTGCGGGCAATAACTTTCGAAAGAGTTAATTGATTTCAACTAAATTTGGCCCGCGCATTGAAATCCATCACCGCAAGAAGCCTATTTAAAATGGGCCTAATCAGGTCATTTTAAGGGTATTTTTTAGGGGTTGAAAATTGTTTTTGGGCCCCAAAACACCGAAAAAATTCGCCGAATCGTTTCAAAATTGAAATTTAACCCTCTGGTAGTAATTAAAATGTGTCCATAGAATTTTAATAAAATCGGCCCGACAGGACCGGATTTACAAATTTTATGAAAACACTATTTTGCAGATAGGGAATTTTTTATGAAAGGTGTATATAATTTGGTATATAGGTTCGATTGATAATAATATTACAATTAAGAAAAAAAATATTATTTTAAGGGGTGTATTAAGGAGTAAAATTTTTTATTTTGCCCAAAAACCAACTTAAGTGCCCATAATAAAGCCATACTGTCTGTATAGCAAATGCACTATATTGTCGGCAGGGTTTTGGCACTGCGACCCGGGTTTTTTTTTTCATTTCTTGTGAATATAAAATTTAACGATAATCACTCAAAAATTTCTATATGAAATTCTATTGCTTGTATTTTTTCAATTCTCCTGACAAAAAAGGTTAAAAAACGGGTGAATGTAACCTTTCCGCACGGTTGAAGTAACCCGGTTACATGTGACCCGTAACGGTCTAAGTTATACTCTGCCGTGTAGGTGCAAAACTCAGCTAAATAAGTTTCATTTTATAAACAAAAATGTCCTTTTGTCCTAAATTGTAACAATTCAGAAATTGTTGTTTTCATTAGGTGTATTTATACAGCAAATTAACAAATTGAAATTGTAATATTTATACAGAAGACTAACTTTGTAGCTATCTCAAAGTACTACAGTCGAAAATATTGAAATTTTTATGCTTTGTACTAAAAACAACAAGTACAAATCTCAAAATGACGTAAAGTCCAATGATGCTGGCTTGGTCATCATCGTTAACTCTACGAAACATTTGTCACTTTCATTGTTGAGGCCATGGCCGCAGTCATATAATCAGTTGATTAATGGCTTTTGATTATTTTCATCAAAATGATGGAAAGGCACGCGCACTGTTTATTCATTTTGTTGAAAATAATTAAAAAGATACCACACTCATGCTGGGTTGCACAAAACATTGTCAAAAAATTGGATTTGGCAATGACCTTAGATTGTGATAATTATAATTACAGTACTCATAGATGCAAGAGCAGTCTAATGTCGTATTCAAACTCTCAGTCATGTACAACATTGTATTCACACATAAAACAAATGCTTGATCTACACAGAAAAAGGTCGTTCTTCAAGTCAAATTTTGATAAAAATGCGTAGAAAAATGCCGTTTTGAAGTAAAAATTACGCAAAAAACTGTATTAAATACACGTATACACAGTTTAAAAAAACTATCATTTCAATTGATCAATTATTTTTCGAACAGATTCGAATTAAAATTCTACAATCTAAGGTCATTATCAAATCAAATTTTTTGACAATCCTTTCTGCAACTCAGCATCAATGCATTTCAGAACTAAGGATATCCATGACTAAAAACGTCCTATAAAATAACTATTTAATAGAACATTTGTTCCATTTTATTTCCAAAATTGGCTTGCGGCTCAATTAGGTTCGAGACGTCCCAGCCTTGCGTCAGTTCATAGTGCCGGTTCACTGGGATTCGGGAGCCGGAAGTTAGAGAAAGAACGTGAACAAAAGGAAATGAGACAAGAGATGCAGGTCAGACTATCAAGGATGGGGTCACTGCCGGCTAATCTGCCTAAGGCAGTGCCCACACCGAGTCCACTGTCCACGGACGAATTATTGCCGTCGGTCAGCGAACTCAAAGAGGTACAATCAAATAAGTCTTCGTTTTATCTTATTGATCTAACTAACAAATAGATTGTGTTAACCCTCGTATTGGGATTTACAAACCGCCACCTAAATGACCTTACAATACAATGTGCTTCATTTTCTCATTATCTAACATTGCAATTTTTATGCATTTTTTGTTACCATTTTATAAGCCATAAGGCATGTGTTTTCATTTACTATGATCACAAAAACATAGAGAGACATTAAAATGTTTTTTCAAAATCAATAATATGCCTAGGAATTGAGTTTCCTTAATTGTTGTTTTCTTTTCATGTTTAATTAAAATCCAGACTTTTTTTTTGTACTAATGCGTTTCATGTTTGGAAGCCGCTTGAATGCTTTATAGTCCAGCAGCTACCGCCTGTTTTTTTAAGTGATTAATAACAGGCTGAATCTTCGTGAGTTCGTTCGGTTCGACGAGACGTCCAAGTTTTTCCTCTGTCCAAATTCTCAAAGAGGTAGGTAATGAACTGCGCAAATGTAAAACATGTCGATTTGGTAGGGCGTCGAAATTAACAGTAAATTTTTTATTGAAATTTTAAGACAATATGATAATAAACTCGGAAAAACAATTGTCCTACAAAATCGATGGTTTGACTTGGAGCGTCCTCCACGCCGAATATGTCGAAATAACGAGGTCATAAAAAAGTCCTACAAATGTAGTGGTAGGTTTTCCTAGTCCTACGCTTGGAAGTTATCGATTCCATGGTAACACTTTTTTCATTCATAACAACCTAGGTTTGATTTTTTTCTATCGGGAATAAAGTGTAGAACACAATTTTACCAAGCGTAGGACTAGGAAAACCTACCACTACATTTGTAGGACTTTGTGGCCATTCAATTATACTAATATTTAGTAAGCTGCATATAAAAAATCAGCTGGTTATTAATAATTTTTATGACCTCGTTATTTCGACATATTCGGCGTGGAGGACGCTCCAACTCAAACCATCGATTTTGTAGGACAATTGTTTTTCCGAGTTTATTATCATATTATCTTAAAATTTCAATAAAAAATTTACTGTTAGTCAGACAATTTCGACACTTTACCAAATCGACATGTTTTACACCTGCGCCGTTCATTACCTACCTCTTTGAGAATTTGGACAGAGGAAAAACTTGGGCATCTCGTCGAACCGAACGAACTCACGAAGATTCAGCCTGTTATTAATCACTTAAAAAAACAGGCGGTGGCTGCTGGACTATTATGGCTCCTCGAACCATTTAAAATCAGGTCAAACTCATCGCATTTGATCATGTGAAAACATGGAAACTGAAATTAAACGAGTGAAATTCTAATAAATTAGTGTTATCGGTTTTATTTTAATATTTCATTTATTTTGTTTACAGATTTTCACAACAGATTTACGTGACACACGGTCTTTACGCGGCGAAATAGGACCCTGTTCGTCAAAAGACATTCTATAGAAGATAAAAATTTGAAATATATAATGAAATTTTAAATGCATACGTCTAATTCACAACTAAATCACATTAAATATAATATAGAAGCAGTTTATTCTTATGAGATGACCAAAAAGCGATGTTGAGTTTGTCAGTAATTTCGTTTTTTTTTAAATTGACGGCGGCGATTAAAGCCATAAAGGGCAACCATGTTAAAAAAAACAAGTGCTTTGGAAGTGTTATATTTTCGAAAATGAAAAGT
Source organism: Venustoraphidia nigricollis (assembly GCA_034508555.1). Lineage (NCBI taxonomy): Eukaryota > Metazoa > Arthropoda > Insecta > Raphidioptera > Raphidiidae > Venustoraphidia > Venustoraphidia nigricollis. Next base: position 1,938,393 of record JAVRKA010000047.1, read on the forward strand.
TTGTATTTAAGTAAGGGATAGATTTATAAAATTATTATTAATACCTAATATTAAATAAAAAACACGTAAGTGCAGTGAACGGCAGTGAAGAAAAATTTGGGTGAAAAAAATTTAAAATACTGTGAATATAGTGATATAGTAAAAAAAAATGAATGTTGCAGCTTTGTTTATTAGACAAATTTAAATATTTATTAATTATGAAATTTTATATTATTTATTAATTAACAAATGCAAAGATATGTGGAGACAATTAATTTAATTATTATTAATGCATCAAGTGCGCAATTAAAATGCAATTATTCAAATTAACTAAACACTTTATTTACTGAATTACTTTTCAATGTTTTATTTAACTTTTTCATTCTAAAAAATTTAACAATAGGTAAGTACCTGTTCACTCCTATATAAATTTAAAAAGTGAACAACACATAATAACGAATTGTTGTTGATTATGTATTTTATACTCCTTAAATGTATATAAATAAAATGAATACACATCCTTTTTTATTTAAAAAAACAACATTTCCTAAATTTGAATGTACTGTATGTTTAAAATTGCGAATTGATTAAATAAATAAACCAAAAAAATCAGTGAATAAAGAGTTTAGGAAATAATATTACATCAAAACTCTGCTTTAACATGCCTGCAATTAAATCAGTATTGTTTTTAAATATTCCAATATCAATAATAAAAAGCTTTTTCTTTTAGATAATTGTCGAATACCTCACACAAATACAAAAAAAAAAACATATATATAAAGTTGCGATAGACTCATAAATAAATATCTTTGGCAAAACTCAGAAATAATTTTCCAGCATATGGTTTTCTCAAAACGCTCCCTGTGTCATGAGCTCTGCTCTGAAATCAAAATATTCGGTGGACTATAAGAATATGTAGGCACTATTCTACCTGAGAAATTGAAGATGCGATTACAAGGAACAGTTTTTAAAATAGTAAGGTATCTGAGGATAAATTGCATTCTGTTGTTAAAATTACTTTTTTTCTCTTAACTAAATTTTCAATACCTGTTTTGTTTTTTACACAATTGGGATTCTTTATTGAAACAAAATATGCAAGTTCAATTTGAAACGAATCCGAAATAGTAATAATAATAAACAAATTTCAAAGCCATACGTGTCTATTAAAACATTGTACACTGATTATATGTATAAAAGTTTGGCACAACGAATGATCCGTAAATATTCATAATATAATATGTAGGCTAAGGTCAGTTAATTTTGCGTTTCAGTAGACAGTATATTTGTTATTCCTCAGATCGAATTTAAAAGAACTTCGCGTTCAGTTTTAAAATATTAAACATCAAATTCAAACACGCCTCTTTATATTTTCAATTATTTACGGGTGAAATCGAGAATTTACTGTACAGTAAATGAAATAATTAATTGTCTGTCACCTCAGCTAAGCGTAAATCGGAAGATGCGACATAGAAAACTACGACAGACTAATTCTCAATGAGACGAGTATAATTATTGTTTCAAATGCTGGTTTTAAAAAACAATGTTTGCAGACATGTTAAGAACAGAACCCTAATATTATGCTTGGGCTAATGTGAAAAAGCCTTTGTCTAAGTCAATGTGTAACGCACAAAAAAAAAAAACACGTAAAGCGTTTTAAGACAGCTTTGAGAAAAAAATGTAAATTTTGATTGAAGACATATGATCCCGATATCCGAATTAAATTGACAGGTATACAACAGTGTTTACAGTGCCTGGCGAGCTAGATAGTTTACCTTAGAAAATGACATAGAATTCACAAATTTTGAAATCTTGTTCAAACTGAATTAAAAAAATTGTTACAAAAATTTCTGATAGCATATAAAACAGAAATTATGTGATAGAGAAAATATGGACAACTGATTTTTTTAACAAATTTACATTTTTAACGTACATATTGATTCTGAAAAAGAATTTTGAAAGCTATTTCTGCAACATATCTAAATTTTCAAAATTACATATCCACTATAAGATCTGATAAATTCAATAAATTTTTTAAGTTTTTTAATCAGGATCGAAGAAAAATACGATATGCCTATTTAGTGAAATTAAAAATTAGAAACCATAAATTGGTGTAAACAAATTAATACAAAAATGATAGGTATCTCGAAAAGTTCGATTCTTTTTACTTTAGAATCTACTAAAAACTACAAAAGTCTACAAATCAAGCATACAATAATAAAAAAAATCCAACTACCAAATTAAAATATGAGATAGAATTTTTTTGTTATGAATACCATTTTTTTTCTACTACTAATAAAAAAAAACTATCTTCTGTTTTGATTTGCTTGCTTTCATTTGTTACGTAGACAGGTTTCAGTTTTCTGAACTTTTATTTTTATTTCAGTCTTTTTTAGTTTTTTTTTACCAAACATATTAATTACTGTCCATAAGTAGTTACCTTTGGAATTTCTTTCATTTGATATCCCATTCGATTCAGTTTTACTCTGGATAGGTAATTACCAACATTTTTTTATTGTAAAAATATTTCCTTACTTTGAATTCCTCAAACCAAGTCCGATTTTAACATTCCATTAACACAAAATGACAAATTAAAGTTTCTCGCATAAAACTATATAAATTAAACGATCAATAGGCATGACATTCCTTTTTGAAAATCCGTTTAATCCGTAGATATGTTTTACAATGAAATTAATAATAATATTTATCTACTATTTATAAAGGACAGTTCAGACTTTTGAGTAGCGTATTTAAAAAAGAATAGCTCAATATACGTAAAAGTTAATGTAGCTTTAATAATTACGTATTCTATAAGAATTTATTCTAAACTATATACTCTGTATTTATTCTAGTCAGATTTCGCCACATATTAAAAAAATAAATGAATGAAAAACACAAAAAATGATATCCTCCAATAATTGATAATAATGACACACTAAAATATTTTTACCTATTAACCGAAACACCTAACAAATGTCTTCGATCAGCAATCAACATATTATGTAGTAACAAAGAGTTGAAGATTGAATTATCGAATAAAATTTGCTCAAAATGAGGTTGTGTAAGTAATCAGTTATGTAACAGTATAGATGAAAGAATTTGTGAAATATATACTTGATAAAAATACATTGTCGTCTTTTAACGCTTTACTGTGCTGTTATAATTAACATTTCTTTTTAATATTTCCATGTTTTTCATTTAGTCTTAACAACGGAAAAACATGAAAATTGGAAGGGTCACATCCTGTTAAGAACATAAAGGGAAAATTATTCATAAATATAGAACTTACACTTCTAATATGCTAAGGTTTGAGCGTAAAAAAGTCATTGAACTGGATAAGTATCAATAATTTACAATTGTCATTGTCTGCCTTGCAATTTGTGTTTGCACACCCGGCAGACATTTATCTATTTGAAGAGAGATTTGCCATGTATGCAAGAAAAAAAGTTGCAAGGCAGATGATGATAATTGTAAACAATTGATACTTCTCTATAATCTGTATAAATTTAATCGATTAGTGTTGAGTCGTATTCGAGATAATGACAACAAAAAATGTCAAATAATAAACAAAACTTTTAATTACTCTGTCACCAATTTGATGTTTTCGTCATTATGTAGATGTTAATTCAAAAGTAAAATTTAATATTGTTCTCCAGTAGACTTTTATACGGTCAGAGCTTGGATTATAATTTCTCATCAGTCTAAAATAATATGATAGATTTTGATCAAGTTTATCGTAATTGTAACCAAACCAGGCTAAGCTTTTCATTAAAATGAAAATAATAAAATGTTAAGTGTCAGAGAACGCATACGTTAGGAATCTTCCAAATCTGGTTAAAAATTATGAATAAATCTATGAATCCATAAAAATTAGAAACGGGATGGAACTTTCAGAAACTCCAGAGGCACTACAGTTTTTAAAGCGTGATTTCCGAGTACTTTAAGTGATTGTTACCGATCATCTTCACACAGATTTCATTTCACGTTTTTGCTAGCCAAACAGTGCTGTCGGTCTCTTGATCTAATATTTTTTTGATAATAAAACATGGGAATATTAAACATGAACGATTTATTGGTTCTTTATCTATTGCTGAAACATTAGATGACGACAAAATCTGACAATGATGCATTCTTTAACCAATAACAATTATGTTATTATTTTGTATAAGTACCTAGTATATGTATTTAGACAATCTTCGAACAATTGCAAATTGAATTCAGTATTTAATATTGCAAAAAAATATTTAAAAAATCAAATTAAAGTACCCAAATATCTGGGGTATTGTTATATTTGAAAAATCATTGTTAAAGCAATCAAATATTTTTAACAAATTATAATCACAATAGTACCTATATATGGAACAGCATTATGTTTATAAAAAAACTACAAATATTACTCGTAATTTCGGCTAAGTGCTCGAAAACAACAAAATAATAAGAGTGCAACATTACTTTTTTTGATGAATTACTTTTAAGGTTCCGTAGAAACCAAGGAACCCTTATAATTTTGTAATGTCAATGCTCTGTATTTTTTTCAGTTTTTCATCTTTTAATCAGACGTAAAGCAAAATTTGAATTGATGCACATTTTTTTTGTTACTTTCTTTTTGGTTTAAATAAAAAAAAACTGCATTCAAAAAATTATATGCCATCTTCCCATACATGGACATGTAGGATGATATTTTTTTTAGAGCAACAGCATAAAAACATAGTTTTTTGACGAACATTAAAATTTGTCAGAACTTGTTCAAGCATAGCACGCTTGTAGAAAATAACACACTAAACGTCTGTATTTTTCCTGGTTTAGAAATTGTATGCGTTTAGTTAAATTTCTCAAAAAATAAAAAAAAATGTCCATAATTTCAAAAGTATGTATAAAACAATATTATAAATGAATCTTTAGTACCTACGTATGTCGAAACAATATTTCAGCAATATAAAGAACCAAAAAATAGATGCTCTTCAATTTGTTAAAATATTTGTGCCACATGTCAACAAAAAGTGAAGTAATTGATAATTAAATTTAAATGTTATTAAAAATTGTTATATTTATATCCTAAAATAACAATGATTCCCCAGAAAAATAATGATTAATATTATTTTCCTTACAATTTTCCTTGCATCACTTCTTTGCAATGCTTTACCCGGCCCCCCAATTTTATAGCTAACTACGATTGATAAACATTTGCATGAGCAAAAACGGGGAGATATCTCCCGAGAATTAATATCTTTAAAAATAAGATGACTAGTGACTAACGAGCCAACAGAAAACATAGGTTTAGTTAAATACCTACACTCGAGATCAGTCGCTGATATAATAGGCAATAAGAAAATATAACATAGTTTGAAACATTGAAATTCCTTAATATTTAGGTGGATACCACCTTTAGAAATTTTCTTTCGGCGTCTATGTCAACACGAACTTCGGAAAAACTCAAAATAAAAGAATGATAGTAGGACACTTGAGTTTTTCTTAGTAAATTTTAGACGAATCAACGGTCCATTGCTACAGAATAGTTAAAGAAGTCATTCTCCTTGACTCCTCTGATTATTAAAAATTCTCATTGTAGGTATCTATAGAGATGGAAATCTACCTGAGAAACGTAATATAAGTAGATTATAAGTGGCAATATGTACGCTGTAACCCCCTAAATAATTATTATCATTGGCTTTCATACAGAAAAACACACGAGATGATATTTTTTTCCTTCTGATAACACACAACCACTTTTTTTCAGTTCTGGATCCTTTGGAAATACAAAATCTCTATAATTTGAATATCGGTAAACAGAACATTGGTATTGCCAGTAATTTTATTTCTGTACACTACAATAATATGTAGTACATACTAACTATGAACTAGGAGCGAGGTGGTTATTTAGCTGGCACGAGCACCCCCTAGCAAGCAACTATGTTAATACCCATCTCTATTATTGAACTCTAAAAACTCGCACTTTTACCAAAATTAATATAGACACATTTAATACAGTAAAATAATATAGTAGATGACAACTTACCGATAAAAACTGTTGTGTTGCAATATTTTTCTTACCCGGCGAAACTACTTGTTAATAACACACACTATATTACACAAAAAAGTTATTGGGACTGTTAAAAATATGACTATTGGTCACAAACTATTCTTGATATTATTTCTTTTGAAAATACCTGCAATGAAACCAAACTCCACTAGAAAACTACGCGTAGACTGTCGCTTGCCCTACACAGAGGTGATGCAAGTACGAACACTTCAGTAGTTACGACAGGTATTATCAAAGCAATTGGCGCCGATCTCAAAATGTTATCTTACGCTTTTTAGTGTTTTTTTTTGAAGAAAGTTCAATTTTTAACTTTTTTTTTATTTTTTACTTTTTACTGGCTTTGCAATATATCGTTTGTACGTTATTAATCGCCTCCTTCCTTAACCCGTTGTGTGCCAGACCTAAAAGTCTGACAGTGTGCTAGTGGTACTTAAACGTACCGTTATTTTCCAGACGAATTTCTTTAACACAGCTCACTAAATCGTTGATTTTGTATTACTGGTACTTTAAAACTGTATTACAGATCCTGTACGTATATTATGTTAGGTTGGTGTCACTATTGTTTGAAGTTTTATTAGTTAGAATTAGTTGGAATTATATGACGAAAATATGTTTGTGGGAATACAAAGGCTCAAAAAACCGGTACTTTTGAGTACCACTAGCACACAATGGGTTAATATTAAACGTAAAAAAACTGCTGAACCAATTGAACTAAAATTTATGTGATTTTACCCTGAAGGCATGCCTTATTAAACAGAAAATTATTCATCAAAATCGGTTCACAAATGCTGGAGATATGAGGTATATGAAAAAATCTCCTTTCAAAAAAAAGTTCAACCATTTTTGTGTAGAATTATTTATAGTTTAAGAAATAAAAGGGTGATAAAAATGAGTTTTCTCATTCTCATATGGAGATTATAGACTATCTAACAACATCAAACAACAATAAGAAAACCCAAAGCGGCTACCCTACAGAGGAAATGTTATCAAAATTGTACATTTATATTTAAAATGGAAACTCTTGAAGCGAAAGACTAATAAAACGAGTGATCACTAAATAGCAGAGCTAAACAGGAAATCTCCATATACCTAGGTATTAAAAACATATCCATGGGCTTGCCAATTGTCAGCCGACATAAGAAATGTTTTTAACTCTTCGGCTAAAAATGGAACCATTTGACGTGGAGAGGTCAAAACATGTTTTGAAGAAAGTTTTAGCACCACTGGTTGGCATAAACTCAAAAATCTGACAACTGCAATCTAACGACGTAATCGGGTCGAAGTTTTTGTACCGACATTGCGTAATTAATAGTGATGGGCCGACTATGACTTTGGCCGACTAGCCGACTGGCCGACTAGTCGACTGCAAAAAGGCCGACTAGTCGGCCGACTATTCGGCCAAGCCGATCACTGCTTTTGGTGGAGTTCGGGTGGCATCGGCAATGTCGGTGGCGCTTCGTTTACAGCTGAATCGCTCGTACCCGCCTTGCGGTCATGTCAGTACATGTTTTGTGTTTGTTTATATTACATTGTTTACGCACGAGGCGGTGTTACCAAGAGTTTTTTTAGAAAAATAAAACAAAAGTCGGTGATAAACAGTGAATTACTTATCGACAGTGGATGCTTTATACTTTTATAGTGAAATTGAATTATGTCGAAGAGGAAATCGCGAGTGTGGCTTTTCTTTGACGAAATTGAGACTGATTCCAGTAAAGTCAAGTGTAAACAATGCCAAGTAGTTATTTCTCGTGGTGGACAGGGGAAAAAAGCAAACACTACGAGTATGTCCAATCATATCAAATACAGACACCCACAACTGATGACTCAGTTAGGTTCTGTGATTAAATGTAGTTCATCAGATGATCCACCCTCGAGTACGTCGCAGTCGAATTCGCAAGTAGAAGAACTACCTCCAACGTTGCCTACTCCGTCAACTTCAGTGTTGTCAGAGGTCAGTTTATCTCAAAAATGCCAGCAAAATTTGGAAGAAAGTTTTGCTGTACAGTGGTCATATGACGATTTGAGATCAAGGGACATTAGTATTGCCATTGGTGAAATGATTGCTCTGGACAACCAGCCGTTGTCTATTGTTGAAAATACTGGCTTCAGAAACTTGATGAGAAAAGTGAAACCAAAATATAACATACCAAGCAGAAAGTATTTCACAGACAACATCATGCCATATCTTTACGAAGAAACGAAATCTGAAATTCGTAAAGGAGTGCTAAATGCAGCCGCAATTTCAGTTACTACCGACTTATGGACGAACAAAAATAACATGGAAAGTTTTTTGAGCTTTACAGCTCACTGGTTTGATGACAATTTCAAATTTCGCCACGCAGTACTACAAATGAAACATTTCCCAGAATCACATACAGCCATGAATATAAAGAACTGTTTAGAAGAGATTCCAAATTTGTGGAATATAAACTTGACTAAAATTCACGCCATCGTGCGAGACAATGGCAGAAATGTGACGAAAGCAATTGATGATTCAGTTTTTAAGGGAGTTCCTTGCTTTATACATACTTTGCAATTGTCAGTCAATACTGCATTGAAACATGATATTATGGCACAAATACTTGCAAAATCAAGACGAATTGTCACACACTTCAACCATTCTGGTTCAGCTCAGTCAAAGCTTCGTGATTTGCGACAAGAACTTAACTTACCAGACCACCAGCTTGTCCAAGACGTATCTACTAGGTAGAATTCGTCTTTCTATATGATGTCTCGCCTTTTAGAACAAAAACGCTCTGTTTCTTTGTACCTGGCTGAAACAACCGTAAATTTTGAAAATTTGTCTACTGAAGAGTGGAAAATGCTTGGAAAAAGTCTTGAATTGTTGAAGCCTTTTGAAGAAATTACCAAGATCATAAGTTCAAGTTGCTCTTCTGTCTCAGAAGTTATACCTCATCTGAAAACCTTGCAAAAATACCTGGCAAATTACTATGATGAAAACAATGAAATCATGCAAATGAAACTTCTATTAGAAAATGATTTGAAAAGCAGATTTGACTTAAACCATAACAAACTATTCACCCTGGCCACATTGTTGGATCCAAGATATAAGCAACAGTTTTTCGAGGCGGAGGATCTCATCACCGTGCGGTCACAATTGTTATTGGAAGCTCTGAAAAATAGCACGAGTGATGACGACGTGAGTGATACTGACAAAGATGAACATCTTCACAGCAACAAGGAAACAGCAACACATCAGAATTTCTGGCAATGCTACCATGAACTAGCCTCAAGAAAAATAGAAGATGTTCATGATAACAAGACAGAGCCGACTAGTCGGCGCTTTTTGCCGACTAGTTGCCGACTAGTCGCCGACTATAATGTGGCCGGATAGTCGGCTTTCCCGACTAGTCGGTACATCGCTAGTAATTAACACCTCGACTGAACAATTCGAATTGATAACTTTTTAATTTTTTAAATAAAACCGAAACTAAGTTATAGTTTCAAGGGAGGGCGGATGCAGAGCGATAAGTTCAAATCTGGCATTTCGTACCCGGGACAACTCCCGTCTGACTAAAATATGCCGAAATCCATAGCTCCCTCAAAATATTTCATCAAGGCTGATTTTTACAAATCTTATCTGTTTAGGAATATGAAAAAATCAGTCCAGTGTCCCGTGTTTGGGGGAAAATGTTTGGCAGGCCGACGAAAGTGTGAAACGAAAAATGTGTAATGACTAATGATAAATGCCAAAATTGTCAAAGAAATTATGGATTTCGACATATTCAACTCTTTTGTTAGATGAGTTATTCCGGGTACCCAGTCACCTGAACTTACCGCTCAGAAAATTTCAAACATGGGGAAACATATTAAGTGGCACGTTCCAAATCTTGACATCTTTGACCGCATTCATCCAAGCATTGGCCCCGGTCTTAGCTGCCTGACTGCGGGTTTTTATGTTAAAAACAGCACCCTCAATGAACTCGCAAAAACTCGAGCTTGAGGAAATGCTATAAACGAAATTCTCATTAGCCTGATATTAATGAACTCGGAAAAACTCACTTTGGGGAAATACTGTAAGCAAAACCGTCACGAACTCGCTACTATTATGTTTGTAGCCAAAGTCCCGCATTCTAATGCAAATACCTGAAATAAAAATTTGCAAAAATAAAACAAGTAAAATAATTTCCAATTATTGTTGTTTAATAACCAAGAGAATCATAATCTTATAAAAAAGTTACAAAAGAAATGAACAGAAAATAATTTAAAATGTACCAAAAACGTTTAAATTTAAATGACAAAAATTTTTTTAAACTGGGAACAAAAATACAGCCGGTGATTGAGAAATGTAATTTTAAGATTTGTCTGCAATAATACTGTCGTGCAATAATCAAATAGAATTCCTATTTATTATTTTAGTTCAATATTATGCGTGCTCAATCTTCTTTCCGTATTATAGGAACGAAACAATGGACGTAGATAAGATTGAACTAGTATAATCAGCTGATTTAATCAACTTCTTCGATAGTTGGTCCTGCACCTGGTGCAGCACCTCCTGCTCCTGGAGCGGCGCCGCCAGCGCCTGGGAAACCTGGCATTCCACCGCCGGGCATACCGCCAGCACCTTGATACAGTTTAGTGATGATTGGATTGCAGAGACCTTCCAGTTCTTTCTGTTTGTGTTCGTATTCTTCTTTATCGGCCAACTGATTAGCGTCCAACCACCTGATGACTTCGTTGCATTTGTCCATGATTGTTGTTTTGTCGGATTCACTGATCTTATCCTTCAGCTTATCGTCTTCCATGGTACTCTTCATGCTGAAGCAGTATGATTCCAAAGCGTTCTTAGCTGCAATGGTCGCCTTTTGTTTTTCGTCTTCATTGCGGTATTTCTCGGCTTCGTTAACCATACGTTCGATATCTTCTTTGCTCAAACGTCCTTTGTCGTTCGTGATTGTGATCTTATTTTCCTTGTTGGTAGATTTCTCGACAGCACTTACGTTCAAGATACCGTTGGCATCGATATCGAAAGTTACTTCGATTTGTGGAACACCACGAGGCGCGGGTGGAATGCCAGTAAGTTCGAATTTTCCAAGCAGATTGTTGTCCTTGGTCATGGCGCGTTCACCTTCGTATACTTGAATAAGTACACCGGGTTGGTTGTCCGAATACGTAGTGAATGTTTGAGTTTGTTTTGTTGGAATGGTGGTATTACGTTTGATAAGAACTGTCATTACACCTCCGGCAGTTTCGATACCAAGAGATAACGGAGTTACGTCGAGAAGGAGCAGATCTTGCACTTCCTCGGACTTGTCTCCGTGCAAAATTGCAGCCTGAACTGCGGCTCCGTACGCTACGGCTTCGTCGGGGTTGATAGATTTGTTCAACTCTTTACCGTTGAAGAAATCTTGCAAAAGTTTCTGAACTTTAGGAATACGGGTCGATCCGCCTACTAATACGATGTCATGTACTTGTGATTTATCCATTTTAGCGTCCCGGAGTGACTTTTCGACCGGTTCCATGGTCGAACGGAACAAATCGGCATTAAGTTCTTCGAAACGAGCTCGAGTGATGGACGTGTAAAAATCGATACCTTCGAAGAGAGAATCGATTTCTATGCTCGCTTGTGTGGAAGATGAGAGCGTACGTTTCGCGCGTTCACAAGATGTTCTCAAACGTCGAAGCGCTCGTTTGTTACTAGTGAGATCCTTCTTATATTTACGTTTGAATTCTTGAACGAAGTGGTTGACCATACGGTTATCGAAATCTTCACCTCCTAAATGTGTGTCTCCAGCTGTTGATTTTACTTCAAAGATACCGTCTTCGATAGTAAGGATGGATACATCAAAAGTACCACCTCCGAGATCGAAAATTAGAACGTTACGTTCGCCGACGCCTTTCTTGTCGAGACCATAAGCGATAGCGGCAGCGGTAGGTTCGTTAATAATACGTAGAACGTTGAGACCGGAAATCGTACCGGCATCTTTTGTAGCTTGTCTTTGGGAATCGTTGAAATATGCAGGAACTGTGACGACTGCATTAGTTACGGTTTTACCTAAATATGCTTCGGCAGTTTCCTTCATTTTAGTAAGTACCATTGAACTAATTTCTTCTGGGAAGAATGTTTTGGTTTCACCTTTGTATAAAACCTCGATTTTAGGTTTGCCGCCATCGCTAACTACTTCAAATGGCCAATGTTTCATATCGGCTTGAACTGTAGCGTCATCGAACTTTCTCCCAATAAGACGTTTGGCATCTGTAACAATAAAAAAAAAGAGAAATTAATCCACGCCGGAATAATTAACTCATACCTATTACCTATCAATATAACCTCAGATTGTTATACTAATCAAAACAAAATTCAGAAACTCTAATCTGGCATTGATAAACATATCATCATGTCAATTTTCACGGAATCGCATAAGCCTACTGCATATCGTCAGTGGCACTATTCTGGGCGTAAGAAATTAAAAACATTCATGCTTCTGTTGTGTACTAGGTTTATAAAAATTTATGTTGTTTCCAATAGTTCTTCACACGATCAGTAACATTGACAGTATATCAAAATATTATTGGCAGTGTAACGACAAATACTAGTGGGATACCAGTATGTAATACTGATACTTTCGCCATCTTGAAATTATTTTAGCGGAGCCGAAATACCAATATGAACATGATATAGAAAAACATCATTAAAAAGAGGAAAAAAAATAAACCAGCGTGCACGTTTTTAGTACAATCAGATCTCGTTGTTAAATGACGTGGTAATGTAGATAAAAAATCACGTTCATATTTGAGGACGTTTCCTTTGCATGGGTAATTTCAAGGTCAACTCTGAATCACCCAAAAAATTCAGAAGAAAAACGATTCTTACCAAAAATTGTGTTATTGGGGTTCATGGCGACTTGGTTCTTGGCAGCGTCTCCAATAAGACGCTCTGTATCTGTGAAGGCCACATAGGAAGGTGTGGTGCGATTTCCTTGATCATTGGCGATGATTTCAACTTTTCCGTGTTGGAAAACTCCTACACAGGAGTAAGTTGTTCCTAAATCGATACCAATTGCTGGTGCTTTTGCCATCTGCAAATTAAATTGAAATGCAAATTAGTTTATCAGTTTTATAATAATATTAAATAACTCAAGTTGTAAGGTATTAGGAAGCGTAATTCATCAATAAAAACACCATTTAGTTTATTTTCGACAAAATAGCAACAAAATTAAATTTCTATTATATTCTACGTTACATTTGAAAGAAATGAATGTATTACATACCTTTTATATTGTATTTGTTTCGTTTGTCGCAGGCAAAACTTGAAAAATTTCTCTTTGTGTGAAGTGTGAGCTTCTTCTCTCGGTGTTGGAAATTCAATTGGACGATTCGACTAAAGATGGCCGATTATATAGTACACAGTAGATGCTGCTTCCAGAAAGTTCCAAAATGTTAACCAATAAAAACTACCAGCGGTTCAATGCTGAATTGTAATTGGTCAAATAATTATAGTCTCGAACCCATAGTCTCGTAATATTTTTAGATTTTTTTTAATATTTTAGAAAAATTGGAACCAAAAATACACTGGATGATATATAGTTATCATTTATTTAAGTGTGCTCTGCGCTTTTATATAAAAAAAACTATTAACTCGTATATTTACCGTAACCATCAAACTTAAAATGTACATCCGTGCAAAAAAGCGGGAAAACCGATAAAACTAAATTATCCACTAACCTGTATAAAACTATGGAAGGTTCTGCTTTGTTCTATACATTCCTAGAAATTTTAGTCATTCAACTTACGAAAAATGGCAAAACGCCACGTTACTTATCACATATTTTCATGAAGCATTTCTAAAGAAAAAAAAATAGTGAATAATGTGCCCAAAATTTATATAATTACATCATCAGTTTTTGTTTTATGGCTACTTATTAAATAATGGGGAAAAAATCATAAACATTAAAGTTTTATCGTAAATGCCAAATTTGTTGTTTAGTAAAATAAAGTCTTACGTTGAAAAGAATAAAACATCGGCATTTAGTTATCACACAATATAATTCCATTCAAATTGCTTTATGTAATTATACTGCAATTTAATATGAAAATTAAATAATTAGGTGCTATAACAGTAGAATACCTGTTGCAAAAGTTATACCTACCAATAATTTAGACTATTATTTTTATAGCTGATCATGTCAGGTCCTATAATGTCGACATTAGTACGCCATTACTTTACGCGCGATATTTCACAAAATATGCTAAATAAGCATGATGGTGAAATACTGAAATTCAAGGGCAATGAGGAAAAAATGGGGTGAATGATGAAAGCAAATTTTAGGACTAAGAATTCTTTTCCAAACAATATTATTTCTATATTTAACATAAATTTGTAAATACAAAACAATCCTGTTGCATTACATAAAATGTAATTATAATAATTAGATAACTACTAAAATTAGTATTTAATAAGGAAAATAGAAACAAATTATTATCAAGATCAATTTGTAATTTACTTTTTATCACTTCTATCGAATTAAATGGAAGTTTTGATTATATTATGCTGCCTATGAACAAAGTTTAATAATTGTTATCTACTCGATATTTTAAGTCATTCAAAATGATTAAATATCAACTATTTCAAAATTCATAAACGACAAAATTTTGTGTTTGAAGTCAATGTTCAATTACAACAAAAAAAAAATGAAAATTCACGCATACTTAAATAACAAAAAATACAAAAACACATTTCAATCTCTTGTTACGAATAATTAGCAAAATATGACTGATAAACCATTCCTAATGAAGTCGATGCAAACCAAATAAAACAACTCCACCATGTTGCAAAACCAAACAAACCTTTAAAAACATCAGTAGTGAATACCTGTAAACAATACATTATTTCCATTTTACTTCCAATAACTTAAACATGCGATTTAGCAACTGAAAAAAAAATTGTTTCCAATACTTACTGATTTTAATGAATCTAATGCCAAATGAAATTCTTTAGCTGATTGAATAATAGACTGTTCATCGGATTGACTTGAAGCAGAAATAAATTGTTCAGGCGAGCTTCCAGTAGGACATTCTAATTCATGATCTGTTTGCCAAAAACCACTCCAACTATATCCCCCCAAACTTTTATACATGAACGTAAAAAACAAACAAATTAATATAGGAGCTATATACTGCAATGTAACTACGCATAAATAGTAGAACACAGCAGCTATCTAAAAAGAAAAAAAGTCTCAATTTCAAAATTTCGCAAGACAACTAATTAATAAAGGCTCTTACAGACCAACGCGGGAGAGCATTTAAACTTGAGCGATAATCCCGCTAGATAATTTAATCTCGCTTTGCGTTTGCTTCCGTTCTCCCGCGTTGCTATGTGGAAACCTTAAAACTTATGTACTTTTTTCTGTAATTCAATATTCGTTATTCGTCCAGCTTCTTTTTTCTGCTCTTCAATTCTGTGATAAGCCATATTAAGATATGCTTGTAAGTATACAGGCATTAAAAGTAGCTTTAAAATTACCGCTATTAAAATAAATATCAGACGCATACTATCAAAAGTTTCTGAACTCATTCTAAAACACATTAAAGACTATTAATACAATGAAAGTTCAAATTAAAAAAAAAAATTCTTTAATAAACTTACAAAGGTTCAGTCATTCCACTGAATATTCTAACAGTTAAGTAATCTCTACTAACTGGTTTAATCCAAAGGATTACAAGAAGAAATGGTAAAGCAAAACTTATATTTAAAAGTAATTGCAATAATTTATTCTCCTTGCAATATCTAAAAATAAAATAATTGTCAATTATTTACAGCACAAATGCAAACACGATTTGCGACTTACTTCAGGGAATCCCAGTGCATTCGTGCCATTCTCAGGCCAGGAAAAGTGAACAAGGAACCCATTACACCGCACCAAAGTGCTAAGAAAAATTTTAACACTATCTTCGATGCAGGACCACTAAAAAAATAATCGATGATCAATATTTAATATACACTAATACTGAGATTTAGCTACTTACGATGAATATAAACCTTGACCGTCTAAAAACACGGCCGCGCTTTGATTGAAACTAGTATATGCGTTGTCCAAACCTAATTCTAAAGTATTTTCATCAACAATAAGAACAACCATCGAAATAAATAAGTAAGCAAAACCAGTAACAATGCACGTCGACCTTTCACCTACTGACTCCTCACTTCTGAAATACTGAATTGTTAACGATAACAATATTTTACTGGAGACAACATTAAGGAAAGTTCATAAAACACACATTATCCTTAAATGGTTAATATGGATTTATCCCTTTGCATTCAAGATTATACAATCGTGAGTCTTGACTTTGAAAAATTCTACACCGTACCAGAAACTATTTTTATGAACGCAACCGATGTCGATCGATCGTGAGTTTATCTGAGAGTGCACCAAAATATACTTTATTAATATAGAAACAAATGTCCAAAACAATGTTTTGGACACTAAGGAAAGCATGTAACCACATTTTAACAGTATTTAAAAGAATTTCATCTCTAGGGTGAAAAGAGTTATACAGTGTTTTGTATCTGTTAAAATATGTACATTTCCAACAAGGGCGTAGCTGCATCACCACGGGCCCCAGTGCAAAAATGAAATTGGAGCCCTATTTTCAATATTAAATGAAAAGTATTAAAAATAAAGATGGAGTTCTGGGAGTCGACATTTTTTTCGGAAATTTCCTTCTTTCTAGGAATCTTTTTTTTAATTTCATTAGCATTAATAGTTTTCGAGTTACTTGCAAACAATTAGACCCTCTTTTTTGGTGGGATTCTTGAATTGTAAATATATTTTGCAATTATTTATGTGCGGATTTCAAACTTTTGCATATTTTTGAGGTGATTACGACTCCAATGAGCTATGATATGTGTTTTAACTCGCAAAAATTAACACATTTTTCCACTTGTGAACCAGACTTTAGGGGCCAAAGAGTCAAAAATTCTTTATTCGATTTGGATAATTAAATAGCGTTTTTGAACGTTGTTCAGGACGCCGTGGGGCCCCCTGAGCTTGTGGGCCCCGGTGCCTAGCACTTCAGTAGCTACGCCACTGGACCTGACTGTGAGGTCTCCATGTATGCCACACTTGAGGCAAGGTCGACTGGCAACAAAAAAAAAATTATAAGGATACATTGCAAAACCTAAAACTAAAAAACACCACATCATACTGAGATTCACTTCGTCTTTAATTGAAAACCAAATCTGATAAACCTGAAACAATGTTTTCATAAATCTTTCAGTTCTTTAAATTAATTTCTGTGAATTACCCCAGAAAAGACTCTTACTTCAGTTAGAATATATACAATCACAGAATACATTGAAAAATCGACAAGCCACTGATACTCTGCGTAGTATCGTAAATGTATCACATCGAGTGGAGATACTTTCGCTGTATCGAGTTGTATATCTAAACTACGAGGCACATGAAATGTTTCTGGACCTTGAGACTTCCCATTTTCATTGTGTTTAGCACCTTTTTTTGGTTTCTGTTTATCTTTTGGCACACCGGCTAATTGTTTTAATTCAGTATTCGTTGGATAAAGGTAGCGGGTTAATCGTGTCGCACATAAAATCCACCTTGCCAATGAGAAATGTGGACCTAATTTCTGTATTACACTCACCATTATGAGTGTAATTACTAACTGTGCCCCCAATAATGCCTAAAAGTTATAAAATACTATTAAAAAATTATATTTCAACACATAACCTAAAAACTATACCTACCATTTTTGTTTCACTTATGTACGGATAAGTAACATTCGTTCGTTTATCATTTTATTAAAAATTACTTTGTGCAGGGTTGCCCTCTGTATATTTTTATCAGCTTTTCTTAATTTTCATAGTTCTTTCAAAAATAATAACGAGTGCTAATCCAGAAATAGATACCATGCAAACTACAAAGGAGGATGAGATGAAAATGAAGTCAGTTAGAAAAGGAAGCAGGACATCCAAAACTTTTAAATGGGGCCTAAGCCCTAAATAGTTAAAAATAAACTTCATATCGAATTAATTATAAATAGATGGATATGTTCTAGTTTTTACGTTTCTGGAAAAATATTAGTAATAGTTGGGATTGTTGGGAATATAAAACACTGAATAGGTAAAATGCTTTTTTACTGCAAAAAAATATTCGTTTTATAATAAATGTTAAGTATTTTATTATTACATTGTAATTATTCACCAAAATTTATACATATTAAAATTGAAAAACTATCTAAACACAATTGAAATTCTAAACATGTTAATTAAAGAAATCTGTGGAACCCTGCAATACTTAATTCGACTCTGACGCCTATAAAAAAAAAACAATTTTCATTTTTAAAAATGAGATCAAAGAAAAGAAATAGTTTATTAATACTTACAGTTGGATCACAGTCAGCACAATGCCAAGAGTAGCCTCTGCGTTTTGGAGACTTCTTAACGGGTGGATCCAAGCAAGTAAAATGATACCCTTTCAAACATTCATCACATCTAAAAATAACAACACATACAAATATCTGACCATATAAAAAAATCAATAAAAAAAAATTACCTGACTAAATTCACAGGTGTTCCAGAACCATTACAAACATCACAACTCATCAAGTTGTCTGATTCTTTCGGTTTACGAGCAGACATAGATTGGGATAATGTAGTCTGCCTTGACGCAGATGTTCGTGGACTTAAAATCGGTGTCGCAGGAAGCGACTGTGGTTGCGTGGACATAACTGAACTGGGAATTTCATTGTTTTCATTCGGTACATAAAACATCTGCGGTTTGGAGAGCGATGCCTTTTCACCAGCTGGCAACGGAATGGATTTAATCTGCAATATTTTTTACACTCATACACTAAAGCTGATTGAAACGTTTACATGTAATTCTACACTTAGTTATTTAAGCTAAACATTATGGCGTGTTATTGCGCAAGAAAATTGATGTTAAGGTAGTTGTCGTGGTTAAGGTACACCGTCAGAAAATTCTTAATTTTTGTATACTTATTAAGGACATGATAATACAATTACCCTGAAAATTTGAAGTCGATCGACCGTATATAATCCGAGATAAATTCAATTAAAAATTGGATAGTCAACATTGATTGTATACGATCTCTGTAGTTCTGAACCAGTTTCTTATTTATATAAAAAGAACTAATTGCCAGAAACTTTCCAAAAACTGACAGTCTTTCAATGCGTTTGTTATGAGTTTAAAAAAAAATAAGAAAAATTTTTTGACCGTCTAATTATTTATAAATAACGGTTTAAAGTTCAACAATTTATACAAAAGTATACATGCATATGAATACTGTATGGGTTACGTTCCCACGGGTACAGTCTTGCGTACAAATTATGGATCACATAGCTACAAGCTAGTATACTTTTGTGGCGCGTATAATCTATAACTTTTTGACAAAATTGTACCACGACAACTACCTTAAGATCAGGTTTAGCAGTTTTATGACTCTGTGTAAACAAAGCCATTGATTACATATGATGAACAGTTTTCATGCGAATGGTATAAAAATTCATCAATAAAGTTTCCAAGCGCAAACATCATATAAATTTATTAAAAGATCACAAACCTTTATGGTTATGCGAGGATGTGGTGGTTCTGATGTTGTTGTAGTAGAGACGGGTGGTGGTTCGATGTCAATAGATTTCTTTTTTCGTTTGTGTTTATGTTCTCTAGGAGTGCTTTGCATATCTGGTGAATATCTGTTACGGTGTTTGTCCCTGCGTCGTTTTTTACCTGATTTATTTGAGGTAATGACAAGTTGCGAAATGTCCATGTTAGGCATTAACTGCTGAGTATTAGGTGTAGGTGGACTAGGTGCTGACATATACTTCATACTGTTGATAATTGTGTTTGTAGTTGTCGGCAATTCAGGAACAATTGGATTGTTCGATATTAGTGGAGTGCTTTTCATGTTTGGATTACGCTGTTTGCTTTGTTTTGTCGGCGAGCTGTACGTTGTGATCGGTAATGGTTGTGGTGATTTCGGTTGAGGTTCAGTAACTGGTTTTATTATTACTTTGGGAGTAAAATTGTTTTCTGGCTGAGATTCATTCATGGCCGTTTCTTTACTATAGCGCGTTCGACTGCGACGCGGTGACTTGACTTCGATTTCAGCTTCTGAACCGGATGTCTTGTCACATTCGGAGCATTGCCAACCATAAAGTTTTGACTTTTTCGGTAAGCGTGTCAAAGGCGGATTTAAACAACCAAGATGATAATATAAATGGCATGTATCACATTTCGCAAGTAAATGTTGATCGCGACGTTGACGGCAAATTCCACATTCGTTGTTTAACAACAGATTTTCTGTAATACAAAATAAAACGAAAGAATTATGTTGAAACTTCAGCTAATATTATCAGGTAACACTTCAAAAGTTACTGACCTTGTCTCGCGGCATGACTACTCAAAACTCGTCCAGAATCATGTCTGCCCGCTGGAATATTATTTAGTGGAAATCCGACACCCATTTTCAAAGCAGCTGCTGTCGGGACTGCCATCGTCGTTGGAGGATGGGCTCTAATAGAAGCCGGTTTCCCAAGATCATCGATGGATGGTAAACTCTTATTCGGACAAGCGCTTAATATAGCCGAATGATATTTATGTACCACTTGCTTCAATGAAATATTGATCCGTGTTTGATCGGAGCTTTCTTTCATCATTTTATCATATTTAGTGCGTAATTCTTTTTGTTCTTCAAGCAAACGCGCATTCGTTTCAAGTAATTCTTCTAAACCACGTTTCATACTCGCTAGCCTTGTATTGCGGTCTAAATAATAACCTATGAATTCTACATTAAATGCGGGGGGAATATGCCATTTCTTCCTCACATCCATCAGAGCAGCTATTTGCGTTTCTTGCATTTCCAAAGCAACCGTGTCAATTCCCATTAATTCAGCTTTGTGCAATAACTTCCGGCATGCCGATGCACTCGTTGTTAACAAACGGGGCATTTTCTGTGTTGGAACTAACAGCAAAATAATAATTAAAGAACCGCCCTACTCCAAAATTATTTAAAGGTTAATAAGCATGCATAGAACAAAGACAATTTTGCCTCCTGTCTATTAAACTGCAAGTAATGCAAAAAAAAAAGGACATACATTATAGCAGGAGATATCACATGCCATTTTTTAAAGAATGAGAAACTGTCAATATGTTCTCAATTTCATCAAAAATTCGAGATAAAATCTGCCAGTTCGCTTGAGATATATTAGTGGTAAGTCAACCATCCAATATTTGCAAGTAAGAAATAAATTCAGAGTTTGATTTCCGATTTTATTACACACATATTTTGTTTTTTAAACGGTATTACAAATAAACATACCCCATGGCGCCGATTTTAAAGTTTTATGTGCTAAAAATTTCTGTCGGTATTTATTCAGCTTCCTTTGAATGCGTAACTGTTCAGGTGTATCTTTATGGCCATCTTGTTCACGTTGTAATTTCCAATGATCTATACGCATTTGAAGAGCAAGCCAGTTACGCTTGCGTCTACGAACTAAAGTCTTATCTGAATGAAGTTTGCAATGGGCATAAAATGGGTCTGCTTGATCAACTTCTTCAGAATGAGCTTCAGATAAGAAACCTTCCCGTTGTGCACTAAAAGAATGGTCATATTATATTGGAAACTAGTCTTTACTAGCGATTCCGCTCGCGCTAATGTGTTTTTATTTTGGCTACAGTTCATTCCTTTCAGAAGAAGCGTGATTACGCATAGTCTGAAGTATAACAAACACTACAATGAAAGTCTGATCAAAATGAGCTCCGTAGTTTTTTAAGTTAACGCAAAAAAAAATTATGAAACCAGCTTTTTCAGTCTGGAAATTCTATGAACTAGCAAAGCCCAAATTTTGTTCTAAATTTATGACAGAGAAGGTTACGATTTTATTTTATTACTGAAAATTCAACAATGACTAGTTTATCGACATAGCGTACCCTAATTTTTTTTGGTGAAGATTTTGGGTATTTTGCAAAAAAAAAACTAGATCGGAAAATGCATCTCGAGAATTGTTGGATTGATTTTATTGAAACTTGATGATTGGCACTCAAATTTAAAGACTAAGGTACTGTGTATCTTGTTATGTTCGGGTCATGACATGATTTCAGTTTAAACCGACATTAACGCACGTGAAGCCGCGAGTAAAGACTAGCTTAAGATATCGAAAGAATAATAGTGCAACCATTCGAATCAATTAATTATAAGAGCTGTTACCATGTGACATGAAAGTATGTTCTACACATCCCTGCATCACAGCCAATACAAACTCCGGTACGTGCAAAGCGCTGGTCAGTACACAGATAACAAGTCTTGGCACCCCATCGGCTATATGGCATTTCAAAAAGTGTAACACTAGTTAATTGATCTACTTCTCCAAATGCCACACCTGGTACATACAAAGCGCAAACCAAATGCACCCACTTGCCGACATCTGTTTCTTTAAAAATACCACCTGAAAAAGAAACAAGATTGGCAATGTTGGCAGAATCATTTCACTAGTTTTAAAGACGATTACTCTGAAAGTACTCAAAACAATCTACTAAACCAAACTTACCAGAATTGGGGCATAGTTCGCATGTAGGGTTGAACACGCCGGCTCGGCAAGCTTCACAAAACCATGGTTCAGTAGAGCAGCTAGAAACAGTACTTGATACACTGGCAGTATCCGAAACTCCATAACAACCTTCGTGAACGGTAACACCGCATCCATCGCATTCCACAATCTCATTAGTATCATCGCTTCTGTCGCCAAGGCATCCGCAACAGATAAATATTTTTAAAGCTGTCTTGTCAAACTGAAAATTAAATTACGAATAGAATTCCTAGTTAATTAATTAAAATTATGCAATTTGTGGGCGTTTACCTGAAGCTTGTTGTCTGCTTGTTGGCTTACAGCTTGAAATAAAACATCTGCTACAGAAAGATCTTGCGACGGCAATTTATACTTTGTAACGACTTCATCTTCAGAATCTTCAGAGTCTTCCTCAGAATCTTCTTCATCTGAATCATCGACAGCTAAAAATGATCAATTTAGCATTTTTATTACACAAAGACAGGTTCCTTCTACATAACTTGAGTAGTTATAATTCAACATTTACCATCTTCATTTGAGTCTAATGAATCGTCATCGCTTATTTCAGCATGGTCTTCAATTCGGAAATCTGAATCATCTGAGCTTTCTTCAAGATCGAAATCTAAAAGAGACGTAGAGCCTTCAACTGGTTTGACTCTACGTTTCTTGGGATCACGCTCAACTATTAAAGAAGAAATAAATCATTAATTCCTAGTTCCTACTGATAAAATAAAACCGGCATTTAAACAGAACAAAAAGATAACACGAGTTTCAGGAGACGCTAAAATAGGCAACAAGTCTAGCATTTAACCTTTTACTTTTTTTCTTTATTTCCTCAAAATACAACGATATATGTTACTTGTTAGATAAATTTAACTACTTACAGGTTGAATTCATTCTTCAAATATACTTTTAAGAAAGAAAATTCGACTACACGAAAAAAACTTAACATCTATCTCATATTCACATCACTGACAGTTTCCAATGCGAGCCTGCATTCATTTCAATCTAGTTGTGTAAAAGTGGAGTTACACTTAAGGCGACACTGTGCTATGTTTTTATTAATTTTCTCTTTTGAACTATTCTTATGCTAACCTAACAATCATTACAGCATCGTTGCATTTAGATACGCGGTTTATTGCTACTACGCTTACTAGCGTAATTAGTCACGTCATGCTTTTATGCATTTTATTTAAAAAAAAATTATATCTATAAAATATGGCAGTTTCTGGTTTCTGTTTCTCAGAACAACAAAAAATAAAATAATAGAGCAGTTTTCAACAGTAGAATCGAAAGAATTAAATAGTGTATTTAAAGTTTATATTTTATATTTATGTAAATATTGCTTATAAAATTAAAATCTGGACCGCAATTCACAATCATGCGCAAGCTTTTATAATAATAATAATAAATAACTGCGGTTATTTAACCGGCTAATTATACGGTTATTTGCCCTTTTTCATACATTCATATTATAATACAAATTCACTAAAAAGAGAACATAATAATTATTGCGATGCTAGTAAGAACAGGAATCAATTATTGTTTAATATTTATTCTTCAAACTCCATTTGAATAATTATTACACTCAGTGAAACAATGCCAGTTAACATCTGCAAAAGTGAAATGACAATGCATTAACTTTCAAATTGGGGGAATTCGTGTTATTTATTGCGTTTAATAATTAACAAAGCTACTTACGGCATACAGAAATACATTATCTGTTGGGAAGAAACCATGAGCTGAAAAGCGCACTTTGCTGTGAACCATTTGAAGTGAAAAAGCGTGAATCTAAAATTTTTCAAATTAAGTCTTTTTAAAATCTATTATCAATATACAGTGAGTGTGACTTACTGGGTCGTTAAAGTTTACGCGAGCACATTTTTGTAAATTTTGAACTTCCTCTCTCCCTCTGTAAGATAAAATAAGAAAATCGCAGACTTCCCCCCTCAAAGAATATGATATAAAGGACAGTTTAAGTACTGCGTACTAAGTAGATTTTTTATATTCATTATAAGATTCATATTCATATATTTTTTTGTTTTTTTGTTTTATTCCAGTAAATTTAATTGCATTTCTGTAAATTTCCGTCTGGATATTCTAATGTTGTACATACCTCATTAGTTAAAGTTTCGGGTAGTTCATATTTTTGGGACGAATGTAGTAATTTAGCTGTATTATCAGCTTCGTCTTGGCATATAGTACATATAATAGACATGCTGGCTAAAGCAACAATGTTTCCGGTAGCTAGTAAACCATCAACAATATCATTGTTCGTGTAACATAATACGACGCTTTTTAAAATGTACATAAATATTTTGGAGATCGATATTATTAATTGCCACTCGTATAAAACATTAAAATTGCAAGCATAACTGCAAAGCTTGAAATGAAATGTCTTTATTTCACGTAGAATTAATATGGTGTCGTTTGTTTTTAGTGATCGTGGATATATTTTTGTTATTGGCTCTGGAATATTACATGTTTTTATGAGTTTTGGTGCCGAATGTATCATTCGCTAGAGTTTTTTTTGTAATCAGTCTCTTTATATCTAATTTTTTGAAAATTTTGGACTTAATACTTTTGGAGATATTGAGGGGGGAGACGTACATTTTTGATGCGTTTTTTACCTCTCCTATCTTTATCTCTGAAATTATATTAGAAATAAAATTTTGGAAAAAATCAGGCATATGTAGGCTACGATACATTTGACCGGAAAAATGATACATTAGGCGTTAAAATTCGTCAAAAAAATTACGGAATATTTTTGATAAGTTTTGGTGCGAGACGCAGTTTTTCTATTATATTCATCAACCTCTTTATTTGCTGTTTTTTTTCAATAGTTTAGACCTAATACTTTCGTAAATATTGTGGGGAGAGACCCATTTATACGGAAAATGATGTTACAAAAACTTTAATTAACTCCGAAAGATTATAAGAAAACTACAACGAAAGATGTACAAAACTCTTGGCGCATGGAGTACGCAAGCTTGATAGGTTTTATTTTAGATTTAGAGAATTTAAGGGCAAATTCGCTTACCAGGACGTGATGCCTTGATGATATTTTTCGACCAGATTGCTGTAACATTGTTTAAAGCAAAAAATATCTTTTTTATGTACAAAATGTACATTGTAAACTGAGCAATGAATAGCAAAATGATTATAATTGGTAAAACTAGAGCAATTATTTTCATTATTATAATGTAAATTTCTCCTAAATCCCAATACTTCGATGCGTAATTATGAACATAATTGTACCCTACGAAACAGCTACTAATTATAATATAAATTATTTGATAAATTATCAAATATTTTATTGATTTATAATCTATCTTCTGCTTCATCAGATTAAGACTTTGTTCAATGAGGTACAGATTGTTTAAATTTTTTACTATGTCGTGTCGATTGTATAATATCAAAATAGAACCTAAAAAGAAAACACTAATTTAACTACAGCAGTTTCAGTTATTCGACACATGCTGACTAAAATTAGTAGGTATGTTACCGATCTTCGATGCTGAAACTATTGGGGAGTAAAATAAGAAAAAAACGTCATGGGTCACGGTAAGATGAACCCGCGCCCGTTCTATCTACTCTTGCTTAGCTAGTGCGCTGATTCAAATCATTAAATGCGTAGGCGCTTGCATCTATCGGGCGTCCCCAAACACCAAGCATTTTCTCACATTTTATTTAGTATCCGTGTCCGAAATAAATTTACGCTAATCACCTAAGCTGTCAAGCGTCTATAAGCTACTACCGAAATAATTAGATACTGTCCGCGCATGACTGTTGTTTTATTGTACACTCAGACAACGTCCTAGTCATATTTTGTTAGCACAAAAAAGTTAAGAAGCTACTTTTATTTAATTAAAACTGAACATACATATAAAAAGACAAAAATTCTAAAAATGTCGAAGTCGTTCTTGATATCGTAAATTGTACATCTGAATCAAAATTTCGTTAAAAAGTTACGATTTCAGAAAAAGTTACGGTTTTATATTTTCTTCGTATTGATTTGAACAAATAATTCACCGACGGCGTTTTGAGATGTATATACATTACCCATTATTTTTTTAGTTTTCACTGGATAATCTATTAAAATTTACCTACCGAGTACGTAGCTGATTACGTTATTATAAAGAGAAAACAAATCAATTGCTTTAAAAAATGATATTTCCTTCACTGATACATTCATAATCATTTGTATGTTGAAATAAACAACAACAAACGATATTACTAAAAATTGTGCGTAATTGAAAATCGTCAATCGAATCGCTTTATACTCAAAACTATTTTGAGTTTTGACTATAAAAAAGGGCGCTAGACCCAAAGTTTTTGATAAATAGAACAGAAGTTTGGTATTCTCGTGAAACATATTATATTTAGACATTTTAATCTCTATGTAATTAAACTGTTTTTCGTAAAATTATAATATTTAGTAAGTTCTATGTTTTTAAAACAATTGTCATGCTCACTTTGAGGATAATCATAAACTACTGTTTATAAGTAAATTGCGTTCTAAAATGTAACTACAATCTGTCTAATTACGATATAAATGTTTCTTACAGTGGTGTAGTGAACATTGATATTCTAAAGGGGCAATTTTTCTAAAATATTTTACATTTTAATAGTAGTATTATATTAGTGTAGGTATATTTTATTAACATAACGACTACTAAATATAATTGAATTACGTTAGTATCTAACGTAGAGAGCATAGAGAACAAAATGTTTTTTCTACTTTTTTGAGTAACGAAAAGACGTGGTTAAAAGTAGTGGGAGAGGACGTAAAGAGAGGAATTCTACAAATAATTTGGGTGAAAGAATTTTAAAGAGGGTATTCTCAGCTTTCTAATGCACTTTGGAAAATTGTCGTACGATAATTTCTTCAGGAGTTATAAGCATTTAAAGTCAAAAGTGACATTTTTGCTTTGACAGCTGATATCTCGGTTAAAAAAAATCGTAGAAAAATTTCAAAAATACATTTTAAAGAGAAAAGTACCAGCTTTAAGACGCTTCACAAGAAATTTATCTGGATTTTTTTTTGAGCCTGCGGATTGTCAGACATGGTGCAATTTTATAAAAAAAATTGAAATTTCGACTCAAAAACTAATAGTAGAAAGGGTTCGTTTTGAAAAATACAAATATATATATATATATATATATATATATATTTTAATAATTTTTAAATGCACGACTTAAAAGATAAGAAAGAAAATCGAACATCCACCCTCAATTTCTGAAACTACAGAGCCGAAAAATTGCAAAAAATGAGGACCCGCATCCATAGTTTACAGGAAAATCTGAACGAAAATCCTAAGTCTTAAAGTTCTCACAGAAAATGGAATGGTATGGAAATGGAACCCCCTCCTCGCGAGCTCAACTCGTACTTTTTTTTACAAAATCTGATCGAGTAACTCAAGTCGACGTTTATGCTGTAAATTTGTTTAGTTGAAAATAAACGTGTTATAAGTTAAGGTTTACAATAATGTCTATGAAACACAGTACTAAATTATGCATATAGTTTATTTAGTGTCACTTATAATGTTACTTTATTGATTAAAGTTTATTGATGTCATTAGTTAAGACTAGATACATTTAAAATGGACTGTATTGTTTTTTTAAAAGTGGAACAAAAAAATTATAAAAATGCAGCCAAACTTATTTTTAATAGCAAACCATTTATACAGCTATCGTAAACTTAATTACTGACTTCATATCAAAGGCAGTGGTTGTATGTGTTTTTAACAGATGGATCGGCGTCGGCCATAGAGAACATAAAGAATTAAATAGTCCGTTATTGTCCTGCGAAACGAAATGGTGTAGAAACAGGCGACGATAAAGCTAGAGTATAATATGTATTTGTCTTTTTCTGACGTTTTTTTATTGACTCTTTACCATCAGCAGAATTGTTTTTTAGTTAAACAAAGATAGAAGATGCCCCATCTGCATCGTTCTCCCTTTCTGCACTATTTAGTTTATGTACTGCGCAGCCTAGAATAAATGTCCAGTTTTCTACTTTCGAGTCGCGTTGATGGAGCACACAACTGAAAATGTATTTATTTATTTACCAATCAACAGAACTGTGCTCCAACTGCAGATGGTTATGCATAAGTAATGAAGAAAAACAACGAAATGTACGTCATAGAGTTGGATAACTCAGATCTGAACCGGTTCAAAGAGCCGACTCCGACAGAAGATCCGTGAGAGCGGACTCACTTTTTTTTGAGCCGACGGATCAACGGATCCGCATAACTCAGTGAAACGCTTAACACACAGAAGCACATTTTACACTTACGTATCAGTTCTTGCTTTGATGCATCTGTCAGCTCAAATGACTCATGCATCACATGTTTGGCTATGCATTCTTGATTCTATACAGGTCGTGATATGATTGACTGAATTAGGAACCTCAGTGGCAAACTGCGGTAACATATTCAGAACTCGGCTCTTTTTGAACCGGTTCAGTGAGCCGGCTCACATACGGGATCCAGATGCAAAGATGCAGATCACTAAAAAGACCCGTTTTTCTCATCTCTAGTACGCCATTGGCTAATAGTAGAGCAAGAACATAGCGAAACATTTTGTATAATTAATACAGTACTGGGATTTACAAATGCGTTTGTTTTAAATCGAATAGTCTATGTCCTGTGATGAAATCATGTTTTTTCACTAGTACGTCCCTGTTTGTATTCATTGTGTAAACATTTCTGACACACATTCTACTTATGACAACGTAATTATAAGCTCTAAAAATATTCATGATAAAATAATACAAAACGGACAGTTTATTTACACTTAAATTCGTAAAGAAGTGTCTAATTGTAAAAGTTCCATAAACATTATAATAAATGTTATATATAATATACTAGCCGTTACTCGCGTATTCGTTCGCAATTAAGATGAAACAATGTTAAACTTGGGAGTAACTTCGGTTTATAATTTTTCTATGTAATTTTTTTACTTTCTAGAGCTTAGTAGGCGAAATTTGGCATAATCGTTAAGCGAAAATGATAAAATTTATAGAAAACGGCATATTAAAAAAATGAAACCACTTACAATTATTGTTTACAATAATTCTACGTATAATAAATTTAATCGCAAGACTGAAATATACCTGCCTTTCTTTTTAATTCGAAATCCTTTTCGATGTCTATATTATTTTATTACAAGTAGTTTTTATTTTAAGCCATAAATTCAAATTGAATTATAATCACAGCTAGTGACACAACGCCAGTCAACATCTAAAAACAAACGAACGATTTCTAATATTCAATAAATCATTTAGTTAAGTAAATAGAATATTTACTTACGCCATATAAAAAAGAGTTGTCTAAACGAAAAAATCCATGAGCAGTAAACTGAACCTTATTATGGATCAATTGTAACGCAAAAGAATATATCTAAAAATGCAATCACTTTTCCGGTTAAAGAATTTCAAATATGGTGGGAGCAACGTGAATAATTTCTAAGATTTTGTTTTATAAAAAAGCGACACATTTCCTTAAAATACACATAATGTTTTTACAAATTTAATAACAATAAAGTAAAACTATTACAAATGTCAAGAGAATTAAAATTTTTTACTTTTGAGTAATAAAAAAATATATATTTAAATAACAATTTACTAGTACATATAGAACCTTTGCTTCCACCATCTATGAACACGAAGTTGATAGGAACACAAATTTCGCGTATAGGCATTTTTCTTGGATATTCAATTGATAATTAATAACAACAGATGCTAATTTTAAATTTTAAATAATATATCTTCTATATTTAGAACGAATTCCCATAAATATTTGTTGCAGAGTGAAAACTCTTCTGGGAATCAGATGCCGCGGCATTTATTATCTAAAAAGAAAGTCTGACAATTCACTATTTTAAAGCATGATCAAACAAATACATAAGGTATCCGTTTGATCAATTTCAAAACTTGTCAGATGGTAAACTGGTAAACTATTTCTTATATGAAAATAATCTGGAAAGCCATAATTTAGTAGTGTCATCTATCTATATTTATCACGACAAAATTTCACAGTATGTTTGGTTTAGAGTTTAGACCAAGGTCATATAGGAAACCCTTACCTTAGTAACGGCACTTCAATCATAAATAAATAAGAAATGAACAGCCTTTCAATCTGTTAACGTATTCTCTTAGATTTACGCTTTTTCTTTGATCTTTTATCACTTTCCTATAACATTATTCCCTTATTTTACTTTACCTTTTTAATTGTAGTGCCGTTATCATGAACTAAAATTTTGACCTCAATATGAGACATACCCCCACAAACGTTATGCTTATACGACATTAGTTTGGACATAAAGGAAATGAAGTTATAAGATTATCTTGTTATTTAATTAAAGTCTACTGTAAAAACTTAACACAACGCTTTAAATACCTCGTTATTAAGTTTATCGGCGCTGCGATATTTTTCTTTTTCACTATACAATAACTTGACTGATCTGGCAGCTTCATTTTGACACATTGTGCATACAATACTTATTATTGCCAATGTCGTTGCGTGACATACGCAAATAATAGCCCTATTCATAGTTCCCTTTAAATAGCAGAGTACCATGTTTCTTAATAAATACAAAAATACTTTAGCAATGCCAGCTAACACTTGCAATTCGAAACTTGAGTTCAGTTCAAACGCACATTTGGTTAGTCGATAATGAATCGATTTCATTTTGTGAAGCAAGTCTATTGCATAATCGATTCTTGTTGAACGATGATATTCATTTGTTATTGGATCTAAAAAAAAAACATTAATGAAGTTTCTGTACAAATCTGTACAAATAATTCTTTCACTTTCCAGATTACTGAGCTTTCCTCAAGAACAGCTAGATGTATCAAATTGAAATTAATATAAAATACACAGGTCTACAACCCCATAGTCTCGTAAAAAATCCAAGTTTCTAGCTCAATGCAATAAAAAGATACAGCCTTTTAAAAATTACGTATTTGGATACTGACTTACTGATTCGTCAAAATTTATAAAGTACTTCTCATTAAGCTAGAATCATCTTGAAATTTGTCACGAAGGAAAGTCTCTTAGTCATAGCACAAGTAAAGAATAAAACGGGTGGTGTCGAGGGACGCCCGACAGAAGCTAAGCGTCTACGCATTTAATGATTTGAATCAGCGTACTAGCTAAGCAAGCGTAAACAAGCGCGCGCGCTACACAATGCACTAGCTATGACGGTCTTCCTCATTTAACTCCCTAGAAGTCAAGCGCGCAAAATCCCGGAAAAGCTTGTCTTGAAAAAACGAAAATAATTCATTTCCAATTATTATGATGATACGAAGCCCTCAGTAAGTGAGTTCGTCTTCTTTACTTATTATTGGGGTTGTAAAAATTACTTTCGATTTTAAATGTTAAAGAAACAAACCTATTTCTAACGTTTCGTTCATGTGAGTCCATTTGACTATTGAATCGTTTAATGCTAGAAATAATTGACGAATATGCAATATGTACAAAGAAAATTGTACAATCACCAGCAATATTATTGTATACGGTGCTAGAATAGCGGTTACTTGTGTTACGGAATATACAAATCCAATCTTCATGTCAGTGTACAAATAAGCTGCATAAATCGTTATGCTTATAGTGAATATTAACTGATAAGTAGTCAAATATTTAATTGGCGTATATTCTACACTTCTTCCTAATTTTTCTAACAAATGCTCTATGTCGTTCAATTCATTTAAAGACTTAACAATACTATGTCGTTTGTATATTATGACCAAAAAAGCTGAAACATCGTCAATACATATAATAAAATAGTAATGGCGAACATAATTTTTTTGCGAGATTTTCGATTATTTTGTATGATATCTAGACGGTCCATTTATTTTCGAGTGATGTCGGTACGAACAATCAGCAATAATTTGGTACCCTTAATTAACCTTAAAATATCAACATATCTAATCACACTTTTCACACTTTTCGACCGCACTAACTCCATCCTATCTTATGAAAAAACATCAATAACATATTAATATTATTAAAAAAGTTACCAAAAATTGTTATAACAATATTATTATAATCTGAAAAATATTCTGTCGCCTGAAATAATTTCATTCCAGCTGTACTTTTAAATCCAATTCTATAAATATTGCAATAGATAATGGTCAACGATATAACTGCCGATCTAAGATAATAAAAAACCGACAGTGAAGTTTTGTACATGACATGGCCTTTACGTTCTACTAAAGAAAATGGAGCCAAACCAAATATCTTTGCGAAATAAAACACAAATATCAATGTTCGATGAAGTTTGTGTTGTAAAATTTTTCCGCAAAATTTATTTTTAAAAGTTAACATATTTATTTGAATGTTTTCAAAGAACTTTCAATGCACAGTACGAACTACAAAGGGTCTGATGTATTGATTATTAAAATAGCTATTTTGTGTTGACACGATCAAATCATTGGTATCACGCAACGTGTACACAAAATGAAATGTTGAAAAAATTCAAGTATAATTATCATGTGATTTATCAAAATGTACTCACATTAATCTGAAGA
Source organism: Venustoraphidia nigricollis (assembly GCA_034508555.1). Classification (NCBI taxonomy): domain Eukaryota; kingdom Metazoa; phylum Arthropoda; class Insecta; order Raphidioptera; family Raphidiidae; genus Venustoraphidia; species Venustoraphidia nigricollis. The sequence continues at coordinate 1,971,504 of JAVRKA010000047.1, forward strand.
ACTATATAGAAAACAAACTCCTTAATTTTAATATTATATATAGAGTGCTTCACGAAGAAATGAAAATATTTTGGAAGGTGGTAGATTTTAAACAAAAAATGTCATCCGAATATATCGAGTCCACAACCGATGATTGAAAAAAATTGGGAAAAATGTTGCGTTTAAAATAAATATTGATAAAAGTTCCGAAAAATAAAACTGATAATTTAAAAATTAAAATCCATAAAAATAATTTATATAAGTACAAAACATTCCTTGAAACTTTGGTATACAGTGCATGTTATTTACGAAATAAATAAGAAAGGTACAACAGGCTAAATAAATAAAGCATCAATGCAAATGTCTCACTAATAATTATATTAACATTCCACACAAGAAATACAGAGAAGAAAAAATAAGATACAAAATATATCTATAAAGGTCCACACTCACTGAATCAGATCGGATCGGTTTGGCGATGGCAGTGCATCTGTACACTGGATATTGGCAAGTCGATCCGAGAAGACTAGTGCCTGGGAACTCATTTAACTGCCTGTATTCCAAAACTACCAGTCGTGCCGATCCGATCAAGTGGGTGTAATCAAATTTATTAAGTCCAATTCGTTAAAATAAACAATATGATCTTTTTCTTGAAAGACAATTTTCTGCCAAGAAAACAATACAAGCTAATCCATATCCAACAGCAAGAACAACGAAAGCACTTTGCAAATGATTCATTTTAAATGTGACATAGCTAATAAAAGATACGGTTTTATATTTAATCCCATGTAAATCAGACATCCATTTGTTAGGCAGGCCACTCTCATGTACTCTTAGTATCAAATCATTTATTTGATTTAATAAAGGATGTTTTTTCTGAACCAATATTATATTAGCATATGTAATTATTTCCTCATCGAATACATAGATATTTTCTCTTATTTTTTGGTTAGTTCCAAAATTTACAACCGAATGCAATGCTATTGTAGCAACTTTCATGGAAGAATTGGATACCATTTTTAAAATTTCTGGAATACTATTAATAATATTTGCTCTCTTAACTAACGCAGCAGTAAAATAATCTCTGTGTTGTTGCATTCTCTTTTGAAATATTTTAGGGACAATGATGTCATAATTCGACATATATAATTCACTTGAAGTACTTATTTGATGTTCAAAACCAGGTGATACTAATTTGCTGCTTAAAGATCCTTGAAAATCTGAACTGATGCGCATCCCAAATATAATACAAAATAAAAAGTACATTCGATGCATCCACCGTTTTGGGACACAAGTACAAGACTGTCCTATTAATGTACAAATAACTTCTAAAAAGCATTTTAATAGTGATGTAAAAGAAGTTGAAGAGAATGGATTTTTTTGAGAAAGTAAATACCATAAATACGTCATTACAATTATCGTTATGGCCAGAACTAACCAAATATAAATGTCAAAAATTTTCAAAATGATCATCCAATATGGCTCTGGTTTTGCTTTTGGAACAACCCAAATAACCTTTTCTTCATTGATTTCGGCACTAACATCAACTTGAGAATAATCAATTAGATTCATTGAAATTGATCCGACAGCACCGAAATTTTCGAAATTTGTAAGCTTTTCAATCATTTTATAAAATTTTCCTGACATTAACAATTCTAATAACATATCATTTTCAACTGGCTGAATATTAATGCGAAAACGTTTGATAAAATCTATGGCTTCAACAAAAAGAACTGACAGCCCCGGTTTCCAAACTTGTGGCGCTGTTCCTATAGGCCATATTTTGATTTCACACTCCGAGAAATCCTCGAATTCGCGTTTTGAGATTAAATTTGTTGAATTAGATGTACAATTTCCCAAAGATTCTAATGTCAAGTTTTTGCCGCACGAATTACCCTTTTTAAAGGGGTACCATGTTGTCACTTTAAACATATTTGAATCATATTTTACAAAAATTATGTCCGTAATTAGATAATTCCATAAAAAACTTAGCATTTCTACTGTATCCACTTTTTCTTCCGAAAGATAATCATAATTAATCAACATGAATCGTCCTCGTCGATTCCAAATATTTGGAGATCTTTTTAAGAAGTTAACAAAATCAACAGAACTATTTCTGCATAGTATTAAATAATTTTTTGGTGCCTCAGTATTATGTTTAAAAAAATTTTCAATAAAATAGATCTGTTTATCTATTATCCTGCAAGGAATAGTTGGCACTATTATTTGTAGAAAATGATCAACAAATTCATTGTGAGAATCGTCAATAAAAACCTCGATCCCAAATTTTAACTCTTCAAAATAACCGTTAATCAAATTGGAAATACAAAAATCGGGATAACGGAATCTTCCTGATATTTCTATCTGTGCGTCTATACATGTCAGTACAATTAAAATTAAAACACTCTGCTTCATTTTATAAACATATTGATAATAACAAATGTGCTTTCTAAGTGTTCAACTGTTAATAGTTGTACAGGAAGTTATGATAAATAATTAATTCAATTATTAATGTGCTATAACTGTTGCACCGTTCTTTTATCCACATGCAAGCTAGAAACAAATTCTAATACTCATGAAATTTTAATATAATAATTTTATGGCTTTCAAAACTTTATACAAGAAATAAAATTCCTATCAGATAAGGTAAATATAGATCGATTACTGATTATGCACAGTTAATAAATATCATTTTAGATATAAAAAGAATGTATATTATAGAGTCGCCACTCAACATTAAAAAAGCTTCATTAGAATATTGCTAGCGACTGTATTTCAGTACTATTAGCTACTAGGTGAAAGATAAAAGGAAGCATTGCTATCTTTTATACATTCAAAAGAACAAGCAAGGAGAGTCTTTATTTCTGCTCATAAACTATAATAATTTTAGTTGGGTGACGGCAGAAACCAGTCAATTTCTGCGCCATTGACGCTGTCGGTCTATAAGGTACTTAGTATATTATGATAAGCAACTATGGAGTAAGCATGTCAAATTTAAAATTATATTTCTTTCAATATACTGCCTGAAAAGGCTATTATATTACATTCAATCATTATAAATTGTAGTATTTATTGTTAGAAACAGGAATGTTCAACACATGTAGAAAATTATAAGTATAATATACTTTTCTTACGCAACATTCATACCAAGAAATGCTTTCCCTTATCGCGATAATTGATATTATTCATATTATAATGATATATTTAGGTTACACTCATGTTATACGACGCTGATTACGTCAGTTGTCGAGCATATATAATCTACTCTCTTTCTCTCTGATGTTATCCTTGTCATAACTGAAAACTATAATTATTATCGTATTTTAGTTTCACACATTGAGAAATCCTTGTCTTCCCTTTTTGAAATTTAATTTGCCTAATCAAGTGTACAATTTCTCAAACATTCTACAATCATGTTTTTACCGTACAAACTATATTTTCTTTGATAAAGGTTACCAAGTTTTTTATTTAAAAAGAAAGTCATTAGCTTCTTATGACAGGCGTACGTACTCTAACAGAGTGTAAAATAAGAAACATAACAAGGCTAACAAGTTGTAACTTTGAAAATATTTAAAAAAAACATTTTTCAAAAATGCGTGTTCGTAATTAGAGAATTCAGTGAAACTTAAAAACACATTTATTTTAACTTGATTTTTCATTGTCATCGACTTATACATTTTTTTTATAAATTAACCAAAAAACATCATAGTTCGCAAAATCAAAAGTTCATATCCCGCTAAGTTTTCCACTGTTTGATAAAATTGAAAGAAAGAGAGAGATTGTAGATTATTGATTCTCAAGAACTGAGAGAAAATTTTACTTTACCGCGTGGTGTTATGCATATGAATTCTCTTTTGAAAATATGCATTGTGAAAAAATAGGATTGAATTGATCTAGTAAATTTATTTATTCGGTAAAAATATTCAACGTTTTTTATCTTGGCAAACATCGTTCGGCAATAAAAGCTATAAGAGATAATCCATATCCAATAGCAAGAACAATAAAAGCACTTTGTAAATGATTCATTTTAAACGTGACGTAACTAATAGGAGAAACAGTTTTATATTTCATGCCATGTAAATCAGAAATCCATTTGTTAGGTAGTCCACTTGCATGAACTCTTAATATCAAATCATTTGCAACATCTAATAAAGGATGTCTTTTCTGAACCAATATTACGTTAGCAAATCTTCCTAGTACCTTATTAAACACATAAATGTTCTGTCTAAATTTCTGATCAATCCCAAAATGTGCAACAGAAAACAATGCTATTGTAGCGACTTTTTTTGAAGAACTAGAAACCGTTTCTAAAATACCTGCTACATCGTTATTAATTTTTGCTCTTTGAACTAACTTAACAGTAAAAGGATCTTCATGGCTTCGCATTCTTTTTTGAAAAACTTTTGGTACAACGATATCGTAATTCGTCATGTACAATTCACTTGTAGTTTTTATTTGATATTCAAAACCTGGAGATATTAATTTGCTACTCAAAGATCCTTGAAATTTCGTACTGAGACGCATTCCAAATATAACACAAAATAAAAAATATATTCGATGTACCCAAATTTTTGGAACGCTATCACACGTTTGTCCTATAATCGTACAGATAACCTCTAAGTAGCATCTCAATAATGATGTATAAGAAAATGAAGCAAATGTATTTCTTAGAGAAAATAAATACCAAACGTAAGTCATTATCACTACTGTTATAGTCAGCACTAACCACACGTAGACATCAAAAACTTTCAAAATTACCATCCAATATGGTTCTTGTTTAGCTTTTGGAACAACCCAAACTATTTTTTCTTCAGTTATTTCGGTGCTGACATCCACTTGAGAATTATCAATTAGATTAATTGAAATCGATCCAACAGCACCGAAATTTTCAAAATTATTAAATTTTGCAATCATTCTGGAAAATGTTCCCGACATTAACATTTCCATTAATAGTTCATTTTCAACTGGCTGAACCTTGATCCGAAAACGCTTAATAAAGTCCATAGCTTCGACAAAAAGAACTGACAAACCCGGTTTCCAAATTTGTGGTGCCGTTCCTATAGGCCATATTTTAATTTCACATTCCGAAAAATCGTTGTAATTGGCTTTAGAAATTAAACTCGTTGAATTAAATGTACAATTACCCAAATATTCTAATGTCATATTTTTACCGCACGAATTATCCTTTTTAAAGGGGTACCAGGCTGTAACTTCGAAAATATTTGAATAATGTTTTACAAAAATTATATCCGTGATTAGAGAATTCCATAGAAAACTGAGCATCTGGGCTGTATCATTTTTTTCCTCTAAAACGTAATCATAATTGATCAACATAAAACGTCCTCGTGGGTTCCAAATACCAGACAGTCTTCTTAAAAATTTAAAAAACTCCACAGAATTATTTTTGTACAGAATTACATAATTCTTCGGAGTGACTGTATTATTGTTAAATAAATAGTTGCTTGTTTGAGTTATTATTCTATATGGGATAACTCGTCCTTTTGTTCGTAAAAATTGATCAACGAACTCATTGTGAAAATCGTCGAATAAAAAATTGATTCCAAATTTCAATTTTTGAAAATAATTGTTGATTAAATCAAAAATGCAGATGTCAGAATAATTAAATATTTCCGGAATGTTTCTTCGGGCTTCGATACATAGTACGAACACAGTTAACAAAATTGAAACAATCTGTCTCATTTTTTATTTGTAATTTTTTTATTTCAATAAAATGTTAAGATGTCCCGAATTCCTTATTGGTTTAAATTCGTATATCATTATTTAATAACATATTAAATAACATGCTTGTAAAACCAAGTAATAATTCTATGCACGAAGTCCAGAAATAATACCAATTTAAACAATGAAATTTAGATATCGGAGAAATAGTTTTACAGCTATCTTATTATGAGAGAAGAGAAATTTATATAATGTGATTATTGATTACGCACAAATACCAAATATTATTTCAGATACCTACCGTGTATGTTAAATTTGAAAGTATAGTAATTCTGTCGACGTGTGTCCTGAAAAGGGTATTGAATACACATTTCATTAATTTTAGACATGAAAAGCAAAATTTTTATTTGCTGAAGTTTAAGGGCGTGTCATACCTAATCTTAAAGAAGCAGTACAAGTATTTTTTTAATCGGTACAGTAATTTTTTAGATTAACATTGACAAACATAGATTAAAGTGATGTATGAGAGATTTATTGCTCGTAATTATATCGTTCCCAAATCAAAATCTGCTCAGACGACGCAAACTGACTGGTAAGCTCTCTTAAGGCAGGTTTGTTTATAATAACTCACAGAAAGCTATGTACATAAATGATTGACGCTTTTGAAACTTACGCTTTATATAATAAGTATTCAATAACAGTGGATATAATGTACACCAGTAGCGTTCACAAAAATAGAAGACACGGTACGGTGAAAACTGAGGATTAGTTTTAAAAATCGGCAGTATTCTTTCTGATTCCAAATGCGACATGCATACATAAATCGAATTTCCTGTTAGGTTATGCGTAGAGAAATGGTCGAAAGCAGTAAAGTGCAGGGGAGAAGCGTTAACTCCAAACATAGGGGAGGGTACTGTATTAAACTTTGTACTACTTTACTAGGATAATATTATGACTTGTACATATTATATGATGTTAATGGAGTTTTTCAAACATACTCTGTGCATATTTACAATAAATTGTATTATCAGGTATGTATAGATGATATCGAAAGGGTGTCACGAGTAGCTCTTTTTAAGCATTACTAACCTTGACCTCATGTATCTATTACCCACCTTCCTTGTATTACTAAAATACAAATAGTCAAAGGCAATGTACATTTTAGCAATGTATGGACGCATTTTTTTGAAAAAAATAGACCTCTAGAAGTTAAAATAAATATTTATTAAATATATTTCGTACTTATCCCAATTCTTCACTTATTTCTACAATTTTACTATAAATTATATTAATACTTTAATGCAATAATTATACAGCTCAAAAAATAGTTTATAATAAAACTCTTGGACTAAAGTTATGAAAATGGTTTAACATAATTCGGTGGAGAGAAAATCTTTATCAAGATTCAAATAGTTTCTTCCAAAATGGAGTATTTCCATTTATTGATTAATTTAGTTATTATCTATATACATATTATTTTTAAAGTTGATTCCATTAGTTATTTCAATTTTATAGAAGCTTTGTTGAATTTGGTTTTTTTTTTGAAAATATATTCTTCTGGATGTGGCTTCCAGCCTTGATTTTGTTTTGGAAGAGTCTATTGTGTTATATTCTACTACTCACTGAATCTAAGTATCCACGCAAAAAAATATTTCATATTTTTTAAAATAAACTATTGGTTTTATAAAACAAGACTTTTGTAGAATACTATTTGATGACTAAAAGTTTAAATACGGTAAGGATAATCTAACTGCTAAAAATCAACGTTTAAAAATTTGTATACATGAAAAGGTAAAGTCAAATCACAGCATATTATAAAAAACAGCATAGCCACTCGACTGTCGCTATAATGTAAAACATGATAGCTTGCCTGCTAAGAATATGGTGGTTGCTTGCAAGTGATTCATCTGTCTAAGCTGTGACAAGTCCGTATCTCATTCAGTAAAGAAATATTCACTTTCACTATATTTCTAAATTTGCTTTTTTTTGCGTGAATCCTTCAAAAAGTAAATTATACGTTTTTAAAAAAAAAGTTTAAAGACAATATGTCTACAATAAAATATAATACTATTAGGGAATTTTCATACGAAAACAATTTATATATAAAATATCTTTCTCATATTTCAATAGGAAAGTCACATATCAAGGCAGTCTCAATTTCATATTTTCACATACGATGTTGATTGTTGACACACAATTATTACGGCAACTCGAAATTTTAATAAGCAAATTCACTGTACATTTCACTTTCTTCAATGGCTTTTCTAGCCTCTTCGTCTTTCTGTTTAAACCATGCTCTGATTTCCTCAATTGTTTTTTGCAGTATTATTGGGACATTATCATCTCGTCTCTAGAAATCGATTCAACGATGAATAACAAAGAAGAAAAGAAGAATACAGAATGAGCGAAGAAAACTGTAAACTGTAGTTGCATAAAACTGAAATTTGGGTTTGATCGTTGATTTTTTTTAAGACTTTCGTTAAAATGATAGCAGGCGCATGTCGAGCAGTCTAAAAATAGACTGCCCGCGTGAACCTCCCATCATTTTAATGGAAATCTTCAAAACCAGCATCAAAGTGCTATAATTTCTGAATTACTAATCACAGATAGACAACGAATAATTAATTAATCTTTAAAATAGACAAAACTGATATTTTTTTTACAACAGATGGAACGATGTAAAATATGTTTCACAACGTTTTATTGTATTTCAGAAAAAGATTAGATACGTAATAAAATTTAAAACAAACCTGGAATAAAACTTCGCCTTCAAAATCAAGCAATTTGTGTTTTCTTGCTCTAAGAAGCATTCCAACTAATTTATCAGAAATGTGTGTGTATATCTGAAACAAAGTTATTTAAGAAAATTTTCTTTTATTACTATAATAAACAATTGTTCAAATAAGCTTTTTAAAAAACGTAAAATGGTGTTTTTACATGGCTACGCACTGTACGTAAATAATAACATTAAGATCCGTGTGTAAAAAGTTCTTTTTTGTTTAACCTTTTTATTAAAGTTTAATATACTACGGGATGGAAACACATTTTAATTTAAGTTAATTTATTGATATAAGGACTTACATTAAATAATTCCCCGAAGAAAATTATATATCTTCCTTCATCATCGTAAGGTGCTCCATTATCGTAAATTATATTACACAATTCGAGCATTTCTTTTCCAATTTGAATCCAAGCTTTGTGAGCACGAATTTCTGACTGCGATCCTTTTTCTGGTCTGAAAATATAAAGAAATACATTTTGAATAATACGAAAAAATCTGTGTACGTTGTTAATAATATCTATAGAACGCTAAATCCGGGTTAACTTTGAATTAGTAAACATCGCTGTGTTTTCAACGTAAAATTTTCATTATTAACAACAAATTTTAAGAACCTATTAAGAACCTATGATAATTATATCATTTCTCTTAATATAGAAACTTAATGTAAACGCATAAGAATTTATAGAAGTTTAAGAAAATAAATTATAATATGACATCAATCTCGTGGCCTTGAAATAATTGTAAAAAATATCTTAATTTTCTCGAAACATCCAAAAGGTGTTTGATTATTTACGTTGGACGGTATGTTTTGTCATAAAAAAATGATTTTAAAACTAACAACAGCTGTGAAGAAACATTTCGGTGATTCTTTGATCCTTCATCCTTAATATCGTGCAATTTTAATCAGTTTCTTTTGGAACAGTTTCACAGAAACAAATTGTTATTATAAATGTAAAAAATTGTCTCAAATAGTTTGTCTATTTTAGAGTCTGACAAAATTATTTTTATATCTCAAGTTGAACGAACTAACAAAGCATCGACAGCTGACAAATATTTAAAAACTACAAAGTGTGTTAGTTTTACAAATGGGATGTAGTGAAAAATGAAAAATGATCGCTAAAAAATCTCCTTCAGGTATGTATTTTTAAAATAAGTAGCTCTAATTTGTAGTGGCCAATTTATTAATGATTGTTTGCAATTTATAATTATTTAAATTCTTTTAAAAAAATCTTCTTTTAATAGCTTTTTTTATCGCTTTGATTTTAAATGTATTTGATCAATTAAACTAAAAAGAAGAAACTACAGAAGCAGAAAATGATTTTTGATCTTTCGGAAACGTTAATTTGCAAAATGGTAATTTTACTGTAAATAAATCATCACTGAAAAGGATAGATATTGTTTGAAGTCGCGCCCTTTCTATTATTTAGTATTTACAAAGATTTTAGGTAAATTATGTCAGCTCTAAATTAATCAGCTAAAATTTTTGCGCCAAAAGCAATAAGTAGGTGACTAATTTTGAAGATTTGGCAGCTACTGATTAATTTTTTCGCACTTTTTTCATACGTTTAAAATACTGCCAACCAGACAATGGGTGGATTACCTTAATGATGTTCATACAGACATTTTATTTTTAGCAGTGGCGTAGGCACGAGTCAGAGACGTATGGGAACAATGACATTATGACATTTTTATTTTAAATATAAAAATGAAAGCATGCATTCTTTACATTTTATTATACATTTTCTACATTTTCAAACGTAACACAAATTAAAAAGTCGATAAAACTGAAGTCTGAAAATTTATTCATATAATATAATGAAACTGTTTCGCCAATTTAATGCGGTTCTGGAAAAAGAATTTCTGTAACAGTTAATGTGTCATGTTTTGGCCTTTTGACAATGGCAGACATACTTTTGTAATCGGGTAAATAAAAATTATAAAAACAACGCAAAAAAAAATTAATTGAATCTCCTTCAAAAAGGCCAGGTCGACGCCAATTTCAAACTATAACTTTTTATGTATCATGCATCGTTATTGATATCGGCCTCAAAACTTTATATTTAAGTGCTGTGCTGGTCCGCGCTTGATAAGTGTTCGCGGTGTTTTAAGACCACACGACGCTCTTCTGATGATTTTACGTCAGACCTACTAAAAAACTTTTCAATATTTTTTTTGTAACTTGTATTTTAAAAGTGTCTTGTAGCTTGTAACGCGCCTAGACATATTTAGTTTAAGACTAAAACAGACCCTCTAAGTTAAATAAAAAATAAGATGCGAAAGTGAACGCATGTTTTTCACATTTTTGAGTTACAACGGACTTACAGTAAAATTTTTCGTCCTTGTTGGCTGCATTTAAACCCCACAAAGTATATGTTTTTTTTAGTTTAAACATATTCAGTATTTTGCGTGTGGTTGTTAAACGAAAGGTCATCAGTGATCTTCTCAATTGTGTTAATAATAGAAATTAGAATATCACAAAACTCAGTTATTTGAAATAAATAATACTTTCAACGGAAAGCATAACTAAATCGGAATTGCTGATATAAAGTATTTCTGTATGAATAGAAAATCCACTTATAACTTCGATAGCGTCACGACGCTGCGACAGTGAGACGCCTGACGTTAAAATATTCAAAACATTTAAATGATGCCATCATAATTATAAACAAAGCTTGGATTTTGGCGCTTATGTGGGTGGCAAAAAGTAGCACTTGTCTAATTTCAAAACAACGACCTTAAAGTTTATTTTTCTTTGTCCGCGACTTAGTTTTTTAAGATATGAATCTAGTGGAAACAACGCAGTGTGGATTATATTAGATTTTCGAAAAAAAAGCATTAACAACGATTTAAATATTATGTGGGTCAAAAATAATTTTCTCGACAATTTTTCATTTCAGCAGAAAGTGAAACGACGGCCGACAGTAACGGAATTGTCGAGCGACGGTAATATATTTGACGACATTTGATTAGTTTCAGGCTCATCTAATTTTGGGGTTCCTCTTTAAAAGCATATTTTTTTAAACAAATGTTGCGTATGTAATCGCTATTATTATTATTATTATTTTTATTTTTTTTTTGTAACCACATAACCATTTTGAATGAACTAGAATTTCGTCAATGTAACATAAACTCATATTTTTTAATAATTACTGTAATGTTAACAGAATTTTTTGACTAGTTTTATAACCCCAATTATCCGCGAAAGCGTGTCCATAATAAAGAATTTAACTTTAGTCCAACAAAATGTACAATTCACGCTTTAGTTTAATAAAACACTTCTTTGAAATTTCACTTCACAAATCATAGTGCGTGATGTCATTATCACAATAACAAAATTAATTTGTAAAATATTAATTATTTGTTAGGTTCAGAACCACGGAACTTAAAATTTTCTTTTTTAGGTGATTTCACTTTTTTTATACATAAAAGACATTAAATTTAAATACGATTTGAAATGACCATAGGATAAGCATAGTCTCAAATATTGTGTAAGCAAATGACAAAAGTCTAAAGATCCCTGTTGTATTTTTTATTAAAGTGATTGTTAGGTTGATACCCACAAAAAACGATAGATACTCAGTAGCCAACTAGTGTTTTAACTAAAAACAAAAAAGTGGAGACAGCATTCAAGACAACAAATTTCTCTCCAGAAATAGATAAAAAATCATTAAATTGTTAAACTTGAAAATGTGACGGACGGGGTGGTTGGAAGTATGATTGTCCTGGACACAAAATTAGATTATAGGAACTAACCGGATTATATCAATTAATCGATGCAGAAGTATTATTTTTTTAAATACATAGACTCACCTGCCATATTCTTCTTTAGAGAAAACTGGTTTGCCCAAATTTGTGACTTTGCCATCGGTCGAGAAAGGATTCAAAGATTGTCTCTTTTGATGTCTTTCAGCATGTGATTGGAACATGGCCACTTTCTCGCTTAAGGACGCATCCTGTTGAAAAAGAGCACACTTCAACATGTTTACACGTATTTAAAAAATTAATTCACAAATTATCTGCGTTAAAAATCGAAAATTTCACACACAAAAATGTTATTATTATCAATATTAATTTTATTATTTATTCAATAAAATATTTATTAATATTATTGTTTGTCTTATTCTTGTATTGAAACGTTGTACCAAAATTAATTTTATTTTTTTACTTTTGAAGCACATTAGGGAAAAACAAAAGAAAACACACACTGTTTAATATTTTTGCTTCTCGCTATTTTAGTTAATATTATTAAATTTTTTTTTAGTTAAAAATGTATTGTATATTAGAAAACACGTGTTCCGATTAACACGGCTTCCGATCTGACTAAAGACAGCGTTTGAATCTAACTAACTTTTCGTTTTAGTAGAGTAATTATTGCAAACTTAATTGTTCATACTTTCATATCATATTGTATGAATAATATACAGCTGTGGCTAACATATTTTTGTTGTTTGTTTGTTTTTTTTTTGCATACGATAAACATAGTATGTATATATTATTGATAAGTTATATTTAATTAACGGAAATATTTTTTTGTTAAGTTAAAACAATTACGAAAATAGTAGTATTTAACTGTTATGTGTGTTATCTGTGATCACAAAATCGTGACTTCGAAATTAAGCTCAAAGCTTTTTATTATTCATTTATGCAAACTTTAATGTTTTCACTAAAGAAATAATTTACGGTCTTTGAAGACACTGCTGATGTGAAGGCCCGGGACAGTTGTCCTCCGCTAAATCCAGCATGAGTGCATTTCTTTTCCGCATCTGTACATTTTATTATTTATTTATATATTGCATGTACACAACAATATATTTATATATTATGCATCTTCATTTATGGTTGCATGGTATATTTAGTCGTAATGCAGAAGAGATTGATTATTTTGAGTGTTTTAAACCGATTGTTAGTAAATAAGATTTAAAGACCTACTTAATGACTGGGTGCCTTTTCCAACTTTTTGATAGCGACTGTGGGAAGTTTTGAAAATTCGATATTTAAAAAAATTAAAATAGCTCGCTGGCAGAGTCTGGTTGAGTCAAATTCAAAGAAAACATTTAAATTTCGATTTACAAATTTTTAGAAACTTTAAAATTTTAATCTTTTTCAAAATGTAGATGTATAAATATCAAAACACGAAAATGATTTACCGATTAGTGCAATATGGCAATTAATTGCACTAGAAGAACAAACATGTATAAGTAGTTTCTATAGTGTATTTTTTGTTTAACAACATTTGTTCATCATTAGCTTCAATGTCAAAACTTTCTAATATTTGATTTTTAAAAACTAATTGATTTCGCACATGTTGGTGAAAACAATGACTTGAAAGAACAACATTTATAATTAATACTTAATTATTAATCCTGCAGTTTTTCAAAATTATCAAACACTTTCAATTTATCATAGTCGTACAACAAATGCTTATTTGTAACATTTTAGAATCATTTTTTGTCGAATATCAAAATGCAAATATTAGCCAATCCCCGGTTTAAACGTCTCGCATTAATATAGCGCTACATAATGGCTGCCATTCATTCATAACATACAGAGAAAATAACAATTCTATGTGAAATTAAGTTTGCATGTATATTTTCAAATTATGTCTTTTGTGACATAGTTAAATTCGAGTAGTTCAGTCAATAGTGATATTGCGACGTAATCACGGTAAAAATCAAACCAATGAACGACGTTCAAACTAGACATTCGTCTGGCCGTCAAATTACGTCACGTTTATATAAGGCGCGTTTTAACTGTGCTATTACTATAGCAGCCTTTAAATTACATTTCTCACAAATTAAAAGTTCGGTGAATATACTAAGGTTAGTTGGTTACGGAGGCTGCGTCGTTTCATCTGATCAATCAAATGATGTCAGATGCCGGATCGTTCATATCTTTATCAATCAATCATAACAACATTAAAAATGTCATTTATATTTCACTAAAATTATGTAAATCTCTTACTTCAAATTTTTAATTTTTTGCAATTAATATCAATATTTTGTCTTTTGATTTCTCTGATATTTGTTAAAGACTGCCATTAAAATTTATAAACAATAGCCGTTGCAATGCAATCAATTGACGACTCTGCCAGGTAACGTCACTTCCCCACTACTGTTCAACGGAACGAGGCAGCCTCTGTAATCTACTAACCTTGCGAGTACACAACTTTTAAGATATTCTAGGTTGGGTATATTAAATAAAAGCTTTCTAATGGTAATGATATAAAGAAGAATGCGAGACGACATTGACGCTACTGATGTTCCGGAAGTATTTCTCTTGACAGGAAGAGCATAATAATACAAAGTTAAGCATCTTTAATACAGTGTATATTTGCGGCAACAAAGGTACATCGCTAATGCCGTAATTTTCTTTCTTTCTTTGGATAAATATTTTTAACTCTGTTGTAGTAAGAACTCTATTTCACGTACATTATAGATTTAAACTGCCGTGAAAATGACTTATAAACTCTTCAGAGTGTGTGTGTTTCACAGCATTAAAAAGAGACAGCACTGTCGATAATATACCTATATTGAGATAACTACCTTTCATCATATGAGCGTCCTATATATTTTAATTCTAAATATTCTTGCAAAAACTTGATGTTCTATTCCGATTTTTTTTTTATTTGATAGAATGGTCTTTATAAGTAATTAGCCAGGGCTTATTTTTCGAATTTATATTTATTTAAAAATGTACATTGAATGAATTCTGGTCTGCGTGGTATTCCATTCACTTGTGTGGTTGAAAGATGTCGTATCTTTTCGTTGTAGCCAAAAATGGAGACGTGGATCATTTTAAATAGGATGTTTCAACAGTCATTAATCTAATTTTACTAATATAAATTGACCATAAACGGTTTTGCCTTTTGGTCTCATATTATATTATTATATGCTAATTATTTGTTATAATACAGTCATTAATTGTTATGTAGATATAATTATATTGTTATTACGTATTGTTTTACTTATCTCCCTCGAAAGAAAGTCGTATTTTAATACGGAGCATTGTTTTTATTATTTAAAACTTGTCATAAAAAATAAAATGATTTTATGATGGCAGATTTATATTTCTGACCAATTGTTTTAAATATTCAAATATATTTTTTTAAAAATGTTCACACAATAAAACTGTAGATAGATTTGTAAAAATTAATATAATAAACTTATGGAACACCATCCTTATAATTTCCTATTTCTATTTGACATTATTTTATGCTTTAATAATGTAAAAAAATTGAATGTAGAAAATCACACAAATTAAAATTCAATGAAAGTCAAGAATATTAATTTATACATTTACTTATTTAAAATTTCAATCATATAATCCAAACAATGGTTTATTGTTAGCTGTTAATAAAAAAAGTTGAACGATAAACACAATTCAACTTTTCATTTTTAATAATTAATCTAATTAACAATTGCAAACTATAAAATAGACATCACCTTGTAACTTGAAAATAAATTGTTCATTTGTTTCTCATGACTTTCTGATACAAATTTCTATAAATTAACTTTCATTTTTATCAGACAAAAAAATTGTAACTTTTCTAATCATCTCTTAAACATTAATGTATCCGTAGGAGAACGAGTTTTCAGCGGAAAAGAGAACGATTAACAAAACAAATTAGGTCAGATTTATCATTCGTGTAAAATAAAAAATATGTTTAAATGAGTAGGTTACTAGGTGAGATTTTTTTGAAGATGGCGCGCAGACAAAAAAAAAGCATAAACGATGCAATTAAAACCATGCAATGATTACTGATAATTATCAAATCGTATAAAAATAAACAAATTAACATTTTTTACCCAAATATGTAAAGAATATAAGGTCATAAATAAAAAACTAAACTTTATGGAAAGTAATTGACGATGAAATTAAAAAACATAAATTTTTATGACATTTTGAAGCCAAAATATTACCCTTTGTGTTTTTCTATTAAATAATAAATACCTATGATTTTAATTTATTATGCATTCAGGTACTATGAGTAAAGTTGTTCTGTGTTGTCACTCTTAGCAGAACCATATACTAATCGTATATGCTTCGGCAGAAGTAAAAACTATCTCTAGATTGCATCTTATATTGATCTATCATCAGTTTAAAAAAAAAAAGATATTTTGTCAATTTTTCCTCCGAGTGTCATATAAATGACTAAAACATATTTCATCTTTCAGTAAATTCTACAGTTTAAGAGGAGGCCAATCGAAAATTGTTATCTTAAAGATAAAAATCAAATATCGCTACCGCTTGATCTGACTTAAGGCTCTCTATTTCCGATAGTTTTCGATTCAATAGCGGCGGAAACAGCGCTATGTCTTTAAATTTTACAATCACCAAAAGATCTGTTAGCTCGGAACCGGCCGCGACACCGACCTTTCTTAATTCACAGATAAGATTCGAGCCCACGACAGTTTGATCCAAAGGCCAGCACGCAAACATTACACTAAGCTATCTTCGATGTTTTTAATGTCGCCTTAAAACCCAACAGAGCTACTATAATAAATTAAAATAATATTTGGTATTAAAATAATATATTTATTAAGTTAATGTAGTGGGGAAAGTTAGTGACAGTTAATAAGCTATAAATAAAAACACTTAAAAAAATTAAAAACAAAACTAAACAAATAACAACCTGCATGTAAGGACTAGGAGATCTGGAACGACGACGTGGGGTCCCTGCATCCTCGGTATCAGACTATAGATAATGTAAAATTGTGTAATTACTGGATAGTTACGTAGAATATATACAGTATGACTCATAACTCGTGTAATAAACATTGAATCGTTGTTTGGGAATGTTGTTTTAAGTAAATGTAATTTATCAAAAATGCACACTTGTCATTATAGAAAACAAATCGAAAAAAAAATATATACATTAGCCGTACAACTACATTATTTTCTACAGGATTGCAAGCTTAATTTTGCGCCATAAATCAAAATTTATTGATCGGAAAAAATAAAAATATAGATCTATACAAAATATATAACAAAAACGCATTTTGACTTTTTTGATCATAACACTGAAAATATATCGTTTAAAATATATTCGGCAACAATAAAAATCGAAGTTCTGGTTTTAGCGTTTTTATAGTTATCACACGCTTTATACATTTTAGTGCATGTCTATTGAAAAAAGACACATATATTTCGGTTTTTATACATTTAAAAAAGTATATTTTTAATCCCTATGTTATTATTCATGACTTTGACGTCGTAAACATTTTATTCAGAGAATTCTGATCTAATCATTAATGAATAATGTGTTATTACGATTTATATTTTGAATTCTTGAACAATTAGACTATGATATCGGATAATATTTTTTTCAGTATTTCCTAAGAGTTTCTTCTATAAGATACATTATTTAAACTATTCAATACCACTGGAACTAAGAGGATCTTAATCCAAAAATGTATTAAACAGTAGACCCGATGCCGAATAATATAAATAAATTACCTGTGGAAATGGACTCAAAGATCTTGACCTACTTCTTGATCGATCCGGGCCTCCTCGTGCAGATTCTGGTGATAATAAGTTTTTATTTTCTGTTGAAGGCTGCAAACAAAATAAAATTAAATTCACTATTACGAAAACAATACTAAATTAGTATCCCGACACGATTATATATTCTTCCAGATTTATGTTTAAAAATACGCTTTTTCGTTTCTTTTTAATAGATAGTTGTGTACAAGTTTTAAATCCTTACACATAATTTTATATAAACAAAATATTTCAGGACGCCAAAAAATGCTAGGTGTTGAACATTGGAGCCAAAAATTTTCACACATGCGTAGTTCTGTATGATGTGTCCTAGCAAAGATTTATTATGTCAAATGGCGGTCATGAGCATCAGCGCTCGACGCCAGTACGATTAGCATACCATAGGCATGATTATATAATTATTAATTGACCGGATTTTATTAAAAAAATATACCAAATTCGCCCGCCTACAGTAAAGTCACGATTGCACATTATAAAGTGAGTTGTTCGGATAATCGAAAATGTTGATTTGTTCTGAAATAAATGCGGGAAGACAGAAATGCAAAACTAATAGAGCTTTTAGTACAAATTTGACATTGAAACTATTTTAATGTATTTTTAAGTTTTAATCTCCTTCTACGCTACTCAGCCAATAGAAAAGTACGTTTGACAATGTTTAATCTCAATTTAATCATATTAGTCTATGACTACCACGAAGTGAGGATGAAGAAGAAGTTGAAAAACAGGAGTTGACTAGTTCCGACAGGTTGAAAATACATGAGTTCTACTGTTTGTCTAGAGATGGAAAAAACGGGTCTTTTTAGTGATCTGCATCTTTGCATCTGGATCCCGTATGTGAGCCGGCTCACTGAACCGGTTCAAAAAGAGCCGAGTTCTGAATATGTTACTGCAGTCTGCCACTGAGTTACCTAGTTCAGTCAATCATATCACGACCTGTATAGAATCAAGAATGCATAGCCAAACATGTGATGCATGAGTCATTTGAGCTGACAGATGCATCAAAGCAAGAACTGATACGTAAGTGTCAAATGGTGCTTCTGTGTGTTAAGTGTTTCACTGAGTTATGCGGATCCGTTGATCCGTCGGCTCAAAATAAGTGAGTCGGCTCTCACGGATCTTCTGTCGGAGTCGGCGCTTTGAACCGGTTCAGATCTGAGTTACCCAATTCTAATACTGTCTAAAAACATAGTTATATCTACTTGTAATCTGTGATCGAGGTATAAGTACGGATCGAAAAAATATGCATAGCCTGTGGTTTCGAAGAATTCTCGTTGTTACATGCAAATTGACTCTCTTACTCCTCAGTTGTCCTTTCTTTGGGCCAATGCTCACCCCTAAAAAACGTGTTAGATACAGCCAATTCGTGGCTAATAATGATTTAGTCTCGCAATTGTTATTTTTTCAAACAGCTGTCTTATTTCAGTCATATCAGAAAATCATCGAGTATCTTAAAGTTACGAAGAAAACTGATATTATTTCCTTTCTGTGAAAATTGCGCATTAGAATTATATCAAAGAAAATTATTTTATTAGTGGTCATAAATTTCAGTTCAGTAATAATTATTTGTACATTAATTGCAATAAAGATCTTATGTTTATTTATTTAGTAAGTCTGTAAAAATAATAAGTCTGCATATTTTTCAAGAAACCTTCAAATTCCGATGTTAAAATATATTTTGATTTGTTTATTTTTTATTTAAGATATAAAAATCTAAATGTATGAAAAATTTCTGTGACGTTTGGTCAATATTTATTTTATAAATACGATGAAGTATTGGAATCCCTAAAATATTTGTAAATGTGAATAGTTTTATCAAAATTTAAATAACGAGTGCAAAAATAATCGTAGTTTTCTCGAAGGCGTAGATTACAAAAAGTGTGTAGTTTTAGAAAATATTGCTATAGTGATAATTTAAAGTTTGTCACAAATAGTAGGTCATGGGCGACAGATTTTTGTTTTAAAATTTCATACATTGTATGCCACGACATCGTGTAAACATAAGAGTTTTAACTATTTTTCAAACATATTCGAATAAATAATCGAAAGTGAAATTTTCTCGTAGTAAACAGATAACTGAAACTTGTTTTCCATTCATGATGGAAGAACAAATAAATTTATATTTTTGTATCTACAATTTGCGTCATGCAAAATAATTATCATTTCCGTATCCTTATTTAGTAATTCATATAATAAATTCACCTGTCAAAACAAATTTGTTTTCGTCGCGTAGATTAATAAGTAGCAGAATTTGGGATGCAAAACATCAGAAATAACTCAAAAGCATATTTTCTAACATAAAGTATTAGTATTTTAAACGTCCAAAAAGACGATGAATACAGTCATACAGTTTGCCTTCGGAATGACGCAATGTCCTTTTATTTGGAACAAATCCAAAATTACATATTGTCTTGTTCCAAGTTCAGAATCAGATGTCACGACGTTTAATATTCAGGTGCAAAAATTAAATTTCTGAATGAATTTTATAAAATTAATTAATGAACGATGAACGACGTTTACGTACTCTGATCGACCAGAATTTATGTTTCCTTCTTTAAAATATCACCTCCACACTCCAAATTTTGATTTTCATACTTTTTAAAAATAGCTTCTATAAGTATTCATAGTTTTAAAAGACCCATGAAAATTGATTTTCTATAGAAGCTTAGAAAGAGGTGGAGTAAGAGCGTTTTAAAAATATAGATGCAATTCAAAACACAGAACTTTTTTTTCATAAAGAAATTAATTATTTAAAAAAATTTTAAAAATTTCGTTTTGAAACAATTTCATTATAAAATCCTTCACTCTAGGATAGCTCCATTTCAATTGACTACATAAATATTCCACTTTTATTCAGCGATTCGTAGAGTTGCCAGAACCGATAAACATTTTCAATCTTTATATATACGTATTTATTTATATCTTAGTTTTCTGTTTCTTAAGATACAAAAATTAAATTTTATTCTAGAAGATAGCGGTATTAAATAAATAAAAACTGCGTTATTTTATGTTTTCTGTCAACAAACTTTAAGAAACACGACGCAATTAAATATCGCCAAACAATTCAGCGGTGACCTTGCCTAGAATTTCGTTTGACTAGGAAATAAATGCTCTTTTAAATAATTTATTACCTATAATTCTCGCATTTACATTATTCATTCAAATATCTCGAGTTTTAACTTTTATTAACGTTAATGTCTACATTGAGAGATTAGTTTAAAAGCTTCGATTTGTGTTATGCTTTAATGAAACAGGAACGTATTTAGGTTTAAAAGTAGAAAAAAGTATTTGTTCGAAAAAATTCTTATTTGCCAGATGCTCAGCTTTAATGGAAAAATATAACGAACAAGAATTAGGACTTATCCTGCATGTAGCAGATAACAAATTTTATTACTCATTTAAAAACTTTTTGACTTCGCTCGTGTGAATGTCGATTTTCCCTGCAGATAAACCACAATGTCGGATTTGAGTTCTGTACACTTTAAGTTTAAATATCAATTATTGATAGTGTACTAAGTTTAATCGAAATTGATGTATTCGAGTGATTCTAATGCAAACAGACAAAAATTCTGGAAACACGGTCTGTCATCGAAGTATCATAGAAAATACTTACCCGAGAAACACACAATAAACGGTAATGTTGGGAAGAGATCTACTTGCGATGTTATTTTATAATAGTAACATCTACTGAAACCCGAAAAATATTCAAATTATCTCCATGATATAATTTTTCGAATTTAAGTTTCAAAAAAATGTTAATTAAATAATGATTCATCGAGGATAACACGACTCTTCATAATATTTTTATGGAACAAACAGTAATTTTACTAACTTGTTTTTTTGTTTTTTTGAACCTTTAAACGGACTATTTTTAGTTTAAAAAATAATGGTGAAAAATATTTCAGACGAACAATTCGACACAAGTCAGTTAAAGAACTTTACGTTTTTGTTACAAAAATATGTTAAGATCCGATTCTGTCTAAAATCTTGAAGGTTTTGTTATCTTACATAAGTATATAATAACAAAAATAGGTCCATTTGGCTTCACACAGAAATTCTTTTTAGTCATAATTTACGCATTTGTTATTATTAGAGATATTATTTATTTGCGTCAGACTGTTTGTTTTTTACTATTGAATATTTCGCTAATTAATGTAATTAATGCAATCATCTTCACCTATACAAAAGTACATAAAATAACGCATCTCTTTAATGAAAAAAATGTTACTACCCGCACATTTTTTTTTTAATTTCTGGAGTAAAAATGACATGCTTCAACTTCAAAAAAGTTAAAGTCAAAAATAATAAAACGATTGAGAGGTAGTAATTCGAGATACTTTAAAATAAGGTAAGATTTAGTTGCTAAGATGAAATAGATCAATAAGGTCGCTTGCGTATCAAATTTTGATAATTTTGAGCATATATAATCAAATAAGGTAAACCGACTTTATAGTTCTTTCTTTATAAAAAAAAAAATAAATATGTATTTTTAACCCTGAGCATAAACCGCCATATGATGACTAGAAGACAGTCATACTTCTTTATCTATAGAAAGAGATGCATAAATTATCTTCCTCGTGATATGCTTCAGTGAACATGAACATTATCTACGTCAGTTCTGTGGCGGCATAATTCTGTGTTTAGAATTCAATTGACAAATACACACTGCGCGAGTCTTTTATTATAAAAAAAGCTACCCAAAAATTCTGAAAAAAATTGTTTCATAAACTATTTATAATGCAGGAAAGAAAACGTGAGATGACCACATTGCTGGTCTTCAATATTTGGTTTTATTTGAGCAAAAATAAAAAAGGCTCGTATAATTAATAGTAAATAAAGATGTGTACGTTATCTGAGTCTCAGTGGACTTACAATATAACATCTGGCAGTGAAAACGTTTCGAAATAAAAATAAAACTCATTGAACATTATCGATGATTTACAGAGTGTTCAATAAGTAACAGGTGGATGGTCAAGAAGTTTGGACCGCCTCAAAGGTTTTAAAAATTTTCTAACCCATAAGAGTGCCATACAAAAAACTGATTCAATAATGCATTATCTGCCAGTTTGATTAATTTAAAATAAAATAAAAATTAATACTGCGCCCATACGTGCAATATACAAAAATATATAATCAGCAGATTTTTTAAACAATTTGTAAATAAATTGTTAACAAAATTTTCTTCATACTATATACCAGAAGTACGTACTTTCTGAATCGATTTTAGATCAGAAAGTATGACATTTCTGATTTGTTGTTGTGACAAGCTGCAATTACATTCATATCGTCTGTATTGTCTTGAGACTGTAAGACTAGCGACTTTGTCAAGTCACATGTTGGTCCATAGATGTCTATGTAAGTAGCTATTTGCTGTTATACTGACATTATGAGATGCATGATTAATTTTTAATCACACCAAAGAACTTCTAATACGTGTATATCAGCACCCACTTTTTTGTCGAACGCATCGCATGTAAATTTAAAATTATAACTAAATGAATTATAGATTATATTTTGTATTACACAATAAGACTATAAGGTAAAGTGAAAACGCATGGAAATGAATTAATTATCAGCTTCCAATACGAGGACATTTCAGGAAATCTTAAATGTAAAAAGTTAATAATTATTATAAAAGACTCACCGTAAGAACAGCGGTATCCATATTTAAAATTTAAAATAAAAATGTTTTTTGATGATTTCACAGTTGTTAAACAATCTTAATTTTTAAAAACACACTGAGTTTTCTTTAATTCTTAACGCTTTTTGATCACTTTCTTTTATGAGCTTTGAACTAAACTCAGAAAGTTGATATAAACAAGGCGGCTCAACCAATCTGAAATCTTTTAAGTGAATGACGAATTTTCACTAAAGCTTTAAGAAATATATAAACTTTTGGGATGTCTATAATTAAACTTAAATCCGCTTATTCTCGTTCGCGAACTAATCATGTAATATTTTGAACTGAATCATTTCTCTCTTTGTGTTATATTATGTATATAATACAAATATTAAAACTGGTTGATCAATTTTTGTATTAATTGACCAATATTTAGCTTTTAATCAATCAATCAAAAAATGTTTATGAGTCAGTTGTAATAAAACTAGGTTTTGCAACGTTATTTTAAAATTAGATTTACTTGCAACTTCACTCGCCACCGTTTCGTACGGGATTCTATTGCTTCCTTATCACCTTACATAATATAAATTATAAATTAGCTAAGGATCAACAATACCTTTATGGAAATTGGTGCAATAGTTCTCGAGTTCTCAAGACATCTGAAAGATAACGTCAACTTTCAATTAAAAAATAAAAAAAATATTCTGTCAAACTTATCGATATGTGTTTAGTTTTGGAGTCTTTTTTTTGGGACATCATGATCAATTTTTTCTGGAAAATGGCTTAGCGGTAATAAATAATGCTAATTGAATTTAAAGTAAATATGTTACGTCTTGATGCACACAATCAATCGCTTCAGTACCTATGTACAGGGACGTATTCGGGAAATAATTAAGGAATTCAGAATACATTATCAGTAGGTACTTTGTAATTGTGGAAAAAATATCAGCTTCTTTTTGAGGAGAACAATACTTCTCACTGGCCATCATAAATTCGCTTCCCATCTTGACATTGAGATCTGAACTCTCACAGCTTTGCATCCAGGTAAATACGTCTCTGAGATTGGATCAAAGTTTAGAAATTTCATCAAAGAAATTGAATGAATCCTTTGATAGAATCTCTACCCAAAAGAAACGAAATGCCGTCTATATTTTTGAACGTGAACACTAGCACGTGGTTTGTGGACATGGGACTGTGCCAATATTTAAAGTATTTAACATTCCTCCACGACATTACCAGTTGACTCATTTTATTCTTGTTATGCCTATTGATAGATTCAGTGTCTATTGCCACCTGATAAATTGATATCAAACAAGTTTAATTGTTCATTTATTATAATTACTGTAAAGAAAATCAAGGAATTTTAACTTTTTATACTTATACTTTTGACTGTTAATATTCATGGGTATTTGGATTGACAAGACTGTTATTATTCAAAAACGATTCTTTAATATCATTGTACGACGTTTCGTCTCTCTCGAGACTTCTTCAGATACTCGAAAATTTGGAGTGAAACTTGTTTACGCACCGAGACGTAACGAAAATTTACACTTTAGACATTTCGAATGTAAGAGCAGCATTCAGGTTGTAGAAATGTCACTTCTGTAATAGATAATGTAACCTACTCGGTCCATTTTTTATTGTTTGTCTAAGATTCTAATATAAGATGACAGATCATCTTTGTATCATTTTGATTTTTTAGCTGTAAAAATATTTATAGATTGAAATCAAATGTGATTTTTTTTTGTATGAATGTTTTAAACTTCTCTCTTAAATATAGTTAAGTAAGTATCTACTTATTTTTTTAAGCAAAATCATTTTTAAATAGGTCACCGAATAATTGTATATATTTTATTAACGAAGTTACATTTTTCAAACATACAAATTATACATTGTGTTTATATGTATCGAGTCTTGTAGTGTTTGAAGCTAAAAAGTTTATAATTTTGTGTAAACATTTTGTGAAGATATATTTAGCGAATGAGCTGGAAATATTATTTTCCTCTGGGAAATTTAATTTCCATGAATTTTTACATGTAGCCTAGGTCCAGGTAAACGTACGTTATTTCACATATCCGCCTTCGGTATAACAAAAATAAACTCTCATTCACAAAAACATTCATCTGATTGGAATTTGTAAATTGTAAAGATTAGTTATTTCTGAATGATTCTACAGGATATAAATTGATGACGCAGTTACCAATTACCACCCATGTAGACAAAGGCTTTGGGATTATAAATTGACATGTCTAAATATTTTTTTCTGGATAATTTCAACAACAGTTAATTTATTGATTTTTTTTAATGCAGCCCACACATGCATAACGTTCTCTTCAGGAGTGTCCCGAAAAAATGTGCGATTTTATGAAAGATAGCAAAATTTATTTTATTTAAAAAATCATTCAAAAATATATTTTTTTTTTTCAATCAGTGGTTGGACAACCAAATCCCACCCAGAAAATAGTGCGTATTTGCGGATTAAATAAGTGTTTTTAATTTGAAAAAAACGTGTTTTGAACAAACACAATTCACCAACGAGATGTCAGATAGCGACCCGCTCTCCTGATTCCACCATATTAGATAGATACTGCTTTTTAGGTTACAACAGCAATGTATGATGAAAAGTTTCAAGTCGATCAAATACGCGGAAGTGGATCAAAATTGATTGGCATGATTTGGCTTTAACACGTTAAGTTAACAACGCTTGCAAAAAATAAAACTCGTTCCTAAATTTTTGCAATAAATATTATGTTTCAAAATTTGTGTGCTACTGCCCCCTATAATATTTCCACCATGACCGTATTTGGTCACAAATCAGTTTTTTATGTAAACAAAACAGTGGCTTGCGTGTCTGTCCGTTTCTATTTGTCAATAAGATAAATTTATCTCACGCCGCGCCGTTGTAGGTTGTGCATGAGATATTACTATATTGGCAAATTATACGTAGCATGTACGTCAGCATAGTGTAGTATTAGTATAAAAGCTACATACATAATTATTGCAGCTATAGTCGATTAGCAAATATATACCAAAAAGTATAATTCTTCTACAAGAGTGCCGACATTCGAACTAGAAAACTGATTTTTGACAAAGAACACAATTAAATAACAACTTGTAATTTATCATAGATTTTTGAGCAAATTCGACCCGGTTTGCCACATTTTCATTGGACAAAATGTCTGTTTCTCCGGTAGCGATGCAAAATTATTGACTTGTAGAAAAATTACTAGTATTTTTTGACAAAATTAGCAAGTTTGATATCATTATCGGTACGATATTTAAACAGAAAAGTTATACACAACTAATTTTAAGAGACTGAATTGTTCAAGATGATTGAAATTCTATGCTAAACATCAAAGAAGCTACGCCGAGCGTCGCCTCTTATAAAGCATACCAATTCTTTGTTTACAATTAATTCAGGAAACATAATAACAGAACAAGTTTGTAAAACATGTGTTTAAAAAATGTTTTCTAGCCATGCTATATATTATTATTATTATTGCTATTGCATTTTAAATGGTATTTCGAAATAGATCATTGTGAACAAAATATAACCAGTGGTTACCTAATCAACAGTTAAAAAACAGATAATATTAAGGTATACAATACATCCATTTTGTATAAATTGTATAAATTATACAGTTTTGAAATTATATTATTCCTTATTAAATTTCTAAAATTGTAATTCATTATTGAGTGTTTTATCAATGGCCACTAAACATGCAATAATTAAAATGTAGAACACAAATATAAAATTAAAACTTTTTAACAAATCCTTAACAAAATTATAAATATTCCATGCTAAGAACTTAGCTACTTGTTATAGGTATATGCAAATTAGGTTTTACACGACGATTTAGCTGGTAAAGCTGTGACATAGCTTTACTCGTAATAATTCACAGGCAAAGGTCTTTTCTCTGTAAACGCGACTTTAAAATAGTGTCAAACTATCAGATAGGCAAAGTCGGCGCCACCTTATGGGTTCGCGCCTTTTAAAGCTCCGCGATAGTGAAAGGGATATTTTGTTGCCGCCGTTTTGTCGTCAAATTGCAACAAATTTTTATGTGAACATTGAATTGTTTCCTGAAATGCTATTTACTAATACCTATCCATCTACATTTATCGCAACAACAATTTAATAAATTTTCTTTCAAAAAAGGATCCTTCGGAAGCCAGCAAGCGTAGAAATATATGGCAATTATTAATGTTTGTTCCGTATAATAAAAGTGCTGGTTGGTAAAATTAAATTACGTGATAATTTGCGAGGAGTTCTTTGTAGTATTCACAGGGTTTAATTTGGCACTGGCTTTACTGTTATGATTAGCAAGCTTTATCTATGTAAATCCGGCTTTATTGGCATGTTTTTGGCATTCAGAATGTGGCTGATGACAAAGCAGCTGCCGCCGCAAAATTCCATTCATCCTGGTGTCACGGTCGTATCAATGCTTCAGCGATGATGAAAATATTATTAGAATTACAGTTTATTAAAAGATATTTTCATCATAAGTTTCCGGATGTCGTTGCGGTACTGTTGTATTTACATAGCTTGCTATGCAAATCATATTTAAAAAAAACTAATTTCATTAGTTTACTAGATTTTTCTCGCGACTTCGCATGCTTTTGTCAGTTTGAACACAACTGGAGCGTAAACGGAAAAAAATTCCCGATTGACCTTGAACTGGAGTATATAGTAATCGGAAAAATATACCATTGAATGTATTGTAGGTACTTACTTTAAACGTGATAATTTACGAAGGTTTGACAGTATTAAAGAGTCAAATTTAAGTTCAAATCGTCAATAAAAATATATACCCGATTTTCATACGGTGAATTATAAAAATATCGTACCTTGAAATTCTTGAATTACTTGTGTAGCGATGTTTTCGAAGGAAGGTCTCACATGGAAAAGAGCATTGTTCACAAATTCTCACCGCGCGTAAAAAATAGATAACAGGATATTAGTTACTACCTGACATTATTGGTAAATTTCTAGATGAATCAACTGCACATATTTTCCATTCAAAGGCACCATCTTACACTAAAACACAGCACAAATATACGAAATCAATAAAAAATCTCATTTATCTAATTTAACCCTGAAAAGGTGTCCTACTATCATTTTTTTACCAAAAGTTAATCTGAACTTCCACTGTCTATCCGTCCTCACTACATAAATAAATATTAACTAAACATTCGTAAACACAGATATTGTCAGGGAATATACAACAGCTTTCAAAAACTACATATAATTTTTACACTCTGCTTAAAAGTTTCAACACACACAACTAATCTCGTAAATAGACAAATGTTAACTAAAATTTGATAAATCTAAATGTGTAATTTACTACTATTACGTAACTAATGTCAAACTTATATTATCGAACACTACGTAGTACAGTGGTAGCGCCGTTTATGTGCAATGGTCCTTTTGCATTAATTTTCACATACCGTTTTTCTGTTTTGATATGTTCCGTGAAATCGAGTTTATAAGTTTTTAATGCTTCTAAGTCTTTATAAAGAACTAATTTAACGCAGTAATATACAAAATTTATGTAGAAATTTCTTCCTTTTCGTTTAAAAATGCTTGAATCGATCTAACATTAATTGAGAGAGTTCTAAGCAAATAAGATTTTTATTTTTACTTCTCTGGAACCGAAATTCTACTCTAGAACTATAATGGTTATTTTTTAAAATGAATAAATTTGCAAGAAAACGGGAGTTTTTGTTCCCCAATACCCCCTTTCCGTGAATTTCATCCAAATCGTTAGAATCAAGATAGAAATGTATAAATAAATATATAAATATATATACAAGAATTGCTCGTTTAAATATATAAGATTATAAGAGTAACAAAGTTCATGATATTATTTAGTACTAAAATATGCAACAATAAACCCTGTTAAAAGTGGTCGATTAAAATCAGTATAGACATCTCTTTACTTCAATTTGAAATTCCCGTTCAAAAATAATAAATCGCCATCTCTCAGTTATAAGTCTAACGAGAATCTGTTTAAGGTTCATAACAGAAATAAAGTAAGCCTGACGTCGTTGAGTAAGTGTCAATATTTAGAGGTTATAATTTATAATATTTTTAATATTATTAAAGTTAGTTGTGACTTTTTTAGATAATAAGCAAATTTTTAGTATTTCAAAATGATGAAAAAGTCGCCAAAAAATATACTTTTTGATAGACTACATAAAGGAGTCGTATTGTCTTGCGTCGGCTTAACAATATACGGTGGTTATTTATTATCTCTGCGGATTCATAGATATTTTACTGTAATAAGGCCATATCGAAAACAATTGGAAGTAGCAATGCAACAAGAATTGTTAGCTGAAGGATCGTCAGAAAGAATGGTCGACAGTGCTGCAGATTTAAAAACTTAACCTAAGTCGTCTTTATAACCCGATGTTTGTATGTCTATTCACTAATAATTAGAACTGTGATTGTATAATCTTTACATGAAATAAATTATTTTCATCAATGCACTGTGTTCGCAGTTGGTATGGAAAAAAATGTAAATTATCTTAGTAAATAAAAAAGCAACCAGAGATTGTATTCTTTTAATTTTCTAGATTATTAAAATGATATTAGAAGATCTAATATCATTTTTATTTACCTATTCATATTGTAATATATACATCTGTTTAGTTAATTCAATGATTTGAAA
Source organism: Venustoraphidia nigricollis (assembly GCA_034508555.1). Lineage (NCBI taxonomy): Eukaryota > Metazoa > Arthropoda > Insecta > Raphidioptera > Raphidiidae > Venustoraphidia > Venustoraphidia nigricollis. The sequence continues at coordinate 2,001,733 of JAVRKA010000047.1, forward strand.
ACTAAAAATTCTAAAAATTGTGCATGTAATATTCATTTACAATGTTATGTAAGATATTTTTATGCCTTCTAATTATACAAGATGTAAGGTAGTGTTGATTAGGTTGCCTAAACAACATGAGTAAACTGTATATCAATCAAGACGATAGCTCTCATTTTTATCGTTAGCTCCTCAATAGTTTTTAAATAAAAAACTAGCGCGTCCGGACGCTGGATTTCGGAGCTTGTTTCTAGCGTCCAGAAACCGTTTAAAAGAAAAGTATATAAAGAAAAGTCATTAAATTATGTCGGTCTTGATTGCTCCGTCAAAAATTCGCAAAAAATCATTTAAATATAAAACGAAAAAGAATATTGTAAAACTGAAAAGTAGATTTTGACCTAAATTCCGAGCCGGACTTTCTATAAGGTCGACTAGGTCTAGGATGGCCAGATATTAGGAGCGGCCGTGCGGAAAGCACACCGTTACTTTTTTTATTTAAAACCTAACCACTTACTCCTCTGACCGTGGCTGTCTGCTGAGACGCCTGGAAGGTGAAATGCTTGCCAGTTGCACCCGTAACAAATAAGTTCATATATAATGAAGTCATTAAATAGTAATATAGGTAAACATAAAACTCCTGAACTATGAAATAAATATTTTCTGGCAGGCGCAAGTTGAATTGAACGTAATGTTGTTTGCGTAGATACTTTACATTTTTACGCGGCAAAAACAGCAGAAAAGGATGGCTACACTAAACGGCCTGGGACGACCGAGACTGTTAATCCATCTTTGCCTAAATTACTATTTTTCCCCGCTTATGGAGTTGGAATAGTATTATCATTATTTATCCCGTTTGATTGACATTTATCATAAACAGCATTCATTTTGATCTTTTCTCATTGCGTCACTTAAATATAGTAATATTTTTATGACATTACTTATTTTTCCTTGTTGAGAAACATATTGTCAGAAAATCAGAAGCGTAGCGTGCCTTGGTGGGGCCCCGTAAAAAAATAGTTTGGGGGCCCTTCCCCCGTTGAAGTAAATGATTTAAACGGGGAAATCCCGCAGGTCGCGATAACCGATGTAGGGTGTTGCCAACTTTTGAACGCACGCTTTATGCGGGAAAAAAAGAAATTGCTTTTTGTGACTTTTGTCATATCTAAAATAAAAAAAAAAATTGAGAAGTTTTTATTAATTTTTACTTACGCACGTTGGGGGCCCCCGTGGCCCGGGGGCCCCATATAATTGATACGGCGGTAGCTACGCCCCTGCAGAAAATGTCACAGTATAAAAAAATATTAATACACTGTTTGAAGTTTTTAACTTCAAAGTGTGCAAACAATAATAACACAAATTATCAAATATTAATTACATATATTATAAAGACGTACGTCATAGGTCACAATTCCCACGGTAGTGAAGCGGCTAATTGTGTTCATGTGTTGACAGATCTAGAGCCCCAGCTTCGATAACCACCCTTGTACATTGCAACATCGGTATAGTATCTACTAGTAGATGCACCCCAGTCAGTACGGGGTTAAAACGTATAAAGCTCATTCAAACAAGGTTAAGTCTTTACACACGAGACCCGATTGTAAACTTTACTGTGTGGCTTCACGGTGTTCACAATATTTAAGGTAAACCATTCGAATATGTACAAAACGAAATGTTTACATCCACAGAATAGGTAAGCGTTATAAAGTAAGAGACGTCGTTATAGGCACGGCTTATGAGGACGTTCTTTCTCGCTCAACTGAATGGACGCAAAATAGTAAACTATCCCTTTTGGATTTTTCCGAAACAAATAAATTGTCGAAAATCACGAACTTCAGTTTTCATTCCTTGCAGAGAATCCCCGAAAAACCCTGAAGTACTGAAAAGTCGAAATCTTGATTTTTTTTTACTTTTTTTGGTCGTTTGAAAATAAAAAAAATATTTCTTTGCAGTTGATCAAACCTTTTTAATTTTTATCATTTTATTCTGAAAATAGGTTACCCGCTTCCCGTTCGCAACAATCTCGTTTGTAGGTTGCACTCTTGTTATAAAAAGAGGTCTTCGGTTCAAAAGCTCGAAACCACGCCTATAATACTACTTTTATTATACGATTTTTATAGTATAACTCATAAAATAAGATATCAGAATCCGACTGAGTTGCCTTAGCATTCGAAAAATAGGAAAAAATAAACCTATAGATTCTAGATTCATTACCGCACAAAGACTATTTAAAATAGGTTCAAACAGGTCATTTAAGGGTTGTTTTTAGAAGTTGAAAAAAGTTTTTGGATCCCAAGATACCGAAAAAATCTTCAGAATTGTTTCAAATTTGAAATTTAACCCTTCAGTGCAAATTAAAACGTACTGCCAAAATTTTAACAAAATCGGCCTGATAGAATTGAACTTACAAATTTTATAAAAATGCTAGTTTGCGGATATGGATTTACTTACTGAAGAGTGTATTTAATTTGGTTCAGATGTTGGGTTTATAATAATATTGAAATTAAGGAAACATATTATTTTGAGGGACGTATTAAGGGGTTAAATTTTTTATTTTGTCCAAAAACAAACTTAAGTTCACATAATAAAGTCACACTGCCTATGTTAGTAAGTAAACTATATTGTCGGCAAGGTTTGGTACTGCGACCCCCTTTTTTTTGTATGTCCCCTAGTCAAACCTTACACAATGTGTTTTACTATAACACACAGGGATTGAACGATAGAACGCCAGTATATAACATTGTGGCTTTATAATTAGATGCACACAATTAATTTTGAATAGGTCGCGTGTTTATTTTGCAGGAGCCGGTCAAATAATTGATTTGTCACGGTGTGAATCTCCCACAGGACACATTGTGTATATTGGCTCATGTCCTTACCATGTTTAACACCATTATTTATTTATAACTAGCACAGATTTCACGGTTCGATTATGCAATGAGAATTGTAAACACTATAAACAGATAAAAAACACAAAAACGCACTTATGATCGGTATTATAAGCATTATGTTTTATATATTTACTACACGCTTAGTGGTCGAGCGTCTATAATCTACTATCAATAGTTTAGACATCTTTCATTTACACTAAAAGAATTTTTCCTAATAAAATGAATATTAAATTGTTACCCCAAAATTATTTTAAGTTCTACTGTAAACCAAATAGCAATAATTTAATAATTGGGTTCGTAGGAATATTGAAGTCGATTGGCACTCTAACGTAGGTATAGTCGATATCATTTATCTATGCGAGATTTCGTGCTAGAAAGAAGTGACCACCTTCTTTTGTTCAAAAAAAGTGTAAAAATATTTTAATGACCTCGAAACATAAAAACACCTTAACAATTTCGATTTTCAAATCCATTACAATGAGTTATCTAGGTCTCAGATACTAGGACATACAAATTTCTCACTCTGCTTTCCCAAGCTGCGAAATCATAATGCATTCATCAACTGTCCTAAACTCAAATTGACAGCTTATTAAACTTTTCACTGGTGTAGTTTTGAAATATTCCCACTGCAAAATAATCTCATTAATATTCATTTCTGGTTTTAAAGTTTATTACTTTATTTGTCCTACAAACAATTTTGTGGTAGGTATTATAAAAGTCTACAGTCGACGTAGAAAATCCTGTCCCTATATTTATTGAAGTGCATAGTTGAGGGGTCTGTTGGCATTGTTTTTTATAACATGACTATACACACATATTGAATCAGAGATTATCCTGTACACGCGTTCTAAATAAACTATGCACTATTGTAATACATACTTTAAATAAATTGAGAAAGATCAGAACCCTATTAAAAGACTGTCGTCTCTGTCATATTTTTTAAAAACTAAATTTGATGGAAGGATATAATTAAACAAGATTCCAAGCTTAAAGAGCAATACAGAAACTTTATATTTATATCGAGGTTTCATCTTCAGAGCTTAAAAATTGCCGAATTACGGAAACATTAATATAAATGAAGTTTTTATATTGCACTTCTGATTTTGAAATTAAGATCTTATTTAACTATCTTTCTATCAAAAATAGCTTTTAAAAACATGATAATTATTTGGTGACGACCAAGATTTTTATCGAATTGGCGATATGTATATCTAAATAACGATTGTTCCTCACAATATAATGGCACAGTTTTGTACACGTTTTGATAACATAAAAAAACAAATTATATATTCGTGATAATAATCTGAGCGATAACTTAAAGTGTCAAAATATATTTTTAAATAAAATTAATACCCTGGTTTTGTTTTAAAAAAATATGGATAAAATTTTAATATATTTTTCTAAATAAAATAAACATCGTACATACGTCAAACGAAAACTCGAAATCTTTCTGTTCAGATAAAAATTACATGCCAAGTAAAAATTAGGTCGATAAAATCTCCAAAATTGCCAAGTACGTATAACATGTCATCAGTGCACACGTTCACGATTAAACGTTTCAACAACTGACATACGTTGCAGGACAAGTGAAGATCGTTGCTATGTTCAAGACAGACACTCTCCAATATTTTATATTATTAAAATTAACATAAATTTGCCGGCAAATACAAACAGTCACGTGTGCCAGGACTCGTGTCCACGCGGCAGGATATGTTTACGAGAGGTCATACAAGCACGCTTGTGAGTGTTACGCGTGTCTGACACGTGTTGCACGTGCAACTAACCACTACTCAGGCGTAGATTATGTCGCCGCAAGCTCTCTTGTTTGTTTGTTTGATGTGGACGGAATGAGATTTGTCAAAAACGTTTTTGTTTAAGGACATTTTCATTTCAGACAATTCACAGCTAGTGCAGTTCAATTTTGTATTGAAAGTAGTCGACGTTTTGGTCTGTTCTCTTGTTTATTTGTAACCAAACAAAATGTGTTGAATTAAGACTGAACTGATCGCAAATTTTCTCAGTAAGCTACCACAAAATCATTGGAGCTATTTTTGAGAAAATAACAATTTTAGATTTTTGTTGCAGGAGTAGAGGGAAAATTGAAAAAACCTCTAAGGAATTCAGGCCCGAACTGGAACCTGAAATTGGTCGGGTATTTTAGAGACTCGGCCCTCTATTCTTCATATAAGAAAGGAAAACTACAAGTTTTTGTTTCTTTAATCTAATTTTCTCTGCACCCCGGCCTTAAAGTATGAAAATTGATGTACTTTAATGATACTTTGGGCTTAATATAATTTATATAAATTATTCAATTTGAGAAAAAAAAAATAAAAAAATTTAAAAATGAAAAAAAAATCAGAAAAAATGCTTTCTAAAGTCAAGTTTTTATTGAAATGCATTCAGCCCATCGGGCATTTGCCCGATCTGCCCTATGGCAGCCTGAAGGAATCCCTTAAAACACCTAAAATTGAATGACGCTTTCTCACCTTTCCGGTATATGCGAAAACCACCTACGTAAAAGGCGAAAAAGCAAGTTTTAGATGTTCGCTCGCGTCTGTTCGTATGTGCAGAGAAAAACCTCTGAGAAGTGCTTTAAAAACCTTAAGATAAAAATTGGGTTTTGACTCGGTGAATGGCGTGTCAACCTGGTTCCACATACATAATTTCCAAGGCCATTACTGAAAGAGGAGAAACATTTAAAAAGTGCGAAATATCAGTACTTATTCTTTTTTTTGGTCTTTATCCGCCAAAACAAAAAAGATTTTCACCTCTGAATTTTTATTTATGTTACCAATCCAGCCAAAGACATTGAAAAAACAACAAAACAAACTGTTATCAAAACATTGATTCATAAAAAAAAATGAGTCAATGTACTTAATATGAATATGTATATTGATTTATGTATTAACCGATATAATATAATACCTTTAACAAATATTGAATTTACGTAATATTTTGTTTTCCTGATAACACCGAAAAAATAATTGTTTTTATTTGCTACCTGTTGGTTTCTTCAAATCATATCTCCCTATAACTTACAATTAAATAAATCTGATTACAAGCATCGATTTTGCTTTATTTAAGTTAAGTAACCATAATTCTGGAAACATAAATATTTTTTTACATCCATTAAATAATGTAGTTGTCGATTTTCTGCTTGATATTGATTTTCTCTAATGCGCACAATCCTAACAGTGACATGGAGAAAATTTGCGTTTTGCGGAAATGTTCTCAATATGAATTTTCAGCTTACAATATGTTTGTTTATTTTATACTCGGTCGAAAGTACGTACTTTCGTATCAGTGTGCACGAGAAAACTGTTTCGGTCCAAAACTGTAAGATTCACTGATCTGTTTAGTCTTTCAGTGTCAATGTAGATCGTACGTGATAGAAATCTGAATTTGACAATTATTGCTAACATAAATTGATATACTAACATAAGTTATTTAAACCACACTAATATACTATCTCATACTCAACTAGGTGTAAATTATTAACCGTCTTTTCGACTACAAAAAAAAGACATAAAAAAACATAAGCGTCTGGATAAATCTTAATTTAAATAACGCGAAGAACTGATGAAATCTGCAAGTAAGAATAGAGAACGGTCAGCGCCGGTTGTCGAAAAAAAACAGAAAAATTTACATGATCGCGAGACGAAACGAAAAAATACTCGAAAGGATGCAGCGCCGTGGTGCAGTCATCAAAATCAAGAGCCACTCAACCGAGTTAAGAAAGAAATGTAATTAGAATGTTTGCTGCAAACAATCTCAAGAATTACTGAACAAATTTGAAAATTTATTACACTGTTTAAAAGAACACTTCTTTCGAGTAATATAGACAGTATAATATTAGATACGTTAAGACAAAAGGGGATGAGCAGTGTGCAAAAGTGCAAAAAGCAAGTAGAAATTCCGTACGTGATTTCTGAACTAAATTGATGGTTGTACCCTCGCGTTGGCTAAACTATAAAAAGTACCTACAGTAATGTGATATATATGAGGTTGATTTTAATTAGTTCGTTGACAAATTAAATCCGACCCGGACGAAGCTAGGCCGGAAAAGCTAGTATAGTATAGTATAAGTACGATTATATTGTATGACGCAATTTCACAATCACTTGAACTGAACAAATGAAGACCAGTAGACACTAAAGAGGGGTATTCGTATACAGTGTGGCTCAAAGAACCAAATGATGGTGTCGTTATAGAAGTTTATATATCTTGTGACGTAATGGCGTCTATTAATTATTCACGAGTAGTGACATTATGTTGAAAGAATGTCAGCAAGTTTTAATAGTCACACGACTGATAATATAATTAGGCTCAAGATGTATATTATATTTTTTTCGGTACGTAAAAGAGCTGTTTTTCATTTCATTTTCACTATTTCCAAAATTTTTGACAATTTTGTAGCACAAACTATCAAATGCTTACGTGGCAGAGCGGTATTATATGTGCAATAGGCTATCGAGCACAATATCAGAGGGTTCGCGTCCAATTTGCATGAAATACTAAATTTATTGATTTTTTCTTTATTATTAAAAACAACTTAATTATACTTTACCGCACCGGTGCGTAATAGATCACTTTACATGTCTGTATACAAGCGCATGTAAAGCAACTTTTTTACAGCAGGAAGTATTACTAATATTCAATTATTTGTTATTCACTAGTCAAACTGTTTCTGAGAACAAAAAACAGTATACCTATTAGACTTTAAGAAACGCAATGCCCACTTTGTCTGTTTTATATTTCGGGAGTACATCGAGTTAAGGAATTGTAATTGTTGAAAACAGTAAAGCATACTAGGGAAAGAGCTGGAGTGCTGCTTTAACGAGCAACGACTTAAAGAGAAGTTGATATGTAATTTTTTGAACTACTCTTTACATTCGTATGTTTAAAACAACCTGGGAGTAATGGTTTGGCGGCGTAGTAAATACTCCTCTACTTTACCAGAAGCGTATCTTTGAGAATTTCAAACTGGTACAAAGAATAATAATTAATAATTATTTATTCATTATTAACTATGATCATTTTATTTTGTAGCTAAAAACGTAGTGTTTCTCGAAAGTAATGCTATTATGACTCGTGTGACTATTAAAATTTGCTGCGTAATGTCATAACTCATACGTACGGCACTGATTATTTTACAATGCAACCACGTAGCGTGCATACGTGGCGCCTGTCATTACCAGACAAATCCACTACTTCACCAACCAACCCCCGTGGAAGAGCTACCGCTGTGTAAATCATTTACAACCCCACATGTCAGTATCAGATCTCAGTGGCTCGGCAGCCAATAGCATAACACACTCCCTTTATCCTCGAGTCTCATTGGCTGACATCTCGTTGAGAACAACCCTTAGATCAATGAACAAATGATTCTCAAACAAGTAACAGTCTAGCTGCAGCAGTTGATAAGGCTCAAAATTGTATAAACGCAATTAATTTTTATGCAGAGTCTCGTCGAAATGTTACTATATAAAGAAACGGATGCAGCATCCCAAGGGAGTTTGCTTTCATATCCGGCGATTGCGTGTAATTTAATTATAAATAAATTGAATTGAGTGTTGCTGATTTGTGGAGTTCTAATTGAATAAATATTTAATAAAAAGTGTACCGTGTTAAACGAAAATTGTTTTACATTTAAAATGAGCCGATCTCAAGTTCCTGATTCATCATCATCACCGCCATTAAAGTAAGAAATTAAGAATTATATTTTTTGGAAAATTGTTAAACAACGCCCATTGGCAATTTCTCATTGCATTACCACTGCTTAAGAATTCAGCCTCCTCCATATAATAACTGATTTTTTCAAGTCAGAATTATTTTTGAATATTCGTCATTTCCACGGATGTTAATTAAGATTTTGGTGTAAAATTCTGTGCACGAATGGATATTTTAAAAAACAACGGTTTATTTCCTGACCGACCTTTACCATGTTACGGAAAACCAAAATTTAGAAAATATTAATAGTGTACGAATGTCAAACAGATAGTGTAAAAGAATTGATACTATTCTGAAATCGATGTGCAAAGTGGTATTGTAAAGTTGAAATTCAATAAAAAAATATAAATGATTATGAAATTAAATTAAAAAAATGTTAATGTTTTGCATTCACTCACAAAATGACTTTTAATAGCAATGGTCGCAAAATTTTACCAAAAATCTTTTGTAAACTTATTTTGTATGGTCAGTGTTCAAATTAACAGCGTTGTTAAAATTTTTTTTCAATTTAACTTATATAATGTTAAATTTATTAGAAAGTGACAAAGAATTACATATAAATATATTTTTCTTGAAATGGTCAAAATTCTATAAACGAGTTTTTTCTTAATTTACTACTACAGTTATTCTAATAACGGTAGCCATGGAGGCTATACAGATGGGGTAGATGACGACTTAACCGATCTGCCATCTTGTGTATATGCTAACCGATCTAGAGGTCACCTTCAACACGCTTATCTTCACGGGTTACAGCCGCATTCCAATTGTTCTGGTAAGCAGTAAAAGAGAATTTTCATTCGATTACAAAAGCCCCAAATTTCGCATGAACTTTTGAAGAAATTGCAAATGTTCAAAATATCTAATTAAAAAAAAAACTTACAGTAATTCGTTAGCTTATCAATTATGATGATAGAAAAATTCCCAGACAATAAGAGTATATTCTGATTAACAAGAAAATTAAAAAAAAAAATACTTTAACAAAAGCAATAAAGTTCCGTATTTGAATATTATATTTGTATTTATATATTATTTATTACTATTTTGATCTATGTATCTACTAGCAAATATAAAAAAAATGGTGCGTTTACTTATATACGCTCGACAGAAGTTATACTTCTTTAGCGTGATAGCGATAATTGATATTCACATTTTTATTAAATATGTATATTGATAAAATAATATAGGATGTCTGGGGAGATGATTTAAGAGTTAGCCTGTTCACTTTAACAACTCATTTCATGCTGTCTCATTTTCGTTACATGCCGTTTGCGCAACTTCCGTAACAGAGAAAATTTTACCTTCAACGTCCGCGAAATATAATTGAAGATATTTTTTTTAAGATTCAAGTGTGGACAGTCATGAAATTGTTGGATCCGGCAATGTTGATTACTTCACAAGATCACCGTATCGAGTACAGCGCCATGCAGCCAATATTCGGGAACGGAAACGGATGCTGAGGTCTGCTATTCGGACTCCAAATTGGTACCTATAATATCTCCACCGTTCCAATTAATTAAATTTCTTTGTAAAAACTTTTTTGACAACTTGGAATTTTAATTGTATTTGAAAAAGAGATATTTTAGAATATCGAAAATATGTTATTACAATAAAGGAAAAAAGTGATCATTTTTCAATTTAAAAATTTCGAGTTTTACCTACACATATTTCAGATTAAGTTATAAAATATAAAGTAAAAAACACAATAAGAAAATATGTACTATATAATTTTTTTTCTCTAATTTGTATCACTTTTTTCGTTTTTATTTATAATTGTTGTGGCACGATTAAATCCTTAAACAGACGAGCGTATTACATTCTACGTGTAAAAAATAGTCATCAAAATTTGCATAATGTAATAGTTTAATATGCACAAAGCCTTAAAGATTTGTGTCGGTTTTCCTTAAGCTGGGTGTCTAGTAGATCGAACGGACCACAATCAGTTTAAATCTAAACTCGCGATAAAGTATTTGAATTGGAACTTGTTTACTGATGGCCGACCAAAGTCACAACAAATCAGTCGGGTAAATCGTTGTTTTTACAATCATTCTTGTTGGTCCTCCATGATCCGCGTCGCATTAGTGAATCCCCCACTCAACTACATAGTGTAGGTAATTTTACCCGACTCTCAGCGTCACTGGAGTAAATTTGTATCAACACATGTATTCTAAATGAAACAGCGCGATAAATTACTTAGCGTTTTTGCAACACGATGTGGTTTCTTTGATAACTTACATTTTTAGTAGAATTTTCAACTATTTTGTACCCAGTCTTTACGTTGACATAAGTCAACTGTTCTCTTCAGTAGAGTTCCCGCGAGTAGACTTTTATCGCAGATCAAATGGAGCCTGCTTTTGGCGACACAACTTACAGGTTAACTTGAAAAGCACCCAGTCGCCAACTGAAACCAACAAATAACGATTTCAGTTGCGTCGGCAAAATGAACAAATGTTGGTCGAGGCGATTGTGATCGATTCAATTCGGGGAACTAACGACCTTATAGGCCTATTTTATTTCTTTTGGCAGTATAGCACGGTCGTCTGTTTCAGGCCTAATAAATATCGTTTTTTGTTAGCTGAACGTTAACCTTTTATTTAATGAAAATAAATAAATCGTCTATCCTTTGATTTGTACTACTGAATCCTTTGTAATGATTAAATACATTTTGGTGACTTAGTACTCGTGAATCTAAATCTAATCATTATGTTTTTAGCAGTATAAACTCTGCTTTCGACGAGCTGAGAGTTCACGTACCGACATTTCCCTACGAGAAACGACTCAGCAAGATAGATACACTTAGATTAGCGATTGCCTATATCGCTCTTCTTAGAGAGGTAAGATCGGTTCACTTCAAAGCGGAAAGTCTTTTTTATAATTGAATACGTTCTATTTCTTTCACTTATAATATATTTCTATAATCCACACGGAAAAAATACTAATTTGGTGCGTCACCAATAAAAATCTAAATTTTTAACCTTGCAAGTTTTTGTGGATCTCAAATTTTATATCACTTCGCCCTACATCTCCAAATCCGGTTTTGAGCAGTTCTTTCAGTTTGATATTTCAAATGCGTCAGAGGACAGCTTGTGGTAACGGTTAGCATGCTGGTATTGGATTCGAATCCCACCTTTGTTCATGGATGTTTGTTGATGTCGTTTTATTTAATTCGAAGTAATTCGACGCTAATGACCTTATAGAGTCGACTATCGACAATAAATTAAAAAAAATTGAATTTATCAGATTGACGTAATACGATGCGAGGCAAATATTATGTAATTTGATAATCACGCAGGTACTGGGGGTGGACTGTGACCCACTGACGTATGTAGAAAAGTGTTTGCGCGGCGAGATCAAAGCTGACCAAGCTCACTGGAACACCAGCGGTGAGTATACAAAAGACCAAATTTAAATTATAAACATAGGGGTGGTGTGTTTCGACATTTAATATTCACCTGTTAATTGTTTTAAACAACTATTAATATATATATATTTGATTCACGATTCGTCATTTATTAAGGTAGTCTCAAACGATTAAAATATATTGTTTATCGCTTTTATAATTAAACATTTTTGAATACATAAAAATATTTTATAACTTAGAACACTCGCATAACTACTACACATTGAGTGACCCCTCAATTATGAAATCGTAGCAGTAGATTTGGTTCTACGAGGTGACAAACTAACATCCATACTTGTATTAATATCACAACCTTCCGTTTTCTCATAGTTTATTTCTTACTTCTACCCGACTGAAGGTCTTAACCGGGCCTGCCTAAGTAATCATCGATATAATGATACGTAAAATACAGAGAACTTCATTATTCTATATTTTTTATACAGATTTAACAGCAAGATTGTCTTGGATCAACTGGGAGAATTTAGGAGTAAATCCAAATCGAAGAAGCGTTTTAACTAGTTTAGCTTTAACAACAGATAATGTTAACAACTGAAATAATTGTAATGCTAAATCTATAAATAATGACGTAATTTTGAATTTATTCAAAAATTTTAAAGAAAACATCAATTTATTTTAAATATTTTTAAATTTAATATATCTACGTATAATATTTTCGAATTTTGGAGATTTTGTGCAATTTTTGGTTTATTGTTCACGACTTATTGTTAGTCTTAATGTTTTTTTGGGGTCTTCCATTATGTACGAAACATCTAAAAGCGCCATCAAGCTCCACTTGATGTTTAAAATGTTTCATAAATATTGTTGTTTTCTTATTAAGATACTTACAGGTACATAAATTTAAATAAAACTCTAAAATATGACAGACTTTGATCAGTTTTTTGAAACGCAACATTTGACGTCAAAAGCGCTTTAGTAAAATTATATTTTTATGAAAATCCATTTAATGCAAGTATTGAAAAGTACGTAATCGAGAAATCTAAATTTAGCAACTTTGATAAACTATTGTGTTTCAACAAATCGTTTAGTGTTCCTACGATTTCAAAATTGACTTATATTTTCGTACTACATGACAAAAAAAGTCATGCAAGTGCCCCAAATTAGTCATTTTTGTATAAACTGTAGTATCGTGTATATAGTTGTACATTGTATTCTAATATTTAGTTAAAACTTAAAAAGTTACCAGTACAATTTTTACCACTTTCAAAAAGGATCTAATGAAAAGAACATAAGCAATCAACAATGAAACGTCTTTGCTTTTTTCATTAAATCAATATATTGTAGTATTGCTTAGATATTATTTAACAAATGGAATATGTAAAAAAAGTTTTTATTTTTATTTAATCACTTCCGGAAACGTAAAACAAAAGTAATGCAATTTTACTAAGCTAATGTGGAACAGAGAATCAAAGGAGATTTTGTCTTTGTATAAACAATCCAAATTTCTGAACTGTCAGATATAAAAATATGTATAATTATGAAGTGATAATCGGCTTTTTTATAGGAGGGCGTGCAAAAAATATAGTATGTGTCTTGTTTGTATTGATATTATCGCGCTAAATCGCCCGTATGTCACTTCTTATTATAATACTTTTAATTACAAACGAGATACATTTATAACTACTATTTCCATTGCTGATAAAGCTAATATATTATCAAATGATCTGGTTTAATTTATACATTATATTCTCAGTAGTTAGTATTAATGGGTACTAAAGATGTAATACAGTAATTTTATGTGATATTAAATTATTATGAATGAATATATAATAAATAAATTATGAGAAAAATTTATTAGTTCACTAATAATTTTTTTTTAATTAGAGTATTGTCATCCGTCCCTTTTTCCCGGATACCGTCGTCTTTTAGGGAATCCGAGGAAGTTAGAGGGGATTTTTCGAATGCGCCCGGGGCTTAAATACATTAACATGTATTGTTACAACGATCATTTCTCTAGTCTACTCGTATTCATCCGGAACATAATTAATAAAAAAAATGTAAATTTGGTGTTGCAAGGAAAATTTCTGGGATTATTGACTTAATTTAACTTACAGTTTTAAAAATATTATTATGGCAACCTTATTTGAGTATAATGCGTATACCTGCTTTCAATATTATTATTTCTTTTTTTATAAACTGAAAATTAGAATTTTTAGCTCTAAATTTTTCTGTGACTCATTTCCTTCCTTCGTACTTACCACGGACATAAATTAAACATTTTTTATTCCGAATTCACCTCTGCCTTATTAACTTATGTTAACAAAAAGCCAGTGCTAAGATTATTATATACATTATTTAATTAATTATAGGTTTTGATCACTTCCGTAAATCATAATGTATCGACCGGATGCTAAACATAATGTTATACTAAAATATAGATATTACCGGCACACACAATGCTTAATGCTTATAAACAAATTAGCTGGCTTACCTTTAATAAATTTTCGGTAATAATTAAATTAAATTTCAGTTCTTTGTCGCAAACATACAGAAGATTTTTTTATAAAAAAAAAAATAAAATGTACTTTTTATTAAGACTGTATTTCAATTTAAATGAACAGTAGAAAGAAACAAAAAAAAACATTTTAATTCTTGAAGAAACCTTTCACTGTTTAAAAGCTTACTTCTTCCCGAGTGTTAATAAGACATTTGTTGCTCTTGATTATTTCCCTGTCTAACCAAAATATATCCGCGTGAATCCGGGCCAGAAAGCTGGATACAAAGTTATAAACAATACCGGCAGGAATATGACGAGTATGTCACTGACCTGCCATCTTATGGAAAAAACCAATTTAATCGACAAGATAACGGTTAGTAAAGATCAGTAATAAACAAATAAAATTATATAAGATTAAAGTATTATTGAAAAGTAAATTCTTAATCAACTTCTTTAAATATAGGTTACAAAATAAATAACAACTTGACTTTAAACACTATTATAATGGGATCGTCCCGCATTTAAACGGGAGAACGTGTTTTCAGTATTTACGTCTGTCTGTCTGTACTGTCATTTAAAAACTCGAAGTTTCTAACTGTTATAGTGACCGAGATTTTTACACAAACTGAAAATCTTGGAAACGGCTGATTCGATTTCAATCACCCATGTCTAAGAATCATCTCGCAAATACCAACAGAAAATTATATTGAAATCGGTGCATCTGTTTTGGATTACGATGCCACTGACATTATAGACAGACTTCATACTTATATAATACTCGTCTGTTTGTATAGGGCGAAATAGATGATAGAACTCATGCCGTTTGGTACGCATTATTATCTTATTTTGGCCCCCAAACTTAAAGTATAGTCCACTTTTTGCCCGGCTAATCCCAGGTTAAGTTAGCGCCAATCTACGTGCCTCCGAATGAGATAAAAAAATCGGTTGTTACTGACACATTTCTTAGCTCCCGATAGCCAAAAAAAAACATCAAAAAATGTCACAGAACTGGCTGTTTATTTTGAAAACTAGTAATGAATTCTGAACCAGCTATATAATATCTACAACAAATTGATTCATAATTCCTCTCTATATTTATTAACAAGTAAGTATTAATCATGAAGCATCCGCTATAATATTCAATTAAAAATTTTCCGCATATAATTGTAATTTTAAAGTATATAAAAGATAATGTTGAGATTATAACCAAAATATTTTTTCTCGTTGAACGATCGGAAAATCTAAGACAATGGCAGAAAAGTTTTTACTAAAATCTTTAACGCTTACTATTATTTGTATATCTTCAGTTTTGGTGAGTTTCGAAAAACGAAAAAAATTACATTGTTTTCAAAAGTGTGTCCAGTCCGTCTGTAAGGTGCTATCAAAATAACGAAGCATGTCAATTTTCGGGATATTTAAACTTTTTTTAAATTTTAGTTAAGCTTGTTTCTTGTCATAAAAAAAATAGATATCAGATAATATAAATAATTACGATACATAAAATTATTAGTTCACTTACATTTAATTTTAGTGTTTATCAGAGCAAATGGAAGAAATGGCAAAAATGCTACACGCTACTTGTGTTAGCGAAACTGGTGTAACTGAATGTGAGTAATTCAAAATCATTTTTTAATAAGTGTTTTAGGGTTTGTAGTATTGCTTATCTATATAAACAATGGAATGATCCGATTGTTTACATATCTGAATTTGAATTTTTTTTTCATTTTGAACACTGAACGACCTTGGAAACGTAAGCCTAAAACAGTTTAGTCCTTGCAGAAATAAGTTTCGTTCTATTGAAAATGACATATTGACTTGTTAAGATGACAAGAAAAGCACCCTCACGAACTTGTCGAATTGGTTGCATTCTTATCGACATAGCGACACTTTAAAAATATTGTTAAAATCATGTCATTGATATTAAAATTCTATTATAGATGTGTTTGGATAACAAATAAATCAAAAACACAAATTGATTTTTTCAATACAATCAATTTTGAGTCGTCGCTCAATCAAAATATTCCCTCTTCTAATAAGTTGTACGATTACAGTTCAGTATTATGACCTCTGCTATTGAGCGTCTATAATTTTCAACATCTTTCTATATATAAAAATTATTATTTCAGCTTTGATTGATGATGCTCGTAAAGGAACTTTTGCTGAAGACAACAATCTTAAGTGCTATATGAAATGCCTTATGGCTGAGCTTGGCAGCATAGATGACGATGGTGTAATTGATACTGAAGCACTTATTGCTGTTTTACCAGACGAATTGAAAGGAAAGCTGACTGGCCCATTTAAAAAGTGCGGTGGAACAAGTACGTTACGTTTGATATTAAACAAACATATAGAAAAAGACAAGCTGAATCAATTCCGACCGTGACCGATCGCACCATCGTATCGTTTCTAGTTTGCGAGATATAAACATTTTTACATATTTTTAAACGTCATGATTTCTAAACTAAACAAGATACTGAAATGACTAATAGGAATCGATTCAGCCTGATTTTTTCCATAAAGATAACCTTTTTTTTCAAATGAAAAAAATAAAAGATATTGCAATTTTTTTTGTACTAATAGGAAAAATCAAGCCGAATCAATTGCGACTACCTGTAATTCTGTATCTCTTTAATTTCGCTTGCCGATTCGCAAACTCTGCATCATTGCATACATTATTTTCAAATGTATCATAATGTGTGCTTAAATTTTAAATTTTCAAACGAAATTTTAATAAAAGCAGATAATCAAATATATTATTAATAATCAATATACGAGTATAATAATTATTACTTTGTTTCTTTTTTTCAGAGGGAACCGACGCATGTGATACTGCATTCCAAGCCAATAAATGTGTTCAGGCGGATGCTCCGAATGATTATTTTTTGATATAAAAATACAATGACGATTTATCCTTTTAATGATGACCTTAGCTACTGACATGAAATACGCTTTTGATTGTTATTATATTAATTATCAATATTGTAATTGAAATGCATATACAGTGAATAAAAATATGATTTAGTTTATTTTTTTGCACGGTAAATAGCGAAAAAGATACGAATTACCAGCTAACTTAAACATTTAAACCCAAAAAATGTAATCCCTTAGTACTTTACTTGAAGACGGAATATTTAGAGCTTAAATAAAATTTACTACAATAAAATATATTAAGCCATTAGAAAAATATGCCTCGTCAAATTGTACGGAAAGAAATAATATTCATTTCTGCGGACAGTGCAAACCTTTTCGGGATTCAAGACAATGAGAATAGTCAAATCGTTATACTGCGGCAAAACTCCGTAGCGATGTCGTTGTTAATAAAGCTTCTAGATTTAACAATGCACCGCAATCGTTCGCCATTTTAAGGCATAAAAATATTTAAAAGGTTTCGTAGCCAAGGAAAAAATAATTACAAGTTCAAAAATAAATATCAATGACAAATAATAATTTTCATATTCAAAAATACATAAATTACCCAAATAATACAAATTTAAAATTGTGTGAATGTTATACTGTCCTATTTTTAGTTATTACTACCATTACCATTAATAAATGTTTGAATTGCAACCTAAAGTTAATGCTACTGCGAACACACAAGACTTAAAAACAAGAAAATATTGTTTAAAAAACTGCTAATTTATTAATACCCATATTAGGCACTTTCTCACGTATTTATTTATTTAACACGCGCTATAAAAGAACAACAAAAACATAAAAATTCGTGATAATTACCTAATACATTTTTCATCGAATTAAATAATATAAATATGTCATTGAACAACAATCTAATCTAATTAATTACTTAATTTTTTTCAAAAAATATACACCCTATCTCAGCATGTAACAATATAATGAAATATGTTTTAATAATAATTTTGTCTAATCAATTAGTAAATGTCAAATATTAATCAAAATTATATTTTAATGTTGCAATATTTTAATATTTTTGTTTAATTGAATTGCTCTTTTTATTTATGAAAAACAATATAATAATATTCTGGACAAATATTAGTCATTTTGTTACGGAAAAATGCAGTGTTAAAACCTATAACAAATATTTGACTATATACGCGGTTATCTTTACCTACACGTTTAGAATCTTTATCAATAAATAAAAATACTTATCACTAGTCTACAATCGATATAATTACTTATTAAGTAGCTTCTTAATCACTGTTAATTTTCCATTTAGCTACTTCATTTACTGCTGCGTTCAACTAAAGGCGTGAAATGGTGGCCAAGTGATTTTTAAATATTCAGCTGATAAAAGAAAAGCATATGAAACATAGGACGTTTTTAATACTTTTCGCGAAAAGAATGTCAATATATTTATGACAAAAATAAAAAGATATATAATTTATTTGTCGAATATCAATTGTTTTTACTGAAATTGTTTCTTGCATCAATTCATTTTTAAGTGCATTAATTTTAACTGTGATACATATTTAAATTAATATATTTTCCGTGTTTATAATAAATCGAGTGGTATTATTTCGTGATATGGGTATAAGAACTAAGCGCACGCAAATTGCTTTAGTTTTAAAGTGCGTATTTGTAATTGGTATCCCCCTTGCGTATACTATTATTGCATCGTTGACTCGTCAATATGGTCTTCAAAATGAAGATATAAATTATCAGGGTAAGTAAATTTTATGATGAACTACGAAAGGATACTTCTTTCACTTAATATATTCCAAAATTAAATTAATATTCCAAACTTCAAAATATCAAATATTAAAAAAAGATGAGATTTCAATATGTAGTTGTGAATAACAATTAAAGTTTATATAATAAATTTCTTAAACACAATAGTGATTTACAGTTCTGTTGAAAGGCTATAATATAAGAATATCATCAAACATAAAAGTTCATTTCGTAATTAGGTAGTACATCGAGTTTGATCTATTTCGGCTTATATATGTCGTAAGATAATTGAAATAACTGATCTTCGCGAATATTCTAGAAAGATGGCAAAAAACCGGGTCATTGGAATTCGGATTTTTGCAAACATCTTAGGATTTTCGCCAAAATCCGATTTTTTTTAATTATCCTACGACATATAAAAAGCAAAGTTTCCGTTGGCATCTGTTCACTAAACGCGCGAGAACTACTGACCGAATTTGAATGCATATTTCTTGGGGAAGGCTTAGGGCTATAATAATTGTCCGCCCGGGTTCGCCCGGGTGTCTTACATATTATAAAGCAAAGTTCCTCGAGTGTGTGTTTTTTGTGTTCCGCTAAAAACACGTGAACAACTAATCTATAGTATATATTTTTGTACCCGGGTCAAGTCGGATCGAACCGCTAGTATTATATAGTTTTAAATAATAATATGTAATAAATTACACAATGTAAGCATAGGCTTGTAAAGTAAAAATTTTAAAAGTATATTGAAAAATAAATTTGTATGGCAAGTATATCGTTTTACTTGAAAAAAACAAACAAAATTATAGTATATTATATTGATTGTGTACATGCATTGATTTTACTCAAAAATAATCGAAATCGTATTATTTACGTGTCAAAACTCCTATCAGCTGATCTACTGCGTCATTCATATTCCTAAACAATAAATTGAATAGATCTTCTAAAAACTTGCGTGATATTTTTGAGAGAATCCACTCGGATCACTGTTTTTGGAAACTTTGATATATCCATTGTTTCTTTCGATTATTATCGATTAACATTATCTGTTTGTGGACAAAACAATTTAAAAACACTCCAAATATATAGAAAAATAATTATATTCAAGTTGAAACAGACCACTGTATAAATTATAAATGTATAATAACATTGTTGAAAAGATAATGTTGATTAACATATGCAGTCAAACTAAAACGTTTTCGTTATCATAAAGATGATTTGATGATCAAATAACTTAGTCAAGACTTCTTTCACTGTATAACCTTATGACATAAATAATCAGGTGTGAACTTTATGTATAATGACTTTTGAGACAGATAAGAAATCTGTTATAAATTTTTAAAAACATATTAATCATTGAATAGTTTAATATTCATGAATAATAAAAAACAATGAAATTATCTTCTAACAAAAAGGAGTCTCACAAAATATGCACGTCAATGTAATCTTCACTGATAATTAATATTTTTGTGCATTCAATTATTATTTTTTGATTCTATTTAAAAACTATAAATTATTTGCATGTTTTAATAACATATAAGGGAATTCACAACATTACGTCGATAGTTTTACAATCGTATGGATTCAAAAAAGTATTATCACGATGACGTTTTTAGAAACTAACTTTTTTTCTTGTAGCAAGCAACGCCAGGAGAACAAGAACGGTTGAAACAAATCAGATTTTTTTAAATTTGATCTTATAAAAAAATAATACACCGGGTACTCAAATGATACGGCCTATTTCTAGAAAGAAACGCTCTCTTGTATTTAACGTAATATCTTCGCCCGTCTTAAGAATGGCATTGCTTTGGACTAAAGAAGTTAAATTGTTTCAACCGTACCCAATCTACCTTACTCAGATTCATAATAATTTAGTTTTTAATTGCAGACTACAATTCAGAAATTTCAAATTTCCAACCACAGTGCTCATAGCGTTCTTTTTTCGTTAAAATTCATCAACAAGACTATAATATTTCTTAATATTTTCAATGTCATTTCCGATGGAATGCTTGGCGAGTTTTACTAATTTGTGGAGCTGCATGAAATATATACCTACAAAATCATAAATACCTATTACCTATTCCAGACTTTTTTTTAATATACGGGTTGTTGACTTTGAACAACAAGAGACATAGTTAAGAACGTAGTTAGTGTTCATTTTGAACAAAACTTTTTTGGAAATAACACAAATAAGTAACTTTTTATTCTTAAAACAATAAACGTAACAACGAGAGATATGTAATTTAAAAAAGTGATAAAATTGGAAGCCGATTCATTATAGTAAAAAAGAAAATATTTTTATAACAAGAAGAAATATGATGTTTTTGCATACCTTTCTATAAAATAACTGCTTTTCATGCCTGTAGTAAAATGACCATCCGACGCTAATATTGTGTATGCCATATGGCAAATACATTAACAACGAATGTTTATTATATCTGTTACAATCTAAGTTTTAAATAAAAACTACGATTAGTTTTTATGACCGTTTTATTTCGTACTTTGCAATAAACTAAAACTCAATTCTTTTTACCTAACTAATTGTGTAATACCTATTGCAATACACAACAATATCCACTCCATAAATAATTGAAATGGGATTTTAAAATTACTCATATTATCATTGAAAACCATTTTCTAGAGCATAATCCTAGCAGTCGAAATCTCCTAAGTTTGGAGGACATACTTGGACGTAATTGCACACCGCCAGCAATCCACGAGTTTCCTAGTGATGGTCTTACCAGGGCTCAGCGTCAACAAGGATGGGCTATTCTTCATTTCTTAATCGCGTGCTACTGCTTTATACTTCTTGCCATTGTCTGTGATGATTACTTTGTACCCGCTATAAAAATGATGTGTGACAGTAAGTAATTGAAATACTTTCTTCCTTATTTTATGCAGTTTATTTAAGTGTGAAAAATGGATACCTAAACAAACAAATGAAGAAAGTTGATCTAAAATTACAAGAGTAAAAAAATATTTCGTTTTTCAAAAAATATTCCTTTTTTGCAACCAGAATTGGAAATGGCTGAAGATGTGGCCGGAGCGACATTCATGGCAGCAGCGTCGTCGAGTCCAGAATTGTTTATCAATTGCGTTGGGACATTTATTACAGAAGGTGATATTGGTGTCGGAACAATTGTAGGATCGGCTGTGTTCAACGTACTCGCCGTGCCAGCTTGTTGTGGATTATTTGCGGCTAAAGTACATACATTTTTTCATTACAAATCTTATTTAACGTGACAGTTCACTATGAGCCCTTATTCACCCGCATAACTCTACATGAGTTTGATTTAAATACCTAAATTATTTGAAATAAGGTAAAAATGGCATAAAAACACATTTGCAGAAAAAAAAATTAAAAATGTTGAAATGAAGAAAAAAACTTTAAATTGTTAATTTAAGTTCCTGTAATTTGAAATCTTATGTCGTGCTGTAATGAAATATGTGTTGATAAATAACACATTTTTTATACAATTATTAGAACAGAAAAATGTGTTTTTTTAATTTGTGTATCGATCATAGATTTTGATTTATAAAACAAATGAATGAATAAATATTAAATAAATATTTCTGTTTTCCACAGGTAGTACAACTGGATTGGTGGCCAGTAAGTAGGGACAGTCTAATGTACGGCTTAGCAGTAATAATGTTAATTCTAGTATTAGACGATGGTCGAGTCGAATGGTACGAGGCTCTCATTTTAGTTACTGCTTATATTTTATACATATGCAGTGAGTAAATTGTGTTCATAAGAAATATTTAAAAAAACTACTGTTTATAAAGTTCTTAAGTGTATTTGCGTGATGTTTCAGCTATGTATTTTAATGAAGAAATTAGTGGCTTGGCAAATAGAACTCTGAATCGTTGTCAAGGCAAAAAATCGTATAAAGAAATCACTGAGATCAGTCCACTGTTGAAACAAAACTATAAAACAGATTCAGGCTCGATTTCGGATATTCCTACAACTTCTGGAAATAATAATGAGTCAGACAAATTAACTAACTTAGATTTAGGTAAGCTGTAGTATTATTGAAAGATATTCTGTGATGCACATATATTCATTAGAGACTAAATAATTCCACAATTGAAAATGATCGATTATTGCTTTTCATTGTATTTTTACCTCGTGCAAACGCTGTAAGTTAAACACCTTTCACTGGTTGATAATATAGTAGGAGTGGCAACCGTAAAAAGTGGCTCCGTTTTTATAGAGGATGAAACTTTCAGAAAAGATCAAGTGACTTAAATCACTTACGTCGGGAATACTCTAAGTACCTGATCCGATTTAAGACGGCAATCATATATATTCCCAAAAAAACTTCTACTGGCCAACAAATTCATAGAAATTAAAAACTCTAAGTCTATAGGACTAGTAACTACATCAAAATGAATACCGGGAATGTTGTTTTCCCGCTGTCCGATTACGTTCTCGCTGATTGAAGTCACAATATGTGCTATCTTTTCTGAAAGTTTCATTCTCAATAAAATTGGTAAAATGTTTTACGTCCGCCGCTTGGACTACTATCTACGGCACTGTCTTCAATATTTATATTTTCTGCTGTAAGTAATTCAAAAACAAAACAATTATTTACTAGTTATCATAAACTATAATAATAGTTCGTTTACAATAATTAAAATAATTATATTATAACTATAAGTGTAAAAATGTTACGAATATGTTACATTATGTAAAAAAATAAGTTTTTTTTTATTTTATTAGAAGAATCAACAGAAATTTGGAAATGGCCAGACAGCTCAATTTCAACATGTGGTAAAATATTTTGGGTGTTGACATGGCCTATATCATTCCTGCTTTTTATCACAACTCCAAACTGTCGGAAAAGTCCAAGACTTGTAATAATCACATTCTTCATGTGTATATTCTGGATTGGAACTACATCGTATCTTGTTGCTTGGTTAATCACTGTCATAGGTAACCAATCACATAATTTTAATAGTATATTACATCACAACGTCAGAAAGTTGAAATTCCTGCATTTCGCGTCATGATGTCCGAGACGAAGCCAAGGGCCCCAAGTCGCGCAATTCAGGAATTTCAACTTTTTGCCTTTGTGGTATATACTGTTTTTCTTTATATCCGGTAGAAAGTACGTACTTTCACCATTATATAAGAAAACTAATAACGTTCAAGTGAGCAATTTTGACATTATACGCAATAACAGCTGTTAGCTACTACTGGCTGACGGCAGTCTCACATATTAGTGTGCACGAGAAAACTCTTTCGGCCCGCTGTTATAGATAACATGCGAGTAATTCCAGCAGAGCATAAATATTAGACTTTCTGCCTTAAAGTCGAAGCCGAAAGTACGTACTTTTGACCGGGTATAAAGAAAAATTATTTTTTGCACTACCTCCTATAAAATAACTATTTTATATGCAGGCATGTAAAGTGATTCTTTACACCATTAAGACTGTAAAATAAAACAAAACTGGTTACACTGTACAAATTCTATAGTAAAACATAATATTTATGCGTCTGCTTTTTTTATAACCTACATACTATTAAAAGTGAGCTTTACTTAAAAGTTTACTGTCAAAATTTTTGAAAATAAAATAAAAACCGGCTATATTATAGGAGCTACGTGTAAAAAATACAATATATAATCTCGTGCGTAATGCTAATATGGCATTAGGTATACAATCTACTAATATAATTCCGTAATGAAAAAAATGATTTAATAGGTGACACATTAGATATCCCGGACTCAGTGATGGGCCTCACTTTCCTTGCAGCTGGAACCAGCGTACCTGAAGCCGTCTCAAGTGTAATCGTTACCAACCAAGGTAAGCCTGATTACTTTCAGTCAAGAACATAATAGCACAAGAGCCAGTGAAGATTTTGTGATAGCTTCTTGATAAAAAGTGGAACTTCGTAGAAATAGTGTTTCTTTTGTACCTTACTTGATGAAAAACCTGCCAGGCCGCCAGTGATTACCGTCTCTCAAATTTGTATCTTTACCTTTTAAAAGCTGTAATTTTACGACTTCGAAATGACACATAAATAATTTTGGAAAGTTTAAATTTCTTACCACTATAAGTGAGTTACTGTATTATTTTTTCAGGTCATGGAGCGATGGGTGTCAGTAATTCAATAGGTTCAAACACATTCGACATCTTGCTGTGTCTTGGTTTACCTTGGTTGATCAAGAGCTCTTTCTTCCCGATAAATCCTGACAGGCATTGGGTTCAAATTAATTCGACTGGACTTACTTATTCTGCCATATCACTGTTTTCAACGCTAGTAATGCTTTACACGAGCTTTATTTGCAATAAGTTTATGTAAGTATCTCTCATTGATGTAACCAAATTTCTACTAATTTTCTATCTAGACAAACTCAGTATACAGTCTCTCATAATATATTTAATCAACAATTTAGCTGAGAGATTGCATGTTGAATCCCTGACTTATTTTACATTTTAATTCACAGCTTATTATGTAGCATAATAATATTATATTGTGTAGCCTACGTTAGTCGAGAAGGAGTAAGGTTTTAAATACAGGCAGGCATTTTACAAAAGTTAATACTGGACTTTTTGTTGCAGATTGGACTGGAAAATTGGACTTACGTGCTTATTGATGTACGTGGCATTTTTATCATTTGCCTCAGTTGTTGAAATGAATGTATTTTTTCAAGTCAATTTACCGACATGTCCAAGAAAAGATTGATACTATGCGACGGATCTACTGTCTATTGTTTTCAAAATACTTTTGTTAAGCCAAAAATGTGTGTATCTTGTAAATATTAAATTTATATTATATCTTTGTAGGTGTGTGTTTACATAGTTATAATTTGCATATAAGTTTTTCTTCACTATTTTGTAAAGTTGTTTAACAAAAATCGAATTTTTTATTGTTTGATTGTCATTGATTAATATATAAAATAAAATATGTTATTTTTTGTGTTCATGGTGAAAATTTGCATCTCTTTTTGCAGAAATATCTCAAACTGAATCTTTAATTTAAAATCGAATTTTCTTGAAAATATGCACAAAAACTAAATTTTGATCTCATTTTGTTCTGATCTGAATAAAATTTTGCATTATAACTTTTTATCCCGGTCGATTCAATAGTTTCCATCTATTTCGTGTTTTTCCCATAGTTGAAATTGGTTTCTACTTAAAACTTAAAAATGTTGTGAAAAGTCGGTTCTTCCTGTATGCATCACTCTTATATTATGATTTTTTTTTAAACTCTCCTGTGTTTACGCGGGTAGAGCCTCGGGGAAAAGCTAGTAAAAAGTATGTTAAAAAAATGTCCGGCTTCATTTCTATGTATTTATATATCACATGAATAGATGCAATAAGCATATAAAACAAAATTCCAGCAAATCCTTCTCACTTAGCTAAAAAATCCGGAGAGCTGCATAATATTATATTCAGTGTCTTTGAAGCATAAACCTGTAACGGTACGTCATTTGTACCGTTCCTGAAAACTGAATTCGGTTTTGTTTGTGTTTTTAAAACAAGTGATTGTGTTTCCTGTTCAAAAAGTGATACTTACTTTTGTGTTTAAAGAGGTGTCCTAAAACAGTGTTTAGAGTGTTTTTGTATTGAACTGTTATCGTTTCGATTCTGAGCAAAACTATTTTAAACAGAAACTGTTCATTTAGTAATAATTGGATACTATAAAACAATCGGCCGTCCGCTGTGCGAGAGCTATTACAAAAAAGCAACACAGACGTTCGTTTGTGTTCGACCGTACTTCGAGTACACGATCTGTGCGTCCACTGTACGTCCGCTGCAGTGGGGGAACAGCTAGGCATTTAAGGAAGACTCGCTTTTTCCTGTCTTTTTGTTATATAAGTGCGCAGCAGCTATGTTATATGCGCCAATTCCGTTGAACTATGTAGGTTAAAAATTAGAAGAAACATTTTCATTTCATTTTTTATTGATTTTATAAAACATGAAATTATATTTAAGCTATATTTTTAATATAAAAATATATTAGTAACAACTAACAATTTAAAATTAAAACAGTCATGCAATATTAAATTAGAAAAAAATGTAAATACCTCTCAGACTTCAGGGAAGATAACAATTAAACTTTTCAGTTATTATATTTTCCTAAACAAAGTGAGTATTTTTCTACTTTTTATATCTTAAACTTTAAAGACATATCGTCAAAGCCTATAGCTCTAGTTTTACGAAACCGCCATTATAAACAAATTTGGAATAATTCCTAAACAACTTCCAGATTATATTAGGAAATAATAATTTTAGCCGGAGGTACTTTTTCACGAATTTAAACATTATGGAAAATCTCTAGATTTTCTTTTTTATTCAGAATGTTTATAGAAAATGCCAGAATTCAAGAAGCACATCCGCCACTCGTCTTTTCTCGTTTGAAAGATAGAGACCCATTCAAAGTGTGTTTTTTTTGTATTTGACGAAACTTAAAAAATGCTTGAAATTTTAATAGACTTTTCATTTGTTGTTTTCTGTTAGTGTGTGCATTTTGACTTATTTTCCTTTTACCCTTTTAGCACATTATCTCCCGGATCTTTTATTTTAGAATAGGCTTAGACAAAATATGGCACTATGAATTCAATAGGAACACCCAAAACTATATCATCTCGCTTAAAAGATAAATTATACTATAAAGCTGAATGAAATTCACTTTTTCCGGACTTGTACTCTTTTTTCGTGAATTTAAGTATAAATTGAAAAATATTCAGAAAACATATAACGTTCTACATTGGACTATATTTTTCAGATTACAGAAAGTCTATAAACTTTGCAGATCCCAGTACAGCATAGCTTCGTTCATTGTGATCGAGTTTAAAGAATAATGCAGGAGATAAGAAAAAATAGAATCGATTAATGTCTTGCCTTGTACAATGTTGATAAAATCTCATTACTCACATCAGATGAAAAAAAAAGCTGTGTTAATAGTTTGATTAGGATTATATTGTTACTAGATTAGCGGTATCGGTTATAGCGAAATTACAGTAATTGTTACAAATAACGGTAGGAGATTAGATCTCTTTATTTATTTCATGAATAGCTTAAAAGTTGTGAAAGAACACATCATATCTGACAGACAACTTTTTCATAAGCGTAGAAACGTCCAAAATACTGAAAAAAGAGAGAGTGGTGGAGTTCAATAAACTTATAAAAGTTTTAGAAACCAAACTATTAACAGGAAATGTGATTCAGCTCCTTTTTCTATAAATTAACAAACACCTTTAAAATTCAAGAAGGAACGAAGCAGTCTTAAGATCTTTATGGCCGAATTTACATTTTATTTCAAATGTACAATTTGAAAAAATAAGTCATGCTTGCGTAAATTCGAATCAGAAAAACAAAATCTCCTAAATCCTGATTTAGAGTATGTGCGCCTGTTGAAACGATAGCAGCTCGTGTTTCATATGGTATAAGGATATAATAGAACCATTGATCAGTTACCATTAAAAACAAATATTGACGCTTGACATTAATTTCTTTGGTATAAAAAAATTGAAGAATGTTTTCTACTACGCCGTTACTTATATGGTTTATTTATACCGGTTGTTAATGGCGTTTTTTCATTCGTGAATCGTGAATAAAGAGTTAAGAATTTCTTTATCCAATCTTTGCAGCTAATCAGCAATAGTCTTTGAAAATTACCTCGGCCGTTATGGCCGCAGAGAGAAACAAGATGTACACAACCATTAGAACGACGCCAACAACTTTACCCATTCTATATTTGGCACATGCTATTGTCGTATAAAGCAATATTACAGCCGGAAGCAGGCATAAGACTGTATATTGCATTCCATCTGAGACAATTTCAACATAAGGATGGCCACCTTCTTTTGAACCATTCAAAAGAGCTTTAATGAACCACGGTAACGCCAAAGCTAACAAAATATCCATGGTATTAGCTCCTAACGAATTTGATACTCCCATGCTACCTTCCCCTAAAAGTAAAATTTAAATAGTCGTAAAAATACTGACATGCTCACATCTATAAATTATAAAATCAGTCGAGAAAAAATGTACAATATCTTTTAGTTTTCTAGATAAAAACAGTAAAACTGAAATTCCATAAAAATATTATTCGAAATATATAAAAAGTCTTGAAAAATAAGAGAAACTCATTAATTTTTACCTTTTCTAGACATGATTATAATAGATATTGCTTCAGGAAGGCATCCACCAGCTGCCAAAAAAGTCAGTCCCATTATCGAGTCAGGAATTTCAAAAGTATCTCCTAAAGATAAAATCAAAATAAAGTTTGTCTTATATTTGGAGTATGCACATACGGAAGCCATTAAATACTAATTAATAATCACCTATTACACTGATCATCCAAGAAACCATATAGGAGTTGACTCCAATCCATATGACGCACATTATGAAAGTAAGTGGATACATTTTTGGATATCTTTTACAGTCAGGTAAAGTTAAATATAATATAAATTTTAATGGCCAAGTATAGAAGAACCAGAACTTTAACAGCTTACTACTTTTTGGAATTTTCCATAACGATGGAGTGCCTGAAAAATGTATATTATTGAAAGATCAATAACCGAGCTTGCTAAAATTTAATCAATCAAGCATTATTATCATTGTAAAAATTTGTTCAAAATACAATGGCACTTTAAAAAAATTCTAAACAAGGTATTTGAAAATTGTTAAGTTTTTTCGTTAATCAACATAATATTTAGATAATATAATCAGGGCACGTCTCAAGAAACATATTATCATACATATTACCTATCAAAAGTATTTTACCATTCTTTATTATTTATTATGTTTATTATATTTAATTTGCTCTAACTTTTCGTAATTCTATTTAGCCTATATGTTTTTTCACCAGAAATTTCAATTATGATAAAAATAGTCGAAACAATATTTGGATAATAAATGAAAATATATACATATATATGTCGTAGGATAATTGAACTAATTGGAATTTTGATTGCAAAAAAAACCGGATACCAATTACACGGTTTTTTGCAAACATTCTAAGATTTTCGCGAAATTGCGATTTTTTTAAATTATCCTACGATTTATATATATAAGCAATTTTTTAAACATTTTGATAATGAAATAAGTTAATGTAAGATGTTTCAATGAGATAACGTACTATTGTTTTAGATATACGTAAGTGCAATGAAACACGTAATTGATAGAGGAAAAATTGCAAGATAGATAACCAGTTTTCAAGTTCAAGTACAAACCATCTGAAACTAAACTTTTCGTCGATGTGTCGGTAGAATTTTGACTCACACCTTCTTCGAGCGAATCGGATATTTCTTCGTGTTTATAATTAAATAAACCCAAATCCATAGGCTCAAATGAAAACAATTTTGCAGTGTTTTTTGTAAACAATGTTTTCTTTTTTTGCTCTTCACTTTTCACACTATCTGCAAATGATATAAAAAATGTCATTTTTTAAACTACCTATCAAATATACGTCATTTATTGGAAAATAGTTATTGATTTGCGAAAACTAATAACAAATAAAGAGGAAAAGTTTGTATATATGCGCCGAGTAGTGTCGGGAGTCGGGAATTATTGAGCCGATTGAATATATTCTTATACTGCTGAAAAGCCTACTTCTTCACGAAAGTAAGTATGCCAAGCCAAGCGATAGTCTACTAGAGCGTTAGTGAATTGTTAGTAAAAATAATTCAGACGTATTAACAAAATTAAAGCTATAGTATAAAAATACAAAAAATGAATTATTCTTAGGAAAATAGTCTCGATTATGAGAGCATTACTCCGTGTCCGGGC
Source organism: Venustoraphidia nigricollis (assembly GCA_034508555.1). Lineage (NCBI taxonomy): Eukaryota > Metazoa > Arthropoda > Insecta > Raphidioptera > Raphidiidae > Venustoraphidia > Venustoraphidia nigricollis. Next base: position 2,032,571 of record JAVRKA010000047.1, read on the forward strand.
GGCCAACTCAATTTAGTTCTTTAAAAAAAAAAAAAACTAAACAAGGAATCACATATTTGCATATCCCGCACAGATCCGCTTAATAATTTGAACTTAATATTTACCTGTGTCGTTAGCATCAATGCGTCTACATTTATTGACGCATCTACTGAACAGGGTAGATATTCTGTCATTATTGAACATTATTGCGAAATAGACGACATAAAGACATAAAAGAAACAACGCTTCGTACCATCGAATTACGTTATCATGAACTGTGGCTACCAAAATTATTATTACAGATGAATACACTATGCAGTCTCTAGAAAGTGGCCACCAGTCAAGTTGAATTGGCTGGAAAAATTTAACAATAATTACTATTAAATATATCTACAATGTCGAAAATCTGGGTTAACTTCTAGTGGCGGCGCGGTTACTCGTGTGAGTTTTGACGTCCAAGACGCCCAAAAGCAAATTAATAAATGCACTTCAAATTATTTAAGTGAAACAAATTATATATTTTGATTGAAAAATACATTTTTTGTGAAGATATTTTGTGACGATATTTCTAAAGTCTATGCCATAATCAAAGGTTAAAGTTAAAACATTTTTTGAACAATGCGCATTGTAATATAAACAATAAAAAAAACAATGATAGTATCTAAAACAATCAGTGTTTCTGAATTATTTAAATATTACTGCAATGTTGGATAAATATAATATGTAATTTCTAAATTTATATTAGGAATGTTTTGCCATAAAATTTAAATTCCAAAGTTCAATCGAGGGTATTTGCAAAACATAACGGATTTCCATCCTCGCAAACTCAAATCTTGGCAAGTCAGATTTTATTTTTAAGATATTATTATTATCGATATTACTAATCAGTTATTGCAATTGAATAAAATTTGCATATTAGTACATAAACATGTCAAAGTAATGTTATGAGAGCATGCTTCAGTAACATTACGCAAAATATATTAACAATAATTGCGTCTTTATTGCAACGGAGTGAAAAGATCACTCGAACTATAAATCTCTAAAGTGCATAATGTGGTTTGTGGGAGTAATTTCTAAATAACATTATTGTATAAACAGTGTTACAGACGCTAGACTTAAAATTTTTGCTTATCGAAGAACCGCTATACCGACATTAATGTAATCATTTTCCTTTCTTAGTATTGTTTTGTATAAATATTAATTGTATTATTATTACAATTTAGTTTCCATATAGGTACATATTATGAATTTTGTTTAGTAAAACAGAGTGTGTGCTTAAAACCACACTATAAAAGTGAAACTCTCTCATTTACTCGCCACACTTTTAGGCCCTCTTTCATTCACATGTACTAAAAACAATGCTAACTTTTATGTAAGCACCATTTAGAAGCTATTACTTTATTTGGTTGTCCTGGCATTAGAATTTGAACCTTTAGTTTTATGCGAAATCACATTTTCTGATATAATCATCGAAAACAGCTGACCTAATAATCTCAAAAACTATATTTATGTGAAGCAGATTATGAATTTTAGATGCGTATCTAAAATTTATTGAATACAGTATTATTGCAACATTAAAAGGCGATTATTTATCATGATATACATTTTTTTATTGAATATTACCTACGCAATGTGTTTTGTAACTATTAGATATCAAATAGCACTCGAATATTTCTCGAAACTAGCAATTTGAAAATAAAAAATAACGTCATAAGTACATATTAAATTATTTCTTTTTAAATTATAACTTAATTATTTATATATTTTTTGCACTGTTTCAATGTGTTGTATGCTGATATTTAATTTTATTAAAACACAAAATAGCGTATTGGACTATTTAATTTATGTATGCGTTATTAAAAATGTATTCAAAGTTTTTTCATTTGGAAAACAAATTGAAACATTAACATTAATCAAATCAGAAATGTTTGTTACAGAATAAATTTTAAAATAATTAAAACGTTTTTAACGCAACCTAATTTGTGTCCCCCCTCTACTAAATTTAAAATGCCTGTTAAAACCTAGGAAACAGTAACGTCGAGACCGCCAACAGCTAAGGCTAGTTGGGCCTAGCATATATTAATATTTTCAATTTACTGGTTTTTAACAATAAACTGCTCTCGCGTTAGAACCTGGGAACTGAAGGCTTAAAATAGATGAACTATGACAACGGCATAGCTACACGCTTGACTGTTTGAACTTTATACTTGGATAGTACTAGTAAAATATGCTACCTACAAAAACCCCCTGCTTTCTTCATCTTAAATCCTTTCCAGTGGTCTAAAAACGCTTACAACTATTTTTGAAGCTAAAAAGATCAAAAATCAAACTGCAGATCCTATAGTTTTGGTTACGTGTGAAAGATTATCTAATTTATACTTTTTTTTAGTTCTACGTTTTTCCGGGAATATTGTTTGTAGTGTAATTTTTAGTTTTTCATTTAGTGTTCACCCAAACGCTTTAACTCCAAAAATAGTGTCCGGAGAGCTGTAACCGTTTTCCCGCGAGGAGAAAGGATTTGAGATGAAGGAGGTTGCTTGGCTTTCTCGATTTCTCAAAAAAATGTTAACACCGTATAGTTAAAAGCTCCTATTCGTTATAGATTTTCCTGTGAACATACTTACAGCGACAGCAGCTAAGCCACCCAGTGAAGCTACCCCAAGCGTATTAAACAAGGCCGATCCAACAATAGTACCTATGCCCATATCAGATTCTGTTACAAACGTGGATATGAAGTTTACAAACAGTTCTGGAGCAGAAGTAGCTATTGCCATAAAAGTAGCAGCACCAACATCCTAAAATTAAAATTTCGTTTAATTTCTTCCATTCAGTTTCATCTCTTATTATCCGCACAGTACACCCTAAATATGGGACTTTTTGGTATTATTTAATCTCTCTTTAATTGTTTACTTGACGCACGCAAATTTTACTTTGCGCACGCAAATTCAGATAAACAAAAAAATAACGTTGTTGACATTAAACCAAAAAAAAAAACACAATCGAAATATTAAATTGAGGTTGACGTGACAGTTAGTTTATAAAACAATGTTAAAATATACTGATAATAAAAATTTACAAAAGTTTGAAAATTAATTCTGAATAAAAAAAAGTATGTGCAATTCCTACAGCGTTGTCCATTGCCCACGAAAGCGAAAAAAGGACTTACCTTCGAAAGATGTAAAGCTTCGACAATACAACCAACAGAAGGTAGAAAATATTCGTTACATATCACTGCCAAAAGCGTAAAACAATAAATACAACATATTATATGCAATATAATAGCGCCATGACGTTTCTGTTTTTCTGTGAATATATCCTTCGGAAAATCACCTGACGAGTTTCCACTATCACATTCGTTAATGATTTCGTAAGTCTCACGGAAAAGTCGATAAAGAAATCCTTTAAAACCAAATTCTGGGTCAAGTATATCAGTTTTTAGTCGTGAAGAAGTACTCAACTCAATATTTTTTTCAGTAGTTTCATTATTTAAATTCGAATGTTGTGTCAAATTTATTGACATAAATTGTATTTCAATCGATTTGGAAAGCTTGCCTAAATCTTGATTATACGAAGTAGTATTTTCTGAGTTGATTTTCTTAGGTTTGAATGTGATTTGATTGATTGCTGAAGCAACTTTATTTCTTATGGAATGACTTTTATATGTTTTATTTTTGGTTGCGATAATTTGTTGTGGGAATTCATTAAACTTTTTGATTTCTTGCTTTAAAAATGTTGTTACATTATCAGATTTACTATTGTTTAAAGCTTTATAAAAATAATTTATAAACTTGTGTAAAGTTTCGTTGTCGTTTGTAACTTTTACTGTTTTTGGCTCGTTAGGTACTTTATTTTCCTCAGAGAAATCTGTTAACTTATTATTATCAGTCAATTGCTCGTGGAACGAATAATTCTTTTCATACGAACTATTTTTTAGTTCAAAAAACGATAAAGAATCTAAAGTGGTTATATCAAGAAAACTGAATAGTTTTTCGATGACATTAATTTTCGTTGATTGATTAGTTTGGTCATCTATCGTGTACGAATTTTCTGCTGAAAATAAAATTTTATGTAAATATTTTAACTATTATACATTTTTTATATTAATGTCTAATTGTAGAAATTTTCTTTTAAGATGTATTTTTAAAATATTGTTGTTACGTGTTTAGTACCAAAATAGCCAACATCTCTTTAAAACTACAGTAGAATCTCGATTATCCTATTCGCTGTTATCAGTCATTATAGCCATATTCACCCGAATAGTTTCCGAGTTTATCGCGTTCAGACAGACAGACAGACCGACGTTGTCTTGAATTTATTACGAATATTGATTTGTCCAATACATGTTTGATTCTCTAGTTACAGAAAAATTACCACAGAAAAACTATAAAGAAATTAATATATGTTTTCTAAATTATGACAATTTAATTTTTCTAAAATGTGTGTTATAATAATTACAATATATAAGAAGCTGGAATTCCTTTTAAACCTGGTTTTTTTCATCCCACATCCATTTTTTTTTTAATTATTCTAAAACCGACCAGGTTTATGACGAATAATTAGGACCCTACTTTAACAAATAAAAAAAATACACTCACCTCCGTTCAAATTTTGTATCCATAGTGAACTCACTGCCATAAATAAAATTAATGTAACCATTCTATTATTATTTGAGATGAAAAATGTAAAATTTATTTTAACTAATTAAAAATGATTTTAAAAATGTGTGTAACTTTTCCACTTTAAATTTAAAAAAAAAAACAATAAAATAAGTAAACTTTTATCAATGCATTTTGAGAAATGTTTACTAGATTATTGTCTGACAATGTCTACCAATAATTAAAACATGAGAACAAATAAATTTATACACAAACACTAATGTTTATCGTTTATATTTCAAGTATTTGTATTATATAGTTTAGTCGTAAGTTTTTTTTCATTATGCTTTTAATATAATCATGACGTAGAATATTTTGTTCATAATCCTAAAAAAACGATATTTTTTAATTAGTAAATCAATTTACATAAATTGTCAATTTACATAAATTATTGTCACATTACACAAATAATTATCTCGACCAGAACTAAATTAGTGACTACTATTTATAGGGAACGCTCTCAAAATTTATGTGAGATAAGAAACTGAAAAACATATTATGTTCAAACATATTATTCTTGTAATATAGGTATATATTCTCAATATAAATTATAACTTTGAACAAGAAAATTGGAAATACATGTTAGAAAAAATGCTCTTGCGTTTCAGATCAAGAAATAATAACCAAGTTGTATATTTTCTACGATGCGACGTTTCCAAACGAACGTTTTTAAATAGATATCTAGATTTTTATGTTATAATTTTGTGAACACTCGATATATTTCTTCCTGAAAATTGTGACATACTTCAAAGAAACTACAATGATTTTTTATTTTATAGAAATAGATTACCGTTGTTTTCAAAGAACTTAAAATTTACCATTAATGCATTTATTCAAATAAAAAGAAATATAAAAAACAACAATTTCATGTCGAACGCAATATTCCCATTCTCAATAAAAACAAAGCAGTTTAGTTTTTTGCTGAAGGTGTATTTATTTGCTCTCGAAATATATACCCAATTTCAGCCACATTAAAACATTAAAATATTATTTAAAATCAAAAAAAATTGATTAACAAAAAATGGATTGCAAAAATATACAAAATTTATATCAAAGAATTTAAAGAATTAAATATTCATGAAATCATGATATCGGCAGAAAAAAATATAGAGATGATATTATGTTCATTGTGTCGATAATAATATTGATATAATTACAGTCTTTAGTGACTTTTTGAACATAAAATGCAGTTATCTATAAACAACGAAGAAAATATTTCGCATTTACTTATATTATCTAATGCAATGTTTAATAAAATTGTTGTATTTTTTTCATTAAGGTTCCCTAATCTTTTCTAAGAACCGTGGGTTAAATCATATGGGATTGAGAAACATTTAAATACGAATTGGTGTTATCTTATCAGTATTAATTATTGTTCTGGCATCGACCAAACAATAAACAAGAAGAAAATTGTGGAATCCCTAGAAAAAATCAAAACTTATTATATCAGTGCTGGCCTATTTGTGACCACATCAAAGAAATGAGAACGGTAAATAAAATATATCGATATATAAAAATATCGATTTTTTTTATAAAATAACCGATAGTGTGGTACAGCTTCAGTTACATGTTAACGGCTGGTCAGTTATATAACATGCCAAAGTTATAAAGACAATATTTTCTGTTTGTGTCAACGCAATATTTTAGGTACTTAATAATTATAGAATAAAAAAACAAAAAATAAATAAACAAATATTGAACAAAATGTGAGGATTTTAAATTAATTCCAACAATAAACATCTTTTAAGAAACGTGGAAATTTTATTTTTAGGTAATATAATAAAGCGTATATAAAATCTGTCAATATGGTAAATGAAAACCAGATATTCCATATTATCATATTTTTACTAATGAAACTTAAGACTATACAGAGTGGTTCAAAATAATGACAAATGTGGGAAAGCTAGCATACTAATAAAACACAAACAAAAAATTATTCTAAGAAAATCGACATAGAGCACTTTATTTTGCTGCTAGAGGTAAATTTATCAAAACATTTATAACTGAGCTTTACTTTAATAGGTTCGACAAATGACAAATATATCATGTAATGTGTTTGATTTCAACCAACATATCGGCGTTAGATGTTATAGTAGAGAGCAAGTGACGGTTTAACTCATAGTATTTTCTCAAACCTACGATGCGTGGGTGGACGGCGTCAAAGATGTCAAACTGAAGGTGTCACGTGAGACCTTCAGAAAATTTCGAACATGAGGAAATATATTCAGTACTAAAAATATTTCCTCATGTTTGAAATTTTCTCAGCGATAAGTTCATATACACAAAAATTCCTATACAGCCTATAAGAATTAGGTACTATTTTTGTTTTTAAATATCACGAAACATTTAGATTATTATTATGTTCGCACTTACGTTCTTTTAATATTATATTTATTTACCCTGAAGATGAATTTCACAAAAACTATTCTGAAAATTTGGTCAAGTCAATAATAAGGATAATAAATATTTATTGACGTTATACAACGAGAACGTTTTCATTGTGTTTTCGCAGACTGAAGTAACATTATTATGAAAATTATTGTGCACATATATTTCAATTTTATTGATTTTAATCGAATTGTTATTAACTCATGTAATATGTATTTTCCAGGCTTACAACTGGTCACTTTGATGTGTCTCAATAAACTGCTAAAATTGATAAGTCTGTTACAGTTAATACAAAAATGTGCTGATAATTATAACAATACAACTAAGTACAGCTGTTATCAACTAAGTGTGAAATAGTTATACAAGGTTATTTATTCATTTCTTTTCTCAAATAATTTCGGCTATGTTGTAAGCACAGAGCGAATTTATTTTATTATTTCAAACGGACAGCAAGTATTAAACTGTGCATTTTAAATCTGAACATTTCACAGTCGAATTTAATTAGTCTTTCCTGATTCTTCTCGACCAGGATCCAGCCAAAAGCGGATCTGGGTTACGGTCCTTGGGTCTAAAAGTGGCGGATTCATGGTGGTGGCAAATTTTATTTTTTTGTAAGAAATTCATATAATGTCATCAGACAAACGAATATTGCAGCAAAGTCAACTTGACAGGAAAAAATATTTAAATTAAAAATAATATATGTGCGTATTTGAAGATTTGAGGATCGCTTGATATTTAAAGCTGATGTCGAAAAAAAATTGGGACGTTTTTGTAATATTTCCAGAACTATATATATATTATTCTTTTGTTTATTGAAATTGGGTTGAGGATTTTTTTTAGGAAACATTATGTATATCTTGTAATATTCGGTGTGTCAGCCACAGCACGGATCAGAGCCTATTATGAAGTTACCCATGTTATTTAACGGAGTAGCGCACATTCGATAATACCTGCAACCAGCAACGACCGTCAGTCTACCCGTGCTGGATCGATCCAGTGTGCTAGTGATATCTAATTTTCATTAATTAATTTGTATTGATAAAACAACTTGAAAAACGCAAAATGTCTGCCGCTTGCGAAACCTGCACTAAAAGTTGCTGGTCCCCGCTATTTTGTGCTGGTCTAGAATGCGATATCGTGCAGCTTGCAAGTTTGTGCTATGTTGGTCGTGCTGGTCCGTGTTTGACAAGTGTACCCAGTCTTTAATACCTATGTATTATGTGTATTCTTTTCTATAGTTCTTTTATTATAATATAGAATATCTTTTTTTCTTTTGTGTCAAGCGATAAGCAGTAAAAAGATATGTTTTTTTCGAATAATATAAAAATTAAGTGTGGAATTTAAATTGAAACTTTAAAAAGAAATATCAATTTGAGGTCATCTCTTGGGGAACTTATAAAACTTGATCTTTGAAATACCGACGCTATCCTCCATTCCTTTTTTCTATCCTCCTATTACATTATATTTTATAAAAGGTTGGCGACGAGCCTCCTGATTAACAAAAAGAAATAGTAAACGTCAAAGCAACGTTTATAAATTTTGTTATAAGTGTATTTAGTTTAAATATTGATTGAAAATGGGTTCAACTAATAAGAAAAGTAAAAATAAAGAAAAAGAAGGTAAAAAACGACATCACAGAAGTAGAAGTAGTTCTGTTGAGCTTGTTAAAGCGAAAGATAAACACCGCCATCACAAGAGACACCATAAAGACAAACGTCATAAAGCAAGACATCATGGATATGAAAGTGAAGGTAAGATACAGTTTTATCAATTTTGTTTTAAAGTAATCTGGCATTTTAAGGTTGATTGTTCTCATTTTTTTTATGTTTCGATTATTTTGACAAAAGTGCATTTATCAGTGAAGTGTTTCGTACTGACCTATTTAATCATTCACCGGATTGCAAAGAAATGTTACCCTTAAAATGTTTGATTACTTTGATATAAGTTTGAATTGTATCATTGGTTTCTTTGATTGATTGATTTCAGAGCCTTGATTTTTGAGGCACTATTGAAGAAACTTCAACTATCCAATTGGTAAGTAAGCCAGTAACAACAAATTTGCGCGAAAATTGGATGGATATTTTTTTGGTAATTATGATGTGAAAACTACACAATATTTGAAAAAGAATCGAATATTGTTTGCTCTCATCTTAAAGTAATAGTGAACCTTTTCAAATAAAAAAAAGTGCTTGTCAGGTTAGGTGCCACAGCAAACTCCGGTGACAACCAGGCCACGGTGGACACCGGTGTTCGTTCGTATTAAAGAAAACGTGTAGATTTGAATTACTAATATATGTAGCTTGACTATATAATGCAACCGGTATAATCTCAAGTTTCCCTGATTTTGTTTTTTTGTTCTCGCATTAGGCAAACCCTCGAAATTTGACTTGACGTCCAATTTGTTATATATTAAACAAAAAAACTACTTAGTTTTTTAGCGTTCAGTTATTTAATTTGATATTTAATTGTTCATTATAGTAGGTATACCCACATAACAGTCGTTTTTTTTCAGTCAGTTATAAAATTTCGATTGCCATATTATAATTTGACCGGTAAAAAAATACTCAATGATTGTCAACAATCATGACAACGAATATTTCTAATTACCTTGAGCTGGGTTTATTTTATTATTTTTGTAACAGCCACCAACTATAAGAGTAATTTGAGTATAGTGTCAATTCACAATTTTCAATTTATTTTTACTGACTAAAATCCAGTTTATACTTCAACCGATTCTCGTATTAAAATCAGAAAATTGTGAATCTAATAATAGATTGTAGGTTTATTTGTAGGACTCCGTAGTCACTAGGAATCCATGTAATTTGGTCATGTCGGTCCGTCTGTATATCACAGCTTTGTATTTCTTTGATTTTTTATTATTAGTTCAGGTTAAATGCATTATATAGAGCTGTCGGTAATTTATTACACTGATAAACATATGATCGGTTCATTAAGTTTTGAACATAATTTAATCTTTTAGCACAGCACTATAGTGTTCCTCTGTTAGTTGAATTCGTTGTCAAAAGTATTTTGCAACTTTTTTCAGTTGAAATTGTCTTTTATTAACATTTCGTCATAGCGTTATGATTTTTTCATGAATTTGGAATTCATATTAATTTTTTTATGGATCAAAATACACTAAATTCTTATTACATTGCACTTTTTTTCGTTAAACAACTCTCAACGAGTCTACCGTGAAAAATTACATAATCCCTGTATATAATTTGATACATGGAATTTAGACCATATTATGTATGCTTCGTTTTGTTTCCATCTTTATTATTTTCTTGTTGGGACAGTTATATATAATCTGATCTGAAAAAAGCAAACTCTGACTAGGTTTTAGAAGACATGTTTGCGTTCGTAGGATTTATATATTAAAAAGTCTTTAGCTAATGAAATAAGATTAAAAACACGATAGACAGAATGTAATTTTTGTTCCCAGGTTCAGATGTTGCCCCACCATCTCCCCCAAATATTGTTCATTCATACGAATCACCTCCTCCACCACCAACAATAACGATCCGTGACGATAGCAGCGATGAAGAATTGTTATCTGCTCAACAACCGGTTCAGAAACATTCAGAACGCCGTCACCGACATCATCGTAAAGCTTCATCTCCGTCACCAGAACATGTTGTCGGCCATCACAAGATTTCACCCGAAAGAAGTGGAAACCATCGTATTAGAATTTCACCATCTCCAGACAAGGGAGGGAGTCACAGAAATAAATATTCACCCTCACCTGAAAGAGGTGGCAATCAGCATAGACATTCGCCATTAAATCATCGAGATTATGTCTCATCACCAGACGGGAGAGGCAAAGGCAGCAGCCATCGCAATAAAATATCACCATCTCCAGAAAAAGGCGGTGGTGCAGCTGAATCACTGTCAATACAGGAAACTAACAAATTACGTGCGAAACTTGGACTTAAACCATTACAAGACACTAAATCTACTCCGTCGGGTCCTTCTGATGATGGCAAGAAAAAAGATGACTTGGGTGAATTCTATCATAAACCGGCTGACAATATTTCTAGTAAAACGGCACAAGAGAAATTAAAACGTCGATTGGCTGAGAAGCGGGAAAGAAGAGAAATAGAGCACAAGTTAGCTCGTGTTAAAACTCTAGGTGCATCAGACAGTGACGATGATACATCAGCATGGGTTGAAAGAAATCGGAGAATACAACAAGAAAAAGAACAAGCTGCCAAAAGGGTAAGAAACCTTTAATACATTTTATAGTTGAAACCTGTTCTGCGGTTTTGTTTATAATAGTTGCTTCTTGTATAATATTATGTCTCCATAAAAAGCATTGGGTTATGGAAATTCGCTCAGTGAAAATAAAAAAGCTTATTGTAAGTAATTCGCGTGGATGATTAACTTTAGTTGGATGACGTTTTCACTTTTTGGACAATGCTGCCCGCTAGCTTAAAGCATAATTACTCTTTCTTTTGATGATTTTGTTCCCCTTTTAGCAGTTGCATATGAACAAATTCACGTAATACAAATGCTTCTGGTAAATATAAAAGCTTAGGTATTCTTTTTAAAATGGAATTAGAACATTTGCAGTTCCACAATAAAACTACATTGTCTAATATTGTGCTTCTGAAATAACAGGCCCGCATGCTCGAGGAACTAGATGCTGAGTTAGGTGTGGGCACTTTGGTCGAGCAGGCAACAAAAGAACAGCGCAATAAAGCATACACAGAGCGACATCTTAAAGGTCTGACTGTAGAACACGATATGGATGAATTTCAAGAAGGCACCACTACAATACTGACGCTCAAAGACCATGGAGTTTTGGATGAAGATGATGATACTTTGATTAATGTCAACTTGCTCGATGATGAACGATACAAAAAGGTTAAACTCAAATTTCGAACGTCATATTGAGGTTACATTTTTTTTTATTGCGAGTTTTAATGTGTTTTATATTTTACAGAGTTTAGAAAGAAAGAAACAAAAGCCTGACTACAATCCGTTTGATGATGTCGATCAATTTGATGAATTCGGGCAACTCCGTGAGAAGGCATTGTTATCGAAATATGATGAGGAAATCGATGGTGAAAAAAAGAAGAGTTTTGCCATTGGTAGTGATATAGTTGCTGAAAGACGACGTCAGATAGCTTTGATGGCTGTTAAAGATAAATTAGCTAACAAAAGAGTTGAATCGCTTGATTTGCCTCAGTTGAAATTAGCTTCTGAGTATTATACTGAAGAAGAAATGACCAAATTTAAGAAGCCAAAGCGAAAAGTATTCAAATTTTTTTTTTAATTTATAAAAATATTATATTTATAAGTTTTTTATTTATTAATTATAATGGACGTGAACAATATTGAGATTATATTTATATATAACAATATATAATAATATCAATACTTTTATTATTTAGGTGAAGGGACGTAAAATGCGCGAAAAAGGAAAAATGTTAAAAGCAGATGATCTTGAAGTTTTAGCGTCAACCAGCAATGACAACGATTATCTTCGAGATTTAGGGTCGCGTCGCAAAAAGCAAAATAATGCTTTTGTGGACATTGATGATACTTTACGTAAGTAAAATAAATTTAAATATTGGTATTTGAAACAATAATTATAATGTATTGTTTTTTTACTGTAGCGGTGAACGTAAATTCAGATGAAATCAAAGCTGAAATAGAAAATGAAGATGCAGACACTGAGTTAGAGTTGGCGCTAAGGCGAGCGAGACGTTTGAGGACGCAAAACATATTAACTACACCAAAATTGCCAGAAATAAAGCCTGAACCTGTTGTTAAAGAAGAACCAATGGATCAAGATAACGCTGGGAACATTGTACTCAATGCAACTGCCGAATTCTGTCGAACTTTGGGTGATATACCAACATACGGTCGCGCAGGAAACAGGGATGAAGATGAAGAATTGCTTGTAAGTTGCATGGAATAATAATGTTTTATGAATCAAATTTCAGAGATAATTGTAGCGGCAGCAAATCAAACGCAAAATACAATAAAATGAGATCCTTTAAATTTAAATCAAGTCTTTTAAAGTATTTTTATCTTTATAACAGGAATTCGAAAATGATTTGAATGGAGTTCAAAAAATGGATGTAGAAGACGAAGATTTTGGAGGACGTAGTGGTGCATGGAATACAGTAGAGCTGGAAACATCAAATGGCAGGTCGGCGTTGGACCCTGTTCAGTCGCTGAATCCTGAACCGATTTTGGATGAAGAACCTGATGTTAGCAGAGGTGTGGGTGCTGCATTGAAACTCGCAATGAGTAAAGGTTATTTAGATAAAGAAGATAATAATCGACCTTCAACATCGCGATTAGCTCATTTACAAGCGAAAAATTATTCTATTGAAGATAAAACGCACGGGTAAGCATTAATAAGTTTTTCGTCATACCGTTCTCATCGTTGGAAATAAAGATTATTACTATTATTATTAGTACCTAAATAGTTTTGTCATGCGCAATGACACGTGAGACTGCCATTTCTCAGGTCACATGTTAGACAGTAGTAGGTAACCATCTGCTGTTATTAAATGGACATTATTAGATCCATGTGTCATTACGTATAACCTCAGCATTGCTTACTTGAAAGTAATTATTCTTTTTATATATTGGGGAAAGTACCTACTTTCAGCATGGTATGTTGAAAAATACTTAGCCTCGGGCATCATGTGGCGCAGTGCAGGAAATTTAACTTTCGGCTCTTGTGGTGTAATATTTACTGTGTATAGTTGGAACTTAATGTGTAATCTTAATGTATACAATTTATTCTAATATATATTAGAATTTTAAAGTTAATTTTTTGGGTTTTCTTTTTGCAGAGATGATGATAAATTTGGCAGACGCGATCGGTATTCGGGGCCCGTAATGGATTTCAAAGAAAAGGATGGTTTTAAACCAAATGTTAAACTCGATTACATAGACGATGAAGGACATGTGTTAAATGCTAAAGAAGCTTTTCGCTATTTGTCACACAAGTTTCATGGAAAAGGGCCTGGCAAAAATAAAATTGAGAAAAGGATAAAGAAGAACGAACAAGAAGCGGTTAGTATTCAATATAAAAGCAAAAAAATAAATGTTTTTTTTGCGTTGCTAATTTTTTCTCTTTTTTAGCTTATGAAAAAAATGAGTTCGACCGATACTCCTCTTGGGACTCTTGGAATGCTTACTACAAAACAAAAAGAAACACAATCGCCGTTCATCGTTCTTTCAGGCAGTAAACATACGAATTCGTAAGTAAAAATATTCTGTATTAATTTTCGTGTCAACGGAATTATATTAACTAGTTTTTTTTTCTGTTTCAGTACAACTATATCCAAAACTAAACATTAGTTTTGATGATTTGCTTTCAAGGAAACACGTATTTCAGCTTAAATAAAACTGGATTTAAATTGAAATTAACACTATTTGTTTAATTAGAATGTGTATTAGATTGTAAAAAAATAAAGTAAAAATAAACACCAAAATAAAAGTTTGATTTCATTGAGTTCTTAGAGGCAATAATTTGAAGTCTGAGCTTCCCTACTCTATAATTTAAAGCGTTTATCATGCACAAACCTGTCACCATGATCATAGATGGTGAAAGGTCCCCATAGACAGCATCCAACTTTTATTTCTTCGCATGTTTTTAAAAAAACGAATTACAGATCAATATTGCTCTATTCCATTTTATCGAAAAATACAAAACACGGACGATATAACTGGCTATCAAAAGTAACCTGACATACGAAAGACCTGTTCCCCAATTTCAGGCTTCAAATGGCACAGTACATGGCCCCAAAAGTTCGATGGTTATTATAGTATTCAATGGACTATGTTTATAAAAATTTTTATTTATTTGTTGAAAAATTAATCACATTGTCTTGATAAAATACATTTTTTGAGCTAATACTACTAATTGGTAAATTCTTCATCACTAATATTATCATCGGTTTCATTTTCAATTTCTTCTTTATAAAGTTCTTTGAAAACATGAAATTCTTCTAATGACAAATTTGCTCCTGTTTTCGAAAGAAACAGTTTATCATCTTTGACTGTAATGGCTGACAATTTTGGATTTTTATTCAAAAGTGGATTATCGGACACATCCTTTCTTTTTGGTGTTTTGTATATACCAATACGCTCCAGAAATACATGTCTACATTGTAAATCTTCGTGTGTTAATTCAAACACATTAGACTTATAAATTTCATAAGGTTCCAATTTCATTATTTTTGTTACATAGTCAATTATTGATTTAACTTGGCTCCAATTTTTTAACATTACACTTGGATTATTATAAATTAATTTATAAACATTTTCTTCGTTGTGTAGTAAATTAGTCAGTACGGGAATACGTTTTTGTATGTTATCAACTGGAACATCTAATAAGAAAGGATAAGTTGACAATAAATCCAGTAAATTTGGTTCACCAAATTGACAACTTCTCCAGTTTTCAATTGACATTCCTAAATAGCTTTCTGTTTTCTTTAAAAGTACGGGATAATCGTTAACCTACAAATAAAAGCTCATTTTATTTAGGAATGCACAAAAAACATCCATACCTTTTGAACATTTATGTTTTGTATTGTTCACAACTCACTAACATCTATGCTGAGTTATGTTTAAGTTTGTTTAATATTTTAAGTGTGATCTATGGATTTATTCAGTATCAGAGTATCAGGTAAGAATAATTAAAATGTATTATTATTATGGTCAAAATAGCTTTTATCTATGGTTCTGAGATCACTAGCTGTAGACTTATGGACCTGGAACTGCTAAAAGCAAGCTCAAACGACTCGAGGAATTGGCCATTCTAGAAATTCTGTAGTGTCAACAAACGTTTCATAAGTGACGAGATCGCCAAGGCTGTACCACAATCACACCTAAATAGTATATAACATAAAATATTAAAATACTTGCCATTCTTAAACAGTGTTTTGGCAGAAATCCTTCGTTTTCAAGTGTTGTAAAACAATGTTTCCACTGATTTAAATTACATTGTTGTAATACAGGCGACTTCTGTATAACAGAACTTAGATAGCTGGGGTTTACTCTCAGAAGAGTTGCTGCTTCATCGATAGAAAAATTGAATGACACCTCTGTACTTAAAATTCTCATTATATATTGAGTTCTTGATGAAATTTGAGATACATGTTTAGCTAATTTCTGGATAGATAACATTTTTGAAGTTTATAAAACAGTGTCTCTAAATTACTTCAGTGCCATCTATTTTTAAAGTGCAATATTCAGATATATAACTTGGTTAGTGTAAAATAAGCTTTATTTGAATACTTTGTTGTTCTGCTTGTATAACTTTTTTTATCAGTCAACGTCGAATAAGGGAGCTGAAAAGAAACATTACACTATTTAATTAAAGCAAAATATTCTAAAAAACGTATATCAATATTTTCTATGACAGAATAAAATTTAAGTCGAAATGGACAGCGACCCAAGAACTGTTTGGTGTGGCAACTTACCAGAAGAAATAACTGAAGAATTATTATACGAACTATTTCTGCAGGTAATTTTTTTAATAACTATTTACCACATGTGTTGAACTTTTGATAAGAACACCCACAAGTAGGGTTATGGTTACCGTGCGTCAAACAAAATCATCCATCTTGGTTTGTAAACATCAATATGAATGCTATAAATGGTCGTACCTACTAGTACTCCAACATAATATAATTGTTAAATCTTTCTTTTTTTATATTTAGGCAGGTCCTGTGGAGAAAGTGTCAATTCCAAAGGAGTGCAACGGCCGATTTAAACCATTTGGCTTCATAACATTTAAGCAAGAATGCTCAGTACCCTATGCTATTGAACTTTTACAAGGAACTACTTTGTTTGGTATGCAGTTACGAATGAAACCTAGATGTAATCAATCGCAAAGACGTCCAGACCCTATTTCAAATTCATATCAGTCAGGAACTGCAAATGCTGTACCAATGACAGCCCCTATTTTTTTACAACCGTTGATGATGTCCATGCAGTTATTAAATAATCAAGCTAGGCTTTCTGATAAAACAGATAATTTAACCCAAAATAGTTTAAGGGGCCAGTGGAATAGAAATCAAAATTCTACTCAGAAAGTCGAAAATAAAGAAAAAAGTAATTATAATCATAATCGAAAGAATAACGATTCGAGATATTCGCCAAATAGAAGCAATTCTTCTTATGATAGGCTGAGACCAGATAGAGGTAGGATGAGACCGGATAATGATTATGACCATAAAAGAAGCAAGAAGAAACGGAAGATGGAAAAATATTAAAGGTAAAAACACTAAATCAAATTCAACAATAGATGGAAAATAAGACTGTCGTTTCCAATCATTGCTTAAAGCGACAAGTTCTATATTTAGAGACGTTCTTTTTTGCATTGTCAACTTTCCAAAATATAACTCCTATTGTTGAATTGAAAAAAAATAATCTTCAGTTAATATATAGGATTTTTCTTTTATTTTTTAATTGTTTTACAACTTTGAGACAAACTTATTATTATGGTAATAGGCATTGCAAATTTTTCATCTGTTATAAAATAACTGTTTAGTAGTACAGAACAATTTTTCTTGCATTTTTTTATATTTTAAGTTAACCAGTTTTGTGCCAAAATAACCATATTTTTAAGTTAAAAATTAATTTCATTTCAAATAACCTATCCCTTACATTCTTATATTTAATAAAAAGTTTTAGAACCTTATACTGTATACATATAGAAATATGAAAGTATTGAGACATTTTTTTAAAAATAACTTCCGGGTGCATCAAGGATACATTTTTCAAAAAAACGAATATCAGGTAGTCGATCAAATTTTGAGCTAAGTGCCCGGTTGGGTTATTTGTTACTCCGTAATTTTGCGATCAATCTAGAAATGTCACCGGTTACAGCACCCTTATGAAGAGGAACGGTACTTCGCAAATTATAAACAACTAACAATAATAAAAATGAACCTATGAAGCATCGTGAGTTTCTAGTTCCTAAACTGTTTAAAAATGCCATACAGAAATGCTAAAACTTAGTAAAATAATAGAGTACCAAACAATAACCGAATCCTCGGCGCACCCCCAGTTTAATAGTGATGATGATGAGTTTGCAGAATAACACTCTCTCGAATTATTATTTTATACGCATATTTTATTATGTCAAGTCCAAGTTTCCAAGAGATTAAATAAATTCCAACGTGTAAAATAATTATGTCCCAGCTAGCAACATCATAGAAAAGAACGTGAAAAGTAATATATGTTCCAATCACCAATCGCACAAGTATAAATAATAATGAGAATAGTATTTCGACTGTAAAATACCTGTTGAAAATAAGAAAAATTATATTTAACGATAAAAAAATCAAAAACAGTAATGCTTATCGGCTAAAGGCAGTATAGCATTAAAAATTAAACAATAAAATTATTTGTATCGTGGAAAACCGAAAAAATAAAACAAAGGCGTAGCGATAAAACAGGAGTCTATATTATGATACCTGTCACTTTTTTTGATGAAACTGTTGAGATGGTAGATGCCCATATTATATTTGCGTGGTGTTATCCTAAACTACAAAGACGCATTTGTAAAATTTACACCCAAAGCAAAGACGATTTCCCCTCTGACCTGTTCTGACGAGGCGGTTTCTATGAAGTTCTATGAGGCAAGTATGCCCCTGCTGTATGGTTTAAGATTCATATAGGCCTGGTAGTTGGACACAACTGCCAAGAATGTAGATGCAATTTTTATTGGCCGTTTTTTTATAAAGAATGTAAATCTTTCAATTAACAGTAAGCTATTTGCTATTCGAAACATACGAATTTTCCTTATTAAAGTTATGGCTTACAAAAGCAGGCTTTTTCAAAACTAACCCAGAATAATCTACTATGATAAAAATCATGGATACCATATTGAGCTAAACTAACAATATTGTTGAAAAAAATCGGGTGGGATTCCACACATCTGTATTCTGATGGTGTTTTAAGTCAGGCTCGTATTGATTACTAATCCAGTTTAAAATGTGTTGGAACATACTAAAAACTATGAAAATTTGTCGAAAATTCGTTCAAAATAAATTCTTTGGAAATTTATGCAGGAACATAATTTCTGTATATTTTCTGATCGAATCGTATCAATTCCCATAGTGCATAGTTTACTGATTTCTTGTGTATTTTCACGTGGATATGTTCAGTTGTGACAACATTGGCACTATTGACAGCGTAATTTTTTTTTTTAAAGAATAGGTGTATTTACAGAAAAGTGCCATCACTTCCTGCCTCGCGTAGAAACCATCGAATCTGAAGTAATGGATTAGTTATTTCCATGGCACCTAGAACGCAAACCGCTTGACAACCAGATTTTTCCATCGTTAAGACATGGTATAAAGCAACGCAACTATATGCATGATGAACTATGTAAATTGTATGTGAATAATAGTAAACAAGGCACCATATGAAATCTACTATGAAGTAACCAATACTTATAATAACCAACAATCTTTGTGTTGGAGTTGTGTTTACATCTGCAAAAAAATAATAATGTAAAAAAGCCGTGTTAAAAAGTACACCAAAAAGTATTAAAAAAAATACAAACTTCTGCATTCATATAATCCTGGCTCAGCAAAGCATATTGGAACTCCGAAAGTACTCACTATTATACCGTGAACAAAAGATATGATTCGAGAATATGCTTCGACTTTTTTGTTTTTATATATAAGCACAACTGAGGCATAAAATGTACCCCAAATTAATACACTTAAGAAAATGAGACTTGATAAAAAACCATGCATAGTGAAAATAATTATTTATTATTATTACATCGGAATGTTATTTTGTTGACAGACCAATTATTTGTTTGTAGTTTTGACAATAATAAACAGCTCCTTAATGTTGTTTTGACATCTGTAAACAAAAATTGTATCCATCGCCCTCTGAAATCCCGATAGTAAAAAGACTGTGTTGGGTAGTTGTTTCTGTTATGAACAAACAATAATTTAAATTTATTCATTGTTTATTTAGGCGTCTGCGATACGGTAACCGCGGAGTCCACAAATTTCCCCTTGTAAACGAAAGTAAGTATAAGGAATTTAAACAAAAAATAAATCAGAACAATTGATAGCTGAGTAACAATACATTTCTGTTCTTGTAAATACAAAGTTCGCGGGTTCTTGTCTGAAAACCGATTTTCGAAATTCAAGTTTTCGTTAGATCTCGGCATTTTGAGATCCTAGGAAACTATTCTGACTATTTTCACGATGATGTCGAATACCCATACATTTATAATGTATGTATATAAATCTTTCATAACTTTTGAACGGATGAACTGATCAAAAAGTAATTTGCGGCATTCAAAAGGGCTTGGCTGCACTTAAATTTCGAAAAAATATGAACTGATTCGAACCGGTAGATTGTGAGAAATCTCAAAAATAAATTTTTGGAAAAAGCTTTTTAGAAATATCTTCTAAACTACTGTACCGATTAATTTCAAAATCTAATCAGCTCTATTCCTCGTAACATAACGTCGATCACCGCAAACCGCATCAAAACCGGTTGATTCGTTCGAGAGATATCGTTGGAGAAAAATTTTGAAAAAAAAGTTTTTCAAAATATCTTGTCAGATTTTTTTATAACTTTCTTTAATGTAATATAAACACAATAGTACCAATATATTGTAACGTATTTAACATATAGTGGGAAGTTTTAGGATTGGCCCACAGGTCAACCGGTTTCCACATTGTTTTGGACAATTTAAACTATGGGTGTGTGACCTTCCTGCTACCGGTATTTGCTTCATTATTTTGTACAGTGTAAATGCTTGCAGTCATAGATTATTTGTTATTAGTCATGGTGAAACCTTACGAAGAATAGCTTTTATTTATTACAAAATTAATAAATAATTTGTAACAGAGAGGAACCGTGTTTGTAACATATGATGGCGCTGCAAGTATATTTTGCTCTGTAAACAATATAAGTTGTAAAACCAGTTATTATCAATACTGTTTTGTCTATTTTCCAAATACTCGATTAATTTACTAATAATAGTTATTGGGTAAAACAGGAGAAAGAAAATAGACTAATAATCTTTGTGTGGAGTCAGAAATGTAAATTATATTTGTTGCAAAAATGTTTTTATGTGGTAAACTTGTGCAATATTGACAAACTTTTAAATTAAAGGTGACAAATAAACTGAGAAAAATTTTGTTGTGATAAAATTAATAAGAGGTGTAAGTAATACATGTTTTTCAAGATTCAGTATCGCTGTTATATAATCCAGCATTCCGTCAACAATTTATTTAATTTCAGATTCAAAAATGAAAACATTTTTTTACTTTTTGCTGGCAGTATCAATTCTGCATCAAGGATGTTCAGTGTGTACTTATCAATCTCCAACTGATATCATTTGTCCGTCTGAAAAAGGTCCAATTTCCCTTGGAATAGGTGAAAGCACATCCAACTGGACGGTTCTAAAGATAGTCAATAGCAGGCTGACCTCACTATCATCAGATGCTTTTATACAGTTTCCAAAATTGACTTTACTCGATTTAGTCAAATGTGGCATTAATAGCTTTCAGCATGATACTTTTAAATCCTTAACATTATTAGAAATTCTTCATTTAGCCGAAAATGATATAAACACTTCGGCTTTATCAATTCGGACGTTCGAACATTTAGCGCGTCTAAAAGAGTTAAATTTAGTAAGAAACAAATTAACCACGCTTAATCGTAACTGTTTTGCAGGTTTATTTGAAGTGAAAAAAATGTGGCTATCAAATAATAACATAATTAATATCGAAGACAATACGTTTTCTGATATGGTTATGTTACAGTATCTGGACATATCACACAATAATGTGCGTGTTTTAAATTCTTTTGTGTTTTCTGGTTTGAATAATTTATTAGAACTATGGTTCCATCATAATAACATAAACAACGTGGGACCCGATGCCTTTATACCATTAGGTAATCTTTTAGAATTAGATTTTTCAAATAACAACATAGGAGGTATACCAGACGATTCAACTAACGGACTAAGTTCTTTGAAGAAATTTTGGTTGAAAAATAATAATATAAAATCGGTTGGACTTTATGGATTTTCAGGTGTGCCTAATCTTAGTAACTTAGATTTGTCACATAACCTTTTACGCTCTATTGGTAACGGACAACACATACTACCTATAAAAAACTTAACTATTCTGACTCTAAACAATAATAAAATCGTTGATTTTAATATAAAAGTACTGAATATTTTAAGTCAGTTGGAAGAATTGCATTTTGCAAATAATAAAATTACATATTTCGGTGATTTAGATGGACGTGATTTAAAAAACTTAAAAGTAATCAATTTTGCAGGAAATCCATTAAATTGTGCTTGTTTTAAAAAACTCGTTAATTGGATTTATAGCCGTAATATTAATTTTCAAAAGGGCGACAGTTTTACTGGAAAGAAACCAATTTGCATTTCAAATAATAATTCAACCACTTGTTCGCCGATTCACGACGAAAAATTAATAAACGATTTTTTATCGAAAGGTGCTATGTGAATACGTGATTTTAATATTAAACAAAGTAATAAGTGAAGAGAATTTATAAAAATTATTTAGTAAAAAAATAGTCGGTAAAATTTTGATTATCAAGAAAATACGAACTGAGTAGTAGTTTTTATACACGAAAAATCACATTGGCCGTTCCTCTTGGCGCTCGCAAGGCTCATAATGACTGCATAAAACGTTTTTTAACAATTTCTCAACACTTTTTACATTGCAAATATAATAGACATAGGTACATCAAAATCGGTTGTAAACTTTAGAATTATGATTCTGTGACAGACGGGTGGACATGAAATAATAAGAGTTCTTATAGTGCCTACGGAATAAAAAAATGAGAATTCTCATTATTAAATACGTATTTACATTAAATGAACAATAAATTTGGAAATTCCGAAAGTCGTAAAAAAATTACACAATAAATTTCAATTACAATAATTTGTAAAATGGCGTTGGTTGGACCGTGTTTTCATTGTAATAAAAAATCTGAAACAAGTTTTTGTAAAACCAGTTAGGCAGGTACTTATTTATTCCCCAAATATACAAACGCCAGTCGTCTAATACCTAGAATATTGTTTTTTTTTTATAATTA
This sequence comes from Venustoraphidia nigricollis, assembly GCA_034508555.1. Classification (NCBI taxonomy): domain Eukaryota; kingdom Metazoa; phylum Arthropoda; class Insecta; order Raphidioptera; family Raphidiidae; genus Venustoraphidia; species Venustoraphidia nigricollis. The sequence goes on from JAVRKA010000047.1 coordinate 2,055,682, forward strand.
GCAGAGAAATAACGCTTATAGAATAAATTTAAGAAAACATCGCGGTCAAGTGCGAGCCGAATTCACGGTTTGAAATTGGTGCCTAGTTAAAAAGAAAATTCTCTAGAGTTCTGAATTCATATCTATGAGTTCTAGAGTTCCCTGGAGGCTTTAACAAAAATCTAGTGGGTTTGATTCACGCAGCCCCCACCCCACCTTTTGAAGAATTCAATTTTTCACGAGTTCTGAACAGTTTAGAAGATGTCTAGAGCTCCTAATGATTTAAGCAAGAGTTTCGTTCGTTAAAATCCAGACTTTAGGCATTATGATATTTTATTCTGTAAATGAAAGTTTCTCAAAAGCCCTAGCACTCGTCTAATTCTGCTAGGATCGCAAAGGCATTTGAAGAGTATAGTAGAAGTATTACTACTCGGAACTCTTAAAAAAATTGCGAAACTCAAAAAAAAACGAATAATAGTAATTTTACCGTATACCCAGGCGACTGTATATCATCAGGTTTAAATGCACTGATTTAGTTATAATAGATTCATAAATTATGAATCATAATTTATAGTTTCGGACGCTAATGGCCTTTGATGTTGATGCGCCCATAAAAAAATGTATGCACGACTGCAGGTACAGTAAAAAGCCAATATTGCAAAACGGTCGAATCAGTACAGTGTGAACGCGACTTGGACAATTTTTTTTTATGTAAAAATGATATGACTACTTATATTGTTACAGTATTTTGCGTTTCATAATTTTTTGTGTGTAGTAGTGTACATCAAATAAACAGGACAGCTGTAAATCACAGTAATGAGAAATCAATCATTAAAAAATTGTGCAAATTATTAATTTCAATTAAATACGATGGCGTCACTGCTGTCTTTTGCATTGTGAAAAGAATCTAGAACTGCTAAAACAAGTTCTTTTAAAACTTAAGTACATATTTATTTCCTAATTATTAATAAGCATTAACCTTGATTAAAATAATTTTACAAATACATATTAAGTACAGTTTTTACCATAATCATTCGAAGAATCATACTTATTTATAGAATGTAAGATTAAAAACAAAAAAATAAATATCGTTTGCATATGGTCAGAAACGCAGTGTTATTATCAGAAAAATGTTTTTAGTTAGATAAACGTGTAAAAATAAGTAATTAATAAAAAAAATCTGTGATATCGCTTAATTAATATTCTGTAAGACGTGTAACAAATCAAAGAACTGTTACAAAAAAACTAGGAATCTTTCATGGGTCAATTAAACATATTTTGAAGAAAAATTTCGTCGCCCTAATTTGGCAAACGAAAGTGCATCCAGCCCTAGTCTATAAGTAATATATATTTTCATAATTATTTTTATTAATATTTAATAATTCATGATACGGTATCATCTTTTTTGTCTGTGTTTCAGATCAAAGATGAAAATATATATTTATTTTTTGCTGACATCAGTTCTGCATCAAACTTGTGCAATGTATTGTACAGTTAAATCTTCTACAGATATTGCTTGTCCGCCTGAAAGTGGCCCGATTTTGCTTGAAACAGGTGAAGGTACATCCAACTGGACTGTTCTCAAGATTATCAATAGCAGACTGACCTCACTGTCATCAGATGCTTTCATACATTTTCCAAAATTGACTCTACTTGATTTAGTTGAATGTGGTATTATTAGCTTTCATCATGATAGTTTTAAGCCTTTAGAAACATTAGAAATTCTTCATTTAGCCGAAAATGAGATAAGCACTTCCACATTATCAGCTCGAGCGTTTGAACATTTATCACAACTGAAAGAGCTAAATTTAGTAACGAATCAACTGACATCACTTAATCATAATTGTTTTGTCGGTTTATTTGGAGTAAAAAAATTATGGCTGTCAAAGAACGATATAAATTTCATTGAAGAAAATACATTTTTGGACATGGCTAATTTAGAAGAATTAGATTTATCTCATAATGGTTTAAATTATTTAAACAAAGAAATGTTTAAAGGTTTAAACTTGTTAGAAAAATTATGGGCCGGGGTGAATAATATTGCTTATATTGACAGAGAATGTTTTAAAAACAATCAAAATTTGAAAATAATCGATCTTAAAGAAAATCGATTGTCTCAAGTCAGTGCTGAGACATTTAAGGATTTAATTAATTTAGAAAATTTAAATTTACGTTCAAATAACATCAGAAAGATTCAACAGGACACGTTTAAAGAACTTAAAAAATTAAAAACTTTAGATATATCAGAAAACAGTATCAAAAATTTACCAGAAACATTTTTTAGCAATGACATCAAGTTGGAAGTATTACGCATCGCCCAAAATGACATAACATCTATTCAAAAAAACACACTAAGTAATTTGAAATCAGTACAGGAAATCGACATTTCAGGAAATAGTATAAATGATATAAATATTGAAGCATTTTCTGGATTAAACAGCTTAAAAAAATTAATATTGTCGCAAAACGATATAGTAAATATTCAACCTAATACATTTAAAGATTTAATTAATCTAGAAATGCTAGATCTGTCAGGAAACTCTTTAATTAATGTGAATGGAAACTTGTTTACAGGGCTGAATAATGTAAAGAGAATATCACTTGCGACAAATGATATAAATGTATTACAACCGAATTGTTTTCAGGATTTGAACCATTTAGAATATCTCGACATTTCACATAATAATGTAAATCTTTTATCTTCTTTAGTATTTTCTGGATTGAGTAATTTATCAGAACTATGGCTCCATCATAACAGTATAGATAATGTTGAACCAGATGCGTTTGTACCGTTAGACAATCTTTTGGAATTAGATTTGTCAGATAACAGTATAGAAAATATACCAAACGACGCAACTAAAGGATTAAAATCTTTGAAGAAACTTTGGTTGAAAAATAATTACATAGAATTAATTGAGCCTAATGCATTTTCAGGTGTCCCTAATCTTAGCAACTTAGATTTATCACATAACGCTTTAGAGTCCATTGGTAACGGACAAGAAATAACACCTATCAAAAAATTAAGTATTCTGTCACTAAACAATAATAAAATCATTGACTTTAATATAAAAATATTAAATATTTTAAGTCAGTTAGAAGAATTGCATTTTGCAAATAATAAAGTTACGTATATGGGTGATTTAGCTGCACGTGATTTAAAAAATTTAAAAGTAATAAATTTTGCAGGAAATCCATTAAATTGTGCTTGTTTTAAAAGTCTCATTAATTGGATTTATAATCGCAATGTTGATTTCGTAAAAGGCGACTTTTTTAGTGGAAAAAAACCAATTTGTATTTCAAATAATTCAACTATTTGTTCACCAATTCACAACAAAAAATTAATTAAAGATTTTTTAACAATAAGCGCCACGTGAATACGACTGTCTGAATATGTAGAAAAATTTATATTTTGAAGTTTTACTTCAAAGTTATTTATGAATATTAAAATAAATGATAAATAAAAATTATAATACACCGATTTCGGTTCTATTTCCAGAAATTTGAGATTTTTAGCATTGAGTAAGTAATATACAGTAAAAGGCCTAATCTCTGTTGTTAAGAACGTGAAACCAACGGTTAAAACATGGTTCATGCATTGTTGTGTCCGAGCTTTAGGCAGACAAAATATATTTGAACCTCCTTTGAATAACGCCTGATTTTACATCAATAATTAAATATTAACTGTTTTTAACTGAATTTTAAAATACTATGTGATATATACTCGTAATTGAACGTTTTATAGCTGTGTGATTTGTTGAATATTATTACATTTTTTTATAAATCTGTTTGTGCGCGTGTTTTATACGTGTATCACGGTATTTTTAAAAATATAATTTTATTTAAAAATATTGCGTTATATATATTACGAAACTGCACAGTAAAAAGAAGAATATTTATTCAAAAAAATATTATTTTTTATAAAATTTCATGATGCACTATGTTAAAATAATATTGCAATCCCCGCACTTTTATAGATTTTTCAATTTATCTCTTAGTGCGCATCATGGACATAGAAATATTAGGGATAGATCATGTACTTGGTTTTTTGACGAGGGGGCAGGGTGTTCAGGACGAGGTAAGTGGTGTTCGTTTGTCATTGGCCGACGTACTCCGCATGACTAGTGGCATGGAATTTATGTCGGTAGCATGGTGAAAGAGATAAATTCAAAAGTTATTTGCTTACCTATAATACACTGTGTAAAATGATAATAATTTTCTAAAATTTGGCGGCACACTAAGGATTCCACGGCACAGTGGTTGAGAATTACTGATCTGTTTGAATTTCATTCTACTAAACATGCGCAATGCGCCGGCCAATGATAAATTGACTCCAGTCTTACATTGTACCATGCTTTGTCCCCGTCTCAATGCATTCACCCCCTCAGCAGTAAACTCCAACTCTAAAATTACTAGATCCATGGTGCGCATGACATGTACTTCCCATGGAGGTCAAGGATTACAGGCTTAGATTCGTTGTCTTTTTGTTAGTTGTAACAGAAATAGTTCTAATTCTACCATTTTGGGAATTATCGCTAGGCGGCAAAGTGACAACGACTCGAGTTCCAGTAGAAACACAGCAGTTTTATATTGTACATAAAACTTTCATAAACAACTTGATTTTATTTCCCAAAGTAATTTATTTGCAAGAAAATGTCTGGTCGTGGTAAAGGTGGTAAGTACTGATTGTATAAATCGTAATATATTTTTTGACAATATTGAGGTTAGTATTTACTTAAAAAATTAGTATTTCTTGTGTTATTTATTATGTTTTTAGTTGTATTCCGATCTCATTTAAAAACTGATATAACATGAAAATAATTACAAATAAAATTTCGTGGGTGTCTATAATATTTGAGGCATCAAAGGACTATCAACCTCAGTAACTGTAAAATAATTTAAGAAGTCAAGTTGTCCGAAAAGCCTGCATACCGAAGTGTTTTTGTTGAGTAGCTTAAAGATGATGATAATTTTTGTAAATTTAGGATTTGGGAATTTTACAATGTCGAGCAACTGAATCATGCCTAGACCAAACATCATTTGGTTGTATATTTTGATATGTAGCAGGGTAGCACAAAAAAAAAAATCACTAACGCGTGTTGCACCAATAAAAAAATGTGTCAGTTATGTTTAAAAGCCTGAGTTGCTGTTATCCTATTGTAGTTAGCTACAAGTTTCGCTCCCTTCTCTATAAACGGGCTTTGTCGCTCCTCAGATTTTTCTGCCTCTAAGCCATGGCCTATTGACTGATTCTGGTTTTCAAGAGCCAAAAAAAAAAAGGGACAGGCCGCTCAATTTGGAATTTCCGCTAACACTTTACCTCTCATTTTTGAAAATAGAAATACAATTTTACAAAATGTTAAGACTGATTTTGAGTGTAAACCAGTACGATATCAGTTATGCCTAGTCTACTTTTTCGAAAGTTATTGCCCATACACACTCAGCTTTATCAACTGCTGGGCCAAATAGACCAATGGAGTATTTGTTTGTAGGTAAAGATAAGGGTAAAAAGAAGTCGCGCTCGCTTAGAGCTGGTCTTCAGTTCCCAGTAGGTCGAGTCCATCGCATGCTCAGAAAAGGCAACTATGCCGAACGTATTGGTGCTGGCGCCTCGGTATATATGGCGTCAGTGATTGAATATTTAACAGCCGAAATTCTTGAGTTGGCAGGAAATGCAGCAAGAGACAATAAAAAATCCAGGTAAAAGGTCAAATTTGTGTTTATCTTGCCGCACTTGCTTTTTTTTACAAATCTTTGTTTTGTTTTTTTTTTTAGAATTATTCCACGACATTTGCAGTTGGCAATTCGTAATGATGAAGAGTTAAACAAGTTACTCTCTGGGGTGACTATTGCTGAGGGAGGTGTTTTGCCAAATATTCAATCAGTTCTTTTACCGAAGAAAACTGGAACAACTTCTTCTAAAGAAGCAAAGACGGAGTCACAAGCTTATTAACTGTTTTCATAATTGATTTTTAACATATTTTTATTTGGATTTGTAAATATTAAAATATCATTAATTTGCTTCCAAAAAATCTCATTTCTGTGCATTAATATAAACATGTTTTGTTATGTCTAAAATTTTGTCGATTTTAAAAAGAAATATTGTACGATGGATTATTAATTTTTAATTCAATAAATAAAACATTTCGTCAATCGTTTACAAGTTTTCAATGTATTTTGACGTACAGTGAAACCTCGATATAAAAAAATCTCCATTAAATGTAGTTCGGATATAACGGACAAAAAATCCGGTCAAATGTGAAAAAAATTAAAAACGTCCTGTTAATATTGTACATGCTCAAATTTAAGTTTTGCTGCATGTAAACGACCATGATAATCACGTCATACGTCCAGTACTAGAATTTGAGACATAATGCCGTCCTGCTCGTAGACCACCTAGCCGAAACAATAGTATATGAAGATGCATTTAGACAGAGCGAAACTTACTCCCGAGGACGAGACAATAAATAGAATTTTGTTTGTGTTTTGTATTTTTTATTTATATCAAAATACAGTGTGTAAAAATTTTAAATTAAAACGTTTTTCATCATAATATATATTGTAAATATTATTCCGACTATTGAAGCATTTAAATTAATGGCTGATGATCTAGTTCCAGGAACTAGAAGAACTAATGCAGGTCCTTGCTCGTAGCCTCCATTAAAAAAACTTTCAGTTCCTGTCCCGTTATTGCATAGTTCTTTGGTGCAGGCTCGATAATATGTTTTCGTATCACCTCCATCGACATCTTTATTTATAAAATCAGGAACTTCTTCGCAACCTCTTAAAAATGATTGCACCCTTCCTGATGGATCCTAAAATAATGAATTTAAATGTCTGGTGTTATCTTTTGCTTTTTGCTGCTACATTATCGTAATTTAAAATTTAATTTTGTATAGCATTTTGATTTTTTTTACTTGTACTTAACAGTATATTTTTTCGTTTTTTTTTTATACTACGGAAGATTAAAATTGTGTGTTCTGACTGACCCAAGAGTATATAAAACTTGTAACGCATAAAATTAAAAAACAACTTAATACCTTTGTTTCGACTCTAACAATAGTGCAATATTTTTTGTTGCATGAAACTGTTGGAGATGGTAAAGTCACTGGATTCTCGATGCACCGTTTATCAGTATCGCCACTGTTATATGAACATTTATAACATTTTCGTGCTAAAAATGAATAACTTTGAGTATTCTATTAAAGTTCGTATGAACAAGCAAAAAACAATAAAATTTATTTACCTTCTGTACATTGAAACGAATATATTATAAACAATAAAGTTATTGGCAAATGTAAATAATTCATTTTTAGAAATAAAACACGTTCTTCTCAAAACACAAAAGCATTAAGAAACTATAATTATCATTTATTTAATCATATTTTTGACAAAATTATCTTATCAACTGATAAAATTATTTAGCATTGTTATTTGAAACGCGGGATGTTGAAATTTGAAAGTACAAGGTAATAAATATTTATATTATCAACTAGTCAATTATTATGTTCAATTATAAATTACGTTTTACTCAATTTTTTAAATAAATTTTGGGAGAGATGAAAATATGAAACAAATATTCAAAATTCTTCAAGTTTGCATTAATACTCCTTGGGTTACTTTCTGAGCGGTATAATTCACATTTTGTAAAGGTATATTTTATTCTTTTAGTTTCCTGTAGTGCGGTCGACCGTCTCGACGTTCGTTAGCCTTTTCCGGTTTGAGTGCAAACATGACGGGTTTCTCGAAAAAGGTTTGTGAATTTTTTAAAATGGTTTATCCTGTTTTTCAAGAGAAAAAAATATGCTATTATGTTTAATGTATACCGGTATGACGGCCCAATTACATTTAATTTGGTTGTTCCTTAGTGCGTATAGAAGCTTATAATTTTAAAATTGACACGTGCATAACCCATCTTTGTATCTTAAATGTGTTTGTTTTTAGAAGAAATTGTAATAAAAATTTGTCTATTTTCAGCCAATCTTGATAGATGGCCGTGGCCATTTATTAGGACGCTTAGCAAGTATCGTCGCGAAAGCCCTTTTGGAAGGAAATAAAGTGGTCGTTGTAAGATGTGAACAAATAAACATCTCGGGCAACTTCTTCAGGTATGTACTTTCAGAAGAAAGATGTTTTTAATTTAATTGTTAATTGATGATTATAAAATATTTACCTTACCTACATTATTTGAAAAATAGTGAAACTGCAATTTTTATGAGCTATTTCAACGTCTTTATATTGTAATTTTTGGTTTCGCATTTTTCTCAGTTAGTTTTTACTTATTACAGAAACAAGCTCAAGTTCATGTCGTTTTTGCGCAAGAGGTGCAATGTTAATCCAGCCCGTGGACCATTCCATTTCAGAGCACCATCAAAAATTTTCTGGAAGACAGTAAGAGGTATGGTTTTTGTAATTATTTATTTTACAGGGAAAGGGCAGAATATAGTATCCGATTTTCACAAAATTCTGTTTTGCCAAAGTTTAAAATTCCGTTTTTCATTATTCGATATCATAGATAGGCATAAGCTTCAGAGAGTAAGAACTTGACTAAAGTTGATTAACTTCGTTATTTTACGTATAGAGAATTTACACGTTGATATTTGAGATGTTGAGTATAGTAAGACTCCGCCTAACAGGAGTAATACATTCCAATAAGTTCCTTCGCTATACGAAACAGCGCTAAGCGAGGTCATCTTAATACGTAGATAATAGGCATAAGTGAAACAGAATTGAGAATAAAAAAATTTGTTAATTTTTTTTCTTTTTTATCACAATTATAGATTTATTAAATTGCTAACATCGATTTTTGGTCATAAAACATTTATGAATATCTGAAAGTTCGAGTAAGAAGTTATTTTTGTGATTTGACATATTTTGGTTTTTGTGAAAAAGTCATCTAATGCCGTTTGCTTTTTTCTGTTTCGTTCCACAAGCTGTTGTCGATAGCAAGATTTTGCATCCATAACACTTCGTCTCACCTTTGAACTTCTGTCAACGTTTGAATCATTTTGTATAAACCGATTCACAATTTACGTTACAGTGGCTAAACTTTTTTTTTAGAAACGCCTAATACTGAAACAGCACTAAGTGAGATCTGATTTATAATTCAAATTAACTATTTTAGGTATGGTACCGCATAAAACTGAGCGTGGAAAGGATGCCCTTCGAAGATTGAAATGCTACGAAGGAATTCCACCACCTTACGACAGAAGGAAACGCTTAGTAGTTCCCAGTGCGATGCGTGTTATGTGCCTGAAACCTGGACGCAAGGTAATATTAATTTTTTCGTTTTTTCTGTTATTGGTAAAAATAATCAGTGATTATAAATTTAACCTTACCTACATTATTTGAATTGTTCCTGAAAATTAGTTACAAAATGAGAATTTTTATTCAGAATTTATTTAGAAAAATCAGTTCTTTATTAGATGTTTATAATTAATTTTTTGTTTAGTATTGCCACGTTGGAAGACTGTCGCATGAAGTCGGCTGGAAGTACAAGGATGTCGTGCGTACTTTGGAATCAAAACGTAAAGCTAAAGATGTTTTGTTAATCCGCAAGCGAAACAAACTAAAGGTTTTTTATCTATTTCTTAAGTGGCGTATTATAATATTTAAATTTTTGTTATATAATTGTATTTCTTTTTTAGAAATTAACGAAACAAGCTGGGGAAAAAGTGCAGAAACAAACTGCGCCATTTACTCAAGTAATCAACCAGTATGGTTACAATTAAATTATATTTGTATAAAAGAAAGTAATAAAATATGGAAAATAAATTTTTGTTTTTTTTATCATTCATTTTCTGTCATATTCAATATAGTGTCAAGTGACCAAGCTGGGTAGAGTAGTGGTGACAGCACTAGACTTGCATTCGGGAGGTTTGGGTTCGAATCCTGGCGAGGGCAGATGTGGCTGGGACTTTTTCCTACTGGCTCTCGCTGAGAAACGATAATTCCTGTACCGGCCATCTTGATTGAGGTTTTCCATGATTTCCCTCAATTAATTCCAGATAAATATAGAGATGGTTCCTTATTTGAGGCCATGGCCGATTACCTATTAAACTCCTAGTTTAAAAATTACCTACCTTATCCTAATTTCCTACAATTCCTTCATTCGCCCATTGCTATTACATAAATTGAAGTTTTAAAAATGTAGAAAAATAACGGGAAGTGTGGTAGATGGAAAATAGTAATGGTGCGAGTGGCGTCTGTTATGACATAAAGTCGAGAAACGGACGTTAAACTCATTATTATTATTATTATTAATTTTATAAAGTGTCTTACCACACAGCTACACTCGCTAATTTCGAAAATTTAAAATACCTTAGTTGTATCATGCCCCTTCCTTATGGTGGTAGAACGGCGGGGGGAGCGGCGTTGCTAGGGTGTGCGCTACCTGTGTCATCTGGGAGGGATATAGTGGTTCTGTCTGCCCCAGATGTCAAGAAACAAGAAAACAAAATACAATTCGATTTGTTACGATTTCCTTATCTTTTCTGATAGTTTGAGTCGAGTCGCGACCTACGGGTTGGGAACTGCTGATCTAATACATACATTTTGTTACTAGAACATCATGCAGAGTATTCTAATTTTTTGTACAGTAAAACCCTACGTAACGCGGTGTTTACGTTCCATAAAAGTAGAGCATTATACAAAACAGCGTTAAACGAGGTCATCTCATGTGAATAATGGGTTTAGCGGAAAACGGGCATAAAGTTAAACAATTGTTCAAGTATTCTGTCAATTAAATTAAAGTTCATTAAATAGGTATGTTTTTTATTAAACTTATTTTTTACAAGTATAGAAACATAAATGAATATATAAAAATAAATAAAATTCTGTCGTTTTTTATTCATGAGAATTTTAAAACTAAAACTTTTTTCATACTTTATTTAGTTTGGGCTAATCTCAAAATGTTATTTTTTTGTCCTTTTAATGACTTTTTTAAGGAGGTTCAATTTTTTTATGGTAAGTTTCATATCATTCCAACATCTGTACTCGATTTCATTCAAATATTTAGGGACACTTCTTTATATTCGATTTCCGTTGAAAATTTAATTACAAAGTTATGATTTTATTTTATGTAAATAAATAATGTTTAATTACTGTAATATAAGTTAAGTATAATACCTTGAAAGATACGCTTCTGTTTTTTATTTAGCTTTTTAAATCTTTAAAAAAATATTTACTATCCGTAGGTACATAAGAAAACAAAATAGTTTTTATTTTTGCAAAAAATCCCCTCAAATAATTTTATGTTGAAGTCGCTCACAAATTACCAGCGCTTTAATTTTTAATTGAACAATAAATAATATAATACCTATTTACGAGTGTTAATATTAGACAAAAAGATGATAATTAATGGTTCAGTGATGTCATGAGTCATCAATATTTTAATAATAATAAAAGCATCTCGCGTAAAAGAGAAATCCCCTTATCAGTCGCATTTCTCGGGATTTATAAAGAAATGTAACAAATGTTGAAATTATATAGCATAAGGGTAATTCCTTGTCTAAAATTGAAATCGTATATAAACTCTAGCAGAACTTTTATTGATATCAGTGTTCATTCTTGGACTATAAGCAAAACTTCGAGCGAAATCAAATAATTCAATTTGTCTGCAGATATATTTAAAGTTAAGAGGTATTTATAAAATTTCGTTTATATTTTCAATATTTTTAAACATATAAAATTGCTTATAAAATATTTTTCATATATGAGATAAAGAAATTGTTTTTTGTTGTAGAATGGCTCGTCAAAATACATTATTCGGTATAGCTGTGTTGCTATGCCTGGGTTACGTCGTAGCCTACGAATATGCTGAAAATGATGCCTACGAATCTAATCCTGGGGATGATTACTATGTCATGGTCCCCGTCTCTCGAGTCAGACGACAGCTCTGGGGCAGCAAAAATTCATTCCCGACAGGCGGACACAACCAGCAAGCCGGATATAACGGACAATTCCCAGGAGGTGGTTATTCTGGCTCAGTATCACAGAACTTCGACGGCCGTGGAAGATCAGGACCTCAGACTTTCAGCGGAAGTGCTTCCTATGGGAATGACAGGGCACAAGTCTTTGGTGGCGCTAGCAAGGTTAGATAATATTTTAATCATCACTTTTATCTTTAATTAATAAATAAGATTTTTGTTCCTTGATGGAAAGGCGAATTTTTACAGTATACATTTCATGTTTTAGACACCAAGTCACGGCGGTTCAGCTCACGTTGGAGGAAAGTTCAATATCGTAAACACACCTGACCATAAAGTCGACGCTTGGATTCGTCATGACCAGTCGTTCCCGAGACGTCGTCGCTCTCCACAACGTCAACCTGGAACAACCAGTGGTGGAATAAATTACGAACATGTGAGAACAGGAATCCAAGCTTCGGGAAGTACTTCACATACTCCAGGACGTCCCAATACGTACAGCGCCGGCGCCAATGTCCCTCTTTGGGTTAGTGACAACAAACGCACTCGAGTTGACCTAGGTGGACGACGAGATTGGGTTCAAGGCCATGGACACCGGGATAATGTACTTTTAAATTTATCGCATAAGTTTCGATGATTTTAAGATAGCCTAATTTTTTAAGATAATTAAAGACTGATTGAAATTTTAAACTAATTGAGAAATTTTACTTATAGAGAACAATTTCAAATTGTCATTTATGTATTGTTTAAGTTGTTTTTTTCTTTCAAATAAACTATTGAATTAAATACAAACACAATTTTTTAAACCTAAGTATACCTTCCTCGACTCACGAGTACATAATTACGAATAACAACGAATTCAAGATTCGGATTACAGCTGAAAATTTTTTTATGCATTCATATATATGATGCTGCATGATTGTGTTGTAACTTTTATTTATATTTCATAAAATTTTTTAGTTAAAAGGAAATCATTTGTATTTCGCGAAAAAAAAATTCTACTTATGGTTACATCGAAACCAAACTAGACTTTTGCTTACATCATCAGAACCTGATTTTTCATAATTTAATAATTGAAAAGAAAAAAATATAGGAAAGCATTTCGTATGGTAATTTAAGTTTCTTTCTCTGATTTAAGACGGGACTCCCTTCTAAAATTGTATTATATGTTAACGACAATATTTTTGAATAAAGGATAGTTGTTTCTGCGTCAGATTGAAAATAATTGTCTCCTCTTAGAACCCGACAAAATAAACTAAATAAAAATTTGTCTAGGCCACTTAATGACTTTTTAATATCATATGGTTTCACATCAGCTCCAAATCGAGGCATCTTTTATCTTTTTTTAAGATCAAAACGGACCCTCTACATTCAAAAAGTGTAAATAGTGCATTACAAAGGACAGGTAGTATAATATTTCATAATTATAATTGGTATTTTGACCATCAGTGAGAGATTACTTTATATATAATAAATACAAGCCAGCACTTGTTCAATTCGTTTTTATCATTTTCAACCTCTTACGTAACGACTAATAGTAAATTCAATAATTCTTAAATGTCGTACTTGGACTTTTTGCAGCAGTGCAAGTGTACCGATTTATACTGAACGAATTGCTACAATAAATGGTTATTCGCGTGAAAACAGAAATAGACTTGTATGGATTTCTGCCATGATCGCGATATATTGTGCAATAACTGAAGAGCATATTGAGCACTATTGCCACCATACTATGTATTTATTGTATCTACATATTGTGAAAACTAGATACTCATTAAAAAGTATGTACTTTGGGTGCAGAGCAATATTGCAATTTTTTATTGCTAGCAATATATTGGCGCGTGTCAAAATGCTCTAAGAATCGTATTAAAAATTTGTGTAAAAACAATGCAGTGCGCGTATTCAATGAATATAATGTTATGGTCAATGACTATGAGTTCTTCGAAAATTAATATGCTCAAATTCGAATGTATTAAAATGTCTACATATTTGGACATCTTTCGTTCGTTAATTACCTATATCGTACAGTAAATCAAATATAAATAAATATTTTAATAAAAAACTTATTTTAATTATAAGGAAGTTTTTTTATTTAATTTTTTTAAAGTTTTGACATTAACACAGAGTGAAATAAATAATGTTTTTAAATCGAAGTTACAAAATGGTTTAAAATCTATGTATAAAATTAAGTCCAAAATTATCGCGATGACCGAATCCTCGAGTCCAATCCCTTTGGGCTCCCAATTCGATGCGAGTGTTTCTGTCGGCGCTGTTGTAAATGGGGACAGTTGCTCCAGCACTGTATGAGTTAGGGCTTCCTTTACCAAAGCCCGTGCCAGCTAACAATGAAGCTCCACTGTCTACATGCGTTCCAGTCACGGCAACATTTCCGGCGTAGCCGTTAGTCTAAAAGGTAAAAATATTTTTTAATTTATATTAAGGGTCTTATTTAAATCTGTAACTTAGCATAATGACATTATTAAATCAACAACGCCGAATCATTAATTGATCTTTTACACTAGTATTATATGAAAGATTAACAGAGTCATGGCTACAATTTTATTATAAAGTGTGAAAGAGGGATATCGTTGTGTTATACATAGCATAAATATGCATAAATTTAATTTTTCAGGGAAAAATAATGAAATAAGTGATCTTACTTTATCGTAGAAACCGCCGCCGGTCCCTGTAAATGTGTATTTTGGTGTGTCTGGTGGACTGAATTTGAATTTATTGTCGTCTCTTCGAACTCGGAATACCGGCACAGATTCAGAACTGTAAACAATTCCACTTTCGTCTACGTAGTCATAAGCTACGGCGTAATGGAGACACACCAACATCACAACTGCTAAGAAATTCCTCGAAAAAGACATTTTCTAATTCTGCAAACAATATTAAAATATTTCAAAATTTTCTGTCCACTTTTTTTAAATATTGAAAGTAAAAGTAGAATACTTTTCTAATAAGTTGGAAATAAAAACTGAGTCTAAGTTTGTTAATCACGCTTGTATGCCGCTATATTTTTGTCTAAAATTATTTTTTTTAAAGAAGACAGGAAATCACCATATGAAATCAACAAATTGTTAACACACGATTTTTATGCAGTTATTCGATACAAAATAAGTAAAAAATCATAAAAATAAACTTAAAATATTATCGACTTGATCATAGATGTATTTAGAAAATTTATGAACTCTTTGACAATTATTTGAAAGAAAAAATGTTATACCGTGCACGAACCCAAATCTTTTACTACTGCTAGTTCGCGTCTCAACAATGACATTGTTCGAATAGTATTTTTTTCTAATATCGCATTATAATTTCAACAATGGGTGTTCCATAATATTATAGCAAACTATTAACTATTATTTCTATATTAAAAAACGTACGTTCTTATGACCGTAACGAAACCGTTGTTATTACTAATAATTTGTTTTAAACATTTAGTACTCGAAGTTATAACAAAGAATTAAAATATAAATACATTTCCAATAATTGTAATTTATATATATTTTACCTGTAACTGGGCTGCTTTGCAGTTAGATAGGTTTCTTTAGGATAGTCTGAGATAACTGATACTGTAGGTTCAATCTGATATGAATTTATATATATTTTTGTCTGGTCCCCCTTACATATTATGATGACATATACATATTGTATATTTTGCCTCAAAACGTTGACAATTGATAAGGGGAATTCTTTAAGAGTCTAAGAAAACGTATACTATTCTATATTTATTTCTTTTTATAGTAAATACCCTTATTAGATCCAACAGTTGCGATTTTTGTTAACTCAAAGGGGTAATTTCCCGGGAATTCGTCACACAATTGTATTGTAAATTCTTTTGAATTCTTCGATTATTTTTGCTTAATAATATAGCCTTTTTCTTTAGCATTCCATTTTTTTCTTCTTTTAAATTACTTGCATTTCTAGACAGTTATGAATGTCAGAAAAATTTACCAAAATCATTTAAGATTTTTATTTTTGTACGCTTGTTATTAATTGATTAACATAAAAGGTAAAGCATAATGCTAAGTAATAATAATAAAAACAACAACAAATACTAATGAATTTAGCTGTCGATAATTTATAGTCACCAATAACAATAATAAATAAATTATGTGACGCATTAACGTACCAATTTCTAATTTCAAGCTATTTCCAAAAATTGGGAAGTTTTTACCTCGATTTTCGAAAATAGTATTTTCTTCAGATCTTGACGTTTTGAGATCCTAGGAAGCAAATACGAGAAATTTCTATTTGTTTACTTATTTCTTTATTCGAAATACTGAATATATCAATAAAATCTATTAGGTATATAATAATAATAATAATAATAATAATTTATTCCACCAAAATATTGATTATACAGAATGCTATATTTACAAAATCATTTGGAATTAACCCATCCAACTTGGCAAGGCCAGTGCTAGGATAGGTTAAGAATACATATTTTGAAAATTGTGCAGTGTGTATGGTCACTCGTGCGCACGTACTATATATATGAATGTGGGTGTGAGTGTGGGTGTGTATGTGTATGCACTATGCATGTGTGTGTGCGTTTTGTGTCTTGTAAAAAAAATTTAAGAAAAAGAAATAAAAGAATTTTAGAAAGATAGAAAAGAAATAAGAAATATAATAATTGAATATAGTTACACAACGATTACGTAGCGAAGCAAAGAGCGCTCATTATTCTCAGGTGAGGATATAGTAAGCGCTCCTTGCTTCATCGGTGACTAGCCATTTGGTTATATGTTTCGTTATTATTTTACAAAATCACAAAAACATTATTGCTGCTCTTATTTAAATGATGAGTAATGGAAATTATTTTAATGTTTATTATAATAATTTATTATAAAAAAATAGGAGACTTATTTTTAAAAAAATATGAACATTTAATTGCCAGGACATTCATTAACCAGACCAAAATTCAGGCTCTCCTGAAAAAATCAGGCGTTAAATATTCCGATTTCGAAACTAAGGATAATTCGATACTGAAAAAACAGGTTTTAAAACTGTTGTTAAACAGCTATGTCGTCGATCATAGTGTACTTCTCCTTTTTGATTTAGAAAAAAAAATGCGTAAAAAAGTTATTATTGTCTAGTTGGAACTTTACCTGAATTAAAGGCTGAAAATATGGCACATAAGTCATTTTAAATTGCACCTCCGATTCCCATTTCGATATAAGATATCCGTAACATTTGTGCAGAATATTATTGACAATTTTATCATTTTTATGATAACGAATAAAAAAACAAAATCTGTCTGTTACTGATTAATAATCGCAAGAAAACCAAACAGTATTTAGGAATAGTATAGTACTAAAACAAGCATTGCTTGTGAATGATGCATCTTATGTATCACGCGTGTATACTATAAACATGTTCTGGGACGCTAAAGTTCCCCTGCTTATCGCAAAAAGTTTTAATTTCCGAAAAGTAATCACAATCAAATAAAATGTGCAAATACAGCGAAAGGGTAATTCCTCAGCTTTTGCACATTTTATATATAAACCGATATCGCGATCTTCGTGGAGTATCAGTGATCATTTGTCCGTTGAGAACAAAGTTTCTTCATACTGAAAATATCACAGAGGTCTACAGTTGACAGGTAATTACAATTATTGTACTAATTATATAAAAACATTTACATTTATTGTAAATTTATAATTTTAACGAATTCGCCTGTATTAATTGTAGAATGGCTCGTCAAAATACACTATTTGGTGTAGCTGTGCTGCTGTGTCTGGGCTACGTCGTAGCATATGAATATGCTGAAAATGATGACTACGAATCTAATTCTGCAGATGATTACTATGTCATGGTTCCTGTGTCTCGAGTCAGGCGACAACTTTGGGGCAGCAAAAATTCATTCCCGACTGGCGGACACAACCAGCAAGCCGGGTATAACGGAAAATTCCCAGGAGGTGGTTATTCTGGCTCGGTATCGCAGAACTTAGACGGCCGTGGAAAATCAGGACCTCAGACTTTCAGTGGAAGTGCTTCCTATGGGAATGACAAGGCACAAGTCTTTGGTGGCGCTAGCAAGGTTAGATAATATTTTAATCATCATTTTTAGCTTTAATTAATAAATAATATTTATGTTCCTTGATGGAAAGGCGAATTTTTACAGTATATATTTCATGTTTTAGACACCAAGTCACGGTGGTTCAGCTCACGTTGGAGGAAAGTTCAATATCGTAAACACACCTGACCACAAAGTTGACGCTTGGGTACGCCATGACCAGCCGTTCCCGAGACATCGTCGCTCTCCACAACATCAGCCTGGAACAACCAGTGGTGGAATAAATTACGAACATGTGAGAACAGGAATCCAAGCTTCGGGAAGTACTTCACATACTCCGGGACGTCCCAATACGTACAGCGCCGGCGCCAATGTCCCTCTTTGGGTCAGTGATGACAAAAGATCGCGCGTTGACCTTGGTGGCAGACGAGATTGGGTCCAAGGTAATGGACATCGAGATAATGTACTTTTAAATTTTTCGCATAATTTCCGTCGATGAGATGAAGTATTTTTTTTTAAATAATTCGAGACTGATTTTTTTAAAGTAATTTTGAAATTTTATTTATAGTTTATTATAAGGAACAGTTTATAATTTTCATTTATGTATTATTTTAAGATATTTTTGTTTTAATAAACTTATGAATTAATTGGGAAAGCTATTTTTTTATCTATACTGAGTTTCTCATAGTTGCACTGTTTATCCATAAGGTCGTGATTAACTACAGTGCAACCTAGATATAACAAAGCTGAAGGGAATTAGAAAATATTTGTTTTACCAAGTAATTCATTATAATGAAGTTTGTTATAAAATTCGTTTTAACAAGGTAAGAAAACCCATTTTCTTCTGAAAACTTAATTTTAAATTTTAAAATTGTGGCCTTGTACTTGAGGAATTCTCGTCTACATACTTAATAATTTTTCGTTTCTCTGCGACGGTTAACGAACACCTTTTTTGTTTCTCAGCCGCTGCAATTTTAAATTTACTAACAACAGTGACTAACAGCAGTGTTTACTTTATATCAAACAACAATGATTGTCTTACGATTAATTTAACGTGTCTCAGCTCTTTCGCTTACATGCACTAAGAACACTGCAATTTATTTGAACAAAGGAAACGTCTTTTCATTTTTTAAATTTAGTTAGTGGGTTAACTAATTCTTCTGTGTTAGTATCGCGGTATGATTTTTTTCATACCTCCCGCCACTACTTCCGCCACAATTTTTCTTGACAGTGTTGATCGAAATCATGCTTACCCAACTCGCCTAATTAATTTTCACTTCAAAAATATCCAATATATATGCTATAATAATAGCTGTCAAAAAAGCAGCCATAAAATGTTTTGGTGGTTGGAAGTTCCTGTCAAAGCTGAAGGTCAAGTCTAGTTCCCCAAACTAGGATCACGACTAGGATAATAAGAGGTCAGGGATTCTTTAGGTGTATCAAAAAAATTAAAAATAGATATAACAGACTGGTAAGCTTTTATTTCAGACCATCCACACTCATTCCATAAGGACTTTCTCCATTAGTTCTTAAATAGTAGTCGCCACGAATACTGAAAATAAACGGAGATAAATTATAAGTTTTTTTAGGACAAATGTATAATTAAGAAACTGGTAAGCTACCAATTTTCAAGATAGAAAAATCATACGAAATATTTGTGTTTTCCATTTACGTGATAAAGACCGTATACGTATAATATTAAATTAGCCGTTCCTGAGAAAAAGCGTTTTGACAGATAGACAGACGGACAACAAACTGATCATACAGATTACTGAACCCTAAAAATTTCACGCAGTATGACCAGAAAACAAATCGTTTCAGGATCTCAAATTCTATCTGTACAAAATGGCAATTGAGAGTTGAAAAATTGCGGTACGAAAAATCGCCAAAATTTCGTTATGAAGTTTCTACAAACAAGGAGGAAAAAGGAGCGTGCAGTTTACACTACACACTATAAAATTTAAACTAACGCGTGTTAAAATATTTCACTTCAAAAGTTAATTGAATCAGGTTTCAATATCAAGTAATATGGTAGCTGTTAAACGATGATTAACATACTTGTGATCCGTCGCGTAGCCCATCACAACTACATCTGAATCTCTACATGCTCCAGATTTAAATGCACTCCAACTCGAACACTTCACAGCAAGGAATGACTTTTCTCTTAAAATGCTTTCAGCATAGAATGTACACGATCGCTGATGACTGCATAGTTCTGGAGAAAAACAAATTATAAACTGATTTTTTACATTACTAAACATATGACGCGACTGTTACGCAGTACGGCAATTTGCTTAAGTACAAATCGCTGTTTAATTCACTGTTTAAAAGCCCTCCTTAACGAATGACAATAGGACAAAGGGGGGATCTTTGTCCTATATTCATTCGTCAAGGAATAGGCTTTTAAACAGTGAAAGAATTGTTTTAATCGGTTCGATAACTCTCGAGTTTTGAGATTATCCTAAATCTAAGTGACAACGATGTGTGCAGTAAAATCGAACAATGGTGATCATGTAATGTTCGAAAATTATGCATTTCACGCTTAGTAAATTTAATCCCTCCACAAAATAACTAATTAGTTATTAGGTATTTTGTAAAAGAGCTAATTAAAATTCACAATTAAAAGCGACAGAATTCGTACAAATTCAATATCCATTGAGAATTTTATGATAATGATTCTCACCTTTTATGGCTATAGATATAATTAGTGTTACCCGTACGAAGCCGGAGCGGGCCGCTAGTTAAATGATATTAATCAATTCTTACCAACATCAGTCATTGTAAAAGGTATTCGGAAAGGACACCCAGGCTGATGTCTGAATCCTCCATTGACCCAGAAATCCGCATCGCCTGTGCTAAAGGGAGTTCCGTAGACTCTTGCGTCCGTGTGGATGACATCCACAAAAGCAGCATCTCCTGATGATAAATGACGATCAGATTCTGCTGGCTGGTCACTAAATCTAGCTATTCCGTAGAAACATGGGTAAGCTGGATCTAAACCCGTTATACGTGGAAGTGTTATGCCATTTTTCTTTAAATTCTTTCCTATAAAACCTGCTATCTGAAAAAAAACCACAATATTATATTGACAAATCATGACCTAATTCATTTCAAAACAGTTTTCTTATTTTATTACTAAATATGGGTAGGTATATTATTCTGATAAAATTTTTTTGCATCTGTACGTCGTCGATGACGAGGCAGACTATAGGTGTATTCAACATTAAAAAATGGCAAAATAAAGTAGATTTGGGAAGTCTGTAGAGTCATACAATTAATTAAAAACATATATATCAATATCGGTCAAGCGAGAGCCGTTGAAAATTCTGGGCGAATAATTTCAAACGAAATATGCAAGATCAAATAATAAGGGAAAGGGAATTATTTGGTTGTTGGGCAATAGACATTATTAATTAATTTACTTTAATATTATGTTAATATTTAATTATAATCGGGGAATAAACTAAAAAATAAGTTTGAATTTTATTGAAAGTCTATTGGACGAAACTATAAATTTACGATTTAATTTATTTGTATTGGTTTTTAAACCCTTATGCACTTACTTGACTACCGAGGGAATGACCCACAATATGAAACTTGTCTAGTTGTATAATATCTTGGGCAAAAAGTGTAGTTCTAAGAATCTCCGCTGTCGCTTTTGCTACCTGAAATATTATATGATTTTGACGAGTACGAAAAAACCCACCATGCAACCTTTAAAATGTCGATCACCTTGATCTCCTTATGGTTGCTACAAAATGGGTTTTTCATATTTTGTCTATATAACAAATACATCGAACAAACAAATAAATGTACCTATTAAATTAAATTTTATTAAATTATATCCATAATAACACAAACTGGTCATAATTTCGATAACCGCATATAATTATTAAGTTTGTCAACGATTATTATAATTTCCCTAAAAATACATCGTAATATTTTTTCTGTAAAGTATATACACCTAGCATCGCCAGTTTTTCCGAAATTTTAGCTGTGGAAAAAAAGGGGAGAAAACAGTTTTCGAGGCGCGTTTTCAGAAAAATTAGTTCAGAGAAATTTGACTGTGATGAACCAACGTTGAACCTCTGTTTAGTCCTCCGTTTTCCCTCTTATGAGGTACGGAATACTAAAAATGAATGCATTTTTTCCTAGACATCCAGTTTTTGAAATTGCTTTTAATAATTCCTTAGCTAATATTTTAATAACAATTCACTTTTGGTGTATTAATTATGGATATAATTGCCGACTAAATTAATCTCCTCATGGTAATAAAAATATTACCGATGCACAATGCAATGACGGTGCTTTTTTATAAAATTATTTAATACGTGTTCACTTAATTATCCATATATTATCTGCAATTACGCTATAAAACATAACTGCAAGTCCTTGAAGGCACTTTTTATATTGTGATCCAAACTTCACACGAAAAATTAATCATCTTTAAAATTGCATTGACAGTTATTTCTCACAAGAACCAGCTAGTATATTTTACCTTTTTAACATTGGGCACAGCATTAAAGAAATAATCTTTTTGAGCCATGTTTGCCCAATCAAGCAACAGGATATTATGACCCCCGCGTGTCAAATACGCTCCTAGGACCTCTCGGATAGTATTAGCCGTTTGATCTTCCACGTAACCATGAATGTAAAGTACAGTAGGGAGACTGGCGTCCCATATTGGCAACTGTCTTAAAGTCGACGCAATGCCATCGAGGCGCTGTGACGTTATTTTTGCGTCGTCGAACGATTTTCTAAAATAGTTTCAGTCGATTTTATCGATAATTTTATTTCTAAAGAAAAACTCTTCGAAGCAATAAAATTATTAACGATTAATCCTTTAGTGAACGTGTCAATTATTATTGTCTAAACTACGTGCATTCTCTTTCCTACTGCGCAAGTGTTGTCAAAGAAATCCGGGAAACCTCAACGTTTTTGTGAGTTTATTTCATGGATGTAGTAATTTTAGGGTTGGAGTGTACAGCTGAGGGGGCGAAGCCATTGAGGGACGGGTACAAAGCATTGGTACAATGTAAGACTGGAGTCAATTTGTGATTGGCTGGCGCATTGCGCATGTTTAGTAGCATGAAATTCAAACATGGACATAGGAATCTAGATCCATGTACTTACTAAAGAAATTTTCTTTTTACAACATACTATCAACATAAATTTCGTTCACTAGACATGCGCAGTGCGCCGGCCAATGACAAACGAGCACCACTCACCTCGTCGCGTCCCTTAAACGGCTGTACCCCTCTTGTCTAAAACCCAAGTTCATGATCTGTCCCTATATTCCTAAGTCCATGATTTACTTAGATTTACAATGTAAAAAGCGCGAATTTTTCATGTAATAAATAATTTTGAAATCCAGCTAAATCTTCTTTAAAACTAATTGTGTGAAATAATAACATCTGCCAGAGAATTACTTCAAAATGTTTTTTGTACAATGAACATATTCTGTACAAATTTATCTTTTTAAATCGTAAAATATTTATTTTCTTAATTTTTTGTCAAGAAACTTACCCATTGTAAAACCTGATGAAAATATCTTCAACCTCATTTTTTCTCTGGTCTTCATTAGGATTACTACCTACACAACAATTAAAAATACAATCTGTTAATAGTTTTAGGCAAAATTCAAAAGAAATATAGTTAAGTTTAATCAAAAACATAATATAACAGTAAATTGTTAGTAGAAAACCAAAATCGTTGAAATGTAGCAAAAGTTTAGGGACGTCGCGACTGCATGTGTTTCAGGTCTTTGTCTTTGTGGAAATATAAAGCGAATATAGAATGAAAGAAACTCAAATCCAATAGAAGTTTGACCCTTCGCATGAACTTACATTTTTAAGACCCAAGTTTTAGATTAGCTGGATAATCAGGACTTTACTGTACAAGTTTATTTATAGAATTTCCTACGATGTTATCACATTCGATGATGATAGTTTTTTTTTACTACCGCTTTTTCAACTGTGAAGTATATTCTTTCCAATCGCTTTTAGTAATTATAATTAAATTCCCACATCTATTAACATTAAAAAGGTTTTTTCAAATGCATTAGGTCTTCGTAGAAAAGCATTGTTATATAAGAAATGTACGTATAAATTATATCTTTAAAGTCCCGTGACATGTTATAGGAAAATGTACACTAATTAAAATTTAATAATACCTACAATCAAAATATGTAAGTGCCATTTTGTTTTTGTATATGGTGTGAGCTGCATTTAATCTCCTACATCTCTATGTTATAATTATTATAGTGTTAAATTTATTTGTTTGTCAGAAATTATTAAACCATTTTCAAAAAATCTGTCACCGTTTAAGGGAGAAATGAACAGTGAGCGAAAACGTAAAACAAATCCAGGATCTCTGAGTTAAATTGGCATTTATGTCAGAATTTTTTGATTTTATAATGTCAAGGTTTTTTTTTAGGAATATCCACTTTTATAATTATAAAAAAAATATTCTTATATTTATGACTATATTGCGTAAATTTCCATCTTCTGTAAATAAAAATTTTCTGCAGACCGCAAAGGATATTTTTACCTATAACATAATATATACAGACTGTTTTTTTTGCAGGGTATGGTAACTATAATAGATATACAAAAACTGTCCCTGTTTATTTAGTGGACTGATTTTTTTAGACGCGAATTTTGGTAAATGTATATGGATATAGTCGAAAATTTACCATGACTTTTATTATTAATTACTGAAACTTTTAAGATAAGTAAAATTAATTAGAATCTTTCGATTTTTTGACGGCAATTTTTCTTAAGACTTACATTTTTTCTCACAGAAAGCATAACATTACATGCTTTCTACAGTATATAATAACTAATTAACAATAATATGCGTTAACATGCTTCAAAAGATTTTTTCAGAATTTTTTTTCTATTTTTTCAGCAGTTTCAGAAATCTATGTATTTTTATTGGTATTTCAATATATCAAATGTAAAAAAATTACGCAAAAATATACTAAGTAAGCAGATGTACCCAGAGCATATTTATTGATAATGAAAAAGTAGTGACAATCGGAAACAAATTTTTTAAGTTTATAAGTAGTAATTTAAAAGATAGACGGATTTTTTTTAATAACATCATAATTTGTTATTATAATTTTTCAATTTAATTACTAGCAATAAAATTTTTAGTATTATAAACAATATTATTTGCGGTTTTTATCTCAACAGATAATTTTTTACAAGCATTCAAGAAGAGCTATTTTTTAATACAGAAATTTGCCCGCTCTTAAATGTTAAAACCGTCAACTAGTGGTTAAACAAAACAGAAAAGCAAAAGTAGTAATAAAATTGATTGAAACAATCAATAAAATCGACCGTGCGTATCTGCAATAAAATGATTTGTTCTGTAAAATCAATTCCCAATTATCATAATGATTTTTAAAAATATAAACGTTTAGCATTGTGGCAAACGACTTTTCCCATACAGACAGTCTATATATTTAGTTTTTACTACCTGAAAAAGACCGCAAAACATTTTTTCTTAAGGCCACCAATAACTAGGGTCATTTAGGTAAAATGCCAAATCATTTTTTTCAATTTGTTATGAAAATAAATTGAAAATCTACTTATGTATATCGTTCCAGATTAAAACCCGGGTGATAGAGGAGCCATGGAAACGTCATATACATTAACAATGGCATCGCTACACGACTGGCTATTGTGGAGCCCACATTTTTTGCTCTAAACATTTCTTTTTGTGTTCTTCTAAAAAGATGACGACACACGTGGTCCAGTCCAATATTTTTAAAATAATGCCAGGACGTCGAGATAGTCAGAGGTCCACGACAAAATAGGTTATGTGAGCGTGATGATCCAATAAGCGTCTGTAGGTAGTTCGAGCCCCCCTCTCCAGCTTTTTTTTCTCATATTACTCTCCGACGTTAGGCTGGAGCGCGCTAGAGCGCTTTGTATTGGAGATCCGTATTGATATTCAACAGTAGTGGTCGCGATATCTGAAATGTTTTTTTAGCATTTGGGGGTCCTAAAAATCATAGAAAACACATTTTCTGACAAATTACCCATCGCAATCACTTTATGTGATTTTTTTAAATTTTTTGATACTCTTGAATAAGTTCTTGCCCGGCGGAATTTATTAGAAAATGTGTTTTCTATGATTTTTAGGCCTCCCAAATGCTAAAAAAAACATTTTCAAATAACGCGATGTTGAATATCAAAATTGATCTTCATTACAAAGAGTTCTAGCGGGCTCTGGCCTAATGGTAGAGAATAAAGTGAGAGGAACAAGTTGGAGAGGGGGGTTCGAAATACCTACAGACGCTTATTGGTTCGTCGTCCTCACACGACAATTTTTTGTTGCGGGCTCTCTGCTAATAGTAGCTAACCGATTTTTAACCACGGTTCAAAGAGCATACCCTTGACTTATCTTCACATTCTCTTAAAAACAGTTACCATTCACCTTTTCCTATTGTCGATATTAATGAAATTAACATTTTCGTAGGAGACTTTGGCATCATAGGTAGATTTCTACAATGAATTTTATTTATCATGTTTCTCTGACGATAAATCCCTAAAATAGGATAAAAGTGAAATAGATTGTGGTTTTTTTTAATGCCTGATTGAAATACTCAATAGAGTGTTAAACTGGTCGTTAAAAATTGATAAAACGAATAATTTTTGAATAACAAAATTAATACAGTTGTTATTAATTGCTATTTTGAATTTGTATTCTGTTTCGGGCATTTCACAGTGAAGGAACAGTTGTCTGACTTTAACAATTAATTTTAATGAATGGAAAGAATAGAAACTCAGCTGTTAAGAAACGTTTTTAAAATACTGTTATAATGAAGTTTTTGGTTTGTGAAAAGAATATACAATAGATGGAAAGTTGTCCGAGGACTTACGATCAATAAGTCAATACTAAATTTTTATCTATCGCAACGTTTCAGAATTTATTATTGCTTCTTCAGGCGTCTGTGGAAACAATACATATAAAGATTAGGAATAATAAATTTTGAAACGTTGCGATAAATAAAAATTTAGTATTGACTTATTGATCCTAAGTTCTCGGACAGCTTTCCATCTATTTAATTCATAGTCAGGATCGGAACAAACTTTGAAGAATATACAATATTATAAGTTTGAAATAAAAAATACAAAAATATACGTACAACAAAACAAACGAGAGCACATTTTTGTTGAGTTAAACACGATTCAAAGTTATGTCTTTTCATAAAATTAAAGCACTTGAATTTATTTTGGTACCTCAATCACTCAAGTTGTATTAGAGTCGGCGCGTTAAAAATAGTAACAGTTTATATGTTAGTCAATCACCTAGGTTAAGGTTTTTACCAAGGTAATATTATTATGTTATTTTTAGACTTTGTAAGCAGAGATTTATTTTTATTTTAATATCAATAAATTAGTACTGCCGTTCTCGACAAGAAATGATCATTCTCGTTCTCAACTTTCGTCTTCTTACTTTCTCGTCACGATAGCGAGAATTCTTCAAAAATTTTGATAACTAAAATATAACGGAAATGTTTCTGCAGTGGTAAAAATATCGCAAATACGTCTCTTGTAAACAAAAATTAATTGGAGTTCAAATGTTCACAGATAACTATCGCGGATCCATTGTTACGTTCCACCAACTTTAATGGTTTTTGGGGGTTTGTCAATTTATAGTTTCGATTTGTTATTATAATAATCAAGTTAATAACTTCACTAGTTCTCGTTTTATTATTTCGTACAGTAAGAAAGGAAAATTAGCTTTCTTTTGATATGATAATTTCAGTATTCAACAATTTTGTCGAGATTTCTTGGAGATCGTTTCTTCTCATCTCGGCGAGATCTCGTTTGGGAATTCAAAACGACAAACGTTTCTTTCTCGTTACGACATTAATAACACTATAAATCACAGAAAAATCTAAGCAAATACAGGATAGAAATTTTTATAATTTTTATTACAAAAAAATATTACGTCAATCAAGATTTCGCCGTTATATGTTTTTTCACCTGAATGGGTTATCAAATAAGCATAATTTTAGAAACACTTTTCTTATTATTCCAAAAATAAATATTGCACGTTCAAATTATACCATTAAAACAACTATCACAGTTTCACAACTTTAACACTTTTATAATGCACTAGACAATGTTTATATCACATTAAAAATTAAATCACAACATATTTATAAATAAATAGTTTCTTGATAAAATTTTTCAGTTTCTGTAGCGTCACCACGTTGAATTTTACACAAAATCAACAATAGTATTACCTTTTTTTTTAACAAACTTTATTTGTTATTCATTTTTCTTTTATTGTTAGAGAAAATACTAAAATTTTTTCAACAAACTGTCAAAATGTCAACAATTATAATTCAATGATTTAGTTGTTTAGTTCATTGTTGCTCTTAACATAATGTAACATATCATCGCACTGACTGGCTGAGCCTCTTTAACCGGTTGTTGTAACTCTGGGAACAGAGTCAGGGTCACTCATATAGTAATATATATATTATGCTAATCACTGTTAATTTTGTTGTGTAGTGGGGAAAGTATTGTAATTATTACATTGTGTGATTGTAGTGTATTTAAAGTTATACATATATGTATACTTACATAATAGAGGGTTACGGAAAAGCAACCTCATGACTTTTTAAATAAAGTATCCCGTTAACATTGTGTTTTTTTTTGGAGGGAAGGTTATGTGACATTAATCAAAATCACTGCAAGAGCCAAAAATATATAACCAACGAGTTGTTTTATATAGCCACAGCAGTAGCACGATCTTTTAGTGTTTTTACAAAAAGTTACTAAAACAAATAAAATGTGTCGTTGAAAAAAAAATGGGGGGGGCGGGCAGAAATCTTGCTTGGGCATTAGACTTGCTAAGAGCGCCCCTGCAGTACCCCAAAAAGAAATAACTCTTACGGGATGACTCGATTATCAATTCGTATTTCTGCCGCAGTAGAATTTTTCCCTGTAAATTAAGCTATTGACCTGAAATTTGACTTAATTATACAGTTTCCTAATCCACATATATGCCAATAGTTAGAACTTAAAAATATTTTCCCGTAGATTTCAAAGAGCCAAAGTTTCAGACCCAAAAATATGAATAAAATAATGTAGGGAAATCGTCAGGAGCGTTTGCTTGTATGCATATTATATTTTATGTAAGTTTACTTAATATTTTAACATTAAACATTTTTTTAATGTTTTTCGCACCAACTATCAATGTAAAGTGTAAATTGACATCATATATATTTTTAGCTTTGTCATTTTTAAGCAAAATTTACATATTTTTGTTATGAAAAAATTTAACAGTTAAAAACGCTTTCAGATTCACAATCGCTGAATTTCGGTAGGGTTAGCTTAAGAATTTTTTTAATATTAAAAATGATAATAAGTCAGTGTGTTGAAACTGAGTAAACAGTATAGGTACTAAAGGTAATAATTTATGCCATAATAAAACTTCCAAAATGTTGAAAGAAGTTAAAAAAAATGAGTCATTGTAAATATTCAAGGCTGCTTCTTTCATCAAGGTTTCGGTTTGCAAATGGGAATATTTGAAAATTGCCGGTCATAAATTTAACATAAATTTGGATTTTGGTTTCAGGAGCATAAAATCATGCTAATCATTTTACATTTATTAAAAAATTTCGAAGTTTCTAATTATCGCTGCAAAAATATGGATTTTTTTATCAAATTTTTGCAGCAACAGTAGACATTTTTATCGCGAACCTTAATCTATATGCTAACGTTTATGATAACAATACGAACTGTTTAATTATTTCGCAAAAATGAATGAAATTCATTATATATGATTTTTCAAAGCATACTAATGAAATGTTATTTAATTTAATAATTTATTATAATCCACGGTGTGCATGTAATATTCACTTAACAGGTTTTATTTTCATATTGAACTAGCGGCCTGATTCGGCTTCGCCCGGATTCAGACATATTATGCTGCAGTGGTCTTTCTTATAGAATTATAGACGAATTTGCTCGGTGTTGCTTTCTATTTTTTATTTGCGTAACTTTAGCCGTTTATGCAGCAACGGAAGCTCTCAAAAGGAATAATTTTTCCCATTTTTGCAACATTTTTCATTGATGCTCCTCTCCTATTGGTCGTAGCGTGATATTATATAGTCTATAGCCTTCCTCGATAATAATTGGACTATCCAACACAAAAATATTTTTCAATTCGAACCAGTAGTTCCTGAGATTAGCGCGTTCAACCAACAAACAAACTTTCAAGCTTTGTAATATTAGTATAGATTTAAAAATGGTAAAAGTATTTTTTGTTGTTTTCATTTAGAATAAGTTGATTTAAAAAAGCCTGATTTGCATTTCACCTTAAAATTACACTTAGAACGAACGCGCAACAGATCACTACTTTAGTTAAACTATTATAAAACGAAAGCGTACAGTGCGTAATTTATAACAATTATTTTCTGTGAAAACTGAATACTGTCTGCTTTAACGATTTATTGATTATGTAGAAATAATATTTGTATAGTATACGAATACAAACAAAAAGCCGGATTTGAATTCATCAAAAGGAGATATAATGAATAAGAGATAATAAAAATTGATAAAAAAAAATAAAAAAACTAATTTATGAGTTTTATGATTGCGACGTCACTCGAATACATCGCGTTGTCTCGATCATATTCCGACCTCAATTAATATGACTGGCAAAACAATGACGCATTTTATACTTACTTATCAATGATTTTTATAGGGATGTACTGACTATTCGAACATTTTTTGTTGTACATATTCAGTTTTGCAGAATAATTATGTAATTACTACATTTGCTAATGGCATATAAACTATTGGCGTCGGTCGGATGGCGGGACCTAGAGGTCGGAACAAAGTTCCTCGACGTTTCATAACCTCCTGAGCAATTTGGCATCATTTTTGAAAATTGGGATGGGAAAAACTTTTTGGGTCCAAAAACACCGAAAAAGTTCTGAGTCGTTTCGAGATAGAAATTTAAAGTAGGTATAGATGTCTTTAAAATTAAAAAAAATAAAAAATCAGCTTGACAGGACCGGATTTACCAATTTTATGAAAACATTAGTTTGCAGATTTGATTTTACTTACTTACGAGTGTATTTAATTTGGTGCAGACTAGGGATTGACAATAATATTTGCAATTAAGAAAAAGATTATTATTTTAAGGGGTGTATTAAGGAGTCAATTTTTTTTATTTTGTCTAAAAGTAAATTTAAGTTAAATATCAAAATTATAATATTATAATTATCTTTGTTACACTTATAAATTGCTTAATTTATTTTTGATAAGTAAGACCTAGCATTTAAAAATATCACTTCCTTTAATATTTTCGTATCACTGTCGTTAAAAAATATAAGTTTTCAAAATCTAAGCACATGTCGCTTCAGCACATGCGTCGACCTTTTCCAAAAACAATAGAAGTCATCCTATTTACGTGTCAAACATCCCACCAAAATTTGCTTTCGATTTGCTTAGCCGTTTGATAGACACAGATGCACTGACTTTTCGCAAAAGTACGTTTTTTGCACTCTAGGAACACGTAGGAAAAATATTGTAAAATTGTGAAATGTTAATTTTGATTGTTATCATTCCCTACTTGTGGAGTGGACATTGTATAAAGGCTGTTTAGTAGCAATAAATGATGAGATGGCATTTAGAGAAAATTAACCTTTAAAATTGCCGTAAGTTTTTTAAAGAATTTTGTTTAAAATGAACTGATTTTGTGTTTGATATAATATGTATTTAAATATAGTTGTCAATTATGTTTTGATAAAAAAGTTGATAAAATTACTACAAACAAGTGAGTAATTGGCATCCTTTAATGTCTTCCAAACCATCAATTAAATAAGTTGATCACAGTTACTACATACTTATTATTTATTTACTTCTGCTTACATAGCAATGTTAATATATAATATTTTTAATTTATCTCCCAATTTACAATTTTTGTTCAAATTTAAAGTATTTTTAGTTCTACAAAAATTCAAAAATAGAAAATAGATATAAAGTAGGAAAATTTAAAGTTTCATTGTTTGTAAATTTTTTTTATCGCATTGTTTCATTAAACTTTCCTCAAAATACTCCTTAGGTTCTCCGTTAACATATTGTAGGTTACATCGAATTGCTAATATATTTTTGTAATTGGAAATGTTTATAGAGCAAATAACATCGTTTGTGATGAGTATGCAATCAATACGACTGATTAACTGAAAAAACGGCATTAACACAAGCAAAGCCTCCAGTTACTTTATGTTCAATAACATAGCGTTTAATTGTTTTGATTGTCATTCAATTGTTCTTTTAATAGAAGCGAGGCGATTGTCATAATCAATATTGTAAATAAAGTTTAGAATAAATATACATCAGGTATACTGTATATTTAGACATCCAAACCCACACAAGTCATAATTTAACGGCGCTATTCTATTGAGTCAATGCTAGAAATTAAAGTGCTGTTTAATTTTTTTCACTTTTTAACAAATTCGACATTACATAAGATAGAGTGAGACACAAATACAAAGTACAATGTGTAAATTATACAGACTAGACTAAAGATGGAAAAAATGGGTCTTTTTAGTGATCTGCATCTTTGCATCTGGATCCCGTATGTGAGCCGGCTTACTGAACCGGTTCAAAAAGAGCCGAGTTCTGAATATGTTACTGCAGTCTGCCACTGAGTTACCTAGTTCAGTCAATCATATCACGACCTGTATAGAATCAAGAATGCATAGCCAAACATCTGATGCATGAGTCATTTGAGCGGACAGATGCATCAAAGCAAGAACTGATACGTAAGTGTAAAATGTGCTTCTGTATGTTAAGTGTTTCACTGAGTTATGCGGATCCGTTGATCCGTCGGCTTAAAAAAAGTGAGTCGGCTCTCACGGATCTTCTGTCGGAGTCGGCTCTTTGAACCGGTTCAGATCTGAGTTACCCAACTCTAGACTAGACAAGTATAGTACTTTGTTTTGTATAACACAGAATAGAAGTCACGTTGATGTATTTTCTAAGCAATTAAACTTTATTACACATTCTCGAGTGTATTTTTTTGTCCTTTGGTGGGGCACTCCAGGGTTATTTTGAAAATTTTGGAACTCAAGTTACACAATTAGATGATTTTAAGTCAACTCACTGAAAATTTGGCTTAGTTATTATTTTCATGTTATAAATATGGCAAATTTATGATACATTTTAAGTGCGTTCTTATTTTTTGAGTAGCAGATCAATAAATTAAACACCTGGCAAAATACATTCCGCAATTTCCTGTTATTAAAACATAATTGTATATAATTACCCATTATGCGAAAATTTAATATTTTTTACTTGGTAATTTGTTAATGTTTAACAGAAACTAGATAATTTGAAAGTATGCAGGTAAAAAAAGAACAGTGATGCTTATAACTTAAATTAATTCTTATAAATTAATAATAATTTTTATTTTACTAACATTTACTAATAATATACACTTACCATTATTTTTTTGAACCGTCGAGATGAAAATTATCAAATAAAAAATAGTTTTCATTTTTATATTAAACAACACACAAGTACACTGTAGTTTGTTGGTTCTGTCGTTTTATTTTATTTTTCTGTCTATAAATAATTTAATATCTATAATATCACAAAATTGCTTCATATAATTGGAAAACTATGTAATTTTTATTTTCTGATACATCGAAAATTATGCTACCTATAATATATTCGAATAAATTTTTTAAACGTTTTTATACATAGAATAATTGATGTTTCTTCGAAGTGTAACTGTCATATAAAACTGAAATCATAATGATTTTTCAGAGTGATTACAATTATAATTATTAAAGTCAGGGTTTCTCAACATATTCAACAAACGTACTCTTCTGTAAAAAATAATACGAACTTTAAGACAAACAAATATAAATCCTGATTAGTATGGGGCTGGACAAGTAAAATTATTGTGCGCTTTATGACAAAAGCACGACATTTGGCACAAAGGAACGTCTTAATTTTATTAAAATATATAGATATTCGGGCATCTGAGATCTAACCTCCAAAGAGCGTGATAAAACTATCTTCAACAATGCGTTCCTGCAAAATCTCATTAGCTTAAGCGTACGTGGTCTTTTAGATATACAAAAATGGTTTCGAACAAACATTTTTCCATTGTTAGATCTTTATAAATTTGATTCTTATATATTTTCGGATATATGAAAAAAGCATCGTTTAGACTTTAGGGCATAGAATTTCTTATGGATTTTTAGAAGGATTTCTAGAAGGATAATATCCTTCTAGAAATCCATAAGAAATTCTATGCTCTAAAGTCTAAACGATGCTTTTTTCATATATCCGAAAATATATAAGAATCAAATTTATAAAGAGTTTTAATGTTTTTCGGCACGTGTTACGAGTACCTTCTAAGCCGTGCAAAAAATATTTTTTGTACGGCTTAGAAGGTACTCGTAACATGTGCCGAAAAACATTAAAACTCTGTGATTTTAACTTTGACTGCCCATAACATCTCAACTTTTAAAGATTTAAGGGATAAAAAACACGATTCTTTGTTTTTGAATACACGTAATTCACAATTCGATAAAGAAAATATTAAATAAAGCTATTACGATTTAGTCATTATGATTTTAAATGCGATTTCCGATTCTTTTTCTTACTATGCATTTTCACATACCCGAAAATGTTTAAAACCCAATTTTTAAAGATTTAACAAGTTTTGTTTGATTTTTTTTGTATATCCAATAGCTCCAGAGCTTTTGCAGACAAACATCTTGCCTTCAGATGCCAGATCTCATATGGCCCACTATTTGTATCTTTTATCATCAAATATGCACAATACTGCTTTCTTTTTAATCTTATCCTCTCCACTATATTGTGCATATTATATCATAATTATAATTTGATTCTTTGCTTAAGGGCTTCAATTGTAAGGATTATTTATTGCCTATTTTCTTAAGGACAGACATGTAATTTCGCGGTGGTACCGGTGTTATGTACATGATTTTACGAATGGGAAATATGGTAGCAGCGCCGGAAACTATTTGAAACTTTTAATACAAAAGAAATATTCGCCCGCGAGTAGTTCGAAAATCATGGAAAGTTGACTGCCGATTTATTCGTTACTGTATACAAAAAAAAATTGATCGAGGTGCGAGCAACTACTCTGCCGTAACTGTCATAAAACTGGAAATGTTCTTAACAAAAGAAGCATATTATTTATAATTGATATACTAACGAACAATTAAGATAGATTAAGATGGATTTAGAGTCAACGCACACGCGATTTTTTGTCGCGCGAGTTTGTGATTAAATCGCTTGAAGGCCACACATTTTTCCTGTAGTACTCTTCGTTGAAATACACATTTAATGTATCACGGGAAATTTTGAATAGCTGTGTAAATGTCAAATCGCGCTTTTTCGATAAAAAACTTTAGCATAGATGTGCAGGTCTCACTTTTTTTGGTAAATATAGTAACACAGAGGTACCAGTAACGAAGTTACATTCTTCCTTTCAGAAAATGAAAATAAATGTTTTTTTTAAGCTTTAATATATTTATTGCCTAAAAGAAAATTTGCCAGCGAGCAATTTTAAAAATTAGGAAAGCATTTCTGTGTAGAGTCACAAGACGCAAAAGATTGAGGATACCTGATTGTTTTTATAAATATACGTGTAGCTAAATTAATTGCGGTCTGTAGCAGATGATAATAATTGACTTTTCCGGGCGGTCATTAAGTCAAATTAAATTGTGTTTATTTTTTGTATTGTATTTTTTTTTTGCTTAGAATGTTTTGTGAATAAAATATAATGACATGTTTTTTTTTGTAAAATCATTATGAACATTTTTCCATTCAAAACACAATGGGTCGTCTTTTTAAGGCCATATTATGCGATCTATTTTGCCATTAAAAATAAGGTTACATCACACTAAAAATGTTGCATAATATATTAGAAAATAATTCTGCTGATTATGTATTAAGTCGCATATGTATTGATAATGCCAACAGTAATTTCCAAAAGCGATCTGTCAGTTTTATTTTAATTCTATAAGATGAACCGAGATAGTAAAGCGACATGAAGTAGTTTTCGTAAACAAATAAATGCAATATGGCCGCACACAGTGTTGACGCCAGCTTTCAGAAATATTATTATGAAGTGAAAATCAGCTATTTTATAGGAAATACATTCAATAAATATAATATGTATCTCGAACGGTATGCTTTTATGGATTGTATATGATGATGAAAACTCGCTGACGTTCGTTTTTTCATAATGTCACAACTCACACATAAAATAGATACCATAATCTACTATTTGCATATTTATTTATTTTCAGAGATTATTCTTTGAAGTTGTTACTGAGAAAAATTTTTATTTATACTTTTAAGGCTGTTGGAACGCTCTGAATTTAAGCCGAAAATAGGGCTTCGGCTGATAGCTGATATTTGTGAACATTTTGCAAAAATGTTTTCTCTATAACGAAGATAACGGACAAATCTAGGTCTCTAATGGACTACTTTTGTAATTTATGTACGATTTACTAGAAAAAAGTTGGCATTAATTGTACCAAAAAACACGCGTTTTCATTGTCACACTACGACCTTATTCGTACTTTTTCACAAAATGGCGTCATCTAGGGGACTCGCAAATGATATTGCGTGGTTGATGAATACATTGAACGGTCTCTCAGATTAATTCAAACAAATAATTACAATTAAAAGAAATCGACTTTTTTAGTATATTCTTGAAAGCACGTTCGCCGAAACATGGATTTTTTAAATTATAATTATTTGTTTGAATTAGTCGTAAATTTTAATGTTCGTTGTTTCCTGATTTTAAGATATTAACGTTTTCTCTTTACAACACAAATATATCTACTTTTCATTTTAAAAATGTATATTTTCTCTTTTTTCAGTAACATAACACATAATAAATATAATGTAGACAAATTTAAAGATAACAAATAAACACCCTGTATAACATGCATCAATATCACATCTATATGTACACGTAAATATCACATTTCATATATTTTCATCTTGCAAATGGATAAATATTATTTTTGTTCACTTGATTTTTGTTTCTTAGATAGGCACAAAATAGTTTTAGACTAAAAAAATATACTATTTCAATTGCACTAAGAAAACTAAATCCCATAAACAGACCTAGAAGTCCGCCAGTGTTAGCTAAAAAATAAAAATTACAATCAAAGATATTTAATATTATTTGTGGAGAGTTCAAAATTTAATATTATATTACGATATCCTTGCTAACAATAAAAGTAAAATGTTTTGTTTCATGCTGATATAAACACAAACAATAATATATTTTGAAAAAAACGTTTTCCCATCAGCTAAACTTAAAGTACAGAATGAAATGCAATCAACAACCAATATTTTTTAGACTCCTAATAATCACAATGCAATGTTGCGGTCGCAATTGAATGTATTCCCCTTTTGTGCAGTGTACAGCTTTTCCAGTTATTTTGATGTGTATGGCTAGTTGTATAATTGCAAGGATACATCTTGATATTTAAAATTGCAATGATTTTATTTACCACCACTATAAAATAATTTATTTTAAAATAGTTTACTTTAATTATGTTGGAGAAAAAAAACCTCTAACAAATAGACATTTGGTGATCCGTTGATTGTTAAAAAGTTGAAGGAAACTCAATGACTCGGGATCAATAAAAAGCAATACCGATGTTAAAATTGCATTTATGGCTAACATTTCGGTATCTTCAGAGCAACAATGCGGTTAAAATTTTAGTATATTGTTAATTGATAATAAATGTAGGTACTTATATCATTTTAATTTTGTGGATGTTCAGTTTTGAGAATTGATCGAAAATATCCCTCATAAACATTTGGGAAATACGCAGATTAAGATTTGAATATTTAAAAGAGATATTTTATTGCTCTGTAGATTTGTAGTTTTATGGTTGTAAAAGTTGGGGTTTTTTGGAAACATATGCGTTTATTAAGTTATAAAATCAAAATAGACCAGATATCGAAATTCCCAGTGGTTTTCCCAGAGTAATGAACCCACCCTTAACCGTGATAGAACCAATAATTTTGTATGTTTCATTTCCACCCCCACAAAGATAATTTAACAAAGGTTTTAGAAACATTTAAAAGGGACAGTTAGTACAGAAGGAGTGAGTGAGTTAGTTAGGAGTGAGTATAGTGTTTTAAGATGTTCACATAACATCAAGAATAGTTCATAAGCGTTAGTGAGTAAGATTGTAGTTTAAGATGTTAAGGTAGTTGTCGTGGTTAAGGCACACCCTCAGAAAATTCTTAATTTTTGTATACTTATTAGGGACATGATAATACAATTACCCTGAAAATTTGAAGTCGATCGACCGTATATAATTCGAGATAAATTCAATTAAAAATTGGATAATTAACATTGATTATATACGATCTCTGTAGTTCTGAACCAGTTTCTTATTTATAAAAAAAGAACTAACTGTCAGAAACTTTCCAAAAACTGACAGTCCTTTCAATGCATTTGTTATGAGTTTAAAAAAAATAAGAATTTTTTTTTGACCATCTAATTATTTATAAATAACGGTTTAAAGTTCAACAATGTATAGAAAAGTATACATGCATATGAATACTGTATGGGTTACGTTTCCACGGGTACAGTCTTGCGTACAAATTATGGATCATTTAGCTACAAGCTAGTATACTTTTGTGGTGCGTATAATCTATAACTTTTTGACAATATTGTACCACGACAACTACCTTAAGTTAATAAAATTATACAAAAATTTCATGACGTCATTTGTTCATTTACACGTTTATTCGACGCTATCATTCGCAGAATCAACGTTGTTGGATTACTCATTAATTTAAGTAATCCCGCACAATTCGAAGCTTGTGATAACTTGCCTTAGTATTGTGCCAGACATCACGAAAAAATACAGTGGAAAAATGAAAATAGTCAAAATTATCAAATTAACTTTTTTTTCTTAGGACGCAAAATTAAAACAATTAATTTTATGATTTTGACTATTTCCATTTTTCTACAAAATTAAAATAATTCATGATGTACCTATATTTACTATCAATTAACAATATACTGAAATTTTAACCGCACTGTTGCACTGAGGATGATGAAAAGTTCACCGAAACGTTAGCCATAAATTCAATTTTAACATCAGGTTTGCTTTTTATTGATCCCGAGTCATTGAGTTTCCTTTAGTATAATTATGTTAACGCATGTAGTGCCAGATTTGAAAACTACAAATTTTTTCAATCTGGCGAAAAGTGTCCGAGATATTCAAAGTGTTCTTTTAAGATGAGAGACCTTGTATAATACGAAAAATGACAATTTCGACATTATATTTGGCTTAAGCTCCGCCCATATAATGTAAAGTAAAAATTAGTAAAAAATTATTTGAGCCAAAATTTATGGTAATAATTTGAAATTAACCATTTTTACTCACATAAAAATTCGGTAGACCCAAACAATTCTCCTTTTGTGAATTTTGTAAATTGATTGGCAGTAAAATATACATGAATTATGGCAAAATTCTTTCTGAAAATAAAAATACATAATATGTATCGTAGAAATAATGATCGAACGAAAACACCATTAGTTGACTACGTATGTTTAATGGATAAATTATTTCAATAAAGTTTAATGGAAATTAAACGTACTTAAAATATTCTGTTGAAAATCCTTTTAAATAGTCCGTTCTTACTCTAATTAGATCATTAAATATGGCATTAGACTGTTCTTTCTCGTATCCAACTTCAAAGCAGCCCGGAAGGCACTCACATCGTTTACTGAAACATGTTCGCTCGAAAGTAATATAATGACAACGGTTGTGATTGGTTAAACAAATGATTAATTAATTATTTTAAAACGATATTATAGTATTTACCTTGTTGTACTTTGAATATCTAATTTTCCTGAAAACAAACAAAAAATTGAATTAACTGCGTAAATTGATTTGAGAGACAAATTTGTACTTACCTTTGACGTGGGCTACACACCGTTCTCCAGCTTTACTACAAATTTTAGTATCTTTGCTTTCTAAAACAACAAAAACAGTATTTTAATGTTTAGACTAAAAACGGAAAACTACTTATTTTTAAAAAAGAAGTAGAAATACTGAAAGAAAAAATTGGAGCTTTATAGAAATCGGGTGGTTTCAGTTGTGGTTGTACCGCAATGTTTTCCGTAGGACTATCTTTTCGATGCTTAGTAAAATTGTATATCTAAATTCTAAGTAATAAATAAACCAATAAATGCACATTAAAGTTTATAAATAATACTCAAAACGAAACTGCTTTGGCTTTCAAATGACAGCGAAAATATCGATAGATTTCGTTTCTTTGCATGTTATAACGATTCTGTCTCTTTCATAGAAAAACATTGCGCGAGTAAGTCGAAGTGAGTGGCCATTGGCCATGCACGTAACCCGACGTAAAAAGGCCATAATTTGTTGCTATCAATCTCTCGCCTATACTAAGGACCACCTGATTTGAATCGACTCGAAACGATCGACCTGGAACGTTTTTGGTGTGCTTGAAATTAAATGAATACCCACGCATTAGTTTGGTTCGACCAGCTCAGACCGGCTCGGCAACGACAGATAATGATAGAAGGGGAAAACATTTTCGAATGTTTCAACTGTTTCTAAC
The DNA here is from genome assembly GCA_034508555.1 of Venustoraphidia nigricollis. Lineage (NCBI taxonomy): Eukaryota > Metazoa > Arthropoda > Insecta > Raphidioptera > Raphidiidae > Venustoraphidia > Venustoraphidia nigricollis. Next base: position 2,096,268 of record JAVRKA010000047.1, read on the forward strand.
TATTCAAGTGGTAAGCTGCAGAGCATTCGCTATTACTGGATTGCGGACAGTATTGTCAAATAATTCAATTTTCGATGTTCCTACATGTATAAAAACTGTAATTATATGATCATAATCTAAGGTCATTGTCAAATAAGATTTTCTGACGATACTTTCTGAAACCCAGCCTGCAGCGAAATTTTAATTAAAAGTGTGCGGGAATATGTTGTCTTGTTTGATCCCCAAAACATGTTAAGGCAATCATAATATTTTCGCAAAATTCTGATGAGCACGAAGAATTTTTTTTTAATTGTTTAACGTTTGTTTTAAATGGTTGCTAAAACAAGTTTGTACTGAGCTACTAAAAACAGATTTTGCCGATCGGTGCGAGGTACATCTACGCTGAGGTGATCCTGCCGGTCCGAGTCAATTCAGTCTTCGACGCTACGCCGACAATCCAAATGAAATTAAATAGTTAACAATTATCGCACAAGTCTCCGTCGCTCTGGTTTCGTTTGATACAATGTGTTCTGGTTGTTTTGTGGGAAAAGAAGACTCCCACCACCTCCCAGTTACCGGCACAGAACGTGCGCTCGTCGATGATTGGTTATCGCTGGTTGTCTTACTTGTCGCTTTTCTGCTATAAAGTATAGTCCAGTACGCTATTGTTAAGTTGTTTCTTCGATTGTTAATTGATCAAGATGCCTAATACAGTTTTGCATAGACAAGCACGAAAAATAATTTGTTGGATGACTTTATGCAAGGAACTAGACCTTTAGATTGAAGAAAAATTAAAAATAATAATATAGCGCGAGTTTGTAGTTTTTCAACCGACTGTACCTGCGCAAGCCTCCTTTTGCATCTAACTTCCGAGCCTTTTAGATCCATGGTACGTACTATACTAGCAGAAGAACGGTCTCAATTTAATTATTAAAATTTTTTCGCCGTTAAGTTTATTGTCTAGAATTTAAAGTTGTTCTTACTTGGCATGTAGTACGGGACGCATTTACATTCGGATAAGATAAAGTTGGCTTCGCATTCTTGTTCGCAATTGCGTTGCGTGTAAGTTCTAGCGTGAAAATAAAAAAAATCATATAAAGAATCATGAGGTCTTAAATATGCAACTGTTAACAGGAGACTTCACTGCCTGTATGTTTTTCAGTGATGGAATTTTAATGTAACTGTATATTTAATAGACCATTACAAACAAGCACATCAATTTGATTTCATCAATAAGTATATCGACTCTAATATTCATATACCTAAAGAATCGCAACGTCTTTTCTTTAGCGAAATAACACTGCCTTTGTTCAATGGCAATCTTTTGAATGTTGTCATCTGCGTCTGATATTGTCGGTTGTACTACGATGCGCGTTTCACGACCTGGTGCTATGAAGAATGCATAGTCCGCCATTTTGGGAGTTTCAACTGGAGAATGTAATCGCATCTGGAAACAAGAATCAGATTTTAAAATTAGTACTCAAATCTAAACGAATCGGCATGACCATAATTTGTTCCATTTTTACATTTTTGAAGAAAATACATTTTACTACAGTTTTCCACAAACACACACGTAAAAGCGCATCCAGAAATCAATCAGAAAGCTCTATTATTAAGAATGCATTACCTTGAAACCTGAACTGGATGTTGAGGAACAGTAATAATCGTCAATATCAGCATTAATTACCAATGTTAGGCCTAAATGACGTCCTGAGCCTAAAGAGTATTTTCATTTAATATTAGAATTGTATGAAAATATTAATAAACTATGAATTAGGTCTATACCAGGAGGTCTTCGTGGTGTCGAATTTACAGGAGCATCTCCAAAACCATTTTCAGGCGTCCAATCAGCTTGGTTTAATGGAAATGTTATATTCAAGTCGTCCAAATTTCTCCTGTGAGAAACATTTCAATATTTCTAGTTACGTGTTCATTAAAACGGAAAAATTAAAATGTGGGAATGTTGTTCTTAGTGAAGATTTATATAAGGTTCATTAGGTAGAAAGAATTGAGGGATGTATTCTGTACTTTTATTTCTTACAAAAATAATAGGAAGTGCCGTTATTCTTAGAGAGTGCGTTTTTAAGGAAAACCAATTATACCCATAATATGTTTTATTGCCTTTTTAACATCGGTACCGTTAAATTATGTTGGTTATACAAATTAACTTACGGATCCCAAAACATGAAATCGCGCTTGACTCTGTTGAACGAACAACAAAGGCCATCGTCTGTCAGAACTGTGTTAAACATATCCTCACAGTTTTCAACCTCGTCTCGCCATCGGCAGACGTGGAGCATGTCGTTGCAAGATTGAGCCACCTGAAAGTAATATAAAAATTGTGATATTTACGTGACATTTGTAATTATAATAATTTCAATACGTAGCTAATGTAGATTACAAACGCTCGACAACCAAAACTATTAGCGTGGCAATAAATCATTGATCGGTAGCGCATTGCACCCTAAAACTATTTGTTTTCACCACGCAACTAAACTAACAAAATGTGCTAGTCGCCATGCAATCCTTGCCAACAACATAGTACATTTGCTAATGGATAGATTGTAGATTATTGATGCTTGTCAGCTAAGGTCATTTGCTTCTGTTATAGTGCATCTCAATATCGTTTGTGAAATTTCACATTAAACTAACAAACTGTAATATTCTTTAGCTATTTCCAATTGCCAATAAGTGGAATTATTAGAGTATGTTAGAATATAAATTGCATGGGAAATTGAATAAAAAAGCATACAACTTTTAATACATGCGCTATCACTTTTTAAACATCCTGTATAGTGTATATATTTAAATTATCTAATTTAGATATTTAACATTAGTAAACTTTATAATATTATATTTTGTACTACATCGTATAATCATTTAGATTTCTACGGATAATAATACGTTATGAAAATGCTCTATATAATATCTATATATTCTCGAGCATAAATAATTATATCTAAATCATTATCCTTAAGGTAGTTGTCGTGGTTAAGGCACACCGTCAAAAAATTCTTAATTTTTGTTTACTTATTAAGGACATGATAATACAATTACCCTGAAAATTTGAAGTCGATCGACCGTATATAATCCGAGATAAATTCAATTAAAATTTGGAAAATTAACATTGATTGTATACGATCTCTGTAGTTCTGAACCAGTTTCTTATTTATAAAAAAAGAACTAACTGTCAGAAACTTTCCAAAAACTGACAGTCTTTCAATGCATTTGTTATGAGTTTAAAAAAAATAAGAATTTTTTTTTGACCGTCTAATTATTTATAAATAACGGTTTAAAGTTCAACAATTTATAGAAAAGTATACATGCATACGAATACTGTATGGGTTACGTTTCCACGGGTACAGTCTTGCGTATAGATTATGGATCACTTAGTTACAAGCTAGTATACTTTTGTGGGGCGTATAATCTATAACTTTTTGACAATATTGTACCACGACAACTACCTTAATAGATATTTAATTGTGGACTTTGAACATATTGTCTTTAATTAACTAATAGAACATATCAACATTTTTTGGTATAATTTTTTTTATGGAAGGTTAAATATCTAAATAAAGATATTGAAATTCGTATTTGAAATAAAATTATACGTGTAAATTCTTCAATGAATGAATCTGTGTCAGCTTTTATACTCGAGAAATTCAAATCCAGAAGATATTAAAAAAGTATCCAAAACACTTTTTCTTAACGGACGTGTCGCAAACCATGTTAGTACCCAGGAGAAGATAAAATCTTTTTAACTATCTTTTGGTCATTCTAACATGGCTAGGGAAATATGTGCCGAGAAAAAATTTGTTCGTGTTTCGATATTTTGTAGTCTCTATTATTTTTTTGTTTATTTTGAACAACTGACGGCTTTAAGCAAAAAATAAAGGTCGTGTTGCATTCATACCTTGATCATAAATTTTTGAACATTTTCCCATTTACTGGTTTCTGCATCCAACTGAGCTGAATTGTTTGCTACTGATTCATTTTCATGATTGCATAAATCATCAAGGAATGATTTTTCTATTTCGGTCCTGTAAAAATCTTCAGTTGTGTTTGTGCTTAATGATAACACAAAGTGTCGCAAAAGTCCCTGTTGGTGAGCTGGATGAATTTAAAATAAATTTCTTAATGTCATTTTGTTTAGTGATTAGATGCCTTTTCATGCCATGCTTGCAGCAAAATTAATCAAAATAACTCTCTTATTTGAGTTATTGAAAAATTGCATTCCAACATCGGTGTTTATGAACAAAATATTGATGTTTTTTTGTATTTATCTGCTGTTCTCAAGTGGCTGGTAAAAATTAAATAAAAAAATCAAGTTCCTCATCTTTTGTGGACGTGGTGATGACGACGACAAGATCCATTTACCTTACCTAATATACACCAGGAAGCTTGTTTATTTCATCGAAATGCGATGGGACTTTTGCGACATTTCGTATTACTACGACATGTCTACGTATCTAATCGAATGTTATTAATACAAACCCATGGCTTTGAATTTTCCTGGCTTCGATTTTTTGTGCCTGGTTCATGTTGCAAATTGTGACAGCTGGAAATGGTATTTCATCTAAATGGATATATTTTGGATTGAGGCTGACAATGATAGGAGATGTTTGCCATTTGTCGTAAACGTTTTTAATATAAAAAGCAGCTAACATGACGCTACCAATGAAGGCTAATATCCAGAATAACCTTATTAAATAAGAAAATATTATTTCTTGTTCTTGTAACATATTATATAACAGGGTCGCTCAACATATCAACATTTGATAATTTTGAACAGTTCACATTATTATTCATACGTAAACAAATAATGTAAACCAACTTTTTCCTTCTTATATCCTTCCTCATAAGCTAAGAAATCTATATAAATATTCTGAACATTGAACATAAATCGCTATATGATGGAGAGACAGTCGCACTTCTTTATCTATAGAAAGAGATGTATAGACATTGTCTTTCTTGTTGTGTGCTTTCAATTTAAGAAATTTAACAAATAGAGTAGATTTAATCACATGCTGAATATTATCTACGTTATTTCGGTAGTAACTTAAATCAATGTTTAAAATACCATTGAAAAATACACATTTATAATAAAAAATTATAGAAAAAGCTTCCGAAAAATTTTCAAAAGTATTTCATAATTTATTTGCAATGTTGACTTCAATACACAAAAAATGTGAGGCGACCCTATTATATGTTTTTCTTAATTTAGTTTTTTCTGCTCTGGCACCGGTTTCCAAGTTAGCCAGGAAATACTTTTCATGCGAAGTAAAATTAAGGCACTTAATTATTTTTGTTATTTAGAATTGTATTTTTTGTATTTATATTTATTTTATTTTCTCACGGAATAAAATAAAAATATGAATTTGAATCTAATATTCTGTCTAACGAACCAAATAGTTTACATATCCTTGAAATTTTTATAGCTGAATTTATAAATTGCTACCGAGCCAATTAGTTAACTGTTATCAGTTAATGGTTAATTTTTGGAGAAAAATTTTATATAGTTATATTTTATAAAGAAAATTGAAAGCATAACAGCACTGACATGACATGCAACTTTTTATCATTTTTATCTACTTTAAAATTAAAATAAAGGAAATCTATTTTGAATAAATATTTATATTTTGACTTAACGCTAACAGGCAAATTGAATTGCACAAATATTCGGTTGACTCGTTGGTTCCTACTAAATGATTGACAAACTATTTAATCGGCGGATTAAATAGGTTGATTGGTAGTCACTCAATAGGTTGGCCGATTAAAAATCAATGCCATGTCAGTTTAACGTAGGATTGCAGAAAACATTGTCAAAAAATTTGATTTAATAATATATATGTGGTCACAATCAAAGGTCATTGTCAAATCAAATTTTCTGACAATGGTTTGCATTAATGTATTGTTATAATTTTGTTAACACATTTTGTACCCACCTTTCAATAATTGATATGTCTTTATCACCCGTATATCTGAGCCCATGAAGTGATGTTTTATTACAATATTCAATTAAGATATTTGGAATTCCAGAATTGTTAAAACGTGAGCACAATGTGTTCTTTTTTGAACTTTTAGAGTTGACCGATTTATTATAAAATGCTTCCATGGGCAACGTAGTGTTCCAAGATCTTTTATAATCGTCATTGTATGTATTTTGCGAAATTATCGGTGATGCCGTGCTATGGGCTGATATCCAAGGAGCGCCTTTCCTTGGTCTTACGAAACTTTGATCGTGACTCAGCATTCTTAATATTATAATAACTAATCGAACAGCTTTCCGAAAGCGTTCAAATGCCGACTTTTTTTTATCTAAGTGATTTTGAGAATTTTCTAAAAGTGCTGGAGCTTTTTGTAAAGCCATTCAGGCGGTTTAGGAAGCAGCAAGTTTTAGTACCGCTGTAAGAAAAACATGTCATTGAGTTGCAAAGATATTTTAAAATTTTATTGATGCATTAAATCATAAAGCTGTAAAATGGTTTTTACAAAAATGTAAATAGTTTTTGATGTGAATTAAGAAAAATAATGAAATTATGAAAGACACAGTAAACGAATCATAACCGGTTCCATATATTTAAAGACATATTTTTTTAATTCTTAAATAAAACGCTGCTCATTGTTTAATTAATATATTTTCATATTCACTTTGAAATAAAAAAGCTCTTTAGGTAGATTTCTAAACGCCTTTGATTCTTAATATACGCATGCATGTTTTCAAATGTCCTTTTTTACTTTCATGGGGGGAACCAGTGTCGTCGATACAATCAAATTATCTAACACTAACACTGATTCTTATGGGGTAACGCACGCTGTAACGAATTTTTAAAACTTACACAAATTTGTTGCTTTTGCAACAACACAAATATTACTATCAAACTTTAAATGAAAGCTACAATTTTAGTTTAAAATTGCTAGAAACGCATATGAGGTAAAACTGTATTCATTAAAAGTATTATCGTGTTAAATACAGAAAAAATGTACCTCATAAAAATAATTAGTAAAATGTGTTAGTAAAAGCATACATACTCTTCATGATAGCATTAAATTGATGACTATCTTATAGTATGTCTACATTATATCTATTAAACGCACTTACGATCGATGGATGGACAAGTGATATGATTTATGAAAATAATAGCATTTATTGTATTGGCGTGTATATTGTTTACAAATACATAGAGTGATCTAAAATTTTGATATGGAATCTGAGCCGCGTTACTGATTTTATTCATACGCTGAAAATTGTATTATGCACGACCCCCTATAAAATAGCAGTGTTTCATGCCTGTAAAGCGGTTGTAAATGACCAGTTTTCGCACTAGTGCATATACTAAAACAAAAGCAGTTCTATTTTATCAATCCAATAGTTGTCCTCTGTTAATTGCCATTTAAATCTATATGAACAACAGAGACGCCGCTATATATGGTGGAGGACCGGGTAGATATGGTGGAAGTGGAGGTATTATCGAAATGGTTTATTTTTTCGCTGTGTGCTAAATATTTTTTTTCGCACGACTCCCTATAAAATAGTCGCTATTCTTGCCTGTATAGCGGTGCGTAATGTAAAACAAAAGTAAGTCGACTTTACCAATTCAATCATATCAATCATATCAAAATCTTATCAAAAAATGTTCAAGGTTTTCAGAGGCATACCCGCTATTTTTGGTGTCAACATCCTTTTTACATATAGAAACCACCAAAATGTAAATACCGAAATTTTGGGTTAGGAGCAATTTGCTCTACTATGCTACAACAGTAACGATCTTGATGAAATCCAATTTACAGTAAACACATTGAACAAAATGGTTGTATAAGTTCTTTCATAACTTTGACATGTAAAGCCGCGTGACATGGGTCATGATAATGAAAAATGAATAGTTTTATTTTCCGTGTGTGAGCAATAAAGCTCATGTAGCTTAACATAAAACATCCCAAACAGATTGAGTGCAAAAGAGTTTGAAATAAATTTTCAGTCTATAACTTTTTACTCAGCTATGTATTCTGTTTGCATAGTTATTAAATCTGACAGCGTGTCACACAAATAACTGAGCTCGTTCTTTTAGTGGAGGTATTATAAAGGCGTCATTTGCTCCGTCAACACTACAAAAGCGTGCTATAATTTGTTCTTAGACGTACCGTTTTACATTCATTTGTTAATGCCTTAATGTAGGTCTAATATTGACATTTTTATGTGACATGTATTAAGAATTATACAAGCTGTTTATTTGGAACTAGTTTTTCAACTCGGATTCACTCGGGCAGATTTTAGTTTAGCGAATAAATCAAGAACAACAAATTTATCCATGCATCGCTTTATTGTATCTTTAGTTTAGTCAGAGTGCGGGACCCTTGACAAGCTCTACTTTTTAGCTCGCCACTCATTCCTCTTTTACCGTGAGATTGGTTTTGTAATTCCTGAGATTATTCGTCGCAAACAAACAAAGAAATTTTACTTTTATGTAAAGTAAAATAGCGTCCAATAAAATAATTTTCTTATAAGAAAGAAAATCGGCTTTTGATCTATTGAAATTTTAGAATGCCTTATTAGTGTATTTGCCATATGGCAACATACACTATTGGCGTCGGTCGGATGGCGGGACCTAGGGGTCGGACCAAAATTTCTCGACGTTTCATAGCCTCCTAAACACTTTGGCACCATTTTTAAAAATGTTTATATATATATGTATATATATATTTATATATATATATATATATATATAAGCGTATATATATATATATATATATATATGTGTGCGGGCAATAACTTTCGAAAGAGTTAATTGATTTTAACGAAATTTGGCTCACGTTTTGAAATCCATCACCGCAAGAAGCCTATTTAAAATGGGCGTAATCGGGGCATTTTAAGGGTAGTTTTTGGGGGTTGAAAAATGTTTTTGGGTCCCAAAATACCGAAAAAATTCTCAGAATCGTTTCAAAATTGACATTTAACCCTTTAGTAGTAATTAAAAAGTGTCCCTAAAATTTTAATAAAATCGGCCCGACAGGACCGGACTTACAAATTTTTTGAAAACACTAGTTTGCAGATAGTGAATAATTTACTGAAAGTTGTATATAATTTGGTATAGAGGTTCGACTGATAATAGTATTGCCATTAAGAAAAAAAATGTTATTTTAAGGGGTGTATTAAGGAGTAAAATGTTTTATTTTGCCCAAAAACCAACTTTTAAGTCTGCATAATAAAGCCACACTGCCTGTATTAGTAAATACACTATATTGTCGGCAGGGTTTTGGCACTGCGACCCGGGTTTTTTATATTACGTAGACAAGGAGACCGTTCTGTTAAAAAATTAGAGGAGGGACTCCTAAACCATTCTATCCAAAAATTAGATGAGAGACTCTTAAACTTTTCTGTCCAAAAATTAAAGTGGAGACTTCTAAATAGTTGTGTCCAAAAATTAGAGGAAGGACTCCTAAGCCCTTTTGTTAAAAATTTATTTTCCAAATTTTTTTATATTACATAGAGGGAAGAATCCTAAATCGTTCTACGACTAAACACGTTTTACTGCGCTCACAAACTTATGTGGATGATGCTTATACATTTTTTTTTGCAAATTACTTGCAAAAATAACAATATTTATGAACTGTAGTTCCAAGTGGCAAACTAGAAATTTTTCTCGCTTACAAAATCACAAAATTTCTTTCGTGTTATTGTAAATTATCTGTTATAATATGTTAATGTAATAAATAAATTAGGCAATAATGGAACCAGTAGGTTTCGGAGAAACTACTATCAAATTATAGTTTACTTAAAAATACCATAATTATATAGTATAATTTAATCAACAAAAACATCTTTGAATGTTATGTTGTTACAATGTGGTTATATACGAAATATTCCCTACTAACGTGAGAACTACGTTTTTCAAAACCCCTAAAGACTAATAAAAATATAAAAATAATTGAACATCTTTCAACATGCCTAAGATTATAAACTTTTGAGGTCGGCGTCAATTTTATAAATGTACAAAAAAGTTATAGTTTTAATTTGGCGTCGACCTCAAAACTTTATTATTTTAGGAATTTTAGTGGCCTGTTTTCATTGATGGTCAAGTTCTTCACTTGTCCGTTTCCTAACTATAGATAAACGAACATTTTCGCTCATAAATTGATAATTAGTACTTTATGTTCCCTTTGGGCAATATCGAAACCTAGGTAATTCACATAGTCTCTGAAGAATTAAAGTGAAAGTGCATTTCCACGAACTACTTAACTTACCATCGTATTTTTCTTCAATAGTTATGTAGCAGACTTATAATATATAAGTAAACCCCATTATTATTAGATAATTATTATATCTGACATATAATAATATTTGATCATTTCATATTATGCTTCAATATCGATTATATAACTCATTTTGTTCTAAGTTACATTGTAATGCTGGGTAGCACAATGTATTCTCAGAAAATCTAATTTGACAATGTTCTGATATTGTGACAATAATAGAATTTTAAATCAACCTTGTTCATAAAATAGACGATTCATTGCATTGTAATTTTATCTAAATTTATATACATATTGAGTTTAACATCGTTTTTATCATAAACAGGTAGAAATAACTTGTGGCATAGATATATTAATCTAATAAATATATTAATTCAATATAATAAAATCCGAAACTTCCAATTTTTCAACCAATCTGAAATTGGAAGTTTCTAGTTTGAATGTGATAGTTTTTCTTATAGTATTGTAATGTTATGACAATGATATTTGATTAGTGTTTAACATCGTTTCGAAAGTAGATTTTCCTGGAACTGTTCCTACATACATAAAATGAATTTCACTGAAGACGCAACAGGCAAATTTTGTATAAATGGTCGTTGTAGAGACTATTAAAAAATTACAGCAAATTGCTTTCAATTGAAATATTGCGTCATTATTGTCAGTGATTATTGTCAGGGGTTGTTGCATTTTAAGTGAGACAATTTTATCCAATACCTTAATGTTATATGTACATAAGACAAACTAATTATATGAACACAATCTAAGGTCTAATTGCCAATTTAGATTATCTGACAAAACGTAGTAACTTCACTTCATATAGTTACAGTTATTAAATTCATAATACTTAACATATAATATACAAGGAATAATTAATATTTTCCAGTTTCAATAACTTTTTTAAAAATTTAGTTCATCACTGAGAAAATTATCAATATTTGTTTGAAATTTAAACTTGTGTTAGGACACTTTGAATAACAACTAAAAGAATTATTTGGTACATAATTTTATTTAATGTTTTCAATTATCATTAGTTGACGGTAGTTGCGTGCTAGAGTCACTGAGGGTATTATGTTTATTCAAACAGCCAGGACAGTAGCGTGCAATAAATTCCTGCTAAAGTGACTCGGTAAAGTATCACAGAAATTGTATGTTGAACTTTTATTGCAGTCAAGGAATAGAATATGTTATATAATAATTATTAATTAATTAATAATTAGTTTTTGCTATTTTATGATAAATTACGTGATACGGTAACCGGGCTTCATGTAGCGTTATAGGTCACATCAGGTCGTTATGTGTCACATGTGATCAGGTTAGATTCTGTACATATTTCGCTTCATCCGCGCATAAAAATTACACGCATGAATTTTTAAAAAGTTTTGTGAGGGTAGTAGATTTTAAATATACATAAATGTGCCAATAAAAAGAGAGATCTCCTCTGAGCTCACTAGAATGGAAAATCTTGACGTTGCTTCATTTTGTCTCATATTAAAATAATAAAAGAATAGTAACTTCTTACCACAACAGATTTATTCAGTGAATGTACATTTCGAGAGATAAGCTTCCATCTTCAGCAAAACACTAAACCACTGAATAAATCTGTTGTGGTAAGAAGTAACTATTATTTTATTGTTCCAGCCACAGTGCTCTTAATGTTTATATTGTCTCATATTGTGAAGACAACGGTAATTTCCAGCTATGGACGACTATGCTTGTCTCTGAGGGGGTGTGTCCGATATTACGTGGTTTGTTAAACCTGCTTATTAACAGTGTTGGTCACATCTATCATACATTATCTTATACTCGTAATAGTTGCTTAACATTGACATGAAACCTATCAAGATGCGCATAGATGTACACAGAGTGAAACAAAATTATTTTCTTGCACAATTCAAGACTTATCAAGATGATCGGTAGATCACAGACTTTGTGAGACTGACGATTTACTTAAAATGCCTTATATACAGGAATGCAAATACATTTTGCCTTTTCATTTTTAACCAAGAGATGTCGATACTGTGCTCATTTTTACATATCATCATGGTACCACACAAATGGAAACTTTTGAATTTCATTTTGTCACAGAGAGATGGTGTTGACCTTTATCATCATGGTACTAAATAAACGAATATTATTTATATTTTACCAAAACCGGAAATTAATTATTATTCTGAAATAGTATTATATATAACATCAAAATAACATTTCCAATGTAAACTCGAAATTCATGAATGCTACAAAAATAACTGACATCAACTTTCGAGAGTATAGTAAGAACAAAATCAATAGAACGAACTCAGCGATCAACGACACAAAATAAATAATGCTTTATAAAACAATGCTTTTATTTTTCGGCCTGAATGAGTTTGTTCTGTTATTCTTAATACAATCTTGAAACTCTATATCAGCTATTTTTGTTGCTCTCACTAACTTCAAGTTTACATTTTTAATGAATCTTTGAGAATATTTATAAACGGAACTTTAATGTTATTGCCTAAAATGTTGTCAAGAAATTGACAATGATTTTAGTGTCACAATAAGGCATACATATTTGATACGACGACTTCTTTCGCGTTAATATTGGTTTTTTCTTGAAATGGCACCCTACAATCACTTTTATACCGTTTAGACCTGGTGCCTGATTTCAAGGTTTGGGGATCCCGGAGCGACAGGAATTGAAAGTGCTAAAAAAGCTACATAGTTTTTTGATATAACAAATAATTTTTATTAGGCACATTAATAAAGGAATAATTAATGGAAGACATTTTTATTCAGAATTATACTGTGCTTTCAATTTCATGTCAGATAGGTATCAGATGACAGTTGACCCATTGTTTATCTTTTTAAAAGGACAATTTGAATTTTGCAATAATTTTGTTCAGGACAATTAAAGGCAGCAAAAGAATGTTTTTTTCGTGAATTTTCAATTTTTTATATCTATCGAAAAATTCATTGGCATAAATCTAGTGGAGATCTCGCCATGATCTTATATATTTGGAGTATTTTATTGTTTTTGCATTGTTAAAGAATACTTAAGTTTAGTTAAAGTTTTGTTAGGTAGTTGATAATTTTTTTGTTACACACTGCAGATAAAACTTCTTTACATTAAGATATAAGATAAGAGTTGCTTATGTAAATAGAAATACAAATTATGTTGAATTAGTACGATTCTAAATAAGTTCTGTTTACACTAATTGATTTTTTCCTTCCTACTTCTATGGTAAGAGAATTTCTTTTTTCAGAATTTTAATAGAACGTCAAGTTTTGAAGCCGTTCCAGAAATGACACACGAATTTGCTAATATTTTTATAAAAAAAATATTCTCTAATCTTCTTCAAAGTTTCTCAAATATAATTCTGCTAAGTAGAATTATACTTTTGGAATAAATACACACGTTAACAAAGTCTATATATATTCCAAGAATAGTTGATAAATGAAAAACAAAATAATAATTATTTTCGGCCTATACATAAATTGAATAAAAAATGTATATTTATTTCAAACGAGTTTCTTGTTAACTCGAAAAATTGAAAAATTTAGTACCTACTTTTTTATACAAAAAGTACTTTTTCATCATAAAGTCAATCACAAGATGTTTAAAAATCTTACGCGCATTTTATAGAAAAAACAAAAATTGTACTTACCCATGTTTATTTCAGTTTGTTCGCATTATAATTTTATTTTTTTTACTGTTTGAAAAAAAGATCAAGTCTATAACCACCAGTTAAAATTTAATAACTGCTAAACATTGTTAATAAATTTTCAACTTTTATTTGAACATTTATGGCTTCAGTTTAATATTTAACTTATTTGAAAAATACAATGTTTGTTATATTATTTCGTCATATTGTTCCACAATATTTTAGCTATGTACTTTTTAGTAGTGCAGTTAAAAAAGAAATTAACTGTTATTATCGTGGTAAGAACCCGAAGCTTTTAGTATTTTGCTGTATTAATTAAATTAATCTATAAACAAAATCATCCGCGTAAATTTGTTTTAGTAAAATTTGACATAAATAAATGTATTTTTGAAAGGACTATATTTCGACTGATAACTTTATCACATTAAATATAATGGTGGTAAAAGATCGGAGCTTAATCTCAATGTATAAGTTATAATCAAATAAATAATTCAAAGTATCATTTATGTAGGACGCTTGACAGTTGTCACATCGGAACTGTTTAACTTCACGATACGATTGTATGTACATTTGTCGTGGAAGATTCTTGTTTTTCAATAATTTTTCCATTAAAAACAACTAAAAATCGTTGATTTATTTGTAATGTCTACAAATTATAGCCTGTAAAGTGGAGCATCAATTAATGCATTTATACGACAGCACTTGTTTTATTATTATTTCTTTTTTTTAATTAAGACAATCGAACAACAAAATACACGCTATTTAATAAGATTGAATTTTTGTTAATTTTTAAAATAAATACTAAGCTTGATTTAATTACAATAATGATTAATATTTTTGGGTAAATGTATCTTTTGCACTGTCCTTTAAAACAGCTGTTGTTTTACAACAGTAATTTTACTGAATATGAAGTGAAAACCAACTATGTTATAGAAGATATGTGCAAAAAATATCTTATGTATATCTCGTGCGTAGTGGTATTACGACTAGTGTAATTTTTAAAACTTATAGCCCCTCGTTATTAACGTAATGTCACTGCTCGTCGTAGTAAACCATTTTGTTTATAAATTTTGGTTTTCTGATCTAATATTCAGCTTTAAATATAATTTTGAGAATGTTATTCGCTTACAACTAAATCTAAATCTTCATTTACTTAGTTGAAAGTTACTGGCATTTTTAAGTCTAGAAATGTTTTTTAGCAGATTTCTTAATGATAATTTTTTACTTGTAATTTACACGTACATTTTTTACCGAATTTTCTTTTATTTGAAGTTTATTAACTTTTACATAGATTAAATTTTTTTGTCTTCGAATGTTATTATATATGACGAATGCTTTTTATAATAGGAATTAGTGTTTAGATTTAAATTTAGTGATTTTAGGATGAATCTTTATAATTGATGTGATTCGCATTAACATGTTAAATGCGACCTAAGCGACGATGTAACGATGCTTAAACGATTGAATCTTTTTTTTACCGCAACTTTTGTTTAAATTACTGATTCCATTGTCGTCCAATAAATGAAAAATGAATTAGCATTTAAAAATAACTGAGCAGTTGCACAGTTTGGAAACTTATTATATTTCGAAGTCACATATTATAAACTCTTTAAATTTTAATGTCTCTGAGTTTCTTAACAAAAAACTTGGCACTGTTAACTTATAAGGAAACATGTTTAATGTGAACTGCGCTTTCGTTACTTTCGTTAATATGATAAATAAATAAATAAAGAATTTTATTTCAACGATATACAATTAAACAACACAATACTAACAGCAATCTTTGGAATTAACCTAACCAACTTGGCAAGGCTGTTGCTAGAGTAGGTGTGTTCAATTTTTTAGTATTCTTGTTTATTTTGGAAAGTAAAAAGTCAGGTTTACTTGTAAGCATGAAAATTTAATTGTTTATGTATGGCACGTGTAAATATACTGAAAATTTTGTTGACTGGCATGTGTACTATATTATACAGAATGTCTCACAATTAGTTATATTGCTGTTATAAAACAAAAAATGAACAAACGGATGTTTTTTAGAGAAAATTATTTATTAGAGGCGAAAATTATTTTTGTCATTTTACTGCTTATTAGAACAGTGGTTATATTTATATGCATTAATTTATTTCCATTTAATTAATACAATTATTATTAAATCAAATGATCAGAAAATCGATGGAGCATACTTTGACTAACAAGACATCTCACATTTTTTATGTATTTGTTACCAAACAAGATTTTTGGGTATAGTTCTATAATCCGTCATGGCAAAGTCACGAAATAGACGAATCGCTTGGGAACAAATGCATCAACCGAATTAAAAAGTAGCTAATGATTAATCTAGACTGTAAATTAGTCGCATGCAAAATTTAATCAGATCTGTCGAGCCGCTGATTGGGTAACAAACAGATATACAAATCTAAATTTTTGACATTCGTATGTTTTTTAGGATTAGGAATTTACAACGCCATGTATGTTTGTGTGATTAGATTATAATATCATGTAATTTAGTGTTCCGTTTTACATATGAAGTGTTAAGTGCGTGTATTAGTGCTATTTGTTTAACATACATAATTAGTAGTGTATGTAATAAATAACTTTGTAGGTTATAGGTTTTTCAAACTTAATTTTTACTTGTCTTTATTTACAAAAAAACGTTACATACTAATTTAAACATATTCGTTTACATATTTAAAACTTGGATTTACAAAATAAGGAAATATAGCATTTTTATAACATAGGAAATACTAATATGATCGGAAATCGTAAATGAATAATATTTAAAACGGGCTGCTTAACATTTAGCCTTTTATAAAACTGGTGACTAATCAAGTTTTTATATACACAATAAATTATCCTGCGCTGCATTTAATTACACTTGAGTGAAAAATGCACTGACCTAGAAGTTTTGATGTCTTTTGTAACAAACATATTTTTTAAATTTTAAGTCGGCAATTTTAAAAACGCTACGGTTATATTAAATTTTTATATGACTTTTTTTGTACATTTTTCGGTTATTTTAAGAATAATAAGTGATCCATCAATAACTTTGAAGCTAGCTTCTAGAGTTGAAATATTTGTATATTGTCTCTGCACTTCCACCATATTTTTAAATATCTTTTGAAATGTTAGATTTTTTAAAAGCATAACACATACATATACTTTCGGATATACATACTTCATTAGTATTCCAATTTTAGAAATTTGTGTCAGTTTATGTTTTGATTTATGTTAACTAATTAGTGTAACTGTAATATTAAGTGATACCCTTTACTTCCACCATATTTTTGTGTTTGAAAAACATATCTTTATACTTGACCATATATGTCTATAATAAAAATATATAGAATATAAAATTGCTGATTCTTTAATAAAATTAAAGATTTTTTTATATTATGAATGGATTTTAGAGATTTAATAATTTTTTTGTGTGTCGTCACGAAAAATGGAGATTTGGAAATACATGTAAAATATTAAACGATGACAATACAACTCGTTTTTTTTTTTATTTTTTACATTGGTGCTTTCTATTCTAAACTATTTTCTCTTCTAAAATATTTTAAAAATCCGCTGGCGTATAATTTTTGCCCCTAAAAACGTGGGATGACATCCGTCATAAGCTTATTATGTACAACTTGTTTCAATGCTTTTCCTTTTGATGAAGGTTAATATCATAATACGGTATTCTAAACTTGTTTTCAAGGAAAAAAAACTTTTTTTAATTTTGTGATCCTGTAACTCAAAAACAAATCGAATTATAGATTAATATGCTTATGACAATTTTTTTTTCGCTAAATAATTTTTCATCTGATTCCTAAATTTCTGGTCGTAAAAGTGGGACACTCTCTCCTGTATAATCGTTTGCAGTTCGCTCAAAATATAAAAAAGTGTGACTGTTTTGATATTAAAGAGACTACTTGCTGTTTTCCTAGAAATTAAAATGTTTTCTATGATATAATTATCAAGGGCCAATAAATAAGAGTTAGCATTTATCAAAGCAGACAATGTAAACAAGTTTTTTAATGAGAACTGTAATTTATATACTAATGTATGTGTAACTATAATTATTTAATTAACTAATGTAAAGCATTTCACATCTATATCTGTTTAAAAAGTGTTCTACTAATGGGAAATAATTTTATAGACTTCAGTAAGACTTGTTTATAACAGAATTGTAATTTGACAGAAATTCAAAGTTCCAACTAAAACTTTATAAAACTCGACTACATAAAATTAATTATCAATTTGTTAGGTTAATAAAATATTAAATGATTCAATAGCAATTTAACCTTGACTCGCATCGTACATGCTACCAGAAACTTTCATTAATTTATAATATTTTGCATGCCAACTCGAGCGAATTAAGATCTTTCGAGTTGAAATCGGATTAGGAGTTGAGTTATGACCCAACAGTTAAATAGAAAAAAATCTGGAAATGATCAAATTATACTATGACTTGATATATGGAAAATACCAAAAAAAAGCAAAACATTATAATAATTTTTCTTTAAAAAAAACAACTTATAAAAAACCTTCCTTCTTGTTTCAAATTCTGAGACAAGCTCGAATGAGACAAAAACGAGTTTTGATGAATCGTTATAAAATTGGGGAAAGCCGAAATATTTATAGAATCAAAAAGTATGTGTTATTACTTTATAAATTAAATTAAAAATTAGTGATCATTCAACATTACGATATAATAGAAGTTCTACTGTATATTCGGTAAACGGTGACATAAAATCGATATTAAAGTTGGTAAATATTTTGTAGATGGCATTGTTTGCACCAGTACTCGCTAACGCCATCTTCTCAAGCTGTATGACTTTCAGAACTAAGAACATGTGCTTGCAATCATGGTTTAAATCAAGGTTATTACATACAGAGGTGACCTCGTTTCGTTGAATAGTAGAGGGGGATGACGTCATCAAGTGGACTGATATTGCTTGGATGATAATAACAGTTGAAAAAAATAAACTTTACCGATGTTTCGCTTGTGGCCTACGTTTCGGAAAATATATTTCCATCTTCAGGGCCTCAGGCTAGTCAAAGGGCCCTGAAGATGGAAATATATTTTCCGTAACGTAGGCCACAAGCGAAACATCGGTAAAGTTTCTTTTTTTCAACTGTTCCTCAACCAAACTTTCCCTCCACGTTAAAAATATATATTGGAACAAAAAATATTAAACAATTAAATATCCATTAGAATGTTTAACTGTGAGCAGTTTAAGAGCAAAATAGTCATAATAAGGCGTTAGGTACCTGATGTCATCTGTGTTAGGTTTATATAAACGTAACATCTGTTATTAAAAAATAATTGTCTTGTCCATCACTGATATCAACTTTGGTACCATAAGGTGCCACGTAATATGATTGGGGCCGTTGTTGCATTATTGTCTATACGCAGTCACAGTGTATTGATTGCATTGCGGCCTGAGCGACTGGCGGGTTGCTTATCTATTTAACCGTTGCAATTCGCTTGCATGCTATGCACAATGCAACACATAAATGCATGGACGTATACAGTGGTAGTCATGTAACTGTACTATTGAAAGATTAAGCATTTTGAGATCCCTTCAAACATAAAATGATTTGAACGCTTCACTTTGAAAATTTAAAATCCTGCTTTTTTTACACAACACTGTTTGGTATTGATGTGTAAACATTTTTGCGGTCCTACAAATTTTTGGCTAGAGTGATTCAGCTAAATGTCGGAAGTAATATGAGGTGATGAAAAGTTGTTTCGTAGTCGTTGTAATTTGACGTTTCCTATGAGCAAATAATAATAAATTACACACTAAATATTAACTAAACAATGAAGTTTTTTGACAGTGGCTGACTCTATGACGTTATGCGCTCTGATTGGTGTCTGTTGTCACGTGACTTGAGAGTGATTTTATTAGGTTTTATTTATTAAATATTAATTAAATTCCTTAAAAATAAGGAAAAATATAGTGTTTTTTAGTATTTCTATCATAGAAACTACTACTTTTCGTTAAAATTATGTTTTTATTTGAATACAGTCAACATCCCTATTGTCGATTATCGATTAAAGAGTTGATTATTTTACCCTTATTTTCTATAATTTTTTCCACTACGTAATTTCGCGACGGTACTGGTGCCGCTACCATTCATAATATTAGTACCGATATCGTCACGTTATGAATTACGTACTTGACCTTTCAGAAAACGAACATAGAAGCTTTTGCAATAAGCAGCTACATGTGTAGAACTTTAATATGTGTGGTATATAGAGCGCTATTAAATGCTGCTCTATTGCATGTGGGAATTTCTGTAGTCAATTATCTGCACTTTCAGTTTTTATTTTCATGCATTTTATTTTATCTGGTTATGATTTATTTTTACTGGTATTTGATAAGCTAAATAAGAAAAAAACACGTTTCTTGTAATTACTAACACAAATTAATTTCTTCCGATTTTCGTGTATACTATTCCTTTTTTAGTATTTAAAGAATGATGTTATAATATTCCCCGTAATAAAGGCCCTTAGAAATACAGAGTACTTCCTTGGAGGACGTTGATGTAGATTTTAGATTCTAGCGTGTATACGAGCAAAAGAAGGTTAATAGAATTTACTATCAGGACATTCATAGAAACAAGTCGTCGCTCTGGCGGGAAATGTTGAATTAACACCGTGTTGAACGTGTATATAGTTTATCGTACCAAAAAGGATATGTATTATAGAGTCCCCTTGTAACGTTAACAAAGCGTTGCTAGAACTAATGCATTGTCCGCATATTTTTTCAGAACTATTAAATACTACGAAGGACTAGATACAAAAGGGCATATTACAGTATACACATTGAGCATAACATACGAAGATTCAAACCATAACACTTTATGGTTTTTGTACCTCAAAAGGAAAAAAGAATCCTATATAGGATCACTGCGTTATCCGTCTGTCTGTCCGTCAAGACTCTTTTTCTCAGGAACGCGTAGATGTAACAAATTGAAATTAATATCAAATACTCAAATCTGCAATCCCTTGGAGCAGTGAAAAAATCGAACTTCTAAGTCAACGCAATCAAAAGACACGGCCGTTTATGCTACATCGTTTGACACTCGCAAGGGAATAAAAATCTATAGGGTACTTCCCGTTGACCTAGAATCATGAAATTTGGCAAAATAAATATCTTTCGGTGGTACGGCACCCTTCGTGTGTGCGTCCGACTCGTACTTGGCCAGTTTTTTTATAAATAGACGACAGCACAATCATTTCACTCGCAACCAATCACCTTCTGCTTCATTGACGTTGTCAGTATAATACAATGTACTTAGTAAATGATTGTACTTAGAAAATGTACACGTCATTATGTACTTCCCGTTGCAAATTATTATGGAAGAGTTAGATCGCTGTTTAATGCATGGGTTTGAATACTCTCTCTTGAAATCGAGAGTTATACGGATTGTATATTATGTACACATGTTGTGAATGGCTGTGTGAGTGAGTAAAGTACAGCATTCAGTTACAATACACTCACACACACACAGCCCTACATGTACAAGTGGTTTACTGAAATACAAACCCCTAACATGAGTTGCGTAACTCAGAGAGCTGTGATATTTTTTGTTTGATTGCTTTTGAGTTTTGTTTCGTAAACAGCGAGATTACAAGCGTAAGACCATTGGATACCAAGAAATACTCCATGCAATCTTAATTTCAAAACCATTTTCGTCGCCTAAAAACGGCTACAGCTCTCCCGACGTTATTTTACAAGCTTCTATTTAACTTGCAATGTATGTAATACGTTTGTACGGGTGGAATCTTGCAACTGAATTTTAAAGCAGTTATACTCAACCGATTGAGCTGAAATTTTGAATTCACGTTTAGTTTGGATGACAATACATGGTTAGATAAATGACGTCATTCTAAATCCAATATGGCGGACAGACCAAGATGGCGAACTAGTTATTTTTTATGCACTTCCATGATATGGGTATCAAATGAAAGGGTATGACAAGTAGAATACAATCAGCAGTGTGACTTAATTCCAAATCCAAAATGGCGGCCGACACAAAATGGCGAATCATCTATTTCTTTACAACCCCCTTGATATGGGTATCAAATGAGAGGATATGAAAAGCAGAATACATTAAACTGTGTGACGTTATTTAAATTCCATTATGGCGGCCAAAAGGCGTAGATAACTAAAAATTTAAAAATAAAATATTAGCAAAAAACCTTTTTAAAAACTAGCTTTTATTAAATTGTACTAAAAAAGAGAAAATATCTCTTAATACTTTAGGTTCATAGTTATAAAAGCGTGGTCGTTATTATTATAGAGCTTACAACCCACGCTTTTATAACTATGAACCTAAAGTATTAAGAGATATTTTTTTCTTTTTTAGTACAATTTAATAAAAGCTTGTTTTTAAAAAGTTTTTTTACTAATATTTTATTTAAAGATAAAAGACTGGAATAGACGGTAAACGAAGGACCAAGAATCTCATTACAGATCTACAGGCGAAAAACTGAAAAAAACTCCTGCTAAAACAACTTAAAAGTAATAATTATAAATTACTTAGTATTTCACATGTAGCCAAAACTTTTTTTCAAAATTATTTTCATAATGCCACAATGCAAATGTTCGAATGTGAAGTTTAGAATACTTGCTCTATATTTTTATAGCACTCAGTAAACCCTTTACGAGGCTCAGTTTGATATCAATACATTATATACGATTGAAATCGATTGAAATTTTCAACAATGTTTACTTTTCAGTATTCAAAATGGGATTTGTGTGTGTTTTTATCAAACAGTTGCACTCGCATTATCTAACAGAACAATGAAAATTTACGTGGAATTTAATTTCCGGCTGAATACATAATAATATTGGTAAATTTTCAGTGCCAATTATCTGAACGGTGTTATCTATATTTCTCGCTTTTCGGTATTTCAAAATTGATATTTCGTTTGAACATCTGATAAAATGTTTTTATTAGTGTATTTGCCATATGGCAACATACACTATTGGCGTTGGTCGGATGGCGGGACCTAGGTGTCGGACCAAAATTTCTCGCAGTTTCATAACCTCCTAAACACTTTGGCACCATTTTTAAAAATGTTTATATATATATATATGTATATATATATATATATATATATATATATATATATATATATATATTTATATACGTATATATATATATATTTATATGTGCGGGCAATAACTTTCGAAGGAGCTAATTCATTTTAACGAAATTTGGCATACATGTTGGAATCCATCACCGCACGAAGCCTATTTAAAATGGGCCCAATCGGGTCATTTTAAGGGTAGTTTTTAGGGGTTGAAAAATGTTTTTGGGCCCAAAAATACCCAAAAAATTCTCAGAATCGTTTCAAAATTGAAATTTAACCTTTTAGTAGCAATTAAAAAGTGCTCCTAAAATTATAAGCAAATCGGCCCGACAGAACCGGACTTACAAATTTTATGAAAACACTAGTTTGCGTATACGAATTTACTTACTGAAGGTCGTATTTAATTTGGTGCAGATGTTGGATTGATAACAATATTTCAAATAATAAAATTATTATTGTAAGAGGTGTATTAAGGAGTTTAATTTTTTTTATTTTGTCCAAAAATAAACTTAAGTTCATTTAATAAAGTCACAATACCTGTATTAGCAAATACACTATATTGTCGGCAGGGTTTTGGCACTGCGACCCTGGTTTTTTTTTTATACGAGATATTAACTCGTTTGATTTAAAAGTCTATCTCCGTGATCCGTAAGGAAATTTGAATTTTATTCGAAAAATCGTGCCTGAGATTAGTTCAGATTCCAATTGATCTGAAAAGAAATCTAATTTCACGTATGCAAAAATACACCGATGTGTGTATTGCAAAATGATTATTTTTGTAGCTAATCGGATTGCTGGTTTTGGAAATATATATATATATATATACAGGGTGTCCCATAAGTCGACGTCCAAACGAAGTGAGGTGATGGGGGAGGTCATTTCCTATCAAAATAGCCATAAATGTGGTTATCCAATTGTTTACGGTTCGAAAGTTATTTCAATTTTTGTATTTTTCTCTGAAATCGTGTAGTGCTTATACTAAAAAATTAATTTAAAAAATCTATGAGTTGTTTGGTTGATTTTTTTCTTTTAATAGGATCCTGAAGGGTCTGCCTTTCCAAAAAAAATAATTTTCATGAACTCTGTTATCATCTGTCAAATAAAAAAAATGGTTTTGTAAACACTTTTCGGTGGCAAGAAAAATATATTTGATTTTAAATTCACGTTGACAGAAAAAAAGTGTTATAAAAAAATTGACCAATTATCAGAAAACTTGTCCATTTAATAGAGATTCTAACGCGGTATAGTACAACTCGTTATTCATGACAGTTTTTTTTATAACAATTTTTTTTATATGCAAGTCGTGTTTGTTAAAAAATACATTTTCGAAAATTTCAAAATCTAAGTTGGCTGGAACGACTTAAACAAATTAATACGTTCCTCTTTCATTCACTACTTCTAATGTATGCTCGCTATTCGTTTTATTACTAGTAAACCTCCGACTTGACTTTTCATTTTGTACTTTGTTATTTGGACCTGCGCTTGGTAATTTGAACTTCGATTCTGTTTGTGATTTGGACTCTCTTCAAGTTGGACGCATCAAAATGGTTTATTCTCATCGGGAGTATGCAGAAATGCACTATGTCTACGGGTTTTGTGACGAGAATGCTCGGGCTGCTGTAAGAGAATATCGGGCACGATATCCCAACCAAGAACACTATCCTGACCACAGGGTGTTCCAAAGTATACATCGGCGGTACATAGAAGGTGAAATCCCTGGGAATGAGCAAAGAGCTGGAAGACCTAGACTTGACATCGACGAAGATGAAATAATTGGAATGGTGACAGAGGACCCATCTACAAATGTTCGTCGTTTGTCAAGACGTTCGGAAGTTTCGAGGTCCACAGTGCACCGTATTTTAAAAAGGAATCAGTTACATCCATACCATGTGCAACGTGTGCAAGCAGTTTTACCCGCTGATTATAACAAAAGGGTGCAATTTTGTCGAGAAATGCTATGTCGGAACAGGGAAGATCCTCAGTTTTTTAATAACATTTTGTGGGGTGACGAATCGAGCTTTCGAAGGACGGGAGTATTCAACGTCCATAATTTTCACTCTTGGGATTATGTAAACTCTAGAGCTATAAGAAACGACCATTTTCAACATCAGTTTGGGGTCAACATGTGGGCGGGAATTGTTGAAGGTAAAATGATTGGGCCCCTTGAGCTACCCAGAAGGATCGGGGGCGATGAATATCTTTATTTTTTGCAAAATGATTTGGGCGGCTTACTGGAACACGTGTCGCTAGAAACACGCCGAAACATGTGGTTGCAGCACGATGGGGCTCCTTGTCACTATGCTCTAGTAGTCAGACGATACCTCAACACCGAATACACAAATCGCTGGATTGGAAGGGAAGGAACCATCCAGTGGCCACCGCGGTCACCTGACCTAAACCCCCTAGACTTCTTTTTATGGGGTTATTTCAAAGAACTGGTCTACGCGACAGAAAACCAAAACGAACATCAGCTGCGGCAAAAAATAAGAATTGCGACCAATACAATACAAAATAACGAACGGGCGTTTAGACTAATTTCGAACATTTGTTGTAACTTTAAATAAAATTTTGTTCATTTGTGTTAGACCAGCCAACTTAGATTTTGAAATTTTCGAAAATGTATTTTTTAACAAACACGACTTGCATATAAAAAAATTGTTATAAAAAAAACTGTCATGAATAACGAGTTGTACTATACCGCGTTAGAATCTCTATTAAATGGACAAGTTTTTCTGATAATTGGTCAATTTTTTTTATAACACTTTTTTTCTGTCAACGTGAATTTAAAATCAAATATATTTTTCTTGCCACCGAAAAGTGTTTACAAAACCATTTTTTTTATTTGACAGATGATAACAGAGCTCATGGAAATTATTTTTTTTGGAAAGGCAGACCCTTCAGGATCCTATTAAAAGAAACAAATCAACCAAACAACTCATAGATTTTTTTAAATTAATTTTTTAGTATAAGCACTACACGATTTCAGAGAAAAATACAAAAATTGAAATAACTTTCGAACCGTAAACAATTGGATAACCACATTTATGGTTATTTTGATAGGAAACGACCTCCCCCATCACCTCACTTCGTTTGGACGTCGACTTATGGGACACCCTGTATATATATATATATATATATGCAATTTTTGTACAATATAGCAATATTCTATTAAGATTCTGCCAAATTCCACTAAATTACTCATATTTAGTATTATACACGAAAACTGAAGTAATATAAATGGTTTCTGGTTTTTTTCATGTATATATGTAAGTATAAATTCTATTTTTTCACAAATTATGCATCATGATTGTGTTTGTAAATCGAGCATCATGAAAGAATGAGAATTTCACTATGACTTAATTTCCATACAATAGTAGATAGTTTTCACTGCATTTTTTGAAATTCTTATGTATAAACGTCAAAAATATAATAAAACTTCCTGTCTATTTTATTTTAAAACTATTAATTCAGTTTTTGAATGCGCGTTACTTGAAACTACATATTTGAATCTATAAATACGTAATGCTCAAGGCTATAAATCATGTGACAGATTGGACAAGCCAGAAGACAATTTTGAAACGGTGGATATAAAACAGCGGTACTCTTTTAGTATTGTCTTTACTTTCCCTAAAGAGAAGTTATATATAACAGATGGTGTTTCACTATATGTGTTTCTGACATTTTTTTAAGTCAAAAAGTTCTAATAAAGATATGATTTGTCGCTAAAAAGCTATGCGTAAAAGTATTGCGACGAAATAAAAATAGCACATAAGAAACAATGTTTAATATTAAAATTAATAGCGCTGTTAAATTTCTGTATGATTTATGTGTTGTTAAAATTATAAGAAAGTGATAAAAAATTAACCGCAGTGTAAATTCTTACCCTGAGCTTACAGAATAGCGCCATTCTATTAGTTATAACTTTTTACTTTAGATCACTTGTTTATTAAGACTTTTCGACTTACGACATTCTCATGCAAGACACAAATTCATGTTTAGATTTCTTTATATTTTGGTTCGGTCTTTACGAAATCATTATTTCAGCTCAATCAAATAAGAATAAAAGGACTTAGAACGCCATCTGAAAATGTCTTTGTAAATATATTTAAGATCTGAAAGAACTACGTAAATAACCCACAAGCCATTTAGTAAGTACCACTGTTTACACGAAGCGGATGTTGTCGCCACTGACAGACCGGAAGGAAGGCCAACATCCACCATGATAGATGTGACTTAATGTCATTGATCAAGTCGTCTTTATAAGCAAAGCGATGTACATCTTTTTTCAATTTATTTTACGGATATTTAATATAAGTTCATATATTTTTGAAACAGTTTTTCCAATGTTACATCATATAAGACGTCATAAATTTTCATTTTTCTAGTTTTATATGGAGTTGAAAATGTCATTTTCTGATTACGTGATATGTGTAGGTATTCATAAAAAATGATGCGATGTCCATTTGTCTACATTAATACCAATTTTACCATTACAGTATTTTGTTTAAATTTTAGTTCTAAGCTCCGAATGAATAATTTAATATTCATATCTTGGTGTTATTGAATGTAGTTTCATCAAAATATATCCGTATGCTTACTCAGCTCAAAAATGCTGGATTTCCGACTTGCTTTTTCACTCACTGCTTGTTCCCTCTTTGTCGTAGTCTATATTACTCAGAAAAAAGTAGAATTCTAAACGTTGAAAGATTAAAGAATATTTCAAATTGGTGTAGTTCCTGAGATTACCTGCAACAAACTAACTTTTTATAATATTAGTACAGTTTATTAAAAAATTACCGATATTAAAATATTAAAATTACCTGTATTCAAATAAAAACATAATTTTAACGAAAAGTAGTAGTTTCTATTATAGAAATACTAAAAAACACTATATTTTTCCTTATTTTTAAGGAATTTAATTAATATTTAATAAATAAAACCTAATAAAATCACTCTCAAGTCACGTGACAACAGACACCAATCAGAGCGCATGACGTCATAGAGTCAGCCGCTGTCAAAAAACTTCATTGTTTGGTTAATATTTAGTGTGTAATTTATTATTATTTGTTTATTTTAAAAAATATTTTAAAAAATTATTCCGATCCTGACTAATTAATTAGATGAAAAATTTTTTTTGAGGGTTTAGGATCAGTTTTT
Organism: Venustoraphidia nigricollis; assembly: GCA_034508555.1. Classification (NCBI taxonomy): domain Eukaryota; kingdom Metazoa; phylum Arthropoda; class Insecta; order Raphidioptera; family Raphidiidae; genus Venustoraphidia; species Venustoraphidia nigricollis. Next base: position 2,124,390 of record JAVRKA010000047.1, read on the forward strand.
TTAAATCAATACTTAAATCAATATTTAGTATTGATTTAAAAAAACTGATCCTAAGTCCTCAGAAAATTTTTCATCTAATTATTTGTTTATAGGAAACGTCAAATTACATGTAACTATAGCAACGCCTACGAAACAACTTTTCATCACCTCAGTTTACTAACGATTATGAGCACAGAATACGAATCTATAGGATGGTAGCTCCCGTGTAAACTTTTGAGCCTCCTTTGGTATGAACAGGTGACGTCACGCGACTAGTATTGGTGTTTTGGACCGAAATTTGAAACGGGATTTAAAATACATGATTTTTAAGGCTTGAGTTGTATTTAAATAAAAATAATAAATATTTGTGGCAATATTAGGGACTTATGCACGATTTAAAACACTTTTCCAAAAATAGTCAACATCCCTATTGAGACCTCTGCGTCTTATCCTATAAATACTACTAATGCATGAATCTTCTATCTCTATAGAAAACTTAAGAAATGCTGAACCGATCTGAAAATTTTAATCACTGTTTAAAAGGTGCTTAACATCTTAATCTAAACTATATAATAGAAAGTAGTCATATCTATCCGTCACACAAAAATTCTAGCGTCAAGAAATTTAAACAGTTTATTGCCCTTTGCGAATCCGGATGAATGTGACTATTTTCGGGTTGCTAAGTCGTTTCCTTTATGATTTATGCCAGAGTTAGCAAGAATAAATATGGGCTATATAATTATTGCGTTCCAGGTAAGATAAAACCGGGCGATTTACGACAAAAGAGGGATGAGTAGTGAGTAAATATATACATAAAAATGAAGTCAAACTAAGGAATTGGTATTTGTATATTTTACAATAAATGATGCCAAAATTCTAACAAGTATCAGTATTATGCAATAGACGTGTTGAATTACTTAATTAACTTTTGTAATTAATTGAAGCACGTATATAAAAATATGACTTTATTCTTGTGAGCAACATGAGAGGAGACGAGACGGGGAGAACTAAGTGCGGGTGGGTTTAAGCAAGTTGAACATGAGAGTAAATTGGACGCGACATGTTTTCATAAGAAACATAATATTTCTGTCAAGTGAGCTGAGGCACAAAAAGCCGTGGTTGTAAACATTGTTAGTTAAATATATAGGGTGTTATTGAAAGAGGCCAACTAATTAGAGATGGGAAAAACGGGTCTTTCTAGTGATCTGCATCTTTGCATCTGGATCCCGTATGTGAGCCGGCTCACTGAACCGGTTCAAAAAGAGCCGAGTTCTGAATATGTTACTGCAGTCTGCCACTGAGTTACCTAGTTCAGTCAATCAAATCACGACTTGTATAGAATCAAGAATGCATAGCCACAAATGTGATGCATGAGTCATTTGAGCTGATAGATGCATCAAAGCAAGATACGTAAGTGTAAAATGTGCTTCTGTGTGTTAAGTGTTTCACTGAGTTATGCGGATCGGTTGATCCGTCGGCTCAAAAAAAAGTGAGTCGGCTCTCACGGATCTTCTGTCGGAGTCGGCTCTTTGAACCGGTTCAGATCTGAGTTACCTAACTCTACAACTAATTTTTAATGCTGCGTTACTTGAATTCGTGTTACTTGAAAGAATTGACACACAAACTCTTATTTTTCATTTAGGTTAGTATTCAATAGAGCGTTTGCAGCTTTGTACGCTATTGCTATGAAAGAAATAACCTCAGTTTTGCAATACGAAACCGACAATGTTTCTTAAATAAGAAATAAGAAAAACGAGTATGGGTTAGGAAATGGATTCTTTTCTTCACTACATCCACAGTTAGCTTTATATCATACTGACACAGCACTGCGTCATAAACTGACTTTTAAGCTTCTAATAGAACATCTCGATTTTTATAGTATATCAATCATAAAGACACGGTTATTGTTTAAAAATTTCGATAAATTTACATGACGTTCTCTCCCGACTATCGCTTTTTAATTTCCGCCATTTTGAATCGGTCTGATATGAATCGACTTTATGTCATAACAGACGCCACTCGCACCATTACTATTTTCCATCTACCACACTTCCCGTTATTTTTCTACATTTTTAAAACTTCAACTTATGTAATAGCAATGGGCGAATGAAGGAATTATAGGAAATTAGGATAAGGTAGGGAATTTTTGAACTAGGAGTTTGATAGGTAATCGGCCATGGCCTCAAATAAGGAACCATCTCGATATTACCTGGAATTAATTGAGGAAAACCCTGGAAAACCTCAATCAAGATGGCCGGTACAGAAATTACCGTTTCTCGGCGAGAGGTAGTAGGAAAAAGTCCCAGCCACATCTGTTCCCGCCGGGATTCGGACCCGTACCTCCCGAATGCGAGTCTAGTACTGTCACCACTACTCTACCCAGCTCGGTATATGAATGAAAAGTTAAAACTATCTCCACTTATATAACATTTCAATTCACATGATAATCTCTTATGAAACAGCCGTTTAGACGATTATGTGGTTGGTCAGGTGTCATGATTTCAGGTGAACGCTTAATTAATAACTTCTGATCAGTATTGCTAATATAAGACTTACTGATCTGTATGTATGCCAGTTTGATTCAGTCTACTTTGTTCTATAAAAGCAATTAATTTCTAAGATATCTGAGAAACTTATTTTATTTCAAAACAGTCTTTGTTAAAGTTTACCGCACTAAAATTCATCATTTATAATTAATATTACATATAGGTATATAGAAAAATTCCTGCTAAATTGGAAATTGTTGCGTCCATATTTTTTTTACAACATACACAATTAAGTTAGCAGGAAAGTGAACAAATTGATGTAAATCAATAAACCAATTATTTATTTAGCGACGTTTCGGTCATTTATTTGTTAAGTTAGCAGGAAAGTGGACAAATTGATGTAAATCAATAAACAAAATTAATAATTGGTTTATTGATTTACATCAATTTGTCCACTTTCCTGCTAACTTAACAAATAAATGACCAAAACGTCGCTAAATTAATAATTGGTTTATTGATTTACATCAATTTCTCCACTTTCCTGCTAACTTAATTGTGTATTCCTGCTAAATTCAACGGACACACACGTAACTTTGTATTTCTTGTAGTTATATTTTCTGAAAGTGAGATATAAAATGTAAAATAGCGCAATTAAATTGCCTGTTCCAAGTTTTCTAAACTACAGCTTCTATACGCTGATGACATCAATTGTTGAGCGTCTGAAATCTGCAATCTTCAAATTCTACATTTTTTGATAACATTTTGTATACCTATGGTGTTTTTCGCATCTAGGACACTTGAAACGTTTAATGAAACTCGTGTAATGTTTTAATATAAAGATAGCGTTAAAAATGTCTGGGCTCTTAATCCTTCTTTGTTTTAAGTCATCTCTACTTTTCCTTTTTTATAAAGATGACACCGACTCTATCTACTTGGCCTTATAGTTGTCTATGTTCCTATTAACAAGATTGCATGATATTTTTACATGATTTATACAGTGAAGCCTAACAGGGCCGGAAACGCACGGGATGCTTTTTTGGGTGACACAAGGTACAAAAAACTCATATTGATAGCAACGTCGTAGCTAGGACCTGGTAACTGAGGTTCGCGTTAGTGGTGCAAGCTCCGCAGGGCGGCGCAATCAGTTATGCGAATATTATTACTTTATTGTGTTAAGGACCCTAAATTTTGCACTGGTCGCTGACGACTGTTTTTCTAAATAACATTTTTTTTTACATTTTAGACAATTTAATTATAGTCTTTTTTACAAACTGAAAAATAATATTTGCAAAAAATAAAAACATTAAATTACATTTGTTGCACATATTTCAATTTTCTAAATGCATTTCAGTTTATTTTAAAAAAGTACTATTTCGTTAAAATAAGTTAATATACTAGCAATAAACACAGGTAACTTGATTAAATAAATTCATTGAATACGCTTTTGTTAACTTAACAATAATTCTGTTAAATAAACAGTAGTAAAGCAGAGCGTCAAAGCGTAAAGGAAACGTTGCTGTTCTACCTTCTTATATTTTAAGGTTGTAACCTTGTTTTCTGATATTTCTTTAGGTGACGCTCCTGTTTAATTATTTTTATATGCAATTTTGAATTATTAACTGTCGCTGTGAAGATTCAAATTTGAGTTTTTCAGTTTTGCACTAGATTGTATTCCGACGATAACAATAGTTTTTTTTTGATGACAAACTACAAAAAATCAATAAAAAATTAATATATATTTTATTGTGATTTGAGTGCCGATGAAGGCATACATCTGAACAGAGCTGAATTTAGATTGAGTGATGCTGTAGGCAACTCTATATATGTCCTCCAGTAGGGACGAATTTGACTTAGATTACCCTCTCTTTCTTTATACAAATATGCAGCCAATTATTATACATCAGGTAGCGTTTCCTTGAAGGTCAAATATTTGTTTTTTTAAATTAAAATAGCTCTCATAGTTGCAGAAAAGACTATATTATTTAATTTTTAATGAATGTTTTTTGTCTTTGAAGCTACTCTCTAAAAGTTTCCGCTCGAGATCCGTGTTTCATTAAATGATTTCCTATTATTGAAGGCATTTGGCTTCACTAAAAAAATGTGTTATTAAAATTATTCGCATATTTTTATGATCCCTCTCAAATTGGCATTCAATATTTAACTTACAATACACTACGATAACTTTTATAGGATATCATAAAATTCCATATAAAAACTATACTATAAATACTTTAAACAAATTAATTAAGCATCCGACAAGTTAAAAAAAGAAACAAAACAAAAAAACGCACGAATTCCCAGCCTTAATATGGCAAGCAGTGCGAACTAGTGATGCGATCAGCTTGTCTAGACACCGGATCATAAAGCTACAAGTTTTCCAACGAAAATCAATCTCATTTTGTTATATGCTTCTCTTTTTTCCACGCCTCGTTATTCAACGCACACGTTTTATGTTATATGTTTCAATGTGTAGGTAAAAGTATACACTAAGTACATTATAGACTGATAATGTCAATAATTCCAGATTAATATCGAGATGGCTCTTAGTCGCTATCAGTGTATTTATAATAATAATAATAATAATAATGCAAAATTTCCGGCCTTGTACGCCGTGGTCCATTGGTATTTCTACCTGACCTTTCGTCTACAACTGCGGTAGACATTATCAAAGGCGATGTGGTAGCGGGCGAAGTGTCCTTCTCGGCTGCTCACAAGCAAGTGTGTCGACTACTACTGCTCCTTCTTCTTTTATGCACCGTCGGTTGTCGTTCTCTACTCGGTCGTAGTTTGCTGTTCTCTGATTGGTCGTTGGGTTCATTAGCTTAGTGCGCCTCAGTGCTGGCGTCCAAGAAGTTTTGTAACAGCGCCAGCCGTGAAAGCCTACACAATTGGATAAATAATAATAATAATTTATTCCTTGTTGACCTTACCCAGGTATGAAGTCGCCATATACAAGTACACTACAAAAATAGTACCTCAAAATATAAATACAATAAAATTGTCAACTAAATTGCATTAACCTTTCCTCGGGAGCGGAACAACATTGTCAAAAAATTTGATTTGACAATGACCTTAGATTGTGATAACAGTTTTTATACATGCTCTCACACAAATACAAATTATTCTACATACAAAATAAGCGCTCCACAAGATAAATCTTGGTCAAAATGTGTAAAAAAATATTGTTTCGGAGTGAAAATTGTAGAAAGAAATTTCTTAAAAAAATTCACACAGTTTCAATCAATCAACTATTTTTCGAGCAATATCGATTTAAAATTCTACAATGCCTTTCTTACAGTGAAATATGTGTGGTCACAACCAAAGGTCATCGTTAAATCAACAGTGCTTTTTGTGAACCAGCACTAGTCAAGCATTTTTAACTTTGACGACTCTATGATATATATTTCTTTTGGTGAAAGGATACGGGTATTTGTGTGTTTCACTTTCAATAGTTCGTCGGTAGATTGAGTGATTGTGCCAGGTGGTAAGGATATTGTTGAGTCTCACGATTCGCGTTTTCATTTAAGCTATAAACAATGATCACTTACCCAGGAATTCATTAGCAGTGATCCAACCAAACTTACAATGCTTTTATCAACATCAATATATATTAAAAATGAAGTAGCATTTTTGTCGTTAGTCAATCACGCCAAAAAATGTATCGATTTGAAAAATTCTTTCAAAATGTATTAAAGAAAAATTGTGTATCCATGTTACCTCGAAACTCAAAAACCACTAAACCGATTTCATCTTTTTCCCTGATTTAAAGCCTTTAATCTATATCTTGATTTCATAGGCTATGCATTATGCACATCACTGATGTGAACGAAAGACCGGGACAAACCGGACCATGGACGTATAACCGGCATACGTCCATGGTCCGGTTTGACCCGCTCTTTCTATGACAATAATTATTTTGACATGACATACCGGCTATCTATAAGACAAAATGGCTGCTTCCCGTTTCCCTTTCTGAGAACGACAAAAAACGAAGAAGTAGAGCAATTTTCAACAATACAACCGTGAGAAATAAATAATATATTTATAGTTATATTTATATTTATGTAGAAAATAAAAATAAAATTTAAACTGGAATTTACAATCATGTGCAAAACTTTCTGCGTAGCCTTGTATAATAATAATAAATAGCGGCGGCTATTTAAAATTAATTATCGTGATTATTTAACCGGATATTTGAGGGATTAATTAACCAGTAATTTATTCTTTTACATCACTATCTACGAATGATAAACACTGAGCGAAGCAACTTCAGCAGAGTGCTATGAATAGTGTTCCTGTCGATAACGTCAGTGATATTAAAAGCAGCTATAAAGGCTGTGTTTAATATCGCAACTCGTGACATGATGCAATAATGTCTGTCAAACTGATGTTTTATATCAAACTGTCGGCTAAAATGTGTGTCTGACAAGCTCTTTCTAATTAGTTCATCTTTAGTTAGTAAGACCAGGACGTGGTTTTATCTGCAGACGAAGCCGCTGTTTGGAGACCGTAGTTCTCGTACTACGACTCTGCGTTTTATGTTAAATAAAACTGCATTTGTTGTGTAATTTCTAAATTATCAATGTCTTTTGTTATATAATTTCCTTTATTTTTGTTAATTTTGAATTGAATTTTATTTTATTAACACAGTTGTAAAATATCGTTAGAAATAAAAACATTAAAAATATTAATTCAGCAATCATATCCGCAACAGCCGCATTTGAAAATTTTTTAGATTTTTAATTGATCTTATACGATTCTAATGCACAAAATTCTGTAGCTTTTTTTAGTTTATATAAGCTGTACGAATGAAATAATTATGATAATTAATTCACTTCAGCTCCGTTACGCTGAACTGAAGAAGCCCTAGGACTGATTAGGACCTAGTTAATTGTTGCGTAAGTGAGCGAAAGTGCAGCGAGGAAGAATGGTTTCTTTCTCGCAATATTATCTAATTCTATTTATATTCCTTAAGTTGGTTTAAATAAATACATATAAATAACACAATAATATAATATGAAAACTGTAAATATATATAGTTTCTAGAACTTACCAACCTCTGTAAGAAAAGTTTATTGTTATTTAGTAATTTATAATGAACATCATTAATCGTAAAACGATAAAAACTTTAATACAAAATAAAATAACTATACATATAGCGTAAATTACTCTCATGTTTATCTAACAAAAAAAATATATAGTTAAAAAAATAGTTTAAACATATTTGTACATAGGTACGTTGTTGCAACAGGCAGTCCATGGTTTACCAAGGCAAAACGAATTCTAAAACTGAACATGCTTTTAATATTAACGGACAATAAAAATTTAGTAAAATTAAATTCCGTATTATTAAATTTTTTGATACGATCGAACGAGAAATTAGGTACATGAACATTAAAATCAATAAAAACGGGAGATATTAGACGTTGAATAATAATTTTGCTGTGATGAACAAAATATTGTCATATAGAAAAGTAAGGATAATCTTCTGCTTACTATACTACACGAAGTTTATCGCTGCTTATAGTGTGTTTATAAACTAGCGATAAGAACAGCTAGAGGTGCAATATATAACGTTAGTCTCGGGCCAGATTTAACAGTCCGCATACAGGAGAAAATTCTTTTCACTCACGCTAATTCACGCTTACGAAAAGTTTTTTCCCACTCACGCACGCTCATGTATCCATATGTTTTATATAATCACGCTCATTCACACTCACGATTTTTTTTAAACAGTCACACTCACGGCATGTCACGGGAAATTTCATGCACGATTTACACCTCTAAGAATAGCTCTTAAATAATTTCTCTGGCCGAATAATTACATTGATTGCGCACATTTACCAAAAAATTAAAAAATATCTTCTATTTTAGGAGTCTCCGCTTCGTCGACGTACTATATATGTATGTTTTTTCGAAAATAATGTTTGGACAGAACTGTTTTGGAGTTTCCAACGTAATATAGAATAAGGCATTCTTTCTCTCGTTTCATTTTCGTAACCGTTCTTGTTCATAAAGCGTAACAGATACCGTCGCTAAAAAAGTTTTACTTAAAAAAAAAGGTACAAAAAAAGGCGACGTAAGCAGTTTATCGTTGCGGTCATAGATATATTACTTTGTATAGGTGCGTTACATAATACATAATATACAATATATTCAGGTATAAAATGTATGGAAGGATTGAGGAAGGCGACTTTAAGGACTGTTATCAAGCTCTTACCGTGGCCAATATTCTCGAGTCGAGTCGATCATTTATTGTTTGAGACAAGCTCAGAATTACTCCTTGTGGAGTCTTCAATCCAATGATCTGTTACTAAAATATAGATTGTATTGAATTTTAAAAAGTATATCTTCAGTACTCTGTGACGGAATAATCACTTTAAATGAATAAGTGTTTGATAAAATTAAAATAATTAGTACCTATATTTTATGTATTAAATTTTTGTAGATTCTCTGAATTTGACGTAAATATACAGAATAGAACACACATTATATAAATATTATTTAATAATCAGTATAATAACTATCGTTTACTATAATTCTTAAGTAACATCTATTGTTGCAATGCTATATTAGAAAAATTTATTTTTCAAGCAACTGTCACCAACGGGATTCTAATCCGAATCTTTCTACTTTTTTTCTAATATAGCATTGTGGCAATGGATGTTTTTTTTAACAATAATAGGAAGCGATACCTGTTATACTGCTTATGAATGAAGTTTTACGAGCTATAACGTATGAACATTTACTACTATTTAATAATTGTACAATGTCTATACTCTATACAGACAATTAATTCAATTTGAAGTAATTAAATAAAAAAAGCGAGGTACATTTCTTGCCCTTTATCTATGCGCGGAAGTGTGAATGTTCGAAAGAACGAGAAGTTGTTTTCAGTATTTGTTTATCTATGGGAAATGCATTATTCAAAATTTTTAAACGTGCGATTACCCTATTATCCGACGCTACCTTTCATTTGATCAACCTTAAAGAGTAACGACCATCGCATAATTGATGTAAAAATAATCCATAACATGAACGTTCCGAACAAAAATAATTGTAACAGTAAATTCAAAGCTAAATGCAAACTGGTGTTTATCGCTTAGATTTTCGGATTAGCTATGCAAGCAGCCAGTACAGTGCATTAATATAATGCATATTAGTGGTCTAATCTATGTCCCCACTTTATTTAGCTTGCTCATTAGTTAAGACTCTCTTATTGTATGTACATATAAATGGTGCAGTGCGGCGGTTGTAAGTTTAAAACTTAACACAAGACGTAAGTATTGCACAAGTACTCGCTTTGGACAGGCAAATGCTGTGTCTGGACCATCGAGGTGAGAATGTTGAGAAGATGACTTTCAATCAAGTATTGAAACTGTAACCGTTAAAAATCGTTTCATTTGAGAAACCGAAATCAAAACCACCATTATAGCAAAAAAAAAAACAAACCACAATCGACTGAAACGAAGGGACCCGTTAAAATTGGTTGTAATTTTTGCGGTGGAAAAGTCTCAACTTTAATTTGTGAAACTTTTCTAAGTTAAAATTAAAATAGGACAAGCATTTTTGCTTTTGCGTCACTTAGGTAGACTTCTAAATTTTTTCATGTGATTTTTTTTTAATTACTAGTAAGTTTTTATTTTTTTTCGTCGATATTCCTTAAAAATAAAATAAATATAAAATTATTTGCTATTTATAAAGTTTTTCATACTTTATTAATTTAAAAAAAAATATATATAGCGTTAAAAATTGAAACTGGAAGGAAACTGCAACTTATTTAAGTTTTAAAAATGAAGCTGCAACCAAAATAAAAATGGGTCAAATTTAGTAATATACAGTAGAACTCGTGTATTTTCAACCTATCCTACTAGCCTACTCATGTATTTTCAACGTCATGGCAGTCATAGACATTTTTACATTTTTGACACATGATTTATTTATTTAACTCTGAAAATGGTGTAAAGCACACCGAAATGTTGTGTTTTATTGATCCTGTGCCATGGATTTTATCCAAACTTATCCAACAATCATCAAGGACCACAACCACTCTAATTAACTTCTTTTAATTAGAGTCAACCTCGTATTATTTATTTCATTGATTGAGCGACGAGTAGCGATAAGAAAAAAGATTTTGCCTCACGCAAAATCTTGAAAAACTTGAAAATAGGTGAGTAAAATCAAATGAGAGTAGATGAAGTGGAAAGTACATGAGTCGGACTGTATAGAGAAATTTAATAGTCTCCCAGTTACTCTTTATTCATTTGTATGCATTTTCTTTCTTTCTCTGTCCTCACTCTACTGCTTATCCTGTCCTGGACCACTTCCTCGTATATATAGGTACGAGATAACATGCACTAAGAATTGAGAAAGATATTGTTCTTGAGGTGATCAGATAGGATATTTCATTTTAAATATTAAATAGTAAAAAAAATATAAAAATGATTTGTCGGGAAAAAGGACTTTTAAATAAACACTTATTTGTTATTTACAGCGACGTTTCGTTCCTTGTTTGGATCTTTTTCAAGCTTTAATAACTATTAAATGTTTTGATTAAGTAGATATAAAAGTTAAAATACACATGTAAATAAAATTTGAGTTAAACAATTATTAATAAAAAGTTTATAATAATTCCGTTTACTTTATAGATGCCTGATGAAAGTCAAATATATGACCGAAACGTCGCTGAATTAATAATTGGTTTATTGATTAACATCAATTCGTCCACTTTCCTGCTAACTTAATTGAGAATGTTTAATTTTTGGTTGAAACTGTGATCGGACTCTAGCAATCATCTGTATAATATACAACATTGCATATGGGTAATTCGCTTCCCACCGACCATATGAATATCTTGCTTCTGTTTCTTGTGTAATAATATTATCTAGATTAAACATTCAAAATAAATTTTGTTACGTTTCTGCAAAGACGCGAACTGGTACAGAACGTGACTTAATTCGAAATAAAGAGTTTTTGTTCGAGTATTATTGTAACTTGGAAAAGTTTTTGCCTGTAGTCTATGAAGTTAAATGTAGAGTTATTAAATTGAAACTATAAAAAATTGCATTCAGAAATTGTGGATAGTTTACTCGAAGTAATTTGGAAAAAAATCAAAACTTAACATTTTAAGATGAAGATTTAATATTAATTATAGACACTAAACGACTGAGGTTTATTACTTTCAGTATAGTTAGATTAATATAATAATTTATGTACTGTATTTCGGTAAGTAAGAATTACAAGGGGGGCTTGGTAAAACAACAAATTCACAATTTACATATTTTACCTAGAAATTGCATTCGAAAGGAATGTTTCATCAATAATAATAATTTAGCTATATAAAAAATTTTCTGTGAGACGAAGGGATTTTAAAATGATTCAACCGGGTGTCTCAGAAATCGCGAACCCAATTGTTGGGATCGAAAGAGAAAAATATTCTGAGCCTAAAAATCCATGTTTGGAATTTTTTGATAACGTAGTTAATTAGTAATTAATTAATAAAAGTGACCAATCAGGAGCGCGCTACAGAAAAATAAAAAGTGAGTGGGGAGGCAGTAGGGGAAAAAACAAGCGAGTCGAAATAATGGCAACAATTAGGATGAAAAAAAATCAATAAATAAGGAGAACGGAAGAATAAAAATACAGAAGTTTCTTGAGAAAAATAAATCAGCCGACGACACGCTCTCGGTTTGTCTGAGTCCATTATTTTTTTATTGTAATAATAATTATTATTATTTTATTAATTAACCAAAATAAGTCAGCCAACGACATTCTTTTGGTTCGTCTGAGTCCATCGGTTTTTTATTTTAATAATAATAACTATTATTTTAGTAATTAACCGAAATAAATCAGCCGACGACACTCTCTTCTGTAGCGCGCTCCTGATTGGTCACTTTCATTAATTAATTACTAATTAACTACGTTATCAAAAAATTCCAAACATGCATTTTTGGGGTCAGAATATTTTTCTCTTTCGATCCCAACAGTTGGGTGCGCGATTTCTGAGACACCCGGTATATAAGTGTTCCGTTTTGTACGAAACACTAATAAAACTCTTCATGTTTGTCACGTCCAATAATCAATAATTAATGCATTTTCACGGGAATGTGGACAAAATTACAATAGTTATTGTAATTATTCTAGTTGCCTGAGCAGTCGCGGATTTACCATTAGGCCCGTGAGGCCCAGGCCTAGGGCGGCAAAATTTTAGAGACGACAAAATTTCAAAAGTAAACAATGTTAGGAATATATGAAGATTGTGTCTGTACTCTGGACACGAATTCGGAAAATCTGTCCCATTTTCTTATTGAATATTTTATGTTCTATTTTCACAGAGCGCGGTTGAGATATACAGGTATAATCTCGACATAAACACGTACCAACGTAAAACTGGTGCGGTGCAGTGGTACCAACAGATGTGTGCTAGTACAATATACGTAGTTACACATTCATTGCGCGGTCTAATACTTCACAGACAGCCGTGCACACCTAACGTAAGAATGAATCGAGCCTCTTGTTGCTTGCATAGATATCGCCCACTTAGTTATCTTAGAATATCTTCAACTTAAAACTGAAACGCCACGACTTACTGACATGCCTACTCATCAATTGACATAAGAAGCCGCGAAGACGCACGATTGCATCAACACACCCCCCGTTTTAAGGAACTCCGCCTTGCACTCCTCCCTTTTTCTTCAAAAAAAAAAAAAAAACGCTGTCTCCCTAATAGCAATCGCGAGAAGCTCTCTTTCTGTGAGTAAATCAGTCCCTGCGAGAATAAGCTATGAACTCGTTGGTTTGATCATATGAAATAAAAGTAATGTTAAAAAAATTGAAAAATATGTAAAAAGCTGTAAAAAAACGAAAAAATATAATGGCGCAAATTGGAATCGAACCAATGGTCTTCTGTGTATGAAGCAGGCGTTCTACTTAATCAGTTACCGTGGTCTATTGGTGTAAAGTTAGTTTTTACGGTATACGGTAGGTATATCAAATATCGACTATATAAATATAGATTCAATGTTCGAAATTTTCCGTGGACTCTTCATGGTTTGCTTCCTTGACTATTTAGTAAGACATAAGAATAAAAACGAAACAGAACAGTAGGTTGTGGACAAACTACAAAACTGAAAAATGGCATGCGAATCACATTGTTGACAAACGAAATATTATTCGAAGAATATTCGTAAATAAATTTAAGGAAATAGCGGAGACAACTTTAATTCATGTTTATTCAAGACTTTTTCTAAATATATTTAAAAGTAAAATATGAAGAGAAATTGTAGATTATAGACACTTGACAGCAGAGCTGGTAAATCAATTTTATTGTCTTATTTGTGACTCTCGAGACTGAATCTTTTTTCTTGTGTTATTCTATTTTTTGTTTGTTTAATCCTAGCCAAAACTACGGAACCAACAACTGCACAAAGTTTTAGGTTTTATCTTATTTTCTCATACTGTTTCTTGGATGAAAATATTTGTTATTCGACAATTAATTAAAGTTACACTTACATCATATTTATTTCTACTCTATTTTTTGAGTACTGTGAATTTTAGATCTTCACGTCCACTATATTAATACCGATACTTCCACCATATTTGTGGATAACACTTAACGATGCATATGGAACGAATAAAATTCTGTTCAGTATAATAATAATAATAACAATGCGTTTAACGTCCGTTTCTCGACTTTATGTCATAACAGACGCCATTCGCACCATTACTATTTTCCATCTACCACACTTCCCGTTATTTTTCTACATTTTTAAAACTTCAACTTATGTAATAGCTATAGGCGAATGAAGGAATTATAGGAAATCAGGATAAGGTAGGTAATTTTTGAACTAGGAGTTTGATAGATAATCGGCCATGGCCTCAGATAAGGAACCATCTCAATATTTATCTGGAATTAATTGAGGGAAACCATGGAAAACCTCAATCAAGATGGCCGGTACAGGAATTACCGTTTCTCGGCGAGAGGCAGTAGGAAAAAGTCCCAGCCACATCTGCCCCCGCCGGGATTCGAACCCGGACCTCCCGAATGCGAGTCTAGTGCTGTCACCACTACTCTACCCAGCTCGGTTAGTTCTGTTTAGTATCCGAATATGTTGTTTTGGTATTTTTGTGAATATCCTTCGTATTTGTTGCATACTATAGACATGCGGGGTAGGTTCATGCGCATAACAATATTGTGGATTAGGACGAGGATTTGAACAATTTTAAAGTTGTGATTTAGTGAAGGAAGTTTTCTCATTTCAGATTTATTATGGCATTATTATTAAGTTTATAATGTCCTGCGTTACACTATGACTTTGTGTGGTCATAAAATATCGTTTACTCTAACATATTTAAGAGGATTCATCGCTTTCCGACGTAAATTTAAAGTCTTTAAACAACGTGCTGAATTTTAATAACGTGCATCATAAGTCGCGTGTTATTATATATAGAATATCCAAAGTATAACAGTCAAGTACATACCTATTAGAATTTCATTTATAGTTTTATAGTTCATACGTGCTAAATTGGATAATAAAATCTTCATTATGTTTGATGTGTCTTATTACACGTACCGTTTATTACGCGAATGGAATATACAATTGACATTTTGATTAAAATGTTCAAAGACAGATATTATGTATAGACATATAAAAATATCGATAATAAAATGAACAACTGGAGTAATAATGAGATCACTAAGCCCATTTTCCGAAATTATTGGATTCGATTCTTGTCGGAGGTAGATGTGACATCGGACTATTTTCTTATTGCATATCGTCGAGAAACAGAACCGTTACACTCGGCGTATTGAGACCGGCAATGGCGCGAATGGCGTCTGTTTACAGAAACGGAATTTGAACGCATTATTAGTGTATTTGCCATATGGCAACATACACTATTGGCGTTGGTCGGATGGCGGGACCTAGGTGTCGGACCAAAATTTCTCGCCTTTTCATAACCTTCTAAACACTTTAGCACCTTTTTTAAAAATGTTTATATATATATATATATATATATATATATATATATATATATATATATATGTGTGTGTGTGTGTGCGGGCAATAACTTTCGAAGGAGTTAATTCATTTTAACGAAATTTGGCACACATGTTGGAATCCATCACCGCACGAAGCCTATTTAAAATGGGTCCAATCAGGTCATTTTAAGGGTAATTTTTAGGGGTTGAAAAAAGTTTTTGGGCCCAAAAATACCGAAAAAATTCTCAGAATCGTTTCAAAATTGAAATATAACCCTTAAATAGCAAACAAAAAGTGCTCCTAAAATTTTAATAAAATCGGCCCGATAGGACCGGACTTACAAATTTTCTGAAAACACTACTACTTTGCACTGAAAGGTGTTTTTAATTTAGGTATAGACGTTCGATCGACAATAATAATATAGTTAAGAAAAAAATGTAATTTTAAGGGGTGTATTAGGGAGTCAATTTTTTTATTTTGCCCAACAATCACCTTAAGCTCACATAATAAAGCCACAAGGCTTGTATTAGCAAATACACTATTTTGTCGGCAGGGTTTTGGTACTGCGACCCAGGTTTTTTTGTTATTATAAATGATAAACAAAAATTTTTTCTTGATGCAAGCAAACTCTATTTGTATAGGCTAGATCAAAATTTTATATTCGCATGATTGTTTTCTAAAGAAAAATGATAATAATAATTTTCTGGTGTCAGATATAAAGGACTTAAGTAAACAAATGGTTAACTTTCATTTTTATTGTACTTTAAACTATATTCTTTTTCGTTTGGTATTAACGATTTTAAAAACTACATTTTTCCACTTGAGTGCTTTATACCTGACACCAAAAACTTTATTAGTGAATCGAATAATAGATTGTTGTAAAACTCGTTACAATTTACTTGAAAGAGGCATATGCATACTGGTTGTTGTATGGGCTTAGGCTGAGTGGGTTTTAGATTAACAGCGTTTTTTGGGCAATTTTAATAGTGGTAGTAACTCGAAAAACTCGTTTGGATATTACTTTTAAAAATGTCTTGAGTTTCTAGCTTTCTGGATGAATAAATTAAAAAAATCACTTACCTTTTTTATATAATTTCATTATTTGTCTTTTTCCTTAACGATTACCAGTTTTGTTTAAGATCTGAAAACAAAACATACATATATATACGTGAATTTCCGACTTTCGTACATGGTAATAATATCACCTCCGCGATGACATCTTATAAACTTAAATAAAAGCAGATTCACAACACTTTTCTGTTTTGTTAACTTTACGTAACGTGAAAACAAGTTACATGACAAGTTTATTGACGGTTCATTAGTGTCACCAATTTTCATTGGGTTGAATGCTATCTAAATATATCTATATCTTTGTGGGAATAAAAGAAAACGATTTCGGTATAGAAATCTTTTTAATCGACTATAATGGGGTTATCAATTCGACTTGTATACTGTTGCAAAGATTGACAAAGCTCTTTAAGCGTTTACTTCTTCTTATATAATATACTTATGACGAACATGATTGAAAATGTAAAGCTTATCTTAGAAAACAATAGATCGATTTGAATAAAATTTTTACTGTGTTATTTAAGTTTGCATATATGGCGGTAGTATCCATTTTGTATAATATAATACTGTGCGTTAATATAAAAATGATTTGTCGGGAAAAAGGACTTTTTAAGTAAACACTTCTTTATAGCGACGTTTCGTCCCTTGCTTGGGACTTTTTCAAGCTTTATAACTATTAAATGTTTTGATCAAGTAGATATAAAATATAATATATTGTTCATTATATATATTGTTCATTAAAAAGTTTGTAATAATTCCGTTTTTTAAAAATATTTTTACGGTTACAAAAAAGAAAAAAGTCACTGTGCGTTAATATGATTTGGAAATTTGGAAAATAAAAAAAAATATTGTTCGTAACATCTGGATTAGAGAATGACCCGGAATCATTTAAACTTCAAGAACATTAAAAAGTATAAAAAAATAATAATTTTAAAAAATGGAACTGACATAAGAAAATCATAAAATAGTATAAATTTATAATTTTACAAAACGAATCCTTGGGTAAAATTGACGAGCAAAGTTGCAGACAAAAGCTAGTTAACAGTACGTTAAGATCCAGTCAAGTGATTATGAAGCAGCATTTACCGAGTTGAATAGCACGTAGTGTGTACGTGTTGTACAAATGTATGGCGGAGATATCGTGTGTCATATCTTACGAGTACTCCGGGGATCCCCGCGGTTGCCCTCGTGGCGTCTCGCCAACTATTTATTGTCTCCCTAAGCACGCTTGCATATTGTATGTAACATAATCGTGGTCCGGATTTATGTGAACTTGTAAATTAAAAATACGTACATAAATAAACTGTGGAAAAGATTTTTACAGTGCTTTATTTTTAGTTTTTTATTATTTACACCGAACAAGTAGCGATGTGAACATTTCACTGGTAGTTCAAAGGTACTGGTGATAAATGTGGTTACCTTTTTACTTGAAATGTAATTTCTATACCGGTCATCAAGTTAAAGTTTTCTGTAACTTCTGTCAATAAAATATCGGGATGGAATCTCGAGGTCATGGCCAATTTTTTGCTAAATATTTATATACTTTAATTGACTTACCCTAATTTCCTGTAATTCCTTCACTCGATTGCTATTAACTAAAATGAATTTTAAATATACGTATAAAGAATAACAAAAAATCGTCATCGTGAAACCCAGTTTATCTTGTATTGAATAATAATGGTGGCATATTTTTTTAGTAAACTTATTTAGTCGTCTAGTTGAAATAAAAGTATTTTGTTGAACATTTTTTATAAGTGTCAAAGTACGAAGTGATTATCATATAATTTTTCATTGGTCATATTCTTATGCAATTAATTATTATTATAAATAAAGATTATAAATCAATATATCTCTATAAAAGTGTTAAGATATTTTTTGTTTAGATTTTTCCCTGACAAATTAATATCAATAAATTAAAATAAATAATTAAAAACACTAATAAAAAAGGCTTTCTATTAATAATTCCACAATAAACGATTCTTAGTATATTCTTAGTAGACTTTATTGTTTAACTTCTACGCGTGGTTGATGTGAAAGTTATATAACATACAATTCGGTTACATGTGACCCGTAACGGTTTGATTTACTTTACCGTGAAAGTATAAAACTGGAGTAAAGAAGTTTAACTTCGAAAAAAAAGGAACTAGGTCGACTTCGGGGCTACATAATTTTGTGTTAAATGTTATCAATTTTGTTATTACTTTATGCCATTAAAATTATACGAGAATTTTGAACTCAACCCTGTCTTACGGCAGTCAGTTTGAACCTTGGCAGTTGGCTTTCTGTCGCGTCCCAAGTGAGAGTCAAACAGTGGCCTCACATAGCTTCAGAGTCAGACACAGCGTGTGAATTAATGTGTTTAAGAGAGAAGAAGACAGAAATACTTAAAAGAGACTTGTAAAGCGTAAATTCAAAACATACGTAATATAATAACAATTTAAATGTACTACAAAAGCAAGCATTGTTGAAAAATATAATGGCGTTCTTAGTATGAACATTTTGTAGCATTTTCATTGACTTAAATAAAAAGATAGTGTTTTAATGCAGTGTTTTAACTGAGATATAAAAATTAATTGAGATGATAGAATGATAGTATACGTTAATTAATATGTGAGTATTATTAAATATTCATTATTATATGTATTATTGTGTCGTATTATTTTGTATATACATTTTCAATATTCATAATATATTAATATTGAGTATATTATTATAATACTGACGCAAGAGAGTTGGGTAACTCAGATCTGAACCGGTTCAAAGAGCTGACTCCAACAGAAGATCCGTGAGAGCCGACTCACTTTTTTTGAGCCGACGGATCAACGGATCCGCATAACTCAGTGAAACACTTAACACACAGAAGCACATTTTACACTTACCTACGTATCTGTTCTTGCTTTGATGTATCTGTCAGCTCAAATGACTCATGCATCACATGTTTGGCTATGCATTCTTGATTCTATACAGGTCGTGATATGATTGACTGAACTAGGTAACTCAGTGGTAGACTGCAGTAACATATTCAGAACTCGGCTCTTTTTGAACCGGTTCAGTGAGCCGGCTCACATACGGGATCCAGATACAAAGATGCAGATCACTAAAAAGACCCGTTTTTCCCATCTCTAACTGCGTTTGCCGAAGGGTGAATATTTTACTACAAATCAATATGATTGCATTTTAGTAATTCTTAATTTATTAATGTTCATCGTTATTACTTTTGAACTGTTTAAATTAAACAGTTTAATTTAATTCCATTTTTTTTAATTTACTAAAATAATAACGCCTAAGAAAATAAACATTGTAAGACAATAAACACAATAAACATTAAAATCTTCTGAATCCGCTGTCGGCAATTCATCCAGCAACAAAACCCGCACCCCGAGGACCGAATCTATTCTACCAGCTCTAAAGGAGCACTTACTATCTGCACATTGCTTTTTAATATTTACAAAAATAAGTTCTATTTCTATTTTAAGATGGTTATTCCCCACGTAATTATCACCAAAATTAGCATTCGTTATCATTATTAGCGCTCTTCATGTAAATTTTTCAGTGCTAAATCTTCAAAATGACCAGCATTTTTATTTATTCAATTTTGTACACACACTATAAAACTCATTGTATAATTATAAAGTCTACAGTATTTAAGTACGTGAGAATTCTTTGGGATCGAAGGTCACAGACTGCTTGTTAAGCGACATTGATGTGTTACATTAGTTATCCATATTTGTAACCTCCTTTTCCGTATCCTCCGCCATAACCATAGCCGCCTCCGTAACCTCCGCCATAGCCTCCGCCATAGCCGCCACCGTAACCTGCACCGAATCCACCGCCGAAGCCACCGCCATATCCTCCTCCACCATAACCGACTCCAAAACCTCCACCGTAACCACCTCCATATCCTTTTCCGTAACCGCCTCCATATCCTATTCCGTAACCGACGCCATATCCCTGGAACAACAGATTACATTTTATAATTTTTGTGTCATTAGTGTAAATGGCGATTCAGACGGGAAATAACGACATAATGTCTCCTCGCGTCAACACGCGATAAGTTCGCTTATTTCGAACTGATTCATAATTAATTACATTTAATCGGTGCTTTTAAGACATGTCTCTGTCTGGATCGTTGTCTACCGTCGCGGCCGCAATTTTGAAAAGTTATCTTTAGAGCAATTTTCAAAATAGACGAATGTTATGCGATAAAGGAACAGGAATATTTCTTCTTACTCAATAAACAGGGTTTTTCCTCCTAATACCTGTGGTGAATCAATTGATGTTTACACGTGAAACCATAGAAACGAGAAGAAAATATCATAAAGCGAATATTTATTGCTAATCGTTACTTGTATCATTACACACGTTTTCAGAAATTTTACTTTATTTGTTATACTATTATACCACCTGACGCATTATACACTGTTTTAACCCCCGACGCAAAAACAGGGGTGTTATAAGTTTGACCGCTATGTGTGCGTGTGTGGCACCGTAGCTCTAAACTGAGTGGATCGATTTGAATATGATTTTTTTTATTTGAAAACAGATTTTCTAGCGGTCGTTCTTAGATATAATTTATCAAAATCGGTTCAGCCGTTTCGACATCATCAGCTCTTTTCTTAGCTGCCGTAGAGATCTTAGATGCACAACGGATATTTTGTAACTAAGTTTAAAAATTTTTAAATAAAAATTAATAAAATAAATAATCGGTTCAGCCGTTTCAATGTCATCAGCTTTTTTCTTAGCGGCGGTACGGATCTTGGACGCATAACGGGTATTTTGTAACTAAGTTTAAAAATTTTAAAATAAAAATTCAAAACACAAAAAAAACCTATAAAAATTTAAAAAATAAAATTTCTGGGCCTGGTCCTGTAACTATATTTAAATATTTAATTAGTAATATTTTGTGATTCAAGCGTCGTCGTGTTGGGGGACCGCTAAATAAATAAAATAAAAAACAGAATACAATTAAAAAGAAGGTTGGTTATGATATAAAAAAATATGCAATTTAAATATAACTACTCTATCTGGGTTACTAATTAAATTTTTAAATATTAAAATTAAAGGTCCAGACCCAGAAATTTTATTTTTTAACTTTTTATAAGTTTTCTTGTGTTGGGGATTTTTTAAATTTTTAATTTAATTTTTATATAGTATTAACAGATTAAAGTTTGCTATTTATCTATATCGCTGTTTTTGGAGTTAAAATCGTCTCGTCAGCTGACAGGCTAGAATTTTTTTATCTTATATTACCTTCTGTCGATACACAACTTGTGGTCTATAGGTATAAACAACTGGTTGCACGGCAACAGTGTACACTTTATAACCGCCATAACCACCCCCGTAGCCGCCCCCGTAATTACTATAACCACCCCATTTGTGAGATGCTACTATTGAAACACAGAGCAAACTAAACACTATAAAAAATGACTGTTTTATCATGATGGAAATGAAATTTAAGGTTTTGTTGATTTTTTGCTGATGGTTGTAACCCAATCACTGACTGAAATACTCTTTGTAGCTTTTCTTTTATACACTGTTACTTCTAGTTTTATAATCAAGTTCAAGGTTAAACTTAATTATACCTGTTGTACATGAAGTGTTGGGCAATTTCTTATTGTCACCACAAACAATTATTGTATAGACCTCGCGATTTAAATATTGTATAAAAAAGTCGTGCAAGTGTAACGAGTGCAAGGTTATATGTATATATATATACATATTTTTTTTATTTAAAAATAAGTGTTCCGGACATTTATGGCCACTAACACTGATACAGTCAGAATACAACTGTCATTATAATATTAGCGTAAGGTAAGTATAGTATATTACCTAATAACTTTAAGTAATTTAAGTAATATTATTTGTTTCAATTTTGTCTCTCTTAAGTATTTTAGTAAAATTTTCAAATAGTTTTCGTCGTTGGATAAAGCTTGAGGAAGAATTAAAAATAGAAAACAGTATCACGGGTAATTGGAATAAAAATAAATCAATTTAAACACTCATTGATTGCAACGTTTCGTCTTTTATTTAATTAAGACTTTTTTAAGCTCTGAAAAAATTTTTACAAAAATTAACAATCATATAATAAAAATATTAAACATTATGGATTAAATAATTTACTAAATTTTCTATTATAACATATATCTGATGGAATTGAACTTTAAAGAAGAATAAAAAATATTACTTTCCTAGTTTCAATTTGTAATAAAATTTTGGTGAACTTGTTGGTTGAAATACTTATTATTTTTTTTTTTTTGAATTATAATCAATATATTAACATTTTTAAGATTAAAATGAAAATAAAAAATTTGTAAAGTAATTGATTTGCAAATTAAAAATAATGTCAATTACTTAGTTTTATATTTTGTTTCGATGACTATATTTAGTTTTTGTACACCCATTATAATATTCTGTAATATAATAACTTTAATAATATCTTATTAAAACTAAATTAGAAAAAAAAGAATAATCGAGCCTTTCCTTCCTAAAAAACTCTATTGGATATGTGCAAACACCAAGGAATGGACATTAGTATTTTTTGTTTCTAAAAAAATAAAAAAAATAAATAAATTAAAAACAACATAATATTCTGTTTAGTGTTGTACCTATTAGTTCGACTATTGAATATTTTACTATACATGTAGCACATTTATTATCGGGCAACTTCGATAATTTTGGACAGCAACACCGTTGTTTCAGATTAAAAATAAAAGTAATATAAATAATATATAGTCTCTATTATTTGAGTACGTGAAAATTCTTTGGACCGGCGAAATCACTACTGTGTCATCTAGTTATCGTCTTATTCCTATAATACCTTCGCCTTTGTAACTTCCGCCGTAACCTCCTCTACCATAACCACCTCCATAACTTCTTCCGTAACCACCACCATATCCAATCTGGAACAACAAATATCATTTGATTTTTTCATTTAAATTAAATAAGAAAAAATGTTTTACAGAAATTCTATTATGACGATATATAAATTCTTACTTTAAAATCTTTTTTGACGAAATAATTAATAAAAATGCAATAATTCTATCTATTTAACTATAATATTTCTCAAAAGTTTTTTTTGTTGGTGTTTGTAAATAAAATTAAAAATAATTAATTATCAATATACAAATTATCCAATTTTTTTGTATATGTTCGCCTAACAAGCTTAAAAATTATTATGTACTCTAAAATAGAAAAGTAGAATGTTTATTTGTGTTTCTTCTAGACCGTTGTTGTTTTTAAATTTCAAATTTAAATATCACTGATAGTAGATCATTATTACTAATACACGTTATTACTAATACATAAACTTAAACTAGCATATTTTTGTTTTATTGTATTAATGGTTTTAGTAAGTCCAGTGATTCTTAAGTCTACCAAAGCTAAACAACTGAAAAAAAGACAGACATACGACAGAAATTCTAAAAACTATTAAATCGATTTCGTAAAAAACACAATCACGAATAAAATGACTTGATTTTTGACTATCAATTTTACTATGATCAAATAATTTTATACACATATATAGGAGATTGAAGAGATTGATAAGGTAAGAAAAATCGAAATCTCCGGTTCGCTTATTTAACATTGCGGAAATGTTTGTTAAATAAATTATAAATATCATTGTAGATGTTTCATAAGATAATAGCAAACTATAGCTATATATTTTTAATATTATTTATTATTATATAATAAATTATATCTATATCGGTCAAATAAATATTCAATTGAACTTTTTGACGTGAAAAAAGTCGGTGTAAAAATAAATACTTATAAAAACCTGTCTTTAAAGATCAAGAAGCAACACAAAAATCTGTTCAAGAGAACAGATATGCATTTGTTTCAATCAGTTTTCTGTTTCGTTTATATAGATCAAACATTTTGGTTGCACGTATAGCTTTTTCTGTTATTTGTCTTAATTTAATATTTACCTGAGGTCGATAGTCGACTTGCGGATTGTACTTATAAACGGTGTATCCTTTATTACCCCTTCCAAAACCATCCCCGTGTCCTCTTCCAAAGCCACCTCCGTAAACACCTCCGTAACCACCTCTGTAACCACCTCCGTAACCACCTCCGTAATTTTTATAACCACAACATTCAGGAGGTGTTACTATTGAAACACATAGATGACAGAGCAAACAAAAAACTATAATAGTTGATAGATTTATCATGATAAAGTTGAAACAGTTTCTGCGAGTTGCTATAAATTTATTGATGATATTAATCCAATTACTGACTGAAATACTCTCCATAGCTTTTCTTTTATATATAATATGCATTGTTATTTTTGACTTTTTAAACAATTCAGGGTTAAAATTAATAATACTTAAACACGAAATGATGTTGAGCAATATTTTATTGTCAACAATCAAAACTATTGTATAGATCTCGCGATCTAAGTATTATAATAAAACATATTTCCTTCATAGTGTAATAACGACTGTCAGTTTAAGTTTTAGTAGAATAATTGCAGCATAAACTGAATTTTCTCTTTGCAAAGCCGGATTGTAAAGGATCATATTTATTGAAGGGTGTATTTAATTCGGTGTAGACGTTAAATTGATAATAATATTACAATTAAGAAAAAAATGTTATTTTAAGGGGTGTATTAAGGGGTTAAAATTTCTATTTTGCCCAAAAACAAACTTAATTTCACATAATAAAAGTATAAAACCACACGGCCCTATACAAGCAAATACACTATATTGTCGGCAGGGTTTTGGCACTGCGACCCGGGTTTTTTTATTTAGTTAACCTTTCTCAGGGCATAGTTCAATTACGTATAAATACAAAGGAAAAAAGAGTTAAGACACACGTCCAGTAAAATAACGAAAATCTGGTAGATTTGTTATTAACCAGAAAAAGGATACTGACATTTTTTTTTTTGAATTGAGGAGTGATTCTTCAAAATCAATTTTTTTTCTGAAGAAGAAAATCATTTCTCACGATTTTCCTTTGAACAGTAACATAAAATATGAAAAAAAAAAAACGTTTCAGCAGGAATATACTTCGGAACCCAAAACTTCTTACATCATGCATTAACTGCGCGATAGTTTTGCGGTTTATGCCAGTCTATTTACATACTTTTTTTTTTAAATTTTAGACTGAACCCTTTCGAAAACATGTCTCATATACAATTAAAAAAAATATTTTGGTTTTCTAACCATACATGACAGAGGATGCAATTTTTTTTGTGGAGAAAATAATCTTTAAAATATCTGCATCTATGCAAAATTTAAACTTTCTGCGACTAATTGAAGAATGAAGAAACAACAGAGAAAAAATAGAACTGTATGATTTATTTTCGCTGCTATTACAACAAATTCAAAACAAACTTGTTTACTTTTCTAAAATTTTGTTTACGTGACTATATTTAATTTTATACTCTCATAGATTCTTGTAGAGAACTGCAACCACTTTAATGATACCTTATTAAAACTATTTTTAAAAGAGACAAATTAAACGGGTCTATTATTTTTATTTCTCAATATTTATTATATTGAGATAGGTTCAGGCTTCCAGCAAATATTAATATAAAAACGGAACCGTTACAGGATCACCAGTTCGTTCTGTCAAATTTGCATTTCTCTGGGATAAATAAAAGTTTTAAGCAGAAATATTACATAGTAGTAGACTGAATATCTTCTAATTGTCATGGCCTAAAAACGTTGAACCGATTCCGATCACTCATAACGCTTAATTTATTTTAGTTAACGAGATAAAGCTGTTTTAGGAAATTTTTACAAATTCTAAACTGTCATAATATTTACACTAAAAGAGATACGGAGTGCTTGAGGTCAATCGATTCAGCATACTTTTTTTCTATAAGATATATTAATTTCAAGGATATCTGAGATAGGTTTATGTTTTTTCACATATAAATATTATTGTTTTCATGTGTTTTGTAAATCTCCGTGTTTTTTGACACTAGGCGGTTATTATATGCCATTGCGTGAATTTTATCAGATGTGTAAGAAAATATTATGATCAGAAATATCTCTTAAAAAATTGAAGAAGTAGAATAGTTATTTGATGAATTACACAATGAAATCGTCAATAATTTTATTATTCTAAAAAATCGATGTTTTATATTTTGCTACTCTTCAGAATCGCGGTTGAATAACTTTTAATTAAAACCATTATTCATTTGGTTTAATCTTTAATGTTTTCTTTAGAAATTATTTACTATACAAATTTCCGGGAAATAATTATCATTTTGATTTACTTCTGTGAAAACATTAATGCTACAAAAGGATACGTAATTTATTTTAATATCCTGATGTAATTATTGCAAATTCATCATTCATATTATTAAAATGGGAAATTTCACTTTCAATAATGTTGTTTAGTTTATATAGTGTTTAATCAATAACCATTATACAAAAGAAAATCCGTAAATACTAAACCTCTTCAATATGAAAAAATCTGGTATATAAAAAACGAACATGATTTTGCAGTCTTTATTAATAACTATTACAAAATTTGTTAATTCTACGGTGCGTCATATTATAATTTAGTGCAACAAAGTACATAATAATATAATGTAATAATAAAACAATAAAGTACATAGTGTTACTTAAAGTTAACTTCTATTAAAATATTTTTTCTTGTCATCAGCCACACTTGCCGCCTTTTCCACCTTTTGTCAGTTCAACAGTTTGCTACAAAAATAATTATAAGATTAAATAAATAAATATTCTCTTTATATGATTCGCTATAGCACATTATTTTCTGTTGGAAATATCAATGGAACGTCGTATAACGTTTCCCAGGCTATAATCTGAGAACTGCTGAAAATGTCAATTGAGTTTTCAGTTTATTATAAACTACAATAATAAAAAAAAACGCATAACCTATATTCATACGATTTTATAATATACAAATCCTTCAGATATGTGATAGTAATCATACTCAAAAATTCTTTAGATAAATGCTACCGTTTTCATTAAATTTTTAAAACTTACATTTCTGCCTTCTCATTTTGAAATGTTGTGTGTACATGTAATCGAGATTTAAAAAATCTCAAACTGTATAAATATTTTAATAAAACTATTTTTTTTCGTTTCTGATGTTGTCTGACTGTATTTACAAAGGGTAGCATTTCTCATAAAAACTATATGTTAGATCTATAATCTACGCAATATGAAAAATATATGCAATTCGATTAATAGTTAACTTTAAAACAGTTTATGTTTTTTTTACTAAAATTAGCTATAAATTGAATCACATATATTTTTCTACAGAAACGAAAAAAAAGTAGTTCTTTAAAATATTTATACAGTCTAAGATTTTTTGAGTCTCGATTACATGTAGACACAAGGCTGAAAATATTTCAGGATCATTACTACCATATATCTGAAAGATCTGTACATTATAGAATTATATGAATATCCGTATGAATGTGCTGATGGTCTTTAAAAAGAAATTAAATAAACTGTTTGACCGATTATTCATTTTTAACATAAAGTTAAAAATCTAATCGACACCAATTCTCGGATTAGAACCTGACAATTATGAGCTTGTAGTAGAGAAGCCACGAAAATGCCGTGTAAACAACAGCATTGGCTGTTCTCAAGTCTTTATAAAAAAATTACTTGACTTGTTAATCATTACTATACTACTTTTTTTAAATACAGCTTCAAATTCGCGCAAAACGCGAAACTGTTTTCAATCGAAAATAATTTAAATACTGAAAAATATATATGTAAGACAACTTACCTCTGGCTGATTATTGATATTTGTTTCAGCTCCGCAGTCGTAACAAATGTCTGCACAACTGATACCGACAACTTCCCCATCAGCAACAGGTGCAGCTATTGCCGTCGAGCACAACAAAGCCAAAACCATCATCAATACAATTTTCTTCATTTTATTCGTGACTCGATTTGTTAAACTCGAAGTAAGATTGTTTTTCACTTACTAACTAATTTTCATACTTGGATTTTTCTTATATAGATTGTACGAGTTTCGGTTATATAATTTATTCTCTTCTCGTACAATGCTCTCGAAATTTAAATTTTCCATTTTTCTATAAAATAATTGTACACTAAGATAACTACATACTTAAGAGGCCTCATATATTGTTTGTATATTATTAAAAACTACTCGCTTGACTTTATTTTTTCAGAATATAGTTTATTTTTATCAGAATAGATGTCATCTTCAGTCTGAAATGTTTTTGCAATGAGAATAAAACATATTATATTAATAATGTAGGTATTTTCAGAGCGCAAAGCATGAAAATTCTGCAAAGAAATAACATGGTGTATATTCCTCTTAATATAAATAATTTGCTGGTTAATTTGCTCTTCTTGATGCATTTGAAATATATGAGTCACTGAGAAAATAATCAAATAGAATGGTTTTTCCCTTAATTATTTTATGAAAAATAATTACTTATTGCATTACGTTTTAAAAATAACAAGAATCTTATTTAGATATAAATAGCTGGAAAATTTTTCTTTTAATTTAATTTGATAATTGAATATCAACTAGATATCCCATGACTTTATCGTGCTCCAGTGTAAAAAGTGTTAACACTTCTGACACGAATACGTTAGTTGTACAAAGTGTAAGATATACACTTTAGGCCAAATATGAAATTATTCGTGGTAGATACGTACAAATTGTACTACATGGCGTATGAAATAAAAATAAAAATGTAATCTGGTGTCAAGAAAACGAACATTTATTTCTTGAAGAAAAAGCTATTGGAAAAAAATTTACACTGAAAGAATATAAACTAGAGTTGTGTAACTCAGATCTGAACCGGTTCAAACAGCCGACTCCGACAGAAGATCCGTGAGAGCCGACTGACTTTTTTTGAGCCGACGTAACTCAGTGAAACATTTAACACATAGAAGCACATTTTACACTTACGTATCAGTTTTTGCTTTGATGCATCTGTCAGCTCAAATGACTCATGCATCACATGTTTGGCTATGCATTCTTGGTTCTATACAGGTCGTGATATGATTGACTGAACTAGGTAACTCAGTGGTAGACTGCAGTAACATACTCAGAACTTGGCTCTTTTTGAACCGGTTCAGTGAGCCGGCTCACATACGGAATCCAGATGCAAAGATGCAGATCACTAAAAAGACCCGTTTTTCCCATCTCTAATATAAACTCAAAATGATGGCATATCAAAACCGAATACTTGGTAAGCATATATGGCAGTCAACGTGTTAAATAAAATCATATAAAAAGTATTCTTTGGTAGTAGTAGTATATTCATATGTAAAGTTAGTTTGAAGCGAAAAACTAGTATAATATAATATAAGGTGGGAAAAACGGGTCTTTTTAGTGATCTGCATCTTTGCATCTGGATCCCGTATGTGAGCCGGCTCATTGAACCGGTTAAAAAAAAGCCGAGTTCTGAATATGTTACTGCAGCCTGCCACTAGTTACCTAGTTCAGTCAATCATATCACGACTTGTATAGAATCAAGAATGCATAGCCACAAATGTGATGCATGAGTCATTTGAGCTGACAGATGCATCAAAGCAAGATACGTAAGTGTAAAATGTGCTTCTGTGTGTTAAGTGTTTCACTGAGCTATGCGGATCCGTTGATCCGTCGGCTCAAACAAAAGTGAGTCGGCTCTCACGGATCTTCTGTCGGAGTCGGCTCTCTGAACCGGTTCAGATCTGAGTTATCCAACTCTAATACGAATTTACTATTAATAACATCCCGGTTATAGTCTTGTTACATTCTATGAGATCCTCGATATGCATAATATTCTTTGCCGCATTTGACAACGGAATGCAGGCATGCGGTAGTCTGTAACAGGCCGCAGTATACTAGCCGCGATGATATTGCACTGTTATATAAATTAAATTTAACTGCAGAATGTAATCAGTTGCAATGTTCTAACCTTTAAATTTACAATACAAAATGCAGCTGACGCCGAACATACAAGTGTTTATTAAATTGTTATTTGGTATCTTTTATTACTTATGCTCCAGAAAAAATATCCAATAAACGTTCACAAATAAATATAACTTTTAGCTTAAATATAACTTTTTATAATCGTCTTCAAAAAGATAAGGATAATTTTGAGGGTAACGCCATTTTAATAAAAGGTGAAGGTGGAGCCGCCAAATTTTTTTCATAAAAAGGGCATGATAAAAATATGGGAAGGCCCTGCGATGAGAGAAAAAAATTTGATAGTCCTGTAGTCACATTTCTTCAGATCTACTCCACTCTTGGGATTGATAGTTAGTTTATTAATGGATATATATAAACGAAGGTTTGATTATACAGTCAAAGCCCTCTAAGTGCACGCTCTCTAAATGCACACGCTCTCTTACTGCACACGAACTCGCCCTCTAAGTGCACGTTCCCCAGCCCCCACTTCGAATAATCTGCGACCAATCACGTGCGACCGTAAGCGCGCTATTTTCAAACTTTCCATTTCCATCATATTCATAGAGTTTTAGAGATATTGTTTATAGCATCTGATTGAATAAAGATAGCTATAGGAGTTAGAAGAGTGGGGATGAAAAAGATCGTAGGGGAAGTGTGCACTTAAAGGATGGGCCTCGGTTCCGAGCTGTGCACTTAGAGGGCTTTGACTGTATCTTAAGCCGGGTCCAGACGTGTGTAACGTGTAATGTAAGATTACGTGTAATTTAGCGTCAACAGTGTGGACAGCACACGAACTCAACGCGAATCGTGAAAGCAAATCTTTGTCAAAAGCTGTTTCTACTCAGTTGCTACGAACATGCCGAATAGGAAAGTCATGTTAGCTGGTGCTGCTTTTATTTATATATATTTATTAACTGAAGATTTCATATTTTTTAAAGTAATCCGGATTTTTTGGATCCCAAATAACACGTTTTTCTTGATACAAACTGATAAGTTCAAGCGATTGTTCGTATCATGAACGTACCCACGACACAATCGTCACGAACGCCGCCCAAACGAGTACTGCGAGCGCCTTTGTGTTCGCGCTAAAAACCGACAGCCGATAGATCATGGCGAGCGCCCGCGCGAGCGTTACACGTAATGCTCGTAGTGCCGTCCACAAGCAGAATCCGTGTTACATTACACGATAGATTACATTACGCGTTACACACGTCTGGACCCGGCTTTACGTTTTCTAAAAGTGAGCTAATTGTTTCGTGCCGCGTCCGGTCGAATCGAGTCTTTTCAGTGCGCGTCCTGCTAAAACGAAATCGAAAATTTGCATATCGAATGTCCGTAAACGAATATATCTAAACCGTTAGAACGGTCTTGATCGGTAAACATTGATATCGGTTCACGAACTTTAATATCTGTCTGTATAAACAGTCTGTAGAATGTAGAACAGTAGACAGTTGGCTTGTAAGTTAGGTGACGACCATCAGCGAAACCAGGCTAGCCACTCGCCGCACATAAAACTGGAAAAGGACCCAACACTTGTGTGAACTGTGGACTGCAACTACCCCATTGAACAACATCTATGTATACGTAAATATACACTTGTGTTGTACATATTGTAATTTACATAAGATCTGTCCAACTTTTATTAAAAAATTTACAGGTTTGGTTATAAGGAACAATGAGCAGCTTAACCTTTAACTATTGACGCGAAATTCGTGACACTTCGTTGCGCAAAGACGATGTATATGTTATCTATGGACTCCAAACGGGTAGACCATTTTTGATGAAATTTTCAGACAATCTTTAGATTAGCCCAGCGGGTGCTCTTCTGAAGTTTGGTAGCGATCGGATCAACAGAATTTTTTAAATTTCTTTTTGGGAAATAAGATTTTTCTTCGATTTTTGAACATTCACAAATAAAAGCGATTGAATTCGCGCAGATTCAATACGCATTGAGAATTTAATGATAATGATTCTCATCTTTTATATCCTATATATTACATTTACACCCGGGCGAAACCGGACTGGGCCGCTGGTTATATATATATAAGTTTGCCAGTCCTGTTTTGTAGCGTCACCACAAAATTTTAATCACTTTAGGCAATAACTTTAAACGATCCGCCTCGCTTGCATACAACGGTCCTGTGGCTGTCTATATAGCTGTGAAATTGACCGCGCCGTACAGATAAAAACTTTACTTATGAAGCAAATTGTTGTTTTTGTTACACTTTTCTAAACTAGGCGACAAACGTTTTTAATAAAATTACTACTTGAAACATTTGCGAAAGTGTTGCCATTCTAGAACTTAGTTTGGTAATAATTATACTACATTCTCGCAACTTGTAATTAAAATGAAAATATTTTTGGTTGATTATTTTTTAATGAAACGTAACATCAAGATATATATTTTATGTCATAATATAGTAATGATGTTAGGTATTGTTCTTTTTTTGTACCGAGCACAGAGCACGTCTAAAATTTTCCTCCTTGTCATTTTTTAACGGATATTAGGTAGAACAACCAAATTTATGATGCTTTTATAGAAACTAAAGTAGAGTAGATCGTGCTTATATTTACCGCTTTCTCTTCCGAATGATTGTGGTCTAAAACAGAAGCATAAAAAAGAGGCCTAAACACGACTTTAGGAAATGGGAATCGTCAGAAGCTACTGTAACAGCTACCCTAATTTGATAACATATTCCGAAAAGGATATTACATATTATACAAAAATTGCAATGAATATTGCTCGAAATTCTTTCCCAATACAAATTTTGATTGATTATAATGATTACTAAAGATAAGGGACGCCGACTCCAGGCGTAATTTCCGTCCGTACGCAAAACATATTTCGTGAGACATAATTCGCTCCATGAAACTGGTCAGTATGGCGTAGTCAGTTTATAGAGGTGACAGAATGTAGTCTACTACTTTCTAATAGCGCTTAACGTCTGGGAATTTTAGGGTTGTGTTCAAATAATGATTACCTTTTTTTAAAAAAATGAAAAAGAGGATTATTCTATTTAAAAAAATAATTTACGCCCAACTGAAATTGATCCGTTTTTGAAGGTTAGTGTTGCCGTAGAGGCGTGAAATATTAAATTGAAATTAGTAAATTTTTTTATTTAAAATTTAGGAATAAATTTGTTAATATCTTGTTACTGTCAAGACGAGAAAGATATCCTCGAGAAAGTTTCATGGAGAGAGTTGTAAAATTTCTCGTTTCCAAATATGAAACAATACGAGGCAACGCCACTATTCGAGACGTATTTATAGTTTCAAAATACGCTTTAATTGTGATTTTCAGTAATCATAAAGCATCCTTCTAGTTCTTATTTATAATGTACAAACGGTTACAGAAATGAAGAATTTTTACGTGCCCGTAATTTAAATTTGGTTTGATAATATGCGATGTTTTCATAAAAATTAGATCAACTTAGTGATTATAATCATACAACAAGAATTTAATGGTCAAATCAAGAATGTTACAGTGAAATTGATTTAACATTAAAATTAAGAATAATTTTTTAATTTATCATTGTTGTTAGTGTATGAGAAATAAATGAGTTTACATCAAACAAATAATAATTATTCAACAAAATGTTTTTCAATATAAATATAAACCAAGGTTATATATATTAAATATTTGTGTAATTTAGGTAAATACTTCATTGGTTGGTAAAAAGTGCGTAATAAAATAAAATTTATTTATATGTGTCTACATTGCCCACTTTTATGTGAGATCCAACGAATTTGGTTTGATTTCATGATCCTTTTCTTCATAAAAACTTGTCTAGCTTGGCCATATTTTTGTGGCCGATTGTGTAGATGGCCAATATTAAAAATAGATAAAAATAACAATTTAATCTCATCGTCAGGAGAAACTAAATTGTTTTGTTTTTGTTGATGGTGGACGGAAGTGTAGGTTCAATAGAGACTAAATTGCTATTTTTAATAGCCGCAATGCTCCCATTATTATTTACTAAGAATTGGCTAGTTTTAGAAGGCAATTACTTAAAGTTAGTTCTGACCATACAAAAATCTACCGCACAGCACTACTAAAATTTTATTATTGAATTATACAAATAATATTATGAAAAACATCCAATCGGTGGCAAACTAATTTTTTTAATCATTTGGCTGACCTCATTTGGCTATTTGGGAGAGACCTGCGGGGCATCCAATTATAATTGTAATTATAAATTACATAAATTTCAAGTAGGGTTGAGCCGTAACTAAGATACTGATCACAAAAAATGAAAAAAAAAAATTATTAGTCTGGAACCCATTTAGTATTTTTCATCATATTATCTATAAATTTCAGTAATAATATAATACAATTTATGTACTGAGCTTTATTTTAACATTATATTTCGATATTTGGACTAACGTTTAATAAAAAGCATATTTAATTCTATATTTTATTTATAAAAATGTACTATTATTATTACAAATCCATGTTATATATAAATTTAACAGAAATAAATAAAATACAAGTTTGGCAGTTGATGATGAATTTTGACGAATAACGTTGATTAGGGAAGTCTTGATTATTTTCGGTTTCTTGATAAACAATGTCAAATATTTTTTTAGCCATAATATCCACCTCTTTTATAACCTCCAATTATTAGTAATCCACCTTTTCCGTAACTGCCATACTAAAACAAAAAATGAATCTCTTAGTTTCAAAAATTGATTAACTTTCAGTTTGACTTTTACGTTATTTTTATTGAACTGTCGTTAAATTAAAGAACATATTTGTAAAAACTCAGAATATTTTGAGAACTACTAGTAAAGAAACGAAAATTGAAAGACAGAAAGTAGGGTAATTATATTCAATTTCTAGAAATGTTTTTGTAGAAAAAAATAAAAGTTATAGTATATTGAAAAATCAGATACCTACATGAAAATATATCAATCATTTATTATATAGCCTGTTTTTACTAAAGAATTATCTTGGTAATAAACGGCGGCTATTGATAAATATGAAATTTTTAAATGGTAGGGCCAAATTCAAAAGACATAATAAATTGATTGAGACATTTCATTTTCATAATAAAAATATTGGCATGCTTTAAACCCTTAAAATTATTGTAAATAACCCGATCATATTTTTGACACGAATGAAATCATATTTTCATATTTTTTAAATACATTCTGACATTCACATAATTTTTACATGCATTTATTTAAAACACGTGCTTAATTTTTTTTTTTGCCCAACTCACGACTTTCCATGCGCCCATATTTATTTTTTCAAACACCAAACCATATAGAACAAGGAGACAATAAGGAATTTTTTCGTAATACTAGGATAATGGATACGGATAACAATCAGATTTTCTGGAAGCGTATTGGCGAGATTCTGTAACTTCTGTTCAATGTGTACAGCCCTATTGAATTTCTGTTTCTCTTTAACTTTAGTAATGTTAAATTTGTTAGAAAGGTACTGTAACTTTTACATGAGCGTACAGAATAGCACCAACTGTCTGTGCGTTACAATTTCACATGAATTGCATTATTATAGGCCAGTGAAAAAATTCTTATTTTTTGGTAAAATAAACGAATTTGAAATAACTATTGCTTGAAGCATGACGTCGGGAAATTTTTGATTATTTTACACGTAAATACATATCATTTTGTTCTATGATTTCGACAACATTAAGTTCCACCGCAATTCTTTTTTGAAAATCTTTTATTCACCGAGGAATAAAACTTATCGATCCTTTAAAAATGTGTTTTTTGGTCTATATTAGTGAAGTCTTAGTGACTTCACTTTTTGCTACTAATATGCCATTTGGCATTTTGGTACAGTTTTTTTTTATAAACTATTTATGATAAAGATTTTATTATAGTAAAGTATGATATTTAAATATTTTTTTATAAATTATGATAATATTGTAGTATAATAATTTAGAGTAAAAGAATATTTTCAGTGCTATAAGAAATTGAATAGAAGATGTCAAGATGGCGACTGGAAAAACTGTAATAAAAGTAGCACTATAATTCATTTTATTCGTTATAAAAATCAAAATGCCAAATTTCATGATAGTATCAGACTTCACAAAGTGATTCCTACGAAAAAAAAATAGGTCATCAGCTCCACTATATTGATATAACGTGCTGCTGGAATGTAACGCTAACGCACAAACACCTACGCCAGCAGAAAATGGCCGGAACACAAAAATTATTAGTTTACAATCCATGCCACGTAACATCAACTGGCTATACCTTTTATGCAACTATGATTTCAGTATCTCTCGTTTCTTCAATTATCTCACTCTATAACAAAAATATTGCTCTGAATGATTTTTGTTTGCGTTTGACATCAAATCGGTTGCACGAATAACCGGTACCGAATATTCCTCGTTAAATTCGTAATTAATAATTGTATTTTTACCCAAACTGGGTCGTTATTCTTCGTGCAACGACCTTCAAGGGATGTTCACAGAAAACAGTTAAGCCATAAAATAAAATATATCGATGCAATCGTACTGGCAGAAAAAATACAATTTTTAAAATAAAGATTAATTAGATTTAATCGCTTATAATATTATAAGCGATTATGAACAAATGGATTGCAGATTATATACGCTCAGCAATCACTAATGTCTAGCAAAACTTGAGTTGTTGAATAAATGTATTTCAAACAGTTTGTTTTTGTGTCAATATTTGTGAATAATTGTATTTTTAATTTAGTTAAGGGGAACTGACTTAATAACAATGGATGACGTAGCACTTTTTAATTAAAATGCATTAAAAATGTGTTCACTACATTTATTTTGCAGTTAAAATTTAACTACTAATCAGAACATCGGCCCACTCGTGCAAATAGATGTGTTGTCCAAATTCGATGTAAGCGTAAATTGGTATTTTACCACTGAAATCATAACCTTAGACGTAGTTGAGATCGGCCATCTTAATTGATGATTTTCGTTGTGTAATATACTTTTAAAAATTGTGATAGGACAGGCGTTTGAAGTACATATTTCGAAAATTTTTAATTACAATTTCTTTTATTTGAATTATTGCGTAAATCAGTAAATTTTTTATGACCAAAATATATTGCTTGCCTCTTTTTTTAAATTTATTTAATCACATTAAATAATTTTAGATGCATAATAAAACGATCTAATAGAATTATTAAAAAATAGTCCTGGCGAAAATATTTCTCTCGAAATCTTTCAGAAATATTCTCTGAAAAAAGCATTTCAATTGCTAGAGAATTTTTTAGAGAAATATCTTCAACAGGGTGAATCGATTTTATAATTCTGAGTG
Organism: Venustoraphidia nigricollis; assembly: GCA_034508555.1. NCBI lineage: Eukaryota > Metazoa > Arthropoda > Insecta > Raphidioptera > Raphidiidae > Venustoraphidia > Venustoraphidia nigricollis. The sequence goes on from JAVRKA010000047.1 coordinate 2,162,044, forward strand.
ATTGCAAGGTACAAAGTAACAGCAGAAAAAATAGTAATCAATAAAATTAATATCTAAATATAGTTTTTGAAAATTAGAAAGGTGGTGGTTATTTTAAATTTTTGAAATACTGAAAGAAGAAAATTGCATTAACAGAAAAAGAAAAGAGTTGATGAAATTTCATTACTCACCCCTGGTCTCAATCCTCCATAACCACCTCCGTATCCGCCTCCGTAGCCACCTCCATAACCGCCTCCATAACCTCCGCCATAACCTCCTCCATAGCCGCTACCGTAACCACCACCATATCCGCCGCCGTAACCGAACTGGGGCATAGCCAACGTTAGGCTGACAATAACCAATAATATTAAAGAAACTACTAACTTCATCATTTTGATTTCGGTTATCTGAACTTGCTAAACTATATCTCACTTTGACTGGTTGTCAATAACTCGGTAACTTACACAATTTTAATGCTATTTATATGATTTCAGCTTAATTCAGTGATTTAAATGAACACTAATAATGCCTTGTTTGGGTCAATATTGACTTATTCATTATACTCACATACAGTGTTTCAAATACATTTTATAATTTATTTATGTTTTGCCATTCCCATGTTTTATATGTTGATGAGTCCTGATCTCCTGAGTTCCCTTAAAACCTTTTTTGAAGGGCTCACAATCATCTTCTTCTACATTAGTTGAAACCAGGCTCCTATCAGAAAGTTGTTGAATACGGGTCCAAGGCGTAACAGTCTGTTTAATATAAAGAATCCAACAAACTGGTTCTGATCCAACAAATTTCGCAGTGGCCCTTTGTTGTAAATATTACTTATGAATAAGTTTAAAATTATCAGGAAAAAATTATGGATGATAACATTAATATTGTTAATTATGAATATAAAATAGTATAAAAAGAAAAATTTTGTGAGGCACTGTAATATCAAATAAAAATCCCATTAGTTGTATTCAATAATATAGTCCATGTATTATACATATTTGTGACTTGTGATTTTTCTCAATAGTACTTGAAATATTAACAGGAAATTTTATTATTGTGATGTCAACGCAATATATTGAAAACAATCGTTTATTTGGGGAAAAACGTCGCAGAAAAAACAAATCATTTTTATTAATGACGACGAGTGCCTACGTAATTAATTTTAACTAATTTGAATGTTAAATATATTTTACGCAACTAATTGATAACTTTTGAAGTGGAGAACTTTGCAATCTTGAATAAATTTGGCAAAACGTTTTAAACAAGAAATAAATTGTTCAATTTACTATTGATGTATTAAGCTCTAAAGACCGAGTGCGTTTGAAGGCTTTTCTATTACAAGCCCTCAGCTTCCAGGTTATAAACAAACAACTGATACAAATATCATTTTGATATTCATTGAATTGTTAGAAAGATAATAAATTGAAAATATAATTTGATACTACTAGACCAAAATAACTCTAGCTGTTGTCTTGTGATAAAAACAGTTGCTTGTGGTACCGAATAAATAATAAACTGCAGTTTATTTTTTTTTTGTAAAAATTACAGGTTTAATAAAATATATCAAAACGAAGACTATGGCAATCTTAATTTTAATCTAGCTTTTGCTCATCATCAATCTATTTGATTTTCGAAGGATAAAGATTAGTAAAATATCGAAAATTAAAAATAAAACGATTTGTTATATCAGTTTTAAGTATATTTTTTACCAAAAAATATTGGCGATTGTGTATCACCTTTTATAATTTAACATGACAGAAATTTTATGGAACTATATTATGTAAAAAAATATTCTAAAATAAAATTACCATAAACTAATAACACAATTAATAAAATTGATATGTCTTAGCTATTTACAATATACCGTATTAGCCCGAATATAACGCGACATTTTTCGACCCCTTATTTTCCGTTAAAAATCGACTCGCGCTAAATTCGGGCTTTAAGTAATGTTTTTATTTACGTAATATTAATTTTGTTTTACATTACTTAACTTTATTGACTTGAATGTAACCTGTGATATTACCTATAATTACCTAAATAAATGCTTATCTGATTGAATTTTACTTTCTTTGACTTCTTTTAGGAGTATTATTTTTTTTCTAAATATCTTTATGAAAATTTCGGAGTCGCGTTAAATTCGGGGTCGCGTTATATTCGGGCTAATACGGTAGTAATAATATACTATAATAATAAACTAAACTGTTAAATAATATAATTAGATAGTTATCCAAATAACAGTCCTTTTGGTTTGGTAATAGTTTTAAGTGCTCCTAAACCGAAAAGGGCTTTACCTTTTATCTGAAATAAAATCAATACAAATTTCAGTCCAAACAAATTGCACGTCCGTTATTTTAACTTTTGGACAGAGAACATTTTTTTACAATAATAATAATAATGAGTAAATCTTACCTTGTCTTTTTTAAAAAATTTCAATCCTTTAAAAGGGTTAAGTGGCAACGGTTCCGAACTAATAAACTCCGTGGTTACAAGCATCACGATAAGAAACGTCAAAATCACTTTGGTATTCATTTTGAAATAATTTTTGATTGTTAATATTGTATTCTTAAAATACGAATGATACTTTTGAGAATAATCTTCGCATATTTATAGTACACATCTTTCATGTAATGTTGGTAGGTCATTATTTTTTAATATGTACATTATTGAAATTTCCAGTAATTAATACGTTTTTACATATTTATTAATTTATTATCAATATTGCTAAATACTAAACCATGAAGATGCAAGAAAAAGATAATAATTGCAAATTTATTGTTCTGATCGTATGTTTATACGAAATTAGTATAGCTATTTTCTTGTAGTTATCGGTTTTATCTATGTCAACTAAAAAATTGCAAGGTTTTCTTTCATTGTTTCGTTAAAGTTATTTGTTGTGTTAAAATATTACTCAAATGCGTTGAAATTATTGTGATATAAAGATTTTTTAGGCACGCACATTTTGTCGTAAGTAGTATATCTGCACTTGGATTCTTATTTAAGATATGGTATGTACACATTCCTTGTCAAATTTAACGCACAACCCAACTTTGTCTGTTATAAAATTGTTTAAGTCCGCCTATTCAGACGATATGCTAGTAATTTCAGTGTTATGAGTTTAAGAAAAATAAGAAAAAATTGTTGACCGCCTAATTATTTATAAATAACGGTTTAAAGTTCAACAATTTATGGGAAAGTATACAAGCATATGAATACTGTATGGGTTACGTTTCCACGGGTACAGTCTTGCGGACAAATTATGGATCACTTAGCTACAAGGTAATCAATAACTTTTTGACAATATTGTACCACGACAACTACCTTATGGGGTTAAATTGTTTATTTTGCCCAAAAACACATTTAAGTTCATATAATGCATGTATTAGCGAATACACTATATTTTCGGCAGGGTTCGACACTGCGACTCGAGTTTTTTATTACAGACAATTTTTGTCTCAGCTGAAAATGCCACATGTGAGGTTGAAGTGTGTTTGAGTTAGAGATGGAAAAAACGGATCTTTTTAGTGATCTGCATCTTTGCATCTGGATCCCGTATGTGAGCCGGCTCACTGAACCGGTTCAAAAAGAGCCGAGTTCTGAATATGTTACTGCAGTCTGCCACTGAGTTACCTAGCTCAGTCAATCATATCACGACCTGTATAGAATCAAGAATGCATAGCCAAACATGTGATGCATGAGTCATTTGAGCTGACAGATGCATCAAAGCAAGAACTGATACGTAAGTGTAAAATGTGTTCCTGTGTGTTAAGTGTTTCACTGAGTTACGCGGATCCGTTGGTCCATCGGGTCAAAAAAAAGGGAGTCGGCTCTCACGGATCTTCTGTCGGAGTCGGCTCTTTGAACCGGTTCAGATCTGAGTTACACAACTCTAGTTTGAGTATGTTAAGATTTTATTTACGTGTATTTATAGTCTGACGTAAGCCATTCTGCTTTTTAGCCTCAGGTAAACTGAGCTCGATGAGAAAAAACAACATGTACCTATTATAGTAAAACGATTGATCAAATAAACTCGATGACAATAGACAATTTGTACGTCTTCATTGTGAAATAGTACTGGCGGGATTACCCGACCTTCACTGTGCGATATAATCTCGTGTGTTTAGAGTCATTAGCAGTAGATTTCTAATTAGTTACCGCATCTGATGTAAATACTAGACGAGAGCGCGCGACCCTGACAGTGTTGCTGCCACGGCTATCCGATACAACAAGGCTGGACATTTCTGTCTGGCATTTACACTATTATACTGGTGCACCATTAGTGATCAGTTACGTAATATGATAGGGTGGAAATAAATATTATTCTATATTATATTTTTACGCCAGTAAGCGTAGAAGCCAAAAATCACGTATATAAAAAAAAAAAAATTATATTCAGAGACTTCAGCACCACTACGTCGCTTAATATTACCGACAACTGTTAAAATAAACAGATTTCCATAATTTTCTGAATGTTATGTTCTATAATGTGATTGTTAAAATTTTTAAACTGTAATTCTTTTAATGAAAACATTAATTTTAAGATATTAACTTATTCTCCGTCAGTAGAGAGAAAAATAATCTCCAAAATGGCGTATCAAACATTAATTTTGATTTTTCCTATCGACAAAGAACACCTTTGAGAAATATAATATACCGATTACGTGAAAAGTTTTATTGAGCAGGCCTATTTCCCTCGATAGCTATATTAGAACACTTTTTATTCTTTATAAATGTTGGCTGTTAATTATAGTTATATTCAAAATATATTTTATACAGATTGTTGAACACAAAAACAAATTATAATTGTGAGCAAATATTTGATGGAATTACATTTATTTTTACAATGCATTAACAGAAATTGTATAAATTTACATGATGCTTCTGAAAAATCCCAGAAAATGTGGCGTTTACATAATATATATCATTTATTTGCAAATAAATACTGTAAATTATAGATGCTCGATTGCTGTTATTATTGATTTTATTTGGTTTTAACTGATAACTGAACACCGACTCAAAAATGTTATATTTAATAGCTGCTTTTCGTGTCTGTATCGCGATCGTGAAATCATATACTAAAAGATCAATCAGTACAGATGTGTAAGGCTGCGTGAAGTAAAAGAAATATAGCTGTGCTATTACTTCTATAGTAAATCATATTCTTATTACATGTGATATAGAGATGGGAAAAACGGGTCTTTTTAGTGATCTGCATCTTTGCATCTGGATCCCGTATGTGAGCCGGCTCACTGAACCGGTTCAAAAAGAGCCGAGTTCTGAACATGTTACTGCAGTCTGCCACTGAGTTACCTAGTTCAGTCAATCATATCACGACCTGTATAAAATCAAGAATGCATAGCCAAACATGTGATGCATGAGTCATTTGAGTTGACAGATGCATCAAAGCAAGAACTGATACGTGAGTGTAAAATGTGCTTCTGTGTGTTAAGTGTTACGCGGATCCGTTGATACGTCGGCTCAAAAAAAAGTGAGACGGCTCTCACGGATCTTCTGTCGGAGTCGGCTCTTTGAACCGGTTCAGATCTGAGTTACACAACTCTAATGTGATGCCCTTAGGTAAATTTTAAGTAAGCAACTCCTATAAGGGCAGTGTTTTCTAAACCTTTTAAAATTAAGTAACTTAAAATGCTCTATTTTTAGCTACAATGATAATTTTTTCTCCCAGCGCTATTATAAGGTCAACATTGGTCCAACTGTAGACGAACACAACGCAGCCTACAGTTACTTGCTCAAAATTGAACTATCGAAAATTGTGAAAATGAAGTGAAAATCAGTTATTTTATATCAAACCTTCTTGGTGAACTGTTAAGTAAATAAATTAAATATTTTGTTGCCATGTACCTTTTGTGGTATTATTTTGAAGCTATTATCGTATTCAAATCTGAATGTTTACACATCTCCTGAGAGCACCAAAGACTCTTTTTAGGTATATAATTAGTGTAAAGACTTAATAGATACAGTGGTGACCTCGTTCCGATTACGTCATTCAGTGGATTGTCAATTAATATTGCGCGGTTGATAAAAATAATGAATGCTCCCCCCGCTGGCGTCATTCATTAACTAAATAACCTGTGTGTCTAATGAACTTGTCCCAAAAATCGAGTACGTTCGCTTATTCGAAAACCAATTTCTTAAGTAATAATATCAAATACACGGTGCACATTTAAATTATGAGACCTTGTGTTGGAATAATGGAAGCAAAGAGCATGACTTGTTTTAATTTAGATTTACAACAGCGACTTAGGAGCACGTCTTCGCCGCATTCGCAGTCAGCCGACAGGACGCAGTTTATGTAATAGCGTCTTGTGGCTGGGATAATTGGACTAAAGACATGTCTTCGTTTCTCTCAAGTCTCAGACGATACTACAGAAATACAATATATAGAAAGCTTGATTATTTGTGCATATCAAATGTTTAGTTTTTTTTTTTAATACATGAAATTTTAAATGTACAATTTGTTTTTGCGTTATCCATTTTGCGTTACCAATTGCGTTCCCATTTAATTTTGCGCTATCAAGCCTTCTCTTATATCTCTCCGCCGTTGAATCATTTCTCCTTTAACATTATAGAAAATTTCAAACAGATACGTCGCTAAAAAAGTCCCACTTCAAAAACTACTGAAACATGTATATAGGAACATTGTTTTCCTGAATACAAACTTTTACACAAATATATTCCTTCAGTATTAAAAGTATAGAAGAACTGAGCGGTGTGTTAATTTTGATCAGAAGTATGGTTCGTACAATCAGTTAAAAGTTCTTTAATTTACAACATAACTGCAAAATAGGGATGTTAACTGTATTCAAATAAAAACATAATTTTAACGGAAAGTAGTAGTTTCTGTGATAGAAATACTAAAAAACACTATATTTTTCCTTATTTTTAAGGAATTTAATTAATATTTAATAAATAAAACCTAATAAAATCACTCTCAAGTCACGTGACAACAGACACTAATCAGAGCGCATGACGTCATATGTTCAGCCGCTGTCAAAAAACTTCATTGTTTGGTTAATATTTAGTGTGTAATTTATTATTATTTGTTTATAGGAAACGTCAAATTACATGTAACTATAGCAACAACTACGAAACAACTTTTCATCACCTCAGTTTACTAACGTTTATGAGCACAGAATACGCATCTATAGGATGGTAGCTCCCGTGTAAACTTTTGAGCCTCCTTTGGTATGACCAGGTGACGTCACGCGACTAGTATTAGCGTTTTGGACCGAAATTTGGAACGGGATTTAAAATACATGATTTTTAAGGCTTGAGTTGTATTTAAATAAAAATAATAAATATTTGTGGCAATATTAGGTACTTATGCACGATTTAAAACACTTTCCCAAAAATAGTCAACATCCCTATTATAATGATAAGGAAGGTTCCAGTGTTGAGCTTTGTGGTATCTACGTCAATATTTTACAGAAACATGTATGCAAATATAATATATTGTGTAAGCTGTGTTATGTGTTCTCTTCTGTTTGAGAGTTATGTTTGTAATTAATATGAACAGTGTTGGCTGCTGCCCCCGGAGTGTCTTAAGGATTCCTGTTAATTGACTGGATTGCTCTCGCCGCGTCGCGTCGCCGTCGAGTCAAGGAATGCTCCAGGCTGCCGCCTGGCGGCTGCTTTCTGACTCCAAATACTACGTGATACGTTATTAACTTATTTGTTTATCTTATGTATAACTCAGCTATAACTTGCAGCATAGATATACATATTAACGAGATGACATGTTTGCTTTGTTGTCAATCGGTTTGAACACTGATTTGACGATGTCGAGTTCATTATTCGATTTTGATTAAATAATATGAAGAGTCAAAGGGATTAACAATTAAGATTCAACATCAGTTTGTGGAGTTGCATATACGCTATGTATTTAAAATAATAACTAATTGTAATAAAAAAAACTCCAGCCATTTGAGCGTCAGGCACGGGTCCGCTAGTTTTTATTATTTCTCGAAAAAAATGACACGAGTTTTTCGTCCCTCACTTTTTTATATCTGTTATAAACCGCGGAGTTTTTTCTTCTTCAGTGATCTTGTTTACCAAAAAGAACTATTTTAACCTGTCTTCGTAAGCTCTGAAATTTCATCCTGGCACAAATGGTTCAATATTACCAATCATGAAACTGGACATTTTTCTTTAGTGACTTTTATCCTCGTCGCCAGATTGTTGTGTTTTTACGATAATTTTATAGTAATAAATTTTATTGTAGTTAAAATAAATTCAATTAATAAAAACGTTTAAGAGCGAAATTTGATCCAAATTTAGACTTTATACTTTAAATACATTACGTAACAGAAACATTTTAGATTGTATAATACTTAATGTTTTACAACTAGAGTTGACCAATATAAAAAATATAAACATTACAATATCATGTAGTTTAAAGACAAGAACTCTTTATGATGATTTATTCTTAGGAAAAATTGCGTCAGTTCTGCGTATTTATATTCAAAACTTAATGTAATGATTTTATGTAAAATTATTACCTCAAGTCTATATTATTGGAATTGATTTCTGCAACCTAGTGATTATCGCGTCTGCTTTATACGGAGAAGGTCGCCGGTTCGATTCCGGTTGACATTATTAATTTCTTAAAACGTTTATGGTCTGTATTGTTAAGCGTCTATAATCTGCGGTATATATCTACAATAATTGTGAGTTTGGCCTTTTATCCCCTGCAGTCTTGATATTTGATATTACAAGTTATGAACAGAAAATTATTAGCAGACGCTGGAGAAGTTCAAAACTAGTCAGACAAGAAAACCAGGATTGATAATGACCTTGGGTTATTGACGGAGAATCGTTATCAAACTTTTTATTATATTGATTGCAGAGCAATAAATTATGTAATCACAAAAATAGATCTACTCACAAAAATGGGTTTTTTGAAACTAATTTTACAAAAATTGTCTAGAATATCGTTGCATCGTAGGTGAAGCTGTTTACAGAAATTAAAGAAAAAATATTTCAATCGATCAAATATTTTTAACCGACTTCAAAAAAAAAGGGGGAGGTTCTTAATTCATCGGAATCTTTTTTTTTTATATTTTTTTATTTTTTATGTATGTTCCCCGATTACTCAAAGACGCCTGAACCGATTTGGAAAATTCTTTTTTTGTTTGAAAGGGTATACATCCCAGGTGGTCCCATATAGTTTTTATTAAAATTGGTTTATCCGTTTTTAAATGACGTCAAAAAACATTTTTTAATGTATGCTACCTCTTATCTCCAACATTTGTAAAGCGATTCTGATGATTCTTTTTTTATTTAATAGGGCACATTTTCAGGGTGATCCCACATAAATTTTACTTAAATCGGTTCAGTAGTTTTTAAAAATGTGCGAAATCAAATCCACCACTAAAAAGTAATAAATAAAAAAATAAAAAAAAATAATAACCTCCTTCAAAAAAATCACTAAAAAGTTGAAAATAATGAAATTTTGAGGTCGGAGCTAATTTTATTACAAAAAAAATCACATGAAATTTTGAGGTCGGCGCCTATTTAATAAAAGTAGATATGTAATTAAAAGTTTTTGTAATGAAATTAGCTCAATTTTTCATTTCAACTCCACAATGTCCTATGAAAAAAAAATATATGTACCTTGGTCATAATCTAAAGTTCTTGCTAACGATGCCAAAAGCTAGCATGCATAATATAATTGATAGTGACCTTTTTACTATTCAAACAATAATTTATTTATCAACAGTTACCTTAGGTTTACTGTAAATACTAGACAGATAGACTTGTAAAGCCATAAGAGAAACAGAAAATACGTTGAAGGTGAAGAAAGTGTAATATGAGCGGAAACATACTATTTGAGTACAACGTTGTACTATAGAAGTACGGTGGGTGTACTATGGAACTATAGAACAAATGCGATACTTTTCTGGTTACACGGTATGTTCTATAAAGCTGCAGGAGTCGATACTAATAAAAAAAAATCCAACCAATTGGTTAAAAAATAGTACGGATTTAACCGACTTTTAAAAAAATCTTTTTAAGGTCATATTTACGTTAATACGCGTCGATTGTCAAGCAGACATTTTGAGTAAGTTTACATATCGAAAATATTTTCAAATTTATTATTATTGAATAGAATAGAATAGAACTTTATTCAATCACATGTCACAATGACAAAGAATGCGTCAGTTAAAAATACAATATAAGATGTGATATAAAAGAAATAAAATAGTCAAAAAAATTTGTACGGGCTTGCCTATGAGATAATTTACAACACTTTTTTTAAATAATTTGTAGAACATCTAGTATACGAACTCTGTGCGATATTTGGATAGCAATATGTGTGTTGCTATCTATTGTTTGGTATTTCTACTTGAAATAAGTCTGGCAAATCCCGAGAGGTAAAGAAGTACCTAGTATTACAATATTCTCTTGCACTTTCAGAGACTTCTTTAATCAAAAATACTGCATAAGTATTATTATTGCTCTGGCATATTCCTCAATGGACAAGTCGATGTATTGAACACATTTTTATAAGAAACTTTCGTTGAAGTAGTTAATAATAATACTCTAGAATTTGTCTTTCATCATAACGAAACATTTCATCAAAATAGTTTATCGTTACCGTAACTTTTATTCAGAAACCGACTGCTAACGGTTTTATATATTATAATATGTAAACGTAAATATTCAAAACAATCGACATTGTGTATTTGTTTTCCTAAAAAAAGACGAACGTTTTACAGCATTTGTTTTTTTAGCTTTTGATGTATATATAAGGCAGTAGCGTAGCCAGTCTTTTTAAAGAAAACTGCCATCTATTAAAAATTGTGCTATTTCATAGCTGCGGTCATATAGGGTTTTTATAGAACTATTTACAGTATTGTAATTTCATCATTATTTTAAATAAATTTTTAAAGAAATAGCTTATTTCAAAACTATATTACCATTTCAACTCCACAAATGGGAAAAGGTAATAATTTCACTTTTCAAAATTTTACAGTATTGCTTCGTTTAAAGGCTCGTCGAGTCCAAAAGGATATATTTTTGAAAACAATCTGTTTGTTAGTCTGTAAGCACACTACAGGTTAAACGACCAAGCGAATCTAAACCATTTTTCTAAATTTGTAATACTTTGTTTATCAAATTTGATTATTATTTTTCTTACATTGGAAAATTAAGTTCATTTAATCTTAGTTAGCTTTGAGAATTAAAGGCAACTATCTATTTTTAACGACGATGCAGATTCGGTTCATAATTTTAATATTAATTGTTTAACGGTGGTCATTATTGTCAGCAAGCATTAATTTTGTGCAGCGAGTGAGGATTATAATAAAATTTGACCATTCGCGATTGTTACGTCACTGATTCAACGAGGCATATAATGATCACTAATCAGATTCAAATGAAATCCGCTTGACGTTGATGGTTTAGTCACTGTCCTCATCCTTCGTTTACTGCACACAGAACTTGGTGATTTAGCGTTGGTTCTTTTCCAAAAAGAAACGGAGCATATCAATTATTATAGTGTACTTAACTTCTTATTTGAGTTTGGGCCGTTTAACGTTTTCGTTAAGTATTTAACGCTAATTGTGCAACCATAACAACGACAAACAAATAGTATATTATACTGTAAATGTCCATTTATATAACATTTAGGTATAGATTTTGCATTCACTTCTGTAATGTGCAGTGTGAACTACACTGTCTAATAAATAATTAATCTATATTTTCCTCTGAAACTTTTGAATATAGCATGAGAAGTTACATTTTCTCGAGATACACATTTTTTTTCCTATGCAGGACTGTTTCGATAGCTTAGAATAGAATAGAAAGACATACAAATATGTATAGGATTCGTCAAAAAAGAAAGATATGTTTACAAATCATGTACAACAAAATCATTTAGGTAAGTCCCTTTCAATCTTCAAAATTTAATACAGCCGATATAGCAAAGACAAATGAAAAAACATACACATTTGCCTAAATATTCACCTATTCATTAAGTAATTACTGTTTACGAGGTTAAAAAATGTTTATTCAAACTGTTTGTTGTGTCTCTCCAAAACTTTTTATTTTATAGTAATCATTTTTAATTAAAGTATTTAGTCAATGTCACATTCATGTTTTCTCAGATTTTTTTAACAAATGTCTAGACAAATAACAAAGGAGGACACTGCAAAGGACTTTGTACTCTCACAGTGCGTCACTAATAATAAGTTATGTATCTAGTGCGTGAATTTTATTCTATAACGCAGTGTGACATTATATGGTAAAACGCGCTCCTAGTGAGTTTTAACGTCACACAAGTCATAAAATAATCACGTGCGAGATATATATAGCATTTTTTGCACGAACCTTCTGTAAGATAGCTGATTTTCGCCTAATTTTCAAAATTTTTGACAATCCAGTTTTGAGTAAGATCACTTCTAATTGTATTAAATCACATGCTGGGAATTGAGAATTTTCATAGCATTTTGAAAGATCTCTCTAACGATACCTCACTTAACAACGTACATGGAATATTTTTAACGTCCATTTACCGTGTGTTTCTCACAAAATAAATGTTCTGCGAGCATGATTTATAATACTTTTAATGATGCTCTAAGAACAACAGGGCGATTCGAACAACGAAAAATGTGAATGTTTCGAGAGATGTAATTAATTAATTATTTATCGATAAGTCGTTGATTTGGAGAACGAACTGTAAATCGAACAAATCTCAATGTTGAAAACTTTAATTCTGCTCTCTCATGATGTTTCTGCAGAACTCGAGAGTTGGATGAATGGATGTCAGAATAGAATGAGAACACTTTAGACTTAATTAAGAGTGACGAGGGTTACGTAGTACAGCTTTACCGATATGATGTGTGTCGTTCGGAACATATGCTTCTAAACGTCAACACGCAGCACTGGTATCAAAGCTTTCCGAAAAGCTGAATATTGTTTGTAATTTTTTAAGCAGCCATGCTTATTTAGAAAAAATATCAAATAAAATATATTTTATATATCTCCTATAAAATTGCTATTTTACATGCATGCAAAGTGACCCATTACGCATTAGTGCGGAAAAGTAAAACCGAATTGGTCGCTCTCTTCCGATTACATAGTAAATCACGATTTGTCTGTCAGTTGGTTTTTTTTTATAACTTACTATTAGTGATGACGTTTGTTGAGCTTAATTCTTGGGGAAGAAACTTACCTGGGATCCCTTCTCCTGATTTCTTCTTAATAAGGATTCAAATAAACACATAAACTTAACGTTACGTGGTAGTTTCTATGATAAAAATACTATAAAACACACTATTTTTCTTTAATTTTAAGGAACTTAATTAATATTTAATAAATAAAACTTAATTAAATCACTCACGTGACAACGATCACCAATCAGAGTACATGACGCCACTTGTTCGTAAACATCATCAGATGGTGTTCACGCTGTCAAAAGCCTTCATTGTTTAGTTAATATTTAGAGTGTAATTTATTATTATTTATTTATAGGAAACGTCAAATTACATATAACTATAGCGACAATTTCGAAAAAATCTTACACCACCCGGTCAGTTTAGCACCGTTTAAGAACATATGACGTCGCAGCAGTCACGTGACAAGTATTGGCGTTTCGGAGCGAAATTTGAAACGGAATTTAAAATACATGCTTTTTAAAGCTTGAGTCGTATTTAAAAAATAATTATAAATATTTATGGCTATAGTAGGTATTTATGCCTGATTTAAGACACTTTCCCAAAAATGGTTAACATCTGTATTCAATGCTGGGTTTCTGGTTTACTTTCAAAGTTCAATCAGAAATTTCGTATGAGCCAAATATGACAGATCGGTAGATAAGATAAGAAGGGAAGTGGCAAACGTGCTGACTTATTGAGCGACGACCAAGGAGAAGCTATGATGGTATCAATATTTTATTGCTCTAAAATGTCATAAAAATAAACATATAACCTCAATTAAATGGACATTTTCCAGTAGAAAAGTAAATAAATTTTAATGGAACAACTTTTGAAAAAACAAATTAAGATCGTGATATTTTTTGCGGAACATATGCTGCAGTTTCGGAACAGTATGATATCAAGCTGATCCAGAGTGGTAGCAGATCAGTGCTCTAGGGATAATGCGTGTGTGACAATGGTATTAATTTGCACGAAGGCTGGAATTCCTCCCTCATTCACTCTACATGCATACCATAGCAAAGAATTTATATACCTTTTTGTTTTTAATTTGAAGAGGGTTCTTACAGAATAGTCGCGTAGCTAAACGGATAATTATTAAAATTATTATGACGTTTTAGTAGATATGTTATTTGGAAATAATTTTAACTTCGAGAATTTAGATAATAATAATTTTATATACTTGCTGACCGAATGTGCCAAAATATTTACATACGCAAAAATTTCTTACTGTTTTTAACTTCTCAATTAATTTACTGTCCACCTTACAGAAATCGTTAATTCTTTATACATAATTATATCTTATTATTTGAACTAACAAATTTTTTTGCCATAAGTACAATCAAAGAACGCTTTCTAGCCAATATTTTTCGGTCGGTATATTACTAAAACTTTGTGGTATAGTGCTTTTATCACAACCCTCTATAAAGTAGCTGTTCACATGCACGTATGCTAGTTTGTAAAGTGATCTTTTGCACCACTAGTGCTGTAAAGTAAAACAAAACTGGTCGCACTGTACCAACTTTATAGTGAAACAATGTTATTTTATAACCAACTATTAGACGCGAAGTTTGCGAGCGCTCAGTTAACAATGATGCATGGCATTTTTCTCATTCTACTCCCCAACAACCGGCCACGCAATCTTCGAAAAAAAATTTCGCTTAAAAAATAGCGTATGTATCGTTTGCAGCTCGGGTGACAATCTTGATTCATAGGCAATCGCCAGTTTTCCGCGTTAGTTGTAGCTGTTATCATAAATTTGAATATATAGACGAACCACAAAATCAAAGTGAATTTATTTGAACGAATTGTCAGTAATGAAATTTTAATTTGTAAATATTGGAGAATTGATAATATATTTATAAAAGACATAATATATGTACGTCCTTACTAGATGTATAAAGAGCTGAACCGACATTAAATAACCAATTTGAGTGTGAGGATCGTACAATATTCTCGTGGGGAAATCATTCAGCGTTACCTTTGATGCGTGATTCATTTCCTATTCCAATTCAAACATATGCATCTCTGTATATCTATTATATATTCAGTCAGATATACCTGTATTTTGTCAGTAGATATTTGTATGCGAACCTACATATCTTCTATCTTTATATACTTATATAAATAAATAGTTTATTACACCGTAAGGGCAGAAAGTTGAAATCCCTGCACTGTCCAAGGTGAAGCATGTGTCGCACACTGCAGGAATTTCAACTTTCTAGCCGTATGGAGTACTTTCGGTACGGTATGAAGAAAATGATTTTTTTTCATCAAACAATAAATAACCTAAAATCATCTACAAACGATTCCACATCCAATGGTTATGGTGATTGGAGGACAAAGAAAAAATCATTTTCATTATTAATAAATATATACATATAGTATATACTGGTATATATATAATAAAAGTGATTTTATAGATAGATAGATTTTTTAGGCTGTTTAGGTCCGGCCGAGAGAGGCACAGCCCCACGAGTCATAATTGTAATACGGTGAAGCCGAAGGCTTCACTACTGTTGGCGCTGCCGAACGAGGCGCAGCCCTTCGAGACAAGATTGTAATACGGTGCACAAGGCCTCAATACAGTGGAGCAGAAGGTTTCACTACAGTTGATGCCTATGAGTGGGGCGCAGCCCGGTGAGGTAAAATAGTAATACGGTGTAGACGAAGGCTTCACTATTACTGTGGATGCCGTATTTCATTTCAATCGTAGCAGAGCCGCGGGTAACGGCTAGTAAAATATATAAATGAATTAAAGTATTATACATCTATTTAATAAAATAATATTACATCTTAAGCTAGTCAGTTTTAGCTTTGTTACATAATTTTTTTCGTAAAAATCTTATTGACGTTCTTATTGCTAAATATATTGTCGTTATCAATAATGCTATTATTGTCGTTATAAATAAAATAACATCAAAAAGCAAATATTGATACCAAGTTAATTCGACGGCTGCCGATTTTAATTGAGGTGCTCCTTTGTGTCGTATTACGTATTCTACCCAGAATACAGCCCTGTCTAAAGGTTTAGTTTCTTGATCATTTAACATTGCAGATCGTTCCTTTGCGATCTCCAAATATCTGCAATAATTTATTGATTAATTAATGATATAATTATCAACATTTAAAAGAAAACTTTTCTAATCAACACGTGGTGTAATATAAAATGAGTGAGAATTTTTTTTTTTTTTTTTTTTTTTTTAACAGTGTGCAGCAACTAGGGCTATTTACACTGTACTAATAAATATATAGAGTATGGTAATATATGAGGTAAGTGAATATGTCATATAATAATTGGTTGTATGTTAGTATATAACATAACAGTTGTATTTAATTTATATTTTATTTTTCAGGCTGGATATAAGTGAGAATTATTTTCCGAAAAAAAAGTAAGCACAATAATTCCGATATTCGATATTTTGAAAACTCGTATGATTTCTGAATAATTTCAGTTACTAAAATATAGGTAAGTAGAGAAAAAGGAGCAAAAAAAACCTCTAAAAAACGGTCGAAATATTAAGAGAAAGTTTTTCAGAAAACCGAATAAAATGTTTGACGTTTGTTTCATTATGGTCAGAGCATCGCGTTTAATAACAAATTTCAAAGTCTGTTTACCGTTAACTATGTATGTAAGAAGTAAAATTTAAAAAAATGTGAAAGAAATTTTAGGATAAGGATTCTCTGAGTCTTCCAGATAATAAGAAGAGGTATCTAGATAAAAATTGTCGCTGGAAAAAAATTAATTAAAAGAAAAGATTAGAAATGCGTGGCATAGAAGTAATAACTCAGGAAAGAAAAAATCCGAAAATATTAATCAATAATTTTAATTTTCTAACCATCGAGATTGGTATTATTACTCGTATATTTTAAAAAGCTTACTTTGGGTTGTTTAATATTTCATCTAACGCCCACGAGAATGAACTGGTCGTTATATTATCTAGTTTTATACTGATTCCATATCCAAGAGTAACAGCTTGCTTCATGTTCATTTCCTGATCCGCAAAAACAGGAATACCCAATACTGGAACACCTCTTGAGATAGCTTCGATTGTGCTTAAAAGCCCTCCGTGAGTTATAAACAATTTTACATTAGGATGAGCTAAAACGAATTGACAGTTTGATAATAATATAAAACATACAACGGGGGAATAAATTTCAGCTTTTTTAAAATAAATATTTTTACCTAATATATCTTGTTGTGGCAACCACTTCCCCAATTTTACATTATCTGGTTGTCCAGGTAAACTTTCGTCTTCCCATTTCCAAAGCACTCTTTGTTTCAACTTAGAAAACGATTTCAAAATTGCATTTCTAATTTCCACTGGCATATCTTTACTTTGAAGATTGGAACCCATACTGAAATACACAACGCCGTGTTTTGCTTCGTCCAAATATTTCTGTAAATCAGCAGGCAACTTTTTGGGTGGCTGGACATGGAATCCTCCGATTTCAATCATATTTGGCATATGAGGTCTTGGATATGTTAAACTTATGTGAGAATTAAGCAAAACCAATGATGTGTTTGTCATCATTGAATTCAAATCTGGTGCATCCTTGAAAAATTCTTTCACCAGCTTTTCTTGTCTTGGAAGAATGACGAATGTCTTTAACATAATTTCCAAAAAATTTGTGCATACAGCTAAGGTTCTCTGAAGAAACGTCATTTTGTCGGTGTAACCTAACATCATTGGAGGAGAGTGGGCCCATGGAGTTGGATTTCCGACTAAGCCATTAACCCATGGACTAGCTCCAACTGTACTAAATACTACAACTGGAGCCTTAAAAAGATGGCCTACAGCGAAAAGCGCTTCATTTACAAACATTTCCAGTATAATAAGGTCGAACGTCTCACCAGATTTAAAAAACTTTTGAACAGTTTCGTCCTCAAGAGCAAATCTGGTTAATTTTTCACCCATTTCGATCACCTGTGCTGGTCGTGATAAGACTGACATATTTCCAATTGCAAATGTATTATCGGTTCCAGTTATCCCTGACATTATAAAAATAAACTATTTAATCGTTTGTAAAGTGTAATTTTACTATAATTCTTATAACCATTTTAAATGAGTAATGGTACCTAATTTAAGTAAAAATTCACTTTCCACAATTTCACTATATTTTCTTTTCTTGAAATATTTGGAATGCCAAAGCGTGCTTTTTGGAAAAAAATCTGTTTGTCTTATTGTCTGACAGTATGATTAAAAAAGAATGAGAAAATCGAACAGAGCAGTGATAAATTATCTTTACATTTTCTTTGTATCATAAAATTTTTTTTTCTCTAGGCACCAACAGAATGTACAGGTATATCGGCAAAAATTGGCACTTGACCGATTTCGATAAAATGTCACATTTTTTTTAATTGTGGATATTTTTTTCAAACACAACTGGCCAAGGAAAAAAAGAGTTTTGCCGTAGATGAATTATCCACTTAGTCGTTGTCCCATTATTCCAAACCAAACTGATCTGAATTAACTTTTAAGTAATTATAAAGACGAACTTCTTATATCATTAATTTTTTATACATCTAATATCAAATTGCTTTTCCGACTGTGTTAAAATGTTAACAAAATGCCATTTTTATTGACAGCAAGAATTTATTAGACAATAGACATATTTTGCCATATATATTTTTGGAAAACCTACTTTTTTTCCTATTTTCTAAAAGTCAAAGTCAACTATGGTTTCTATTTGGCAAACAATTGATAAGCAATATTTTTTGGACCAATGCATCTTATTCTACGTCTAAAAGTGCCTGTATTTTTACCGTTTGAAAAAATATCTACAAATAAAAAAGTTGTGACATTCTTTCGAAATTGGTCAAATGTCTTTTTTTGCCGATATCTAAGGTATAAAATAAATATATATAAATAAATTTGATGTAAAATTCTACTTACATTTCCAGAAAAGAGCTTTAGGATTTTTCATAACAATATCTCTATAATTCTTCATTGGCTTGCTGAGTGGGTACGGGCTGAGCATTGTTACTTCGTGCCCTTTTTCGGCCAGTCCTTTCAATAACGCAGTTCCCAAAATTAAATGACTTTTACTGGGTGACGGAAACATTCCCAAAATTTTCGCACTATCTGCTGGCGTTATCGCAGCATATGCTGCCAAACACGTTAGTATCACAACGAAGAACTTCATTGCTGCACGTTAATTAGCCTAGAATTGTATTTTTATAACTAAGTGGTATATTTTACTGAACTACAGTTTTATATTAATTATCTTTTTGAGATAATAAAAAAATGCTTACATCATTTAAAAAAGTGTTTATTTTAAATACTATTTCTCAATAGAAGAAAAGAGATAGATAGGTGAAAAATTTAATACAGAATTACTGCCAATGTGAATTAACGATAGCTAAAGGTTCTATAGAACTGTAATCACACTTACTTGTGAGCAGCCGAGAAGGACACTTCGCCCGCTACCACATCGCCTTTGATAACGTCTACCGCAGTTGTAGACGAAACGTCAGGTAGAAATACCAATGGACCACGGCGTACAAGCCCGGAAACCAAGAAGTTTTGCAAGAACTGTAATCTATTATAATGAACTTCAGTAACAATTCTCTGGTGTCAAGTATAAGGGGATTAAGTAAAAAAAATACTAGATTTCATTTTTTTCCGGACTCAAGTCTAAATTGTATTTTTTTCGTGTTGTATTAAAAAAAAATAGCTTATGGGACGAAATATTTTTCGAGAAGATGACTGCCATAGATGGCCAATTGATTTTTTTTTTATTAAAAAAAATGTGAAACGGTTTCTATGGCCATTATCGCGTTAAAACTTAAAATTCACTTAGATGTAAAGTAACGTAAATATAACAAGACGACGGACAGTAAGTATTTAACAGTCGATTGATCATTATGTGTTTTTGGTTTATTGTGAACATAGTTTATTAACAAATCTTTTGGTTGTAAAATTTGAATAAATAGAAGGTCATGCACCTGATATTTTTTTTGTAAATGCTAAAATACAATATTTGTACTTTCCACTTCGACTATGGGAGATTGAATTCGACATGATGATCTTAATAGCTCCTTACATTTTAATACTCTAGGAATAATTTAAGACAATTTTCTTTATGATGTCTATTTTCTGTGGATGTATGTGAGCGTTAAAATGTTTCTCCTGTAACATAGTAAAGCTGAGACCACATACGGTCATGCGGTTTGGTTTTGTTATATTTGGCAGCGTTTAGCTTAGATCTAATTAGATTTGGGGCAAATCATATAAAGATTTTTTACGAAATCAAGTTTTCAATTAATAAAAAAAAACGCAGTGAATTCTAGAAAACAAAAATGAAAAAAAGCTTTATATTTTTTTTTCTAAAATGTAGATTTCATAACAAAACGTTTTCAAAAAAAAAAAAATGCGCTCATAATTTTGTTGTTCGATGTGTGTGATTTTAGTCGGTCTTTTGTAGATCAATAAACAATCACGATGACAATGCTTTTTATATTGAGAATATAAAAATGAGAATTGTTTTGTTGGGAAAATTTTCAGTCGAGCCCCAGTTAACTTTTTACTCATGCATTCATGCAATAATTGTTACTAGGTCCACGATAGACGAAGCGGTTTTTTTTTGAAATCCTGGAATAATCAGTGTATGTTCAGTGAAATGATAATCCGAATTTCAAATATAAAATTCATTTAAAAAATATAAATTTATTTATTAGAATAATATTACATCTTAAATTAGTCAGTCTTACTTTTATTACAGAATTTTCTTCGTATAAATCTTATTGATGTTCTTATTGCTAAATATATTGTCGCTATCAATAATGCTATTATTGTTGTTATAAATAAAATAACATCAAAAAGCAAATACTGATACCAGCTTAACTGGACGGCTGCTGATTTTAATTGAGGTGCTCCTTTGTGTCGTATTACGTATTCTACCCAGAATACAGCCCTGTCTAAAGGTTTGGTCTCTTGATCATTTAACAATGCAGATCGTTCCTTTGCGATCTGATAATATCTGCAATAATTTATTCAAATATTATTGATGCCAGAGTGTTATAATTATCTAAATTCTTAAGGTCAATAAAGTACAGAAGCTTAGCAATATTTTATAGAATTATTTGCCAGTAAACGATGAAGTTATTTCCCACGAAAAAAGTGTGCACAAAAATTTCCATTTCCTGAATATAAGTATATGGAGAAAATTGTAATTTGTGTAGATAAAAAAGGTTGGCAGTAAGAACTATATATCTAGTCAAAAATGTTCAAAGATCTTACAAAAAAATGTACACAACATTATCATAAAAGTGCCATAACATAGGCAAGAAGTAAAATTAAAAACAGTCTAAGAAAAGTGTGAAAGAATTCAAAGTGCACTAATCATGATCCAGATGACAAAAGAAGAAGTAGATAAAATTGTTAAAATAATTCAAAAGAAAGAATTAGAAATGCGTGACATGGATGAAATATTTAGAGAAAGTTTAAGAGGTTTAATAAATATATATGAAAATGTGTAAAATTATCAATATTTTATTTTTCTAAACACCCTGAAACAAGCCAGGTGTTATCACAATTGGTATTATTATATTTAAAAACTTACTTTGGATTGTTGAGTATTTCATCTAACGCCCAAGAGAAAGAACTGAGTGTGATATTATCCAATTCTAAACTGAGTCCATAACCAAGAGTTACAGCTTGCTTCATGTTCGTTTTTTGATCCCCAAAAATAGGAATACCTAATACTGGAACGCCTCTTGAAATAGCTTCCGTTGTGCTTAAAAGTCCTCCATGTGTTATAAACAATTTTACATTTGGGTGAGCTAAAGGAAATTTACATTTTGGTTATAATATAAAACGTACAGAAGGATATTAATTTTGAATTTTTTATTTAAATAAAATTTTCTACCTAATATATCTTGTTGTGGCAGCCATTTTCCCAATTTCACATTATCTGGTTGTCCAGGTAAACTTTCGTCTTCCCATTTCCAAAGCACTTTCTGTTTCAACTTTGAAAACGATTTCAAAATTGCATTTCTAATTTCCACTGGCAAATCTTTACTTTGAAGATTAGAACCCATACTGAAGTATACCACGCCGTGTTTTGCTTCATCCAAATATTTTTGTAAATCAGCAGGCAACTTTTTTGGTGGTTGGACATGGAATCCTCCGATTTCTATCATATTCGGCATATGAGGTCTTGGGTATGATAAGCTAATGTGAGAATTGAGTAAAACCAATGATGTGTTTGTCATCAGTGAGTTCAAATCTGGTGCATCCTTGAAAAACTCTCTCATCAACTTTTCTTGGCTTGGAATAGTGATGAATGACTTTACCATTTGCTCCAAAAAAAGAACGCATACACTAGCCGTTCTTTGTAGAAAAGTCATTTTATCAGAGTAACCTAATATTAACGGAGGAGAGTGAGCCCATGGAGCTGGATTTCCGACTAAGCCATTAACCCATGCACTAGCTCCAATTGTACTGAATGCGATAACTGGAGCTTTAAAATGATGACCCAGAGCGAAAAGTGCTTCATTCGAAAATACTTCCAGTATAATAAGATCAAAAGTTTCACCTGAATTTAAAAATGTTTGGACAGTTTTGTCCTCAAGGGCAAATCTAGTTAACATTTCACCCATTTTGGTAAATTGTTTTAGTCCTTTAAGGATTGTCATGTTTCCAATTGCAAATGTATTTCCGGATTTGGTTCCAGTTACAGCTGAAATTTTAAAATGAATATTCGTTTGTAAATAGTAACTTAATAGCCTCTACCCTGATCGTATGTATGTCTTTCTGTTTGTGGCATCATAACACTCTATGCGTTTATTTTTTCTTTTTTTATTTACAACGGAGTAGTTTTGCGGTAAGGTAAAAACAGAAGGATTTCCAAAATAGTCAAAAAAAAGAAAAAACTAATGATAAATAGGAGACAGTGATAAGGTACACTCTGCTTTACTATCGTAGTAAATCGATAATTAGGATTAACAATAACTTTCATTTAAAACGTAATAAAAATAACATTTAAAAAAATAAAAACAACAGTCCTTTAAAAAGAAAAAAACCCCGGGTCGCAGTGCCAAAACCCTGCCGACAATATAGTGTATTTGCTTCTATAGGGCCGTGAGGTTTTAGACTTTTATTTATGTGAAATTAAGTTTGTTTTTGGGCAAAATAAAAAATTTAACCCCTTAATACACGCCTTAAAATAATTTTTTTTTTCTTAATTGTAATATTATTATCAATCTAACGTCTACACCGAATTAAATACACCCTTCAATAAATAAGTCACTATCTGCAAATTAGTGTTTTCAAAAAATGTGTAAGTCCGGTCGTGTTAAACCGATTTTATTAAAATTTTAGGGGCACTTTTTAATTGCTACTAACGGGTTAAATGTCAATTTTGAAACGATTCTGAGAATTTTTTCGGTATTTTGGGGCCCAAAAACATTTTTCAACCCCTAAAAACCACCCTTAAAATGGCCCGATTACGCCCATTTTAAATAGGCTTCTTGCGGTGATGGATTTCAACACGTGGGCCAAATTTCGTTGAAATCAATTAACTCTTTCGAAAGTTATTGCGCGTACACATATATATATATATATACGTATATAAATATATATATATATATACATATATATATAAACATTTTTAAAAATGGTGCTAATGTGTTTAGGAGGTTATGAAACGTCGAGAAATTTTGGTCCGACCCCTAGGTCCCGCCATCCGACCGACGCCAATAGTGTATGTTGCCATATGGCAAATACACTAAAAATAAATTGGACTTCTATAAGTGACTTTGACTGTTCGTTATCTCCTTTCTAAGTATCTATGTATCACGGTCTATACAGTAGGTAACGAACCCTCGAAAATCCAATGAAACAATCAAAATTATTTTTTGTAGATTTTTGACATTTTTAAGAAAACAGCAATAACCTTATTATTTTTTTATAGCAATAGAAGGCATATTAAACTTTTTTAATTTATAATGGTTGTAGAATATTTGCAGCCAAACTAATGTTTCTTTATAAACAAAAAAATAAAACGAAATTTAAAACGTCATCGTAAGGATTTTTTTTTTTTAAATAAGAAAATAGTCAGAAATATTACAGACGTTTCGCTTTTTCAAGCATCTTCAGTGTGCGTATAATATTTTTAAAATATATTTGTAGGAAAATAACATAATTCTTTTTTTCTTGAATAGACAGATTTTTGTGAAACAAAAACATTTAGACTTTTTTAAACTTTTTTGTTGTACAATTGCAAAATCAAATAAAATATGTTATAATACAAAATTTTACTTACATTCCCACAACACAGATTTGGGATTTTCCATAACAATATCTCTATAATTCTTCATTGGTTTGCTGAGTGGGTAAGGGCTGACCATTGTCACTTCGTGTCCTTTTTCGGCCAGTCCTTTCAGTAACGCAGTCCCCAAAATTAAATGGCTTTTGCTGGGTGACGGAAACATCCCCAAAATTTTCGCACCATCTGTTGGAGTTATCGCAGCATACGCTGTCAAACACGTTAGTATTACACCGAAGAACTTCATTGTTGTACGTTAATTATTTGTGAATTGTATTGTTATAACTAATATATTTATACATATATACGAAATAATAGTGAGCACATGCATTATAATATTATCTATTTGAGATAATAATGCGTAAAGTGCTCATATAATTAATATCATATTTATTTTTAAAGATTGTTTAATTGTCTATAGGTGAATGGAAGGGAATTCAGGGGAAACTATTAATGTAGAAACATTATAATGTGAGTTAATATTCGCAGAAAGTTCCTGTGACAAGAAAAAATCATGGACTAAATAAAAATGCACTATTTTGTTGGAAGGGGCTAGAGGTTTGAACAGTGATCAGGATTTTTAAAGTTTTATTTCATATTTATTTTCAAAGATTATTTAATCGACTAACTATGCTCGGCGACCAATTTAGATTAAATAATGGGATATAAAAGTTACGAAAACATATCAATTAGTAAATTAGCAATAATAGAATCGGTCCAGTAGTTCGGAGAATATTGGTTGTGACAGTGCGCCGGACAGACACACGAGTGATCCTATAAGGGTTCCGTTTTTTCTTTTTTTTGAGGTACCCATTCGATGTCTCACTCCAAACTCAACAACTTTTGTTCACGCTATTTTTTTATTGGTGGCTCCCTTGACGAGATATTTAGGTAGGTAATTTAACATGGGACGCCCTGTATATTAGTTTTGAGATAATAATTGCGTAAAGTGCTCACATAATTAATATCATATTTATTTTTAAAGATTGTTTGATTGTCTATAGACGAATGGAGGAAAATTTAGGGGAAACATATTAATGTAGGAACATTATAATGTAAGTTAACAATAGCAGAAAGTTCCAGTGACAATTTAGAAAAATGCATATGTATTAAATAAAAAAACACTACTTTATTGGAAGGGGTTAGAGACTTGAGCCGTGTTCAGGATATTTTAAATTTTACATCATGTTTATTTTTAAAGATTATTTAATCGTTTATTGATAATCGGAGACAAATTTAGATAAAATAATAATATATAAAAATTATATGCAAAGTTATCAATTAGCAAATTAGCAATAACAGAATAAATTGTTCTAAAATATAATTAAATCCAGGAATCAATTAGAAATATTTTTTGAAAACAGGAGGAATAATTTTGCGTTGGGGTTTTTGATGTTTTTAGTCTACTACGGAATTAGCATATCAACAATATCTCAATTGTAAAGGAGAAAATAATTTAATAAAGTAGTAATGAAGACTTGAAATACATTTGAAGAAACTAAGATTGATTTATTATAATAACGAAAATAAATACGTCATATTAAAAAGTGCTAAGTCATGTAGTAAAAATGTGTGTTGAGATATCTAATCAAATTATTATCGGATTTTTGATCTGTGGATTGTTTGTACGAACAGCACTTATTTATTTAACTATATAGTTTTTTAATTACGTACTGACAATATTGATTATTTTATCCGAAGAATTGTATATTGTTGACATTTATATTTAAAAATGATTTTATAAATTCTTGAATATTAATTTCTTATTTTTGAAAATAGATTTTGATGTCCTTTTTATTCAGCGACTACTAAAAAAGTTAGAACAAAACACCAAAATACTACCACTTTTTTCT
Source organism: Venustoraphidia nigricollis (assembly GCA_034508555.1). Lineage (NCBI taxonomy): Eukaryota > Metazoa > Arthropoda > Insecta > Raphidioptera > Raphidiidae > Venustoraphidia > Venustoraphidia nigricollis. The sequence goes on from JAVRKA010000047.1 coordinate 2,188,325, forward strand.
CAACGCATGTTTTGCCAACTACAATATATTAATATCATTTAGAAAGGATTAAAATTTGTTTACGACTATAATCGGGTTTTTTAAAAGTCTGTTGGTTTTTTCATGATTTTTCTCAATTTTTTGTATGCAGGTTTTTGGTATTTCTTTTGGCGTTTATCTGAATCGTTTAGCTTTACAAAATAGTATCGGGAGAGCTGTAAACGTTTTCAGACGATGTGAAAGAATTTATAATGAAAAGCTTAGAGTGTATTTGGAGGTATCCATTGCCCTTAAAGATTAGTAATTTAATAAAATGTATAAAACTTCAAATTTGATAATACTGTTTCTTTATTGTCACTATTAGCACTAAAAGATTTATAATTTGAAATGATTATCTTCTACTTCAGTCGCACTAATGCATTTTCAGCGCATCTATTTTATTACACGCAAGGGCAGAAAGTTGAAATTCCTGCACTGCGTGACACACGATGTCCGACGCGAAACCGAGGGCATCATGTGTCGCGCAGTGTAGGAATTTCAACTTTCTGGTCGTGTGGTGTATACTATTTTTCTCTATATACAGTCGAAATTACGTACTTTCTCGTGTACGTGCACGAGAAAACTGTTTCGGCCCGCTGTTGCAGATAGCGTTCCAGTAATTCCAGTAGTGTATAAATGTTAGGCTTTCTGCCTTAAAATAGAAGCAGAAAGTACGTACTTTCGACCGGATATTGAAGAAATACATGCGTTCTGCTGTATTTTGTTTCACAGTCCTAGACCTTGAATATATAAGACACTAATGTGTATTTAGAAGTGGTAGTTCTCTATCCATCCGACTAAACTAGTGTTCGTGATTTCCAATTTACATACAATTAGGATACACTGATAGGTTTGTGTCTGCTAGGTTCCCTTGCTTCATTCTCATATATGTCTTTCATCCCTTGATAACTTGTCCGTGTTTACATATCGTACGGTACACATTACCTATATGGATTATATAATAAGGTATAGCATAATGATCATATTTGATCTATTATATATAAAATAAAAAAATAATAAATAAAACACAATAAAAAACCCGGGTCGCAGTGCCAAAACCCTGCCGACAATATAGTGTATTTGTTTGTATAGGGCCGTGTGGTTTTATACTTTTATTATGTGAAATTAAGTTTGTTTTTGGGCAAAATAAAAAATTTAACCCCTTAATACACCCCTTAAAATAACATTTTTTTCTTAATTGTAATATTATTATCAATCTAACGTCTACACCGAATTAAATACACCCTTCAATAAATAAGTCACTATCTGCAAACTAGTGTTTTCATAAAATTTGTAAATCCGGTCCTGTCGGGCCGATTTTATTAAAATTGTGGGGACACTTTTTAATCACTACCAAAGGGTTAAATTTCAATTTTGAAACGATTCGGAGAATTTTTTCGGTATTTTGGGGCCCAAAAACCGTTTTCAACCCCTAAAAACTACCCTTAAAATAGCCCGATTAGGCCCATTTTAAATAGGCTTCTTGCGGTGGTGGATTTCAACACGTGGCCCAAATTTCGTTGAAATCAATTAACTCTTTCGAAAGTTATCGCGCGTACACATATATATATATATATATATATATATATAAATATATATATATATATATATATACATATATATATAAACATTTTTAAAAATGGTGCCAAAGTGTTTAGGAGGTTATGAAACGTCGAGAAATTTTGGTCCGACCCCTAGGTCCCGTCATCCGACCGACGCCAATAGTGTATGTTGCCATATGGCAAATACACTAAAAATTTGATTTAATCAAGACGAAGTCTAAATGCGTCTGATCACAACGAGATTGAAAATTATAATATCTTATTTGTTTCTCAAGCGTTGCTAATAGAAACTTCAAACAAAACAATGTTGTTGTCCAGAAGCGTAGCGTGCCTTAGCGGGGCCCCGTATAAAAATTAGTTTGGGGGCCCTTCCCCTGTTGAAGTAAATGACTTAAACGGGGAAATCCCGCAGCCCGCGATAACCGATGTAGGGTGTTGCCAACTTTTGAACGCACGCTTTACGCGGGAAAAAAAATTGTTTTTTTTGACTTTTGTCATTTTTGAAATAAAAAAAAAAATTGGGAAGTTTTTATTAAAATTTTGCTTACGCACGTTGGGGGCCCCCATGGCCCGGGGGCCCCGTATAATTGATACGGCAGATACGGCGGTAGCTACGCCCCTGGTGTTGTCACTAGGAGACCCAACAAAAGTATGGTTTGTTTCCTAACGTAATATAACGACCATGATATGACGGTGACTGACGTAACAAAAAACGCATACATAGAAATAAATGCACGTGGTTGAACCTAGTTACAGGTTACGGAAATTATTATATAAAATATACATTGAAATAGTATTGGCGGTAGGAAACTGGAACCAACCCGTAGGCGGTAGTTTGTCCATTGCTGGAAAAAACTATTATATTATATAGCGTCACAAAGTCTACAAGAAACTGCATTGTAGAAAGCAATATGCAGATTAAGTTATAAATACGAACATGTTCGCTGGCTCGCCAGTTGCCAAGCAGACTATTTAGTTCATAAAAAGTCGCTTATAAGCAATTTACGACATTAATTGACTTTTTGTTTGAAAATAAACTTATTTTTTGTGCGGCAGCTGCTTATTGAGGTGAAAAAAGTTAATTGTATTTTTATAGTCATTGCATTACCTTTACGTCTATATAATTTTTGTTTTGTTTATTTACCCAACTCTTACTTTCTATTTAATAAACTGTCATCCATATACATAGAAGTTTATGAAAACTGCACTAGAGGACTATTCTGTTTATACCGTTTTTTTTTACAAAAATACTGTGTTCATGAAAAAATTCGGTCTATCACTACATAAGTTGCCTGGCTATTCTTATTCTGGATATTCTATTCTTATTTTTTTCTTGTATTTCTGTACGTTGAATTTTTTTCTTTTTAATTCTTATTGTGCACAGAATACTGATCTATTTTCTTCTATCTTCGTTTTTTATGCACTGTAACTGACAATTAATTATTTTCGTTAATAATAAGAGGTGTCATTTGTATGGACCTAGAGTCCGTTTGACATATTATATATATTATATAAATAAATAAAAGCGCGATTATTCACATTTTTAGTGGAAGATAGTACGCGATTATTAGACATATTAGAGCGGTGTAACGTAGTGGTGACAGCACTAGACCCGCATTCGAAAAATACTGAGTTTGAATTCCGGCGGGGGGAGGTAATAGATTTTTTCCTATTACCTCGGGCCGAGAAACGGTAATTCCAATACCGATCATCTTATTGAAGTTTTCCATAGTTTTCCTCAATAATTCGAGATAAATATCGAAATAGTTCTTTATTCGAGGTCATGTTTTCCTTATTCTAATTTCCTATCACTCCTTCATTCGCCTGTTGCTATTAATCAAGTATTAAATGAAATAATCTAAAAAATATTTAAGATATTTGAGTTAGAAAAAGTTTTCAAAGCTATACTTTTTGTTGACATTCTTTCCTTTTTTGGAACATTCGCTATCGACAATGTATTACTTATGTGTCGTGATCTTATATTCTTAAAATGAAATCTCATTTGTTTGTTATTTTGTTCCGAACTTTGAAATATCCGATTCAGTATGGGGAAAGAACACAGAATATATTGAGAACTCTTCTTCCATACATGATTAGATTCACAAATACGCGTATGAACATTACAACTATGTATATGTAAAAAGATCTATATAGTATGTGCTCATAGATATAACATTCCTGTCATATACCGAATCACTTTCTATATGGTCGTCCTCAGTGCCGGATTAAGCCAGCGCGGGGCCTGTAGCAAATTCTGTCAAGGGGCCCTTGGTTTGCTTTAGGTTCTCAAGTTTAGGGTATTAAATAAAACAAAACTGTTACAAATAAACTTTTCTGGATTTAACATGGGCAAATTTAGAGTTAACACTTTCAATATCAACTTCTTTAAGCAAATCATGCTCTATATTCAACAAAGTGAGATGATTAAGACGTTCTTGGCCCATCGTGTTCCTTAATTCATTTTTAATACGTTTTAATGTTGAAAAAGAACGTTCGCCACTGCAGTTAGTGATCATGAGAGACAAGTAAATTCGCAAGGCAATTTCTAAGTTTGGGTCAGACAGGTGCTGGAGCGCGGGGCCCCCGAATTCGCGGGGCCCGTAGCATTTGCTACTCTTGCTACGTGACTAATCCGGCACTGGTCGTCCTGACTATCACAATTTGATAATTTTAAACAGTGAACAATATTCTTTATATCTATAAACAAATAATGTAGACCAAATATTTCATTCTTATATCCTTCCTCTTAATTGCAAACAAGAACTAAAAAACTGTATTCATTTCAAACGGCCATATTATGACGTCAAGGGTAGACCAAAGCCAGCACATATTTCGCAATTAAATAAAGCGAGGAATGTCTTCGGAAAAAGATGTATATACTAGCTATCCAAAATTGCTTACCAGTTGTCTACATTTACAGAATGATCCAGTAGAACCAGTGGACATGATTCAACTACAGACAGTTAATTAGCTACCGATGACGTATCACAGTAATGGGATTATTATGTGTTTTATAGACCCTTGACAACAGAGAGAATGTTTAAAATCACATTGAAAATACACACTTTTGGAAATTTGTTTCTTGTAGAAAGTGTTCTCAAAAAATGTGTTATCTGTTTGTAGATTCCGACTTTAAAAAAAAATGTTGGATGAGCCCATTTGACTACCATTTTCATTGATTAAAAACAACCGAAAACGCATCTTATATATTAAAATGCAAAAATTTAGAGGCAAAAAGTTTCATGTTTATACAAATTTACATTTTTGGACGAAAAAATTCAGGAAAATTACCGGTTGTAGAGCTCGCAACGCTCTATTGTATAGGGGGGTGGGCTTTTTTTGCATTTTAGGGGCGCGGTCGGGGCGATTTTTCAAACAGGGCCTCGGCCCCATTTGAAACGCGTTGGGCCGATTTGAAATCGACGGCTAAAATAGTAAAAAAAATCGCACGAGGATGCGCTTTTGGGACGATTTTCGCTCATTTTTCTATTTTTACGAGACGCTTCGAACGCGAAATTCGAGCGTGCGGTTCGGCCGCCAAAGCCAAAAGTTCGGACCCGCGCAGAGTCACCATAGGACGTTTAACATGGGGAAATTTTAATTGCTCATATCTCGGCCATTTTTGGTCGTACGACGTCGGGGCGCGTTTTAAACGATTCAGTAGCAAAAAGACTAACTGAAAAGTGCAAAAGATGCGTTCGAAGCGACTTTTTTCAAGTATTTAATTCGCCGATAAAAGTATTCGTTTCTCTTTTTTTTCTCTGTCGTTTAGACTGTGAAACAGTCGTTTTGCTAGGGCAATAGCAAAAAAAAATAAAAGTCACAGTCTAACTTAAGTGGAAAATTAACACGCGACAAATCGATCAAATTTTTTTAAAAACATACGTCGCTAAATTACATGAAAGTGACGGGGACAGAAGTTTATTTTTTGTTGCATTTTGATTCGTGAAACAAGTCAATTCTATTTTGAAATGTAAAATTTAAAATAAATGATTGATAAAATTTGAATTTTTTCTAGCTGTCAGTTGAATTGGTTTTTAACATTATTTAGCGAAATTATGGCCATCGGACGTAAACTTTTTGCCAAAATCGTGCAAATTGATAATTATAGAACCTTTTGACAGACGCTCGAAACAAATCCGGTAATTTTTGCGAAGATATTTCGAAAAATAATTCCGCCAAGAGGTCGCCATATATGCAATTGGTTAGAAAGAGACGACGTATAAAATCGAGTCGCGTAATGTCGATTACGACGTATGTCTATGAGCAGTTCAGATAAAATTAAAAATGGCGTGAGATTATTTTGACAGATCTATGAAAATAAATACATATCTTACTATGGAAATTGATGTATTTTGGGATATTTTCAATTATAAAACGGTTTGTTTATACGTTATTTTATATATTATTAACTTTTTATATAACGATTAAGAAAAAAAAAACATTTTTAACCTTGAAAATTATTTGGTTATAATATGAAAAATAATAATTTGTTTCCTAAAATATAGAAATTAGTCATATATGAATTTATTTACAGATCTATTGAAACAGATTACAAATTGATTTCCTGTATCTTCTACCTATTATACTTAGAATTTTGAATATTTTACCTACAGAGAATTCGAATGTGTGAAATTGATGGAATGACAAGATTGGAATTTTAAACGAGAAGACTACATTGGTCAATCGGATTTGTTGCAAAATATAATCATATTTATTAACGATATTATCATATTATATATAATATTATTTCTCATGAATTATGTTTTTAAAAATGTGAGGTTATGTAAATATTTCTTTTTGTTATGATTTGACAATTGTTAATAAAATTATTTTTATTGATAATATTTAAAGTAATTACGCATTTTTTTAAATATGTTTTTCCTTTGAAATAATGAAAATAGTTCGCTCTCAATACCGAAACAGATATAACTGCGTTCGAAATTGCTTTAATTCAGCGAGTTCTGTGGTACAAAATTAGTCAGCCATGTATAAGCTAGACGCTAATGGGAGGCCCGTGGAATGTTAAGAGACGGTAGTGCATAATAATAATAATATTTATTCAACAAAGGCAAAGCCATTGATTCGATGAAGTTAGTATTCGGTACACAGGCTTAAAAAAGTTAACAAGTGTAGAAATACATAAAATCTGACGAAAAATACCCGATTTCTTTAAAATTTGAATATTAATGCGAGGAGTCAAATTCACTTTATTTACACATAATATATACAGGGTGTTTCAACCGACGTGGGCTAACACGGGTAACTTTGTTGTTAGTGGAGATAGAAAGTCGGTTAAAGAGGCAAAGTAGTGCAGAAAAATTAATTTATTCAGAAAATAGTGAAAATTTCCATTTAGAAAAACTTATTTTCATTTGGGGCCTAATGACTAGGTCGTAAGACCGAGTAGATATTGAGTCGCAGACCAATTTATTGCGGGCCGAAGGCCCGCCGCGCCTTAATTTATTTTTGGGCCAAATGGTGAGGTCGTAAGACCGAGTAGATATTGAGTCGCAGACCAATTTATTGCGGGCCGAAGGCCCGCCTCGCCTTATTTTCTTTTTGGGCTTAATGACGAGGTCGTAAGACCGAGTAGATATTGAGTCGCAGACCAATTTATTGCGGGCCGAAGGCCCGCCGCGCCTTAATTTCTTTTTGGGCCTAATGGCGAGGTCGTAAGACCGAGTAGATATTGAGCCGTAGACCAATTTATTGCGGGCCGAAGGCCCGCCGCGCCGTAATTTCTTTTTGGGCCTAATGGCGAGGTCGTAAGACCGAGTAGATATTGAGCCGCAGACCAATTTATTGCGGGCCGAAGGCCCGCCGTGTCTTATTTTCTTTTAGGGCCTAATGCCGAGGTCGTAAGACCGAGTAGATATTGAGTTGCAGACCAATTTATTGCGGGCCGAAGGCCCGCTATGCCCTAATTTATTTTTGGGCCTAACGGCGAGGTCGTAAGACCGAGTAATCGCAGACGAATTTTTTTGGGACCATATGGCGAGGCCGTTAGGCCGAGTAATTATTGGGTCCCAGACAAATTTTATAACACTTTGATATTGGAGAACTATTCTAAAGACACATTCAAAAAAGTTTTGTGTATGCCAGCAATGGTAATTGGCGCCGCAGGCGTGATTCTAAACACATCGATATTGGAAAACTATTGTAGAAACACATTTAAAAAAGTTTTGCGTACCCCGTTAAAGATAATTGGCGCCGCAGGTGTGATTCAAATCACAGTGATCTTTACAAACCATGGCAAAAACGGATGCAAAAAAAAAAATTTTGTAAAAAAAAAAAATTTCCGCAGACCCATACCAAAAACATTGATCTTTGAAATCGGTGTTAAGTTGCCTGCAAAAAGGTTTTGCACAGGTCAACTAGTGTAGATTAATTGTAATCTGTCCGGATTTTCTCGGCTATGGTTCTGCTTTTTTTGACTGAAAACTTGCAAATTAACACACGTTCTTCATACGTAAGGTTGACTATTCATTCGAGTCCATCGGAACTTGATTTTTTGGAGTGTCCGAGGCTATCAGCTAGAGTTCTTTTAAATTTCAAGTAATTTCCAATTAAAAATTGACTTCGGCTCGCACTACGGCGTGCTTATCGCTTAGAACTTACGCATAGTGGTTCGACCATAGGCATAGATATAATTTAAAATTCAGTTCATTTTGCTATAATTCCATTTTTTTAGCTGCATGTTATTGTTGTACCTGTTTCTTTTAAATTTATAACAGCAGCCTGTTCACATTGGTCCTTTTGATTTGTATTTCGTCTTTCGTTGAATAATTTGCAAACATTACATTTTTTCGTTAGTTTCCGTCTTTGTCTCTATCTCTTTTTATTTACCTTTTCTTTTTCTATTTGTACAAAAATATTTCGTTTTTTTGCAGCAGGATCAACCATTTTTTTTATTTAAGCTATATGCGATAGAAATTTTAAATTCATTGTAATTTAATCTCCGATTTTGTGCTAATCCAAAATTATTGTAACAGTGTGAAAATACGTTGTTTTTTATAACATTGACTAAAATTTTAACCTATACCATAATCGATACCATATCGTGAGATCAAGGTAATTTTATACGAGACAGTCTGTATTCATCGCTTCTTTTCTGCAGTGCATATTATCTATAAATCGAATCACATGCTCTAGTCTACAAATTTTCTTTTGTAAAATAAAGAAAAGTTGTACGTTTTCTTTTTTATTCTACAGAAATGTTATTATATTCATTTCATATATTCAATAGTGAAATAAGCGTTATGAGACAGGTAAGATTTTCAGGTTGAAATATATTTAAATGTTATTCCAAACGTGATTTTATTTTGCCTTAAAATATTGATAATCTTATGTATATAATTAGATTAATAAATAATCGTGAAGTACTTTATCTAACAGTATTTGTGATAAAAAATTACGTGATAAAAAATTAAATGCATTTATTGTATTTCTTACAAGCAGTTGCAATTATATTACCTTTCTCAGAATGAATTAAAAACGCTCAATAACTGTTACAAAAAATTAGTTTATCAGTTTCTTGAAAAAATATTTTCTGATTAGTTGTTTGTCAATGCTTTGAGGATTATTTTTCTTTAATTATTAATCATTTAATTCATTTTTTTAAGTTCATTTACGAGGCATGAATTTAGATACAATAATATTATTGTGTGTTGTAGAAAAATGCTGATTGTTCCTTGCCGTTTGTATTAAATCAAGTTGGTTTAGTGTACTTTTATGTTAGAAACAATTTGTCTTAATTTTGTAGCATTAATGTAAGAAGCTGTCTTTTTTATCGATTATAAAACTATATAATATAGCAAAATATGTAAAAACATTTGCTATTTACTGAAAATATTCCAAGTGAATAGAAAGTATGTAGGTACCTATTCACTTTGAAAAGTTTGAAAAATACATAATACTTATTTTTTGTTTTCCGTTTATAGAATATAAAGCATATTGAACAGTTTCCGAAAAATATTCTTGTTTGAAAAATAACACTTGAATATTTTATATAACTATTTGGAAAAAATATATACAAACGTCAATGTTTGACTTGCATTATACAAGGAGACACTTGTTTTCAAATTATTATTATTATTATTAGACTGACTCCTTCAAAATTACATGGCTTTTTAGGTAAGATAGAACTGCACCTTTCCCTTTTTTCCAGATTTTTTAATCGTATAGTTTAGAAGATTTTTAGGAGCTTAATCTCGTAAAATATTTACTTTAGAAAAAAAGGCACTTAAGAATTTGCCAAAGGTATCCCACGTACGCGAAAATTAAAATTTTCATCTCTCAGTTCCATGTATAGAAAGCTACCCCTAAATTATTTGTTTTTTAATTTCAAATTCACAATTGAATGTCGGTTTACGTAAGATTTTATCAGAATCGATGGAAACATGGCAGTGTTATCTGGCTGAAACTCTAAAAGTAAATATAAAAATTTGTTATTTAATTTACGTTCTAATTTCTTTACGTGTTTGTAAATGGTCGTATGTATTACCGTTTCGTTTTTGGTAACATAAGGAATAATATAAAAAGTCTTATGTCACTTAGAAATTTAAATAGCTTTTTTAATAGGACAGGTTGTAACGCAAATAAACGGTGAATTTTACAAGGCTTTACATGAAAAATTTTAATATCACTGTCAGCATTTGGGCCAATGTTTACATGTTACAGTAGTTAGGTAGATCTGACGGTCTACAAACGACTTAATCGCAAAATCGTACGTATGCATTGAAATCAGTGAGTTGATAGGTTTAGATTTATCCTAGGCATGTGACCTGTAAATTTATATCCCATGGCGAGTAACTTTATATCCCGCTTTATGGCAGTGTTATACATATATGACGAGGTACAGAGTGGGGCGGAGCACTAGGAGATATGTATATGTATATGTATGAAGCAAATGGCAATTTTAAAAGTGCCGTCGTGAATAACGCTATTCGTTCGAAAAAGAATCAATTGATAAATTTCTTGTTGGTTTCTTTGCGAATCAATGAAGCGTACTGCTTGCATATTGTTGTCCTATTCAATGATAAAACGGCCTCGATGTTTTGGAAAAGGGGACGCCGTTATGTCGTATGTCTCTTCATACAGTGGACATCAAACTTTAACTTCAATAGCTTTAGGTCAGTATCAATAAAATATACATACACTAGCGGTACCTGTGCGAATAATTCGCACTAAAATTCGTTTCTAATTTCTCACACTCTTTACAACTTTCTTCTTTTTGTTGTATTACATTACAAAGCTCAGTGACGGTTCAAGAAAATATTTTTCTAAAACTGTCATATAGAGGCGCAAGTATCGAAAACGTTGAGCTGAAGCGCTGCCATACGAAAAGCATTTATACGTGAATTTTGATTAAAAATTAAACAAAAAAAATTTACCGACCGTCAATCATGTTGACGTTGTTTCAAAGTTAGAACCGTCAGATGGCAGCATTGCTGCATATTCTGAATAAATGTATAATTGTTATAATTAATTATTTTGCAAAAACAAAAGCAATAATAGATTTTTTAATTGTTGATACACATAGGGTGTTTGTCGTTGACTAGAGCTTCAGGAAGAGTGCACAAAATGTTTCAGTGGTTGCAGAAGATTCCTGCCGCTAAATATTTTATGCAGTTTATTCCTTATCCTCGCCGTTAAAAGTTAGCAGCATGTAAATATTATTGACAAACTGTTTCGTGGGCACTGTCCAGAAGTTGAGGAAAAATTTACCTAGTAAAGCCGATAAACGATTTTGGTTGGACATAGTTTGCAGGTATGTAATAATGCTCGTTGACAACGCGTCCTCTTCAGGTCTTCGCTCCCGTTAGATTATGCATTCATGCCGTAATAAAAGGACTGCCCTTTACTTGCAATGCGCTTTGAATCATGTGCATCACGCGAACTGAACTAATACTACAATAGAAAAAAATCGACGGACTTTGAACTGTATTTTTAAAATTGTTTTGTCAAAATAAAAGAAGAAAAGCATAACTACTATTGGACGGATAGAAAAAAAGCTATATCGAAAATTACTGTGAACATATCATCTCTTATTGATCTACGGGGTATCGTATTTCGTGCTATTTTCTTTCGTTAAGGCTAACTAGTACCAGTTGATTGTCGTAATATCAACGTATACAATCCATCTCTCTCTAGCCTTTTACTTGCGTTATTTATAGAAAGTTTAACATTTGCTATAGTTATTCGATAAGCTCAGTGTATTTTGATTAAACAAAAATGTAGGGTTTTGAAATTTGTAGCCACTACGACCGACGATACGCGATAGACACGTTTTGAAACACTGCGGTCGAAATGAAATAAAATAGTTTTTACTATTTCACACTAAAAATGCAACCAAAAATTGCATTGTTAGGCCACCGGTAAGGAAAGTTTTCTAAGACGTTTCCCGTAGGAAAGATATTCACTTCGAAACTCTTTGGATAAGATACTAAAGACGACACGTTTAACAACAAATAAATTGCTGAATAATTAATAAAACGTCTGTAAAGTATAATTAAGTTCTGCCTAATTTGTAAATAAGTGAAAGACTCTCTATGAATGTCATGAATGCGTGATTTCAATTCAAAAGTGTAGTTCTAAAAGAACTCTGTAATTAAATCCAATAATATTTCTCTATAAAGTTGGTAGGTACATATTAAAGAATTCAAATGTTTGTGGAATATTTAAAAAGAACAATGGTAAAGTTCCAAGATTATGCATAGATGTTATTTTTGTTTGTGTGGTATATTATATTCAGTATACACTACAATCTTGTTTGCAAATCTAATAACTAATACACTTTTATTTTCAAAAGATGAGAGTTTATAAAAGTGAGGTTATATGAAAATATGACGTAGTATATTAGTTATGTTTGAGTTTAGAGATAGGATATAAGATAAGGTAGGAAAGAGACGAGACCAACAACACGAGAGACATCTGGCCACACGCGCCATTGCGTAATCCAATCGAGGGGGAAATTGAAATTACGTTCATTACTTCCGGTGCTCTCTGCAACTTCCCTGCAGCCATCAATTTCGTGGTTGAACTCTACTTTACCGACTCATGTTGATATCGTTTTGGGCTCTTCAGACTTCAAAAGCAAAAATCATTATTGAAATAAAACTAATAACAACAAAAATGAACTTGAAAAGAGTCTTGAGTGACCCCGCCGAATTCGTCGAAATGAGGATGTTTAAAAAAATGTCTTGTAAATAGAAGAAATGATTGTAATTGTTTATACAGTTGGCTGCGGTAATCGGGAATTTTCTTTGCATGTTGGTTTCCAATAATCGAAACTACCTGACTATTGAGATGAAAATTTCCGTGGAACTAATCAAAACAACTGACAACATGTACACAGTTACTGTGAGAATAATAAACCAGGTCATAAATAGTAGAGAGAAATTTGGTTTGTTTTTGTTTTGAAGGTAGACACCTTCAAATAAAAAAAAATGAATCTGTTGAGTAGAACTGTCATAAGGAAACGGTTTGTGTTTTAAATATTAAGTTTTTAATAAGAAATTGAACTCTATTTTGTCTTCTATTTTAATGAAAACGCGACGTAATTTTTTTTTAATCGCACTATATTAAAATGTAAAAGTTATTTTCTGATGTGTTTTCACCTTAAATATTATTGCTTGACATTGTGCTAGTACAGGTGTTATGTAAGAAGGTAATAGCTAGGTGTCTGAGTGCAATATAACACGATGATATCTAAGTTCTTTGTAAAATGTAGTAGCAAATATATTTTCTACAATAAAATTGTCGTCCATAAAAATAAATCTTATAGTAACAACATCTAAAAATCTTATATGTGCCATTAAAAACAAACTGATAGACAAAATGGCGCTCACAGTGCACTTTTTCGATTTGATATTACGTTATTCTTTATGTGTGTAAGTAAGTTGGAAAATAATAGCGATCTTAAATAATATACCGACTGCAGACAGAAACTTATTCTTTAACATTTTTACAGAAATGTTTACTTGAGATTGTTGAAACATAATTTCTTTTAGAAAGATATATATTTTGAATTATAAGTTATTTTTACAATAATATTTTGGGTTGAATTCATACTAGTAAATTTACGAATGCATTAGTCAAAAACTATTTTTACTGTCAATTCCAAAAAAAAGGTACGTTTGCAATGCCCTCTAGTTACTTATGTAAGTAAATAGAGAGTCATTATGTAAGTGAATTGAATAAACTGAAGTACACTAAGAAAAAAAAGTAAATTATTTTAAAACTACAAAACAGAGATTACACAAATACAGATTTTTTTTGAATTGAAACTTCTATAGCGGAGGTAAAATTTCGTGAGGCGATGAAACAAAAAAGCGACATGATAGAAATAGATTGAGACAAGAAGTGTGGTGTACCAAAAGTAATTATAAAAAATAAGTGCAATTTTACAGTACTTTTTATAGATTCATGTAATTTATCTTTAAGTTAATATTGATTTGATGGTTTTTATTCATTCATAAATATCAAATACTTTCAAATTATACTGTCGTCGAGGTGTTGGAACATTTTCAATTTTAAAGAAACCTATTATTGAAGTATAAAATAATTTTAAATGCAGTCAATTTTATGTTAAAAGTTATTTATAAAATGATGGTTTGAAAACTTAAAACATAAAAAATTAAAAAAGTACATTTTTCTATAAGCCTTTATTCAAAGCGTAACTACAGGACAAAACTAAAAGTTAAATAAATAACACTTCTACTTTTTATTTTATATTTTTATTATATTTTAGCGATCAAAAAGAATGCAATTATTTGTCACATGTCAGACGTCGGTTTCGTGATTCGACTATTACAATTCTTTAATTCCCAGGTTCTAATTTTAAAACTAGTGAAGGTAATAAACGTATTTTTTGCACAATCCCCGATAAAATAGCTGTTTTTTCATGACTTTATAGCGGGAGCAATTAGACTCATTACGCTCTAGTGCGTAAAGAAAAACAAAAGAAATGCGAAAGGTATAGTCGTACTATTTCCATAGTAATAGTTTACATGGCTAAGGAAGCGTGGCATAAAAAAAGTTTGGTAACGACTGTTGTTTGATATTTAAATTTATTTTTTTTTTGAGTCCGCCTATGAAATTAATTTTTGTTATATTTATATAATTTCCTTTTATTATGTTATGTAATTTGTTTTACTTGTTAGTTTTTGTCGTTAATAAAGCATTCTAAGTTTCTTGATTTTGTTAAAAACTGTGTTCTTTCCAGTGCCAAAAATAAAATATTCGTTTGTCCTATTTGTGGATTGGTCCTTCGAACGAAACAACTGTTCTGTCATTTTCAGACCAATATTTTCATGTTGTTATAAAATAGTATTTATTATATAATAAATACTATTTTTGTTATAGTATTATATACATAATAGTGACGTTTGGAAATATTGTTGATATGAAAATGACAAAAAAGATTATCGAGCGTGAGTACCTACAATTTTAATAATCAGTAGTGCTTTATTTTGATTCTATGCTAAGACGAATTTCTTCTACTAATAAAATGTAGTAAAATAAAATATAAAATCTGCTTTCATCCGCTTATCACTGGCTGTATTTTTAAATATTCTTGTTATTTTATATCATACTGTATTTCACGAGTGTAGAGACATTACCTGCATTGCGTCTTTTTCTAGCCGTCGATTTCATTTTATATTCGCTATACGTCTCTGCCTTTCGGATGTCCAATAATAATTATTTCTTTTCCTTCGGAAGAAATGTGACTGCAATATTAATACAGCCATTAAGAGAAAATAAATCCAGCAACAGTCTTTCGATATCAATTTGTCAATTCTGATGCTCTTTTCGGTAAAAGGCCAGTTAAATAATACCCCATCGAAATACATAATTATAATAATTGTCACAGCAAAACATTGTATGTAAATCAAGGTATTAATAACGTCCAAACTTCAACTGACCACACACTTTTAAAATATCGTAACAGCTGACCATATGGATTTCTGATGGAAAGTGGGTGTTGCGAGCACACAATGTAAATAAATTAATAAGGATGAGAAAAAAATTAATGTTTGAATAGAAAGAATGTACAGTTAACATCTAATTATATTTTACTTTTTAGATTCGCATTCGATACAATGGACTCGTCGTCGTTAAGTATTCCTTCAACGAAATTTGGTAAGTTTAAACTGCTTTTCTTATGTTTCGGGCATTATATTAATTTTTTTTCTATAGTAAGTTGAGGATTGCATTTTTGACAAATCGTACTGTTTTAGAGCATTTTCTCTTGATAAGCGCTAGACAATGGACGCATATCAGTTCAGGGGCCTTTAGTTTAATAGTATCTTGAATTAAAACGATCAACAATTCCGAGATTTTCACGCTAGCTATGGTTTATTACCAAATCCTTCTTTTCAATTTCTTGTTTCATGAAATTAAAACTTAAAGTTTATGACAATTTATAGTTGTATTCGCCTCCAAAAATCTTATTAAAGTACACTGACGACGATATGTAAAAGTAAATAACATTTAAACTAACCTCTCATTTAGCTCGCATGTATTTGATATACTATAAAGTATTTGTTGCATTTTTTTTGCTGTATTACAAATCTAATAAAAAATTTTATTGTGCAATATGTATGAAAATATAAACGATAATATAAAACTTTACACACGACACCGGGCAATTCTGTATTTCTGTATTAAATCACAAACATTTAATATCCAGCACGGCATATTACGAGACCTCCATATTATAATGCATATGCGATGTAATGCATTGCATGTTTAGTCCAAGAGCTTCTGGTCTTAAATTGAAAGCTTTTCGTAAAGAGTAATGTTTTGAGATTAGCTAGTATTTAGGTTGTAAATAAATATACTACAGTCAGCAATTCGGCGGTCTGGGCATCTCGTTTTACAGCGATTCAATATGTAATTGGTAAAATTGGAAAGAAAGCAATAAATCTCGTTTGATAAAACTGGCTTAGTTAGTTTCAAATTTCTATCGATTGTCAGGTGTTGAAGATACACTATTCTCCATCTGTTTTAGTTTTTTTCTATTTCAATATTTTTCCCAGGCATGTACAATGAACATAAGATTTAACACAATAATATTTCCCAGAGAAGTCTTTACTTAGCTTCACAAAGGAACAATAGGAATCGTACATAGGTACACAAGGCAAATGTTTATTACAATCAGCGGTACTATATCAGTTTTCAAATAGAAAATCCGCGATGCATATGACTTCTGCGAGTTGTGTCTATTTACATTAAAATTTAATAGAAATGGCTGATTATTAGACAAGTGTTAAAAAGAACTCAGTATTTTCTAAACCTCGTTAAAACATTTAAAAGCCCGAAGAACTTTTAAACGTAAGACGAACGTTACGACTTTTTTTTGTTCAGTGTCCCACGATTTCCGACAAATAATAATTCCATGTGCTGAACTACTTATTGTGAAAATGCGTCATTGGGTTATCATCGCAGTGACATCATTAGATCAATAATCTACCAGCTTTTACACAAAATGCTGTGGAACAAACAAAGCTATTGTGTGTTGAAAAATATCTGGAAAATATTTACGCTAAAAATGTTTTGGTGAATTAAAAATGCAGAAAAATTTAAATGACAAGGTGAAGAAACGTTGTAATTCGTAACAATTTATGACATTGCAACCTTCTAAATTTTTAAAATACAATAGTTTTGAGTGAATGTGGTAAGATTTGTTCTAAAATTTTATGTTTGAAAACTACTGCAAGAAATTAGAGCGGCGCCAAAAGAGCATATCTCACACTAACTTGCGGCTTTATGTATTAGAATATTGTTCTTGCGGCGGTAAATGTTGTACGAGAGCCGCGGGTTTCAGGAGGCTCCGTTAAGGGTGGATTTCACGTTCTGCACCTAAACTTTACCTCTTTAAAGTAGCTTTCCATTTACACAAGAGGCGAGCACTTCGCAAAAATTTACTTTTATAAATTTCTCCTGATTGCATATTCGAATATCTTTCGAATTTTTTGTTTTAAATCTATTACATTTATTTATTTATTTAAATCAATTTAAATTATATATGAACTAAGTCAAATATTTTACAGTTCACCTGCAATATTTTTTTATCCTAAGAAAATATTAGGTAAAATGAACAAACAAATAAATATTCGTAAAACACATTTTTTTTATGTGTTTACGAAATTACTTATATATATCGTTAGATCACATCGTTACGAAGAGAAATGTATTTAATATATGACATTTGATATACGATATAATGTGTAGAGAAAACGTTAGATCTATATTGTTTTTTATGTTTAAAAAAATTTGAGTCAATTGGTAGTTGTCGTGGTACAATATTGTCAAAAAGTCATAAATTATACGCGCCACAAAAGTATACTAGCTTGTAGCTAAGTGATCCATAATTTGTACACAAGACTGTACCCGTGGAACGTAACCCATACAGTATTTATATGCATGTATACTTTTCTATAAATTGTTGAACTTTAAACCGTTATTTATAAATAATTAGACGGTCAAAAAATGTTTCTTATTATTTTTAAACTCATAACAAATGCATTGAAAGATTGTCAGTTTTTGGAAAGTTTCTGACAGTTAATTCTTTTTTTATAAATAAGAAACTGGTTCAGAACTACAGAGATCGTATACAATCAATGTTAATTATCCAATTTTTAATTGGATTTATCTCGGATTATATACGGTCGATCGACTTCAAATTTTCAGGGTAATTGCATTATCATGTCCTTAATAAGTATACAAAAACTAAGAATTTTCTGACGCTGTGCCTTAACCACGACAACTACTTTAAATATTTTTTTTACTACTTAGAAATCATGAAGGAAAACATTGTTCAAACTTATCAAATCTTAAAATATTGGATGGCTCTATTTATGATCCGATATTTTTATACCATTTCAGTAGTTTCTAAGCCATAAAGCGAAATTTTATTGCATTATAACGTAGGCACACAAATGTTATAATTATTCTAGCTTAATCAGTTTCGTAGTTAAATGAACAGACAATCGACAGTTCGAAAATTTATATTATACAACTAGCGGTACCTGTGCGAATAATTCGCACTAAAATTCGTTTCTAATTTCTCACACTCTTTATAACTTTCTTCTTTTTGTTGTATTACATTACGAAGCTCAGTGACGGTTCAAGAAAATATTTTTCTAAAACCGTCATATAGAGGCGCAAGTATCGAAAACGTTGAGCTGAAGCGCCGCCATACGAAAAGTATTTATACGTGAATTTTGATTAAAAATTAAACAAAAAAAAATTACCGACCGTCAATCATGTTGACGTTGTTTCAAAGTTAGAACCGTCAGATGGCAGCATTGCTGCATATACTGAATAAATGTATAATTGATATAATTAATTATTTTGCAGAAAAAAGCAATAATAGATTTTTTAATTGTTGATAAACATAGAGCAAGTAATTATCTATAAAATGATACAAAATTTATGTGGAGTAATTGTGAGGATTTTTCGAAAAAGGGAGGCAAACATCTTAACCTTAGCGTATTAATATATATGATTTATATATTTTGAAAGTGAGATGTATTTTGTCAAAAGGAAGGGGACTAGTTTATGTAATACATACATTGAATCCGCGCCGCCTGCGCGGTTTCCGTACCTATATATGCTTTGTGAGTTCCCCTCTTTGATAAGCGGGCGCGTTGTCTATGCCGAGCCTCTTTACTAATCAACACAATTGAACTCAGTGATATTTAATTAAATCGTCTTCGAATTGAACTTTCCATTCAATTGAATTACAATCAGTATTAAAATATGTCCGTGTTGTGTTCTATCTATTATGATAAATATTAATACTCAAGGCAAAATGACATATGGCGAAATTTTTGAAGTTTAACTTTTTTAGTAAAGTATCCGTTTGAAAAAAAGTAAGAAATCAAGGGGAAGTAGAAATAAACAAATTAAGGGGAAGTTAGTTTGTCCTCTAAATTACATAAAACTGACGAGGACAGAAGTTTATAGTGTGTTGCATTTTGATTCGCTAAATAGTAAGACAAGGATGAACGCCTTGAATTTGACGTTGAAAATTACGAACAATTGAGGTATAAAATAATTTCTATAAATTGACATATAAACAGTAGGAATCTTAAAATTTACAACATTGTTAAACTTTTGTCTCAGTAATATAATAATAAATTTGTTAAAAATAGTAATATAACTTAATACCACTGTATATTAGGAAAAAATATCGATATATCGATATTTTTTATTTGATATATCGATATTTTTGGGCGATATTTAATATTTCGATATATCGATATAAAATTCCGAGTATCGAGAACCGAGATTTTTTCTAGTAGCAACACTTGTATGTAGGTACTACCGCGACTGACTATGGTCGTTTAATTATTCCGACAAATCGAAAACTTCACTGAAAAAGAAACATGTGTTTTTACATGTTTTTGAAACACTTTTAAATGCATTCCAAAAACAACAACAGTGAATAAAGCACATATCAAACAAGTTTCTTTTTCACCGGATTTTTCGATATTTTCGGAATAATAAACAGTCAAAATGTCTATTCATGCAATATTTCATTTCATTTCTACAACGTCTAAAATATTTTTAATTATTTCGATTTACACCTCAATTCATGCCGTACCAACAATTTTCTGTCGAATGTCACCTCTGGCACGCATCCCATAGGTTCAACACCGCTGGTCTTATTAATTGTTCGATTAATCTCTAAAATATCTGCTCCTAAATGTATTAGACATTTAATTAATAAACAAAAAAAAATCTTATCGTTGTTTTTGATTTCAAATAAATATTTATTAGTTGATTTATTAGAAATAATGTCCGTTAATTGCTATTTGAGATTATATTAAGCTAGCCAATATGTATACTAAATTTATTCGAGTGCCAATGTTCTCTTTCAAATTGGACCGATATATCGATATTTAAAAAAAAATATATCGGTACCGATATCGATACTTGAAAAAAATATCGATACGATATATTCGATACTGTTTGGCACTTCTGACATCCCTACGATAGAGAATATCGTCAATAGACTTCTATACTTCTGTTAAAAAAGTTAAAGTAAATATAAGGGATCATAATCAACAGCGAGATTTAAACTAATCTAAATTGCATTTAATAAAAACTCAACGGTGTTGTTTGGTAGGCGTTGTTATTTAGAGTTTTATTTAATTATAAAGGGTGATGTAATCTATGCTTATACGTCTAATATTTAGCATCGGAGTTTAAATACTAAAGTAAACCGAATCGGGTCGCGTGAGTAATTCACGCATTTTATATCTACACAACACTCTTGCATTTATGTATTGTTATTATATACTAACGTCGATTGACCATACGACTTTAATAGGGTTGCCAATCAAGCCGCAGAAAGTACTTGAAAAAAATATCTCACACAAGTTTCCAAACAGACAATTTCTCAAGATAAACAATATCTAAATAAAAGACGATCGATACAGCTAATCGAGATAATTAGATAATCATTTAATGTTGTTTTGAGAATTTCTTTTGGAAGATTGGCAGCCCTAAGTTCTGGCACGTATTTAACTAATTCATGATCCTCTCACTCGTAGTATTTGTACGTGTGTGTTTTGTTTGGCATCCATGTTTGTTTAATAAATATCTATGCAAAAACAATGTTAATTTACATGTATGATTCTTCATTTTATTGTTGAGTGATTTTTGAACGTATTAATTTTGTTTTGCAAATGAGGATACAAAAAATTACTGGCGAATATTGACATTACCTCGTGTTTGTTAATTCTGTGATATTTTTATTAAAAAAAAATACAGTAATATTTTTTTATCAATGTTTCATAGGGATTTACATTATACAAACTTTATCGCATATTATTGGTTAAACTTCTACAAATTTCAAAATTATTTTGGCACAATTTTAGTTTTCGTTATTTTTTACAAGTTATAACTTTTGAAATTTACCAAATAAAAATATTTTTCTTAAATAAAAAAGGAAATAGCATTAGCCCATTTTTTTTAATTAGTAGACCGCTGACATTTTTTGTTTCCATTTTTGCGCAAAAAAACGGGAAATTCGTAAACAGCTTGACAGATAACCAAAAAAATAAATAATATTAATATTATTTACTCTCTCAAGTTGTTTATTAGTTTGCATATAATAAAACATTCGTTTTTTTGCACATAAATAAAAATTGACGTAAAAAATGTTTATTTTTAATATTTTTATTTTTAAATGAGCTAAAGTTATTTAGTTGTGTTTCACACATTATTAAAACAATTTCAGCTTTTAGTCTATAATACTTATTCAAGTTCTTATAAGATACTTTAAAAACTTGCAAAAATGATATAAATTAAAAATGAGCAAAAAATTATTTTGAATTTGGCAAAAGAAACATAACTAGATACAAAAAATGCATTGTTTAATATATACACGGCTTTAAAATATGTGATTTATATTTTGTTTTTTTCCAATATGGTGAACCAATTTAAATAATACGAAGACTAAAAAAAATTTGATACGTGTCAAAAATAATAAGGTTCGTGTTTGTTTTGTGCATTCAAATTACACGTGTATATGCCAATTTCAGAGTGGCTCCAGACAAAATATAGTTAAATATTCATCGTATTTCGATTCGGTTCGAATTTGACACCCTCTCGGGCGTTGAAGTACCAAGGGACTAACGGTATGAATGAAGCGTATAATCAAGTGGACAAAATTACTAAAATTACTCCGTTTGTCATTTGAGTCACGTGCCTAACATGGCAGTAGGCCATGCATCAAATATAAGCCATATAACAACACCACTGGATTAAAGAAGGAGTGGTAATGACAACTCAGTGCATTTTTAGAATAATAAAGAGATAATTTTAATACAAGCGCGGTTCTCGAGATTTGTTCTAAGAAAAGACGGCTTACCATGCGAAGGAGCTCTTAAAAAAACAGATAATAGTAAAAATATACAAGAGTGTGAAAGTATAGGTACTGAAAAATTGAATATCAATCGAATAAAAAAAATATTTGCAAAAATACAAGTCAAATAAATATGTTTTCGCTGACTGTATGGTTTCCAAAAAAAGTCGATAAGGATTCCAAACCTATTGATTTTGGCACAAATAAGATAAAATAATGGCAATTTTGAAAATTTTGGCAAATTCTATTAAAAGATGTTATATTAAAATTTTTGAAAATAATTTTCGAACACGAAGGTTATGTATGGTGCTCCAGATCAATAGCTTATACTAAAATTTCAAACTCATTTTACATTCAGTTTCAATTTTAACAATAGTTTCTTAGGGTTGTAGTCAAAAACACATTTTAATACTTAATAATTACACGATAAATAAATTCTATTGTCTTTTATGAGCTACAGTATTATTAGCCATTTGATATAAAAAATATTGGCCTTAAGGTTGAAATCGTTAAGTAAAGTATGGGTGTAGATGGTGAAATTACGGGTACAGGTGGCGGAGTTACGGATACAGATGGTGGAGTTACGGGTATAGATGGTGGAAGTGCGAGACTGGCGTAACGCACACAATGAATTTGCACTCGGAAGAAGTGAAACTTTTTTATACACGGTAGAGTGAATTGGAAGCAATTAAGGAAAAGACGTAACGAAACGCTATGTGTGTGATTCGCAAATAGAAGTTTCACTTCCCATGAAATATTTAATAGGTAAATTACGTCAGAAATTATGAGTTGTTAAGTTTGCCATGGCTTTACCTAGAGATAAAAAACACGCACTCCTCCAAACTTTATATCTAACTAAGCAACAACTTTCAATGACTGTAACCTTTTACAAATAGTAGTTAAATTGCGAAGTTTTGAATCGTTTATCGATAAGAAAACATATCTCTTCTTTCATTCTTCCACACTACAGCTACAGTCAGAAAATTGATCTAGATATTATTATTCTGTTCGTGTTTTTTTATAGAATAGGTCTTCTATCACTATGAAGCTAATCAAAACAGTGCATTAATTTTACACAATTATAATTATAAGGTAATAAAAGGAAATCATGGATTCTTAAAAAAATATTTTTTTGTATCAAAACACGATGACTATAATTTTGTGTAATTTTTTTAGTTAGTTATCTGGGTCTAGGATCAATTTATGTTTTCAATCTATTTATTTTTTAAAAAGTGAATCGCTAAACTACTTTAATGGTTTCACTATCTTCATCTCGTATTATACTACTCTCGTATCGGTTTTCTCAAGTATATCGTTTTCGTCACAATAGTGACGAAATCTCAAAAATTTAATCTTGATCTCGTTTTATTCTAGATGTGAAAAATTGTTCTCAAATCCACATTACTTTTCTTGTCCCAGAGGCAACACTAGTCTAAACGTTTTTGAAGTTATAACATGGAAACCGAGCATTTGTAATGAACGAACCAATTGGAAACGTATAATAATAAAAACAACGGCATCTCAACAATTTTGGCTGCTCTAAGCCTATAAAATGTACTAACAAAAACACAGGCTAATTTTATATTAATAAATTTTTCACTACGGTTTAGTTCGTAATTATAACAGTAGAATAACTATAATTTGCTGAAATTGTTAAGAAGTACCCATTATTACAATGCTATATCAGAATCTCTTATTTTTGAGTATTTAAAAATATTTTTTTCTAATATGGCATTGTAACAATGGGTGTTTCGCAATAATTATAGCAAACTATAGCTATCCTGCCGTTACTAGATATTTAAAAAAAATGTTAAAATTAATATTAATTCAACTATTTTTATTTAATTTGATAATTAATTGATATTCATAATTTGGACTAAAAATCAATTTGCTTGTATAAAGTTTTGTTTATCATCACAGTCTACTAGTTTTGGCAGAATAACTAATTTTGAAAGTAAACATGTTTTGAAATTCAAGAATAAAAATATTAATGCAGGACAAGCTGTACTCTTGCGTCATAATTAAATTAGACGTTCATTAATACGCATCAAATAATTTATTCAAAGTCTAGTGGATTCCACGTCAAATAACTTTTAAGTGCGCTAGGACTAATGAAGAAGCAACGAGTGGAATACAATAGAACTAACGGATATCCAGTTACAAAACTTTTATGTTAACAAGTTTTATATTCAGTTCATGTCTAATGGAGAGTTGTAATGAACCTGGGTACCTGTAATTCGTACTTACATCAGATGTAACCACTGCAGTTATTCTACTTGGTTAAAAATGGATTTCAAATAGTAGTTTATGTATCATTATTTTATGTGCAAGAGTTATGTGTAAGAGTCACGCAAGCGATAAAAGTATTACGTTCCAGAAACATACTACAATTCAAGCAAAAATTGAAAAAGAGACTAACTCAACATATGAGTAATTATAAAAGTAATAACTAATTAAAAGAAAATAAAACGACATTAGCAAATCATCACTTTGAGCTGGGACGTAACTTTTTGTTTGACGATACGAAAATAGTAGATAATGAAGTTAGTTGGTTTAAAAGAAATGGTAAAAATTCAACTCTATAAGACTGTGAACGATAGATCTGACACCCAAAACCTAAATAATATCTATAGTTACAACATTAACAAATATAAATCTCTTAGAAACATTAAAAACGTTAGTAAATCCAATAAGAATTTAAACGACTAAAGGTTGAAACTTAGATAACGGACATCAACTCCAATAATAAGTTATTATTTGTTCGTCTATTTGATTTCTAACATCTGTATAATACGAAACGTTCTCATAGTAATAATAATAATAATAATAATAATTTAATAATAATAACAATAATTTTTTTATTAGGGGCTGGGACAAGCCAATGTGGCTATCTAGTCCGCCCTCTACTGAAAACGATACATATAGTACATTTAAAACACTTTAATATGTAGTGTTATTTTTATTCACTAATTTTGTTCAATTACCCACGAAAGAATATACAATCGTTGAATAATATGGATACCAGTAACAGCAATAATAATTATTTAATGATAAAACTCATATTGTAAAGATGTAGCTAAGAAATAAAAATATATAAGTTTTAAAATCCATTTGATATTTAAACAGACTGTAACTTTTTCTGAGTACTAGCTACGCATATAAGTTTGCAAATTATATGAGTTTTTTTATTTGCTGGATAACTTTTTAATTTTATTAATTAAAATGAAAATTAAGTTAAAATAAAAAAAAATTGAATGGAGTCTCGAGTCGAGAAATGTAATTCAGACTTATACTGATTTGAATTTGTATTCGTTTGCACATTGTTAGGTTTTGATTTAAATCTACATCGAAATTCCGCTTAATGACTTTGGAGAATTGCTTCTGGATGAGGTAATATAACGCACTATAACTCGGCGGAGTGCTGCGAGATTATTGTGAAATTGCGTACGATTGCAAAATGTTTGTGGAAAGGGGTGAATCTGGTGCGAGAATTACTCGTCATAATAAAGTGACAAGTAAAAGGGTACAAGACCCATGATTATTATTAGAGCCGGGTTTGAGCGCCGATCAAACAGGTCCGTACATAATTAAAGATCATCTGTAATCTACAATATCAATCTATCTATATTTGGTGATAATTTGTTTATTTATTTATATAATAAAAACTTAGAATATGAAATAAGTCGGAATATAAAAAATAAGAATTTGAACTAGGAAGCCAATTCTAAACATTCCACATCTAGTATTTAGAGGTTAACATTTTATGCAGATTTAAAATGTTGATAAATACTTAAAAAAGCCGTGACATGGGTCGTAGATTAGTATTATACAAGTATGAGCTTGCTTGCCCCCACGACCAACTTTCTAGTAGGTATGATTTTAACAAATTAGACCCGAGAAATATTATTCAAAATATAATAATTTATTCCGGTATTTGTGCTTAAAAAAACATATTGAAGTTAATGCAATTTGATGGGCACCTAATAAAGTAGATAACATTTTTTATTCGAGAGATTTCATGTAGAATCCACTTTTTGCAGTACTTTTCTTTAAACAAGTAAAACGGCTGGACCGATTTTGAAAAAAATATTTCTGATCGTACATTAATACATGTTGATTGAGATCCTAAAGTAGTCGACATCATTTTTTATTCTCGAGATTTCGTCTTTGAAAGAAATGACACACACAGAGAAACATTTTTTCAAAAATCGTGTAAAAATCGTGTAGTCGTCTTGGAACAAAACAATTTTTTTTTTCGACTTTCAAACTCTTTACAATAACATTCCAATGTACTGGGAAACTAACAATCACGAGATCTAATTGGTTTCGAAGGAGAAAACGAAGTATCCATTGCACACACATAACTCAATTCAGAAACTGGGCTTGAACGATCTACTAAAATTTCGAAAAAAATATCGAACTGATTCTAATACTTCGCTACCACAGATGTGAGAACTAAAAACAATTCTTCTCTACAATAATAAATATGGATTTTCTATTTTTAGATAGGTACTGTTTAGCAATTTTTTATAGATCTACAAATTCCTAATACGTTCCTTAAAATATGCGCTCCATCTTAACTGTAATTATTATGTATTCACCACTCAGATGTCACTTTTAACGTCACGAAAACAATTAACTGGGAAATAACTACACTAATTTTTAAATTAGCGTAATTATTTTATTCATATTTCTTTCCTTTTCTACACGATGTAATAACACCTGAATGATGAACGATAAAACGAGAAAGCCATAATATCACATAATCAATTTACACTTTATGAGTTTTCGATTTACGAACTTACTTTAAGAATTAATTATTTCATGAAGCCAAAAACTACCTAAACTATTCATTCTAAGTGAAATTCGTTTTCAGATGAATGCTTAAAAATTGTAGTAACTTTTCATCAAAATATATTTTTTCAATTGAACAAAAAAGTCCCTAGAACAATATGGCATGACTGATAATGAAGGTGGTGTGTTTTTACTCCTTGGCATGTATTTTAAAGAATCATTCAAGTAGATAAATATATTAATATTCATGCCACCCTATCATTGAACTTGTGTTATATAGCATTTCCCTTAGCAACAAAAAATATTTTATGTACCAGTAAAAACGCAGGATAATGTTTTGTGTGAGTGTGAGTAAAACACCATCAGCACAGAATGTTGTGAAAAAGTGCGACCAAAATAAAATTAATTTTCGCAAGGAAGTAAAAGCTAAACTTAAATTAACATGGTATAATCTATTCGAATATCCAATATCGAATTAGTTTTCTAACCATAATGTTGATGACACGTTTTTAGTAGTTCTATTAAAGTTACGCTGGTTCTATTCTGATCACTTCAGTCTGTTTTTTTTTAAAGAAGCTTACAATCATTATTTGTAAGCTGAAAAGGATACAGAGCTTTTTAGGGTTCCATAATCAAAGGGTGCCAACGCAAACCCTATTACTAAGGCTCCGTTGTCTGTCTGGCCGTTTGTCACAAGGCTGTATCTTTTGAACCATAATCGGTAGACACTTGAAATTTTCAGAGTGTATATGGCCGCTATAACAACAAATAATAAAAATAAAACAAAGTTAAAAATTAAAGGAAGTCCCTATTTGATGCACTTCCCCATAAATTAGCATTATATTAACTAATACAATATTATAATAAGGATTTAGATAATCATTTTGCTCTTGTCATATATCTTTCACTAAGGTGTTTTAACACCAATCATCTTCTTTTAATTTGCCCTTTTATTAAAATAAGCAGATAGAAAACACCCTGTATATTAAGTAATACTTATTGGCAATTGTACGTGGCATAATTAGTGTAATAACGTATTTCAGAGTGTGATGTTTTTAGAGATATCATTCATTAGAAATCATCATCACAAGGTTAAGTTTTAATTCAACTACATGAATACAATCGATGACATATGATCTGTGAATGGTTTGATGGTGTTTTATTCTGCAGACAGGAATTCAAATCTGTATTTCATTTACGTATCTAGGCCTTAGTATTACACATAATATCTATGTGTGTTAACTATAATATCATCGGATAGCTTTATACGAGATACGCACTGAACGTAGTACAAAGCACAAAGAGCGTACGCGCTCCCTGCTGGAGCCTCTTTCACGCAGCTGCTTTCAACTGCTCGACGCCCGACCTAGTGCTCTGCCTGCTGCCTGGTGATATCTGAGGTGCTTTCGTTAAATGATACGAGCGACTTATGCAATATGCATTTTAAAGTGAAATATTTTTTTTGGCAAGACGAGACTAATTTTAATAGAGAAATAAAAATACTCGAAAGTTCTACAAAAAAATATATTTTTATTAAATTATTTCTCGACGATCGTTTCGGACAATAAGTTCATCTTCAGGACACGGTAAGTTAACCTGAACTTTCTAGTTTAGTATTTGTTTTATATTCCTGAGGATGGACTTATTGTCCGAAATTATCGTCGAGAAATAATTTAATAAAAATTTGTTTTTATTTATCTGTTATTATTAATCATGTTCTACCAGGTGACGAGTGAAAAATCAGTGAAAATTAGAGACTAATTTTGTCTAACAGCGTAACGAAAAAAAACACCATCAGCGGTGGATGATTTGCCAGCAAGGAACCAATCAGGATTGGCTGGCGGTTAGGGCATTAAGGAGGAAACTCGACCGGCATGGATCAAATACAGTACCGGATGATATTAGAGATTGTAAGTTATCACAATAATTCCTGGAAACTAAAGTAGTCCCGATGATAGAACGGTCTCAAAGCAAAAAATGTTTATAAAGAGACTTGAGATACTTCTAAATTACAATGAATAGAATCCAGAAGCGTAGCGTGCCTTGGCTGGGCCCCCTATAAAAATTTGTTTGGGGGCCCTTCCCCCGATGAAGTAAATGACTTAAACGGGGAAATCCCGCAGCCCGCGATAACCGATGTAGGGTGTTGCCAATTTTTGAACGCAATCTTTACGCGGGAAAAAAAATTACTTTTTTGACTTTTGTCATTTCTGAAATAAAAAAAAATTGGGAAGTTTTTATTAATTTTTGCTTACGCACGTTGGGGGCCCCTGTGGCCCGGGGGCCCCGTATAATTGATACGGCATATACGGCGGTAGCTACGCCCCTGATAGAATCGTTAATATCTATAAACTTACAAAGCTTTTGAACAAAAAGATGTCTATAAACTTAATTTTTTTAACTTTCAATAATAAAAAAATACGTTAAATGTTTTTAATTGGAACTTAAAACATAATTTAATAGATTAAAATGTAGCTCATAATTCATGATTCTCCTGTAACAATGTGTTCATCAAATTTGTGTATATGTTGCTGCCACCGTATAGCTAAAACGTTTTTTTCCCAGGTGACAGTAGACATATGTCACGTAAAATCCAATAGAGCAGACGCTAGATGTTACTTTATCAAAAGCAAAAATCAGAAGTCAGTAAAATTATTTGTATAATAATAATAATAATGCGTTTAACGTCCGTTTCTCGACTTTGTCATAACAGACGCCATTTGCACCATTACTATTTTCCATCTACCACACTCTCCTCGTTATTTTTCTACATTTTTAAAACTTCAACTTATGTAATAGCAATGAGCGAATGAAGGAATTATAGGAAATTAGGATAAGGTAGGTAATTTTTGAACTAGGAGTTTGATAGGTAATCGGCCATGGCATTGAATAAGGAACCATCTCGATATTTATCTGGAATTAATTGAGGGAAACCATGGAAAACCTCAATCAAGATGGTCGGTACGGGAATTACCGTTTCTCGGCGAGAGGCAGTAGGAAAAAGTCCTAGCCACAGCTGCCCCCGCCGGGATTCGAACCCGGACCTCCCGAATGCGAGTCTAGTGCTGTCACCACTACTCTACTCAGCTCGGTAAAATTATTTGTATAGTACTCATTAATCCTTTTGTTAGACATATCCAAAGTTGTCTTTTTGTAATATAAATTTTCTGATATGTCTTTCTTCAATATTAACGTTTATTTCCGAGGCGATCGTTTGGTAATCGTGTGTTCATTTTCGAAAATGTCTATAATAAAAGGAAGGTATTCACCTTCTGACTCACACAGTAGCTGGTAGGCCTTAACCCAGTGTGAGTCTCCGGCTCCTGCTAGCAACAGCGTCTGTATTACATAACGTCGAATACAGGCGCAGTACATACGCACTACATTTCAACTACCTTCTCTCGTTGCTGATTTCTCATGCTTCTCTACAGCACTGTTACATGGTGTCCTATTACAGAGACATTTTAAATTAGTTTTGACAGATATAAATAACTTATAGGTTTTTGTGATAAAATATGTGAATCAATGTTAGTTTATAAAAACCCGGGTCGCAGTGCCAAAACCCTGCCGACAATATAGTGTATTTGCTAATATAGGCAGTGTGGCTTTGTTATGCGAACTTTGGGCAAAATAAAAATTTGGCTCCTTAATACACCCCTTAAAAGAACATTTTTTTCTCAGTTGCAATATTATTATCAATCGAACCTCTATACCAAATTATATACAACTTTCAGAAAATAATTCACTATCTGTAAACTAGTATTTTCATAAAATTTGTAAGTCTGGTCCTGTCGGCCCGATTTTATTAAAATTTTAGGAACACTTTTTAATTACTACTAAAGGGTTAAATATCAATTTTGAAACGATTCTGAGAATTTTTTCGGTATTTTGGGGCCCAAAAACATTTTTCAACCCCTAAAAACTACCCTTAAAATGGCCCGATTACGCCCATTTTAAATAGGCTTCTTGCGGTGATGGATTTCAATACGTGGGCCAAATTTCGTTAAAATCAATTAACTCTTTCGAAAGTTATTGCCCGCACACATATATATATATATATACGTATATATATATATATACATATATATATAAACATTTTTAAAAATGGTGCCAAAGTGTTTAGGAGCTTATGAAACGTCGAGAAAATTTGGTCCGACCCCTAGGTCCCGCCATCCGACCGACGCCAATAGTGTATGTTGCCATATGGCAAATACACTAATAATACATATTTACGGCTAGTATTTTAACTTTACCATCACTATATTTATTAACCATATCTAAGGAGATACGGTTAATAAATATAGTAACGGCAGAGTTAAAATATAAGCAGTAAACATGTATTATTATAAACTAACATCGACTCATATATTTTACCACAAAAATCTATTAGTTATTTTATACGCAGTTTGATCTTATAGATTTTTTTAACTCCTGTAGACAGGGCATTGCTGATAATGTTGAGTGAGTAGCCATGGTCTGCTGACTCAAAAATATGAAAATGGTTCCTTAACCATCCTCATATTTTATCAGCACTCTATAACGTAAGACCAGGCTTCGTATAAAATAAAGTACCTTTTAATGATTTCAGAAAATCTTGGAAAATTTACCTTATTAAAAGAAATGTTTATAGCTTGCAAGAATGTTTAATTAATCATATCCCTTTCCACAAGACGCATTCACTTTCTTTAGATAATTAGTGCCCAAAGAACTAAATTGCAAATATCGTTACAAAATTCTATAAGGGTGATTCAGGAAAAAAAGTGTAAAAACCGTGAGTATATTAAAGTCTAAGAAAATACGTTGGCATGGTTTTAAAATTAATTTTAAATGTTAATTAAATAAACCCGGAACCACCCCTATCCTGACGTCAATGAAAACTGTATAGGCAACGGAAATGATGACGTGGTTTTATTTACTATTTAATTATATTATTTCGATACAAAATTTAATTCGCTAGTGGTGGGTACAACTTTTCTAATAAAACATTTTTCATTTTTTTCTCTGAATTGAACCTGCCGATATCTTTCATATTTTAGGTAGTAATTATTTAAGTCAATTTTATTTGTGGATTATTTCCCCTTTTTTTATGTGAATTACACTGTGTAAGGAAAAATTTAAAGCCACTTTCAGAAAGTTTCTAGGGAAAGATAGGAAACGTTTTCGACAGAGAACATAATTCCTGGAAATATATAGATCCGGAACTACCGCAGCTTATTACAAATCAAAGCATAATAAATGCTAAACGCAATCGTAAGTATTGAGCTTTAGGTGCCCATCCTCGGACCAATACCTTTCTCATTGCCACCTATTGTTTCGTATATTATCCGCGTTTCGTTTCCCCTTTTCTTCAGAGCAAAGGAGGTCTCGGTGTGCGTGAGATCTGGGTAAATGTTGCAGGTGATTGAAAGGCTTAACACTATACAAACGTAATCGGAAATGCTTTAATCACCAATAAGAGCTTTCAATAAATGGACTACATTTCTAATATAGTGGGAAATGTTAAATTAAAAACAAATATTCAATTCAACTCTTTCGATTTTTCACTAAAAAGTGGACAAACACAAATTAATTTAGGAACATCTTATTAAGATTAAGCTATTGAACAACAATCTATTATAATATAATGGACGTGAATATACCACTCTTATAATTCATATTATAAAACAGTCCACTTGACACATCTTTCATTTCGAAAATCTTGATAATTCGTAAATGACAAATAATTGTGTCGAAACGTTAGTACACTGTGTACACAATAAATGTAATTCCAAAAATCAGTATTTTTCATTTATATGCTACGAAGAATTGCATCTTTTACCTTCAACACTATTTCAAGGTGCTAAATAACTGGCTATATTTAAATAAAAACATAATTTTAACGTTAAGTAGTAGTTTCTACAATAGAAATACTAAAAAACACAATATTTTACCTTATTTTTAAGGAATTTAATTAATATATAATAAGTTAAACGTAATTAAATCACTCTCAAGTCACGTAACAACGAACACCAATCAGAGTGCATGATGTCACTGGCTCATCAACATTATCAGACGCTGTCATAGAAAAGGACGCTGTTTACGCTGTCAAAAGGCTTCATTGGTGGTTAACATTTAGAGTGTGTTATTTATTCGAAAATTTCTATGACAACAATTACGAAAAGAACCTATCACTTCGTCAGTTTAGCAGCGTTTATGAGCCTACGACATCACGGCAGTCACGTGACAAGTATTGACGTTTGAAGCGTAATTTGAAACGGAATTTAAAATACATGATTTTCAAAACGTGAGTCGTATTTAGAAAATTATAATAAATATTTGTGGTTATATTAAGTACGTATGCACGATTTAAAACACTTTTCCAAAAATAATCAACATCCCTATTGCGAATAATTTCCCCGTTTTCAGTCCGTAAGGAACATCAATCCAGTTAATATAGTGATCAGTATGTTTAAATACTAAAATTACGTCCACAACTGTTGTAATCATAGATTCTGAAGAGACGACATTGAAAAAATTACAAATTAAACCAAAAACGTCATTGTAATATGAATTTAAAGCGCTCGAAAGAAGCAAGAATTTTTTAAATCCACCCTCAGACTGATATAGTGCATCCATCACTCATACTTATGTATGCCTCTCTCGATGTAACCCTTGCTTTTCAACAAGTCAGGATTTGGGGCGTTAGAGAACAGTGAGGGATTTTTTTATTAAGTCGCAAAATTGCTGTTGCTATGCGCGTTTTGCCCTATATACAACGTTTATATATTACGCATATATATATATCTTTTTAATTTTCTTTCCTCAATAACATTTCTGTGTTCCGAGATTCATTCAAAAAATATAATATGAAATTTTCTCTTAAATTAAAATTAAACTTTTAATTGAATTTTAAATTTGATTTTCAAATAGTGCAGTGGCACTGTTTGTTATTCATATTTTTTATGGTTCATTTTATTTTTAGTTTCTCGTGAAATCTAATTATACAAATTTAATATAAATTCTTTTATTATCAAGAAAATAATATACCTTAAGCAAAATAATTTTTTCCATGCTTAACATAACAATATTGTTTGTCTTAACAAAATAAAATTACTTGCAATATACTGTTCAATTGATTTTTTATTTATATTAAGACGTTTCGACTAACAGTTTTAGTCCTTTTCAATTTTGAAAAGGACTAAAACTGTTAGTCGAAATATATATAAATAAAAAATCAATTGAGCAGTATATTGCAAGTAATTTTATTTTGATAATATATCTATTACTGTTGGTATATCAATATTATTAATATTGTTTGTCGTTAGGATGTTTAAACATATACTTTTTTAATTGTTCATTCAAGAAATATAAAAATATTTAATAATGGTACTCACGCTAATTAGTTACTAATATCCTTGCAATAGTTCAAGCAGGAATGATATATTTTTAAATACACTGTTCACACACTAACTTTTGAAAATTAATAAATGAGTCAATTGGTCGACTACTGAACAGACAATAAACAAAGTAAATGAGTCATCACTCATCATATTATTAGACCTCCATAATGATCAGGTTCGGAGTAGACTAGCAATTTTTAGAAATGAAAGAATTTCCCACAATTGGAGGTGTTTTTACTTTGGTCCCAAAAAATCGTTCGTCACACTAAATCTATTCCTTACGAAATACCACCTCAGTATATTCAGAATTATTTTGAAACATGGAATTCACGCGTAGTTTTCTATTAAATGAACTAACGTCTGTAAAATTCATTAAAACAACAACTCTCGCAGTATGTGGACTTAGTAATCCATTGGCTATATATACAAACACATCAATCATTACTTCTGTAAACAGTGCTGTATTGGACAAAGTTTGGAAATGTCGAATTTATAATATTAGTATTAGCATGGACGTTTAGTTTAGTATGTATATACCTAGGGTGTAATTATCACTCGAGAAACTCGTTGGTACTCGTGTCAATTTAAATAATAAACTCTAATACGTCTCTATATAAACTACTATCCACAAATATTTAAATATACTTGTTGATTAATACTCATTACACCTCTTTCATTATTATTAAAAAGTAGTCTCTAAGGATGATTACCATGCAAACATGTTTAATATACGTAGATATTGCATGCATTTACGTAATATTTTCTGCATAATACTTAATTTTAAGTCACCCGATCATAATTGATGTAAATAAATAATTAACACATTTATGTTGTGTATTTATCATACGAGTATTTAATCATAAGGAATGCTAATCCACACTGTACCCTGCTCTCTTAAAAAGAGACAAAATATAAGCAGTATGTCGAATCTTATAAGCAGGAAATCCTTATTATTTTAATAACTAAAAGGTATATATATTATTTATAGTTAACATATATTGTTGTATTAGCAAAAATCAGGTCTTGAAATAAATCAGGTAAAAGGAATCAGATGAAAAGACCAATCTGTACGTTTCAATAAACTTTAAATTATTGATAATGTTATAAATTTTAACACTTTGAGCTATTTCATATCGGTTAATCGGTTGACGTCTAATAATTTTTGGACTTAATATGTATTATTGTACTTCATTATTTTATTGTAAAAGATATTGGTATGACTATGTTTTAACAGAATTTTCGAGATACCTGAGGAAGTCAGAATAATATCGACGAAACGTCGTAAAACGAATAAATGTATTGAAATGTACAGATTGGTCTTTTCACCTGATTCTTTTTACCTGATATATTGTTGTGTAACTTATTTGTATTTATTTAAACCAGACTACATACCATCCATCATGGGTGACAATAATAATTTTAAAGGCACCTCTAAAGAAAGAAAAAGACAGAGATTATAAACACTAAGGTAATTAGCATCTTTTAAGGTTATTCGAAATATATGCTTTTAGTATTTAATCATATTGAATTATATAAAAGCACGAACGTTGATACAAAAAATTATCGGCTTTTTTTTTGTTTTTTAGAAAACTTGGCTTAATTAACTGTATTTCTTTCGATAAAAAAGTTGTCAAACACATTGCTACTATTTGTTATGTCTTCTACAACCCTAAATTAACTATTTAATTTCTTGGGCATATTTAGCATTGAATATTAAATTAATGGAACACTGTTTTCTAAATGTAATTCAGTAGAAATAATATTATTTTATATTTTAATTATAATTTGAATACGTATTATTACAAAAAAAAAACTACTATACGTTGTATTGTAAATTGTGTATTTTAAATGTGACAAGAGAAGTTTCCGAAATAATAGAGCATAGAAATACATTATTAATGTGAATTATTTAAATACTGTTTTAACATAAATATCTTAAATTATTCTGATATAAAATTTAACGATAGACAAGATATTTGCATGAATTGTCTAACAATAGTCGTCATCGCGGCAAGCTGCATTTACGATGATATACGAACGAATACGTCAGAATGAATTTTCATATTTCCGTAACACAAAGAGTTTTGTAGAGGAAAAGGAGGGCAGACGAGGCAAAGCAAAGGTCTTAAGAGTTAAGAACCGACGCGTCTTCTTCTTTAACTGGTTGCGTCTTTGCTTTCACTTTGCTTGGTTCGGTTGGTTACACGTCTGAGTTAGTTGCTGGCACGTCAGCCAAATTATGATACCGAAAGCATATCGTACGTACTCTAATGCTCTATAATGCTAACCATATCGTCATGACTGTCGTTTTTATTTGAAACATTGACGACTCGTCAACTAAACCAATAAAATTTAAATTACAAAAAAAGCAGGTGATGTACCATTATTCCGACTAATATAAGGGAAGTACTCTCAGGTTTTAAAAAATTCTGTTCAATATCGCAAGTGTACGTGTCAATATTGATTATTTATATATATTTATTTTAAATTTACCGAGCTGTGTAGAGTAGTGGTGATAGCACTAGACTCGCATTCGGGAGGTACGGACCCGAATCCCGGCGGGGGCAGATGTGGCTAGAACTTTTTTCTACTGCCTCTCGCCGAGAAACTGTAATTCCTGTACCGGCCATCTTGATTGAGGTTTTCCATGGTTTCTTTCAATTTATTCCAGATAAATATCGAGATGGTTCCTTATTTGAATCAATGTACGATCCCCCGTTTATTTATGTCGAGTGTTTCATGATATGCCGGACCTGCTTCGTAAGAGCGTAACATAATATTCATCTGAATATTTCTATTTCATCTTGAACCATTATAGAATGATGTATGCATATCCTGTGTAGATAGCACGTCACTGTGTTTTGAGGGTTGTCTGTACACACCCTTTCAGTATGGAGAATTCGCATAATATATGAGACGCTGGCACATCTACATTGCTAATGCTGTAACAGTCTAACGAATCCATTGCAGAAACCTTACTGCATTACTGAAAATACCTCGTGTAATGTATTTAGTGCCTACTTTAGGGGTTGATGTCTGTTGCTTCGCGCATATGATGTCTTGTAATATGTAAATGCCCTGTACGAATTATGTTGATTCGTGGATTCAGGTTTTAACGCTTGTGCTACATAATGCCGTTAATATTCAATATCTGACATTGTAAGTGAAAGGTGATTAATTGATGTGTGAGAAATTAGTCAGTTGTAGAGCTTCGTTTTAAAAGGATATTGAACGTGATAATACTGACTTTTCTTCCACCCACAATAGTACATCGTATTATTAGGACAGAAAATTGGTGATTGCGAACAAGGGTGGCGTTTGCTCGACAGAGCGCTGACCGATTACTCAAGAATTTGTGTGATTTAATTTATTCGTCTTCTCAGATGCAAATATTCCTTGATTCAAATTAAGGTTGTGTCAAAAATAGTGTTAAATGTTATAATAATAATAAGTCGCTGACAGTTAATTATAAATTTGATCGAACGAGCGAGTAAGGAATTAATTTCGAGCAAAGCAAGTGATAAACATATTAAATAATTATAAATTCGAACGAATGAACAAGCAAAAAAATTATACACTCGAGCGAATGAGTATTAATTTACAAATTGATTATAAAACAGAGTAAGCAAGCCAATCGAGTGCATCCGAGCGAAGCCGGGTATGAATTCTAATATGAAATATACCTATTACATCAGTTTTTGATGGTGAATTCCAAAGTATAGAATCATAAAAACTTGTACTTAAAATTTTAGCTAGCTGTAAAGCAAAGGAATTTTCATTATCCAGTATTATTAAAACAGTTTATGACTCATTACGTTTTTAATTGCGCACGCGCGATATTTTCATGTGCATATTACGTATTATATAAGATATAAATTTTATAATTTATAATTAATTGTTACTGAAGTAACCCACATGGGAGATGTTTTTACTTCGAGCCTAAATTAGGAATAGTAAAATTACAAAAATGAACAACTGAATAATAATAATAATCATAATAATAATAATTTTATTGCTCCACGGACATACATGTATAGGAGAAGAATAACAAGACAAAATTGTATACAAAATTTAAAAAATCTTCAACCGTATTAAAACAATTATTGCTTAAGAAAGCGTGGGTCGCAATCAGTGTTGCCAGATTTTTTTTTGCCAAGTCGGGATTTTGGAACTTTTTGAGTGAAAATAGCGGGATTCTTTCGTCAAAAGCGGGACATAATAAAAAAACGTATATAATCATAAGTTTTTAAATATTTATCTTTTTATTTGAGTTCAAATTACGTTTACGTGACAATAGATAGCAAAAATAGCTATAGAAAATGTATTTTAATAAAAATATGATATTTTAAATCAGATTTACCCTATCGTTAAATAGTTGAGTCTTATTCGTCTTCTGAATAAAAAAAAATAAAAAAAAAAAACAGAAGTCGAAATCAAAAAAGTTTTATTCATTACAAAAATATGGCGTTTCAACCAATAGTCTGAGGAGTGAGTGTTACAAATTGCAACGTACAATAAGAGAATAATTATTTACGCACGGTCGAGTTATCCCCGAAAAGCGGGACTGAGCCTGTCCCGCGCGGGACATTTAATTTTGATTTAAGAATCGGGACGTCCCGCCAAAATCGGGCCGTCTGGCAACGCTGGCCGCAATCCACGCTTTTATAATAGGCTAGGAGAAATGATTTAATACTTTGTAGTCCGCTTTAAAAACGCGGTATATTAAAAAAGCATTTTTATTTAAGTAATTTTTCCAATTAATTTAACTCAGTATTTTCTTTAGACTAATAAATTAAGACTGATGAAATCTGGGAAGTAAAAGTGTTGCTATTAATTTTATACACACTAATTAGAGATTAAAGTACCTCTTTTCTTACTTTCATGATTCAGTTGATTTCTCATCTCTTTACCGAAATTTAATATAAGCAATTTGTTTAATAGCTTCGTACTGGATAATGTAGGATCACAATGTTTTGATGCGGTTTGTTTCAAAGGGTAAAGAGAAATGTTATTAAATTTTGAAGATGTATATTAAATATATTAATTTCTTGTTTGCTACGAAACCTGTTAAATATTCATAGCGAGGTTTGAAAAATATTTTAATTAAATTTATTCCATTCAGTTTTTTTAAAGTTGAAATTAAAAAATAAAATTTATAATGTGTATTCACCATTGTGTAGTGTCCGCCGCAAATAATAAATCAAACTTTGAATATTTATATGCAGACGCGCATCCATATTTTTTTATTTTAACCATATTATAGAGCAAACAATATTGTTATTTATTAAAAATGGAATTTTTCAATTTGACTGAATATAAAATATTTGAATATTAAAACTATATTATTTATACTTTATGCAAAATATATCTCTTCATTACGAATAATTTTTGTCAAAAACCTCTTTATGACCAATTTTCAATCATTGCAGAATATAAATAGAAAGTATAATTTACCTCTATTTAACAATTTTTGTCAATTTATAACCTTTTCATAATGTATCCTACCAATTAATCACACACAATTCCACAATAACAACAACAATTCATGTCGCGACAGGTTCAGACACGTTAAATTTATCGTAAGACAATCCTTGTTTGTGGTAAAATAATGTAAACACTGCTGTTGGTCACTGTTGTTAGTAGATCTAAAGTTGCAGCGACTGAGAAACAAAAAGGTGTTCCTTAAC
Source organism: Venustoraphidia nigricollis (assembly GCA_034508555.1). NCBI lineage: Eukaryota > Metazoa > Arthropoda > Insecta > Raphidioptera > Raphidiidae > Venustoraphidia > Venustoraphidia nigricollis. Next base: position 2,228,649 of record JAVRKA010000047.1, read on the forward strand.
CATGGCAGAGAAACGAAAATCCTACAAACAAAAAATTAGACATTGCTAATGAGTTCGAAATTCCTGCAAGTACACTGACCACAATTTTAAAGTTTAAAAATAACTTTTCAGAAGAAAATGGGTTTTCTTAGCTTGTTAAAACGAATCTTAGATCAACCTAACCTCTATATAACAAACTTCATTATAACGAATTACTTGGTATTACGAATATTTTCTAATTCTTTGTTATATTGAGGTTGAACTGTATTATGACTACGGTTGCCAACACTCCGGGTTTCGCCCGGAGCCTCCGGGTTTCGAGAATGATCCCCGGGTTTCCGGGTCAAAGACAAATTTCTCCGGGTCTGAGGCCAAACGAGTTTTGGCTCTTTTTTTCCGTGAAATTTTATTATATTTTAGATTCCTTCCAATGTTTTATCACGAAATATAAACGGTGATATCAACTGCAGTACCACTGAAATACATAAAATACACAACAAAAAGTGATACTGATTCTATTTTTCTAACACCCCCCTCCCCCCGGAATCGGATCACCGGGTCAGACTACGGACCGAGTTGGCAACCCTAATTATGATTCGTGTGACTTAAAACTCCCCTTCCCCGGTTTTCCCATAAGTACATAATAACTGCGTTTCCGTTTTAGAAACATGAAGCACAAGTGATGAGCTTATTACGACATGATGATATAAATAATATGAAATGCAATAGAGATGTATGTGTGTGTGTGTGTCATAGGTTCTTATTCGTAGAACAGAACTAGGTCAGCGGTGCACTCGGAACTAGCGCCAAGCCTGCATCACAGTGCAAGCTTCGCCACCGCATTGAGTTGGGTGCATATTGGTTAAATGCCGCTGATGCACCACCCCAACAACTTAACAAATGACCAAGTCCAGTTTCATTTCCGTGTTCCTGCTCAATATAGATTTGATATTAATCGTTTCGTAACTTGTGTTTTAAGTATTAAAAAATATGTTAATTAAAACACGTTTTTTTCTATGTAGGGTCAAATTTTAGTGTGAAAAATATATTGTGTAATACATAATTACTGTGAAAGTTATCAGTAATAACGAAATATTTCTTTTTAAAATATGTAGTTAAATGTTTTAAGATTATTACACCATGGGTGTAGAATTTGTGTAAACATCTTATCGACGAAAGTTCGTAACTGAATGATATCAATACGATAATAGTGCGGTTACAAGTTAAATATTCGGGGTTATTAATTATTGTTAAATATATTTTAAAATTATTAGTCGCAGTTGTAATAACCGTTTTTAAAATACAGTGAATTGTTTTATTGTGTGGATATTTTTTTGATGTACTTTGCATATTCATTTAAAAAGTTGAGTACAAAAATTGTACAAAAAAATAAATGTAGTTTTAGTGACTACTCTGTGAATATTTGCATCTATTTTTCATTTGCTTGAGTCTAATATAAATTGAAATAGTTATAAGAACCAATAAATAATTTACAACTAAAGTTAAATTAATATTAAGTATCGAATTTGTATATTTTATAAGGACTTTATTACATTGATAAGAATTTATTGCGTAGGAAATATATTTTCTTTTTATAATAATAAAAGCATTATATTTAAAAAAAATATTTGTAGAGGTGATAGAGATTAAACTGTTTTGTAAAGTCAACTAACAAATAATAATTTTTCTAACGCGTGAATGATTGTTTTTTTGTTCTAAAATAATGTTTGCTCTATCAAAATAATTTGTAATAACTTATTTAACAATAAAATTGACTACTAATTTATTTTCGTTGTAAGATTTTAAAGATATAGTTTTTTCATCACTGGAAATTTAGGCATTCGTATCCTTAAATTGTGTCTAACGAAAAAATCAGTGAACGTATAAAATTTGATTTTGTGATAAGATCTTATGCACTATATTATTTTTTATCCGTAGTGACTGCTACTTTGACTGCCTATATAGTGAATCACATCAAAAAGACTTCTTCGAGGAAGAAATGCATGGCTTGGTGAGTGCAAAATTTAATATATGGCCCATTTCAAAATATACGTGTTGCATTTCAGCCATTTTATTTAGTTATATTTTCTAAACAGGGAAAGTTGGGTATTTTTTTACAATTTTTATAATCTATTTCTAAGATGGTACGTTTTGTCAACTCCAATATTTAAAACAGACACAATTAACCACCGATTAAATAAATTAAAGGCAATCTTCTACGTAGAAAAACCCATGAACAAACAGAATAGGAAAGTCGTGTTTTTGTAAAAAAAAAACTGCATAACTTCTCATAGTTAGCGAGTTAGTGACTATTTTACTCATAGTGATTCCTGAAACCTAAGTTTTTGTGAATTTATTAAGGGCACTATCCTGACCATAAAATCCGCAGTCTAGCAGCTGAGACTGGGGACAATGCGTGGGTGGACACGGTCAAAAATTATGTCAAACTGGAGGTGTCACTTAATATATTTCCTCATGTTTGAGCCATAAGTTCAGGCGCTCTTTAGCAAAAAACTCAAGTCTGGCATTTCGTACCTGGGAATTCAGTTTTTTGATCTAGCAACCTTTAAAAATATTATCATTGTTTTGGTAGTCAATTTTCACCTTTATCATTACACATTTTTCGTTTCATAACACTTTCGTTGGCTTGCCAGACATACTTTTCCCCAAGCACGGGCTTCAAACTTCTCGAACACTTGTATAACATTGACATTTAAATAAACAGCCCTTTTTGTTTCATGCAAGCAATCTAAACAAATGCACATCAGAACAAAATACATATGTTTCGCTACGAAGAGTAGGTGAGCACGCAAAAACAGGCGCAAATCTAATTTTTCTGTCTATTTTCAATTTTGTTTTTCGGCACTACGTTCTTTGAAACAATTTTGTTTTCTTTTTGTTCCACTTCTCTGTGCAAAACCTTTCAAAGAAAAAAAAAACCGTTCCCTCTATTTGTTATAATTTTCATCATCTCTTACGATTTTAAGTCAAACTGCTTTTAAATTATTTATTTTTAATGTGCACTTTAAAACTTTAATTTAGTTTTACTTATAATGAAAGAAGTTTGATATCATTCTGTAATGAAATCTACTTTTAAGAGACTACCAAATATCATATATTTCCAATCACTACATACAAAATATTAATAATAATAACTGAAAAATATCTTTCACGGCTTTTGCTGTATTTCTTTTAAGGAATAAAGCACTAAATGATTATTAACTCATGGTAGAAAAGATCTACAAATATTAAGTCATCTACTTTGACTATGTTTCTTTACATTGTTTTAATACAAAACCATTGTCTACTTTAAATCTTATTTTCAAGAAGAAATTCGTATTGCAGCTGCTCCGGACTTTATGTGTCTGACAGAATGCAACCGCTGAATACTTCAACGTAGCAAGGAGTTTACACAATCTAGAGAAAAGCTGACGTCGGAATGACATTAAAAAAATTATCTGGAATTATGTTTAATCTGAGTTTTTGGTTCCCACAATTTAGGAGGTGTGACCCTGATAGAGATGGGAAAAACGGGTTTTTTAGTGATCTGCATCATTGCATCTGGATCCCGTTTGTGAGCCGGCTCACTGAACCGGTTCAAAAAGAGCCGAGTTCTGAATATGTCACTGCAGTCTGCCACTGAGTTACCTAGTTCAGTCAATCATATCACGACCTGTATAGAATCAAAAATGCATAGCCAAACATGTGAAGCATGAATCATTTGAGCTGACAGATGCGTCAAAGCAAGAACTGATACGTAAGTGTAAAATGTGCTTCTGTGTGTTAAGTGTTTCACTGAGTTATGCGGATCCGTTGATCCGTCGGCTCAAAAAAAAGTGAGTCGACTCTCACGGATCTTCTGTCGGAGTCGGCTCTTTGAACCGGTTCAGATCTGAGTTACCTAACGTTACATCACAAATGAATTGAGTAACTTCTGAAAAAAAACCCAAGAATGTTCAAGGTGGAACAATGGACCTCTGTAGGCCTAAGTTCGGTTAAAAACATTATCTTAACACGACTCCAATTTATCTATCTACTATTTGAATTACTTTTCTAGTCCGTAAACAGCATAGTGTAACTGCACAATTTCAGAAAGCAGAAATGAATGCAAAGTAAAACATGAACTGATAAACAATTTGTGTATCTCATCAGAGTATCTTAATTTCTATCTCTTAACAACACTCATCATCTTGCTTTAAAATAAGACACAGTCGTTCAAGTAAGCATTGAATTAACTCTACTAGATGTTTAATCTACAATATTGTATTTGTCTTACTACAATCAGCAGGAGTTGCTTCGAGAACCTTGAATATTCACGCATAATTAAAATATTTTAATGAGTCTGTGAGTCGAGAGTACTCTGTAGTAGCATTTAGAAACTAAACTTGTGCAGGTTAAGTGCGCTCGAATCTCTGTTTACCAGTTTCTTGCTGGGTTGCAGGAAGCTTTGTCAGAAAATTTGATTTATCACTGAGTTTAGTTTGTGACCACATATATTTCTCCATAAGAAAAGTATTGTAGAATATTGTAGAATATTAAATATTGTAGAATATTAAAATTTTACTTGAAAAGTGATCTTTTTCTATGTAGTTGAATCAACTGTTTTTGTTTCTAAAATTTTACATGACATGAAGCTTAAAAATGATATTAAACTGCTCCAGCATGCATAAAATTTTAATTAGGTATATGATCACAATCTAAAGCTATCGTCAAATCAGTTTTTTTTGACAATGGTTTCTGCAACCCAGCAGAAGTTTCAGACGTTCGTACTATATCAGTTTTGTGGTGTTATACTATATGGTCAATGTTAAAATGAACAGCGCTGTTAAATGGTTGTCTCACTTCAACTTATGAGATATTAAATTTGTTGGATTGTGAAAAAAAATTAACAGCACCATAACTCTTTCTAACGCCATGTTATAATGGTTTAAATGAATTTATTTATAACTATGGTCTAGAATAAATTTAAAGGAAACTGAATGTGCGGTTTTATGAAAAACAAAAATGGCGATTCATTTCCAAATTATTGTCGCTTGTGAAATGCCTACTGTATATAATATCTGTATACTGTATATAAAAATAGTCTTATTACTTTAATTAAAAATGTTATTTTGTTTTTTAAATCCAACAAAACTAATTTATAAACTATGCTATTAGAATTATTCATAATCTTTTTAACACTACAGGTTGCTGTTTTATTAAAAATGGTGGAATCTATCTTTATTTTCAATCGATTTATTTTTAAGCGATTGAAAATAAATCGCTTGAAAATAAATCGATTGAAAATAAAGATAGATTCCACCATTTTTAATAAAACAGCAACCTGTAGTGCTAAAAAGATTATGAATAATTCTAATAGCATAGTTTATAAATTAGTTTTGTTGGATTTAAAAAATAAAAAAAACTCGGGTCGCAGTGCCAAAACCCTGCCGACAATATAGTGTATTTGCTTGTATAGGGCCGTGTGGTTTTATACTTTTATTATGTGAAATTAGGTTTGTTTTTGGGCAAAATAAAAAATTTAACCCCTTAATACACCCCTTAAAATAACATTTTTTTCTTAATTGTAATATTATTATCAATCTAACGTCTACATTGAATTAAATACACCCTTCAATAAATAAGTCACTATCTGCAAACTAGTGTTTTCATAAAATTTGTAAATCCGGTCCTGTCGGGCCGATTTTATTAAAATTTTGGGGAAACTTTTTAATTACTACCAAAGGGTTAAATTTCAATTTTGAAACGATTCGGAGAATTTTTTCGGTATTTTGGGGCCCAAAAACATTTTTCAACCCCTAAAAACTACCCTTAAAATAGCCCGATTAGGCCCATTTTAAATAGGCTTCTTGCGGTGATGGATTTCAACACGTGGTCCAAATTTCGTTGAAATCAATTAACTCTTTCGAAAGTTATGGCGCGTATACATATATATATATATATATATATATATATATATATATATATATACATATATATATAAACATTTTTAAAAATGGTGCCAAAGTGTTTAGGAGGCTATGGAACGTCGAGAAATTTTGGTCCGACCCCTAGGTCCCGCCATCCGACCGACGCCAATAGTGTATGTTGCCATATGGCAAATACACTAATAACATTTTTAATTAAAGTAATAAGACTATTTTGTATGAAAAATTACAATTACGATTTCGAGTATTTGACGTTTAATTAGGATTAAGGTCCTGAGGATGGTTGAAAGAACATTCGAAACGTTAGACCGTAAGTAAAACCTAATAAGAACATATTGTTTTTATTAAGCCTTTTATCCTGGGTAAAAAATTTGAGAGTAAATATCTCATGTGACTTGAATACTTGTTTGTGCCTTTTTTTGCAGCCATTACAAATTGAATTGATATGTAATACATTACTTCACAACATTTATAACTACTTATGGTTCAAACAAACACATATCTATATAAATCAACTTACATTGTAGTAAAGATTACAAAATTGCATAGTTTTTACGACATCTCGAACTCAGACGGACGATGTAAAATGTATCTACGTACCCATAAAATATCTTGATGTGGCAATATAAAGTCGGTCTCGAATTGTGTGAGTGCAGTGAAGCGATGAAAACGACGCCGGGCGTCGAGGGAGCGTTTCACTCCCGCAGATTCTACGGATCGTACAATAGTCCTTACAGCATAACGTGACGCCGGTGGGTGGGTCAGATTCTAACAATCAAGGAGTATACGACTGTAAAGTATCTACGTTACTTATATTTTTATGTACCATGCATCTACATTTTTACGGTCACAATGCTAAGTTGCTTATGCTTAATTTCTTGTAATTTTCTTTTCAATATCGTGAACTTGATTTTTTAATTCTGTATTTAACCTAATTCAAGAAATAAGGTTGTCAATTCAACGCGTATATTCGTAACTAGCGGCCCAGTCCGGCTTCGCCCGGGTGTAAATGTAATATATAGGATATAAAAAATGAGAATCATTATCATTAAATTCTCAACGTGTACCTATTGAATTTGCGCAAATTCAATCGCTTTTATTTGTGAATGAAAAATTCTATTGATCTAATCGCTACCAAACTTAAGAAGATCACCCGCTGAGCTAATCTAAAGATTGTCTGAAAATTTCATCAAAAATAGTCTACCCGTTTGGAGTCCATAGATTACATATACATCGTCTTTTATCTATATAGATTATTAAAATGTAAAAAGTGGTTATTGTGACATAACGATAATATGGGTTACGTTACTAAAGTTTGAGTAAGGATCAGGGTGAATGTAGCATTCTAATGTTGAAAATTTTTTTTAAATCGGCACAGTAGTTTTTGAGTTTATTCATTACAAACATACACACACACAAAAATACAAATCTTTCCTCTTTATAATATTAGTGTAGATTTGTTTTAATATTTGTTCAACCTTAACTTTTTGAAGGGTTAACCTGTTTGAATTATTTCGTGTTTAGAAAAATGTCCACATCTACATATATTAACTTTCAGCTTTGAAAATCGAAGAATTTAATTAAATTTTTTCTAGTTTTTAATCAAATAGCAAGATTATATAATTAACTAAAAATTGACACAACTTTAACAAAAAAAGTTGAAGCACATTCAATAAGAGCCGCTAGAAGTGGAAATTAAAAATAAAGTCGCCTTTATAATTGCAGACCTGAGTATTTGATATTAATTTCAACATAAGACATAAGAGTCCCTTTTCCTTTTGAGTTATGGAACCCCAATGATCTGGATAATCTTATTAAAAAAAACAACAAACCGTACAACAGTTTTAATAATGAGTGTACATTTCTAGAGCTATGCTCTTATTTTCAGCAATCACTAAACTAGTTTAGCTCTAGAAACGTACACCCATTACAAAAATAATGTTGTTGTAACTAGTGACTAAAATTGTTCTTTATATTATTTCAACTTCACTGTTCGTAATAAATTATTCTTGACTGGAAAATATTATTTTGATAAAAATTTGACATATCTACATTGGCTTGCTACAATAGATTTCTTTACAATATGGGCGTCAAATTGTGCACTAAGTAGAAGTTAATACAAACACGTTTTGCAGAAAATAATCTGGTGATATTAATACACCGAGTGCCTTTTTCCAGAAAGTCATAGCGTAAATTGAACTTTTTTACATTAAGTTTTATTAAAGGTAAGCATTAATAATTATTCTTTTAGATGCATTCTTATTCCTTTTTTGACCGAGATTACCTATCAAACTCCTAGTTCAAAAATTACGTACCTTATCCAAATTTCCTATAATTCCTTCATTCGCCCATTGCTATTACATAAGTTGAAGTTTTAAAAATGTAGAAAAATAACGGGAAGTGTGGTAGATGGAAAATAGTAATGGTGCGAATGGCGTCCGTTTTTTGATATTTATTACATTTTCGAAAAGTTTGACGTTATTATTAACACAATGAAATGGAAGAAATTCTAGGAAATTAGAATAAAAATGTTAGCCCATGATGACTTACTAGGTCATCAATTATATATGATAATAGTTGTTTATTGTTTTATTTAAATATAACATTCTAAGTATAAATAGCCTTGAACTACGATTTATCTATTCCGGAACAATATCCAAAGTATTATAAAAATCTGGTACTTTTTCGCAAATGTACGGCAGTCTATCATTACAGCTTCTATTCCAGAGCCTTGTGCAGCTTCCCAAAGCAAAGCAATCGTGTGTTATTTGTCGGCTTGCTATAGTGCTAAATCCAGCCAGTTCGATTGGCTTACCTAAAATAACAGTTTCGCGAATATAATATAGTCTCATATTTTAATATTTTTATTATTTCTAAACGTGGAAAAGTATGCCAAGAAAAACTCCAGATCAGTTCAGGCGTGTATTAAACAAATTTATAAACAAATGAAGTCTCAATAATATCAATTTATATTTTCCTGATGTCTAGCATATATAAATGATTATTCTTTAACCTTGTATTCTGTTATGAACTTAAGAGTAATGCATGTATGTAATTTAAAATAACATTGAGTTTATTTATTTATTTATTTTTTGGTTTTCTGTTATCAAGGGTTTGTAATCTACAACATGTCTATAGTTTTTTTTCACAATGATGAAAGATACACATATTTTTTTCGACGATAAAAAATAAATTAAAATTTCTATTTTGCGTTTTTTTAGTAAAATTTTTTTAGTATAATACATTCACGGACAAAAATATTGCATATTTTTTAAAATCTTTAGTTTATTTATTTTCTGTAACATAAAAAGAGCTACAATCAATAACATGATTTATTTTTTAGATTTAAAAAAATATGTAACAGTTTAGACGAAACATGGGATATTTTTTAAAAGTGAATAACTTTTCTATCCCTATCATATTTTATGAAAAATACAATATATTTTAAATGTCTTATTGTTTTAAGTATCTGGCATCGTCTTTTTATAATACATTCACTTGTTTTTTGAATATTGAATGCAAAAATTAACGAAACACAATAAAGAAAACGTTTTCTGTATATTATAGATGCCCAAGAACTGAGGTTATTTATTTATGATATTTCAATAAATCAGTTTTAAATTCACAATTAATAAAATGCTTTAATTAGTTGATGAATAAAAAAAACGATGTATTACCTTCAATTGTTTCTATAAGTCTATCGGGACGACGTCTAACTCCAACGAAGGCGTAATTCGTGCGAATGGGAGCTGATACGAGTCTACTGACAAGCATTCTAGATTCTTCTGGTGAATTGATAATGGCCAGCCTTGCACCGTCATTTTCGCAAGCTATTTTAGCTTCGCTCCACGTTTTTGGAGTTGCATAATAAATCTTGTAAAATCCATCATCAACAAATTCATAATCGCTGCGATATTCTTGCGCACACCTTGCTACGTTTCCCCCTTTAAAAATATAATATTTTTTGTTGTGATTAATATTTCTCACAAGAAGATAGCTTATGGTTTTATAGATACGAGTTACGACGTAAAATATATAACAAATAAACACTCATCAGATCTTAAGTATTGTATATTAGTTATTATCATCAGAGATGGCTATACTGTCTGAAGGTTAGTAAGATTAGAAAGGTTACCTCGTTCCATTTGAAAAATCAGTGTAAACGCGGGAATGACGTTAGCTAGCGGACCGTTCAAATTTTTATCAACTTATAATGACACTACCAAAAATGTCATTTTGATTTAAGTAGAACTAGGAATTCAATTTACATATTATGAATATTCTGTTTTATGATCTCTTTAACATTCGTTCAAGTTTATAAACAACAGTCGTTGCTACACAGTTAATTGACAGGTCCGCCGGGAAACGTCATCCCCCACTACTACCCAACGGAACGAGGCAACCTCTGTAATCTTGATATCATTTCTACTATGCGAACATAAAGGGGCGTGTCGATCGAGTTCCTCCTTAACGAATTACCCGCCAGTCAATCCCGACCAGTGCCTGGCTAGCAGCTCACGACCAGTAGTTTTTTTCGCTAATCGAAGTTACTCTGATTCCAACTAAAAAATTTCATAAATAAATATAGAGTATTTACTCACAGTGCACAACAGCGCTAGCAGCGTTGTCAGTTATTTCTTCAACGTCAACGTTAAGATTTCTAGAAGGACCATCATTGTAGACAAGTTCAGCCTGAAAGTTTTATAAAATTAATTATTTATTCTATCAGATTGAAGAAGATAGGTTTTGCATTTTTTGTTTAAAAACCTACTTCTTCCTATGTAACACCACCCATATATTATTACGCTAATATAAAAGGGGGATAATCAGTGAGTGAAAATGTAAAACAAGTTGGGGATTTCGGACGCAATATCTGAGCTAAACTTTAAGGATACAGTAAAGTGATATATGAGAAAGTTTGCTTATGATTATTCGGTTGCTAAATTTAAATTTTACTGAGCGAAGTCGAGCCAGGAATCTACAAATTGATTGCATTCAGACCATTATTAATAGAAGGAGAAAAACTGTTACATCATGGTACTATTGAACGCTTAGAACTTTTTTAATTTATGGCAGATTTGATTTTAACGTCCTTTTGTATTTCAAAACATTATTTATAACTTACTTTTACACTTCGATCTCCAAAATTAAACGAGACAACCATTGGAACAGGTACTAGAATAAATAAAAGTATTTTAATAAATTGACATTAGAAGATACATCTGCAATTTAGTTTCAAAATTTTGATAGCTGTCTGATTATTTATATTCGTCTTGTATTTTTTTTATAAAATTAATTAAATCTTTATTATAATAATAATAAAATAATGTATTTAAACTAAGAAAAAGCAAACTGTACAACTAGGCATTTGTTTGTTTATGGCGCTGCACTGTTAAATGTCTTTCTCACTTTAAATTTGTTAAAGTATGTCAAAAAATTTACACAATAGCACCATTAGTTCAGTTTATATATCGACAACTTTAACGCGCGTTTTAGATACTCTATTATTATTGAGGACTTTATGATGCTAAAAATTTTACCATTTAGCCTTGCTGAAAATCGATCGCTTGATACTTCGTTATCAAACATGTCTATTTCTTCTTCTGAAATTTTATTTTCTGAAACATAGGCGTGGGCCTAAAATAAAAATTGTAATTATAATCTAAAAAAATTTTGAATGTATATAAAAAAAAATTTCTTACCGATCCCTTCCATGTATCTCCAACTTTCTTAGCATATACTTTTAATTTTTTTTCACCCTCCATTCTCTGACAAAGGTTGTCAGCTAACGATGCGTGAAGTAGCGCCAGACCAATACTTAAATATAGGAGTCTTGTCATTTTGAGTTTTCTAGAATAGAAATGAAAATTTTAAAAAATGAAATTAAATGTTCTGTTTGGTAAAAAACGACGCTCAATCTATTGCTATTTACAAATATTTTCTAGGCGACTACAACATGTCAATCTCTTTAAGTAAGTGTCATAACAAAAAAGAAACTATGTATTTTACACTACAGAGTAAAAAAAACTAGTATGATTGTCAAAAAAAAACAAAAAACAAATAATAATAATAATGGCACCGAACGCCGGAATCAAACCTAAAGCCTTCAGGTTACGAGACAATTGTTCTACCTCGCCGCCAACTTAGCTTAATATTCTTCAACCGATTTTTTATATACGGTATACGTACTACATTGCGACACGTTACATTTTCAATATCAAGAATCAATTTTACTTCACCGTGCTTAAAAAAGTTTTACCCACTTAAAAAAATCAAATATTTGCAATTTTAGAACAAATAAATACGGAAGGTTTTTTTTTATTTTATATTATTATATATGTTTATATTATAATACATATATACATTTTGAAAATACATATATATCGTAATATTTTTAAATTCACTATAAATTACTGTTTGAGTAATATTTTAAAAATAAAAGTACTCACGTTTTAATCAAAGTAACGCAGAACACTCGACTAAATGATTTTTGTATCATTTTGTTCATTTTATATCATTTTCAGACACATATCCTTCCTTGTTTTATCTTATGTTGACACAACAGTATAGTGCATATATTTTTATATATTTATAAAAACAAATGATGGTCTCTTTACCATCTTTTGTTTTTTATATTATTATTTTTAATTTTCAATTTTAAGTTTGTTTTAAAATAACACGGTATCTCCGAAAAAATGGTAACAACATATCATCATTTATATCGCAATGAATATTATCACGACAAATGCTAAGTTGATTTCTAAGAGTCTGAAGAAGTTTTAAATTAAAACGAAACGTTGCAATTCCAATTTGTTAAAACCGAAAATGTATTCTGCGCCTGTTTTATTGTCAGTTCCTGTCAAAACCGAGAACCTCGTAAATGAAACCGCGAGTAAAGGCTATTTTTTCTATTAAGTTTTTACATTAATGCTTCCGCTCGACCTGGCAGCTTTTTCCACGTTTAAAGCTGCATTCAAGTTTTGATACTGTGTTTTATTATTTTTTATACACGTATCTCTAATTTATATTATAAATTCAATTTAGTCCTAAAATTCATGGACGAATTGTACATTTTATGCTTACAAAATGCATCATAGTTTTATCTGTGGTTTGTTTCAACAAATTTAAACGTCATCATGCCAAGATTGTTACAAAAAAATGGAAATTACGAGGACGTGCTTTGTGGATAAAATTTGTAATTTCAAACTCCAATACCGGAAGTAGTCTGTTTTATTTCTATAAAAGATATTATTTAAATATTGTATCATTTTACATTACTGTTTCATAATTCTAGAAAAATCCAGATAAAAATTTACGTATAATTTAAACTATTAGGATATTAAAATTTCTCGGATCTGAATAATAACCTGTTTAGTGCTTAACAATGTGAATATATGTTTGCTATTATCTCCTGGAATTAATAATATGCACTAATGACCTCCGTTGTCGAGCGTCTATATTTCACAATTTGTCTATAAGTATAATGGAAAAGGGTTAAGGGTGCGCAATATTTTGTATAGTGTCTAGTGCGGAGCTTACAGACCAGCACTAAGGTAACAGGTATTCTAAGCAAAGCTACTTTATGAATATCTTTTGTGGCAATGTCTTTTATCAACAGCTTTTATCATTCTGTAGCAGCGTGTGCTGTTTACACGTCTGAACTGAATTGTTATCGGCAGCGCTTTCTACGTTTCTCTAATGTCAAGGATGAGCGAGAAAAATAAAGTAACAAATTAAACGAGCCAAAAATCTAAAGTGCTGAAGATTATCTATTAGATGCTTTTCAAATATCGACAAAAAATCTGATTCCGACTTTTAATTTTGCTGTGTGTTTCTATTTTTTTCTTTAATTTAATAAATACCCAGAGTTTTCTTAAACCAGAAGAGATACAAATTTCAGAAATGTGCTTGTTATAGAGTTCAGTGAGCCGGCTCACATACGGGATCCAGATGCAAAGATGCAGATCACTAAAAAGACCCGTTTTTCCCATCTCTAGCCTGCTAGAATAATAAAAATGGTGCATTAGAAAAAATAACCAAAAATTACATTTTCGTTTTTATCGTTTTTTACTTGTTCCTAAAATAAAGGTTCAATTTTTTTAAAGGTAGCTGAAATTCGTGTTCTGCATTTCATACAAAGAAAACGCTTTAGTTCCAGGTAAATTATTTTTTTTAAATTACCAAGAGCCAGGATTATATACCAACGCATATTTTCAATTTATTTTAATAATAGATTGATAACCTGATTTATACTTTTTCTACACTTGTTGAACTAGACCCTGGGAGCTGAGGGCTTGTAAAAGAGGAGTCATTGAAAGTTCATATAAGCAAGGACATCGCTACATGCTCGGCTATTCTCAAACCCTCTTTAGCTCCAACCCTATTAGGGAATACCATACGTACAAATACATTGCATGTAGCAGGTATTTGAAACGTGCTTTGAAGACGTTTTATTTTCTGTGTACAAAGGTTTTTTTTTTGTTTTATTGTGGTTTGTCCTGTTTTATTGAAGACGGCAGCTGTTTTTGTACAAGTTGGTACAAATACCAGCCGTCTGATATGTCATTAATAATTTTAGAAATCAGTCATCGACCTCTTAACTGCATGCAAATATTTTAAGAATGATTTCGAGTCGCTAAAATGATCAAAAACAATTATACGGGTATTTAATGAGTTTGAAATTCTGTACACGTACCAAAATTAACTTTACGAAGAGATTATTGATCGTTAGCTCCATCGAATGAGCCCAAATACATCAAAATCCGTTAAAATCGGATGTTAAGTGGACCAGGCTCATTTTGGGCGGATAATTTGCCAATTAATTAACCGGTAATCTATTAAACGAAATGGCGGCTTCCGGTTGCTGTTTCTCAGAGCAACAGAAAACAAAACAATAGAGCAATTGTAGAACCTAAAGAATTAATTAAATAACTAAACGCATTTATATTTATGTATAAGATACTGGTTTTAAAATTAAAATTTCGACTGGAAATTACAATAAGGCGCAAAACTTTCTGCGCAGCCTTGTACAATAATAAGTGGCCGCGGCTATTTACAACAAGTTATCATGGATTAACCGGTTAAATAACCGGTGATTTATTATTTTACATAACTAATCACAATACCTACATTGCGCAAACAATATTACCAGCGTAAAACATTGTATTGCAGCAAGAATCGTTTAAGAGTGATTTAAAATTTTAACAAAAACTTATTTTCTGATATGTTCCATCAACAAGGCGTAGAGTCGAACAACTTTATTTTTATATTGATACGGCGCCATCTCTCAATTTATGTAGTATGTCCTTGTTTATGTGAGTGTATTTGTATAGATGTGTATGTGAAATGTACTTCGTACTTACCCCATATACGAAAGCTGTTCGCGATTATTAAAACTCAAACCATAAATGCAGGATTTAATAGTGCCCATGGGTACAAAGGTTGTGGGGGCCCCCTATAAGGGTATCGATGGCCGGACAGTGTATAAAGTATATAACACATTTTGGTATTACTTAAATACAAACTATTTTTTTGTTCTGAACAGTTTTTTTACATCACTTTTTCAAATGATAAAATAAATTAGGAACATAATAATAATAAACATTAACAGAGTGGGTATGTCTTACTGGTCCACGACTGACTTAATTAAATATGAACTTAAAACATTTTCTTTATATATATTTTTTTTTATTATACAGGGTGTCCGAGAATTATCTTTACAACTTTGAAATTTAATAACTTTTGAAATAAAAAAGATATTCACATTCTGTGTTCCGCAGTTATAAATTCAACTCATAAAGTTTTTTCTCTGGGGTTATTTGAAGGATATTGTTTATCGGAGAAAGGTTACTGACATTGCTGACTTAAAAACCTGCATTACAGAGGCTTTTGCCACTGTCACAGACATTACAGCGTACCTGGCAAGAATTACCGACTGGGTGTGCTTCGGGCCACACGTGGTGCACATGTGGAGGTGCTAATCTAAAAACTTTATGAGTTGCACTAATAACTGCAGAAAACAGAATGTAAATATCCTTTTTATTTCAAAAGTTATTAAATTTCAAAGTTGTAAAGATAGTTCTCGGACACCCTGTACATATATTTTTTCGGAAATTGAATTTTTGATGGATCATCACCCGCACAGCCTTCTGTCTCTGGTGTTCTAGGAAAAACTAGCCATACTGATATTAAAAACGTTTTCAGTTTTTTAAGTAGTTTTTAGACAACTACTGCAACATTATGATCATTATTGCGTTCCTCCCGAGATGTGATCGTCATGGACACATAAACATTTCAGTATTCACGAATATAACAAAACATGATAGTGCTTTCAGTTTTCCAAACTTTTCGTCGCCATAGGTATATGTCCTATTCTATAGCCACTCAAGGTCGTGCAAGTGGTGAAGAGCTTCGCCACAAACTTTGCATCGCCCCTCGTAAAGCTCAGTTTCCATTCACTTTTACGTCTGGCGAGTCGACAAAGTAGAGCCCAGCTTTACCTTCAGCATTCCGTTAGACGAGCACTCAATCTAACCCTACCAATATTGGCTATTAAACGCCATATAAGTCTATTTTATCAGTACACTGCGCATATCGGCTACGGTACACATAGGTGAATGTACTTACATTATAGTCTACTGAGTGTTCAATAAGGATCTGAGTTAATTGTTATTCAGGATAATAATAACTATTTTATCGCTACTACTACTACTACTACTAATAATAATAATAATAATACGTTTATTGCCAAAAGATCCACAAAGTGATGCTTGATTTGTCAAATACATATATTGTTACAAAAAATAGTCATTTATACTATAAAAAGACATATCTAATAAAAATGTTTTAAGGGCTATTTTAAATCTGTTAATAACCACAATGTCCTTTATTTCTTTAGGCAGTTTGTTAAAAACAGTAATTGAGGAATTTTTTGGACTGTTATGATATGCTGTCGTATTACATTTTGGCAGTTTAAATGCATCGCCGTATCGTGTAGGATAATCATGAATGTTACCTACTGTATCTAAAAGGTGACAACTCTTTTTTATGTATAAAGCTGCGTAAAATATGAAAATACATGGTAAAGTCATGATATTGTGACGTTTAAAATATGGAAGACAAGAATCAGTTCTTTTTAATAAAGTGTGATACGCCGATGTTTAATTTGCTAAAATTAACAGAATATAAAGTGATCCTTAATGCACTACCATTGTAATAAATAACGATCTAACCAATTCAAAAGTGTTTTTCAGAAATTACTTAAACCTATCATTAGAAGTATAATATGATGAACAGTTTTATAGGAGGTACGTGCAAAAAATATTGTATACTAGCTGCCAACTCAGCTTTACTTGGGCCAAATTCTGTTTGTGGTTCAAGTCGTGATATTTCCGCCTCTTTAATTGTCTTCCAGGCATCGTGTACTCAATGCGATGCAAATTGTCGCTTCTCAAAGTCCATTATGTCAATTTATCAACAATTCTTTGCAGGAAACTATGAACCTAAACAATTTCAATAGTGTTAGGAATTAAATTGCTGATTAAGAGACTATAAGTTATGATATATCTTTAAATAAGCCTACCATATCGAGGTGTCAACTATGAACCACTTTATAAACGACAAAAATGGATAAAAAACAGAAAACTGCTTTATTGAGAGAGACGGGCAAGGTGTCATGACGTGTGTATATCAAATAACTGTCATTTATTGTTATGATAATTGTAAAAACGTAATTTTGCGGATATATGTCGATTAGAAATTAATTTTTTTTATGTTTAATAATTTTTAATAGATTTCAATCAAATCTACCGTATCCTTCGTTTTCACGTAATGCTACTTCATTGCGTTCTATAGATACTACTAAATGTGTAGATTTTTTATGGATGGCTTTTATAGTACATTCAGTATAAGACTGAGTCAGTAAGACTTCGCACAGCAATCATTTTAAAACGCTGTTTAGATCTCCATAAATTATATGTGTTCCTCTATCGTACTTCCATGGTTACATTAAATGAAATGGAGTTGTGTTTTATTTGATTTTCGAGTTTTATTGCTTACTTTTTGAGTACATATAAATTCAAACGCTGCAGTAAAGGCTTCACATAATAATGCGCTATATGTAAATAGTGAAGGTTTGTATAGAATTGTTTTAGGTTTATTGAATTGATCACATTGAAAGTATTTTATTTCTTATCAGTTGCGCAAAGTATATTTCACCGCACATCATTGTAATCTCTCATTTTATTAATTTCATTAATGCTAAATTTAATATAATTACATAAACAATTTTAAAAGTCTAAAAAAAATATACTATTCAATTTTAATCTCATATTTAGAATTTACGATGCTAAATTAGTGCACAAAATAGTAGAAGAACATACTTATACTCAACTAAGACGGTGGTTGAAGTGCCACAACTGGAAAAACTGCTGTAAGTACCTAAACAAACACTGAAAAGTTACAGTCCTACCTGTCATAAATCGTTGATTCCCAAAAAAATTTGTCTTCAAAAGTAGTGAAATATTTTTCTACGGTGTTGTATCATTTCTTTGAACAATATTTCTCAGTTAATTACTATTCACTTTCTCAGAATAAAGCACGTTTCACTTGTCAAAACGAAAAGTGCCTGAAAAATGTGGTGGAAGTTATGAAACTATGAAATTTTAACACAGTTTGATCGTATCTGTAATGAATATTAGAAATTCTAAATAACATTCTCTGAATATGTAGAAAACCATTTTAATAATATTCGAAAAACAAGCACGTATATGAAGTCTGATGACCGCGAGTGCCTCACAAAAAGCTTTATAATGAAGTTAAAATACGTTTATCGAATGTTGACAAGCGTCATGTATGGATTTACTAAAATATTAGCTGTTGACTATTTTTGAAGTAAAAGTTCTTATGGTAAAATCGATTCATGAGATTGAAAATGTAGGAAAACGTTGCAAACGTATACTTTAGATGATTGTAGAACATTAAACTAAGGTGACAGCGAGTTATAACACTTACCTCGTAACCTAAAGATCGTATTTCGATTCCGGTGGTCGTTGTCATTATTATTATTTCTCAGTTTCTTTTACAACTATACCAGTTTTATTGTGTAGTGTAAAATATACAGGCATTTTTTTTTATTTAACAAGACTACTATTTCAGTACTCACATAACACGCATTCAAAACGCTTGTGTTTTATAGATCCACCGACAGATATAGGCACAATAATTAATACCTACTGCACTTTAAGATATCATAGAGAAATATCTTATTTACAAAATTTGCGTAACAGAAATATAGTTAGGCAGTGAGAACTGAAATATTTGCCAGTTTATGCTCAACATCATGTAGGGTCGCAGGGCGATTTTGCATAAGTAAAAAGCCTTTCATTGTTTTCCCTAATTTTTTTAATAATACAATGCTGGTCTTTCCTCGGGTTTAGAATGCTTTGTAAGAAAGTCTGTTTTGATAATCACCTCAACTTGTGACCTCACATATTTCTTCATTAGAATTTTATCACCAACTGAATCGACATTTTTTTTAAAGTAATAAATGTATTTAATATACGTTTTTGTACAATTTCCGCTTTGAAATAATACATTTCTAGGAATTTTTATCAAAATTAACTTGAAAAACGATATTTTTCGTTGTAGATTATTCAATAACATTAGACTGTGCCTATGCTAAAAAACACTTAAATCTGGTTACAATCTAACGTCATTATTAAATAATATTTTCTGACGTTTTACATATTATATAATCCAGCATTAGTCTGCTTATGGAAAACTCTTTCCTGTTTATTCTTTCCGCAACTGTTGTTTTTCAAATAAACAAATTCTTATTATTTTGACAAAATGCATTGTATTTCATGCAGAGGAAAAAGATATGAAAACAATAAATAATAAAAATACTTTATACGTCTTTCCTTTTATTTTATAAAGATTCATTAAAAAGGAAAAAGATTTCGAATTGTATTGATTTATTGTTAATAAATGTTAAAAAGTTCATCTGTTATCATTATTAAAAAAATACAATCGAAATAAACACCACTTTTTCTTAGAAGCAATTTTTGTTGTTATCCTGTTGCATTTCGGGAATCAAAACTCAATATATAGTCTCTACTATATGCGTATCAGGTCGCCCCCAAAGAGCCTCTTTCCGCCCCTTAAATCGTGTCTAAAAGGGCGAGTCGGTGTCGGTCAAACAAAGTGACTTCATTATAATGGACATTCCCTTTTTCTCTCTGCGGTATTGAAAATTCTGCATAATTTTCTTTTCATTTTATTTTGATGACGTTCTATTAAAGCAATGCGTTAGTATACCTTTAGGCTGGAAAAGAGTATTAATAATGTCATTTCTTAAAAGGGTAAAGTCAGTATTTTGTTAAATGATAGTCCGCATTTAAATTAACCTTTTTAACTAGTATTTAAAGACAATTTAAAATGTTTAGTAAAAATATGTAAAAAAAAACTTGTTATGAAATAAAAACAACTAAGAATGCACGATAGTTTGATAAATTTTGCCAAATTGATGAGTTATAAATAATTATCAAAATTCTTAGAAATTTGCAAACACATTTTTAAGGTTCAGTACCTCAAAAAGGAAAAAAGGAACCCTGATAGGATCACTTCGTTGTCCGCCTGTCTTTCAAGCCCCTTTTTCTCAGGAACGCGTGAAAGTATCAAGTACGCAGGGGTGCAATCCCTTGGAGCTGTGAAAACTTCAAACTTCTAAGTCAACGCAATCAAAAGATGCCACATATATTGACACTCGTTAGGAAATCAAAACCTATAGGGTACTTCCCATTAACCTAGAATCATGACAAATAATAACTTATAGCGCAAGAAAACATCACAAAAAAAAACGTTTTTTACGATTTTTTTATTCTGATTCTCATTAAAGCATATAGGAATCTTGTAATTTAGCACGAGTAAAGGAAAAAACCCGAAAATGATAAAATTTTAATTTTATGTGGAATTATTACGTATAACGGTACGGAATCCTAAAGGCCCCAGTACACAGTGGTCTATAGTAGGCCACTATCACTTGGTGTTCACACAATGGCCCATGGCTCATTTCTGCCTGGCGAAGCACTTGCGATGGACGTGGAAGTAATTACGTCCCCAGCTATTTATTTATATACTGTTTACAAGTATTATAGTATTATAAACCTAAAAGTCTCTTCATTGCTCCAGGATACTGACATTTTGGGCGATTAAAAATGTAAATAGTATAGCACGCAACAAAAAAAGTAGGTACCTGTCTAAACAATGGGCGACTGTGTGAACACCACAGGCCACGCCACGCCACGATTCCTTTGAAGTGTGTCAAAAAACCGACAACAAATGGATTGCGCACCACGATTCACAATTGTCCGCCACTACAGACCATTATCCCCTGTACACAATGGCGATGGTCTACAATGGCCCACTACAGACCACTGTGTACTGGGGCCTTAAGAGCGGGAGTTTTATTCGCACTTTTTGTCTTTTTTTATAGTTGGAAAACTAGTATTTATTTATATTGACATTATTCTGTGATGCGGTTTCAACCTATGAGATGTTGAATAGATTCATATTACGATAGTTTGTGTTTCAAAATAGAATCGTATTGAATAACCGTAACGCAATTACAGTACTTCAACACAATTTTATTAGATTTCGGTAAACAATTTCCGTTCAACATCGAAAATACATTACAGGTTTTAATTAATTTACAATTTTCTACTACAAATACATAAACACGTGTGTGACATTTTATAGTTATACACAAACACACCCTACATACTGTGTGTCTTCGAGAAAGTGCAACATAGATAAATAGATTACTGAAGGACAGGAAAGATTCACCGCTACAGTTACAAGGACCCATATTAAATAGCTGCTTTTCATACCTGCATAGCGGCAGTAAAATGATTCATTTAACGCTTGTACTGTAAAGTAAAACATAATTTTCAGAAAGGAGCTGTCAGTTACCATTTAATACTATATGAGAAACAGAGACAGCACAGTAGACGTTGTTTTCGTAAACAACTCAAATAGAATGCAAATAAACTTGTTGAAAATATGAAAAATATAATAATAATAATAATAATGCGTTTAACGTCCGTTTCTCGATTTTATGTCATAACAGACGCCACTCGCACCATTACTATTTTCCATCTATCACACTTCTCGTTATTTTTCTACATTTTTAAAACTTCAACTTATGTAATAGCAATGGGCGAATGAAGGAATTATATAAGGTAGGTAATTTTTGAACTAGGAGTTTGATAGGTATTCGGCCATGGCCTCAAATAAGTACCCATCTCGATATTTATCTGGAATTAATTGAGGGAAACCATGGAAAACCTCAATCAAGATGGCCGGTACAGGAATTACCGTTTCTCAGCGAGAGGCAGTAGAAAAAAGTTCCAGCCACATCTGCCCCAGCCGGGATTCGAACCCGGATCTCTCGAATGCGAGTCTAGGGCTGTCACCACTACTCTACCCAGCTCGGTAAATATGAAAAATATACTTATTATGATGTAAAAATCAATTACTTTTATAATCTAGTATGATATCGTATACATCTCGAACGTAATGATATTTTGATTCGTGTGATTGTTAAAACTCGCCGACCTCGTCATAACACAATGTCATAGCTCGTACATAATAAATTTCACTACTATATCATATTGTCCGCGTACTCAAGTGATAGGCAATTATAGACAACCTACCGATTCCAGTATTCCTGAAGTCGTTTGCCTTATATTAATTAATCGTCCTGTCAAAGCATACATTTTACATCGTCAAACAAATATGGACAAATCAAACACTTGAAGGAAGAATGTAAGTAATTAAAATACATGTGATATAGCATGCTACGCTTTACTATTGGACATGTCACGAAGCGACGCGGTGTATAGGCGAGTTTTGTATTAAAACGTATCATGTTACGTTTAAACAAATGCGTATAATTGGGTGAGATTCATATGGGGGGTGGTGAACTACCTAAACGCGTACAGCTGCTTCAATTTATAGGGATGAGGTGGTTGCTTCTTTTAATTCGGATGCTGAAATTTAATTTAAAAAAATAGCCGTACATTTTCATGTATTTGTGTTGCCAATAAATGATGACACGTTTGTTAGTTTTAACAAAAAATAATTTAATAAGTAAAATAGAAAACGAATAAAATTTATTCACATATTTTAAACAAAATAATTTCATTTTAATAGCATAATACAAAATAAAGAATGATTTCATAAACCATAAACTAAAAAAGTCGTCTTGTTTAAACTCGATTTAGATCGAGCGATTATAATCTTGAACAGTTTTGTATTCTTTACGTAATTACCAAGCGGCAAGGTAAAATTATGTACCGACATAATATTTCAATTTTAGTTTTGTAATAGAATTTGATCGAATAGGTCGACAATACAGCTTAAATTTATCCTCATATATAAATTTGTTTGTTTATCGGTTCATCTACGCGTTCCTATTATTTATTCGATTACTATAAAACATTGGTGAGATGCTGTGCTAATAAGAAATTTTTCATTTGTGTTGGATTGATTATTTAGATGTTAATTTGGATTCATTTATTGTTATAATAATCCTAGTTTGTTAATTCAAATTCTAATAAACTTTAGTTAAAATAAATCTCATTGACAGGAAATCACTTCATTTTGAAATGAACTTAAGATTAAAAACTCAAGAGTCATACAACTTGACAAAAACAATTACTGTTGTTTTAGTGAAATTGTGGAAATCGTTCATGCGTTAATAGATTACTATAAAATAACATGTGCTTCAATTACTACCAAAAAGGATAAGTAATGGTGAGTACTTTTACTGAAATATCTTTAGTGAGTCATGTAGTTCGCTACGTTTCCCTTTTAAGCATAGACATGTATAACTCGCTAGGTTCCAAATATTGCTATTTTTTTGTAAGCGAATTATTTTATTAAGAACAAATATGTTACTTTTGTAAAAAATAGGATACAAAATTTGCAGATCGAAGCGAATTATTTTCTTTGCAGTGAAACTATATTACCCCTAACATCGTATCTTTTGAGCTGAGTATACGACTGAGTCACATATTATGTTCGATTAGACATTATATCGCATCCAAAATTATTATTATAACTCAATAATAAATCGCAGGTATTTGGATTAATAATACAAAACAATCATGTTATTGTCAATCTTGCTACGTTTCGACTACTTTATTTAGTATATATATGTATTTTTCAGAGCCTGACGAAGACTAAATAAAGTAGTCGAAACGTAGCAAGATTAACAATAACACGATTGTTTTGTATTATTAATCCAAATACCTGCGATTTATTATTGAATTATGTTCGATCTTTGATACGACTTTTTAGCACTGAATTTTAAAGTGCTAAGGTGTCTCAACACAGAATGCCCGCGCATTCGTTTACACAGATTACATAACATAAAGCATTACACTCGCTATCTCCGAAACTACTGAGTTTAAAATTTGAAAAAAAAAATATGTCCCCACCCCATGGTTTACAGGAAAACCTAAACGAAAATCCAAACTCTTAAAATTCTCATGGAAAACGGGATCGCACAGAACCCTCTACTGGCGAGTTTTTAATGAAATATCGAAGTGAAATAATTTCAAATGTAGATGAACTGATAGTACATCCCTATAAGGCTATCGATACTGCGTTCGTAAAGCTAAACATATAAATTCTGTGAAGTAAACGCGAATGCTACGTTTGAGTTGGTATTGTATATAGTTTTTAGCAATTGGATCGGAGATATTCTATGTGCCGCGCTATTATAAAGTGGACCGATTCATGCCGTATGCATTACATACGATGCAAAGCAACCAAGTTTCCAGGGATATTTGTTTTTGCATATTTAGTGGTTTTCAATTACTGTCTAAATATCTCACAATAAACGTCAACCATGTGGCACACTTCATTACGCTTCATTGTATACTCCGGTACACTATCTTTGTGGAGCGATGTTTACAATTAATTCACAATGCAGGACGTTTTTAAAATGTCCAACTGAAATAGGGTTACCGTACGCATAACGCGTTAAATCTAACGCGTTATACAGTTTACTCTTATTTGTTCAACTGGTCATTGGGTAGTGCGTTGGATCTTCCCATAGGCCAGGGGCTCCCAAACTTTTTCGGTTTCCGACGCCCTAAAATATCAGAATTTTTTCGCGGCGTCCAAGTCAAAACATTGGTTATCTCATGTTACTAATAGTTTCTTCGTGTCTAATTCAGAAACTCGTTGATATATCATATACCTCCAATGTTATCTACAATTTTATTTAATAAATAATCAAAACTTTTCACGCCGCCCTAATAAAACAGCCACAGTGCCCTGAGACACCGATATTTTGCGGAGCCCTTATGACGACGCGGCGCAGACTTTGCGAATCACTGCCTTAAACCATATTATTTTATGATGTGTTTTTGTTTTTAATTGTATAAGAAGTATTCACTTCAGTCGTATTTAAATAGCACACGGAACTACAAATGAATAATTAATGCATAAGGAAAAAAGAAATGAACAATACTTCACAATGAACTTACGTTTTACGGTGTCTGATAAGTATTCTTTCTCGCTTTTTTAATTTTAGGCAGTTGGTAATTTCGACTTCAGCTTCGGACTGTAAGTAAGAAAACATTCGAAGTTTTGCTGAAAAACTAGCCATCGAACGGATTCAAAATCTATCGTGAGATTGGAAAATTTTCAGCCGCTCTGTAAAAAGAGTATACCGAATCAACAATATTAATTTGTAGAGCGGGAAATTTCGCATATGCAAATAGAGTCATCAGATGCGTCGGAGATATGAGTCTGTCGTAATATTCATGGCATGGCACGTGTTTGTGTGGGTGTGTGGCTTGTATTTTATTGTGTTTCACACACAACATTTGTGTGCACATGTGTTACGTAGAAAAACAAATTTTGAAAAAAAAATAATTGCATAGATGTATTTTTTTATATAGAGACTTATAGTCTGTATCAGGGGCGTAGCTACCGCCGTATATGCCGTATCAATTATACGGGGCCCCCGGGCCACGGGGGCCCCCAACGTGCGTAAGCAAAAATTAATAAAAACTTTCCAATTTTTTTTTTATTTCAGAAATGACAAAAGTCAAAAAAGCAATTTCTTTTTTTCCCGCGTAAAGCGTGCGTTCAAAAGTTGGCAACACCTTACATCGGTGATTGCGGGCTGCGGGAGTTCCCCATTTAAATCATTTACTTCAACGGGGGAAGCGCCCCCAAACTAATTTTTATACGGGGCCCCGCTAAGGCACGCTACGCTTCTGGTCTGTATCAACTGCTTTGCTCGCGGTAAATATTTATCACTATCTAGACTAGACAGTATGCTCTACTTAATTAGTTTAGTAACTATCATAGGACAGATAATAAAACAACTATTTTTCAATATTTTATCGATATTGTTTATACACTAGATTTGATTTCGCATTTCGTAGAGATTTTTTTTATATATAGCCTAAAGCATTCCGAAGATCATGCTTTTTAGATAGGTAAAAACCAAGGAACTACCTAGAATTCACGTACTTCAAGTTTACATTGCATTTTTCTTTTTTTTTTACAGTATCACTCATTTTTGTTTTATTATTTTATATTTGTATGTTTTTTTATTAATAATCGCCAGATTTTGTAAAGTATAAAAAGATATGATGATAACGATATAATATGTAAAAATAAGCTGTGATAAAATGAAAAGCAAAAATTTCCATATGTGTAAAAAAGGTTTTGTACTATGGTGAAAATCAAGGGCGTACCCAGGATCAAAACTAGGGGGGGAGGGCAAGCCATGGTTGTTCAAGTTGTAACATTTTATCACGGAAAAGGTGAATGAAACCAAAATATTAAAAAAATTATGTATAATTATAGCAGTGCTTTATCAACTAAGTTATTACAATTATTTGCTTGAAAAAAAATATTCTAGTTACATGCCTTATACTAGTATCATTTTTCCTGGATTTGTAGAAGTAAAGTTACTTCATGAATTGTAAAAATTCCAGTAACAAAATTTAATAACGACTTATTTTTCAGGGGGCAGCTGCCCCCCCTGCCCCTCGCTGGGTACGCCCTTGATGAAAATATGTAAAGATTAACACAGTAACGCCATCTGTCGGCGTGAAAATAAAAAGCCAACATGTATCTGTATTTTTGTAAATAAGACTTTTGAGTAGATCGTTTGTTTTACGAACTCATCGATCTCTCGATCGGCGTGAGGATGATTACAGATTTCAATATAGAATCAGTAACATATATTTTCCATTAACTAGTGCCGTCACCGAGACAAATAGACACATATAGTGCACAGATTTAACCACCACATCGGTACACAATAGTATATATATAAGATGTCAAATGCAGTTGTTGGCAGGACAGACTACGTCTCTCTCGAATCTCGATGACAACTAACTCTCGACACTTGTATACATGCCGAATGCCATGTCATGGAAGGATTCACAATGAGTTAACGATTAAATGCGCCATTTCTAGTACGACTTTAAAATTAAATTTAATATAAAATTTATTTGTTGGGAAAAAAGGACACTTTAAGTAAACACTTATTTGTTAATTTGCGACGTTTCGTCCCTTTATTGGAACTTTTTCAAGCGTCGCAAATTAACAAATAAGTGTTTACATAAAGTGTCCTTTTTTCCCAACAAATAAATTTTATATTAATTACCAAGGACAAAAAAGCAAAAAGTCAATATTAAATTTAATATTTAAGTAATGCGCTAAGCCAGATCGACGCAGCAACGCTGATGTAAGAATACTTTTTGGACTGAATTTTACCCTAGGTAGTATTTCAGTGCTGGTAGGGCATCGAAAGTAGATTTTGAAAATGTTTCCAGAAATCGAACCTTAAATTTAAAATAATAGCATTTGAAAATGTTCCCCCCTTAAACAATTAACATTTTTTTTTAGTTTCACTTAGGAAGTTACCCATTTATTAACTCTTAATCGTAGTTCTAAAAATTACAAAATTAATGACAAAATAATTTTTGTAATATCTTTAAAAAATAACGCTTCAAAGTTTAAGTTTGATAATTCAATCAATCAATCAATTTATTAGCTGCAAAGGAGACCTTAGTTTAATACATAGTCATATACAAAAGTATATAAAATGTGTCACTTAAAAACATTTAAAAATTAATTTACAGAATAAAGGCTGTTTCACATAGAATAAAGGCTGTATCACATAGCTAAATATAACTTCCATTTATGACTTACTTTATTATTACTTTACTAAAATAACACATTGTGCTACGGTACATCATAATGGCACGGACAAAAAAATTTAATATCTCCGTGGAATTTAAAGATACTGAAATAATGTTTTCAGAATTTTTTAAATTATCCTTATTACTAGAATAGAATATTCTATTCTATTACTATGTTATGATACTGTCATTATTAGTATTTTTGTCAAGTAGAAACCACCTAATATTCTTTTTTTAAAGATGCTATATCCCATTTTATTCGAATTATGTTTTATGATATGATTTTGTTAGTTCAGTGTAGAGCCCACATATATACATATAGTAACTGTACGTGAATATGCATAATAATGTACAATACGACAACCAGAATATCAAACTAGGAACCTGAAATTAACTCTGCACTTCTGTTAGGACCTACACAAGTTAACCATTTAACTTCTCTGTAATTTGAAAGCATAAGCATACGTAAAATCTTTAAATCTACAATTCCTAATAGTCCAGTCTCCTCTAAAAAAATCCAACTGAAAGTTTTCCGGTGAAAATCTCTTTATTTCGGCATCACAATTAATAATTTCTCAATAGTCCATATTAAAGCCAACCGGCCGGCTACAAAAGTTAAGAGGTAAAATTTACGTCGAAACGTTTTGTTTTTTTTGAGATGTTGATAATATTCACGTTTTGTAAATATCGACACAAATTAATTGTTGTAAAACTATCTATTAATGATTTTTAAAATGCCCGATTTATTATGAAAACATTTTGTCAAAATTTATTTAGTTAAATATCGATTGGATTACTTTAGCGGTGAAAAGTGGCTGAATTACTTAGATTGTCTGCCAAACTGACAACAAGTTACGCCAGAAAACGATGTTAGAAAGTTAAATTAAATAATAGAGTTTCTGAAAATACTTTAGTTCGTGAGATACATCAGTTAAAAACTTTATTTTGTAGCAAGAGAAAATGTTACTAAACAAATTACATGTTACCTCTGTCTACAAAATGTGTTGACAATATTATTTTTAGCATCAACCTTTTGCAAAAAAAAAAATTGAATTGAAAAACTTATTATTTTAACGATTAATTTAATAAATTAATAATAATTTATAAATCCATACATATTTTTGATAGGCAACAAATTCAGACGCTAAGTAATCATAAGTGTGTAACAAATTAAGAAATTAATTAAATATGGTGAACTTATTAATTGTTTTGGCTTTGTAAAAAATTATCTTGTATCTATTTAATATGATTACTTGTGTGTATTGTTCATAAAATCCATATTTTAAGAAAGAAATATTTTATTCGTGACAGAATTTTTTTAATGACTTTTTTGTATTTCGCTACTTATACAATTAATTTGTATTTTGTTTATTTACCTGGATCTTTACATTTATTAAGTTTGTCTATTATCCTTTCTTTAATGATTATTAAACGCTCATGGGACATATTTCTAACATAAAATGCTGTGACAAAAATCACAAATCGTGATAAATATATGCCGCCCCAAATACGGATTTACTTAATTGGTATTCACAGCTGGCTTTATTAAATCTTTGCAGAGTGGCTCCACTGATAAATTTTAGGATACTAAGTTGACGCTATCCACCCTTGGATAGGTCTATCGATGATTAAAGTTATTTCAGTATGCGTGATTGACGGGGTACAAATATTGTGCAACATATTCATATCAATAGATGTAATATTCATGTTTGTACGAACATTATGTAGGCGGCACCTATGTTTACATTGCGCGCATAATACGTTGATCTCTAATAAATGGATCGTGGTAGAGTTGGGTAACTCAGATCTGAAAAATATTTTTTGGCCCCAAAATACCGAAAAAATTCTTAGAATCGTTTCTAAATTGACATTTAACCCGTTAGTAGCAATTAAAAGTGCCCCTAAAATTTTAATATAATCGGCTCAACAGGACCGGACTTACAATTTTTTTGAAAACACTAATTTGCAAATAGTGACTTATTTATTCAAGGGTGTATTTAATTCGGTGTAGACGTTAGATTGATAATAATATTACAATTAAGAAAAAAAATGTTATTTTAAGGGGTGTATTAAGGGGTTAAATTTTTTATTTTGCCCAAAAACCAACTTAAGTTCGCATATAATAAAGCCACACTGCCTGTATTAGTAAATACACTATATTGTCGGCAGGGTTTTGGCACTGCGACCCGGGGTTTTTTTTAAGTTGTCATCATGCGGGACTTGAACTGCTCATGCTTTGAGAAAAATAATTGAGACCTTGAAATCGGCTGATATTTTACGCAGATGCCGACGTTTTTTTGAGTTATATTTGCATACCGTATTCTATTTTTTGTAATTTTGAAATTCCAAAAACCGTAATAAACAACGGTTTCGAGAAGTTCACATGGTTTTACGTTTTTATTTTTACTTTTCAACTAAAATTATCCACCCCTGAAAAGTGTCATCCTAGACCCAAGTGTTAGGTAAATTCACCTTTGGTTGTTGGAACTTTAGAAACGGCTAATTTTTAGTACGCGCAACATAATGATTACGCGACTACAAAAAAGAAGGATTTTGATTATAATTCAGAGAAACCAAACTATAATGCAATATCGTACAGTAGAACCTCAATAAGTTAAAAACCTCTGTAAGTTAAAACTTAAATAAATAATTGATTCTAAATGAATAGATAAAAAAATTATGTAACCTCTATTGAACTAAATGCATCCTCTATAAAATCCACAAACCTCGGTAAGTTAAAAATTTTTCTCTGACAACCTCTCTAGCTTGAACTCTCGATAAGTAAAAAACTCGATAACTTAAATTTTTTAACGTTTCCCTTGGATTTTAACTTATCAAGGTTCTACTATATTAATAATTCAAATTTCTCGCTCAAGTTGTCACCTAAAATAGCCCTCTAACGCTTTTAACAGACTTCAGACTTTATATAAGGATTATCCACATGCCATATAATTAGAGGTCAGTGGTGTAACACAAATTCACAATATATACGCATGTGTATGCGTACACTATTCATCATTTGATGCCTTTGGATTGACGTTTGGTTAATTTATAGTTACAGAATTGTAACTGTCAGAATAGTTAATATGACATATTTGTTTGTCCCGGAACATATTATACTATTATTGTGAACCACATGCAATATATACACTATATTATTTTATGCTAGCTTTTGCCTGAGGCTCTACTTCCATGAACGTTGATTTCATCCGCAAATAGGGATATTGACTGTATTCAAATAAAATTATAATTTTAACGTTAAGTGGTAGTTTCTATGATAGAAATACTAGAAAACATTATATTTTTCCTTATTTTTAAGGAATTTAATTAATATTTAATAAATAAAACCTAATACTCTCAAGTCACGTGACAACAGACACCAATCAGAGCGCATGACGTCATATGTTCAGCCGCTGTCAAGAAACTTCATTGTTTGGTTAATATTTAGTGTGTAATTTATTCGAAAATTTCTCTAAAAAAACACTGCAAGGAGTTTAAGCGTCATGGAAAACGTATTTATTAAGGCTAATAGTTCGAAAACTTAGAATTCATATTTTATAACAAGTATTACGAAAAATGTTTTCATAACCCTATTAGTTTACTAGCGTTTGTGACCGCATCTATAGAATGGTAGCTCCTGTGTAAACTTTTGAGCCTCCTTTGGTATGAACTGGTGACATCACGCGACTAGTATTGGCGTTTTGGACCGAAATTTGAAACGGGATTTAAAATACATGATTTTTAAGGCTTGAGTTGTATTTAAATAAAAATAATAAATATTTGTGGCTATATTAGGTACTTATGCACGATTTAAAACACTTTCCCAAAAATAGTCAACATCCTTATTCAGTTATAGCTGGATACATAATACCTGTACTTTAAGTTTGAGTATCAATTGATAATGTGCCGTTTCATCTACAGCAGTTTTCAAATGATGCCAGCGCAAACAGGAAAACTGACAAAAATTTTGAAAATTCGTTATATCCTCTAAATATACAAATTTTTTGCAAATTATCTGAGTTTTTAAAAGCTTCCCTCAACAAGCTATAATTCGCTAAACTTTCCGAATCGAACGTATATTGATGTAACAGTTTCTGTTAAAAATGGCATAAGGGATACACCCCTGATTTCTCCCGGGATACTCTGTATATTTTTAAATTATAAATTGTTTCCTACGGACATCAATTAATAATTTCAAGACATCTCTGACTGTATTACTATATAATTTAGGTCCTGTACTGCTGTCGTAATTTAAGTAATTGCTGTTAATTAAATGTGTTGACGTCTTTTACCAGCCGATGCAAACGCTATTTATTTGAGTAGGAAAACTTTTGAGAATATTGATTCGGTAAAGTCTGGCTGTGCTCTTTCAGAGTAAAATAAACAGTTGCGTTTACATGATAATTAAGTCACGAAGTAATTCAGAAGAAGGCACATTTTATAGCATTCAAGAAAATAAATGTATTTTTTGGTCACCGAAACATCATTCAAAGGTCGCGCACACTTGCCACGACCTACACAGCACAAATCTGCACAATATCGCACACTAGACCAGCACAAACCTTCATAAACCAGCAAGTTTTAGTACAGGTTTCTAATGCGTGGTAGACATTTCGCAGTTTCCAAGCAGTTTTATCAATGCAAATTAATTAATGAAAACGATACAATACTAGCACATTAGATCGGCGCAGCACTGCTAGACAAACTGACGGTCGTTGCTGGCTGTTAGTCGCTACTCTATTAAATAACATGGATGCCTTTACGAATCGTACTGTTCAGATCGTGCAGGTTTATGATTGACAAGTGTGCGCGGGTCTTAACTAAAATAAGTATCGATTTATTTCATAAAAACTTTACAATTTGAAATACCAAAAAAAAATATTTTTTCACGGAATGAAAAGAAATGTAAAACGAATGTAATTATGTACGATTCTTCATCCCATCCAACTCCAAAAATTCGCCCAGACAACTTTTTAACATGCTTGCTTCCAACTTGAATTGCTCGCTTTAGAATTTCCAAGTAGTTTCATATACACGCATGTGAAAAGAAGTATTCAAGATTGTTTCTTTACAATAATATATAGACAAGAATTATAAAAATAAAAATAACGATGACACATCTGTAAACAAAAAACCTTTAAATCGGTTGAATAAAGACTGTTGACGGACTATGTTTTAAATATGTGGATACAGAAATATATCTGCGTCACATGAAAAATCTACGCAACTATTTTTCTTTCAAAATTCCAATAAACAATACGTGCTACATTAAATAAATTTCCGAAGAGTTACGAAGGTGGAATGGCTTTCGTATGAGATGCATGTTTCATGAAGCAACTGTTTTTATAGTATCATTTTTATACAAGTCGTTTCTTAAATATTTCACAAAGGACGTCAGAAAAATGTCTTGTTATACAGAATCAAAACGATCATTCGTGCACGAATGATAACTTCATTTAAATTCACATTGAAGATGTTAACGTGTGATAACTGCAAATATAGGTAGCGTCTATTCCTGGAGGATCAAATAAAGCTTGTTGTAGTCGATATCCTGTCAGTCAGTAGGCGATAGCGACGGTTACCTACCCACTAGTGGTGGGTCGTTGTCGATTTAAGCGTCAACGAAATGAAACCAGCAATTGTGCCACGTCAACTAATTGAAAAAACAGTTGATTTTATAAACGTTTTCATATACAAAAATGTTGTAGGCAGGACCGTTGCAATAAACTAACAGTGTCCCGTGAAATAGTTGAAAAACTATTCGATTTCGTTAACTAGTTTCCATTAACTATAATTCTTACCACACAGACTTATTCAGTGGATGTACATTTCGAGAACTAAGCTCCCCTCTTCAGCAAAACACTGCTGAAGATGGGAGCTTAGCTTTTTGAAATGTACATCCACTGAATAAATCTGTTGTGGTAAGAAGTAACTATTCTGTTATTTTTAACAATTTCTGAACGAGTAACAATTGAGTAACAACTGTCTACGGATTCCAGTCTTCCAGCATCAGGTACTCGTCGTCATCTCAAGTATACAACATACCTTCTATAAGGAGGGTCGATAATTGCTCGGCACCGCCAACATCCTACATTCACGACAGAGAATAGGGTTTGATTGAATCGAATTGTGAACATTTCCGCACGTTGTGGCCCATTGTGACTAATGCACGATGCACGATGGAAGACGTAGAACTCTTCTTTACACCGCATAGGTATGTCGAGATCTAGTTACGATAAGTTCTGCTGATACCAGAGTCACTTTATTCGAGACTAGCGGCCCAGTCCGGCTTCGCCCGGGTGTAAATATAATATATAGGATATAAAAGATGAGAATCATTATCATTAAATTCTCAACGTGTATTGAATTTGCGCGAATTCAATTGCTTTTATTTGTAAATGTTCAAAAATCGAAGAAAAATCTTATTTCCCAAAAAGAAATTTAAAAAAAAACTTGGAACGTGTCGCGGGACACGCGTTTGGTACGAAGTCCCTTTCGTATAAGACGTTTTTCGTAACGCGTTTTATATAATCTAAAAACACCCGGTATAATCTAAAAACATCCGGTATAATCTAAAAATACCCGGTATAATCTAAAAACACCTGGTATAATCTAAAAACACCCGATATAATCTAAAAACACCCGATATAATCTAAAAACACCCGGTATAATCTAAAAACACCCGGTATAATCTTAAAACACCCGGTATAATCCAAAAACACCCGGTATAATCTATAAACACCCGGTATAATCTAAAAACACCCAATATTTTCTAGCAATAAATATAGCCTATGTTACTCAGGGTGAATGTAGCTTTCTAATGGTGAAAGAATTTTTAAATCGGCACAGTAGTTCTTGTGTAGCCTATGTTACTCAGGGTGAATGTAGCTTTCTAATGGTGAAAGAATTTTTTAAATCGGCACAGTAGTTTTTGAGTTTATTCATTATATACACACAAAAATACAAATCTTTCCTCTTTATAATATTAGTAAAGACGATAGAGGCAGCGGAAGGCATGGACGACATGGGCCACTGCCTCCGGCCTCGCGGTTTGAGGGGCCTCGCGCCTCGAAGATTACTTTAAAGGCATGAACGTGACAGGAAAAATTTACTGACATGCCAAATTTGTTTTTATTTAATCTAGCAACATTAGCTGGCGATGCGTTGCTATCGCGTACTGTCGACGGCTTAAATACATGTCGTAATAAAGGTGCTCTATACTTTTAATGTTTTTCCCATTCTCTTTCAATTGTTTGGTTGAATTGTTCTGTACTAAATCAAATTTTCTCTCAATTGTTACGTTTTCTGTATCAAATCTTTAAAATCACTTAAACTGACATTTTACTTTTTGCTTTATTAACTACATACTACATAATAAAATGAATTGTTAGCTAACTCCGAACATTTCTCTGTTCGTAACTAGCTATAACCAACTGCTTCGCTTGCGTCAACTTCGATTTTGTCTGCAGATTCTCTCATGAATGTTGATTTCGACAGAAATTCTGTCTTAACCAAACCACAAAACACCATGTTCTGTTAACCCGGCGTAGTCTACTTAAAAGGGCGTTATACTGGCACATTGTGAAATGATTAGCGTTCTGGCTTTTGGATCAAACTACTACAGGTTTGATTCCCACCTCAGCTCATGGATGTTTTATAATGTCGTTTAGTTTAATTTGATATAATTTTATGAAATTACACGCGAGCGACTTTAGTTGTTGAAGGTATACAACCTACAATAAATTTTTAAAAAATGATAGGTATTTGCTGTTGTCTATTCAAATTGAAGCCATTTTTGGCTGATTCCAGTACAAACCTAGATAGATGAAAATTCTGTAGACGGTTTTCCAATTAGACACTTCACAAAACTTTCGGAAAATCCACAAGATAACTAAATTAGTAGACATTGATTTCACAAATGATTATTTATCTTTATGTAGACAAAAAACAAATAAAAAACTGAAAATTTTGCATCTAATAGGTCATTTACTTCTTGTTTCCTTAAATTAAAATATAAACAAAAGTGCTTTATTTTTCTCTATTTTTGTAGAAATATTTTTTAACTTTTAGTCGAGCATATAAACATCAGCCACGTGAAAGTTTAAACAGACGATAGCCGTATTTTCTATACTTGTGCATACAGTTTTCTGCCAGTGTAGACACTTTTAACTTTACTTTTCCACATAAACCAGATAGCAAGCACTAAGCACTGTAATTACTATTATTACTCCTTATAGAGGGTGAATCACGCTACAATTTTGTTAAATTTGAATATAAAACACGCATTAATGCAGGTCATTTAATAGTAGCTTATGTATCTAGGGCGTAATGTTGTGACGAGTAGATGGTAAAATGTAAAAAGCTGGTTACACGAGCTGTGTCGTTACACCCGAGGTTTAAATATAATAATAGAAAACAGTATCACGGGTAATTGGAATAATGAAAATAAATCAATCACTCATTGATTGTAACGTTTCGTCTTTTTTTTATTAAGACTTTTTCAAGCTCTAAAAATTTCTTTACAAAAATTAACATTCATATAATAAAAATATTAAACATTATGGATAAAATAAAATTTTTTTTAGAGCTTGCAATCAATGAGTGTTTAAATTGATTTATTTTCATTATTCCAATTACCCGTGATACTGTTTTCTATTAAAAAACATAACATTTTTCAGCTAGATTTTTTGAATAAGTAATTAATTTAATTTTGATTTGGAAATTTAACTGTGCCCAAGTGGGTAAAATAGTTTGAAAAGCCACTATGAAGAATTAGTCATGAAACTATTAAATGCAATTTCTAAAGCCTAGGGTACTAGATTTAACCAAAATTGGTCTAGTTATTCTCGAATGAGGTTGATACAGGCAAACACAATATTCTATAATCACATTTTCAAAGTACCAAAAACTTTAAGAATCTTTCAAAAAAACGAAACTAAGGTCTGATTATCATTTCATATCTTACTAGTTGTCAGATCTGACTTTGTTCTTTTTAATGTTGGTCTAGCAGGAACGATGTTTTCTAAATTTAAATCTTGCCAACCCAGCATTATGTGACTTCGGATGATTATAAATATCTTAAAGCACTCCGACGATGATATTTTATATAACCGTGATTGAAATCGGTTTAGCGGTATTAAAATTTACCACGAACATTCAGACAGAGACGAGAATAGAATGACTATTAAAAAAGTGATAACCGCAAAATTATCATTACTGGAACAGCCTTAACCATAGAGGAGCTAGTTTGAGCGTACGCCTTTTGCGAGCTGCATAAGCTGTAAGAGCTAGTGAGCTGTTCATATGTTTCATAATGTGTACTGCATACATATAATAATGCGTATTCTCTGCTGTGGTGTGTTGCCGGAATTCTGCAGGGACCATGCAATAGTAAATATATGTGGTTAGAACACAAAATGGCTTATGTTAGATATTTAATGAAATATATTATGTTGACGCGACAGTATGGGAAATTTACACTAATATTATAAAGAGGAAAGATTTGTATTTTTGTGTGTGTGTGTGTGTGTGTGTGTGTTTGTAATGAATAAACTCAAAAACTAGTGTGCCGATTTAAAAAATTCTTTCACCCTTAGAAAGCTACATTCACCCTGAGTAACATAGGCTATATTTATTGCTAGAAAATATTAGGGATCCTTACTAAAACTTTAGTAACGTAATCCAAGGTGTAAAAAAATGCCATAAAACATCTTTCGTCGCATGCGCTGCGGAAATTATTGATGATAGAACAAAGTATGTTCTACAATATTAAAGAACATATCAATAAGTACAAAAAACTTCGCGATACTATATGTCCAACTATTATCGTTATGTCACAATAACCACTTTTTACATTTTAATAATCTATTTAAATAAAAGACGATGTAATTTCGATGGAATAATGAATGAATAAACTGTAGTCTAAATATTATAGCGCATTGTTTTTAAAATTTTGAATTTTGATGGAAGAAGGTAAACTAAAAATTTGCACAAAACGTTACATAAGCCGCTTTATCATGTGGTCACGGATATATATGTATGTGTTTGTCGAAGTGGTGGTCTTTACAGCCAGAGATCCGAGCTGTTTCAGCATATTATAAACATACTGACTTTGTACCAGTTAGTACGTTTTCAATTACATTGAGTTGCCCAGCTTTTACTTTAAACTAAAGCGGCTGATATGTCTTCAAAAATATTTTCAATTACGGCGGTGTCATCTAAATTTTAGAATTTACTTTTTGAAACTTAACTTCTTTAGCGACGTATTTGTTTGAAAAATGTAAGAAATCGAGGGGAAGTAGAATAAACAAATACAGGAGAAGTTAGTTTATCCCTTAAATTACATGAAACTAACAAGGACAGAAGTTTATAGTGTGTTGCATTTTGATTCACAAAATAGTAAGACAAGGATGAACAGCTTAAATTTGATGTTTAAAATTACGAACAATTGTAGCACAAAATAATTTTTGTAATTTTTCAACCCGTAAAAATCACCCTTTAAAAGACCCAATTAGACCCATTTTTAATAGACTTCGTGTGGTAATGGATTTCAACATGTGTACCAAATTTCGTTAAAATCAATTAACTCCTTCGAAAGCACACACACACACACACACATTTAAAAAAATGGTAGCAAGTTGCTGATGTGATAAAAAGTCGAGAAATGTTTGACCATATGTCCCGCCATCAGACCGATGCCAATAGTGTATGTGTTAAGACACTAATAATAATTCGTAAAGAAATGTTTTCTCATAATGTAATCATAAGATGAAATTTTTCAAAATGTTATTTATACCTTTCAATTTTTCCCGTAGCTAGGAATTTAGAAATTATTACATTATAGACATGCTACAGTATCGACAAAACGTGATCATGTATGCTACGCTTTAGTCGATCGTGTAGTGGCGGCATTACCCGGCTAAAAGGACTTACAAGCTATTACAATATTGCTATTAGATTTGTGTATAGACATTTGCATTTCTAATCAACGATATGTTCTCTAACAGTTTGATGAACTCGATTACATATTATTATTACATAATATACTTACATACATGTATATAATACTACAGTATACACATGTACTGTACTCCTTGTTCAATCTCTAGTTACATTCTAGTACAACGACTATTGTGTTTCATTTTCCTCTCAAAGTCAAGGTGCGGCTTAAGGCTGTCGGAACGCTCTGAATTTAAGCCTAAAATAGGGCTTCGACTGATAGCAGATTGTAGACTTAAATGTTCGTCAATATTATGCAAAAATTCTTTCTCTATTAGGAAGATAAACGACAAATCTAGGTCTTTAATGGACTACTTTTGTAATTAATTTACGATTTACTAGAAAAAAATTGGCATTAATTGTGTCAAAAAACACGTTTTTAATGTCACACTACAACCTTATTCGTACTTATTTCACAAAATCACAAACCTAAAGTGTCTCTTCCTTTTTCGGAAAAGTTTTTTAAATCTTTAAAATATTATCTAAGCAGCATCGAGCAGCGTTTCGCAGAGCAGCGCGGCACGGCCCGTAGCAGCGTTTTGATACACTTATTTCCAGTGATGTTATGGAGCTTCGTACCCGTAACCGAAGCTATCGGTCTCAGAAATATGATCTATCCGAAACCGTAACCGGTTCTGATAAGTTTCGAATAATTTCGGATAGGATGTTCTTTTTATTTTATTATAATTTTGTTTTTGTATATAGTGTTATCTCCTTAAAAATCACAAATTGTTTTTTATGTGATTGTAGTACATGAAGCTATGGACACAATCAGCCCATTTTAAGGGTAGTTTTAGGGGTTGAAAAGGGTTTTTGGGTCAGAAATACCGAAAAAATCTCAGAATAGTTTCAAAATTGAAATCTGACGCTTTAGTAAATATTGAAATGTGCTGCCAAAATTTCAATAAAATCGGCCCCACAGTACAAATCTGAAAATTTCGGGTTCCAGTGTCACCAATGTCATTTAATTTTTTTCTGTAGTCTTGAAACGGTCATAGCAACAATGCTATCTAGAAATTATATTTATTAATGAAAGTGAATTAGCTCGTGGATTTGGAGTTCTAATAATTATAATATTATAATGATTCAAAACAAACATGCGCAATGTAGAACGTGTTTTAATTTTCGAAGTTTCAAGAAAACGCTATAACCTACGAAAAGTAGCAATAAATAGAAATGTCCTTGTTTCGTATTGAGACGGACCTGTTTAAGGTCTCTTTCACGCAAGGGATATTCGATACGCACTTGAATGGATAATGTCATTATCCACAATTGATCTTAATGAACGTCTAGATAATTTGATAGTACGCATTGTAATGTTTGTTGCATTCATACGTAAATAAATAAATTCATTCATCAACATTAGCAAAATAAAGTAACTGTTAGTTAAATATCCACATTATCAAGCTTATGAAAACTTTAGTATCTTAAAATTTGCATATGGGACATAATATCCTACACTCACAAAAAATACCCGAGTTTATTATAGTCCGCATTTAGTACTAGACTCGCATTCGGGAGGTCCGGGTTCGAATCCCGGCGGGGGCAGATGTGGTTGGGACTTCTTCCTATACTGCCTCTCGCCGAGAAACGGTAATTCCTGTACCGGCCATCTTAATTGAGGTTTTCCATGCTTTCCCTCAATTAATTCCAGATAAATATCGAGATGGTTCCTTATTTGAGGCCATGGCCGATTACCTATCAAATTCCTAGTTGAAAAATTACCTACCTTATCCTAATTTCCTATAATTCCTTCATTCGCCCATTGCTATTACGTGAGTTGAAGTTTTAAAACTGTACAAAAATACCGGGAAGTGTGGTAGATGGAAAATAGTAATGGTGCGAATGGCGTCTGTTATGACATAAAGTCGAGAAACGGACGTTAAACGCATTATTATTATTCGTATATGGTGGTGTTGATCCAATAGAATGTCACAGTAAAGGAAGATTTGGTTTGAGGATCATAAATAAATAAGCTTTACCAAATTTTCGCTAATGGCCATTAGCGAAAATTTGGTAAAGCTTATTTATTTATGATCCTCAAACCAAATCTTCCTTTACTGTGATTATTATTATTATTATAATCCGCATTTAGTTTGGGTTTGTAAAGTCGTAGAGACATTCGATTCTTTTCAGCGAATAAATTTAATTTATTCTTTCACTTGATTTGTTCAGTAATGCTGGGTTTCCACAAAGCATTGTCAAAAAGTTTGATTTTACAATATCCTTAGATTGTGACCAGACACGTCTCCCATAAGAAAAACATTGTAGAATTATAAATCGATTCTGCTGGAGAAATAATTAATCGATTCAAACAAAATCTTTCTTAGACTGTGTATACATTTATTAAAACGCCATAAATTCTAAACTAAAGAGTATACTGAGGTTAGACTATTCGGAATCGATTCACCTTGACTTTTTCTGTAAAAATAACTGCAGCTGTAAGTTTCATTTAAACAACAGCCAAGAGAGTTTTGAGATTTTTTGAAAAATGGAAAAATTAAAACAATAATTTCTACATGATCAGTACCATTGAGTTCACAATAATTTTATTTTAGATAATTAATCTTTACTAATGTTACATTTTTTTTAATTAGATCATCATTTTAGTTCAAAATTTAATTTCAATTTTTTTATTGTAACCTGTAGTATTTTAATTTCATCAATTAACATTACACAAAAATTTAAAAATTAAGCTCTCAATGTTTGTTTGTTTCCAAAATTGTTTATAAATGTAAACTTATGCAAATATTAAAGCTATTTATCTTGCACATTTAAATCGTAGCTTGCGGGAATTCCGCCAGCGCTTATGGGAACTCCGGCCATGCTTTCGCCAAGTTTATCGTAGGTAATATCGGTATCGACCACAATTAATCCATAATCTGCACAGAATTGAAATTGAGCGATGTTGCAAATTGCTACAATGACCGGCATTACTTTGCTTATAAGATCGCAGACTTGATCGGCCACTGTGGTAACCTTGACCCCTGCGCCACCAACAGCGTTACCTGCTCTGTTCAGGTAGTGTCCAAGTTTGGCGTACTGACGACTCTGGAAATAAAATTGGCTGTAATATTATGACCTTCATATAAAAACTGTTCAATAAGTCTTATAAGTCTATATGAATTGTAAAATGCATGCCTGTAGTTTCTTCATAATATAATCTACAAAACCGTAACAAACTCCATTAAGTTTGTATGAAGACTGAAGATGCGTTTTACAATTTTTGGCACCGTACATAATTACAACTGAAGCGACTCTGGAGCATTTTATTATTTATTTGCTGATTGCACTTTATATGCTATCTTTTACCTAAAGTAAATTTGCTAGCATAAATCCTTGACACGCGTTTTCAAAAATGTTATGCAGGTATTATGAAAATGATTTAAACAGAAAAATTTCACGCTCGATTTACTTATAAATTCTAAAGCTCTGATTTTTTTTTAAATCAATTCACCAGAAAAATATACAACAATAATGATGCTAAGTTTCCACAATATTATGTGTAGTCTTATGGAAAGCTTGTCCTGATGTCCATTCAAATTGATTAGATATATAGCAAAAAAACATGCATTTAAAAATTTGAATGTTCGAAATTAAAGAGGTTAGGCATTAGAGAACATAATTAATGAGAAATATTAAAGTTTTACAGATTTTATTTCGAAAACATTACTGTAATTATGGTGAATTTGTCACTAATTTCCAAGCTATTCAAACACGGAAAACGTGGCAACAGCGGTCTCATGCATATTTAAACATTTTTTACATAATTTCTGCCCACTTTCGACAACTAACCAAAGAAATTGATAGATATTATTGCAGCTGTAACAATACTTAGAATGCGACGGTGACATGTCCATGGTATCTTTTATTGTATACTAATATGCGTCTCTGTGTTGGTGCATAACAAACTGTACCAGGGTAAAAGTTTTGGATACTGTCGACGAGTTTCCCTATTTTATAGTGTCTATCCACATTTATTTAAAAAATATCGAGATGAAATAAAGATCACTATTATTATTATTATAGTATCTCCCAAATATTCTTACCGTACGATTGTGAGACAAAAACCAGAAAAACTTACAAACCAACCAGGATCGTTTGTGTCCACCATGACTTCCGAGTGTGGTCCCACAGGAACTGCCCGAATCATTCTTCGATGATAGATACCTCCGTATGTCGTTGATACCAGCAAAGAGAGCATTGCTGTTGTTATAATCGCTTGTTTAAACTCCATATTCTTTATGAAAAAAATTAATTAATATCAAAACAACAGAACATTCTTACAAAAACGAATGTTCTCACTTATCGAGAAATTTTAATTGTTATGAAAAAAAGATTTGGAATAAATAACAGTCCAAAGATTTCTCATTTTGAAATATAAAATATATAGATAGATGATATCCTGGTTAAACTACTCGACCAGAAACTTAAAATTTGAGAAAAAAAGTGGAGTAGGGACTATTCTTTTCCAATTGTCTTTAATATTAAGGATGTATTATTTTCTTTCTGGATGAGTAATGTAATGAAAAAAATCATTAAAAGATAAAAATGGCAATTATATAAGTCAGTAAAACCACCACAATTAAAACATTATCAACATGCATATCTTTGTATCTGTTTTACTATTAAACTGATATTAAATTTTGTACTTGCCAATTCAATGCTGGAGACCGCAAAAATTAGTTGGCGAATAAACAATGTAAGTTCAACTAATTTCTTATTCAAGACACGTATAAGAAATATGATTTGTGGTTACTTTGAGATTAATTAAAAATTATTTTTGTGGTTTTCATTGTAACCACCAAACGCTATCGTTTCCTCTAATTATTCACGAATTTTAAATAACAATATGCATGCTTAGATTAAAATATTAATTTGTTACCAAGTTGTGGTTAAAACAAAAAACTGTTTTATCTACAAGAGGTTTCTGTAATTTATTTTTGATAAAATAATACGTATAGCGGGTGACCAGCTATACAACTCAAGTTAGAATTAATTTATACTGAGAAATAACATAATAACATTACGTTAATA
Source organism: Venustoraphidia nigricollis (assembly GCA_034508555.1). Lineage (NCBI taxonomy): Eukaryota > Metazoa > Arthropoda > Insecta > Raphidioptera > Raphidiidae > Venustoraphidia > Venustoraphidia nigricollis. The sequence goes on from JAVRKA010000047.1 coordinate 2,272,828, forward strand.
ATAATTATATAATTATATATAATAATATAATATAATTATATATAAATATAATATATATAAATATAATTATATATAAATAATTATATAATTATAATAACAATTACGTTCAGCGTTCGTGTCACTGCATTCTGTCATAACGGACGCCACTCGCACAATTACTATTTTCCATTTAAAACCATCAATAGCTGGGGTTATTTGGGCTTAGCACCAACTCAAATTATTTTTATAAATTGAAAATCCAATCGACACTTTTACTAATTCTCGGATTAAAGCCTAGGAACAGGGGGTTTAGAAATGTCATGACAACGGCATATTGTTATGTGCACTGGTATTCTCAAGGTCTCATTTAATATGTGCGAATGCAGGAAGGATATGCTAGGCGAGCGTTGTAGTTTGGTAGGTATGGGCTTTGACCTTGATATAGCTATTGCAAGATCATTCATGAACAGGGTCCACTAGAAATTAAACCATTCCACATATTATTATCTAAATGTTCTTGAAGTGATATATTATTTCAATTTCTTAAATTCTAGTTGCTTTTGAAGGACTGTGAGACGTTATTTTCGAAAAGTGATTTATTTAAAATCTTGTTTATAAAACTGCCTAGTAGGAGGTTTGCATGATAGCTGCTGAAAGTGTGAAAATTTACACCCTGCTGTTAAATTTATTACTTTTTATAAAAAGATGTATTCTGCGAATTTATGTATAAAAAATATTGTATAAACGAAGCTTACAAAAGTTATAAACTATTTTAAGTAGGTCAGGAAGTAAAATTTAAAAGTGAGAATGGTTCAATAATTTTATTTTATAGCTTTTCTTTATATTTTTATACTGCTGCGTTTTTTTTTCTATTTCTTTCTTTGAAATTTTTGCTTAAAAATGAGAAATGCTTTGTATTATAGATTATAGAAAATAACAGAAAAAAATAATATATATAGATTTTTTGCTACGTTTAAATCATGTATTGTATGTAATTACAAATGATTACATGTCTAAGTTCACTCCATGAACATCCCTGCAGTTTAACATTTTGTGCTAAGAGCCTAAGACGAACGAATTGAATATGTAGATTATTTCTTTAGATCTGTGGTAGCAGTACTATTTTAAATTCGACAAAAATAAAATGTATTTCATCCTCATAAATAAAAAATTAACAACATTAATAAAAAATTAAACTAAATAATCCATGAAAATTGAATTTTTGATTACATGCTTTTTTTAGCGTAATTTAGCTTTGAGCAGGAAATAAATTCTCAAAATAATGATGCGGTCAAAACTTACACATATATTAAATTACTTCTTTGAGCTGTGGTCAAAATTGAAACACACTTCATTTTGTTGAAAATTTTATTAAAAACGGAAACTTACAAAGTAGTATAAATAATTAATAATTATACAATGATTAATGATAGTATGAATAAATATAAAGTTCGTTAATTATTTATTATTTTATCCCGCTTTGATTGCTGCATAACCGGCTACGACTGGTAAAGCTTTCTCAGCCGCTTTAAAAACGCGTTTTCCAGCACGTTCCTGTAAAAAGAAAATGTGAAGAAAAAAATTAAAACAAATTAATGCCCCGCGATTCTGTAACCTCTGTTAGATGTGCACAGTGTTGTTAAATTTCTGTCTCACTTTAACTTATGTAATTTTATATCCGTTAGAAAGTAACAAAACCTTAACAGCATGTAAATACTTCATTGTCTCTATAATAGCACCATAAATCATATATTTTTGAAACTATTAAAACTATACTATTAAAACATTCGTAAAAATATTTCATGGCGTAAATTAATTTTTTTTATGATGAAGAGAGTTATTTCCAATTAGGTTCACGGCAGAAATTAAGCGTTAAATGAACTAAATTTGCCGTAAATATCTACAGCGATATACGTAATTATATAGGAAAAAATATTGCGTGTGGTGTACTCACGATTTTTTTCCATCCTTTCCATCTAGGGCTTGGTGCTGCAAAACCCGAATTAAATGCTGCAATAACGCAGATTGCAATCAAAACAATAACGTGAAATCTCATCGTGTTTTTTTTTTGTAATTAACAAAAAACGTCGCTAAAGATTTTTACAACTTAGGCACTGTTAATGATGGTTGGATATTACGGGCTGCTATTTATACATAAAATCTAGTAACGGTAGTCGGAACAATGTGGTTTGCTTTTTTTTTGGTTTTATAATTACATCTCGGGAATTTACCTCTTGAAATAAGTTGCAAAAAGTACAACTCACATTTCAATTCAAAGTAAATAATATTCATCATTAAGTTTTCGTTCGGGGATTTACTCAGCCGTAAAATATGTATTAGGTACATATGATTAATCCATAATATTTTTATTTACTTAAAGTTTGAAGTAAAATAACTTTTTTTCATAGACATACGCAGGATCCCGGAATCGTAGATGAGGATAAAGAATGATAACAATAGTAATCATAATACCAGACAGAGAGAATAAGTTATATATAAATATAAAAAAAAATCCGAGTTTTATTGGAAGAGCCATGACAAAAAAATTGACGTGTTTTTTATATTAGTAGATATTTTACATACGCTTGTAGCTACGTACCAGCTGAATTAATTTAGTATAATAGCTTTTGTCTGCTATAATTGTCTATAAGAAACATTCATTGTTGTAGCACTATATTAGAAAAATTTATTATTCCAACACGTCACCGTCAGTATTTAAACCCGAATCTTTCCACTTTCGCGGCGGAATGAGTTAATCAATTACTCTACGGTGCACGCATTTTAACATTTTAATCCTTCATAATACAGCGATTTACAACACTTTATAGTCTGTGTTTTGTAGTTTGAAAGTTTAATATATTCTATACAACTGCGTTAGGCGTTATCATAAAGAAGTATCAAATATAATCAGAAAATAGCGAAATCGGATGTGTGTTAGTTCAGGTTTTTCAATTTAAGATTCATTTTACATAACTATTGCTCTAACAACTGTGCTATGCATAGACCGCGTTACGTTTTGTGCGATAAGCTTTCATCTTGCAACAGTTCGCTCTACTTTGACGCCTTACTATTGAATCCTTCGTGGATAAACACATTTTATCAACAGCTTCATAGAAACTTTTTCTTCATTGCAATTCAGTTTAAATCAGCGTTTCTCAACACATTTACTTTTTACTCTTAAAGCTACTAGTAGGAGAACTACTAAGCATTTTTGGGTAGGTATTGGAGGCACTGTGAAAATTTGTACAATAACTCTTTAGTAATAGATATATATTTATTATTTGCATGACCATTTTTCCTACTGCCTCTCGCCGAGTAACGGTAATTCCTGTACCGGCCATCTTGATTGAGGTTTTCCATAGTTTCCTTCAATTAATTTCAGATAAATATCGAGATGGTTCCTTATTTGAGGCCATGGCCGATTACCTATCAAACTTCTAGTTCAAAAATTACCTACCTTATCCTAATTTCCTATAATTCCTTCATTCGCCCATAGCTATTACATAAGTTGAAGTTTTAAAAATGTAGAAAAATAACGGTAAGTGTGGTAGATGGAAAATAGTAATGGTGCGAATGGTGTCCGTTATGACATAAAGTCGAGAAACGGGCGTTAAACGCATTATTATTGTTATTATTATTTGATTGACCAAAATTTTTGGATACAAAAATACAAAAACACAGACCTGGCTGAAGGGTTGCGGGGTTTAATCGACTTAACTAATTTTTAAAAATTTTGCGCTATAAAAAATCCTTGAGGCATTTTGAAATTTTAATACTTTGAAATTTAGTAGGTATTTAACGAGTTGAAAGATAACAAAGCCAGATTTTTTAATCGGATTTAAAACTTAGCCAGGCTGGTGATTATATTAGAGGCACGTTGAAATTTAAACAGAATAAAATTGGTAAATAAAACTAGATATATTCAAAAAAACAGGTCGTTTCGGTGAGACATTTTACCTGCCAGGCGATCAATATGTTTGATAAATCGATTAAGTCGCTTAAGCCCCGCTACCCTTCAGCCAGGTCTGTGTTTTTGTATTCGAATGAGTTATTGTACACATTTTCAGTGCCTCAAATACCAACCCAAAAATGTTTAAGAGCTTTTGGGCTATACGCAGTATTAACAACAAATGTTTGACGTATTAACTATATTAATATAATTCAGAAAAAGGTACTCTAAAAAAAATTTAATGTAAAAATTGTAGATTATAGACGCCCAACAGTCATCAGCGCGCCTACGACAAATTTATTTTTGATACTTTTTTTGAAATATTTTAACCTACTATTTTTGCAACTGATCGTCTTTATAAATTATATACCTACTGTTTCAGGTAAATACACCAAATTTTTGAGACTCCGTATCAAAAAACATGATTTGTATTTTCGTCTGCTAAGAGAAAAAAATTACAATTTTATAAAATTGCTTTATTTTGCTTTGTGTTTTTTCATTTATCAAGGACCTTTTATCATTCTTTTTATCAGCTTACCAGTCTTTAATTCAACGTGTTTTTTTCAATAAATATAAACGATTTGAAAAAGAAAATTATATCAGAAAATAACAAAAATAGAGGATCACTGTTGAAGCTCACTGGTTAACAGGAAATAAACATAATGAAAGATTTTGAAGAATCACATTCTGAACTACATTATTTATAAGATTTAAAAGTTGCATAACATTCAGACTGTGCATTTATTTTTTTTATCCTTCCAATTTTCTGTTTATAAAATATACTAAAGCTGGTTTTATGAAAATTTCTATAGTTATTTGAAATTGCTGTTTATATTATATTTCAGTTTAACTCTTGTATTCTGATTTTTTTTTATTTAATACATATTGCATTATAGCTCAATGAGGTTTGTTAATTGTATTCTAAACGTAACAAAAAATAATTTATAAATCAGCAATGGCACTATATCAATTGCAAGGTGTGTATTGTGCTGCATATAAAAATATTGTAATATTGTTTATTAATAATAATACAAATATAATAATAAAAATAATGTATTACTTCCATAAAAAATACGTTGGTATATAAAAACAAAATATTACACAAAATGAAAGTATATAGATTCCAGCGTTGCCAGACGTCCCGATTTTTAAATCAAAATTAAATGTCCCGCGCGGGACTGGCTCAGTTCCGTTTTTCGGAGATAACTCGACCGTGCGTAAATAATTATTCTCTTATTGTAAGTTGCAATTTGTAACACTCACTCCTCAGACTATTGTTTGAAACGCCATATTTTTCTAATGAATAAAACTTTTTTCATTTTGATTTCTGTTTTTTTTATTTTTTTTATTCAGAAGACGCATGAGACAACTATTTAACGATAGGGTAAATCTGATTTAAAATATCATATTTTTATTAAAATACATTTTCTATGGCTATTTTTGCTATCTATTGTCACGTAAACGTAATTTGAACTCAAATAAAAAGATAAATATTTAAAAACTTCTGATTATATACGTTTTTTTACTATGTCCGGCTTTCGACAAAAGAATCCCGTTTTTTTCACTCAAAAAGTTCCAAAATCCCGACTTGACAAAAAAAAATCTGGCAACACTGATTCCTACCAAGGAAAGCCTATGCTGAGGGAACCATTATGAAAGAGACGATGTAGACATTTAACTAAAACTTAAATGATTTGAATTATTCTGAACACAAAACGTTTTAAATAGATAAAAATAAATGTAATATAAAAAAGAAAAAACTAAAGCGCATTATAAGTATACCTTTCACTGACAAATACAAATTGTTGCATTTATGATTTCACAAATATGTTAAACTATTATAATGTCAAATGAGTTATGCTGCAAGATTACAGTGAAATTTTTTGACAAATAGTGATCAATGTCGAACAAATTTGTACTATTTGGAAATTTTGATACACTACCAACTGATATGTTAAAAAATACAGAAAATGTTCAAAAAAGAGTTTTAATTTCAGATCACTTTAAAAATTACATCATTAATTGATTCCAAAATTTAAAGAGAACTTTTATAATATTTTTTAACATTTTTTTTAAATATCTAATTATTAACTATAATTTTTCTACTTTTTATTCTAAAATTAATACATTCACACACAAATGTTAACATTGAAACTAAAAAACCAGATCCCAATAATATGAACGCACTATATAAATGACAAATAGTTATTACAACATCAGAGGCAGCGCTGTCGTCGGTGGTTGTCGATGCGATGTTGTTTTGCATAATAGAGAAGAAGTTGTCCCATCGCTTAAGTAGTCCCATTTCCCGAATATTTAATACAGCTTTAGTTAGCTTTTGAAGCAATGGATAACCTTTAGATACTAATATTTCGATTGGATAATTTATTATGTCATCTTTGAAACAGTAAATTAACGGTTGTTTTGCTTTGTCAACGTACTTATGGGAAACGGTTTCCATGAACATACGTGGCATTGCGAAAGCTAAATCCTTTTTGTATGCTACTCTTTCTAAACATTCATAAACATCCGTACAAACTATATATCCATCTTTTTCTATTCTTTCAAATGTTGAATCGTTCGCACTTTTAAAATATCTAGAACCGGTGTTATAATATCCAAATCTTAAATTATGGGATAACGCATCATCAATGTTTTCAATTTGTTTTTCGTAATTGGCACTAGTCAATATACTTTTCAATTCAGATTTGTACAATGCTGTGATATGAATGCTTAAGACTAAAAAAAGCATGTATATAAATCTGACATGAACGGTTTTTGGATGATTTAAACCTACTTCAAGAAAGATGGCAACCAAATTAGAAAAACTTCCTGCTAAATTCCTGTATGAATTCAATTCCTTAGTATCTCTTATTGCAAACATCCAAATTGTTATCGATGTTATCACATACGAGAATAAAATAAGCAGCCATGCTTCCACATTAAACACTGATATAATACCCGTCCAATTCGCTTTTTTTTGAGCTCGCGGAACACAGAAAGTCAATTGTTCATTTGTATACGGAAAAGTATAATCAAAATATCTATGTCTTTTGTTTGAAGAAGCTATTGATCCAATAGCCATATTGACTTCCCCATTTAAAATACTTTCCAACATGCCCGTTGCTGTTCTATTTGGATTCACAGTGCCAAAGTCACCATCAATTGAAGATACTTCGTACACAGGAACAAAATTCATTTGTTCCGATATTAAACTAATTAAATAAATATCATGGCCTGGATTTTCAAAATCAACATTTAAACCGTCTTGAGATCGAAATACGTATGGAGGCCATACGACTGCATGTATCCTTACAGGACATCCGTTCAAGTTTTTAGGAACTTTATTGGGATACAAGTCATCTAACAATGTTATATTTCCTTCAGTACAGTCGGCAACAGAAAAAACTTCGTCGATCTCATTACCACATTTGTTTTTATCAAAAGGAAAAATTGTATATAGATTCAAAGAAAGGCTCTTCAACGATACGGGAATCATGATAATAACGTTTATAATTTGTTTTTCCCATAAAATTTGGAAAAGTGTTTTTATGTCGTCCATTTCGATATAATTGTTCGTAAAAACTAAAAATTTTGCATGAGGATTCCAAGACGGGTTGCTGGATAAATGGTTAATGCTTTGCAATAATTCTTCGGATGAATATATTTGTATAATATAAGCATCAGCAAAAATTAAGAAACGTTTTTCTGTGATTGCTGGAGACGTAGCGTATTCTATCGAAATACCCCATTTATTTTCAGCAAATAATCGCTCTAATAAAATCCTGTCGGTAAACTTCATTGTTTCAAAAGCTCTACCGATTTTTGCAGTGGTCGGTGAAACATTTATATATTTGTCATCAAAAAAATGCGCCCTACTTATTTCAATCACACAAGCAGTTGATGAATCTCGTATTTCTATTTTGTTATTAGACGTAAATTCAAAAAGGTTTGATGTCTTAGATACATGTAATGAGACTATAAAAAATGTTAACGCGATTTTATAAGACATAATTTCTGACGTCTTTATATCATTTCAGTTCTTTCCACTTGTGTAAAATTAAAGTTGTAAATATACTCATTATATAATTTTTTCTGTTGAAATTTGTATTTCTTTTGCTAAAATCAAAAATACCATGCATTAACAAACCAATTAAAATAAAATATAATATTTTTTACAATAAATAGTTAGCCGTTTTCATAATTTATATGTGGCTGTTGGTCACAAATTACCGGACCAAATTTGATAGCACTTTCACTATGGGGATTTGACATAAAACGACATAATATCTGGTAACAGAAATTTAAAGCATAAGCACATTACATTTTATATTATACTGTTAGTATTACTATATATTCTATATGAAAAATGGTGGATTCGACATTTCATTTGGCCTAAATTCTGTCTATCATCAAAACGCAATACTGTTTGTTATATATATATGTATATTTTTTTAATGTTGAAATTTGTAATTCAAAATATCGTGGTATAATATATTTGCAAATTTTTAATAGAATAGAAAAAATTGTCATACCTTTTATAATATCTGCAAATAAATAATTCGAAGCCTATCGAAATTGTCCATTCACAGATCCATTTTTCAAAATAATATTCGTTTTTTGTATTCTATGAAAACAGTTACATAGCCGCTATCAAATGTATATGTTGTATGGTCTGATTCTTGCGTTACAATAAAGTAAATACCTACCCTTAACTCACTTTCATGACTTGTATCTACTGTATGTAATACTAATATAGAACAATATAATAATTATATAAGCATATAGATATTTCTATATAAAAGCTAATATACCGAGTGTTTCAAAATGTTTGTAGTTAGGTTGTTGAATCAGCAACTCGTACTTATATTAAAATGAAATAAAATGGTTATATAAATAAAACAGGTGCTTTTTTATGATATGATAATAATATTATGATGGTATCGTTCAGTCGGTATATTTTCCCAATTATCTCTTTTTCTGTTATGTAATTATTTTGTCCTAATGGAATAACAATGTTTATCAATAAAATAGATATTTTCGTAAATGTTAATTAGATGTAATTCATTCAATAAAAAACTGTTTATTTTTTTCCGTTAAAAAATAATTAACTGGTACAAATTCCGGTTACACACGACATCATAATGATTGATTATCAGTGGTGAACATCTATGTATACTATTATATTATATAAAGAGGTAATTTTTTTGGTATGTTTTCTTGCTTTTTTGTAGGGAGTATTTCTCTGAAACTACTGAACCGATTCTAAAATTTTTTTCACAAATAAAAAGCTACACTATCATTGAGCAATATAGGGCATATTTTATTTTGTTAAAAATAAGTCTTTAGTTCAAAATATCAATATTTTTAAGTGTTGAAGAAAGGTTACGAAATAGATGATATATTATGAGCACTGAGGAGGCTTTGAAAAAGGCTCCACAACTGTTGTCGCTGCCATGTTTCATCTCAATTGCGTGTTAGTTCCAAATATGTTTGTAATTGACTTTTAAATTCATACTAGTCTTACATCGTCGAATTTTACCAGATTTGGAATATTTGCAAAATTATCTTAGAAATAAGTTTAATTATTTATTATATTATAAAAACATAATTCTGAACAATTCTTTTTAAAAAGCTTGGTTGCATACTTTCGACTTAGATGAAAACCGACATTTCTAAACATTGACGAATGATTCCGGTGAAACCCGAGTCATTCACAAGCATGTTAAAAATGCAGTGTTCAAATTCTGATGTTTCTTTATAATAATAACAATAATCAGAAATGTAGTGATAGCACATCTGTTGATAAAAACTTTCAATTTAAAAAAAAGTAAATATATTTCATCCGGATAACAATCTGTTTTAAATCTATACTAATATATAAAATTGATTGTATGTACATATGTTAGAACAGATTTAACTAAAAAACTATTAAACGAATTTTGACTAAACGTTCTTTTAAATATTTTTTTTATGCCAGAAGTAAATAAGCTATGATTTATTTTTACTATTTTATCGCAAAGCTAATTAATTTAATTTAAAAACTTTTTCATACACATTTCTAAATTTGTAACGTTTTGTCGACGGAAACCGGTATTTTATCTTCCCCAGCCCCTGTGTTATTTGTATGTCATTCGACTTCTGACTTTACACGACATGCAGTGTACAAGTGTTTCTAGACGAATAATTTTTTTGACTTTGACGAATATCGAGAAAAAAATGTGAGATGATTCTAGACTTCATCTCATTATGCTTTCATAACAGGGGGTTATTCTTCCCGAGCGAAGCCGGACCGGGCTGCCAATATATAAATAAACAGTTTCAAGTTTATGCAACAAACCTTTAGATACAATATGACGTTATTAGCAAAATAAACAATATTAGTAGACTTTTATTTAATAAAAAGGCAAACTTTTTATAAAGAACTCTATTATTATATTTGGTCAGCTAATGAAATTTTAAGAAAAATATGGAAACATATACTGTTATAAGTAACTTATAAAGATCCTTGTTCACTGGAACACGGCGAATCAATTGTATTAGTCATTTCCTGGTTACATGCAATATAATCCCCTATCTATAGGAAAACTTAAACCAGTTGAAGAGGTATCGACGACAAACTGTCGAAAGAAAATGGTTTGTGTTTTAAATATATAGATATAAATATAAACCTCTTTGAAATCTAAATAAGAGAATTTATTGAAAATTAAATAAAAAATAGCACACTTTAACAGTACATTTAATGTGCAATTTTTCGATTTAAAAAAAATCAAAGGAACTTATAATTATTTAATAGTAACATTGATATTATGTCGCATCAACAGGCCGTATAATTGAAATCATTATACACTCAAATGATTTTAATTCATTACATAAACCGTCTCTTTAAGCAACCGGGGAATTCAATAGGCCACTTAAAAGTCTCGAGCACAGAACATTTTACTGATTAATAATTTATCTTTAAAAAAACTTTCGCATTTAATGATAAAAGATGTGTACATCTTCTGCAAAAAGAAGCTTCACTTTGCTCTGCATGACTTCGAATTCTTTTCATCTCCAAACCATACAGACATACTTTACAAAGTATACATTTTTTTTAAAGAACGACATCATTTTTAAATCTGATCTCTTCCACCCATTCTCTCATCTCTAATAAACTTCGCATTCTCAAGGGATATCGCTGATGGCGTGTCACCAGTCTTGCCTATCTCGTGGCGTAATATACCGTTGTATTTATTTTTCTTGCAAGGGTTCATTCTCGCTGCAAAAGACAACAAAACAAAAGTTATTATAAATTTTTAAGGATGGTCTTTATTCAAATATTTCTTTTTCTTTTCGACAAAAAAAGGCGATCACTACATATTTATATTATAAAGATTAAAATTATTTAATTGTAAAAACGGTTGGCTCATCGAGAATACATACAATTGTGTCAAAATTTCAAATAGATCGGATATAGTGGTTCTAAGTTGACATTCAAAATTTGATATAAAACATGTAGCCGAGATCGTAGAGCTACTGTTTATGTAACGTTTTCCAGGCTCATCTGACACAAACTCTCAGTTTCCAAATGAGAACTAATGAAAGTAGCCCACGAATTTTCAGTTTATGTTTAAAAATAATTTTAAAAAAACTATGAATTAGTACGAGTGTTGTATCCATAAACTGAGTATGCATGTCGTGACGAGGTGGAACTTAGCGTGACAAAAAATGACACGGAAAACGGAGAAGATCAGATAATAATTTTTTATGGTAAGCTAGCGACTCAGTCCGGCTTCGTCCGGTTTGTAGATTTCCTATTAAAGATAAACATATTATGCTACAGTGAACTTTCTTATAGAATAATAGATATATTTTTCCGGTGTTGTTTTCTATTTATACTTAATAGCCGCTACCCGCAGTTCCTACGTCAATTAAGATAAAGCACGGCAGCGACAATAATAGTGGAGTCTTCGACGATTCCACCATAATACAGTCCAACTCGATAGCACCAATAGTAATAGAGCCGTAGGCTGCAGTATATTACAGTTTTGCCTCGCGGAGCTTTGACAATAATTTAAGAAGAATAAATCCCATAGATAAAAGCACTTTCAGTTTTTTCTCAATTTTCCACTTTTCCGGGCAATTTTTGCATTTTTCTTTCCCTAAAAACCGTACTTGGACTATTGCGAACATTTAAAAAAATAGCCAAATCGATCCAGCCGTTTTCAGGTGATACTCTTAGCAACAAACAACATTTCATTTTTATTATGTAGATTAGGCGCATGGTATTGTAACGAAATTTGCAGTGTTAGGACTAAAAGAGAGGGAGAGATTGAATATAACAAAAACATAACGTCGCGATATTTATAGACAGCTCTTTACAATTGTCTAATAAATTTAAAAATGTAATTGCTAGCTATTATACTAGATTGTTTGTGATATTGTCCCTTTTTGAAAGTAATAATTTTAATAGGGTGTTTGATGCGACGGACGCCACTGGATACAAGTAAACTTGAGGTGTACATATGTGAATGTTCTGAAGATGTGTGTAGTTTAAATTAAGTACGTGTGCGAACTCACGTGTCGTGGGTTTAGTGTCCTGATCGCTATGTAAATAACCACGAGATGCACATAGTATGTTATATAGCATCTACGCACATACCGTATGTCATTTTTAGTGTATTTGCCATATGGCAACATATACTATTGGCATCGGTCGGATGGCGGGACCTAGGGGTCGGACCAAAATTTCTCGACGTTTCATAACCTCCTAAACACTTTGCAACCATTTTTAAAATTTATTTTGATAAATATATTTTCTAAGTTTATAGTACGTAAGAATTAATCTCTACGTAAGTTGTAGACGCCTAATAATAATTGTTAGAAAACATTCATTGTGACAATGCTAAACTAGAAAAATTAAATTTTTTATCCACTGTCACCGTCGAGACTCAAACCCGAATCTTTCCACTTTCGCGGCGGAATGAGTTATCAATTACTCTACGGTGCGCTAGCTCAACAGTTAATTCATCCTAATAAAGCAACTGTAACATTGAATTCACAACATGCGAGAGCCGATTTAATGTTACAATTGCTTTATTAGAATGAATTAACTGTCGAGCTAGCACACCGTAGAGTAATTGATAACTCATAACGCCGCGAAAGTGGAAAGATTCGGGTTTGAGTCTCGACGGTGACAGTGGATAAAAAATTAAATTTTTCTAATTTAGCACTGTAGCAATGAATGTTTTCTACCAAAATTTATTTTGTTCTCAAATTATTTAGCATTTTTTAGTTCATAAAAGCGTATTGTTTTAGTTTTTTTTACCTCTAATTTTATTTTTACTCAAAGTTTAAGAAAGCCATACTCATGATTCGGCATACGGTATACATATGTCGATCTCTGTCTATACGGCAACATAGAGTAGGTAGGTAGATACAGGTTGAGGCGTCTAACACCGTCGCATTGCTGCCATTCTCCGGCCTCACAATCGTATTTCATGTTTAGTGTCCTATTTTCCTGCACGCCGTGTGTTATCTCTCCTAATACAGAGGGTAACATTCGTCTTAAAGAATTGCATGGACCCATAACGGGCCCCCGAACTCTCCGTAGTTACATCCAGCCACTCCTAGCTGTTTGTGCGCTGCGTCTGTTTTATTCGTTTGATAAAATCAACCGCTTGCATGCAGATTACCGCTCATAATTTCAATATACACAAAATCCAAACAAAAAAAGTAAACTACTAAATTTGCCCAGCAGGGTGAGACATTTTATAGAAAAGATCATCATATATATTAATACGCTAAGGTTAAGATGTTTGCCTCCCTTTCTCGAAAAAACCACACAATTGCTCCACATAAATTTTATATCATTTTATAGATAATTGCTTGCTCTACCGACATCAATAACTAAAAAATCTATTATTGCTTTTGTTTTTGCAAAATAATTAATTATAACAATTAAACATTTATTCAGTATATGCAGCAATGTTGCCATCTGACGGTTCCAACTTTGAAACAACGTCAACATGATTGACGGTCGGTAATTTTTTTTTGTTTAATTTTTAATCAAAATTTACGTATAAATACTTTACGTATGGTGGCGCTTCAGCTCAACGTTTTCGATACTTGTGTCTCTATATGACAGTTTTAGAAAAATATTTTCTTGAACCGTCACTGAGCTTTGTAATGTAATACAACAAAAAGAAGAAAGTTATAAAGAGTGTGAGAAATTAGAAACGAATTTTAGTGCGAATTATTCGCACAGGTACCGCTAGTTTTTAAGTAAAAACTTTATTTGACGGAATTTAAACCTGAAATTGGTTGACAGCGATAGTAAATTTTTCCTTTATAACCTTTGCAAAAAAAAAATCGGGTCAGTTTGCTTGTATGTCTGTATTAATAAACTGGCCATCAATCTTTCATATTTACGCTAGATGATGTGTTTGGGTTAATTTTGATGCAAATAAGACATTTTTCACAGTAGTCTCTTTTGTCGTAGAGTCTATGTTAGTCGTTGAAATAAACCAACAAAAAAATAAGGCGTCTTCATCAGGTTTTTTAAATATCCAGATGTAATACTTTTACATAAAAAATTAAAATTTACTTAAAGGACTCAAGATTGGCCGAAGTCTGTTACGAGCCCCCAGTTCCCGTGTTCTAATCCAAGAACTGATAAAAATACTAGTTTCATTTTATATTATTAAAAAATAATACATTAAAAACGTGAATTGATGCTAGGCCTAAATAACCGTAAGGCCGTATGTATTCGGAACTGCTCAAAGAAACTGATCAGTGACGCAAATCAGCAACCAGTCCACGATGAGTCAGAACCTTTGTAATTGACTGGAACAATAACCAGTCAGTAACGCGATATTAATCACCGCCAGCCTACTCAACTGCGGAGTGCCTTCTTACTTGAATCGCATAATTTCTCACCAATGTTTTATTGTGTCAACTGTTTTTAAACTTCAAAAAGGTTGCATCTAAAAATTAGAGCTTTCTTTACAGCAGCGAACAAGCGGCGATTGAAATTTCTTTCTTGATATGGATCAACCCAAAACCTTCTTCGTATTCTATTTCTTCGGTAATGATAATAGTACCAATATTAGTAATTCAACACTGGAATCATCATTCGAATCATTATCCAGTGTAGCCTCCAGAAGAAACTACCGGTATAGATCACTAGAGAGTAGCCGCGAGTGTGAAGCAGCATCACTAGTGAGTTAGTAATCGGTTAGTAATTTCAATCACAAAACAGTTCCGTTTCATTTCAGTAGCTCCGTTGCATAGAGTGTAGCGTTGGTAGTCTTAAAAAATAATATAAATAACTACTTGGCATTTGATTTAAGCTATTTAAAATTTAATTAAAGCGCTGCATCGAGCGCACTGAAGAATGTAGTTTACAAATCGCGTTCCGGTTTGAGTGCACATGGTTCCCTTTATTGCCTTCGATTCCGCCTAAAACAAGATGTAGCTCGAGCGATTTATGTCATCACATAATATTGAGAAATGGTCGAGGATTATATCTATTTACATATAGCAAAAGGATGTATTCGATCTATGTACCTGCATATTATACATGGTCGTTTGTGACGTAATAGCGGTTGGGGTCTTAGTTATCGGCTTATTAACTCTCTGTAATAAAACTTATAACTTATAACATCGATTTAGCACTTTTTCTTGTTTTCACAAAAGAACGATTTTTCAGTATTAAGAGCGGGATTAACAACATTTCACATAAATTAGAAGACACTTTGTGTTTTCCGCAGACACCAGGAAACAAATATTTAATTAAATACGGTTATTACAAAATGTTGAGGAATATAGTGCAAAGACATATGTGGCCAATCACATTAATAAAGTAGATTATTACATAGCATAAATTTAATAAAGAAGGTTTTAGTTTTATAGTTTCGCAATTATTTATTTAACACTCAACAGGACAATTCCCTGTAAAAGTGTAAAAATTGTGTAAAAGAAAGAGACAAGATATGCAATTAGAAGTACATAATTAGATAGTAAGCTTGCAAAAAGAGAAACTATACTAAATTATATCATTCAGTATAGCAAAAAATTTGTTAAAGTTGGCAGCAGAATAAATGTCAAAAAAATTATTAATCCGTCTACATATTTTTAATAACGGAGTGATAAAAAAAACGGTACATGACACAAGCACTATATTGATGTTACATTAGAAATTATTTATTTGAAAGTTCATAACACATCTGTTAATTGATGTGGCAAATTCATATTTTTTAATTGTATTTAGCATGGTGAGAGAAATGAAATATTTATGGTGGAAGCTACGGATCAGTGACGAAAGAACTAATTATATAAATTAGATTCTCTTAAAAATATTGTGTGCTCATCGACACTACGTATATAGGACAAGTTTCAAGTCTATCAGTTGTGTCAAAATTAGATTACAAGAGATGACTCTAACTAAGATGCGACGTTAATAATAAACAAAAAATGTGATCAAAATACCTTTACTTCCACCATATGATAACAATTTTCTTGTTGAAATGCTTTCCTTATATATTTCTATTTGGTTAAAACACTTTATGTGACTGGTTTAGCAAAATGTGCAAAGTTTGTTTTATCTTAATCACAAATCTAAAAATAGATACCAATATTACATTTGAAAATGATTTTACGATTTGATATTAAAGAATTAATATAGCCGTGAAACCAGAGAAATACGAAATATACGAAAATAGAAACTGGTTCAATAAGACAAATTTGTTAAAAATTAAACCCTTTCATTCACACAAAAGGAAATTGTACCAATTTCGATCGGAAATTACTTTTTTATTCAATTTGTTACCAAAGCGGATAAAATCTGAAAACGTTACAACGAGTATATTGCGATGAAGGGAATGCATGAGTTCAAATACAGATGACTCCAATGTCATTTTTTTTAGCTGCAAGTTCAACATTTTTATTATTAGTGATCCTTTATCCAGATAATTAAAATTTTGTTGGAAATTGTAGAAACAAAAAAGCATAATTACTTTTATAAACAGCTTGATTAGATGCAAAATCTGAAAAACCAGAAAAGAAAACTAATGTGTTTTGTTACAAGTAAATCTAAAATTTTCCAGCTCGATCAACACACTTTGTACCCAGTATTAATAATCGCAATACAAAATTGTAGATTATGTATCTAGTTTGTATAATGCATTATTTTATGACAAATTGTGGCATTATGTAACAAGCGATATGCGAGTTTTATTAGTCACACAAGTCATAAAGCATTACAATCGAGATACATACTACATTTTTGCACGTATATCTGCTACATAGCTGATTTTCACATCATAATAAGTATATTTATAATATTGACAGTTCACGTTCGGCTACATTGGTGTCTTCTCGGTTGCCCATATGGACTTAACTGACTATTGGATTGATTGAATCACATTACTTTTGTTTTACTTTAAGCAGAAGCGTAGCGTGCCTTGGCGGGGCCCCGTATAAAAATTTGTTTGGGGGCCCTTCCCCCGTTGAAGGAAATGACTTAAACGGGGAAATCCCGCAGCCCGCGATAACCGATGTAGGGTGTTGCCAACTTTTGAACGCACGCTTTATGCGGGAATAGAAGAAATTGATTGTTTTCACTTTTGTCATTTCTGAAATAAAAAAAAATGGGTTTTTTTTTGCTTACGCACGTTGGGGGCCCCCGTGGTCCGGGGGCCCCGTATAATTGATACGGCATATACGGCGGTAGCTACGCCCCTGACTTTAAGGACTAGTGCGAACTGAGTCATTTTACTACCGCTATAAAAACAGTTTTTTTATAGGGAATCGTGCAAAAATATATTTTGGCAATAATGTGATTGTATATAATTATTTGTTTTTAAAAGGTTATGGGGTTTACACTGAACATTTTCGGAAATATTGACAAAGAAATTCCATAACCGGTTAAAATTAAACTTTAAGCTTCTATTTCAAGAGATATGAAATATACATGTTTTGATGCACGCATTTAGATTTGTTTTGCTTCCGGATTAAAATTAGCTGCTCTAAAACTACTGGTAAGTTTTGAGACTACTTATTTTTTTATTTTATTAATAAATTCTAAAAATATAAACAGACGAAGATAGATTGAGCGTTTAAATTTAATAAAAGTAAATTTTAAAATATTTCATTTTATCAACTCTTTTATCTTTTTCAAAAAGATAATTTATTTGATTTTTAAAGTGCACAATGAATGTTCTAGTTTTTATGTGCCAAGAAATATCTAAGATTTATTTCTATAAATTTGAAATATATTCGTTTTTTTACCGTTCGAGGGAAAAACGCTGAGAAAATATTCTCTTTCAATCATATTTTATGGTGATTTGTATTAAAGAAAAGGCATCTACACTATATCTTAATGTATTCAAGCAATTTTTGACATTCTTCTTGAACATCTTTAATCTTTAAAGATTTATGATTTAGTTAACGCAAAAAACAAGAATTATGCGAGTTCGATTGTTTTTATGGCCAAAATTCAGGGATGAGTTTAAAATTGAAAAAATTTAAGAGTTAATACAATGACAAAATATTGTATAGTTATGAAGCCAAACTCAACTTAGTATCCTGAATATTAAAAACTTAACCACAAACCACCAGGAAACAATTTTTTTTGACCATATTAGCATCTTCAGGAGATGAATATGTTAATTAAATTTTAATAACTTCTTCTTCGCACCAAAAGTTCAACCCTAGCATAAATTATACTTAACATTGGTAAAATTTTAAATTAATAAGAAATATTCTTTCTATTAAAATATACTTTCAAAATTTAAATGACACAATTTTATATTAGTTTAAAAATTAAAAAAAAATCGTATTGACATTTTTTTTAAAATAATTATCTCCTTATAGAAACAAAAATCGATTCATTTTTTTTTTAATAATGTAAGTGAAAAGGTGAATTTCATTTTCATTTGAAAAGCGAGAGTATTCGACAAGTTTGGAAATAAGTATTCTTAAATTTATATAAATCGTGAGGTAATTAAGGTAGCCTCACGATTTATATTTTAGAGTTTATACGACGTTTTCATGACTTGTTTTTTACAAGCCCCCAGATCCCAGGTTCTAATCTGAGAACTGATAAAATATGAGTAGTTTCATAGATGAAAAACTGTCTGAGGACTTAGGATCAATAGTTTAAGTCAATAATAAATTCTTATTTTTATCACGACTTTTCAGAATTCATTTATTCTTTCATCAGGTGTCTGTCATAAATAATTTTTTATGTATTAACTGTTTTATTTAGTTGTTTTGTCGTTTCCATTTTTTAGTCTACGGTTTTTTAGTCTATAATTTTTAGCCAAATAGTTTATAAAAACTAATTAAAATATACAATCTCTATTTATTTGAGTGTCAAAAATTATCTTCAAAAACATATTATGACAGACACATGAAAAAATAAATAAATTCTGAAACGTCGTGATAAAAATAAAAACTTAGTATTGACTTAAAAAATAGATCCTAAGTCCTCAGACAATTTTTCATCTATTTAATTAGTCAGGATCGGAACAATCTTTGAAATATGAGTAGTTTTTTATGTATTATTTAAAATTTTAATAAAATGAAAATATGAATTGGCACTAAACCTTAATAATCTAACAAACTTAAAAACAAAAAAGAACACTAGATTAAAACAAAAATACATGCATATTTTTCTCTTAATCGAATATTTTATATATTAATCTAAGAAACATATATTTTTTGCCTATAGCATAAAATGAACAAGCGAATTTACTGAAGACTTTTAAACGCAAACAAAATGGTACAATAGTTTTATCCACCCCTGTCGACAAATATCCTTTGTTTCTTTAACACTGCATAAATAAGACGGTTGAGAATGAAAACTCAACCCACGTTAAAGCTGCGCGTAAATCACTCCCTCGCACACACACACACACCCATGCGCACAACTTAAATATTTCGTACTTGCTTTGTATGGTGCAGTCTACTAGCTGACTACAAGATATGAACTAGTTCATTATAAGAAAATTAATTAGCCAATTAATAGTGTGACAGAGTTCGCAGTTGCTGCAAGAATAACTTGGTGCATCGATTTAATACTAAAGCGTGACCTTTTATGCATTTGCTAGTCGGTGCATATAATATTTTAAAATATGAAATAAATTTAATTAAATGAGTCTTCAAATTTACGATATTTATGATCATCCTTCGCCACGTCGGCGATTCTACATGACGTTATTGTAAAAATGAGACGTAATCATAAAGCTAAACATAATCCATGTTTATAATTTGAAATGGAATAAAAAGATGAAGTTTGTATCTGTGTTACCTCAACACTCAACAACCACTCAACCGATTTGAAAAATTTCTTCACTGTGCAAAAGTCTACTTCTCGATTTCAAAATATTTGCAAATAGCCAGACACTTTTTTCGGGGTTTAAGACTATTCTTGGGAACTTATACACGATTTCAAACACGTTCCCAAAAATAGTCTTAAACCCCGAAAAAAGTGTCTGGCTTTTTGTAAATATTTTTAAATATATCTAATAAAGTTGCTATCAAAATTTCAGCGTGAATCAGTTACTTATTTTTTCATTTTTGTAAATTTAACTTTGGGGTATTTTGGTTTAATGTTAACCCCTCCAAAAGTGACTACCTCATTTATTTATTTATTTAAAATCAACTTAACTTTTTTTGGGACATATTTTTTTAAACGTTTCCTATATACGCAATACCTGGCGTACCGAGGTAGAACAATCAGACTCATTTACCTATATATCTTACCTATATAGACTATTGTATAAAATGTCTACCTGAATCAAACACTTCATGAAACGGATGTCTACAGCTCTCCGACTAAACATACTTCTTGATGAATAGTACAAATTATTTTTGCCTATGCTATGACGAAAGGAGGCTAACTTGAGCAGTTATTGAATTTCCACCCAATCGGAATTTTTTCCACGCAGATTTTGTTCGGATATTTTTTTTTTATTGATAATTTTAATTTAGGAATACACTATTTGAAAATTAACCTATTTAGCGTATCTTTAGAATACCAGTAAAAATAAATGTTGGTAGAAATTTGAAGATAAAATCGCAACGATATAATGTACGTTTTCTTGATATTTAAAATCTGCATTTAAATTTCTTAACACGGCCCTGAAGCACAAAGCAAAGCACGGTAAAGCTACACGCACCACAGAAGCATTTCGCGACGCTATGCTGCGTGATTCCTCCGCGCCCTGGCGTATCCTGGCGTGACGATTCGGCGCCTCTTACGTCGCTATGTATAATTGTTTTGTGTCTAGGTACACATGTCATGGACGCGTATGCATATATAGGGTGTAACTAGTTTTGTCACACATTACAAACACTGAATATAATGCAACTAGTTCGGCAAGTTGTCCATTGCCCACGAAAGTGTTTTTTTAGTGTATTTGCCATATGGCAACATAAGTATCTGTCAACATTTTAAATCTGCATAAAATATTAAACTCTAAATGGCAACATACACTATTGGCGTCGGTCGGATGGCGGGACCTAGGGGTCGGACCAAAATTTCTCAACGTTTCATAACCTTCTAAACACTTTGGCACCATTTTTAAAAATGTTTAATCGAATCAGAAAGTACGTACTTTCGGCATATTATGAAGAAAAAATAATTCTTCGCGCAAGACTCGTATAAATTGGACACTCTGTATACATAAGGTTTTCCTGGGTGGATGAGAAAATGGTCGTGCGTGGTTTATATAGGATTTACACTACACACACATATGCATAAAACACGTTCTCATATTAATTTATAGTTACCAACTTTAAATGTATAGTTTATGTTTCTTCATTACCATTTGTGTCTAGCAGTTCACAGATTCGTACTATAAGTGAACTCGTGTATATTTAGGGTCCCAGTATACCCTGACACCAATTTATGTTTCAACTTTCAGTTAAATGTCTTGTAGTGAACATTTTATTCTACGGCTGTATTCTACATAATATTATACAACCTATTTCTGTTCATTAAGGCTGTCGGAACGCTCTGAATTTTGTTTGTGCTGAGACTCAGCGGTAAGGGACGAGGTAGGCAAAAGACATATTGTGGGTGTGACCTTCTTTAGCTCTGTCTCGCTCAAATCATCCGCACGTTTCAATTTTTGGCTGGTACCAACTACGAGGATAAAAGATGCTATTGCAAGGGTGCCGCTGTCTAATTTTTGGAAATATTTTGAAGATTTAAAAAAACTTTTCCGAAAAAGGAAGAGTCGCTTTAGGTTTATGATGGAACAGTTTTGTGAAATAAGTAAGAATAAACGTGTGTTTTTTTGGCACAATTAATACCAATTTTTTCAAGTGAATCGTACATAAATTACAAAAGTAGTCTATTAGAGACCTAGCTTTGTCCTTTATCTTTCTTAAAGAGAAAGAATTTTTGCAGAATGTTGACGAATAAATCTATTTTTGGCTTAAATTCAGAGCGTTCCGACAGCCTTAACGCCTACACTAAAATTCATTAAAAAATTAACATTAAAAGCTCGTTCACAATGTCGGATTTTTTATCGGACGCCCTTGTATTTGCGTGGAATAGACGAAATTGAATTGTGTCGGATAAAAGTGAAATATGCCATATAACAGCGGTCGGCAACATATACCACTAAATGCCACGCGAAAGGATTTTCGGTGGCATGCCTCGAAAATGACGAGTTAATAAAATTTTAGATACGTTAAAAATATGCACAAAAATTAAAAATTTTAAACTATGAATGAAATATTGAGGTGTATCAACTACTACGATCATTAGCGCACAAAAAAAAAACAAAGAAAAGAGAAAAAAAGAAATGAAAAAGGATTACAAGTTTTTTTTTAATTTTAATAATTATCGCATTTTTGACTTCGACATCGTATATTCAAGAAAACAAACAAAAAAAATAACAGTAAGTAATAATAATGAGTAACATATTTATAAGTTTTATTGTAGGAGAGTGTGCTAAAATAAAATTTAAAATGAGTCGAGAGATTTTCAAATTAATCGCGAACATTCATATAGGCGCAAACACTAGAATATTATAAGTTTTACACGAAACCTGTTTTTACGTGCGAAGAAAAAAACAGAGACAAAAAATCAATAGTGTAGCACTTAGTTTATCAGGAGTAAAAAGTGCTTTAAGTTTAAAAGTACACTTGACAATTCAAGGACGCGTCGTAACAGTGAAGTGTGAAATTTGTGGCCTACCATGTTTCTACTCCTGGAAAAACCGCAGTGAGTTGTCTTTGTCATTATTACTTACAAATCGACGACTTTTAACGACTGTTTAACTGCTGAAGTACACCTCCTAGCTGAACAATATTTTTTTTTATAGTGAACAGTATTTTGTTACAAATAAAAACGAACCTTTTAAAAATTCTAATACGAAATAATTAATTTATTTCTCATGTGCTAGTCGACGCTAATCTCAGAACCTACTTAACCTATTTAAGAATTTATTTCACTGTTTACAAACCAACTTTTAACTGACAACTAATCTAACAATAATAATTAATTTTATCTGTGTTGACCATAAATACGAGTACACAAAATTGTCATGAAAGAAAAAAAAATAAAAGAAATCAGATTAAATCTAAGAAACTATAAGGGACAATGCATGACAAATAATTGCCCTAACAACCAAATTTCACTACCAAACTAAAATCTAGCCGTGCAAAACTGAGTCAAAACGCGTCACCAGCAAGCTTTAGCAGTCACCCGAGTCATAAACATCACTACGAACAAGATACATACTACATTTTTGACACGTACCTCCTATAAAATAGTAAATTTTCACTTGATAATAAGTATAATATGTAATAATATATCTAGGGTTGCCATCTCTAAAATTTGGCAACCAGGACAAGACGCGTGAAAACCCCGGATTTTAGAGCCCAGAACCCGGACATGCCAACGGGTTTTTTTTAAACATAGTATAATAAAAAACAGTTGAAAATGTCATAAACCACCTTTTTATTTATTTTCAGACCTTAAAATTAAATTTAGGCATCTTTTATCATCATTTTAAATGTACCTAACAAAACAGAATCTTATTACAGTTTGTTACAAATTGTTTTAATAATCAGTTAGAATTTTTGAAATAAGTCATTTTACTATACGACTACAGGTATGAAAAGCAAAAAATATCTTTAATTAACTTACAGCAATCGTGTTATTCCAAGTAACAGAAAAACAGGGAAATATTTTTTTTATATATTAATTATCTGAAAGTTATATTACACAATTTATTATTTTTAAAATAACTAGTATACTGAAAATATGTTTCTTCAATATAACAATTGACACATAAAAAACAAAATTTATAATTAGGTACGTACTTTTAAAAGCGAACTTATTTTGTCTTTAATGTTAATTAACAAAAAACACTTTTCAATGAAAAACAACTTTTTATATATTTGCAATGGAACAAGTTTATACAATTTGCATAAAAGCAGTTAATCTGTACAAGTTGTTACATCAAGTCGCTAAGTACCTTGCTACGAAATATATACAAACATGAGACGTATTGAAGCACTCTAAAATCAAAAGAAAACACAGGCAGTTGTTTACAGTACACACGATTATTTGTGACGTGGAACATAACCTTAATAAGTACAACTATTTACGGAGTAAATAATGTTAGTAAAATTTCAAGCAAAAATATAATGTTGTTAATATTCTTACAGTTAAAAAAATGAGCAGAATCGTTTCAAAATTAAAATTTTACCCTTTAGTAGCAATTAAAAAGTGCTCCTATAATTATAGACTAATCGGCCCGGCACTAGTTTGCGTATACTCGTACGAATTTACTTACTGAAGATTGTAATTAGTGTATTTGCCATATGGCAACATACACTATTGGCGTCGGTCGGATGGCGGGACCTAGGGGTCGGACCAAAATTTCTCGACGTTTCATAACCTCCTAAACACTTTGGCACCATTTTTAAAAATGTTTATATATATATGTATATATATATATATATATATATATATATATATATATATATATATATATATATATATATATATATATATATATATATGTGTACGCGCGATAACTTTCGAAAGAGTTAATTGATTTCAACGAAATTTGGGCCACGTGTTGAAATCCACCACCGCAAGAAGCCTATTTAAAATGGGCCTAATCGGGCTATTTTAAGGGTAGTTTTTAGGGGTTGAAAACTGTTTTTGGGCCCCAAAATACCGAAAAAATTCTCCGAATCGTTTCAAAATTGAAATTTAACCCTTTGGTAGTGATTAAAAAGTGTCCCCACAATTTTAATAAAATCGGCCCGACAGGACCGGATTTACAAATTTTATGAAAACACTAGTTTGCAGATAGTGACTTATTTATTGAAGGGTGTATTTATATCGGTGTAGATGTTAGATTGATAATAATATTACAATTAAGAAAAAAATGTTATTTTAAGGGGTGTATTAAGGGGTTAAATTTTTTATTTTGCCCAAAAACAAACTTAATTTCACATAATAAAAGTATAAAACCACACGGTCCTATACAAGCAAATACACTATATTGTCGGCAGGGTTTTGGCACTGCGACCCGGGTTTTTTTAATTTGGTGCAGATGTTGGATTGACAACAATATTTCAACTAATAAAATTATTACTGTAAGGGGTGTATTAAGGGATTCAATTTTTTTTTTATTTTGTCCAAAAACAAACTTAAGTTCATGTAATAAAGCGACAATACCTGTATTAGCAAATACACTATATTGTCGACTGCAGGGTTTTGACACTGCGACCCGGGTTTTTTATATGTATCTCCTATAAAAGGCTGATTTTGAAAGAATGCGTGTACGACACGCACTGGACCGATTTTTTATTACGCGGTAGGTACTTCCCAGTTTTACTCAAAGACAGAATTGGGAGTTTGGTACGAACTATAGATATTAATCACGTATAGCTTACAACAAAATCCAATACAAAAAGTGTATGTCTTTTTTGTCGTGTCAAAGTGCAAAAGCTCAACATCTTTTCGTTATCCGCTCAAAGTCATTGGAACGAGCTTTTTTAATTAAAGCTTTGCAAGGTACCTACAGAGAGCAAAGCAAAGTATAGAAGGGAATCAGTGTGAAGTGGCGTCACGTCCCTACTGCAATGTACACACACGTACCATTGATCGACCCAAGCGAACCTTTAATTAATGATTACCTCGTTATTTTTTCCTGCGGATACACTTTTCCTGCTTACCTCTCCTATCAAAGAAACCGGAAGTGCGTGCCAAATAGATTTTTCTTCTTCAGTTGACATAAGCGCCACATTTTCTACTGATTTATACATTTCGTTGAATTTTGATTGAATTTTGTTTCATCAACACAAATAAAAACCCGGGTCGCAGTGCCAAAACCCTGCCGACAATATAGTGTATTTGCTTGTATAGGGCCGTGTGGTTTTATACTTTTATTATGTGAAATTAAGTTTGTTTTTGGGCAAAATAAAAAATTTAACCCCTTAATACACCCCTTAAAATAACATTTTTTTTCTTAATTGTAATATTATTATCAATCTAACGTCTACACCGAATTAAATACACCTTTCAATAAATAAGTCACTATCTGCAAATTAGTGTTTTCAAAAAAATTGTAAGTCCGGTCCTGTTGAGCCGATTTTATTAAAATTTTAGGGGCACTTTTTAATTGCTACTAACGGGTTAAATGTCAATTTTGAAACGATTCTGAGAATTTTTTCGGTATTTTGAGGCCCAAAAACATTTTCCAACCCCTAAAAACTACCCTTAAAATGGCCCGATTAAACCCATTTTAAATAGGCTTCTTGCGGTGATGGATTTCAACACGTGGGCCAAATTTCGTTAAAATCAATTAACTCTTTCGAAAGTTATTGCCCGCACACACATATATATATATATATATATATATATATATACGTATATATATATATATAAATATATATATATATACATATATATATAAACATTTTCAAAAATGGTGCCAAAGTGTTTAGGAGGTTATGAAACGTCGAGAAATTTTGGTCCGACCCCTAGGTCCCGCCATCCGACCAACGCCAATAGTGTATGTTGCCTTATGGCAAATACACTAATAAAAATCGTAACTATAAATGTTCTAAGTTGATTTATGATGGATTGCGGAAAGCGTTGTCAGAAACTCTTGTTTGACAATGACCATAGATTGGGACTGCACATATTTATTCATCATGATAGAATTTTAAATCGACCGTGTTCGAAAAATAATTGAATAATTGAAACGATATTTCTTTAAACTGTGTATATGTTGTAGCCATATTGTAGAATTTGTTATGTGGCGGACCAATTCATGAAATGGTCACGACATATATATATATATATATATATATATATATATATATATATATATATATATATATGTATTTAATATAGATTTTTTGCACAATTTCTACTTTGAAATATAACATTTTGCTACCAATTTTGATTAAAATCTTGCTTCAAACTAGTTTCAAAGTGGTTGTGTGCGACCGTGTTTGCAGGGCGAGAAGCGATTTCAGTTGCATGGTTGCATGCAATAACGAATTTCTTCTACCGTAAGGTAGGAGCAACCATCTCAATCTCAATCGATTGTAAACCGATTACACAATCGTAGAATCCTAAACCGGTTTGGAACTCAAATTGCAAAAAAGTCGACCTGTGTGCGAAGGGGCAGAAGCTATCGAGCCAGTTTTGATTTTCATTATAAATCATAGATCCATGAATAAGTATCTCGATTTTCCTAAAGTTCTTTTTTATTATTTTGAAAGGAAACGCTTATGAGATTGAAAAATGTAATTTTGGTATTAAATGAATTTTAGAATTACCTATGAACCAATTATTCTAAAATATACAGAGAAATCAATATTTGCAATTGTTTAATTTTATATATTAATTCCCAATGTCCCAAATATTAACCAAGCTAGTTTAATATAATATTAAATGTTTATAGCCCCTTTCTACAGTTTAGTAGCGAATTAGTTTCTATATAAAAAGAATTGCGGGTACTGGGACATTTTTCAGTGTGAACGGTCAAACAGAGAATTCGTTTGCTACATAAAAATACCTTCTTAATCATTTCCGAGTCAATATTAACATTTTGTTGTGGATGCAATTCTTAAGTGTGTCGCAGCAGAAAAAATATTGAGAAGCGCTGTTGTTGAGAACATCACAATCGAGGAGACAATAAAAGATGTAAGCATATAGACCTGACATTTAACTGACTGAATCATGAGACATTGTATAAAAAAATGTCTACTCTGCAGTATTTATAGTGGCTTTTAGCCAATATTACATAATTCCAGTGAACAACTGTCACGGATATTAAACCTAATCCGTGTCACTTTTATCCCCTAAGATTATGAAATTCAAGATTGTACACCGTGTACAAAAATGTCCAATGTTCTACAATAGAATATACTATTAAAACATTGTTCGAAATCTTTACAATTTATTAAAGTAAAGTAAAATCTATATCGTACTTAAATTCTTTAAGAGAGATCGTTATAATTAAAAATAATATTTTAGATATTGTAAATCACTAAAACGGTAGGTGCTTAAGATAATTTACATGCCGTCTCTGCTTGTCCTCTCTAAATTTCGAGTTTTAAATAAAATAAGAAAATTGTTAGAATAGACGAATTATCAAGGAAAGTCCGCACTTTTTTTGATACCCACTGGCAAAGGGGGCACTCTATTTTCTACCAACAGCTTATAAGTTTTATTACGTGGCAGTAGGCGAAGTAATTATGTAAGATGGAACATTCTTGAACATTCCGTATAATGTATATGCATAATATAAGTAACAGTTCACCAATTCATGCTATCGAGTAGTATACTAACACATGCAAATATACTTATGAATTCGGGAAGACGAAACGCGTTAAATTTTGGACTCGGCTACTCACAATGTATATCTGGTTTTACTAAATGCCAACTTTCTGTCATCTAGTTATTATCAAGAAACGAGTATTTATCTGATTTTATTTATTTATTTATTGTAAATTATAGATACTCGACAACTTAATTGCGTTAAATAACGACTATTTATCGAATAGCGAATAATGAGGTATATCGGATCTTAGTTGATACTTTGAAATAGGTTTAAATTTAATTCTTAAACTGTAGCATAATATACCATTCCAAATAAAGTCATCCGTTGCTTAGTAACATATAATGATCTATTATTATGATATATGTCTAGCACTTTCAATTATTTCTTCTTTCAAGTCTAATTTGCCTGAATTAATTATCAGTCGCTATACCAGCTCTGATTTTTTGTAATCGAGTATCTGGGTATTCGTCGTCATTCTCTAGAATATTATCGCAATATGTGCTCATCGATGGATATTATTATATTCCTTGTAAGCAATAAAAGTCTCTTCCAGTGGCAATCGAACGCGTAAATGTATAACATGCTATTGAGAGATTTGAAGTCTGACGTCGGTGTGAGATTATTGAATAATTCCACAAGTCCGTTCAACATGTAAGCTCTCTGTTAGCCGTCGATTCGAAGCGACCGCTTGCTACAGTGAAAATGTGAATCCCCCGTGTTGAGACGCTTCACTTCACTTGGTCTGACCAAACAAATAGACGGACGTGATTTTTTATTTTTTTCATAGATACGTTTTCAGTCTGCAAATGTTGGAAATTCAGATTTTTGATGTGTAAACATATTTCGCAAATCGCAATGGAAGTAATCATAAATGTTATGTTTGTACTTCTTCATTCTTTTATTATTTCATTTGTTTTTTATTATTTTTATATTTATTGTAACCACACATTCTACATTCTACTGTTTTGTACAGTTTCTTTTTAGGAAAACATTTATCTTTACTAGCGTTCCTTCCTCAAAAAACTTTACTTATTCGGCGGTAACACTAGACGTAAATTCAGTAGAAATATTTACAGACAATATTTTTGCTTTCTACCGGTGCAACCATCTTACAATTCTGTTTCAAGAAAGCAAATTCCCAACAGGTAACAAGATAGTTTAAACTAACACATAAACGCAAATTTACGATAGTTAGATATACACATTTAGCAACAATGTTTGTTCAAGAAGGTAAACTTCTAACGAGTAACTAATATAAACTATTGATCTTAACAACAATTAGTTTAGTTTAACAGTTACAACAATTCAGTTGTTGAAGATCCAGTTATAATCACACTGTTATTAATTATATAAAATCTACGTGCTTACAAGTTTTCACTTCACTTTCAG
This sequence comes from Venustoraphidia nigricollis, assembly GCA_034508555.1. Lineage (NCBI taxonomy): Eukaryota > Metazoa > Arthropoda > Insecta > Raphidioptera > Raphidiidae > Venustoraphidia > Venustoraphidia nigricollis. The sequence continues at coordinate 2,302,963 of JAVRKA010000047.1, forward strand.
TGGGACTCTGAAATGTCCTTCCGATTTGCTTCATTTTGCAAATATAAATCTTTAGCTTCGAAAGAAGTGAGGTTTTTATGTCTCATCAAGTTTCTGAACGTCAATTCTGGTTTTATTTTGGTCTTGCGGATAAATTTTGCATCACATACTCTGCCCATTCTTAAGTTAACATTATGTATTATTTTGATAATGTCTTGGATACTTGCATCTTATTTCAAACTTGTGAAATTCGTGGCAGTCAAGTGTATATTCTCCAAAAGTCTTTCTTATTTAGTGTCAGGTCTGGCTTGGAACGAAAAAAGTTATCGGAAAAGACAAATCAAGTTGTCCGCAAAAATGAATAGAGTAGCCCGCCTTACACGACTTTTGACCATTGAAGATTGGTAGTCATTAGACCAACCTAATGGAAGGAATTCTTCTGGTTTTTCCTATGGTCAAGTTGAGCTTAGAGATGGGAAAAACAGGTCTTTTTAGTGATCTGCATCTTTGCATCTGGATCCCGTATGTGAGCCGGCTCACTGAACCGGTTCAAAAAGAGCCGAGTTTTGAATATGTTACTGCAGTCTGCCACTGAGTTACCTAGTTCAGTCAATCATATCACGACCTGTATAGAATCAAGAATGCATAGCCAAACATGTGATGCATGAGTCATTTGAGCTGACAGATGCATCAAAGCAAGAACTGATACGTAAGTGTAAAATGTGCTTCTGTGTGTTAAGTGTTTCACTGAGTTATGCGGATCCGTTGATCCGTCTGCTCAAAAAAAAGTGAGTCGGCTCTCACGGATCTTCTGTCGGAGTCAGCTCTTTGAACCGGTTCAGATCTGAGTTACCCAACTCTAGTTGAGCTTGGCCAGTGATCCAGTTTTGGTAAGAAGGCTTTGGTTTCTGATAGTTTTGCGTGATAGGGGTGCAGCCGTCTCACGTCTTTAACTATCTCAAGGAGGCAAACTTCGAACAGGCAACAGGATAGTGTGAGCTAAGAGGCCGATGGATATAAACTTAGTAGCCGTGTCAGCACGTCTCCTGTCTTGCTGCCAACCACACGCCACGGCTGCGGTTATTGCAATTACATACTATACAACGCGTCCGGCGCTTTCTCACTCTCTCTTCCACTCTCATCTTCACCATTTCTCCTTCTCTATCATCTCTTGCCTTGACTGTCGCCTTGCACTTTCATTTATCTTGTCAGCCGATTTACAAAGTCAACTAGACAGAAAATCGACTTAAAATTATGACGGGAAAACCATTTTTGTTCGTTTTCAATTGAAATTCTCTTTCTTTTATTTGAGATTCTGTTATATCTTTGTAATCAGATTTCTTGCACAGTTAAGTCTTTTTAATGTCTGAAAGAATCCGTTTCCACGAAGTAATCAAAATAGATAACCCTTAGAAAAATAATAGTTTGTTGTTCAATATTGTAGTTTGATAGATCTTTAGTGAACTAAACTCTCAGTTTCGACGTTCTGGTTTGAGAATTCATTAAAAGAAATTATATTTTCAGATTATTATCTAGGACAATTTTTACTACTTTCTTCTCATAAAAGTGTAATAGAAAACCGAAGTGACGTTTTTAGGGTATTTTAAAAAATCTCACTTATTTAAAAGATATCATTCCAAAGATACTATTCCGCTGTAAACATTTATTTTTTTATAAATATGTTAACTGAACCATAAAAAGTATATTGAAATACAGTTCTCTCATTTATTTATATATTTGAAATTTATTTGTCATGAAGACAGACAACAGAAACCGTTAAAATAAAAAAAAACCGGGTCGCAGTGCCAAAACCCTGCCGACAATATAGTGTATTTACTTATACAGGCAGTGTGGCTTTATTACGCGAACTTAAGTTGTTTTTTGGGCAAAATTAAAAATTTGACTCCTTAATACACCCCTTAAAATAACATTTTTTTTTCTTAATTGCAATATTATTATCAATCTAACGTCTACACCGAATTAAATACATCTTTCAATAAATAACTCACTATCTGCAAATTAGTGTTTTCATAAAATTTGTAAATCCGGTCCTGTCGAGCCGATTTTTTTAAAATTTCGGGAGCACATTTTAATTGCTACTAAAAGAGTAAATTTCAATTTTGAAACGATTCTGAGAATTTTTTCGGTATTTTTGGGCCCAAAAACTTTTTTCAACCCCTAAAAACCACCCTTAAAATGATCCGATTGGGCCCATTTTAAATAGCCTTCGTGCAGTGATGAATTCCAATGTACGTACCAAATTTCGTTAAAATGAATTAACTCTTTCGAAAGTTATTGCCCGTACATATATATATACATATAATTATAATTTTTCCAAAAATGGTGCCAAAGTGCTTAGAAGGTTATGAAACGTCGAGAAATTTTGGTCCGACCCCTAGGTCCCGCCATCCGACCGACACCAATAGTGTATGTTGCCATATGGTAAATACACTAATAACGCCCACATCACCTGGCAAGGAATAGCATGCTTTATAAATAAAGTCGATGTTTTGTTAACTACATGTAGGTACAGTAAAATAAAATAAGAAAATAAAATGAAAAACTTTTATACTTATAGTTTACTATTTTCTTCAGTCATGCTACATAATACGTTTGTATACCGTCAGTGCATATTATTCGACTGGTTCGTAACCATAGTGTATGTGACAACATAGTTATCTAGTCTCACAACTAAAAGGGTTATTTCAAACAGTTATTGGCATGCATTAATTTTTTTAGGCACTTCAAGCTGTCGAAACTGATTGCTTCGAGCATCGACAAATCTCCCTAGAAAATATTTCACCGACATACACACGACCACTCGAGCAATCGCGATCTCACCGAAGTTAGTGTACTGACTGAGTTCTTGATTGTTCGTTAGAGTTGGATAACTCAGATCTGAACCGGTTCAAAGAGCCGACTCCGACAGAAGATCCGTGAGAGCCGACTCACTTTTTTTTGAGCCGACGGATTAACGGATCCGCATAACTCAGTGAAACACTTAACACACAGAAGCACATTTTACACTTACGTATCAGTTCTTGCTTTGATGCATCTGTCAGCTCAAATGGCTCATGCATCACATGTTTGGCTATGCATTCTTGATTCTATACAGGTCGTGATATGATTGACTGAACTCAGTGGCAGACTGCAGTAACATATTCAGAACTCGGCTCTTTTTGAACCGGTTCAGTGAGCCGGCTCACATACGGGATCCAGATGCAAAGATGCAGATCACTAAAAAGACCCGTTTTTCTCATTTTTATTCGTGAGCATGGTTATCTTGGCAAAGAATAAATAAAGAAATTGTACATGCTGTTCTCTTAATTCTAAAATTAGATGAATCCAGAATTTTTTCTGCATCCTCTGCGCTTGAGAAAAAGAAGCGACAAAATCCATATTACAATTGAATTTAAGCAAGCAGTTCGAGCGGTTGACTGTGACTGCTTGAACGGTTCATATATGTTGTTCGACGATAATAGCTCAGGCTTTCCGTATTCGGCTGGTCAAAGATATTCTTATCCTGTTGTCTGATTAACGTTTACTCCAGTATAAACGGTCCTATATTTTCTATACTCAAAGAGATACAGGCGTTTGATTGTGCTTATTATGAGCGTAATTTATTCTGCAAACATCGATTAAATAAATGAAAAAACGCAAATTTTTTACAGTCGAAATCTCTCCGAATTTTTTCAAACTGACTATACTTCTAGTAAAAGACTAGCTGATTCCAATGAGGATAAGCAAACGTTTGTATCTTTCGAGGTTTAAAATTTGTGTGCGCTTAAAGTTTTATTTATTTCTTTATAATAAATTTTGATCTAATCCCTAGGTCTCGCCATCTGGCCGACGCCAATATTATATGTGCCATGTAGCAAATCCATTAATAAAAAACCCGGGTCGCAGTGCCAAAACCCTGCCGACAATATAGTGTATTTGATATACAGGCAGTGTGGCTTTATTATGCGAACTTAAGTCGGTTTTTGGGCAAAATAAAAAGTTTTACTCCTTAATACACCCCTTAAAATAACATTTTTTTTCTTAATTGCACTGTTATTATCAATCGAACCTATATACCAAATTATATACACCTTTCAGTAAAAAATTCCCTATCTGCAAAATAGTGTTTTCATAAAATTTGTAAATCCGATCCTGTCGGGCCGATTTTATTAAAATTTTAGGGACACATTTTAATTATTACCAGAGGGTTAAATTTCAATTTTAAAACGATTCGGAGAATTTTTTCGGTGTTTTGGGGCCTAAAAACAATTTTCAACCCCTAAAAACTACCCTTAAAATGACCCGATTACGCCCATTTTAAATAGGCTTCTTGCGGTGATGGATTTCAACACGTGGGCCAAATTTCATTAAAATCAATTAACTCTTTCGAAAGTTATTGCCCGCACACACATATATATATATATACGTATATATATATATATATAAATATATATATATATATATATATATATATATATACATATATATATACATATATATATAAACATTTTTAAAAATGGTGCCAAAGTGTTTAGGAGGTTATGAAACGTCGAGAAATTTTGGTCCGACCCCTAGGTCCCGCCATCCGACCGACGCCAATAGTGTATGTTGCCATATGGCAAATACACTAATAATATAAAATGTATCCTCAGGATAATGACATTCTAAATGTTTCGTCTGTCTTCGTCCGCTGCATTCGATTTTATTATTGGGGTATAATATTAAGTTTCACAGCGCTCTTGACACAAACTTGATAGTTCTCCACGTCTATTGCACTATAGTTTCAATGTTACAATGGCTCCACACCCAACATACTGTAGTTATATCTCAGCAATGCAGTCATTGGTCCGTGTAATTGGCTTCTGGGAAATGGAAGAGGCTCGGCCATAATTTATATATGTTCGGCTAGTGCTTGCGCCACGTTAGCTATTCTGGCACTTGGCCCGTGTCGCCTTTTGGCTTATATGCACTTATGTAATGCACACACACAACCAAACATACATATCAGAAGGTGAACCACTTATTCATAACTTATTATATAGAATGTACGTCCAATTTATGGCCATTTATGAACATCGATAGAAGCTATAGGTACCTACTTTTATTGGTCTGGAATATCTTACTTTTTGTCTGAAACGTTAAATTCAGCAAGACAAAAAATCACGAAGCAAATATGATTTAATTTTGTATCACACTTTTTGCTTCATATCTAAGAGTAGGACACTAATAATATTTTATAGACCAAGAGCCCGTGAGTGCCAGACCTTCGTTATTTTATAAAAGATCAAAGTTTGTCAGCGCATGCGACTATGAACTTTGGATCATCATGGCTTTGGCAGGTAACAGGTAGCTAAGTTGCATAAAATACCAACTTAATTTCGTCCAATTATAAAGCGTAAGTTTTTTATATTTTTCTTCGAAATAATATTAGAAATCACGTCCTCCATTGCCAGACACTTAATATTTATTTATTTATTTATTTATTTATATATTTATTTATATATTTATTTATATATTTATATATTTATTTATTTATTTATTTATTTATTTATTTATTTAATTTATTTTTTTATTTATTTATTTATTTCTTTATTTATTGCCGAATGTACGGAAAAAACCAGTACATCGTGGCAACCTCTTGCCAGACACCTTTAAACTTCAATAAATTAGAATTTGTTTTATAAATAATGTCTGCAGTTATCACGGAATTAAAAATTGTATATAATTCTTCTGCATTAAAAAAAAGTACAATCGTAAAATACGATTTCGTATTTATCATGCTGGTAGAAGTAAGCATAGTAAATTGTAAGAGTTAAATCAGAATCATAGCAACAACCTCCCTGAACTGCAATCAATTATTTTAGTAGTCATTGTAGACTTATAGAAACGATTTCAAAGTTGAATATAAATGTTTGAAACTCGACGGCATAATTGGTCACAGAGTATGTTGTCGTTAGCATTTTCCGTCCCCTGTTTAATGCCACCTCCCGACCACTCTCACGCGCCAACTAAGGCGAGCAATATGTCTTCAGATGTAGATGGCAATTTAATTACTATCGGGAATTTGTTAAGTAATTAATAACAGTAATACCGGGCATCGAACTCAAAACCTCCACCGTGCAACGATTATTTATGGTCTGCTTGCAATTTGTGATGACTTTGCTCGATAATTCTGTTCATTTGTCTTTTATACCATTGCTTACGTTTTAAGAAAATGTTAAATTGTTTTACATTTTTCGTAGATTTTCATGACATGATCTTAATCATCATTACTAGATGTTCTCACGACTTTGTTCACTCTAGATTCATACACAACCGGGTTTTGATGCTTCCTTATGACATAATATAATAAACATTAAATTTCAGGCTAGTACACTAACAATTAAAAAGAAGTATATCTAAATATATGCTCTAGTTCCTAACAGTGTTGGATCACTTTCACTCAGTTTGTGTTGAGACCAAGCGGTAAGAGGTGAGGTAGGCAAAAAACATATTGTGGGTGTGATTTTCTTTAGCTCTGTCTCGCTCAAATCATCCGCACGTTTCAATTTTTGGCTGGTGCCACACTACGAGACTAAAAGATGCTATTGCAAGGGTGCCGCTGTCAATTGATTACTCTAATTTTTGGAAATATCTTGAAGATTTAAAAAACTTTTCCGAAAAAGGAAGAGTCACTTTAGGTTAGTGATGGGACAGTTTTGTGAAATAAGTCCGAATAAGGTCGTAGTGTGACATTGAAAACGTGTGTTTTTTTGGCACAATGAATGCCAACTTTTTTCTAGAAAATCGTACATAAATTAATACAAGGCAGACGATGATAATCTCTATAAACTGTATCCACTAGTATTAAGTCATATTTTAGTAACGTTGTCCAGTAGAGTTTTATACGACTAGAGCTTGGATTATAGTTTTTTATGCTAGCATCCACTGGTATAAATTTGAATCTAATTATTTAGGAACCTGTACCTTGCGTGAAGAAAGGGTAAATGCCGACAACATAGATTACTACTTCCTAACCTGCGGGGTTATGTAAGTTATGTACAAAAATTAAACAGGAACGGTATTTCCCATCGTAATTTAAAATTCATTAATTAATTTGGAGTAAGACGTGATATGTAGACATTAAAATCACTTTCCATAAAGGTTGCAAATTCGCTGACAATATTTTTCAACAAGTTTTATTTTATATCAGTCATGTAAATACAGTAAAAAATTAAATATATTAAAAATTAGCAAATTGCAGATCTATTAATGGTACGGCTAGCGTTTGTTGTAATGTCAAGGGATAGATGTTGTATTTCATGTTTGCCCTTACTGTATTTATTTTCGAATTTCGATAATAAAAGTTTGATATAAATAAAAAGTAAAAGTATTAAATATTAATACAAAAACACAGAATTACAGCGTTTTGATGTGTTATGATGGTAAACGGGCAGTAAAGTAAACCGTATTACATGCAACTGTATTATCAGACGGATTAACAGATTTTTCACGAACGCTGCTGACACTACTCCCTGTTTACCTACATATAGCACTCATTAGCACTCTCACCTTGGGACCACCTCTACAAAAAGCGTCCCTATATCTACAGTTGGGAATAACCGTTGATTTTAATAATCGAAAGGCTGCTATCCATGATATAAAAATCAACAAAATGGGATCTCAATTATCAATAACTAGTGGGTTAAGCCTGTCTCCGTCAGGCGCAATTGAAGTTCAAATATTCAAAATGGCATTTTTCTTTTACATATATTTTAGAAGATCCTCTTAAGTTATCTCCCGTTGACCTAGGAAGTCTAAATGTATAGGTCAAATTAAAATCTGCAGCGCCCTGAATTGAAGTCCCACGCTGGGCGAAAAATTATTTTTTTAATGGTTTTATAATTGCCTAATGATATAAAAATAACATACCTTATGCCAATTATTGAAATCTTAGTTAACACTATATTTACCTACTTAATATTTCTTCTGTTTTATTAAAATAATTTACGTTTCATTTAGTATAATTTATTAAAAGGGTTCACTTTCAGTATTTTGACACAATTGCTCATTTTTAATTCCTTAAATGATTAAATTTGTAAGAAAACGGGGGCTTCCAAGAATAAAACTTATCTTGATCGATTTTTCGTCCCCCAAAACCCTTTTTCATTGAATTTCACCTAAATCGTTAGTTATAAAAATAATAAAAAACTTAAATTATTTGACTAAAAAAATAATTTTAAAAACAATGGTTTTCTTTTGCACTAAAAAGTAGAAAATAATTTTGATCAGAATAATTTTAAATATTAATTGTAAAGTAAAATATTGCTGTTTTTATGACCGCCCAATCTGTAAAAACAAATTTTGAATATCCGTTTGTTAGGTTATAGAAGAAATATATGTAGATTCCAAATTTCATGTTTCATAGTTTCAGCAACAGCAACTTTCTCAAACCTAAGCTGTAAACTGTGAATATGTTAAAAACATATTGGGCCATAATTATTTCTGACAACACTGTGACTCCTGAACATATTTTAGACGGCAAAATGCGGTTTTCATATTTTGCATACAGAAGTATGACGCTTGCACTAAATTATAATATTCACATTTTCAATGTGTCCTTTAATTCACATTTTTTACTACTATAAGACGAAAAATAATCTGTAAACTAATAACTCACTGCGCACACAATTATTCTACACTTTTTTCAACTGATTATTAGCTTAATTAAAAAATTTGTAATTATTTGCAAACTTATTTGACATTTGATATCAGAATGATTCTGAGTTTGTTATTGGTAACTAAGGCAACCAAACAGCCATTCATGGCCTATTATGTTCTATGAAGTTTTTTCTAAAAACCCCCCTATTTTGACCCCCGGGGAAAAAATCGAAAATCCGGCTACGTAAGGATCTGTCCCGTGTTTCGTACTATAAGTGTGCCAAATTTCAACTTCCTAAGTCTGCTGGGGCCTTCTGAAGGGTCTGGAAAGACAGACGGACATCTGGACATCTGGACATCCGGACATCCGGACACACAATTGGAAATTATATATAACTAGTGGGTTAAGCCTGTCTCCGTCAGGCGCAATTGAATTTCAAAAATTCAAATATTCAAAATGGCATTTTTCTTTTACATATATTTTAGAAGATCCCCTTAAGTTATGTCCCGTTGACCTAGGAAGTCTAAATGTATGAGTCAAATTCAAATCTGCAGCGCCCTGAGTTGAAGTCCCACGCTGGGCGAAAATTTAATGGTTTAATAATTACCTATACTTACATGTCAAAAAAACTTACATGAATTAATTAATTAGTACCTGGGAGACCGAGCTTTGCTCGGAGAGTTCAATAAACATGATATTAATTTGCTGTGATTTTTAAAATAGTATACAAAAATCTATACATTTTTTAAATAATTTTTTTCTCATTTAAAATAACAATTGAAAAAATTGGTAACAAAGAATCAACAAATAAAAATTTTTAAACAATGAAAAAATACCGTTAAAATATTTCAGTTAAAGTATGAGGCTTGCACTAAATTGTAATATTCACATTTTCAATGTTTCCTTTAATTCACATTTTTTACTACTATAAGACGAAAAATAATCTGTAAACTAATAACTCATTGCGCACACAATTATTCTACACTTTTTTCAATGTATTATTAGCTTAATTAAAAAATTTGTAATTATTTGCAAACTTATTAGACATTTGATATCGGAATGTTTCTGAGTTTGTTATTGGTAACCAAGGCAACCAAATATCCATCCATGGCCTATTGTGTTCTATGAAGTTTTTTTCTAAAAAACCCTCTATTTTGACCCCCGGGGAGAAAATCAAAAATCCGGCTACGTAAGGATCTGTCCCGTGTTTCGTACTATAAGTGTGCCAAATTTCAACTTCCTAAGTTTGCTGGGGCCTTCTGGAGGGTCTGGAAAGACAGACGGACATCCGGACATCTGGACACACAATTGGAAATTATATATGTAGATATGTAGATATTCAAGAAATATAAGATATATTTTATTTTTACAAAGCTGCAGAACGCTATATAATTGTTATACACATTCATTCTTACAATGCTAAATTAGAAAAATTGATTATTTATCCACCAACACCGTCGGGACTTAAACCCGAATCTTTCCACTTTCAAGAAATATAAAATAAAAACTGAAAAAAAATTTTTAATTGTAAGTATTAAAAGAAATTTCTGTTCTTTTATCCTATTTATTTTTTAAGATTCATTTACAACATATTGTAACTTTTAGCTACTACTAAAGATGCTTACATAAAAGCGAAACGTTTAGTTTTTTTATACTTTTATTTTGACAATAGGGATGTTGACTATTTTTGGGAAAGTGTTTTAAATCGTGCATACGTACCTAATATTGCTACAAATATTTATTATTTTTATTTAAATACAACTCAAGCCTTAAAAATCATGTATTATAAATCCCGTTTCAAATTTCGGTCCAAAACGCCAATAATAGTCGCGTGACGTCACCTGTTCATACCAAAGGAGGCTCAAAAGTTTACACGGGAGGTACCATCCTATAGATGCGTATTCTGTGCTCATAAACGGTAGTAAACTGAGATGATGAAAAGTTGTTTCGTAGTCGTTGCTATAGTTACATGTAATTTGACGTTTCCTATAAACAAATAATAATAAATTACACACTAAATATTAACCAAACAATGAAGTTTTTTGACAGCGGCTGAACATATGACGTCATGCGCTCTGATTGGTGTCTGTTGTCACGTGACTTGAGAGTGATTTTATTAGGTTTTATTTATTAAATATTAATAAAATTCCTTAAAAATAAGCAAAGATATAGCGTTTTTTAGTATTTCTATCATAGAAACTACTACTTTTCGTTAAAATTATGTTTTTATTTGAATACAGTCAACATCTCTATTGTCAAAAAATAATTATAATTATTTTTTGAAAAATAAAAAAACATGTAGCTTTTTTCCAATAAACAAGCAATTAAATAATTTTTTAATCAGGCCAAAGAAGTGTACCTTATAACGCGCGACTTATTTTTATACCATTCACACTTCCACGATTATCAATTGTGGATGGTGGTTTATTATTGAAAATGTTAACATCGCGTCATCAAAATCAAAATATAATATTAATATTCAAATTTGTTTTCATTTTTATCCAAATATGTGCGTTATGATAGAGGTGCTCTGTTTTTATCATTAAAACTGCGGTTAGGGGAAAAATGCATGTGTATTAAAACCCTCATACAGAATCGAAACATGTTAATATTGCATAAAGACTTTTTGGGATTACAAAGAATTAACTCAACCACAGAAATACGTTAGGCAAAAATTGTGTACAGGCAAAAAGGATTTTATCCCTATTTTTAATATTTTGTCCTCTTGCTCACGTTATGTTATATATACATAAAAAATATGTCTGTATACCTATTTTTGGTATTTTATTTTATTCCATACTGCTTTTAAATTTTGCAATTAATTCTTTATCCAATTTTTTTCAAGGCAAATGGTTTGGACCATGTTATTGCGAGATTTTTTAAGATTACTAAGATTTCAGTTGTTAGGAAAACCTACCACTACATTGGTAGGACTTTGTGGTCATTCAATTATACTAATATTTAGTAAGCTGCATACAAAAAATCAGCTGGTTATTAATAATTTTTATGACCTCGTTATTTCGACATATTCGGCGTGGAGGACGCTCCAACTCAAACCATCGATTTTGTAGGACAATTGTTTTTTTTCGAGTTTATTATCATATTATCTTAAAATTTCAATGAAAAATTTACTGTTAGTCAGACAATTTCGACACCCTACTAAATCGACATGTTTTACATCTGCGCAGTTCATTACCTACCTCTTTGAGAATTTGGACAGAGGAAAAACTTGGGCGTCTCGTCGAACCGAACGAACTCACGAAGATTCAGCCTGTTATTAATCACTTAAAAAAACAGGCGGTGGCTGCTGGACTATATATATATTTGACTATTTTCAAGCCCAAAAAAATTCATTAAAGGTATGAACACATACTATTGTCAAATTCAAAAACAAGTAATTCCAATATTATAGTATACAAAAATTATTACGGGCTTATATTTGTTTTTTTATGTACTGAAGAATTTAACTGGCGATTTGTATCATTGATAAAACAGTATGCCAATATAGAATTTGACAATAACAGAACTCATATTAATCCGATTTTAGTACATAACAATTAATGACTGAACGGTCTGTTGAATTGACAGATAATTACAATACATTGTATTTGTATTACGAAATATCGACTCAATTTGAAACATAAATTTGATTGCTGCTTTTCACGACCCCTTTAAATGTTATCGACGGTGTGGCAATTGGGGAAAATGTTATTTTCCAGTTTTGATAATCCAGCCAAATATTTTTGCTATCAATGCTTCACCTTGAAACGATTGTATCAACCAATTGAAATACTTTTTCACTAAGCTAAAAATTATAATGGTTTTGTTCGACCTCACTGTTTAATATCCTACCCCAGTTCTGGAATGATTCAAGGAAATATTCTATAAAATTATGCATTTGATTAAATTATTTTTATGATTCTTTAACCGCAAGCTGACAAAAATAGATGTTATGATGTGTTGAGCCTGTCTCGATCGTAGGTACGTTTATATGCTGTGTAATTCGTTTTGAGGCTGAGCCGATTTTGATGCAGTTTTCTTAACACGGCAGAATATTTTTGCGGAAATGTTATAGGATACCAAAAATTACCATGAGACACAAAAAAATAATAGTTAATCTATAACATCTTCAATGTAAAATGATAAAATATTGTTGGCACTTAGGGTAGATCTTTCAAAAAGGAAAAAAAGAATCTCTTGTGCTTTAAGTAGAAAGGTACTAATCCATTGGTACAAGATACATAAAGACATGTCGACTGTTTGATTTAATTTTATTTTCTTACTTTTTAAATTATGTTATGTATTATTACATTTTGTGAATTTTTTTACTGTATATCTTTGTATATATTTGTGTATTAGTGGAATTTTCAGAACTTATCTAAATTTAAAAACAAAATCTTTTTAACTTTTCATGAAGGCTGCAATAATCGTAAACTTAGTTAACCGTTTTAAAACAACAATTTTTTTACAATCCCAGAGACAATTCTACAGTATGTAAATTATTTTTTAGCTTTCGTGATTATTGTGCAGCATATGGTTTTGATAGAAGGATGCTCATCTCTGAATTGAAGAAAGACTCGTAATGTTGCATTCATAAAAACAAAATAGGCAGCATTATTGTCGAAAAACAAGCTTTAAACAATTTTTTCTTGTTTTAAAAACAAAAACGCTGCACATAATATTCCAAAAGAAATGAAATGCTTTATTAGCGTCGTACGCATTTCCTTGAACATATTGTCACATAGACTTTTGTGTACTTATACCGAATGTTATATTGTCGAGGTTGAATAGGAATTTGTTTTGGATTAATTAACGTTGAAATACGATAAGTTGTTCAGGTTCCACACTAAAACAGCAAAAATTAAATCCTTATGGCGAGAGTCTATTCTTCGTCTGTCTGACAGTTTTCCAAACGATTCGTTGTAGAAAGTTCAAAGACACTTAGAGTGGCATGTTTAGCAAATACTCTAGGAATAGTTTCTGCAAAAAATACACTGACCAAAAGCGTGGATTATCAACTGAAACGGGACTCCCTGAAACCGAAAACTCCTTACTTTTTCCATTCGTCACAGGCTGTATAATCTATAATATGTAAAATGTATATATGTATAGTTACATATTTGCTGATTGTTCTCCATGTCGTGTGTATTTTTAAAATTACGCTCAGGTACTTGCATCTGCTATTGTTTGAAACCATCTCTTTGTTTCGTGCGTTTTCTTTTCACCAGAATTCGTAATTTGGAATGAGGGAAATTATTACCATATACTCACATTCACATGTACGAATGAACAGGCATTGTCTCGACCTTGCTTAAAAGTCAAGGAACCCATTCTAATTTAAGAAGGTTGAAATACGTTATTTTGAGACGATAGATGGTACGATTAATTTGTTACAGTTCGAGATTATTCCCTCCAGATATTGCTTGATAAACCTCTAAACTGAATGATAGAATTTTAAATAAAACTACAATTTCTTTAGTAAAAAAGTATTACTAACAGAATCAGTTTTAGATTACATTTTTAATTTAAACATTGGAAACCTAAGCTTTACATCATGAAATTATTTAAGCTAAGTAGAGTTTTAATCGCCTTCATTTTAATATTAATAGTCCTCACACCAAATGTTCCATTGCTCCATCCCATTTCAAAACATTTATTGGACTTATTACTAATTAGATAGTTGAATATAATTATTGGACATATAACTTTTATAACAGTAAAATGTTTGTCATCCCTGTAACACTTGTGATTTAATGGATAGGAACTCGTATTAAACAGACCACGATAATCTATAAAAAACTTAGGTAGCACAGTATTATATTTTTAAAATATATCTCCTGAAAGGAGGTAATATGTGTTCCTTGCAGTATCCTGCACAGTTTTCCTTTTACTTTTTGGTCTTTGTGTTATATGTATTTTATCCACTACAAACGCCATACATATATAGCTACGTATACAACAATAGAGACGAAATACAAAAAATATACAGTATCATAGCAACTATTAGGTTATCTTAATTAATAAAAAATAAACACCAAAATTAATAATTATAGAATTAATTAATATTGTAATTCACAAATTACCCGTATCTACCATAACCATACATATTATGACATAGACATTTTTTATCTTATTAACTACATTTATAATAATTTTACTGGGTTGTACAATTTATGAGCCATCCTTAATCCCAAAAATATTTTTTACAACAACATCTACTAGTTCGTTATAAAAGTCAAAAGCACGTCACTAGTAACTCAATAAAAACTCAATAAAAAAAGAATTCCCATAACATTGAAAATCATTTCAATTTTTCTTAAGTGTACTTAAAACCTCCTGTTGGTACGCCAAAATATGATGTTAGTTTGTGAAATGCGCTTGAGAATAGGATTACAAAATTTCAGTAGGTTAAAAATATTAATTGTACTGTCTGCATAGAACTGTAATATTTCTTGAAATGAGTGATTTTTTTGAAATTTAATGGCGAAACAACTACTTTGCCAGGAACACATATGTTTTTGTAGACTTTGCATTGTATTTCACAAGCATCAACCGAAATAATAATATTACGCCATCAAAGTGCAAGAAGGGACGATATATCTCCATAGCATAGAAACGACAAAAAGTTTAATTTTGAATATATTCCATTCTTGTCCCTTTTGTTGTTGCCTTTCTTCTTTGCGGATAAACTATACATATATGTAACTACGAAATGTACAAAGTATTCATTTTACAAATATCCATGGACAATTTTGATCCCGATTTTTTTAGTAAAAGTAAAAAGTAATACTTTTTGGAAACTTAATAAAAGTATGATCAAGTATAAAAAATACAAAATTACTAAGGCCTACTAAGTCGTCAGTGCCTAATTTTTTCAAAGAGATTTACTAGAACAATATTAAAGAGAAAAACAACGTTAATTTTTTTTTTCAACTTCTGAGAAAAAAAATTGTCGATCATTTTCTAGATATGATTACTTTTAAAAATCGATGTCCATTGGATATTACCATTTGTAACGTGAGAGTAAGTTGATAAATGATTTTTTTAGTCATTAATATCATTAATTTGCATATAATATTCCTGAATTTCGAGTTTTCGTCTAAAAAACACTCACTATAATCCAGTATTACAATTATTTACGTAAATATAGACAACAGTTAATTATACTTTTAAGAGATATGTCAACATTCATACTCAAATATAGTAGCGACATGTAAACTCAAATTATCTTAACAACTGACTAAGGGGTTCTATGACTTAAAATCCTCGGCCAAAATATCCTCGAGACAAAAAAATCTATAGAATTTTAGTCCAGAACATGTCAAATAATCAAATACATCAAAAAATCAAATAATTCATTCTAAATAAATAGGGAAAATGTAGAGAAATATGGCTGCTTCAATTATCAATATTAATAGAAATTATTTTCACGACATTTCTCAAATACCTATTGTAATTTATTATATATAATAAATTACAATAGGTATTTGAGAAATTTATTATATATATATATTATTATATATATATAATAAATTACAATATTTATGTATTCATAAATATTGAAAATACTAAAGGGAACGACCAGTTACCGAAATATCCGAAGATTTTTTTGTCCAAGGATAATTTTGCCTCGAAGATATTTTGTTCAAGGATTTTTTGGCAAGTATATTTTGTCGGGAATATTTTATCCGCGGATCAAAACGCAGATTACCGACTAAGATGACAGTAGAGCTTTACACTTCCGTGCAGAAATTTTAGGGAGGGGGCACAGTAAAAATATTAAGACATCAAAAAACCAGTAAATCTGTTCACCTACTATGCAAGGTGAAGGAAAACTAATCAATTTGCTAATTGCGTCAAAATTCGGTATTTATTTGAACGGCCTTGTTGTTTACTTTAATATGAGTTGAGGTTGTTTAATTCAGGTATATACATACATTCATTTCGAGTTGCGGAAATATATAAAACGAGGGAATAAAAGCAAATAGCTTATATTTCACTGACAACAAATTTAAGTAATTGGCAGTTGGGTAAACAAATACCTATGTATGTACAAACCACTACACGAGCTTTCTTCTACTTTAATCGAGACGTTTTCTTTAGGGTTTTATAAATAAAAAACCCGGGTCGCAGTGCCAAAACCCTGCCGACAATATAGTGTATTTACTTATACAGGCAGTGTGGCTTTATTATGCGAACTTAAGTTGGTTTTTGGGCAAAATAAAAAATTTTACTCCTTAATACACCCCTTAAAATAACATTATTTTTCTTAATTGCAATATTATTATCAATCGAACCTCTATACACCTTTCAGTAAATAATTCACTATCTGCAAAATAACGTTTTCATAAAATTTGTAAGTCCGGTCCTGTCAGGCCGATTTTATTAAAATTTTAGGGACACATTTTAATTAGTATTAGAGGGTTAAATTTCAATTTTGAAACGATTTGAAGAATTTTTTCGGTATTTTAGGGCCCAAAAACATTTTTCAACCCCTAAAAACTACCCTTAAAGTGGCCCGATTAGGCCCATTTTAAATAGGCTTCTTGCGGTGATGGATTTCAACGCGTGTGCCAAATTTAGTTGAAATCAATTAACTCTTTCGAAAGTTATTGCCCGCACACATATATATATATATATATATATATATATATATATACGTATATATATAAATATATATATATATATATACATATATATATAAACATTTTTAAAAATGGTGCCAAAGTGTTTAGGAGGTTATGAAACGGCGAGAAATTTTGGTCCGACCCCTAGGTCCCGCCATCCGACCGACGCCAATAGTGTATGTTGCCATATGGCAAATACACTAAAAAGTTTTCGAACCAAAGATATTTACCCACAGGGCTTCGGTTTAAATCTAAGAGCATTATAATCAGGTCGTTAATCTTTCCTGCTGTTTTCAATTTCTTTATATCTGTAAAATTCAAACACAATAAAAGAAATCCATGAATAAAGAATTGACATTTTTCTGATTTTGATTTTATTTTGAAAAGTAAATTTTATGTGAGGGAATTTTTAGTGTATTTGCCATAAGGCAACATACACTATTGGCGTCGGTCGGATGGCGGGACCTAGGGGTCGGACCAAAATTTCTCGACGTTTCATAACCTCCTAAACACTTTGGCACCATTTTTAAAAATGTTTATATATATATGTATATATATATATATTTATATATATATATATATATATATATATATATATATGTGTGCGGGCAATAACTTTCGAAGGAGTTAATTGATTTTAACGAAATTTGGCCCACGTGTTGAAATCCATCACCGCAAGAAGCCTATTTAAAATGGGCGTAATCGGGCTATTTTAAGGGTAGTTTTTAGGGGTTGAAAAACGTTTTTGGGCCCCAAAATACCGAAAAAATTCTCCGAATCGTTTCAAAATTGACATTTAACCTTCCAGTAGTAATTAAAAAATGTCCCTAAAATTTTAAAAAAATCGGCCCGACAGGACCGGACTTAAAAATTTTATGAAAACACTACTTTGCAGATAGTGAATTATTTACTGAAAGTTGTATATAATTTGGTATAGAGGTTCGATTGATAATAATATTGCAATTAAGAAAAAAAAATGTTATTTTAAGGGGTGTATTAAGGAGTCAAATTTTTTATTTTGCCGAAAAACCAACTTAAGTTCGCATAATAAAGCCACACTGCCTGTATTATCAAATACACTATATTGTCGGCAGGGTTTTGGCACTGCGACCCGGGTTTTTTAAATTGATGTCGTCAAACGTGAAATCATAAAAAAAATAGAATTTTGATCTATAATGTAGTTTTCTTACGGGCTTGTACTAGCACCACTCGAGAACGGCTAAACCGATTTTATGAAACTTGTTATACCATCTGCTGTTACCAAAATTAAATAGACTACTTTTTATTCGACTACGATGAGATTACAATAAGATTTCCATCATAATAGACTTTTAGCGAGGAAATTATTCCTGAAATTTTTGAAGTAAAAATACACTAGTTCTTTAGTTAGAATCTGCAAATAATTTAAGGCTTCCAAGAACCTTGCTACGAGCAGCTAATTGGCTTCAGAATAATCCAACTTTTCCAAAGAGGAAGAAAGAGTGATAGATTATAGGTTACTGACGCCCGAAAATTGCTATAATTTGTAGTGTCTGAAAACTTTTTGACAAAGAGAAAGACGATATTTATAAAATATATAAAATTTATAATGTTATAACAAAAAATAGATTCAATTAAAAATGACTTGCAAAGATACAAATTCCAAAACTTATATAGGCTAATTCTTTGTATAATAAAAACAAGTTTTTCATTACATGGTTCCTCTACCGCAAGTTTTAATCTGAAAACTAGTACTTAATATATTAAATGAAGAATATGAAGTATTAGGTTTAAATCATCCTGGTTGTAGTCGGCCTTAAAAAATATTATCAGATAAGATGAGATTTCTGTCAAAGGTTCGTAAACCGTAACGCGGCCTTTGTGCAATATGCATATATATATACCCCTGTATCACAAAAATTTCGACGATTTTTTCGACGCATGCCGTTTTATGTACATTATTAAGTATAACGTGATGCAATAAAAATTAATTTAGTGTTGAGCGTGAATTATAGAGCGTAGTATTTAAATAAACTTAACATATTAACGCGAGCAAACCGTGTTTAGTAGTACGTTACATTATTCATTTCATTTGCAGCATTTATACCCATTAGAATCATATTTTATTAAGTTTTTAACTTTTTATTAATTTAAGTTATATTTGTGGGAATAATAACGAAGTTTTAAAGTAAAAACATAAATTCAACTTTATTATTTCTACATGCATGTATTATACACCTGTTTTCGCATTTGAGTTTCAGTACCGTAACAGAATATCAAAATATTATTTTATCTCTTCGTGCATGAATGCATTTTTTTATAGACGACAGTCCAAGATTTTTGGATCAACTTTTTATAAGTCTTTTTTATGGTTAATATCTCGTATATGTACTGATCAACAATAACCGAACTGGGTAGAGTAGTGGTGACAGCACTAGACTCGCATTCGGGCGGTCCGGGTTCGAATCCCGGTGGGGGCAGATGTGGCTGGGACTTTTTCCTACTGCCTCTCGCCGAGAAACGGTAATTCCTGTACCGGCCATCTTGATTGAGGTTTTCCATGGTTTCCCTCAATTAATTTCAGATAAATATCGAGATGGTTCCTTATTTGAGGCCATGGCCGATTACCTATCAAACTCCTAGTTCAAAAATTGTCTACTTTACCCTAATTTCCTATAATTCCTTCATTCGCCCATTGCTATTACATAAGTTGAAGTTTTAAAAATATAGAAAAATAACGGGAAGTGTGGTAGATGGAAAATAGTAATGGTGCGAATGGCGTCTGTTATTACATAAAGTCGAGAAACGGACGTTAAACGCATTATTATTATTATTATTACTGATCAACAATTACTGAAATATATACGGTTTATATAAAAATATAAATTATTTACTATTACCATTGTCTGTCTTGCAAACTGTTTTTCATATCTGGCAGATCTCTCCCCAAATGAGTAAGTGTTCAGTATGAGGTCATCTAAGTATTCAAAAAAAATTGCACACTAAACTATAACTGTAAATAATTGACAATCGTCAAGAATGAGTATAAATTTCAGTTAGTTGATCGCAGTATTCGAGATACTGATTACAAAAATTATTTAAAAAAATCACATTAGTCTGCCATCCATTTGATGTTTTCCATCATTATGTTAAAATTAACGAAATTTTAGGCATGTTGTCCGGTCGACTTTTGTACGATGGGAACTCGAACTACGAATTGCCGTATTACTTGGAACACAAAAATATTCCTTTTGTTGAACTGTCTAGTATTTTTTCGTTTGTATTTTTATTTGTTTATTGAAAAAGGATCGATCAATTAGTAACGTTGTGACGGCAGTATTGAGACGCAAGCTTTGGTACTCTACATTACCGTAACATATTATTTTTCAAACTCGTTGTTATTTATAATTAAATTAAATCTTTATTCAATTTTTCCATTCAAATTAACATCGAATGTATTTTCATAAACTTAAACAATATATTAGACCTGTCAATATACACAGGTCAATATATTAGACCTGTGTATAGCTAAAGCGTGTATGTTATACTCTTGGTTAGACCGATTTAGTATTTTACACTACACACTAGCGAAGTAAAACTAATATAACTGTAAAAAACAAAAAACAAAAAATAATGATACCGACCGCCAGGATCTAGCCTACGACCTTTAGGTTACGAGGTAATCACGAGGCCGCCACCTTTGCATAATGTTCTACAGCCGGTTTTATAGCATATTGTATACGTAAAATAGTTACATTCGTTACATTTTCAATCTCAAGAATCAATTTTACCGTTTTTTTTTTAGTATTTCGGTAACAGTTTTTAACCAAGCGATTTTCATAAAAAAAAATCAGAAAGATTTTTGTCGTCACTACTTTTATTATGGTTTCTATTATTATAAAGATATAATTATTCTCAAAGCTCCTTTCTAACTTGTTTGTAGGTATATGAATCGAGTTTCATCGGAAGAATTCCAAAGAGAATAATCAAATATACATGTATGAGTCTGATGTCACCTAGCCGAGCTGAAAGTACTCAACGAAACATGTTAAATATGAACATTCATAATTTTGTGTCCAAAACGATATAAAAATTCTTTGGTGTCTAATATGAAAACCTAATTTGTTAGTCATTAATACCAAACGAAAGAGAATACAATTTAAGTACAGTAAAAAATGAACTTTTTACTTGACACCACAGAATTTCGACTGCAACTTTTATTTTGAAGATACTTTTCTAAATATCGCCACCCTGTCGAATCAGTCTAGTAATAATTAAATATTAGGCTTTTTTCAACACTTTCCTCGTAAACTTTATTTAAGACATCGTACGCTACTGTTTTTACTTTTGAATATTTAATTTCCCTGGTGCAAATTTTTCATTACGTTTAGACTAGACAGTAGACAGTAGTGAAGTCGCGAGGTATTGTGATAAATTGTTTTTTTATTTTTTTTTTTCATTTCTTACATAGATATATGTATGGCAAACACAATAGATTGTATATATGTACACTAAATACATAAAACAACAATGAACACATAAATGCCATAAAAGTTTATATTATTCCCTCACAATTCTCGTGTTACCTGTATATTGGCTATAATAATGTCAGAACTTGCAGTCTCAAAAATAGTTGAGAAAATATTGTCAACAACATTTGCATTGCTTTATTAAAATAACTTTTTTTCGCGGCTTTGCTCACAATACCAAAGGTTAACAATGTGACCTCGTTCCGTTGGATAGTATCAAGTGGATTGTCAATTGATATTGCGTAATTGATAAAAATATTGACCTGTACTAATAATTGATTTTTTAAGACTCAAAAAATCAGCATTCGCTATTAATTATTTTGCAGCCAAACCATGTATAACCATATACCAGATATTATTAAACGTATGGAAATAAAAACATTTAAGAATGCTGTAAAACAATATAAACTTAGTTTTTATACTATTGGGGAATTTTTAAATGTTTAGTACTGTGTTACTTATGTAAGATACTTTATATTATCGACATGAAATTAATATCTATCTGTGTATTGCACAGCCCTATAAAATGCTTATGCAATTACTAACATTATAAGCATAATTTTTGTACAATTGTAAAAAAATATTAATGTTCTTCGTTTCATCGAACAAAGAATAAATTAGTTTAAGTAAAATATAAAATCAAATTGTTTGCTAAGAAAAAATATTACACAATATAAAAATTTAGTGTTTGAAAATCTAAAAGAGAAAATATTTCGGTATATAAAATATAAATATACTGTAGTTCGGTGCTTAAGTGTAATGCGAGTGCTCAATAAACGTAACTGATAAATTATATGTGAACAAGTCAACAGAAACACTGTATCTACTGAACTTTTTCATTACATTTAACAAAGAAATTCTCAAAGAAAGGTAAATACAGTAAAATATATTTTTTTTATAGTTGTACTAGTTTTTATATTTTGTACAGCTCGGTATGCTTAAGGTGATATCAGACGGTTCATTTTTTGTTCATTTCTGTCTTTCATTTAGCATGTTTCATTCGAAATGAAAACACAAAATGAAACAATAATGAAAAATGAGTTCATTAATGAACCGATCAAACAACGCTAGATATCGGTATTCGGTATGATTCACTCTAAATGAAAGAAAAATGAAGCGTCTGAGCACAAGAAAGAACATTCATTCGGATTCGATCATTCTGTGTCGTGTCCTATAGCGGACGTACTTGGGACTACGACACCGCATAGTGAATATCTTCTGTCTGTGTATGAGAACTAAATGGTATTCAAGTAGAACGACCGAAATACACTGCTATTTTTGGAGAATTTCAAAAATTATCAATGTCTTTGGAACCACAAACTCGACGAATTAAAATACAGAACAATACGGACAAATTGTATAAAATCTCTAATTAATGATTTAAACTTAGACTTTGTCAATTGTTCGATCAAATGATCACAAATCAAACGAATTCTAAAGCGCACAAATTCATTCGACGACATCTTCGAGGAAAAGATTGAATGAACCTTCATTTCTATGTCATTCTGTCTGTGCCGTGTGAACTCGGAATGAAACAAAAATGAACATTCATTCGGAATAAACCGTCTGATATGACCTTTACCAAAACATTCTATTTTTATAATAGAAAATCGAAAAAGTTATTACTTGTTTGAAATCGGGACAAAGTTCAAAAACCATGCAGCAACAAAATTGTAAAAGACATGTGTTTTCCCGTCTGGCATATTATAGGTTTTGCAGATAAGTTTTCGGATTAATATACGTTAATATGCAATTCTAAAGTTATTATAATTGAATATTTTTTTTTAATTTAACATGGTTTAACTGCTTTGTATGTAAATAAGAACGTTCGAGAACTGAGTTTCATCGATTTAAACTATATGCGTGCTATGCATATGATAAATTTGCAACTGAATAAAAACTAATATCTTCTTTCTAAAACTAATTTTCGTTTTATAACTCTACTAAATATTTTTATAAAAATGAATGGGTTATTTTCGTTGACAAAATGTAGATGATGAATAAAAGTTCTAAGAAATGTGACATTCATTTTCTTCATTCAGTTTTTTATACTTTTTAGTGAATCGTTACCTATGTCTCATTTTATATGAATAGAGTAAAACTGAATGGAACTAAAAATATGTCTCATTTTTTGTGTTGTTACATTCTGATTACAATTTCAAATTTTTAAGATATATATAATTTTTATTTTTGTACTTATTCATAAGATTTTTGAACTAGAGAATATTGATTTACTTTAGGAAAGCGCCATACAAAACAAAAGAATAACTATATTTGATAATTTCTTTAACGATTAACATTTCAACACTACCACTGTCTAAAAAATTCCATACTTATCTAACATTATTTATGAAAACATTACCCTAAAATTTTGTAATGCACTGATGTTTATGATAAGTGTTCCTAGATATTATAAAAATTTTGAGTAAAAATGTATAGATGGATTTATTTTTAAATTAAAATTGTTGAAATAAATTCGATTCTGTATTTGTGATCAACGTTCCTTTATCTATTTATAAATTTATAACAATAATAAAATCATATTTGATCACACATCACAAAGGATAGATTCCCTTTTCGTTGTACATGACGCAAAATAACAATTATTTCGTAATATATTCTCACTGTAGCAGATAGACGCGATGCGGTATTCGGAGTCCTCTATGCCCTACAATCTACATCACCATTTCATCAACTGTGATAATGATTTCCGACCAAACTCCTTGGTCATTATTATGACTTAACAATACGATTACCAAATAGCCCCAAGCACTTATACATTCCATACCATGCGAACGTCCCAGCACTGCTGTTAGCTCTCCTTATTCAAATTACAAGAAACGTCTCTCTCTCCTTCTCTCTCTCTCCTTTTCTTTGCAGTAGAGAGAGTAAAGTCAACTTTGGTATACTGGGAATCGTTGTTCTCTTATGGAATGATATCTTGAAAATTGGACACCAGGGTTGAAATTTACGGTTTTTTATGTTGTTTGGAGAAAAGATGCTTCAATTCGGAGGTTATCGAGTCCCTCATGAATGGACTGTCCGCCTTCTCATGAAGGCACAGGTCTGTTCAGGGTCTGATTTAGATATCGAGGATGCATAATAGGTCCCTTGTAGGTTTAAATTCAAAAGAATTTTTTTCTGCCCCCAATTGCAATGATCTAATTTCGAGATGACAATTTTCTAAATATACAATGAAAATGTACCTATCTATTATTTCTTTAAAACTATTTTACGAATAACTTTCTACTACGAGGAATATTCAGAAAGTAGCAGCGCGGTTAGTCCAACAAAATCGATATATTAACACATTTTTCTGCTCATTTCTTCCCTCCGGAAATTTTTTTTACGCCATTGCTTTTATTATTATATTTGTTGCATTTTTTATATAAATCAAAGTATTCGCGAATAACTGAGTATTAAAATGAATTTAAAAAAATAAAGGTACAAAAAATAGTAGTTTATGGATCTAAAACGTACGAATTATATTTTCGACAATTACATTATAATGAGCGCCATACTCAAAATTTCGTTACGTCTCAGATATATACCATATTTTTCGCGGTATTAAATGTGTTATTTTATTTATTTCATAGTTAAAACTATGCGGTCTTAAATAATTCATTTAACACTAGTATGCAAAATAGTATTCAATGGTAATTTACAGTTAGTAAGTAACTATAGTAACTTACTGTGACAGAAATTTGCTACATAATGAACACGTTTATTATCGATATATTTCAGCATTTATTAAAAGAATCAATATTAAAAACTCGAAAACGATATCTTTGAAATAGAAATAGAGAGAAACTAAAGCTGACAGAGATAAATAGCAAACATTTATAATAATTATTTTGTCTGTAATAATTAAGTTCAATAATCTCAAAACACCTGTTGCCATCAATAATTCCAAAATCGTAGAAGAACCTAACATTATTTTAAAGTCGTAATTTTAAATTGTCACAGTTAGAAGAAGGTGATGAAGGCGACAAAGATGCGTAAGTGAGTACGATATTTCTTCAACCCTGTCGCGATAAATCCCAGAGCTTTGCTATATGTGAATTCGCAGCAGTAGTACCTATAGTTGACGACGACAGCACGACGGGCGTTGGTATTTCAGTGGGTGGTGTGCACGGTCTACTGTGACGCGGTGTGGACTTGATGCTGGGGGTGTGTTTTGTACGTCAAGGGATGATTTTCCTTTCAATCGGTAATAGTGTTGTGTAGTAGTTACAAGCTTTTCGAAGGCGTTCATGTAACATGAGTGGTTTTTAGAATATGTTGGTTCTTGAACACTGAACCAGGTCCGAAGTCATACAAATTCACTGTAAAATTTTATTATTTTTCGTTTTGAAAATTAATCTTAGCAAGTTTTAAAATATGATTGTTAAAGAAATCATTGAAAAATTGGTAAATCAATCTGGTGATGAACTCTTTAGAACGACTCCTTTTAAATTTAAAATGCATTTTCCCGCCCACATTATTTTTTGGGTTCCGTTCCGTATGGTCTAACGGAATCCCATTATTGTAGCAACGTGGTTCCCGTTTTTTTATATGTCAGAGACTTCAAACTACTCAACAGTACTGCTTCAAGCAGTCAAAATCTACTGCTTCAAGCAGTTAAGGTAGTTCTAGCGTGGTATAATAAAGAAAAATCATTTTTCGACAGATTTTGCTCATTTCGTTTCATATGCTCAAAATAACGTTTTCTAATAAATCCCGAAGTTTCAGAACTTTTGACCGTTTATAACGCAAGATATTTAATAACGAAGTTCGCAATTTTCAATGTCATGGTGTGAAAATTCCGAACTTTGTTATTAATTATCTCGCGTTCTAAACGGTAAAAAAAATGAGCAAAAAGTTGTTTTTACAACTTTTTAGGGTTTTACATAGTATATAATCCACAGTGACTCGCCTTTGACAAGTTTTTTAATTAATTTTTTGGACGTCAACATTTCTTTTGGAAATTGTGTATAGGATCCTCGGCGTTTGAAGTACCCTATTATATTTCCATACGGTATTTTTATAATCTATATTTTTTCGTAAATTTGGTCATCAAAGCATCTTTACACGATTCCAATAACATTCCAGTACAGCACTGAATTGTTACTGAACGCGAATAACGCCATTTTCATTCTAGTACAGCATTGTCAATCCAACGCGCAATTCAGTCCAGTTAATAGACAGTAAGTTGTTCTATTTTTAAACGCAGTGGATACTCCCACCCCCCAAATCTATACATGAAACTTGTGCGACTCGAAATATCTAGACATGTTTTATCGTTCAAGTGACTATATTTGTGTAGTGACTTGTGAAAGTAAAGTACAATAAATAAGTATCCAACAAACCGACATTACAATCCAGTTATTGAATTCAGTTACGGTATCGTGGAAACCTTACTTAAGAAAGCCCTTTTAAGGAACCATATTACAGATATGCGTTAGTACATTTTGCCAACTCTTATAAATTCCGTTAAGAGTATTGTCTGCTTGCTTATTAGTTCACGTTGAATTATTGTGCAACCTTTTAGCTGTGAACGTTACCATCCTGAATGGAAGCCTGTGCAATGCAATAAGATCCCATTGAAGCACAAGTAAAGGGGGCTAACTGAACACACCCGATGGTGAGCCCTCACTAATCCTATGGCCGGTCAAGAGAATTGTAAAGCCATCGTCGACGACGCGACTACTTCTTCATTCACCCAGCTCTCTGAAACGTCTTGCTTGATTATCAACTAGCTTTTGCGTTCGTTACGTCTAAGGCTACGTATGTCTCTGCTTGAACTGGGATAACCAGGGTTGTCTATGTTGTTGCAACTGAAACATTTCAAAACCTGGACAAATGTTGTCGATACCTACATGGAAATAAAATTGAACGGGGCTTTTGTTTGTTATTTTATTTTCTTGTATTTTCGTGTATTTTGTGTGATCTCTAGCCGGTAGAATATATCTGTTTGCAATACTCTAAAGCAGGGGTCTCCAAACTACGGCCCGCGGGCCAAATGTGACCCGCAGCAGCGGATCGAATATGCCCTTTATCTGGCCCGTCATAATTAAATTAAATATCTGACTAACTGTAATAAGCAACATAGATAGGACAATTACATATTGAAATGAAAAAAGAAACATAACTTTATTATGATCAATCAGACTTATGTAGCTGTGACTTTCCAATGACGAATGTTCGCAACGGAAATTATCAGCAGCGACTTCAAATGTTCATCCGTTTATTTGGATCTGTAAATATTTTGCGCGTAATTCAAAACTATATTGATGCTACGATGAGCCCAGGGCAGATGGGATAGGCCGTGGCCCTTGAGAACTAGTAGAGCACTCAGTGTGGCCCTTACGCTAAAAAGTTTGAAGACCCCTGCTCTAAAACATAGATTCCTAAAGGGATATGGTGCCGTCCCCTTACTGGGTATTGGAGTTTTCCATGAGATAACTAAACAGATATAATAATAATAATAATGCGTTTAACGTCCGTTTCTCGACTTTATGTCATAACAGACGCCATTCGCACCATGACTATTTTCCATCTACCACACTTCCCGTTATTTTTCTACATTTTTAAAACTTCAACTTATGTAATAGCAATGGGAGAATGAAGGAATTATAGGACATTGGGATAAGGTAGGTAATTTTTGAACTAGGAGTTTGATAGGTAATCGGCCATGGCCTCAAATAAGGAACCATCTCGATATTTATCTGGAATTAATTGAGGGAAACCATGGAAAACCTCAATCAAGATGGCCGGTACAGGAATTACCGTTTCTCGGCGAGAGGCAGTAAGAAAAAGTCCCAGTCGCCGGGATTCGAACCCGGTACCTCCCGAATGCGAGTCTAGTGCTGTCACCACTACTCTACCCAGCTCGGTTAAATTGATAAATTAATTGCTGTGAACAGGAACGGTGACCCTAGATTTCACGTAGTATTTTACAAAGCGGTATCAACAAAACAACAACAGACTCAGGTCTCATACTACAGTAAGTTTATAGCGTATACCTCGTAGGGTACTGGTGTAAGGGAAGCGGGACTACAATACAGACAGAACCATCGTCCAACACGGCCACCCGGGACCCTGTGACGGACAGAATAAACAATTACCAATTACTCTCATGAGCTGTGGGAATTGGGGACCGACCGGCCCACCGAATTATTTCAAATCAGCCCCCATCGTAACTATACACATTTATGTATAATCCCCACAAGGCAATGCGACTTATGGCGATTTTTGTTAATTGTTTTTATATTTTCCGATCAACTTATTACAACCTTTTTTAAGTCCACACAAATTCTAAATAATATTTAAAGCGTTTTCTATGCAGTCGATCTTGTAGGATATTATTTGAAAAGGACTTTATTAATGATCTCAAATAGTAGTTTCTGTACCTAAAGTGTAAATTCGAGATATGGCAAACGAACAGCGAGATTTAATAGTTACACAAGTCATAATATCATTACGTTCGTGATACACACCACATTTTTTCGCGTATCTGATATAAAATGGCTGGCATTCATTTCATAATAAGTATCTATTTATATATCTTACAGTTCAATGTCGGCCATATTGGAATCTGTTGCGGTCTCTGCTGCTCATACAGTTTATTGTTTATTGTTGAACATAAAGAGGTATAAATGTATATATCAGATCCTTTTGATAATAATAATTATAAGTATTTTAGAGAAATAAGGATCAATGAATTTTAAGTTAAATTATATTTCACAACGTTTCGTATTTAATTAATACTTCCACAGGTGATCTAAATTAAATATCTTAACAATTATATTGAATTTAGTTATCTTGTTATATTATGCAAAGTAAAAATTTTTACTTTGCATAATTTGTAGTATATTTAATTACTAAATAATTTGATTTGTTATGATAACTTCAAAATAATATAACAAGATAACTTAATTCAATCTAACTGTTAAGATATTTAATTTAGATCACCTTATAAAATATTAATTAAATACTAAACGTTGTGAAAAATAATTTATTATAAAATTCATTGATCCTTATTCCTCTAAAATACTTATAATTATAAAGAGGTATATTTTATAAGAAAACTATTGTTTCAAACATTTCGAAATTTCAAAGCAAATAATATCGCTGATCAAATTAATTTTGAACGTATTTAAGAAATTTGGATAGACATATTATTAATAATAAATAAGTTTTGGAATTGGAAACTAATTTGTTTATAAAAAATTCCTTTTTTCTGTTAATATACTTAATGTTACGAAGCCCTCGACTCGTACTTGTCCAGATTGCTTTTGACATAAACTACTTTGTTTTCCGCCTATAGCTGGCCTACATCTAACAGGATCGTATTTAACTTAACGACAACCGGGGGACGCAGAGCCAGAGGTGGAAACTTGAATGTCTTCTGAACTTAAATTAATAGGCAAATGAATGCTTTACATCCATGCATACAGACTACCAAACTCCTGAGTAAACTATTAACAAACATTAATGAATAAGGATTTCGATTAGAATGGATAGTGTTCGGGTAATTACCGGTTAGTCTGAATACATCAAAACAGAGCCAAAGGTTTACCCTCAGTCAATACAGATACAAATTAATTGATGATCAAATTTCACTACAAAAAAATTAAATATCCGTTCATTTTTTTCAATATTATTTGTTTGAGAAGTTGGATATGTGTTTTAAATGAAATAACGTTGACTAGATTTTTCAGTAAATTCAACAATCAGGTTCAACAAAACTTTTGGCGTGCTTTAAGGTAGTTGTCGTGGTACAATATTGTCAAAAAGTTATAGATTATACGCGCCACAAAAGCATACTAGCTTGTAGCTAAGTGATCCATAATTTGTATGCAAGACTGTACCCGTAGAAACGTAACCCATACAGTATTCATATGCATGTATACTTTTCTATAAATTGTTGAACTTTAAACCGTTATTTATAAATAATTATACGGTCAAAAAAATTTTCTTATTTTTTTTTAAACTCATAACCAATGCATTGAAAGACTGTCAGTTTTTGGAAAGTTTCTGACAGTTAGTTCTTTTTTTATAAATAAGAAACTGGTTCAGAACTACAGAGATCGTATACAATCAATGTTAATCATCCCATTTTTAATTGAATTTATCTCGGATTTTATACGGTCGAACGACTTCAAATTTTCAGGGTAATTGTATTATCATGTCCTTAATAAGTATACAAAAATTAAGAATTTTCTGACGGTGTGCCTTAACCACGACAACTACCTTAAAACGAAGCCGAATGTTTAGCAAAG
This sequence comes from Venustoraphidia nigricollis, assembly GCA_034508555.1. Classification (NCBI taxonomy): domain Eukaryota; kingdom Metazoa; phylum Arthropoda; class Insecta; order Raphidioptera; family Raphidiidae; genus Venustoraphidia; species Venustoraphidia nigricollis. Next base: position 2,333,981 of record JAVRKA010000047.1, read on the forward strand.
TTCAACTTTTGACCTAATGTGACAAGCCAAAGTTAATATTTTGCGCTCTGAAAGTTTAGATTTTTCTGTATCGTTTGAATCGATTCTATTCAAGGAGTTTCTGTTCTCTCAAATTACCGTATATGTTGAACACAAGTGCCTGTGTACTATAAACATTAACATTTAAAAAGCTGCATGGTATATCATATAACATAAAACAATATTCATAACGTCAAGTTATATAATCTTGAGTAGTTGTAAAAATGTATTTTATTTTTGAATGTATTATACAGCAAGTATCAATTTAAAATATCTTGTTGTTTATTTATAAACAAAATGCATTTCAGTTTAATGTTTTACCATACAAATATATAAAATTGTAAGGGGACCTTTGTTTATATTTTCGTTGACTTTTTCTGTTTTGGCATAAATGCACAGTTCTAGAATTTTTCTCTGTTCATCTGTTTGTAAAATGAATTCAAATCAATGAAATAATAATAAATAAATCTAGTAATGCCTGACGCTTCACTATCATATTTGTATGATATAATTATATGGTTAATTAATCAAGTCAGTCCTTTAAATATGGATATTCATAAATTGAAACTCGAAGAGTTTCAATGGAAAATTATTAAAAATATTGAATATACATACATCAATGTTTTACTAAGATTATTTGGATTTTTTTCGTGGTATTTTTCGTATTTCGTATTTTTATTTTCTTTACTCTGTTTATCTACTTAACTAACACTATTAATTGGTTATTATTGTACTTATTAGTATTAAAATAAATAAATAAATAAAGTTCAGGTTTTGCTCGGCTACACTCGGGTTAAGATAAGATTGCCATCGAAACTGATATTAACGCGAGTAGTGTCGCGGTCAAAATTAAAATATTTGTAAAAATTAAAAAAAAAAAAACTATATTCCCAGGTAAAAAACTAAGGCCTTGTACCTATTACTTAGAAACTGTTAATTGTTTAATGCATCTATGAAACCGTTTAAGTGATATTTTTATACAACGTAAAACATAATTAAATAATTTTCACAGAACACTCGGTATAGAGTTATGGTCGGATCGTTTAATATGTGTCGCACATTTTCAACATTTTATTAAAGTATTTTATAGTTTCAGACGTAAAGGTTATGTGTGTGTATCTATAGGACATAGTACAGACATATAATATGTATAATATTATGTAATATCTGTAAGTTGTATGACTCGATGACACAAAACCTATAACGTTGTTGAACTTGCATTCGCCGCATTGACATAATACATATATTAAATATTAAACAGTTTATTATATCGATGAAACGAGATATAAAACATTTTACTATTTCATCTTAAAATTGATTTCAATTTTGATTAGCGCAGCAACTTTTAAGGTCTGTATGTACTTTTCATGAAATTTTAAAAATCAGTGGCTTTCATTCAATGCTTCAGTACAGTCAGTTCCAGACAAATTATTTCTTTGCTGCACTCGTAAAACGAAAGTTGCATAAATTTGTTGTAACTAATTTTATTTTCGCGTTATTGATACTTGAAACTTGAAAACGAAATTCTACCCCTTTTGGCCAATAGCCAGCACTGGCTTTGTCAAGTCGGGTGAATCTATTCCATAAAATTTCCAAATACATCGTCAAATACGTCATCGAAATTTACTTAACTCTTCCCGTTACTTCCTGCATAAATGTTTCATTTCTCCCACCATAAATACAATATTTCAAGGTCAACAAAAAAAGCTTGTTTAAAAAACAACTAATAACATATTTTGACAATCAAAATACATAAATTAAAGTGTAAGGTATAAAGTACATACACCCCTTAATCAATTTCTTCACTTCAACAGAAAATAATATTATGATATTTTCGAACCCATATGTAGAGACATTGTTTTTAGCCACGCTGGTACTTAATTTTTTATTAGTTTATATATTTTTATATTTTATAGGTATGCAAAACTTTTACTATCTAGAATTTATGCAATGGAATCAGCAACTGTCTCAAATCATGGTTAAAAGAGAATCGAAAATAAATTCAAAATACTTTTTTTGTTTTTAAAATTGTGAAAAATTTATTTTTAAAATATTTTTCATTTTTTATACTTGCAGTAGTAAATTTCAAAATACGATATAAATTTTCATTTTTTATGGTACCTATAATAAGTATTTAAAAGTTTCCACTTGTCGAGCGCCTATTCTTTCATTAATCATTTTCAGAAAATATTAAAGTTTATAGATGTATAGATCAGATCCTTGGTGATAAATAATTATAAAGATGATAAGAGGATTTAGGATCAATAACTTAATCAAGACGAATTATCATTCGCGAATGATAATTGGTCTTGATTAAGTTATTGATTCTAAATCCTCTAAGGATCTTTATAATTAAAGTTTATATATTTTTCTTGAACAATTTCAACGAACCTTACATTGCTCGAGTCTTCTAAATTTTATAAATAGGTCGAAAACGATATAGCATAAAAATGCTATTTTTGCCACTAAATTTATCTCGGAAAAACAGGTCATTTAGATTTTTTCTATTTAATGAACACGATTACGAACAAATACAACAAAATGGAACGCACTGTACATATGGGTGAAAAGGAAAGTGGGAGTGGGATGGTAGATTTGGGGTTGGGGTGGTGATATAACGCGCGTAGCGCACACATCACTAGTTGTAACAATGTCATCTACACTTGAAGTGATTTGGGGACAACGGCGTCTGTCCTCTTCCTATGCCTTTAAATCCAATTAAAATATGTTTACCCTTGAAACAATTACCACATCGGTCAACTACAGAAGAACAGGGGCAGTACAATGGTTCACTCATGGACGACATTCGTTGTCCTGTTTAGTATTCATAGTTATATCTATTTTGGAATAGTAACCCACCAAAAATATTCCATCTTGCCAAGACTCACAAGTTCATAATGCACAGTTAAAAAATTATGAGATCTCTAATAAAGCCAAGTCGTTATCTGCGCTTTGGACAAAAAGTATGGCTTGACCATCTAATATTCGTATAACGATTACGTGACATAACATTTAAGTTCATAAGGAAACAGTCACAAAACAGCCAACCCATACTTTAGAGATGGGAAAAACGGGTCTTTTTAGAGATCTGCATCTTTGCATCTGGATTCCGTATGTGAACCGGCTCACTGAACCGGTTCAAAAAGAGCCGAGTTCTGAATATGTTACTGCAGTCTGCCACTGAGTTACCTAGTTCAGTCAATCATATCACGACCTGTATAGAATCAAGAATGCATAGCCAAACATGTGATGCATGAGTCATTTGAACTGACAGATGCATCAAAGTAAGAACTGATACGAAAGTGTAAAATGTGCTTCTGTGTGTTAAGTGTTTCACTGAGTTATGCGGATCCGTTGATCCGTCGGCTCAAAAAAAAGTGAGTCGGCTCTCACGGATCTTCTGTCGGAGTCGGCTCTTTGAACCGGTTCAGATCTTTAGTTAGCCAACTCTACCATACTTTTTAACCAAGATGTCGAGTACAAATCGAAGCTCACATAGCGGCTTGGCTCTAATAGAGATCTCGTAACTTTTTAACAATGAAAGCGTTCTGAATTTGTGAGTCTTGGCAGTCAACTTCACATGAAATATTTTTGATGCTGTACATGGCATCATCGAATAAAGAACATATTATTATTATTATTATTCGCTCGTTTCATACTTGATATATATTAATATGACTTCTGTCCAGTTTTGTTCTTGATTTTTTAAACAGTATACACGTCCAGCGTATACACAAAATAAATCTAAACACAAAATTAAAATTCAGCACAAAAGAATACGTTCAAAAATAGGTTATTTGAAACTTTAAAAAACCCGAACATGTTACCTATTTTTTGTCTTACAATCTTGTTATTTACACTTTCCACTAGTCGTTCTGAGTCCATAATACGTCCATAATTTTAATAATAAGAACCATTCGCTTTAGAATTTTTAAAAGACATAAAAAACAAAAATGTAATGTTTGAAAAAAGGAATATTCTGCGTATTAAATAACATCTTAGTTCCCCTATTTATGTAGTTAAAATTCTGATATTAATTGTGGTCTTAAATGTAACATTTCGTATATATTAATGATTATGAATACCAGCTTGTAGTTTTGTCAGTTACAACTGCCTACAGCGGGCCTCCGCGCTCTCTGGAACCGTAATTCCGGTTTCTGTGCTACAAATTCGTCACACTAAATACAATGCAATGCGCGTCGCTTGGACTGAGCTTGTAAAAATAAATCTTGTGAGTTATATTCCAATAATAAAGCAGATAAGCTACAGTAAATACAGTTAAAAAAATCAGTCCTGTAACCATAATATGTAAATGTTCGGTGTAAACGTTCATGATATTATGTAAACGGCCGCAATGTGATGGTATAGAGTCCAATTCATAAGCTTTTCAATCTTATAAATGTCTTGAATTAAATACTGTAGAGATGGGAAAAACGGGCCTTTTAGTGATCTGCATCTTTGCATCTGGATCCCGTATGTGAGCCGGCTCACTGAACCGATTCAAAAAGAGCCGAGTTCTGAATATGTTACTGCAGTCTGCCACTGAGTTACCTAGTTCAGTGAATCATATCACGACCTGTATAGAATCAAGAATGCATAGCCAAACATGTGATGCATGAGTCATTTGAGCTGACATATGCATCAAAGCAAGAACTGATACGTAAGTGTAAAATGTGCTTCTGTGTGTTGAGTGTTTCACTGAGTTATGCGGATCCGTTGATCCGTCGGCTCTCACGAATCTTTTGTCGGAGTCGGCTCTTTGAACCGGTTCAGATCTGAATTACCCAACACTAGTACAAGACTGTTACGAAGAAGAATAGACGCGATGGTTCTGGAAGTTGTGCGGTTACGTTTAGCTCTCCCTACGCTATTTTATTAGCTAAAGGGTTCTGGTACACGACAAGTGAAATACCAAAAATCACACTGCAGATCTTATAGGCGACTTTTTTGAAAAATGATTAGTAGGGTAGTGGAAACCTGGACTTAATTAAAACAAATACTAAATTTCACAAATTTGCAAGGTTTCGTAAATTATTTTTCTACTTCTTCAGGCAAGTTTATAGTTGAGAATCTTTGTCTTAGTTCTCACTACCATACCAATCATGCGTTATCATTAACGATATCAATTTTAATTAATTTTTGAAAGATTACGTAATTTATAACTTGGAGGTTTTTCCAGGATTCAGTTTTTCGCTTGTTGGTACTGTAGTGTGATTCTTGGTCCTTCATTTGGCGTTTAATTTTATATCTTAAGTTATAATCCTCAAAACGATTTTGACAACTGAAATGTCGACACAAAATAACTGAATGAAATGCTGATTGGTTCGGTGTTACCCAGTCATGCATTATCATTAGCGATATCAATTTTAATTAATTTTTGAAAGATTACGTAATTTATAACTTGAAGGTTTTTCCAGGATTCAGTTTTTCGCCTGTTGGTACTGTAGTGTGATTCTTGGTCCTTCATTTGGCGTTTAATTTTATATCTTAAGTTATAATTCTCAAAACGATTTTGACAACTGAAATGTCGACACAAAATAACTGAATGAAACGCTGATTGGTTCGGTGTTACCGTTAAAACTCAACCACAGAGCTTGGAGCTTTGAGTACACAACGCACTACTGTTGTATACGTCAGTGTTGTTGATTGCCTATTATTGCCGGCCAACGGTCTGCTAACGTGGTCTCGTCGGCTAACTCACGCACGCACAAACACACACATTCAAGCACTAAACCACTCGCATACAAACATAAAACCGCTTTGTTTTAGCTCTGATATAACTAGCGAACAAACGAATACACTGCCAAGCTGGTGGAACCATGTAATATTGCGCTAAGCGCGCATTCGGGAATTGCTGAGTTCAAATCCCGACGGGATGTGACTCAAGACTTGTTACTGATGCATTTCGTCAAGAAACTGAATTACCGTTTTGGTTGAGATTTTCCATGCTTTTCAAATTCAAACAAATTAGTGCGTTAAAAAATCACACTTTTGATTTTATGAATAGTTATTTTTATTTAATTCACTTTAATCCTTTAGGAACATATATTTATTCATTATTTTAACGGCAGTTATACTACTAATTAACTTCTAAAATCTAAGTTGTAGTTAATTTAATGTTTGAATCTCATTTTAATAAATAAAATATTGATATTTCATTCTCTACCGTTGCGTCCATTCTAATGATTAAATTGTAAGTTGTAGCAGGAAAGTGGATCAAGGAAGTAGATCAAAATATCGATTATTACATTTGCGACGTTTCGACCTTTATTAGGTCTTCTTCAAGCATCGTAATTTCATGATAATTAATGTACGTTTATATAGAAAAGTGACCAATTGCAGAATAGAATATTTGGATACACCAAAAAAAAACTTTTTTTTATTTTTAATAATTGTAGAATACTAATAAAGGCCGAAACGTCGCAAATGTAATAATCGATATTTTGATCCACTTTCCTGCTACAACTTACAATTGATATTTCATTTTATTGGCTCATGCCACGTAATTGTGTAAGTTTTTAACGAAATTTCGACTGAAATATACATGAAGTTTTTACAATATTTTCATTTCGGATTGACTTAAAAAAATTCCAACCTTTTTTTATCAGACTTTTACTACGGCGTTGGTTATACTTCGAGGAATATAATAGTTTATTTACCATACTAAATGGGACTGAACAGTAGCTTAAAAAATAGCATCAACGCGATAGCTATAGTATTTTTGATTTCTTGGTAAGGCAAGGGTTCCCATTTTGGTTTGTGGCCATATTTTACTGTTCGTGAGTGTACTTTTCAGAGTGCAAAGAAAAGTACTTTTAGTGCAACTTTATACTTGTGATTACGGTATAAACTTCAAAAAAAACTAGACAACTTCTATGCACTAAGTAGATAAGCAGACACCAGAATATGTTCACTTTATAAAAATATAATATCATTGTCAGACAGAGTTTAATGTGTCATGATTTACACAAAATATATTAAATGAAATTGGAAAATGTTTTTCTATTTATACAGAGATACAATTTTTGTCGCTCCGGGTTTCCTTTGTGGGAAACAATCTTAGTTTTTTTTTTTATAAAAGAAATTTGTTAAATAAAAATTCTTTTTAATAATATAAAAACCGCTTAAAAGTGTTTTTGCACTGCAATCGTTTGGAAGTAAATATCTACACAGAAAATGAATTGTCTCAACGCAAAATAGGTATATAGAGTTTTAAAACATTTTCTGTAAATATATTGTACACCAAAACGCTTACTTTTATAAAAATTAGGTACATGCATAGGATAACAATGTATTTTCTATGAAAATCCTTTTTTAAAATGATAGATTAATTTTATGCCAGATTGACCAAAAAAGTTGTACCCGCAAATGTATATAAGCCGAAATAAGGCATTTTATTTCATGTTAACAAAAATACAGCTAGTGATGGATTCGAGTTGTTATCGTCCATGATATTATATGTTTATGGATCGTGGGTAATTGGACACAAATAAATGAAAATTCTAAGTTTTCTAAATTTGCTACGTTTCGTAGGTTAGTTTCCTACTTCTTCAGGCAAGTTTATAGTTTAGAATCTTTGTTGATATGTTTGCAGTGAGATCATCTTGTCATTCATTTAAAAACAATAATTTAAAAAATATATAAAAATTAGGAATCTACTATGGTTATGATTTTTATTAGAGTTAGTGATGATTTCATACTATCTTTGTCATGCTAATCATTTTGTTTATGTCTTCCTTGCACTCATTAATCTTTTGAGTTCTCTGTCCTTTGTTACGCCTTGTATATTTTCATTGCTGCTTGTATAATTAAAATGCAAGAAGAAAATTGGATATTAATAAATTGTTAGACTAAAAAAATTGAAAAAACATGATTTATTATTTCCAGATATAACAAAAGAAATCTTTTTGTCTTGAATGAACTGAATGCATATTTTAATTGCAAGAAAAATTCGTCTAGTGGCCAATATAAATGAACTGCAATGTAAACACAGAACATCGTCGCCATTCTTAACTTAATTTCCAGCGGCTAAATGTACTTGGTATAAGTTGGTTATTGTCGTAAGTTAATTGAGAAAGCTTATCACGTTGACGACTAATTGAATTTGTTCACCAGATTGAAAGGCATATCGCACGAGAGAACTCCTATAGGAGATTGCTCTCTGACTTCACAAAATTGACTCATTATATCAGCTATAATCACAAGACACTGAACAGAATGACTTATTCCAGATTTTTGGTTTTGGAAAAATAAAATTCATATAACCGCATCTGATGCCCACCTCGATTACAATAATTGTACGTTTTTTATGGACCGGAAAAAAATGTCGCTTATTTGTGCTAAACCGCTGTATCTGCCGTATCAATTATACGGGGCCCCTTGGCCACGGGGCCCCCAACGTGCGTAAGCAAAAATTAATAAAAACTTCCCAATTTTTTTTTATTTCAGAAATGACAAAAGTAAAAAAAAAAGCAATTTCTTTTCTTCCCACGTAAAGCGTGCGTTCAAAAGTTGGCAACACCCCACATCGGTTATCACGGGCTGCGGGATTTCACCGTTTAAGTCATTTACTTCAACGGGGGAAGGACCCCCAAACAAATTTTTATACGGGACCCCGCCAAGGCACGCTACGCTTCTGATTTTCTATAAACATTTTCGGTTCCAAATCATACATGAAATATTTCCAATTTTATAGTTTTTTTTAAGAAAGACAAAAAAAAGTATGGTTGTAGATTAAGGGGCATTCTGAATCCCCTTGCAGATTTATATTTCTTTTCATCTAGAAGTTATGGTTACCTAAAATTTGTCATAGATAAAAAAAACATTTTTAACGCCCACAACTTCTAGAAAACAGATATCGAATCCCGTTAGAATTTGCAAAATTATTCGAAAATACACAACTAACCAGCTTTTTGGAACTGAGTAAAAAAATTAAAATTATTATTATTTATTAGCCTTACTAATATGAGATTTTATGAAACAGTGCAAGATTAATTAAACAAAAGAGGTTGAGTGTTACTTATCTAGATTCGCAAAACATATTTTGGTTAATATGTAAATGCTCAACATAGAACTACAAAAAAAGATGTCATAAGCATATAATGAATATCATTAAGGATGGGCATACGCCATTTTAGCTTGAAGTCACAGATACTCAATCGAAGAACAGTTATGATAGAAAATATAATTTAAGTGTAACGTGTCTTGAATATAGCATTGATGCACCATCTTTGTGCTTTTAGCAATAGCAATTTAATTATGATTCTTCTTTACATTAAATATCAACTAGCTACCCTGGTTTTGCACGTGTGGGTTTTGGTTTTTATCATTTCTTAACTGATGTTAAATATTTTTCGGTTGATTCGACCTGCATTTTGTTTCTAGCATTTTTATAGAGAGTTCATACCAAACTTAGAATACTATAAAATTTATATGCTCGTCGAACTCTCGTTTTGTGAAAAGCTGTATTGGATGCAACTAAGTCACTTTTCTAAAAATTTAATTTACGGCATTCTACGCTTCAAGTTTATTGAAATCTCTAATATATATTTTATACAGAATGACAAAACTTTGACAAATGAAAGCTCATTTAGTTTTAAGAAGAAAATTATGTCCCATGTCTTCGAAATTAACCGTCAGATATATCTTTTGTTTGTTAGTTTCATTTTTTTTTAATTAGTGAGCATTAGGTAAGCTTTCATTCGTCAAAATCTGTGGTTGATTTAATAAATCAATATTTATATGAGAATCAATAGAATTCTATGGAAGAAGGACACTTTCATTCTTATCTTTGAGTAGTGTACAATAGCGGAATTAAGAAATCACTGGTCGTAATAATTTAAGAAGATGCATTCCATAGTACTAAACAATAAAAGAAAAAGTACAATTCGTACTAGATGGTGTTTTCGTTCCTCTTATTTGATTTAAAAATAATATAATAACGGGAAAAATGTAATCTTTAGCCTCATAGTAATATTAACCATGTATTTCTATACTTTTATCGAATACAGAGCCCTAACGAAGACTCAAATTGTAGACGAAACGTTGACAAGAAAAATAAATATATTATACAGATTAAAGGTTTCATTTTTCCCGTTATTGTATCATATTGAAAAGCACAACGTTTCAAGCAGTGCCCATTTTGCACCCATCGACTCAATTTAAAATCGCACTAACAAAAAAAAACATATATGCAGTTCCCACGCGGTAGAAGTGAAACCTTCGGCTCGAACGCTTTGTAGACAAAAGTAGAGAGGCTACGAACCACGACACAAAGAGGAGACGAAGATAATAGGAAGCACTGTATATCTGTATTCTATCTCATTCTCTCGCAGGCTAAATCCTATAGATATATACGTTTGTCTATTTTTAGTGTCGCTTTTTCGTTTCATCGAGTTTCAAATCACAACGGTCCTAAAGAAGTTTGCACTTCAAAAAGTTCAATCAATTTGAGTTCGCAAATCATCGAGAGATTATATTTGGATTTTATTGGTGAACCGATCAGACTGTATAAAACGTATCAGTAGACCATATCGTATAGACAATTACGTGCCACATATCTGTGATTGTGAACCTAGTTGGTTGTGTTTCTGTTGTCTAGAAGTAGATGCGACCAATACGTCTGTTACGTCAGAGAAAAAAGTAATCTAGCATAGTGTTGTGCGTTAGATGAAAAAACAGTCCGTGGGACATACTATATTATATGGAGTACGTACCATGTATGATATATATAGGTGTACAACTAGATACATATAGATGCTGAATGATACTATGCATCTATAACAAAAAATCAAAAACATTTATGTCGAATTTTTTTGCACCGTTTTTTAAGTTACACTTCTTAATTCACGATAATGTCACAGAAATTGATAACGGAAGTGACGTCACGCATAGAACCTCCAAATTTCTGTTCCGGCGTTGATTTCGATATTAAGTCCTTAATTCCGGAACTAGTTTTGATATTGAGAAAGGTCTACAATTATGTATTTTTTAAAATTGAAATATTTTTATTAACGTAGAAAACATTCAATGAAATTTTGAGCCGGAAATTTGCAAATAAAAAAAAAAACAACACAGACGAATAAAATTAAATGCGCTTTATGCAACTAAAGAGATCACAAATCATTGGTAAAAAAATTAATCCACTTTCTGGCCCTAATGTTACGCAAAAATTTATTAATTTTGGAATTCGTATATGGAAGCATATTACTAAAAAAAGTATCTATTGAGGTGCAAATTATCTAATTTGACATTTTAATTTATAAACAGTTGGTAAATATTTTCTTACATACCTAACTAATAATTTTGTATAAGAGAACATTTCAATTTCAAAGCGGAAATTACAAAATAAAAACAGTTACGAAAATTTTATAAAAAAAGGTCTATAGACAGAATCTATTAAAAGCTTGCGGAGGTTTTACACTAAGTTAATTTATTATTAACTTGCAGTTCTAGTGAGTATGGCCATGTTCTATTGTACCTATATTTTTAACTCTACTAACGTGACGCGAAAATGTTTGTCTTCGACATATATTCAAACTTTAAGCTGTATTTCATAACGACTTAATTAGACTTTTTCAAATTTTTTTAGTTGCTACTCCCTGAAAAAGTTCTATATATTGAAAAAATGATAAGCTTAAAATTTTAGCTCAATTTATACAGTTTAACCCGTGCCGAAAACGCAGAGAACTTTGAAAATAAATTACGTAGAAAGTAAATTCCGAAACTATTTAACTTTGTGCTTAGGATATTAACTAGGACAAATCAATTCTCCTCTTGAACACATCTTAGGAGTTCTTTAAGATAGAATTTGGTTGGTGTTAAGCCATAGACAAAGTTACGCACTCGCACTACAGAACGTAATGCTAATGATATAATAATCATCCGAGTAGGTACGCGAGTCACCCAGAATTGCATCGAAAAGAGACAGCACTGTCGACCGAATACCTCACTTTACTTTTCTATGGTAAAAGCGTCACGAATGCCACCAGACTATCTAAAAATCAACGTAAATTACTCAAAGAAAAAACGACAGGCCACGTCGTCTCGAGTTTAATCACTAATCTTATTTCAACATAAGCAATTTTGCCTTTTCGCCATAGATATGTATCACATATACCTAAAGATGAGATTGGTTGGGAGAGAATCGCTCACTTCGCATACTATTTATTGTTCATTCATTTTTTAAATACTCTGATGCTAAATTTCTGGTACAAATCAAATTAGACTTACAATGTCCATGTCGCTTTAACGTAAATATATATTTTTATATTTAACGTTTTTGTTTTGTGTTTACATAAAAATGTAAATTCGAAACTAAGTGTTATTGAGTTAGATAACTATCTGATCAGTAGAGTACGTAAAATTATTATTTTTTTATATTCGCATTTTGAAACTACCTTCAGAATATCCTACGAGAGAATGTACGTATAATACTCACCACGGTTCTAAAAGGTTCTGAAGTTAGTCACAAACACCGTCGCAAACGCATATTTTAGAGCCGTCCTGATTGTTTTGTGGGAAAGGAAGAGTTCCACCACCTCCCAGTTACCGGCACAGAACGTGCGCTCGTCGACGATTGGTTATCGCTGGTTGTCGTGTCACTTGTCGCTTTCCTGCTATAAAGTACAGTCCAGTACGCTATTGTTAAATTGTTTCTTTGATTGTTAATTGATCAAGATGCCTAATACAGTTTTGCATAGACAAGCACGAAAAATAATTTTTTGGATGATTTTATGCAAGGAATTAGACATTTAGATTAAAGAAAAATTATAGATAATAAGATAGCTCGAGTTTGTAGTTTTTCAACCAACTGTACCTGTGCAAGCCTCCAATTGCATCTAACTTCCGAGCCTTTTAGATCCATGGCACGTACTATACTGTGTGTTCATGACGTTTTTTAAGCAAAAGCATAATATATCAATATTTTTTTTTAATTTTTTATAATGCATTAAATTATTTAAAAACAACGAACCTAACCGACTCTGGTACACTTGTCATTAATGAATAAAATACAGCATATTATATATCTGTAATAAAGAATGAAATATTTTTTAAATGAATAAGCTGTACAGACAATAGTTTACAAACAGCTATAGCAAACTGTAGTACATACACACATATAATATGCGATTCGAGTGAATGAGGGCCCAGGGACCTCATCGGGACGAATTGACCAAATATTTACTATAAAAACTCGATACCTGTCTGATGTGAAGTTTTCCTCACAGTGCCGTCTCTAGACGTTATTTATTTTCATATACCTATATAGTTCCTACAGCCGGGTTATATTTTATATAAACTGTTTCATATCAAGAGGAATTGTTGGATTTGTAGTCCCGTCATCCCTATTGTAATATTCCATATTTCAGTAGCAAGGACTATTTTCGTAGTGACATACCAGATTGCATTTTGAATTGAATTGAAATTTGGATTTATTGGCATTTCAGCTGCTCTAAAAAAATATTCAACGGATGAACATTTCCTTGGTTTAACGCTTAGCATGCTGGCTTTTGGATCACGCTGTCGTGTGTTCGAATCTGACCTCAACTTAGGAGTGTTTTGTGATGTTATTGAATTTATTTTGGTGACGCTAATTAAACCTTAGTTATTGTGTTTATAGACAAATTCCTTGAGAGAATGAAAAGTTCATCTACACTAATATTATAAAGAGAATAATATCATAAGACCTATTATCACAGGAAAGAGATTATAAAAGTATAACATTTATAGAGAAAGCAGCACAAGAAATAAATGCAATTTTAAGTATAGGCTGTAACTAGATGCAATTTGCAAGAAAAAGTATTATCAAATAATGCTTGCTATTTTCGATAGCGAGTAATACATAGTGTAGATCGGGATTCAGGGGAAGTCCAGAATAGGTAGAGTACATACTCGAGAAGTAAAAAAACAACCGGTCGTCCCAAAGGATTTGAGGAGCATCTAGCATGCTGTGCTTCTGACGCTGCAGACTTTTTTTGTACGTAATGAATATATGGTATTCTTCAGTTCAACCAAAGCATACATATATATGTGGTTCACCATTTCCAGTAAAAAATAGTTCATCTAAATTTGGCAGTTCTTGATATATAACTGTGACATAATAAAGATATTAAAAAAATCTCGCTGACAACCTTGCCGACAAACTAAAAAATGTACTGTATATATTGATATTTAAATAAGTCATCATATGAACCTAGATTTATTGATGTACTAAACATTTTTAAGTCGCAAATACAACTCTCAAATTTATTTAATTGTGTAACCAAGTTATAATCACAAAAAACGTTTATTTATAAATTTAATTATAATTTTGAGTAAAATTAATGATTACTTGATTAACAAAACTTAGGCAGTAATATTTGTTAATCAACTAATCATTCATTTTAATCAGAATTATAATGAAATTTATGAAAAATGTACTTTAAAATTATTCTTAAAATGAACCTAACCTAACTTGGTCCTTAGCTGTCGAGCGTCTATAATCTATGTACTATCTATCTGCCAATAACCCGCTTACAAATGGCGCCCAACGTGCGGCTAATTAGAAAATCCGATATGCTCAGGTTCAACAATTCTTAAAATGATTTGATTGTGTTCATTTGAAAAATATGCCTTATTCGATGATAAATTCTGTGTACGAAATTTCGTTTAAAACGCTAATTTTTCTTTTAAATGACAGAAGAGAGACAAATACATTTTTAGCAGTTTTATTTCTTTCTTTTCTGCATAGTGCAGGAAGCGAATTGAAACGGACAAATCACTGCTTATCAAGCACAGATTGGTATCCCGTATCCAGTCTTACCAACTGTAGCCTACTATAGATACTTACATAAGCCAGTGATGCACGAAACTTCGGCAGCGTACGATCCAGTCTCATTATATGACTGGTTGCTGGTTGCACCACTGATCTATAATTAATGGATAGTGGTTAGAAGACTAGTTTCTTTGAGCGGTAGGACGTAGAGATGGGAAAAACGGGTCTTTTTAGTGATCTGCATCTTTGCATCTGAATCCCGTATGTGAGCCAGCTCACTGATGCAGTTCAAAAAGAGCCGAGTTCTGAATATGTTACTGCAGTCTGCCACTGAGTTACCTAGTTCAGTCAATCGTATCACGACCTGTATAGAATCAAGAATGCATAGCCAAACATGTGATGCATGAGTCATTTGAGCTGACAGATGCTTCAAAGCAAGAACTGATACGTAAGTGTAAAATGTGCTTCTGTGTGTTAAGTGTTTCACTGAGTTATGCGAATCCGTTGATCCGTCGGCTCAAAAAAAAAGTGAGTCGGCTCTCACGGATCTTCTGTCGGAGTCGGCTCTTTGAACGGGTTCAGATCTTGCTTTGATGCATCTGTCAGCTCAAATGACTCATGCATCACAAGTTTGGCTATGCATTCTTGATTCTATACAGGTCGTGATATGATTGACTGAACTAGATAACTCAGTGGCAGACTGCAGTAACATATTCAGAACTCGGCTCTTTTTGAACCGATTCTTCAAACCACTATCCATAAATTAGAGATCAGTAGCTTGAACTAGTTGAGAGAGAAGAGAGACTATATATTTACACAGTTTTTGAACAATGAACGTTTTCCAGACATCATATATATATTTTATATATATAGACACACAAAATCACTGATTAATATAACGTCTTGCACAAAACCTGTTCAAGTCGATACAATCTTAAAGTGCTAAAATCCCAGAGGAATTGTTCTGAGAAGAAAGTTTTTTTTTTTGTTTTATATCTCTGAAGTAACGATATAGCCATTAAATTTCGTGAAATTGTATATCATTTGAACCACCATCAAGGCAGTTAAAATAAATTTATTGCATATTTTTATGGGATATACCGTTCCGCTCGATTCAAAAAATGATATTTCTATGGATTTTGTTTTTTAAATGTCTTATTTTACTTGTGAACTTGAAGAAATGAAATCAAAGTTTATGTAGTTTTATTTATTGATTTTGTTAAAATAGTGCAAATTCAACAATATTTGTATCCGTATAGTTTTATTTTGATTCTACTAATTTTATATTAAATTGGCATTGCTAAAAAATTGTGGTACAAAATAGTACAACTTTAGCATAATTTGTATTTGTTTGGTGTTTTTTTCTTTGATTCTGTTAGCTTTATATTATTTTTGGGGTTTCGTACACCCGATGAAAAAAATCCTTATAGTATAATTCTTGTGTCTGTCTATCCGTCTGTGACACCTTACTTTCTTCGGATCTACTGGACAAAAAACGTTGAAATTTGGCACATATATGGACGTATAGCACAAATAAACGAATTCCGATTTTGGGGGCTAAATTAAAAATATTTTTTTTTCGGTTCTACTAGCTTTTTAGTTAGTGTCACGGATATCTTATTAAATTATAAAAGATATAAAGATATATTGCTGTTGGCAAGTACTAAAAATTCTACTAGAGCCATTTGATTTTATAGATGCCTAAAAATGAAATCTGACACAAACGCAAATTGGCCTAAAAATTGTGTAATTAGAGAAAAAACGGCATACAGGATTAAAAATAATAATTAATTTGTATTCATCAAGCCACTTAAGTTCGGCGATAATGTTGGCACCATTTAAAATAGCCGTTTAATATAAATTACGCTAAACTGTCAAATGATAAACAACAATTAGTGTCGAAGCTAGTCGTAAGTTCTGTGTGAACATGCACCTAAGTAATTTACAATTCGTGAAATAAATGTCAACGTAAGAAGAAGCTCTTATTGTTGTCGACAAAGATTTCTATCTATTAGAATTAGTGCAACAATACAACGTACTCAAACTTGCCCAATCCAAGCATTGTGTTACTAATTTAGGAATGGTGTTTATCTTTTCCTCTAATGACTGCTCATTTGCATCTAAGGGTGTGAAGGCGCACTGGTAAATAATTAGCTAAGAGACCAGTGACTAGAGTCAGTCATTTATTCTTGCGGCGCCGCGTTCCTTACAAACCCTTGGAATTACCCTACATTTATATAATACGCATCCCCAAATAAGACTAATCAGTTTCACCTCAGTATCTTCGTACAGTGAAACTCTAATAAAAAACTGACCAAGTGCGAGTCGGGCTCGTATACGAAGGGTAATCATAAAAGCGTGGGCCCTAAACGTCATAGAGCTTACAACCCACGCTTTTATAATTTTGAACTTTAAAATATTAAAAATTATTTTTATCCTTTTTAGTACACTTATAGTATAATTCTGCGATCACAAGTTTTTTTTCGATAAGTTTTTTTTTATACGTTTACTGTTCACTATCGAGAGGTTTCGATATTATTCCGCACTTCCAAATTCATTATCAGATTGGAGACATGAAAATACTGTATATTTATCAGAATTACGTATATGCGAAACGTTTCCAGTCCATCGTACATGTGAAAGTAGGTCGAAGTTATAACATTTTGGTCTAGCTAAATATGTTATTGAAGAAATTAATTATTTATACCTGTCAACGTTCACAAATTATCTGCTTTTAAAGGTTTCACTGTATGTATGTGACCAGAATATTCAATGGTGTGTTAGTTTGGGAATATCTAGTGACATTAATTCTAACTGATGTTTAACGGGGTTTGTATTTAATAGCTTAATTTACAAAATTTGTAAAATGACATATATAAAGCCGATCTGAAAATTATACAAAAACTCTAACATGTCATTGTAGATAATTGACGCTCTACATCTGAGGTCATCAGCGTCTATAAAAAAAATGTACATTTACATTGTAAAAAATATATTATTTTATAGCTAAATATACGAATTTTCTTCAAATCGTTGTTTATTTTACAAGTAAGAAAAGTAAACAAAAGGATGGCATATACGCCATAACAGAAATAACATACCTAAAATGGATGTATTTATTTGAAATTAAAAAGCACAAATGTGTTTGTAAAACTGTACATTATTATTTAAATATTAAAATAGTGACAGTACATAATACAAAAATAAAAATATTATCAACGCAGTGTGTAGTTGATTGCATTTTTAACGTATTTTCGGGGCAAAAATGTTCTATTGTTGGTTAATTCCAAGATCTTCCAGTTTTGTCGAACAGATGATATTTGATTAATTCTTTCTTCTTGAATGTTACTTTTGTATTTTTCTTTATTCACTCTTAATACGCTTTAATATATTCTGTGTACAGATTTTTTCGCACATTTTTCATAAGAATAATTTTCTGATTTGAAATTTCAATTTCTCACTTAAAACTCTTCCGCAGTTACCATGGTGATACAATAATTTAAAGATTGCAGCTTTGTCTCAATGTAAGTAATTGACTAATAATTGTGACAGGTTAATTTTTCAAGTATAACTCTTAGTTTTAAAGTAAAAAACTAACATATACTCAAATACACAACTTTGAACATTCCTGACGCGGTTTTTAGTCATGTGATATTTTATACAGTTTAATACATTTTAATTAATTTGTTGTCAATTATTTAATTTATTCCCGTTCAATTTCCAATATTATTTTCGATAAATTATTAAAAAAATAAAATTTTAGTAGTTTTTTTAATCGAAACCTCAATTATTAACTAATTACCTATGTATCTCCAAAAGTTTCTAATGGGAAGAAACCAAATAGCGCTCACAAATTTTAATAAAAAGAGTAAGCTATAATTCAGCTTAATGTAATACCGACAATAAAACGTAAATTAACTTAATGAAAATTGCAGTTAGCTTCATTATTGGAGATATTGTGATTGAATGAAACGCGATGCAATTAAATTAAAAGTACTTGAAAGAAGACAGCAAATGTAATGTTGACAAGCGAAAGTAAATTTATTAAGAACCTTTATGTAATATAAAAGATCAAATATGGTTGAAGTAAAAGGTACTGACAGCCAAAGTCCGGCAAATCCTCTGAATAAGCTTCATAGACTTACGTTAATTTGAACATTGCGTTGCGCTGCTACATCGCGGTATGGTTTCGACAGAAAGTTCAGCCTCTTCACGAACATACATTCTTGCTTATAATAACACAGACTAATATCAATCAATACTAATAATAAAACTGTAATGGTGGTTTTCCTGCAAGTTACTTTTATTTTTAGAAAAATCTTTTTTAGACATTTAGTCCTCCGTAAACTATAAAGTAAAATAAAATAGAATTGTTTTGTTTTTATTTAGCATGTGGCATATCGTTCGAAAAAACTTACTTTGATGATCAGTAAAAAAAATGGATGGTTTACGTATCCGGAATGTAATGCATTATTTTATGTGAGAGTTGTGATATTATGGAAAAACTAGGATCAGTGAACTTTAACAGTCACGCTAGCCATAAAAGCATCACGTCCGAGATATATACTATGTACTACATAATTGTTTGCACGTAGGTAGCTCCAATAAAATAGCTGATTTTTATTTTATAATAATAACTCTGATAGCTGATGCGGCCATATTGCATTTCATTTGCTTACGAAAACTACGCCTGCTTTTCATCGCCTTGTTATCTCCGTTTATCTTAGATTTAAACGATAATAGACCAGGGTCGATAATTTTTGAGACCAAAAAAAATTATAGTAAGATGAAACCCATTGGAAAAGGTAGAGAATATAACAAAAATGAAAGGAAAAATAATTTATTATTTTTCCTTTCATTTTTGTTATATTCTCTGCCTTTTCCAATGGGTTTCATGCTACTATAATTTTGTTTCACTTTTTACCATTTTCAACACTATCGACCCTGGTCTATAACTGGTAGGTGTCTTTTCAAAATTAATGATGGATTGGCAACATCGCATTTTTTTGTTTTACTTTATGCACTAGTTCGAAGTAAGTCATTTACTATTGTTATACTATATATAAAAAGCAGCTATTTTATAGGAAGTGTGTAACAAAAAAAAATTTAGTGAGTTTTTTACAGGTTATTTTATACAAAAATAGTGTCTCCCCATCTCCCAAAATATTAGATCTAAATTTTGAGAAAATTGAGAAAAATTTGGTTTTTTTAAATTTAAGAAAAAAATAGTAAATTTTTATACTATTCAATTAACGCATGACATTGATAAAGATTACAGAAAAAAATGATGTACGGAACCCTCCGCGCAGGATGTATATTAATGCTTGACTGCTTTCTGATGTAATACAAATGCAGAGAAACTTTAATAATTCTTTTATCATCTCAATTGATAATTTATCAGTATACTCAAGTCGTTTATTAGTTGTCATAGTCTAAGCACGTCTTTAGCGCTTTTATTCCCGTTATTTGATGACCGAAACGATAAGTTAATAATATAAAATACAAGAAAGACAGTCAAAGCCAACGAAGGACCGGTGCAGTGGTCGTGACGACTAGGTCTGTGCTATTGCTGAAAGAATCGATAAGCAGGGATTACAGTCTTTTACAGGTCTTTCGTCCGTGCAGCAAAACTGACAGTGACACGATTACGCGGCACTTGTAGGGCGTCGTTAATTGACTGGACGTCGGTCGTATCCCGTATTAACGACGTTCGCGCCATCTCCTCCCTTCGCACATTTTACAAACATAAGATTCATACTTTTCTTTAAGTCTTTACATTTTATTTTTAAGTACCTAATTCTTAATCCACTTTTTAACTCCATATGTAATATACGTAAAATAAAAAAGTGGT
This sequence comes from Venustoraphidia nigricollis, assembly GCA_034508555.1. Taxonomy (NCBI): domain Eukaryota; kingdom Metazoa; phylum Arthropoda; class Insecta; order Raphidioptera; family Raphidiidae; genus Venustoraphidia; species Venustoraphidia nigricollis. The sequence goes on from JAVRKA010000047.1 coordinate 2,354,605, forward strand.
TTTGGGTCTAAAATATATTTCAAAATCGTTTGTTGTATAGCTTAACTTAAGCGACGCAAAACTAGAAGTTTCGAATTCAAGCCCCGACGGGACATTTATTTTTTTTACATTAAGTAGATAATTGAGTAGTTTGAAACCATGTGGAAAATATATTTCAGAAGAGATACGCTAAAATTGTTTACATGCGGAATTTGAGCATATTAACAGGACGTTTTTAATTTTTTTATATTTGACCGGATTTTTGTTCGTTGTATCCGAAGACCGTTAAATAGAGGTCCGTTATATCGGGGTTTTACTGTAATCTGTATTTTATTTATTCGAATAGCCATCAGTGAGAGAGTTCCCTTAATACTGAAGTAATTTCATCCCTGTATATAATTTTCTCTTCTAGTTTTGAGCTCTAGTTTTTCTCATATCTTTCAAAGAGAAAAGAAATGTCTTATGTGACAATGCTCTTTATGCTAGGTGACACTTTGTTCTTAAAATATGCAGCCATGGGACTGACCCTTCGCTTTTAAATTCAAACACGTTAACGCCCAAATGTAGCCAACTGACTCACGTATTTGTCATATAAGGACTTGTTCACCAAAACTTCAAAGGCGAAAAGAAAATGTAAATGATGTCAATAAGGGGAACTTTTTCTCTGTATAATTTTAATGCTATATGTAGTTCGAAACAAAATAAATCGTACGGGTTTGCTTTTTTCTCTGTAAGAAACTATTAAAATATTCCAAATGGCGAACTCTCAAAAGAAAACTGGAAACTATTTACATGTGGGTGAATTCAATTTCAGTTCGGTAAGAAATTCATTTAAAAGTTTATTGAAAAGAGAACGAAATATTATGAAAAAACAGATATCAAAAAACATTTGATTCCATATTTTATTTTTCTAATCAAATTATGGAGATATAACAAATCGTGAAATTAGCCTATTTTACAAGTTACTTCTTAATTTTTTTTTGCACGACACTCTTTAAAATAGCTGCTCTTCATGCCTATATAGTGGTAGTAAAATGGCTTTTTCCCCACTAGTGCGTAAAGTAAAACAAAAGCATTGCGACTTTACCAACTAACAGAGAGATAACCTATATATCTCTGTTAGTTGCCACTTAAATCCATCGGAGCGGCTGGGAAGTAAAGTAGACACTGTACAATCTACATAGATATCAATACGGTTACACTTGACCTGTCGAAATATTACAAATATTTGAAAAAGTTAGTTATTTTATAAAAGGTACCTACGTGTAAAAAATTTAATATGTATCTCGATTGTAATGCTTTTGTGACTCGTGTGACTGTTAAAACCCGCTAACTCTCGTTTTTTCAACGCGTGTTTTTGTCTCTTCGAAAAAATATAATAATAACTTCCTTCAAGCGATTGTTTCTTATTTTGGTAATTGTTCGTAAGACGGATACCAAATTTCAGCATTGAGAAATCTATATAAATATAAATAAAAAATCCCTCTTAAAAGACAAATAGGAATAATTTCTTGATTGTTTGGTTCATTTAATTTAACAAAAAGGTTTGTTAGTGCAATATAAGTAATGCAATATAATTGAAAAAATAGGTCTTTACAAATATACTCTATGGGAAATTTAAGAAGCCTGTATTACACATCGTGCTGTAGGTTAATTAGTTTAGAAATAGTTTCCCAACTATCAGATTTACCTAGTGAATAGCAATTTGTCTTGTGTTTAACCACACCTGAAGAGTACATACAGAACACGTAGAATATATGAACAGGTTATAGCGCTTATAAGTCTTCATAACGGCGAGGCTATTGTCGCTGTTAACACATCAACGTATGCAGGTTTGAACCAAAGCAGCATTATTCCAAGTTTGAACAAAATACATCTAACATAACACACGAGAACCTAGTCAACGTTGAGGATGCAAAAATAAAGTGACGTAGAGTGTTTTTGAGATTTGTATTCAGGGGTTTCAGCTTGTAAAATAGTTGGTTCTACGAAAAAATATTTAAAATGAAAATTGAAGAGCATTAAATTCCCTACAAAAAATATTCTATAAGATTTTTCGTAAATATTACTATTTTTTAAATAAAGCACAGTTAAAGGTGCTGTTAGTCAAGGATAGTTTTTAACGCGAAACGAAAAATGCTCTCATTTCGTCGCTTTCTTCTTCTACGAGTATTTCATAAATGACTGATTTGACGAAAAAATGTTCAAGACGGAAATTGCAGGGCAAACTTTTCTTTATGCGAGACATTCATTTTTAAATATTTACGATTTTTTTATAGTAGGTTACTCCATTTGAAAAACTGTATAGACTCGTAGAAACCACGAAAAAAGATAACAAACCAATTTTATTAATAGTCAATAATTTTGTTATCATTTGAAACTTGAAAAGGACCAAAAAGTTTGGTTGAAACGTTGTATTTTATATCAATAAAAACCATTGAATAGTATTGCAAGTAATTTCATTTTGTTAATTTATTAATATTCGTTACAAATTTTTGAAAACAGCTAAAGGAATTTAATCCTACCAATATATATTTTTTGTTTGTTATTTACCAGAGGCTGAAAACAGGGAGCTTGTAATAGAGGAAAATTGCGGGATCGTTACCGATCGTCTATTTTCGAGTCCTGTTGCCAAATTTTATACAACTTAGCAGTGGTAATCTTTACAATGTGGTCATCCCTTAAAGTGATTGTTTGCCGACATACATGGTCGTTCTGAAGGAAGGGTTGGCCTGTGTGTTGGATGCACCCAAATGTCATAAATCAACCCTGTTTTTCATGCAACACGCGTAACGTTCGTGTAAGTTCTATTGCTATAATATTATATTCGTGTATGTAAAGTGTTCGATGTGTTCGTTGTGTACTTCGAATAGACTGACAATGTATGCTCAGGCGAGAATGTCCGATCCGTTCTGTTCATTAGCGATCACAGCATATTTTAAGCAATTTTACACTGGGTGGCACTACAGCCAGCTCGAGAGCTAGATAGGTCTACTAGAACAAACGCAACAAAGAGGCGAGGATAATTAAAAAATTGCCATATCAAAGCATAATTAAGTTTAACACAATATGTTTACCCCGGCGTGAATGAACCAGGGTTTTTAGCACCCGCTAGTGAATAAAAACGCACACACTTGTCACAATTGACGGTATCCTACCTCCTGCGCCTCGGTAGCTGCCATCTTGGAAATAATGCGTCGATTGTTCAATGCGAATCAGTGTTGCGCGTGATGTCGCTGATAATAGGAGAGTTCAAAGTGCACTTGGGCATATTTTACCCGGGCTCATAATTCGCATGATAAACATTTTAAGCGGCATTTTTATATTTTCACTTTCTTTTTTTTTTTTGGATTGTGCGTAATAAATAGAACTTGATTATTCGTGATAGAAGCTGATCGGACAAGAAGAAGAGGGGTGCATCAGTCAAATTTAAAATTTCATCATACGATGCCTAAAAATTCTCCAAATTGCATTGACGTTTATTATAACTAACTGCAATATGATACCGAGTGTCCATGTTATTCTCATAACCTTTGCCCTACCGAAAAAAAATGTGTACACCTTTGCATACACCTGAAATTGAGATCCTGCTTCTTTTTAAGGACGACTAAAAAGTAAAAACCATCTCTTTTGCACACCCCCCTATAAATAACACATTTCGCATTAATGCGTAAAGTAAAACAAAAAAAAAATGCAATCTTACTAATCAAACAGTAATTTCCAAAAGCGACCTCTCAGTTACCCTTTAATTTTATAAGATGAACAGCAGAAGCGTAGCGTGCTTTGGCGGGGCCCCGTATAAAAATATGTTTGGGGGCCCTTCCCCCGTTGAAGTAAATGACTTAAACGGGGAAATCCCGCAGCCCTCGATAACCGATGTAGGGTGTTGCCAACTTTTGAACGCACGCTTTTTTTGACTTTTGTCATTTCTGAAATAAAAAAAAAATTGAGAAGTTTTTATTAATTTTTGCTTACGCATGTTGGGGGCCCCCGTGGCCCGGGGGCCCCGTATAATTGATACGCCAGATACGGCGGTAGCTACGTCCCTGATGAACAGAGATAGCATGCGATACAAAGTAGGCGTAAATGAAATGCAATATGACCGCACATATATATAGAATATGAAAGCTGTCAGATAAATTATTATGAAGCGAAAATCGTCTAGTTTATAAGAGAAGTGGGCAAACTATTATGTAGTAGTAGTGCTTTTATGGCTCGTGTGACCGTTAGAACTCGCTAAGACTCGTTTTCCCATAATATTATAACTCACAAATAAAATATTGCAATACAATATAGATACATAAACTACTGTTTTCGGTTTATCTATGATTTTTAAAAATAAAAAAACCCGGGTCGCAATGCCAAAACCCTGCCGACAATATAGTGTATTTGCTGATACAGGCAGTGTGGCTTTATTATACGAACTTAAGTTGGTTTTTGGGTAAAAAAAAATTTTACTCCTTAATACAGCCGTTAAAATAACATTTTTTTTCTTAATTGCAATATTATTATCAATCGAACCTCTATACCAAATTATATGCAACTTTCAGTAAATAATTCACTATCTGCAAACTAGTGTTTTCATAAAATTTGTAAGTGCGGTCCTGTCGGGCCGATTTTATTAAAATTTTAGGGCCACTTTTTAATTACTACCGGAGGGTTAAATTTCAATTTTGAAACGATTCGGAGAATTTTTTCGGTATTTTGGGCCCCAATAACATTTTTGAACCCCTAAAAACTACTCTTAAAATGGCCCGATTGGGCCCATTTTAAATAGGCTTCGTGCGGTGATGGATTCCAACATGTGTGCCAAATTTCGTTAAAATAAATTAATTTCTTCGAAAGTTATAGACCGCACACATATATACCTATATATATATATATATATATATATATATATATATATATATATATATATATATATATATATATATATATATATATATATATATAAGTACATATATATATATATATATATATATATATATATATATAAGTACATATATATATACATATATATATAAACATTTTTAAAAATGGTGGCAAAGTGTTTAGGAGGTTATGAAACGTCGAGAATTTTTGGTCCGACCCCTAAGTCCCGCCATCCGACCGACGCCAATAGTGTATGTTGCCATAGGGCAAATACACTAAAAAAAAAATTAATTTGGACACAGGTAACTTATAAACCTCACGAGAGCTTACAGAAATGGTGTATAATTTATTATTGTATATGTTGCGATAAAGTGATGTATTACATTTACAACAATACATATAGGGAATTTTATTTGCCTTTTGGGAAAATGCCCACATGCGTGGAAACATGAGTATTTTCCCTTGATTAATAGCTAGGTTTGAATTTGAATGTTTAGACACAATCAAATAAAACATTTATAACAGTTTTATGAAATTTCGTTTGTCAAATTACGAATTGTTTTCTTAAAAGGAACGACGTAAATCAAAATACTATCGCAATGAAGAAGTACTATCCCTACTGCCAGACTATGCTCCTCGCACTGCTACTCGCTCTGCTCATCGCGCTGTCGCGATGTTGCCCTAAGCGGCCAAACACTGCTGTACTCGCGACGCTCCGCACTCGGCTTCCGCCTTTCGGCAATGGAGGTCGATACTGTGGCAGCGTGCGCACTATGCCTTCACACTTAGACCGCTTGATGCGTACTGAGTGGCGCGGGAGTATGTGGCCAGCTTACTCGCTCTCTTATTGTCGGTCCTTTGACTCGCGCACAAAAAACCGACAATCGAGGGAGCACTGGGCATGACGAGGAGCATGACGTGTGGCATGACAAGTAACGCGGCCACACAACGTCTCTGCCTCCTTTCCCATGCCACTCGTCGAGTGTGTGGCTGAGGCATATAATTTTAGCGCTTGCTCTAAAATTATAGTGCGATCTCCATATAGAAATAAATATCGAGATGATACTATTGTCAGAATTGGCCGTGTTGGATATCCGCCTGTTTCGTACCGCTGTACTATCTACATTTTGAAACTGAGGTAATGAAGTAATATGCTTACGCAACACGATATAAATTTGTAGATATTTTTGTAAGATGTGATCAGATAGAGATTGAACTGAAACGTGTTCGAACACGGATATTGTATCTAAATTAATAAATATAATTGTCTGATTTGAGAATTTTGTGTATCAATTTATTTAATTGTATAAATTTTCTGCAGTGCCTACAATGTGAAATGAATCGGTTAAATTGTAGAACCACAATTAATTGTTGTGATAAACACTTTCGGTGTGTGTTGTCCATTATTTTAATATAAATATCTTTTAAGGAACTGTAAAAAACGCGAGTGTATTATTTTGTTAAGAAATTTAGAAGCACCGGCAGTATTCGGGTAAGTCTAATTTTGAGACTTTAGTTTATGTATATATTTCGAGAATTGATTGAATATATGTATTGTACCAATTTTAAACTATGTGCCCCGAGAAAAAAATAATATAACGAGCCCATGTGATAAAATATCAAACATAATATTTTATCATTGTAACATTTGGGTCGAATAAAATCCTGTCATGAATCGTTCAAGTTTTGTGTTGGACTTGATCAGTAGTTGGCCGACAGAGATACTGCTAATATGACGACTGCGGGTGCGATAGAGTAGGCGTCTGGCAGTATGTTAAACTAGGTTCGCTTTTAATACTTTTTTCGAACTGATAAATGTTGGTTATGCAATGTAGACAGTTTACTTGATTTGCGTAATATAATTGTACAGTCTATAGACCGGGCACTAAGAAGCATTCCGTTTTGAAAAATCCAGTGGATGCATTCCGATTGATGATTTAAGTTCAGAATGATTTAAACAATAACAATTCTTAAATTTGCTGGAAAAAATCAAAGCGCGTTTTTTATATATATTATATATTACCATTGGATTGGTTAAACCGAATTACTCTTGTTTTACTTTATGCACAAGTGCGCAAAAGATCATTTTACAACCGCTATATTATACACAGACATGATAAGTGGTTATTTTATAGCGGGCCGTGCAAAATAAAATATTATCAACTGTATCTTTTACACAAAGTAAATATGAAAGTTTATTTCTAGATTTTTTTCTCGTCTCATGAGATATAATTTTGTAATAGAGTGGCCCTAATAAACTGTATAGTTATTTATTTAAAAGGTTATTTCATTATCTAAAAATGTTTGAACAACTCTGTGTTGTACCTATTATATGTACTCGACATATACTCTGAATTGCAGCCTTTATTTGATTAACGGATTTAAAAATACATGGAGTCGTGAAGTACTCCGAACAATTCTGGTTGCAAAAAGAATTATGTATACTTCTGTACGACGCTGGACAATATTATCAAATATCATACGTTTTTGCAAACGCTCAGTGGAAATTTGCTTTGTAATTTCGTAAAAAATAATTCATATATCTACCGTGTTGTCTGATTATTGTACTTAATCCAGTATAAATGGTCATATCTTCTAAACTAAAAAAGGTGCCGACATTTGAGTGACTCGTTTTGCCAAAAAAACACACGTTTTCAATGTCCCATTATTCTTTCTCTATAAGAAAGATAAAGGACAAATCTAGGTCTCTAATAGACTACTTTTGTAATTTAAGGGAGTATTCTTATGTGAACGCATAAATTTTACCTCTTTTTTGAGGGAATTTTTTTTAGCCGACAATAACATTCAATCATTTTAATTTTTTTATATGTTTTTGTTTGTATCTTAAACTGTATAAAAAAAATTTTTTTTTCTCTTATTTTTCATTTTTTTTATATATATTTTTTTAATTAAATTAGACACTAAAAAAAGCAGGTCACTGGTCATGGTAATAGCGGCTGTTCATGTTGTCTGAAATAAAAAAATCGAATAGATCATTGTTCAGTAGGGATGTCGCTATAGCCCCTACTAAAATTAATCAATTTCATTAAAAAAAAAAATGGCGGACTGTAGAAAAAAAGTTTGTGTTTTGTGTTAATTTTTTTGTTAAAAATCGTTTAAAAAAAATAAGAAAATAGGTATTTTCGAAAATAAGCAATTTTAGTACGGACGATAACCATTAATGAGTAGAACAACATATATAAATTTCAAAGCAATCAGTTGAATACTTTTTTTTAGGACCATGACAGTTTTAGAAAATAATGTTTCCAGGTAAATGCGTGTAAAGTTTCAAGAGCCAACAAGTCGCTTATACGGCTCGTCAGCGACTATGAGTTGTAATTTATTTAAAACTAGGAATTTCGGTCTCTATTATTCACTGCATATTTTCGATAGGTTTTACTATTGAAATATGAAAAAAAAAAATCGATTTTTTGAAGTAGTCACATAAGAATACCCCCTTAAGGAAGGTAAAGGACAAATCTAGGTTTCTTAATAGACTACTTTTGTAATTTAGGTATACCTAAATTACAAAAGTAGTCTATTAAAGACCTAGATTTGTCCTTTATCTTCCTTATAGAGAAATAATTTTTGCAGAATGTTGAATAAGTCCACAAACAGTTGACAGCCAAAGCTTTTTAGTGTATTTGCCATAGGCAACATACACTATTGGCGTTGGTCGGATGGCGGGACCTAGGGGTCGGACCAAAATTTCTCGACGTTTCATAACCTTCTAAACACTTTGGCACCATTTTTAAAAATGTTTATATATATATGTGTATATATATATATATATATATATATATTTATATACGTATATATATATATATATATATATATATATATATATTTATATACGTATATATATATATATATATGTGCGGGCAATAACTTTCGAAGGAGTTAATTAATTTTAACGAAATTTGGTATACATGTTGGAATCCATCACCGCACGAAGCCTATTTAAAATGGGCCTAATCGGGTCATTTTAAGGGTAGTTTTTAGGGGTTGAAAAAAGTTTTTGGGCCCAAAAATACTGACAGGACCGAACTTACAAATTTTATGAAAACACTAGTTTGCGTACACGAATTTACTTACTGAAGGTCGTATTTAATTTGGTGTAGATGTTGGATTGATAACAATATTTCAACTAATAAAATTATTATTTTAAGGGGTGTATTAAGGGGTTTAATTTTTTTTATTTTGTCCAAAAACAAACTTAAGTTCGCATAATAAAGCCACAATACCTATATTAGCAAATACACTATATTATCGGCAGGGTTTTGGCACTGCGACCCGGGTTTTTTAGCTTAAATTCAGAGCGTTCCGACAGCCTTAATCATAAACGTGAATGAAAAGTCCATGAATATATTATATACACACTGCAATTTTTTTCCAGCAATGTACGTATATTTATTTTCAACAACATACACACAGGAGTATCGCTACAGCAAATAAAGGGAATGTACACAAAGCATTATGAGTTGAAGAACGTGTGTGATGTGGAAACGTCTTAACAATACACTCCGTGCTCCGGAAAGATCTTTGTAACTGGATTGCGCTTCTGGCTAAAAAATAAATCATTCATATCTGTTTAATCTCTGATCAATGTTGTGAATAACGACTTGCCAACATATTGTAACATTGTGTCAAGTCAGCACCCGAGCACCCGATATAACAATACAAACTGGATGCGCGAACATTACCTGTATACGTAAAAGGGCAGAAATAGAAACGGCCGTTTATCGATCGCGAAAATAATGTCACTTTGAAATATCGCGGTATTATAACTTTAGGTTAGATAGATAGTAGAGTTTATTTCACTGTGACATTTAAACATGTACCTCTATATGATTTATCAATAGTCAATACATTAAAAAATCGTGCAAGTTGAACTCGTGAGGATTTCATACCATTCCGTTTTCCGTGAAAACTTTAAGACTTTTCGGTTAGGTATAAGAATATGTTAATTCTGTAATGCTTCAGAACGAGCTATATAATTGTTAAAAAATAAAAGAATAGTTACTTCTTATCACATTCAAGGGAATTCGTCAGCTTATGTCAGCACTAATTATGAAAGAACTCAAGCTTGAAAGCGTTCCGAATAATTTAGAATTTTTTCAATTTTTCTTTATTGGGGCTGAAACTTCATCTAATATTCGTTGACTGCTTATTTGTTAATTTGGCATGTGACCATGATAAATATTCGGTATGGTATTACTGTGATGTGAATTGATAGAATAAAATTGTCACTAAAATCTCTTAGATCACGTCAGCCATTGCTCATCAATTGAAAGCGATTGAAATTCACTACTTTGGTTGCGTATTGTGTTAACCATATACCCGGAAATATCTCATACTTCTCTTTTCACGTGGACTTTCCTGTGATAACCGTTCGGCTTATACACAGGTCATCTCACATACCAAAAATCTAGGTGTTGACAAACTACCCACTAACGTTGCCTGCCATTAAGGAAATAGACACAATGAAAAGATTCTACGAATTGTAGTTTTTACATTTTGTACAGCTTTAACTGCGTCTTGAAAACAATTCATCATCTCATTTCCTCCTATACGAAACAGCGCTAGGTGAAACAAAACCGAAAATAAGAAAATTTATTAGTTTTTTTTTTTTGTTTAATGTTATAACATGTATTGTTAAATACTTTTTTATGACCTTAATTGTAGATTTATTAATTGCTGATATCGATTTTTGTTTATAAAACATGATAATCAAACAAAAGTTTGGGTAAGAAGTTGTTTGTGATGAGGAATGTTCTTCATTTGACATATTTTGTTTTTTGTGAAAAAGTAACCAATGTCATTTGCCTTTTTCTGTTTCGTTCAGCAAGCTGTTTTCGAGAGCAAGATATTGCATCAAAGACACTTCGTCTTGCCTTTGAACTTCTATCAACATTTAAATAATGTTGTATAAAGTGGATCCATAATTTAAGTTATAGTGGTTAAACTTTTTTTTAGAAACCGCGTAATACTGGAACAGCGTTAAGCGAGGTCTTAGTGTATTTGAACTTTGATTCAAACTCATGCTGTTGGTACTGTAACTGGTCAATAGTTTTTGGCGCGCCGAGGTAATTAAGAAAAGATGTCTCCGCTTTAAAATAAGTTAACCATTGCTGTAATAATTTATGTTTCCCACACTCTATTCAACACGTGTTATAATATAGTGCATAGGTAGAGTTCAAGGCGAGTCTTATTTCGATAGGAAACTATTATAAATAGAATAAAGGCGTTTTTGTCCTTAGCGGTTCAGCCCTTTGCTACCAAAGGTAGTTGTTTCTCTTCAATTCAACGTTCTCTCTAGGTGAACGAAACATAAAAGGAATATTATTAAATGACAGGTTATGCTTCAATGGCTTTTAAATAGATTTTTTTTATTTCAAGTTTTTATACGAAAAATTATAGCAATTGTAATTAAATAATAACCCATTAAACTGTTAAATAAAATCGTTTTTATTTAGTACAACTCAATTACAAGAATTACACATTTTTTATAAGTTCAAAACGTTTCTAAATAATAATTTATTTATTGTTAGTTCACTTTTATGATACTGTTAAAATACACTTTAATTTTTTAATGCAGCATAATACCATAAGAAAAGCAGTTTAGAATTTTAAATCGATGCTGCCCAAAAAATAATTGTTCGGTTGATTCGATATTTTTTTAACTGTATGTACATGTATTTAACACACTTTTTTTTTGCGTAATTTTCACTTCGAAACAACATTTTTCTACGCATTTTGATCAAAGAAATTTAGCTTGAAAAATGAGCTTTTTCTATGTAAATCAGTCATTTGTTTTTGTGTGAGTACAATCTTATATTCTAAATGACAGGAAGTTTCACGACACATTTGACTGCTCCTGTCTAGTCGTATGTATTAAAATCTTGGTGCATGCAAGCAATTCAGGGATTACAAGGTCCGAACTTCATATAATATACATTTTAATGTCAAGTAAAAACGACATTTTGACGGACCTTTGGCCTATATTACTTATATTTTTTTAGTGGAAAAAAACAATTTTCACAAAGATCGGATATTAAAATTTTTTTTTTATTTTTTAACAGGAAATTGGACAATTCAATTTTAATATAAATGTGAACAATATTGAGAATTAAAAAAAAAATCGTAATTCACACTTTTTTGTCGATTTTAGTTTGCTTGTTAGCGTTGTGGTCGCTGTGGCGATTTAATTTATCGATTAATAATACAGAATGGGTTATATGTTGCCTTTTTAACATCTATCATAATTAACGTAATATCTGTGTATGTTGGATGGGTGCAATCGTGAATAAATGGTTTCATCACTCCCTCTTTAATGGTTATGAAAACTGGCCATTTCAGCTATAGCTTTCCCTTCGTTTTAATTACTAAAAATCTATATTTGAAATACCGACCAGTCATTCAAATGCGGCGTACAACATTTTGGCACCAGCTTCATTCTAATAACAAAGCATGGTTTTCACAGCACAAAACGATTCGATATTATTTTAGAACTACGTCACCAATATAAAAAAAACCTGGGTTGCAGTGCCAAAACCCTGCCGACAATATAATGTATTTGCTAATACAGGCAGTGTGGCTTTATTATGCGAACATAACTTGGTTTTTGGGCAAAATAAAAAATTTGACTCCTTAATACACCCCTTAAAATAACATTTTTTTTCTTAATTGCAATATTATTATCAATCGAGCTTCTATACCAAGTTATATACACCTTTCAGTAAATAATTCACTATCTGCAAACTAGTGTTTTCGTAAAATTTTTAAATCCGGTCCTGTAGGGCCGATTTTATTAAAAGTTTAGAGACACTTTTTAATTATTATCAGAGGGCTAAATTTCAATTTTGAAACGATTCGGAGAATTTTTTCGCTATTTTGGGGCCCAAAAACATTTGTCAACCCCTAAAAACAACCCTTAAAATGGCCCGATTGGGCCCATTTTAAATAAGGTTCGTGCGGTGGTGGATTCCAACATGCGGGCCAAATTTAGTTAAAATCAATTAACTCTTTCGAAAGTTATTGTTAATAGTGCCAAAGTGATTAGGAGGTTATGAAACGTCGAGAAATTTTGGTCCGACCCCTAGGTCCCGCCATCCGACCGACGCCCATAGTGTATGTTGCCATATGGCAAATACACTAATAAAATTGAAGCCCACGTCGCCCACGCCTTTGGCCGCCTCTGGCTATATAGGCATGAAAAGCAACTATTTTATGAGGAAGTTTGCAAAAAAAGTATGTATATTTATGCCACTCCTAACTTCATGATTTTCTTATGTGAAATATTATATGTGTTCATCTACTATATTGGTTTGCCTATATTTATATTTATTTGTTACTTAAATGAAAAACAGTACTTATTTCGTTGGGAATGATGTTTACTATTAATTATTAGAAATTAAGAAAATACCTAAAAATAAAATTATAATACAATGTAAAATGTTATAATAAGTGACTTTTTGCGACTCCCAATGTATCTAATCTTCAGTTTATCCATTTGTGATTAATTTTAATTATAGGACGTGAACTGCAATAAAACTCGAATGCAGTGTTGGTTATTTTATAGAGGACTGGGCGCATACAAAGTCTTAAAGCCAAACACAACTCCCGGTAGATAGCGACAACAGCCCAGTACCGTATATAATAAAGTAAAAAGCATTGGCCGGAGGGCAATCCGGTCAACGTCGAGGGACTCCATCACAGTTAATAGGCTTTCGGGCCATCCCATTAGGTGCCACCGGCAAAGTTATACTCAACTGCTACTGCTAGAACCACCGCCGCCATTAGAAAGGCTATTGTATGTTTCGTGTCTAGTTTAAATTGACCGCTCGATTTTCATAATTTACTATTACATGCATATGAGGATGTTCTTGCTTAATGTTATATTCAGGGCTGCCAGGTCTCCGGTTTTCACCCGGATAGTCCAGTTTTTATATTCGGGCTAAAAATGAAAAGAAAACAAACTGTTTTTTTGATGTAAAAAAATTAACGACAATACCCCATCCAAGATTTTGTCTATTCTGAGGATTTACTGATAGACAATATATTTTTTCTGTTCTTAAAGAGGACAAAAATATATTTCATTTTCAAAGAGAGCTATCAATTTATGAGTCTGGCTTATTAATTTATTTAAACTAATTTTTAGCAATGAACGGGTCGTTTTTTCTGTGCGTGCTAAAAAAATCGACCATTTCATTGGATTATATTGGCCTCTTAAAATTTTCCAAATGTTACAGTTCACTACACTACGCATTCTACACTGTTTTATACAGTATTAGCAGAATAAAATTTATTCATTAAAAATCGCAGTTTTCACTAAAATTTTCCTTAACTTCATAACTGCAGTAAATGTGGTATATGTATCTATATTTAGTTTAGATCAGACATTTTTGGTGCGATTTTAATCAAAAGTGATTTAGTAGTATGTATATGCTTATTAAAACCAACGTATTTTTTAAGCCTAAACTGTTTCTAATTTTAACATTTAATTCTTTCTTTTTTAAACATCATATATATTAATACGCTAAGGTTAAGATGTTTGCCTCCCTTTTTCGAAAAAACCACACAATTGCTCCACATAAATTTTGTATCATTTTATAGATAATTGCTTGCTCTACCGACATCAACAACTAAAAAATCTATTATTGCTTTTGTTTTTGCAAAATAATTAATTATAACAATTATACCGGTTCTAACTTTGAAACAACGTCAACATGATTGACGGTCGGTAAATTCTTTTTTGTTTAATTTTTAATCAGAATTCACGTATAAATACTTTTCGTATGGCGGCGCTTCAGCTCAACGTTTTCGATACTTGCGCCTCTATATGACAGTTTTAGAAAAATATTTTCTTGAACCGTCACTGAGCTTTGTAATGTAATACAACAAAAAGAAGAAAGTTATAAAGAGTGTGAGAAATTAGAAACGCATTTTAGTGCGAATTATTCGCACAGGTACCGCTAGTTTTAAGATATAACTATAGATATAGACATTAACGGGATAAGATTTACCGGGCACGTTTGTAGTTTTTATTGTCAATGCAAAGTCCACAAAAACACGCCGTTAAAAATTTCGTGAAACTTTTATAGCCTATTTCTAATCTTAAGAGTTATACATGGCTTTGATTGGTTTGATTTAATAACCAGTTTAGGTACTAAAAACTTTCGTCGTAATTTTCTCACACACAAAAATCTCATCTTAAGATTGCGAAACCAATTTCATTTGTGATTGTTTCGTTGCTTTCACACTTAAGTGACATAAAACAGTAGTAAAATCCAAAGATCGTAAATGTCAGTCAGTCGATGCTCAACTCCTCCCCTCCGCCTACCGATATCAATATATTCTACCACGCGGACAAAGTAAAGCAGTCTTAAATATGGTGAAGGTGGTGGCGTGATGAAGATATTAAAGGCCACACCTTTGTTTCAGTTTCTGCTTCACTAAAAACATAAATGTGAAAAAAGGACCAAGTTCGATACAAAGAACAAGTGGGGTTTGCCAGCTTTGCCGAAAAAAAAAGTAAGATCTAAGAAGATGTCAAGTTTTCACTTGGCATTTCAATACTTTTTTAAAGTTATATTTTTACTTATTTTATATTATTTACATACATAATATTATAGTTATTAATACAATACTTCATCATATCACACGTCATGTATAATCAGTGTTTCCAGATTTTTTTTTTGCCAAGTCGGGATTTTGGAACTTTTTGAGTGAAAAAAGCGGGATTTTTTCGTCGAAAGCGGGACATAGTAAAAAAACGTATATTATCAGAAGTTTTTAAATATTTATCACCTTTTTAATTCAACTTCTTTTTTTAATTATTTTTAATTTTCTTGCTCACAGGATAAAAGGCCCAAAAATAAAAACAAATCTTCTTATTAGTTTTTTATTTAAGCTTAACGTTTCGGCTATCAATCACAGCCATCCTCAGAGACCTAGTTTCAATATTAAAAATTAATAAATATTCTGACATCTTTATTACAACTATGCAAGTTTTTTTCCTTACCTAAATCCTAATAAAGTCGATATCTTAAAAACATCATTGTCGTATTCCATACAATATGGCCTTTCTATACTAATTAAACCTATTAAATATTTTGTTTTTCTATATACCAACTAATTTTATCCACTATGCCTTTAGTTTTTGGGCCTTCTATCCTGTGAGCAAGAAAATTAAAATTAAATATTTACCTTTTTATTTGAGTTCAAATTACGTTTACGTGACAATAGATAGCAAAAATAGCCATAGAAAATGTATTTTAATAAAAATATGATATTTTAAATCAGATTTACCCTATTGTTAAATAGTTGAGTCGTATTCGTCTTCTGAATAAAAAAAACAGAAATCAAAATCAAAACAGTTTTATTCATTAGAAAAATATGGCGTTTCAAACAATAGTCTGAGGAGTGAGTGTTACAAATTGCAACTTACAATAAGAGAATAATTATTTACGCACGGTCGAGTTATCCCCGAAAAGCGGGACTGAGTCTGTCCCGCGCGGGACATTTAATTTTGATTTAAAAATCGGGACGTCCCGCCAAAATCGGGACGTCTGGCAACGCTGTGTATAATACTCGCCACGGTTCTAAAAGGTTCTGAAGTTAGTCATAAACAGCGTCGCAAATGGATATTTTAGAGCCGACCTGGTTGTTTAGCGGGAGAGGAAGACTCCCAATACCTTGTAGAATGCTTATTAAGCAATGTATTATATTTAGGACCTTAAATAAGTAGCAAATATTTATGCAAGTGTTTTAAGTATTTCAAGCATCTGTTTTACAAACGCTTTAAAGCATTATTACCAGCACTAAGTTTTCAGCACTGCCCAACTCTGATTAGATTGAATAATAATGGGCACGAAAACAATATTGAATAAATTAAAAACGTTTTATAAGATAGTTCGCAAAGAGTCTCAATATTTCAATTCCCTATGCCCTTCACGCAGAGTTTTATCAGACCCTGAGATTGATAATAATATCAACAAAGAGCTAGAAGTATACAAGTCAATCAATTTACTTTTAAACAATATAAAACGCGTGTATTTTATTGGTACAAAATAGCAATTTCGTTGAAATGTTGTTTTAGTGTTCGCTCCGCGGAGCGTCGGCGGCTGCATTGCGTACATCGCGACGCTATCGGAGAGAGAGAGAGAGAGAGAGAGAGAGAGAGAGAGAGAGAAAGTCGACGCTCGTGTAGCGGTCCAGAGGTGTATTGCACAGAGGCCACACTAAGGGTACACACACTACACCCTCTGAACGGCAATAAATAAAGGGAACTGTGTAAATACCGGTGTCTTTTCTGCAGAGACATACAACGAGCGCGAATCTAACTATACGTTACGCAGAACACACATGTGTCAGAACAGTGGCGTAGTTCTTTCAAGGTCATAGTCTAGAAAATTCAACAAATTTACAGCTTCTTGGATTTTTGAGTCCGAAGGCAGATAACATTCATGATAATAATAATAATCACTCTTTGATTGAAACGATTTTTAGTGTATTTGCCATATGGCAACATACACTATTGGCGTCGGTCGGATGGCGGGACCTAGGGGACGGACCAAAATTTCTCGACGTTTGATAACCTCCTAAACACTTTGGCACCATTTTTAAAAATGTTTATATATATATGTATATATATATATATTTATATATATATATTTATATACGTATATATATATATATATATATATATATATATATATATATATATATATATATATGTGTACGTGCGATAACTTTCGAAAGAGTTAATTGATTTCAACGAAATTTGGGCCACGTATTGAAATCCATCACCGCAAGAAGCCTATTTAAAATGGGCCTAATCGGGCTATTTTAAGGGTAGTTTTTAGGGGTTGAAAACTGTTTTTGGGCCCCAAAATACCGATAAAATTCTCCGAATCGTTTCAAAATTGAAATTTAACCCTTTGGTAGTGATTAAAAAGTGTCCCCACAATTTTAATAAAATCGGCCCGACAGGACCGGATTTACAAATTTTATGAAAACATTAGTTTGCAGATAGTGACTTATTTATTGAAGGGTGTATTTAATTCGGTGTAGACGTTAGATTGATAATAATATTACAATTAAGAAAAAAATGTTATTTTAAGGGGTGTAATAAGGGGTTAAATTTTTTATTTTGCCCAAAAACAAACTTAATTTCACATAATAAAAGTATAAAACCACACGGCCCTATACAAGCAAATACACTATATTGTCGGCAGGGTTTTGGCACTGCGACCCGGGTTTTTTTTTAAATTTACATTTACCATATTTTCTACTTCAAAGCGACATTTTTCTACGCATATTGATAATTTAGCTTGAAGAGTAATTTTTTTCTATGTAGATCAAACATTTATTTCTGTGGGAGTACATTCTAATGTTCTACATGATAAGGAGTTTACAATAACATTAAATTGCCTGCACATATAAAAAGACATTTTAACCGACTTCAAAAAAAGGAGGACGTTCTCAATTCATCGGAATCTTTTTTTTTATTTTTTATTTTTTATGTATGTTCCCCGATTACTCAAAGACGCCTGAACCGATTTGGAAAATTATTTTTTTGTTTGAAAGGGTATACATCCCAGGTGGTCCCATATAGTTTTTATTAAAATCGGTTCATCCGTTTTTAAATGACGTCAAAAAAAAATTATGCTACCTCATATCTCCAACATTTGTAAAGCGGTTATGATTATTCTTTTCTTATTTAATAGGGAACATCTTCAGGGTGATCCCACATAAATTTTACTTAAATCAGTTCAGTAGTTTTTAAAAATGTGCAAAATCAAATCCACCACTGAAAAGTAAAAAATAAAAAAACTTAAAAAAAAAATATTAACCTCCTTCAAAAATATCACTAAAAAGATGAAAATAATGAAACTTTGACGTCGGAGCTAATTTCATTACAAAAAAAATTACATGAAATTTTGAGGTCGGCGCCTATTTAATAAAAGCAGATCTGTAATTAAAAGTTTTTGTAATGAAATTAGCTCCGACCTCAAAATTTCATTATTTTCATCTTTTTAGTGATTTTTTTGAAGGAGGTTAATCTTTTTTTTTAAGTTTTTTATGATCATAATTTAAGGTTTTATTGAAATCAAACTTTTTACAATACTTTCTGTAAACCAGCATCAGATTTACGCCAAAGCAAAATGGGAGTGATCAAAATGCGTAACTTTTTAGATCGACTGTATAAAAAAACGTCCGTGATGATATTTGTCTAAAGCTGTGCCAGGGTATATGATTCTGGATTTCTGACCTTTGTTTATTAAGCTTCTCTAATCGCTTTCTACAAAGACACAAAATCCCTATGTATAACTTATTGAAATAATTGCGTAGTGCAACTTTCAGATTCACGGCAATTTTCGGTATATTTAATTGCCTGTAAGTCAGCAATTAATTAACACGTTATAACTAACTACTTAGTTGAAAAATAACTTAAAAAAAGTAATTTACCGATGTTTCACTAGTGACCAACATTTCGAAAAATTTAATTTCATCATCAGGGCCACAGGCTAGTTGACAATTTCTTTTAAGTGATTATATTTAATATATTTAGCCTTAAAATATTTTATTTAAGTCAAAAAGTGAATGATTAATTTATTGCAGTGTGCTGATAAAATAATTTTGTCTTACCTATAGTTACTTCGCATTTGTTCCATTGACCGTTTTGAAATTATATTCAAATGTAAAATTATTATTAGATTAAAAACTCGGAAAGAAAGTTCTCAAAATACTTTAGTTATTTTTATTAAAGTTAAATTGTAAATTGCAATGTAAATTATTTATTAGATAGATTAAGAGAACAATTGAAATTACTATATTATTAAAATCAAAATCAAGTTTTCAGTCATCGTTAAAAATCAAAAATAGGGAAACGCCGATGGTGAAAAATGCATTGAAAAAAAAAGTAGTAACTGTTAACGGAAGTTTGCGGCAAAATGAGAGTGGTGTCGGGCGCTTCGCGGCGTGAATTAAAAACCGAAACGACACGACTGGGAATCGAACGGTCAGTATATATTTCACTATTAATGGCGGACACTAGTTATCAGCACAGCTGCCCCTATAATAGCTATACGCGGGCCCGACTAGCAACAACACTATTCTCTGCTCATTTGTTAATTACATGTTGTTACAATGTTTTTATTTTATGGCCTATTTTGTGTGTTTTGTGACTTCTACTAAAACACACCGAGTTTATAAAACATTTACTATGCTTGCTTTTTATACAGAATGTTTTCTGCCAAACTTTTGGTTCAATTTAATTTAATTTAATATTGATCATTCAAATGACAACAAACAGTCGAATTTTTCAGTTAGAACAATTGATTGCCCAGGTCCAAAACATATTACAAAATTAAAGTTATCAGCACAGTATAAAAACTAGATTTTGAAACCATCAACATGATACAAAGATTGTGTATTTAATGATAAGAGATAATTTTTTAACGATTCGGTACGGTATTAAACATTTTCTGAGCATTATATTGCCAAACAGTTTACATAAAATAGGTCACAATATTTTATACAGGCATACAAGAATAGCTCGACTTATTGCTATAGGCACAATTTGTCGTCATAAATACAATAATTATGTTGCAAAATCGGTCTTCACGAAAATCGATTTTATTTTAACGCGTTAATATATAGCCTACGTCCATCCTTAAGGTCCATTCTAATTATTGGCGGCAAAATTGTTGAAATCAGATAAGTAGTTTCGGAGACTACCTTCCACTTCCAAACTTATAAAATTGTAGATTAGCTATATTTCTGTATTAAGAACCCTGCACAATTGTAACCGTAATGAAACCATTGTTATGTTAAAAAACAACAATTTAATCATCCTTTATCAAAATGGTGGCTCTTATCTTCGTGTGGGGGGGGGCCCACAATCTAGGATTTATAAGTTCTTATTCCCACCCAGCAAAATTCAGAGGTGTAAATAAAATCTACATTACGACTGAAACTACGATGTCAATAAAATCTTTTTGAATAATTTAATTACTCATTATTTAAAAGAATCAAAACAAGATATTAGGGATGTAACGATACATAATTTTGCCGATACGATACCGATACCAATTATTATAGTAAATAATCGGTGATACCGATACCGATGGCTTAGTAGAAAATAAATCAAATAAATAATAAAGTATGTATGGCTTCATTACGCTTAAAACTTACTTACATTTATCCGAGACTTATCCTTGAGAAAGTAATAAACCGTTAAATGAAGTCAGTAATTAAAATTTTCTTTTGGCGGATTTTTATTAAGAAAGCAAATTTTTTTCAAATTATTTGTAGATAATCTGCTGTGTTACATGCGCAGTTCTCTTACCTGCGACGCTGCGGAAATGTCACGCGAGTGCGTCGTCGTTTCAAACTGTTTGATATCGGTTGTATATAATCGGCGATGCCGATATATCGGTCTGCCGATTAAATTGGCCGATATGTCGGTATCGGAATCGGAATCGTTATATTCCCACAAAATATAGAAAACGTTAAACCCTTTTTTTAAATTAAGTAATTAATTTAATGTATATTGTTATCGTGGTTTAAACTCCGATAAGGGTAGCAAGCGCATCAATAATTTTCATATTCAAACCAGGATGACTGTTCAAACGGTGTGACAAAATATCATTTGCGCAAACCTGACATTTTAATTATATAGAACTGTAACTAGCATTCATAACAAGGGAATACCGCGTGCTGTTTGCCAAGTTTACACCTCTAATGCGTATGTGTAAACCAATTCTAATCTCTGAATCATGTAAAATGCATGCGTTAATGCTGTTTAAATTTAGTTTATTGTCATAACTGGCTTTGTTCTGAATTTTTAATAATAACATGCGATATACATTCATTAAAGTGTTAATTTATTCACAAATGAAATATCCTGCAAACCACTGTTTGTTGCTACTTCAAGTATTGTTATTTATTATTATTTTTTTATTATTTAAGGTCACCAGCCGCAAATATTGCCTAGGCGTAGTGCCAATAAATCACTGGACCTCTTCCAAAGTGTCACAGATTTATGTAAGTTATTTTATTTTATTTATTTATAAAAAAGAAAAAAATCTTAAACAAGTATTACGGTGAATACATTTTATCAATGTTTTTTTATCTTATAAACTTAAAACATAATAAAAAATTTTAATTTATAATAGAATGGGGCTTTTTTTAAATGACATTTCAGGCATAATAATATCTTTATTTTTTCCTCAGCACTAGAATTTTTTAACGTTTTGAGTTCTTTTCTGCTGGCTTACGTACTTTATAATTCCGAGCATGTATAGAGGCTACATGAGGCGATATTTTTAATTATTTTATAATTTTCAATTTATTTATTCTGGTGACTATTTTTATTTTGTCACCTTAGGTGATATCGGTGCTCCGTGAACTATTCACAACGACATCCGAATCAACGTCGTAGCTAAACGCGTGTCCACGCTCCATTAATTAAAAACTTTACACAAAACTAACTCATAATTATCACGCGCATGCGCCTACAGTGTACGATGACGTCATTGGTAAAACAAATCCTGCACGAAAAATACGTACAGACATGATCTATTCGTTTTATACTCAACGATTATTCACGGATTATAATAGTCTCGTAATTATTAGTGACTAGCGGCCCAGTCCGGCTTCGCCCGGGTGTAAATGTAATATATAGGATATAAAAGATGAGAATCATTATCATTAAGTTCTCAACGTGTATTGAATTTGCGCGAATTCAATCACTTTTATTTGTGAATGTTCAAAAATCGAAGAAAAATCTTATTTCCCCAAAAGAAATTTAAAAAATTCTGTTGATCCGATCGCTACCAAACTTCAGAAGATCACCCGCTGGACTAATCTAAAGATTGTCTGAAAATTTCATCAAAAATGGTCAACCCGTTTGGAGTCCATATAGATTACATACACATCGTCTTTTATCTATATAGATTATTAAAATGTAAAAAGTGGTTATTGTGACATAACGATAATAGTTGAACATATAGTATCGCGAAGTTTTTTGTAGTTATTGATATGTTCTTTAATATTGTAGAACATACTTTTGTTCAATCATCAATAGTTTCCGCAGCGCATGCGACGAAAAATGCTTTATGGCATTTTTTTACACCTTGGGTTACGTTACTAAAGTTTTAGTAAAGATCCCTTATATTTTCTAGCAATAAATATAGTCTATGTTACTCAGGGTGAATGTAGCTTTGTAATGGTGAAAGAATTTTTTAAATCGGCACAGTAGTTTTTGAGTTTATTCATTACAAACGTACACACACACAAATACAAATCTTTCCTCTTTATAATATTAGTGTAGATTAAAACCTGCAGGTATTTGTCACACAAGAAAGTTCGAACGATAGACGAAAAAACCTCAACAGTAATTCTAAAACATTATATAATAGGACACAATGCTCGTTACATGTACCGCAAACAAACCAAAAAATCTCACAATAATCTTGCAATAAAAATCTTGCAGTAATACTCTGGAAGTAGTTATTTCGAACAACCGTAATCCAGTAGAATAAAGTACACTTACCTAAAAAGGTAGAGATTTCCATATAAATATTTAACGAATAGAACTGAGATTGCCATGTGTACTGACCATTTTGTTGTTTCCATTGAAATCGATGTGAAATCTCTGCTAGTATTCTCATATCAACAGAAGCGCTCTTACTGATCCCCTGTGACGTAACTGAAGGCAACAAAAGCATTTATCCCACGTTTACACGTAGGATAAAAAAAGTATCGGTATTGTATAAGATCGGTTTAAAATACAAATCAACGATTTTTCTGAAGTAAAAGTTCTTTAGTTGCATTCTACAATTTTACGGTAGAATTAAGTTAGACAAATGTTGATAAAAATTGTAAAATATTACGACGTAATATAATACATCTTATGTAAAATGGACGTTGGTCTGTTTGAGATTTACAGACTTTGACACTGTTTGACCGAATATACGAAGAAGGTTTTCATGTTATCCACTTTCTTGTAACTCGCCATCTAAACCGTAATACGGTGGAGCAAAAGACTCCAACTACTGCTGTAGTTACCGAGCTAGAGTAGCTGTAAAGTAGTGGTGACAGCACTAGACTCGCATTCGGGAGGTACCGGGTTCGAATCCCGGCGGGGGCAGATGTGGCTAGGACTTTTTCCTACTGCCTCTCGTCCAGAAACGGTAATTCCTGTACCGGCCATCTTGATTTAGGTTTTCCATGGTTCCCCTCAATTAATTCCAGATAAATATCGAGATGGTTCCTTATTTGAGGCCATGGCCGACTACCTATCAAACTCCTAGTTTAAAAATTACCTACCTTATCCTAATTTCCCATAATTTCTTCATTCGCCCATTGCTATTACATAAGTTGAAGTTGTAAAAAATGTAGAAAATAACGGGAAGTGGTAGACGAAAAATAGTAATGGTGCGAATGGCGTCTGTTATGACATAAAGTCGAGAAACGGACGTTAAACGCATTATTATTATTATTAGTTCCACCAAACTTATTTGCCAACGACTATAACGTAGGTATTATGTGAAAACGGTGCATTATATGGTTCTGTCCAATTTTTATAATCTCCTATTCAGCCGCTAAAAGCATGCCTTCGTCAAATCGGTTTATTTTCATACAATATTTATTTGATTCTCTCTTGGCTCTACAGTCAATGAACAGTATAATGTCTCCACTCAGTGTTTCACCCTTCTACCTTTATGTCCAGACTATTCTTTCTATAAGGTATTAAAACCATTTTCATTAAGAATTTAAGTATATAACTTCTTTCTTACGAGGATTGTTTAAGCTTACTCAATTAATTATTTAATTACTTATTTAAATATGTATTTCACTATCAAAAACCACCCTTAAAAAGAGGACGAATATATAAACCGTCTTGATTTAAGCACGAACCGACCTTTTGAATTTTTAACCGACTTAAAAAAAGAGGTTATACAATTCGACGCGTTTTTTTGTGTATATTCCCAGATAACCTCATCAGTTGTGAATTAATTTGAGAAACCTCGAATGTGATCGGATTGGTACCATATAGTTTTTCTTAAAATCGAAACATCCGTTTTTAAACGACTTCAAAAAAACGTATTTCCAGCATTTGTAAATTGATTTTCATGATTATTTTCCTGTTTAATAGGGAATACACTCAGAATAATTCCACATAAATTTTACTTAAATCGATTCAGTATGAAATTTATCTTTAAATAATTATTTTATCACCAGGGTAACTACCTGTATTGACGTTTTGTAATTTATAAATTAATACGAAATTTTATTAAAAATCTGCAAAATCAAGTCCACTAACAAGTAAAATATAAAAAAAACTTTAAAAAATATAGACCTCCTTCAGAAGAGCCACTAAAAAGACGAAAAGAATGATATTTTGAGTTCGTCGCCAATTTATTAAAAGTGGATATGTAACAAGTTTAGCAACTAAATAGCCTCTGACCTCAAAATCTTATTATTTTCCTCTTTTTAGTGACTCTTTTTAAGGAGGTTAATATTTTTTTAAAGTTTTTTTATTATAAAACATCAATCTCAATAAATCAACTAATCCTTTAAAGCATGATGTTCTAAAATATATTTTACAGTTGTTTGAATTTTAATTCTGGAAAAAAATTCAATAATTTTTTTTTTATTTTTCCTGTTTTAATTTTTTTTTCTTCGTTGGGAAACTTGTCCGACTAAGAAATCCTCCCATTTTTTTTAATCCAAATAAACCGTGGGATCTAATATACCACAGCCTCATCACGTCATGCAGGGGGATTCATAATGGTTCAAAACAGTAAGAAAATCAGAAGCACTGACGTACCGAGCAGCCACTTAAAGAGAGGTTACTGTATATAATATGTTGAAAAATGAAAGTACTAAAATGATATCGCATTTTTTTTTATACTGCGCATCTCGCCTACAGTTGGATGACTTAATCACCTCTGGGCTTAATTCACTGTGAGATTCATATATGGATGTAATTAGCTTATTGAGAGCTGAACACTAAGTGTTAGTGATGCATCTAGCCGATGGGCAGTTGCGCTTTCCAACACAATGGAACCACTATTATAGTTATAACTACATTGCGTTACCCCGTTACCTTGCTGTGTCACATCGAATGCAGTGCTAAACGTTATGTTCCGTTTTCGAATTATTCATTTTCATGTCATACAATGTCACACGTAAATAAAAATAGTATTTTAATTGTTTTTGACATTAATTAATAGTCCAAATGCCTCTGACATTATCATCAATTATTATTTTTATTTTTTTAGACAAACAAATGTTTACTATTTATTTATAAACATTAAGTCATTTTCTCAATTAATATTTTTCAAGTTATTTTGCTTAAACTTATTGTTAACAGTTTAATAATTTGATAACGAATGAAAAGTAACTGTTATTTTAATATTTTAAATGCAGCCTTAGTTCGTTAACCATAGAGACTTCTGAACACAATAAACCAATGCCCAGTTCAGTGCCAAAAACCAACTCCCACGAGATATGATTACACAACACGTGTAGGAACCAGTTACTTGGGGATGTAGCGGGAATCAAACGATCTGAGAATGTCCAACAATCGTACCAACCATTTTTTTTTCATTTCTCATTATATTTTTTTTATTAAATTTCTATACTTATGTTATATTTTTATATTGTTTTATTTTTTATTTACATTTCGGATGTGCTTGTTGGACCGAGTATCAAAAAACCAAATAATTATTTATTGATGAAAAATATTATATGCCTAGACATTTTTTTTAATATAATAGTTGAGATTTTAGAATACATTCATATTTGCCACATACCTATATACCCGTCAATCCACCATAATATACCCGTTTTCCACCATATTTCTAACGTATAAAAAAAATTAAACCGCCTTTTGAATAAGCCACTGAAAAGTGAAGAAAAATTACATTTTTAGGTCGACACGAATTTAATTACCTTCTAAAACTCTTAATAAACGTTCTTTTATTGAATAGTCGCCGACCTCAAAATTAAATTATGTCTTTTTAGTGAATAATTTTTTAGTTTTAATTTATGTTTTTATTGTCGTTTTTGGAGACGGATACTTTTTGTAACTATTGAACCGATTTAAATGAAAATAATATTTTAATCCGACATCATCCTGAACGCAGCGACGTAGTTTCCAAATTATTCGAATCAGTTACACCTCGAGAAGTTAAACCTAAACAAACGAAAAAAAGACGAAAAAATATATAAATATACGTATTGAATAGCTAATCTCTTTTTTTGGAAGTCAGTTAAAATGGTTGCCAAGAAATAATTTATATAGTTATACAGAAAATATTATAAAAAGAAAAGAAAAGAATAGTTACTTCTTACCACAACAGATTTATTCAGTGGATGTACATTTCGAGAGCTAAGCTCCCATCTTCAGCAAAACATTAGTATTTAGCTGAAGCTGGGAGCTTAGCTCTCGAAATGTACATCCACTGAATAAATCTGTTGTGGTAAGAAGTAACTATTCTTTTCTTTTATTTTTATTGTTCCAACCACAGTGCTCTTAATATTTTTAGAAAATATTATATAGATATCCTTTTCTATCGAGATCAGTCGTATATTTTTCGATGAGCATAACAACATAACAACGAGTTTGACAACACCATTAGACTGTTTCTGCATGTATAAAAATTGTAATTATGTGATCTCAGTCTAAGATCGTTTTCAAATATTTTTTTAAGAATGTTTCTACAAGCCAACGTTAGACTCCACTAGTACACGTACCGTCGTTAGTATCCAGAACTAAAAGTCACTAGATTAAAAGTAATGTAACGTTATTTAGGATAGCGAATGTAATAAAAATGTTTGGCTACAACTCTGGACAATCGCTACCCTCCGGTCAAACTCGCCACTGTGCGAACCGTATAATGCCTTTTGGATTACTGACCGGACACTGAGCTGATGATGGCTTTGTAGTTTGTAATCTATCAGTAACAGATGATAAGATTGTAAACGCTGTTGCAGAAGGGTTACGTTTGTTCTGACGATCGCCCTATATAATTTAGTGTGTTCGCTGAATTTAAGGAACAGAATATGAACTGTACTCAAAAATAAATATCGTTATTATTTTAGAAGTGTTGATCGATTTTATACACGGAATGGTCGAGCATTAATTAGTTATTAAAGTTGTAAGTAGTTTTTCGTTAAAAATAATTTTTTAAAGCAAATTCGGCTTTAAAACTATTCTGCTACTCTCAAGAAATAAAAAAAAAAACTTATAGGTATTTCTTTGGGGTGACTAAAAACTTATTTTTAATATACATGCAAATAATTTACTGAAACCAAGTCTTCAAAAAATTTAAGAATAATAATTTAACCTCAAATATTTTAGAGCTCTTTTCAAAACTATATTTTCATTTTTACTTTTATACTGTAATATCTTTATTGACAGCCCCCCTCCCAAGTTCTTCTATACCATATATATATTAGAGAAAAATATAAAGTTCGCATCATAAACGTTTTCATGATGTAAATTACATAATTTAAAATTAAATAAAAGACAACATTTTAAATTACAAAATAGAATTGTTTGGAGAAAACAGCTAATTATATTTTTTTTTTTTCTCCAAACAGTTCTATTTTATATATCTACAGCTGTATTAAACTCTATCTACATTTTAAATTATTTTCTGCATTAACATTAATTCGAGGTTTCTGATGCGATTTTCAGCTTTGAATTAAAAATGTCGACTAAATAGAGATCTAATGTTAAATAGAGATCTCTTTGAAAACAAAGGGAATTCTTAAATTTGGATTTAAAGCTGAAAGTCGAAACAAAAACTGAGCATAATTCTAGACACATTATATTATTCTAGCCATATTTTCTAAATGAGTCTAAATTATTACTCGCTATACGTATAAAAATATAAACCAAAACGACAACTAAAGTATAATTATTTGATTACATTTTTCTGTATAGCAAGCGTCACAATAGCAAACAGACTAAACGCATTAAAAAATAATTTATTTAAAGCGATAACCGCGGTAGCAAAATAAACCTACACATAAATATGGCACCTGAAATAGTTAGCCGGAGGCATGGACACAGTCTGCTAATTTTTTTGTTGTCAGATAAAGAGCTATTCTAAAATATATAAACTTTGTTTAGCGTATCAAATAAAACCCCTATTACAAAAAAAGTCGTTTCGGTCACATATCTATCGCCATTAACGTATATCTGGATGATGTTACATAATGCTCTTTGGGGTATATTTAACCCCCCGCAGTCACACATTCGTGCACGGTAAGCTTTTAAAACAGTGCCGTTCGTTAGGACCTTGCAACAAATTACACTGTTCAACATTTCAAAATTATTTTTTCCTCCTTGTAAAATTTTTGGCTGATTTTTATGTATTTTGGTCTGCTGAATCCAGCTCTGACCTTAGAATTTCGATATCAGCCTCCAATAATGAGGGAGGCGGATCATTTTAAGGATGGTTTTTAGGGGTTGAAAAACGTTTTTGGCCCAAAAATACCAAAAAAATTCTCAGAACCGTTTCAAAATTGAAATTTACTCTTTTAGTAGAAATCAAATGCGCTCCCAAAATTTGAAAAAAATCGGCCCGCCATGACCGGATTTACAAATTTTATGAAAACACTAGTTTGCAGATAGTGAGTTATTTACTGAATGGTGTATTTAATTTGGTGTAGACGTTCGATTATAGTATTGTTGCAATTAAGAGACAAACTGTTAATTTAAGGGGTGTATTAAGGGGTAAAAGTTTTGATTTTGACCAAAAACAAACTTAAGTTCATATAATTACACCAGACTGCCTGTATTAGCGAATACACTATTGTCGGCAGGGTTTAAGCACTGCGACCCGGGTTTTTTGTAACCTTAACCCCCTAAAAGAATCAGTTCTGCAACGTGACTAGCCTAGGAGATATAGGGGGGTCGAAACAAAATGGTTCGTATTTAAATATAGCATAGTGCGTTGCGAAAACTTGGCCGGCGATCCCGTGGGCTTTAATGCTCATCTAATTCGAATTGTTGTCACGGGACATTACTAGCATGAACGTTTACCAAAAAAGTAACTTATTAAATCATATTTTTTCGCTACACCACTGCAGTGTATACAGAATGTATATGAACGTAATACGTAGAGCACTGTGTTATCTACCGGGACGTATATTTAAAAAACGGCCAAAAGTTTGTTTTTGGTCTGGCGTCTGTTGCATGTATACATTGAAACATCCGCATATACATATACAAATAGTCTATGAATGTTTGAAATAGCCGCTATGTTAGGGTAAGCAGGGTTTAATTAGCATTTAACATTGGCTGACAAATGAGTTAACTGCCTTAGGTGGCATTATATGTTTTATGTACGACTCTTTCATTTTAAGAATCATTTCGATATTTTTTACGATTTAAAAAAGCCGCATGATTTTGACATTTATATGACTTTTAGTATATATTTTGCGTTTAATTAATCTATTTTTAAAACTAGTTCAAAATCAAATTAAAAAAACCCGGGTCGCAGTGCCAAAACCCTGCCGACAATATAGTGTATTTGCTAATACAGGCAGTGTGGCTTTATTATGCGAACTTAAGTTGATTTTTGGGCAAGCTAAAAAATTTGACTCCTTAATACACCCCTTAAAATAATTTTTTTTTTCTTAATTGCAATATTATTATCAATCGAACCTTTATATCAAATTATATACAACTTTCAGTAAATAATTCACTATCTGCAAACTAGTCATTCGTAAAATTTTTAAATCCGGTCCTGTAGGGCCGACTTTATTAAAATTTTGGGGGCACTTTTTAATTGCTATTAAGGGGTTAAATTTCAATTTTGAAACGATTCTGAGATTTTTTTCGGTATTTTGGGGCCCAAAAACTTTTTTCAACCCCTAAAAGCCACCCTTAAATTGATCCGATTAGGCCCATTTTAAATAG
The DNA here is from genome assembly GCA_034508555.1 of Venustoraphidia nigricollis. Taxonomy (NCBI): domain Eukaryota; kingdom Metazoa; phylum Arthropoda; class Insecta; order Raphidioptera; family Raphidiidae; genus Venustoraphidia; species Venustoraphidia nigricollis. The sequence continues at coordinate 2,385,407 of JAVRKA010000047.1, forward strand.
GCTTCGTGCGGTGATGGATTCCAACATGTGTGCCAATATTCATTAAAATGAATTACCTCCTTCGAAAGTTATAGCCCGCACACACATATATATACCTATATATATATATATATATATATATATATATATATATATATATATATATATATATATACATATATATATATATAAACATTTTTAAAAATGGTGCCAAAGTGTTTAGGAGGTTATGAAACATCGAGAAATTTTGGTCCGACCCCTAGGTCCCGCCATCCGACCGACGCCAATAGTGTATGTTGCCATATGGCAAATACACTAAAAACACGTAGATACTTAAAATGTAACTATTTTTCAACACATCCACCTATAAAGTAACTGATTTTCATGCGTATGTAGTGGTCATAGAATGGCACATTTAACACTAGTGCTGTAAAATAACATAAGCGTAGTCGTACTACCATTTCCATAATAATTCATAGTACAACAGAATGAGAATTGAGCGCAGCCTATAAGCAGAAGTGATCTTGGTCAAAATTGAAGTGCCAAAAATTCTGAAAATTAGATGAAAATCAGGTATCTTGTACATACGTTATATGTTTATGGCGTGCAGGATTATTCTATGACTAGTGGGTTTGCTAAATCTCGCTGGGTGCTCGTTTTATCATAACGGCACACCGCATTATAAAACAATCTAGCCTACTATTTTATTTTCATAGGGACTGTAATTGAAAGAAATTACTACTGGAAATAAAAAATACAAGAGACAGATTGTAGATTATAGACGCTCGCCAGCAAACATCATTAGCATTAATAAAAAAAAGTAAAATTCATTTGCGGCTGATTTTAAAATTCAACCGAAACATAAAAAAATATATTTTCTTTGGCTGTTTTCTCATCAAATTTCTAATAAAAAATATTTCAACATGATTTTTAAGATCTTGGAATCTTTCGTTAATCATATTTTTTTTCAATGCTAATATGTCACAAACTAAATAAAACTTAAATAATTCCTTCATTTGTTATGCATGTTTCTAAACTGCATAACCTATAAACTTCCGCTTTTATAGTAAAGAGTGTTACGATTAAGTTTCTTGCAAGACAATTGTTAAAGCTTAGCTTCGAAATTAAGCTTTTTGTGCAGACTGTAGTGATTTCTGTAATTGCTGCAGTGCGCTCTTAATTGCTGGTTATAATTTAATATAGATTAATGGATTATGTGAATAAAAATAATTTATAATAATAATAATAATAATAATAATAAAAACCCGGGTCGCAGTGCCAAAACCCTGCCGACAATATAGTGTATTTTCTAATACAGGTATTGTGGCTTTATTACATGAACTAAAGTTTGTTTTTGGACAAAATAAAAAAAAATTTAACCCCTTAATACACCCCTTACAATAATAATTTTATTAGTTGAAATATTGTTATCAATCCAACATCTGCACCAAATTAAATACGACCTTCAATAAGTAAATTCGTATACGCAAACTAGTGTTTTCATAAAATTTGTAAGTCCGGTCCTGTCGGGCCGATTTGCTTTGAATTTTAGGAACCCTTTTTGATTGCTACTAAAGGGTTAAATTTCAATTTTGAAACGATTCTGAGAATTTTTTCGGTATTTTTGGGCCCAAAAACTTTTTTCAACCCCTAAAAACCACCCTTAAGCTGTATTTGACAGCGATATATTTGGGTCGCTTACGAAAACCACGCATATTTTGCTATATCTGTTCCTCTTAGAGTAGCAAATGGTAATGACAAGTCGCTTTTGTGAGATAGCATTTGTAAGTTTTGGTTTACAGCACTAGTGTTGAATTTGTAATTTTCCTACCGCTACACAAGCATAAAAAGCAATGATTTTATAGGGAGCGCGCAGAAATTAAATTACAGTGCACGGTTGCTTAAAAATACATATTTTAATGATTTGTTTGTATTAACAACTCGAGTAGATTTTGTATGAATATGATTTAAATTTAAATTTTATCTAAGGAATTTTAATCGCTCACAGATTATGTAAGTTGTCTCGTTACGAGGGTACATTATCACATAACGGCAGGTACTTATGTTTTGTTCGCAGAACAGAAAACTTTGTGCTAATGGCTGAGAGAACTGAGTAAACCCTTAAAAACTGATTAAAATTCATCCAACTCTTGAATTACTATGGTCGTTTGTTAAAGGGATAAGATGCGGAAAATTTGTTTTCCTTCAACCCCGTTCCTTTCACTTTGTAACTAGATATAAATAAACTCTTGCCTGATTGCAGTTTTAGTAGATAGGTAACATTTTTCCTCGCCTTTAAATCAAATTAAAGCAGACACTTCAGGGTAAATAGTTTCCTTGCTGACATAAAAATAAAAACAATTTGCTGTAGCGCTGAGACATATGTTTAATATTTTAGTTTTTGTATCTTTAATACGTCTGTTTGGTCCTTAGATACGTGTTACCTATACTTTTTACATCTTAGATACTTTTTATGTTTTAGATAAATACTTATCTTTGATACTTATGCCTTGGATACTATCATACTTTCTATATTTTGCATCTTAGATCAGTGCCGGATTAGCCACGTAGCAAGAGTAGCAAATGCTACAGGCCCCGCGAATTTGAGGGCCCCGCGCTCCAACGCCTGTCTGACCGTAATAAAAAAATATTAATTTAGATAGGAGGGTAAAATATCTTGCATGCCTTAAACGCGAAGCGCTTAGGCTATGCCTCACTATTTCGACAGCTAAAATCTCTTACAACAGAAGAGATTTTGGAAAAATCCTCAAGTATGGTCAGTGCTTACGAAGATGATTTGGAGAACAGCCTATGTGGCGAATTAGTGCAGTTCGCAAAGCTGCTGAAAACATCAAGGAACAGGAGCCTCTGGAACAGCAATTTTATAAACTTTTATTATATAATTCTTTAGAATCGTGTTTCTCAAACTTAATAATTGCCTTGCGCATTTACTTGTCTCTCATGATCACTAACTGCAGTGGCGAACGTTCTTTTTCAACATTAAAACGTATTAAAAATGAATTAAGGAACGTCTTAATCATCTCACTTTGTTGAATATAGAGCATGATTTGCTTAAAGAAGTCGATATTGAAAGTGTTATCTCTAAATTTGCCCATATTAAATCCAGAAAAGTTTATTTGTAACAGTTTTGTTTTATTTAATACCCTAAACTTGAGAACCTAAAGCAAACCAAGGGTTGCTTGACAGAATTTGCTACAGACCCCGCGCTGGCTTAATCCGGCACTGTCTTAGATGCATTTTATATAATATCTTAGATACGTCTTTTTGTATCTTAAATAATTTTTATATCTCAGATAATAAAGTACATCTTAGATACTTTTTGTATTAACGGGCAGTATCTTTTTTATTGTTGCCAAACATGGACAAGTGAGCCATTAAATGAAACTGCAAATTTATTATAAGTGGTTTTTTCTTTTAACCACGAGAAAATATAAAAAACATTGCATATTTCTTATGGGCTTGAATCATACGCAATAGGTGTCGAATCGTTCTGCCGTCCCCAACAACCCCTAACTCACACAACTTTGTTATTTTCAGTGGAATTCAATATTTATTCCCCTATTGATTGAACCTCTTAAAGTTTCAATTCCTAACTTAAAAAGGCAATATGTGGATAGTTTTCGCGTAAACAGACTTTATGAATTCGAAAATAATCTACTGTCGTTTTTATTGGGAAATACAAGAACTGATTCATTTACCTTATATTTGTATGCGATACAAAACTTAGTTCCTTTTACTGCTCATCGTAGCATTAATGAGAAACAGAGAATTAAAAGTGTAAAACCACTGAAATATAAATTTCGTCCTTAAAAAGATTACGACCAACCTGTAATTATTGTTGGAATAAATTTAAATTCCAAGAATTTTTGCAAATCGGATTATATTTAATACAAGCGCGTACTTCAGTAATTACGTAAAGGTGATCGTAAAATGCTTCTGATTTTAGCTAGTTATTTACACCGGAACATTATTAACCATCTAATGAATATCCGACATTATATATTTTTGTTTTTATTGACTCACAAAATGTTTAGTTTATATAACCGTATCAAAATTCATTATTAAATCGAAAATAATTTGAAAAGAGACAGTTTGATCTAAATTGTGATTCTTCAAAATCAGAAATTCCGTGGATGTTAACAGTTTTAGTAATAATAACAGCATCACTACTCATCAGATTACCTGTACTGACATGGTCACATTTCTAGGTATACAAATAGATACAAACTTAAAGTGGATAGATCACGTAAATAAACTGTGCAAAAAACTTAATTATATCTACTATCAAATTAAACAGCTGAAAAAGTTCTATGATGATCGAAACTTATTAAATGTGTATCATGCATTATTTGTCTCCAATATGAAATATTGCATTCTCATCTGGGGAGCGTCACTCGATAGAGACAGGATTTTTATAATTCAAAAAAGAGTTTTGAGGGTTATCTATAACTTAAAGCATAGAGAATCATGCAGAAATATATTTAAAGAGAAAAAACTGTTAACATATTACGGTGTTTATGCTTTTGAACTGCTATCTCACATGTATAAGTACAATTTTTTCAATAAAAATGACTATAATAGCTCACATAAATATAATATAAGATCCCATGCAATGAGCATTAAACATAACACATCGTTTTTTGAAAGGAGTCCTATGTACATTGGTCACAAAATATTTTACAAACTTCCAGAACAATTGAGGCGCGCATCAGCAGTCGGTGAATTTAAAAAACAATTGAAAAAATACTTATTGGAGCTTTCACCTTATTGTATGTCACATTTATTATGATATTTTGCACTCTGATGATTTCATCACAATTTGTCCATTACTTTCTTAAATAATTATACTCATGTAATATTGTACCTGACTTGTTCTACGCTGTATGGTATGGCTTCATAGAATAAAACCTTTATTATTATTATTATTATTATTATTATATTGATAATGCTGATTAGTGCTTAAAAGAAAAGTGGAAAACGATACAAAGGAAATACTTTGATTTATATCTACTAAATTAAAGCAATAATTGTTTCGTTATTTTATATCTTTCAAATTGCGAGGAAAGATTAAAATCCTGCAAAATATATGTTCTCTATTAAATTTAATATAAAAATCCCCTCAAAATTACAAAATATACATTTTGTCAATTTAGTTTTTTTTTACAATTCGTGACGATCTAAAACAACTATATTTCATTGTAACATCGTAATATTTTAGAAAACAGTTTTGATATATTTATACGTCTATTGGCTTTCCTATATACATAATAGAAGATTTACTTCTAGATGTCAAAATAATTTATACAAAGATTTTGTTTACTTATTTTGATAAATTTAGCGCCCATATGAAAAAATGACACGTGATTTAAATAAGATTGTTCCCTTTTACAGCAGTTCGCTTCGCGTACGTACTTATAGGAACTTGAAATGCATGCAATATCTATGTAGGTAATGTCTACGCATCAAGATATACCAGTGTTGTAATATTATACTCTATTCAGAATGAATCAGATGACGTCGGTTGATTATCTCTATATTCAGTCAACTACGGCGAAATCGTATTTTTTGAAAAATGTTACAATAAAGGCACTTTCATTTTCCTTCCATGTTCCTTAAGAAAATGAGAGAACTGTCGAGTGTCAATAATCTACTATATATCTGTCAGGAAATGGATATTGTGATAGGATCTAAAATTCGTGTCCAAGGAGAGGTCAGATTCTGATTATCCAACCTTGAAAACGCTAAGAAATGTGATTTGCGTGTAAGATTTTTTAAAACTTTTCTCGCAGTGAGGGACTCAAGGTCTACTGACTTGGTGCTAAGCATAACATTTATTTTGGAAACCTATAACAAAACGTCTAATGCTCAGTTTCTTTTTACAACTTTCAACCTTTAATCTAGATTTAAAACGTCATCTGTTTGGAGGTATTCTGCTAACCTGTACCGAAACTTTTCATACCGATTGTTTTCTTATTAAAATACCGGGCAAAATTTTAAGAGAAAAAAACGACGTCAGATGTTTCTTACAATAAACTAGCTACATAAAGATCTAGCAGTCGTGATTTCACCCTCCGTCGCCGTGCATTTGTTCTGTGCGAACGAAAGGGCGTATCAGAATTTAAATTCAATCTCATGAAGTGACATCTGTGCAGATAATATGTAATGTGTGTGCCTGATATTCATAACTTTGAAGTACTCATAAGAAATTGGTGGATTTTCGAAAATAATACTTTGAATTTTTAGCATAAATCCGACACGTTTTTATTTTTCTATTATATTTTCTCCGCGTTATAAGCAAAATATGTTTACATAGGAAATCTATTTGTACTGTGTAATAAATTTTATAAGATTTATGCCTCTATAACTAATAATTGTGACGTAGAATTTTAGAAAGAAAGGCGTTCCGATATTGCTTGATCCGAAAAAGTGGGAATTTCATTATTAACGTCAATAATTTTGTTATTGAAAAGAATATTTTTGACCGTTATATACACGATATTTTTAGTTTACTTATTTTATTTTTAATCGGTTATAGTCAGGTCACAAGGAGACGATTAATATTAAAACAGCTTAAGTTGTATGATAATTTTAACGCAGTTACCTATAACAAATTTAATGTTAGACTATGAACTTAGGTAATAATTTTCCTTTCTTACAACTTTTTACTAACGTTTTTAACACTAGTAATCTCCTTTTGGACCTGAAACTAAATGTTGTAAATGGATATAACTCGGCAATCTTTTGAATATTCTGTTCTTAGATTTCTAACTAACACACACTACATGCATCGTGCTTAACCAATTACAAGTTCTATCAAACTTTATTTAAATTTAAAACGAAAGGTGATAGATAAATTGTTTATTTTACTGTGTACAATACTTTCATTCATCTTTCATCTAGCCCTATACCAAAAAATGGCAATAAAAGGAAATACTTGATATGGATAATTACATTTTATTTATTAAAAAAAAGCAGTTATCATATAAGTACATATTATGTAAATATCATGCATATATTTTAAAATATTTAAAATATAAACACTTTCTCGTTTAAATGTATATACAGATAGTTCACAAAATAATATAAATAAATACAAATGATTTCTTTAAATCCTGCAATACTGATCATCCCAATCATCAATAATATGCTGGGCCCCTTTTTCTCCCACCATCATAGTTGGTGCATTCAAATTACCACTTGGAACAGAGGGGAAAATAGAAGCGTCTATCACTCGTAAGAATTTTATCCCAAGAACTTTCAAATGATTATCGACTACAGCAAAATCTGAAAACAAAATTTCTTGCACATTTAAAAGAACTCTTATCGTATTCTATTAAAAATGATAAAATTAAAAAGTTTTTATTTTATTTTTTAACGGGAAATTGGACAATTCAAATATAGTTAAACTAAATTAAAAAATTGCGACGTTTCGTTAAATCTTTTTAATTTCTTCAGGCACAACTGAAATGATTAAAAATACAAATTAGTTAATGAAATACATACTTTTTTTTAATCATTCCAGTTATGCCTGAAGAAGTTAAAAAGATTTAACGAAACGTCGCAATTTTTTAATTTAGTTTAACTATATTTGAATTGTCCAATTTCCCGTTAAAAAATAAAAAAAAACTTATTAATTACAATGGACGTGAACAATATTGAGATAAAATTAAGGTTATGGCTAATCATGCCAAAACACTTATTTTATGTTTATTTTAAGGGTAAGATTTTTGTTACCTAACTTCGGTGCTTTGTTACTTGAAAATTTTGCAGATATGATTTTTGTAGTTTTTCTATTTTTTAATTCTTTTTTCAGCAACAAGTTTGATGTTAGGAATAAACGTGGCAGGATCTGTTTGGCACAGTTGACAACAACTCAACCTTAAATCAGTGTCTCACTGACGCTCCTTCTTAACCAACAGATATACTTACAATAAAATACAAGAATACTTCTTACCACAACAGATTTATTCAGTGGATGTACGTTTCGAGAGCTAAGCTTCCATCTTCAGCAAAACACTAAACTGTTATTATGTTTTGCTGAATTTGGGAGCTTAGCTCTCGAAATGTACATCCACTGAATAAATCTGTTGTGGTAAGAAGTAACTATTTTTGTATTTTATTGTTCCAACCACAGTGCTTTTAATGTTTATATAGATATACTTACGGTCATTTTTGGTTCCCATTTTACATGTACCAGTCTGATGATTTTCTGGATTTGTTAGTCTAACTATCGCACATACCCAATATTCATTCGAATCGAATGCCTCATTGCAACCAGGTACTGGTGTGGTATCTAATTCTAGCTTATCTTTCAAAGCCGACGTGTTTACCAATTTTTGTACAATTCTATAAAAAAATGCGTTTCAATGTTAAAAATGGTATTTTCTACTATTTCAATTCTGTTTATCATTTTATCGTGAACAGTTGGGGAAAAAGACATGTAACACAGTTTGATGATACTTATTTTTATCAAAGGTCTAATTTATCAACCAATAAAACATCTTAAGCTTATCCTACCTTCTAGGTATTTTACCATATCTATGAGACAGAAAAGCACACAAATATGAACCATTTGAACCATAGAAATCAGAAAATAATAAAAATAGCATGTACCTGATTCCATCAAGAATAACTTTTAAATCATGATATGACTGCAAAAGGTTAGATTTGATTTTTGGGTAGTCCAAAGGATATTGACTTCTAAGCGTCAGCTTACCAACTGAATAAGGTCGGAGCAGAGTTGGTGTAATTCTGTAACAATTTTTTTTATATTTTAGTTGCCAACTAGCCAGTGTCTGACTATAATATTACATCACAATAATTTAATTTTTGAATAAAAAAGAATGGCATAGCAAAAATCAGTTACAAAAATCTGTTGAGTGCAAAAATAATTTTACGGCATTAAAAAATTAATCATTTTTATGGGAGAACTAATTATCGGTAATTTAAATATTTCTTACGTTATTATACGATCTTTTAATCCATCGTCACGTTCTCCAGCTTCGCCTGTACTGGAGCAGTTTGCCAAATATCCAGAAAAAAATATTTGTAAGTCTGGCATGTCTCCCTTGGTGACATATTTAGATTTGACAAATCCAGATACCTGAAATACGTTTTTATTACAGACTGATCTGATCCTGTTCTGTGCATGAATTTTTATTTATTGATTTACCTGTGACAAACCAGTAGATGTTAACGGTCCAGTACGGTTTTTTAAAAACTGATTTAATGTATCGTCATTAAGCAATGTAGTGCTATTTTCTTTAACATGATACGTCATACTAAAAGATACATGATTTTGAAGATTTAGACCAACTCCTGGTAAATTCTTAACTACCTTAATGCCTATAAATAACAAATACATATTTAATTTTTTATCAAAAATAAAACACGCAAAATGCCATTAGTCATTAATTGTCAACAATGAGGTCATTTCGCATTTACTTCAGTGTTAAAATCTACAATATAAATATATTGTGCAATAAAAAATTCCAAAAGTGTGCTATTTCAAAAAAGAGACAATTTTGCTACGAAAGTTACGTGAATCACAATTGACTAAATCCAGCCCTCTCATCACAATGAAAACAATCTCATTTTGATATCTTGCTCTTTTGCATGGCTGATACTAGATTCTCGTTGACTTCAGAGTAGAACCAAATATGCCAGTAACGACAGTTGACATTTCATGTATTTGGTTAAGTTTAGCGCGAAATTATCAATACAATAGTGAATAGACGGTCATTTTACGTATCATCACAGGCGCGTTAAACAAAGTTTTTTTTTTTAATATGAATACGTGTTTTAAATTTTTATCTGCAATTGTTAAGAGTAAGAATATAAACTGGTTTACACTATAGGCTTACGAATATGAAATGACATGTATGACTCATACTATAAATTTTATTTGCTTATATTGAGCATCGACAATTTTTAGGGTTCCGTACCTCAAAAGAAAAAAAGGAACCCTTATAGGATCACTTTGTTATCCGTCCGTCCGTCTGACTGTCAAGACCTTTTTCCTCAGGAACGCGTGAAGGTATCAAGTTGAAATTAATATCAAATACTCAGGTCTGCAATCCAACCAAAAGATACGGCCGTTTATGCCGCATATTTTGACACTAACAAGGAAATCAAAACCTATAGGATACTTCCCCTTGACCTAGAATCATGAAATTTTGGCAAGAAGCAATGTCTTTTAACACAAGTAAAGGGAAAATCCGAAAGCCGTAAATTTGTAGTTACATAAAAAAAAACTTTTTTCGTACAAACGTCAAAATAGTGCATATACTATGCGCCTCGGTGTGTACATAACAAATAATAAACATAAAATAAAGTTAATAAATATTGTAGGATGGTACGGAACCCTTCGTATACGAGTCCGAATCGCACTTGGCCAGTTTTTGTAGATTTGTCTGAAAACTCTTACCAAGCCGTTCCAAATCTGTTTTATTTCCAATTCCACTGTTTAATAATATTTGTGGTGAACCAATTGTGCCAGCAGAGATAATGACATCTTTTCTCGCTATCACATTATAGGATACTCCATTTTTTATATAATTTACACCATACGCTTCGCCTTTGTCACTGATAAGTACTTTAGTTACCTGAATAAAGTATTATTTTGAAGACATTTAAATTGTAAATGAATAAACTAGTGTATCCCTATATGTACTGCATTTTGGAAATTATAACTTAACTGACTTTCTCGCTCAATTGTATCGATTACGAATTTTCATTTAGCAACTAGGAAAGTAGAGGGAAACGAAAAAACCTGAGGATCCCCTAAAAACTCTATCCTCTAAATCTCCTAAAAAGTTTAACATTTGGTTTCATTCATTTAACGGTATGTCAACCAAAACGTGGTCCTTCGATATGTGGACACCAACAAACTTTTAAATCCATCAAAGTCATGAATACAATTACAAAACTTTCTCTACTCCTGTGGTTGCTTGAGAGTAAAAAATGCTTAGCGTACTTACGTGTGCGAAAGTTCTAATAAAAAGATTGGGTTTTTTTCCTGGACCGTAGATGAAAGCTTTTGTTGAGCTGCCACGAATTCCATTTTTTGTAGTTGCTTGCATTATTGTAAATCCTAAACGCTTTTCGCCAGCTAAATCTATATTTGATTCGTAACCAATCTCACTAGCAGCTTTTAAAATATCCCAGGCAAGTTGAGGTTGGTCATGGAAACGCTCCACCCTAAGCAAACCACCTTTCTGATGATGATCAGCCTGAAAATATACCAAATGTAAAATTTTTCTCCCAAAAATTTCTAGTAGTAATTCGATGAAATGTCACGATATTGTGTATTGCAGAAATGACACAAAGCTTCACTGTCAGTTATAATCTGCCCTCTTTGGTCAGATGCCAAATACTTTTTTTGTAACTGCCACCGTTTCCAAAAATGGATGTACACAAATCTCTTGGTCCACTGGTTCAAATTTACAGAGCTCTCATCTAAACTGACAACAGTGTAAATAATCATTCTTTAATTACGTACATCAGCGATCGTTCCAATTTCAGTATTATCCTCTGACCTCAGGAAATACGGAAGTACATCTTTCCAACCCCAGCCACGATTCCCACTAGATGCGTACCTATCGTAATCATTTGGATGTCCTCTATGATACATACATCCGTGAAGAATTGTTGTACCTCCCAATGCCTTGCCTAAATTTCAATTTAAAATTTAATAAATGAGAATCTTCTTCTAAATAAAGTAAGTTATAATTATTCTATAAAATACAACAAATCATCTTCTTCTCACTTCCAATTAATGTAATGCTTGTCTTTCTGCGTCGTTGTTAATTTCTAATTTCTCAAACGTCCTCTATTGTGAATTCCATGACCTTCTTTTATCCTGGCAGAATCCAACCGTGCAATTTACATGATTACGCTTATTATTTCTTGTATATATTAAGTGGTCAAACTGTTTTGTACGCCATTACCCTTTATACTGACTGTCTCTGAACCTTTCTTATTTTATTAATTGAAAATAAAAATTCGAATCTAATCTCAAGAATTAGGGGAATGTGTTTGTCTATACGGAATTTCCATACCTCATTTAATTCAACGCTCAGTTTCCAGATTCTCATCAATTCAGGTTATTATTATACATCTAAGCTCCGCTTCAGATGTATATTATTAAAAATAATAATAAAATAAAAATATACATTAAGACATCCAGAGAGCCTCGGAAGTTTAAGTTCTTAACAAATAAAGCATTTACATTGTACAAACCTCTAGGCCAGTAGCAAATACCACCAGGTCGTCCTCTACATGCACGTTTTTCCGGTTCAAGTGGGTAATTCCAGTCATACAAAGGATTTTTTAAATAGCTAAAGTACGTCCCCAGTATAGCACTACCAGTAGGTGCTGGTCCACCAGCTTCTAATAATAAAACTCTCCATTTTCTGTTCTCTGACAGTCGAGACGCCACCACGGCACCCGCCGCTCCAGAACCCACAACGATAAAATCGAATTCTTCATTCTTGGTTTTAAAGATATAAAAAAAGTAAAAAATATATAGTGATCGATTGCACCAATAAGTAGTTAATTTAAACCATAGCAAGAGTGTTTAAAATTGTTACAGGTACTTTATACACTAGAAAAACATTCCTAAACAAGATATTAAATATGACGTAGATGATCAGTGTAAGTCAAACCTATAAACTTATCTAAAATGTAATATAAATTCCTGGCCAAAAAAAATATGGTTTGTCCAACTGGAAAAAATACTATTTTTAAAATTAGTTTCTAGTCAACCGAATCATTAACGTAACTTAAACTGATCATCTTTAGAAATGATGGCTTCATAAGATGAAAAACGTCGCAAATCTTACAGTATTTGTACAATGATTATGAAATTACCTCATCATCATCATCAGAATTACATCTCATTGGATCGACTAAATCACAATCGGCTTGTAATTTTTCTTCCACCGAATTCATATAATTTGCATATTGACCGAAACCACATGTTGATGATAATGAAGGTGGTTCTTGTTTGTTCTTGCATATACAAACTGGATTACCATAGTGTACAGGAGGACAGCGATAATATTTTGATGGTTTTTGTCTAATAATTTCTTCAGAAATTGCTTGAGCCGTAACACACACTATACATAGTATTCTGAAAGCCCCATTTTTTAATTAAAAAGCATAACGTTAGTCAAATATCTTCACTCGACCCTATCAACTATCGATTAGCATGACGTAGAATAGCCAAAGTCAAGAAACAATCTTTGGCAAATAAAACTGATTTTTTTATATTTAAATATCATACGTCGGTGAAAACGTTTGAAAACAAAAATTAAACTTACGTAAATTTTATGTAAAAATCCATATTAACAATTATTCCTAAAATAAGGTAGCTAACTGTTTCACAATAGCGCTTTTCTTCCTTTTATAAAAACAACATCCACGACTTAAAATAACAATATATTGACTGATCACAATAGAAAAAAAAATATCGTGTAAAGATAGGTTCATAATAAATACATTTTTATAATATTTACCAAATTGAAAATTTTAAATTTCTTAACAAAAATTGTAACAGCGCATTATCTTCTCATTGAAGAAAATAAGTGATTCCATTCTATTTGATTTTAGGCTATACGGGTTTAATATAACCCAACATTTTTGATGATATCTTCTTTAGTGAACCTTCAAATTGTTAGTGTGTAGTCATTCTGAGAAACATACGTGCAAAGTTAAGGAATTATCATTTACTTTTAGACTTATTGTGAATGAACCATTATATTTTTTTAACTATCATCTGTTAACACAATTAAATATTTGAACATATGTACAGGAAAAAGTATAATTTATTTTTAAACCGCTGCAGTTTGACGAAATATGTTTTGCAAGACGTGTAATAAAGAATAAATAATCGTAAACATTAACAATTACTATAAATGCATATAAAAATGTGTTAGCTGCGTAAAAGTCTAAAGGTGATTTTTTTCAGCCGAAGCTGAACTGCGTTTTTTACCTTCCTCTGAAGAGAGATGTTACAATTGACGCCCAACGGGGAATCAATGTTAACATCTTCTTCGCCGGAAACATATTACAAGCTGAAAGACTTATATAAAGCAAAAAAATATTAGAAAAAAATCTATGACAATCCCGGCCCACGTGTTTGTAATTGTGAACTTAAATTATTAAAAATTATTTTTATTGCTTGATCCTCTAAAATTTACTATTATAATTGTCGTCTAGAATCTTAGCCAAGAAAATATTATCTTTATTCTTTTTAGTACACTACAATAAAAGCTTGTCTTTACAAAAGTTTTTTCTAATATTCTATTTCCAAAATTTTAATTATGCCTTTTGGCCGCCATATTGGATTTTAAATAACGTCACACAGTTTACTGTATTCTACTTGTCAGTTCCTCTCATTTCATACCCATATCAAGGGGGTTGTAAATAAATAGATGTTCTGCCATTTTGTATCGGCCGCCATTTTGGATTTGGAATGAAGTCACACTGCTGATTGTATTCTACTTTTCATATCTTTTCATTTGTTATCCATGTGGAGGGGGTTTTAAAAAAGAAGGTAATTGGCTATTTTGTTGTGGCGGCCATATTGGATCTACCATAATATTCGAAAGGTGTGTGCAAAATTTCAGCTCAATCGAACAACGGAAAGTCGGTCAAATTCACTCACAGACAGACATCGGGAGAAGTGAAACTATAAATAAAAATTTGTAAAAAGGACAAAACTTTTAGTTCAAGATTAAATGTTTTTTTAATAATTTTAATTGTCTGAAATTAAACGGGTAATGAGTTTCGGCGAATTCTTATGTTTGTTATTAACCAAAGTCGACTATTCTGTTCATCATGAATTGTTTCTTTAAAGTAAAACTTTAAATTGTTACAGATTTTAACCAATTCCTAAAGAATCATACATCTTGTAGTAATTTACATGCAAAAGCTTAAAGCAGCATTGTAGCAACGATGTGATGGATTTCTTTATTTGCATTCAAACATTACCAACTTTACCCATACATAGATTCTGTCACATACTCACACCATAGGTGAAGCCTTAATGTGAGTTCGCTTAGAAGTGAGTGTTTTAAAATACACTTTAAAAGATTTTGTTGGAAAAATGCGAAGTCTCATTTTATTTAAAAGCATGTTATTTGAATATATAAAACAGGTGCCACTTGCCTTGTATCTAATGTGTATGAGTTAGTATCGAACATTGACGACGGAAATATTATTTCGACAAATACTGAACAGAAACATTTTTATGACTTCTTTTGTTTTAAACCTAACTTGTGTCATAAAATTCAAACGAGTATTTAAGAAAATAATATGATATTATTATGTTATTGAAATTATAGTCAAACGCTGTATTTGCGTCACACAAGAAATATCCCGGAGGTAATTTCAGGTAAACAAACATTTCCGTCGTCCAACTTCAAGATTATGTGTATATTTCTACAGATTTGCACACGCATACCGGTTCAGGACCGTATTAAGTAAGGATATTGAATAAACGCACTCAACTTCAATATCCTCTCTTTAATATGTTTTCTTTCGCCTCCTTTACTGAGATCAGAATAAGCTAGATTTTAGTGTGTTTAACAACTTAACTAAGAAGATGCAAAAAAGGGTTCTCATAGTTTATTACTGCCGTCTATTGACATGGTTTGCTAACTGTAATGACATTTACAAATAAACTGTTTAACAGCAAAATGTTTTAAATAAACCAATTTTTAGGGTTCCTTATCCAAATGGTAAAAACATCATGTAATTATAATTTCGTCGTGTCCATCTGGCCCTTTATCAAAGCCTTATGACTTTACCATCTGTCCATCGATCCCAATGAAATATTAGGGGAAAGAGTCTTATGTGAACGACCATACAATTATTGTGTAAATAAATTACAAAAAAAAAAATAATTTAAGGTTAACATTCCATACACAACAGAGAGATGAAAATTTTCATATTTGCAATAAAAGTTCTTAAATTACTTTTTCCTTAGATGAATATTGAAAAAAAAATCAAGAGAGTAGCACTTTATAAATGATTTCAACGAAAATTATTTTTAGATATCCACAATTTCGAATTTTCAATAACAGCAATTTACTAGTGACGGAAAAATACTCTACGAAACCCTATAGGTAATACGACACTCACGTAGCCGTTTTTTTTCTTCTATAAGTATTTCAGTTTTCTGGATGGTTTTCGTAGTTCAAAGTTTTGGTAAAACTTGTTTAGATACAATAGATTTTTGAGTATACTGGCGGACTTGCTATATTTTTTTGCAAGCCATGTATGTCATATTTAGCGCTCTTCTGAAGCCGTCCCTGTAAATACAACGCGTCATAGCATATTATTATACCTATGTCCTATATAGTACGTAAAACATGAAGAAGAAACGTTCTGTCATGCTCTTTTTTACGGATTTACATATGTGTATTCCTCATCATATCATTTGCAAAATATCAAACATTTTTAAGCTGACGTCTTTATATAAAGCAGTACTTCCACTTATCAGAAACACGCGTTGATTTTTAGGTTCGAATAACGTAAGCTAAAGCGTCTGCATGCAGTTACTTTGGCTGTGAATCTGTGAGTCACGCTTTTTTGTGCCACGCGTACTGCCCAAACGACTTAACCAAATTAAAAAAAAATGTTTTTTGTTCAATTTGTTTCGGGGTCTATTTGATCCTAACGTCGCCTGGTTTTTGAGTTTTGGTACCAGAAGGACTCAAATCACATCGTTTCAAAACTTGTCTTAAACGAAATAGGAAATAATTATACATAAATTTCATATAACAGAATACATCGATACAATTTTTCATAAAATATTATCGACCTAATATAACCTCGCCTTTTTACAAATTAAATATTAATAAAACCGTGTGTGTAATTAATTATTTCGACAAAAATAGAATTTTAGAGTCTATGCAAATATGCAAAGCATACCGTTCTTCAATACGAAAAGCAAGTCGAACAACTATTATCTATGTTAAAATAGTTTTGTACTGTGACATTATTTAAAACTTTAAGACTTTTGAGGATATTCTCGCGTTTTAATTTTTTGAACAAAACTATTAAGTATCAATAATTTAATGTTTATTTTCTTTTTTTATTCAGCCATTTATATATATTTTTTAACCCTCGACTCTAGACGAGTGATGTGTGCCTTGCGTACGACTTCATTTAAAAAATAATAAAAAATAAAATTTTAATTAAAGAAAGAAATACCATGCCGAGCCTCTAAATAATATTTTGGACTATTCTGGTGTATTTGCAGTTCATTTTTATGCACGAATGCTCAGTTAAACCAAATTATTATTTAAAGGACTTGGCATGACAGGGTTTTTAATTTTAAATTTTATGTTTTCTTAGTTCGTGTAGGCTTGGCTTAAATATATACGTATATGCTACATCTCATAGACCATTTAAATTGGGTGAATAAAAATATTTTCCCCTTGTACAATTTTATAAAAACACACATTACATGTGATGCGACTTGAAGTTTTCTTTTTACGATTTAACGATGTCGTGGATTTTAATCTTTTTGTATTTTTGCTTATGATTACTTTTCTCTTTACAAATCTGTTCAAAATAAAACTGTTACAGAAATCTTTGAATACGTGTTTATATCTATACAACATGAAGTGAGTTACAGTTCATTTTTTGAATTGATTAAAGAGTACTCTTGTAATGAAAACTAAGTAGATTTTTTCAATAAGTTTACAAAACATGAAAATCTCAGTCGCTACTAAAGTGAATAAAAACAAGTATACAAAGTGTTACAAAAAATCTATATAAATATCCATTAGTTTTTTCGTACAATTTGAGTTTTCACTGTATATCTGATATCGGGGATTCCCGGATTCACGAATTCTAGACTAAAGTAAATAAAATTATTATAACAGACAAACTGGATATGTAGGTACTACAAAAAAAAATAAAATTGATAAAGTAACAGCTCGTTAATTAATAATTATAGGTATAATAATAATAATAATAAATGCCTTTATTAAAAGTATTTCTATACAAAAGTATATAATACAAAATTGCGTCCAGTATATAAATAAGTTTTAGAGATAATCTTTTAGATTATAATAATTATTTTCTAATAAATAGTTTTTAACCATTCTCTTGAAAAGCTGAGCGTTATTTATATTTTTTATGTTTGAAATAAGTAAGTGATAATTAATCAGTTATTAGTATTACTTAAGCGGTAAAGAAGTATACGCAAGTTTATCTAAAAAGTGCGGAAATTAATGGAGTAAAATGTATTGTTTAATTTCCACAAGCCTTGATTGATAAGAATAAGGCACGTCAAATAAAAATTCTCAATTAATATTCGATATACTCGAAAACACATAAATTGACTTTATTCGTTTGTATTGTATTTAGAAAAAGGTTATTAAAAAAATTGATTAATAGATCAATATTTAAAATTCGTCGTAGTTACACATAAAATTTCCGTCGATACTATGTAAGAAATTAATTGCCGTGTATTCTAATAACAATTATAATGAATAAATTATTAACATTTGCATTTATATATTGCAAATAAATTTTGTTACATCAGAGTATTTGTTTAAATTAAATTAAATATTTTAATTATAAACACACCAGTTGCAATACAAAACCCAGCCAACAAAATAACGTATTTGCTAAAACGTGTATTGTGGAATTTAAACGATTTATTATCTAAACTGGTGTTTTAACAAAATAAAACGTACTTGCATCGTTTAGGGGAATACATTTTTCTCATGTTCATTTGATCATCTATACCAAATTATAAATCACTCTCTATTGTTTGTCCGATTTTGTTAAAATTTTCGCACACATTTTTCTGAAAAATTAAATTTTAAATACAATTTTCAGCTCTTAAAGTTACACCTATATGTGATCCGATTTCGCCCGTTTTAGATAGACTTCATGCCATAATTATTTAGTTAAAAAGACCGCGCACACTTGACAACCATAAACTCGCACGACCTGTACAACACAAACCTGCACAACACGGTTCGTGAAGGTATTTAATGGAGTAGTGCACTTGAGACCAGCATCTGCAACCACCACCAGCCAGCAACGACCGTCAGTCGGTTGGTTGCAATTTCTGTCTAACCGTGCTGGACCGATCTAGTGTGCTGGTGATATGTCGTTTTCATTAATTAATTTGCACTGATAAAACTACCGCACATCATGAAACCTAGACTAAAATTTGCTGGTTTGTGTTGGTCTAGTGTGCAACGTGCAAGCCATGCGACTTTATGATTGATAGGCGTGCGCAATCTCTTTAAATTGTTTATGTTTCGAGATTTACCACACGAACTCGTAGATATATACAATTTTGTTGAAAACGATGTGATACGTCAAAATTTTAAGATCTTACTTTTAGGAACTCTCCACCCCTTATATTACTATGTGCTACGTATAGTCAAAAATACATTTATAATACGGTAATGGTTCTTTTAGAAGTATAACAAACACATTCCGCGTACCCAATAACATTTGTTTACTCAATATATCACTAAATATACATATCTGTCAGAAAACTTCGTAACAAAATATATTCCAATTAGTGTTTCATTATTCCGGTGGACAATAGGACCCCGATGGATTACTACAGTTTTTTTTTTATTTTTTTGTAAATTCGAAACATCACGAACAACGGCGGCGAATGCGACAGCGAATATTAGCTAGAGAGCGACTTCTAATGAAGTTACCCCCGAAGCTATTTACAAAACACGATATGTCGACGAACATTAAGCAAAGTGGCCGATGTTAAGTTTTTAGCTAATACAATGATTTATAACGTGGAAGGAAAGTTTGGTTGAGGAACAGTTGAAAAAAAAAGAAGCTTTACCGATGTTTCGCTTGTGGCCTACGTTTCGGAAAATATATTTCCATCTTCAGGGCCTCAGGCTAGTCAAAGGGTGGTAAATTGTACTAAGTTGTGCCTGTGACTTTTTAACAAATAGACCATTTTTATTGAAGTTTGCAAAACTATTTTAATGAAAAGTATTGTGTTTTTTTATACAAATTGTTAGTAATCCATAGATTATGATCATTTATTTAAGATAAGTACAATTTACCACCCTTTGACTAGCCTGAGGCCCTGAAGATGGAAATATATTTTCCGAAACGTAGGCCAGAAGCGAAACATCGGTAAAGCTTCTTTTTTTCAACTGTTCCTCGACCAAACTTTCCTTCCACGTTAAAAATATATATTAGAACAAAAAATATTAAAGACTACAATGATTTATGGGTTAACCTTCCACTGGACAACATTAGGGATTGCAATCTAGCTGGAATTATGCAGGGTTAAAGCAAATCCAGCTGGATCCAGCATTAATCGATTTTTCAAATAAACCAAACAAATTTTTAGCTCTAGAAATTTTAGTAACTATGTATCTACATTTACATCAAATACTCGTTTGTAGTTATAAGTAATTTTTGGCGTTAGTAAAGTACTCTAATAGTATGTAATAGTTACGAGTATCCGAAGTTTAATTATTAATTATTACAATCACTTAAATTGATATTCAAGATATCTGAAATAGTTATTCATTTAGATACCTATTTTACAAACTATGTACAATCAGAGCTTTATTATTTAACTCTTAAATCGAGAAGACTGATCTATCATTAATTCAATTTAATAAAAATTTTACATAGCCACTTTGTCTTGATACTGCAGACATAGGGTGAAATATAATATCAGCACATCGATAGAAAGCTGTCAGTTAAACAAAAAATGTTTGCGTAAGCTGATTTGAGTTTTTGGTAGAGAAACGGTGTACACTATATTATATACTTGCAATACCCAGGGGTGACACTTCATTAAAAAAAAATGAACGAACAGCAACCAAGATTATGGTTTTTTATTTATTTAAATAAACAACAAGATCGTGAATACTTTTTTTAAGTTCAATTTGATTTTTTGCACGCCCTCCTATACAGTAGGTCTTTTCATGTCTGTATTGCGGTAGTAAAATGACCTATAACAAGCTAGTGCATAAAATAAAACAGATACATGTTATTTAATCAATTTAACAGTAATTTCCAAAAACGACCTGCCAGTTACCATTTAAAACCATACGATAAACAAAGAGCAAAGCAACACAAAGCAGGCGTAGTTTTCGGACACAACCCATATAAAATACAATAAGACCGCACGCAGCGAATACACTAGCTATCAGAAGTATTATTATGAAGTGAAAATAAGCTATCTTATTGGAGGTACATGCAACAAATGTAGTATGTGTATTTTATATATCTGGATTGTCTCGCTGTCGTTCGTGTAATAAAAGTTTTCTTACTCACATAAAATAAACTTCATCACAACCTAGATACATAAACTTCTATTACCTTATGATGACTGCGTGAACAAATATAATAATAATAATAATAATAATAATAATGCGTTTGACGTCCGTTTCTCGACTTTATGTCATAACAGACGCCATTCGCACCATTACTATTTTCCATCTACCACACTTCCCGTTATTTTTCTACATTTTTAAAACTTCAACTTATGTAATAGCAATGGGCGAATGAAGGAATTATAGGACATTAGGATAAGGTAGGCAATTTTTGAACTAAGAGTTTGATAGGTAATCGGCCATGGCCTCAATTAAGGAACCATCTCGATATTTATCTGCAATTAATTGAGGGAAACCATGGAAAACCTCAATCAAGATGGCCGGTACAGGAATTACCGTTTCTCGGCGAGAGGCAGTAGGAAAAAGTCCCAGCCACATCTGCCCCCGCCAGGATTCGAACCCGGACCTCCCGAATGCAAGTCTAGTGCTGTCACCACTACTCTACCCAGCTCGGTTACAACGTGAACAAATATACGATTCAATAATAGTTTGTGTTCAAAAATTCTATTATCTCAAAATAGGAACCGACAAAATTACTGATGCATCGCTCCTTAAGCACAGACATTGGAGACATGGCTCCAAATTTTTAAACAACTTACATTTTTTTCCTTTAAAATTATTTTTTGTGTTGATCCCATCCTTGGTAGATACCGAAAAGGTACGCACAAAATCGTGGCTATTGTAAAATTAAACCAACGTGTTTATTCATTAGCGGGATGGAATATTTTCAAAATTACATACACCGCAGACAAAAACATAAATTATAAAATCATATAACATTCAACGCTATTCAAAATCAGAACATGACCGCAAGCTCATAATAACAACCAACGCTATAACAAAGATCATTCTACGCTTCCAATTAACGTCTAGGGCAGAGATTTCCAAACTTATTTGACACTAGCAGCCTGGTCCGTTTCATTTTTCAAAATCATACTGTAAAGTGGAAAAAATATTAGGAAAAGAAATTATCCGTATGCGCTAGACTGCAAGATATTTTGAGAATAACTTTATTTGAAAATAATTAATAATATTGACTCTACCAACAGTAATAGATATATTAACAAAATAAAATTACTTGCAATACTGTTCTATTGGTTTTTATTTATATAAAAGACGTTTCAACCAACAGTTTTGGTCCTTTTCAATTTTCAAATATAAAATTAAATGTTGTTGTCCTTTAAAGGACTCGACTATCTGATTTAATTGATTAACTTTCACTAACTTACCCTAATGTATAGTTAATACATTGGATCTTCGGTTACTTAAGGGATTGTCTAACTTGTCATAGGGTTCGTTACCTGACCGTGTCCAAGCAGTAATGGTCATTAAGAAAGGGTAGACTTAAAAGCTGTTGTGTATTGTTGGAAAACGTCTTATTGATGTTTCTACCAAACATTCTCCTTCTCCCTATAATTTAAATACATGGGTAAAGAGAAAATATATTGAAACTGAAATGATAGTCAAAAAAATACCAATAATTTTTATGAATACGCCCAAGGGCGTCGCCAGCCCTTGAGCCAGAGGGGGGCAGAAGGATGAGAAAAAACACAAAATTCAGATTTTTGAGGGTTAAAATATTAAATATTAACACATTTATTGAATCCTTAAATTTGATTTTAGTTTCAGAGTGATTCTGCTGAACGCTACATTTTATTTCTTAATTATTTTGTGACATTAGGCAGGAAAACTTTTATCTTAAAAAAATCCCGAACCTCTAGGGAGGGGCAGCTACCCCTACCTGCCCCCCCTTGGCGACGCCACTGAATACGCCATTCCTATACGAAAATGGGAATTTAAATTATGTAAAATTATGTAAAAATCAGCTATTTTATAGAAACTGCGTGCAAAAAATACTATGTGTCTCGTGCGTGACGATATTATGGCTCATGTGACTTAAAACTCGCTATCACTCGTCTTCATCATAATATCACAATCGCTATAATAAATATAATATGTCATCACTCACTAGAAATATAACTTACTATTAATGAAAATTAAAACGTAAAAATAATTAATCGAATTTCTGTCAAAAAGAAATATTAAAAGTGGCTGGAAACTGCAAAATCCACAATTTTGTCACTTCTTAACTGCAGTAAGTTTGTTATTATTATTGAGAGCAAAAACAGTTTAGTTTTGCTCGCGAAATGATGTATATACTCTAAAATTGTATATTAGTAGATTTTACATACGCTTGTAGCTACGTACCAGCTGAATTCATTTAGTATAATAGCTATTGTCTGCTATAATTGTGAAGAAACATTCATTGTTGTAGCACTATATTATAAAAATTTATTATTCCAACACGTCACCGTCGGGATCTAAACCCGAATCTTTCCACTGTCGCGGCGGAATGGGTTATCAATTACTCTACGGTGCACGCAATTCAACATTTTAATTGATAACTCATTCCGCCGCGAAAGTGGAAATATTCGGGTTTAAATCCCGACGGTGACGTGTTGGAATAATAAATTTTTCTAATATAGTGCTACAACAATGAATGTTTCTTAACAATTACAGCAGACAATATCTATTATACTAAATAAAATTGTGGTTAAGAAGCGACTAATTTTTTTTATATACATATATAAATTCCGGTTACTGTAACATAATACATGATTTTTTATTTCTATATTAAAAAATATTTTTTCAGTTACGTCAATTGGCATGCTGGCCGACGATACAATTAAATAATGCAGGAACATTACCTACCATTGTATATACCTAATATAGAAAGCGAGGTATCAAATTTCGACATTTGTATGGAAAGCGCGGTATGAATATAATATTGTGTTATTATGAATTCGTTTTTCAGTCAGTTGTCAGTAATTATTTTAGTGGCTTGTTAAGACGATCCAGTGTATTGTTAGTCCTGCGGCTGTCATGGGGTATATTGCTCAAAATCCCCTTCATGCATAATAATAACATCGGTGAAAGGTGTATCTACATGTAGTAGGACCCCGTTATATTCATGATATATATAATATTATACAGTACCTTCAAGTATAATAGATATTATAAGCACTGACCAATGGCCAGCGGCCAATTAGGACTCCATGCGGACGTAAATTCGCCTATTTAAAGGAATTAGGCTTAATACCACTGTTACGTAATACTTTAATAACATCTCCCATTATTTATTCTCTGTGAAAATAAATTATTATCTAGAGGTCAGCGCTGTTATATTTTTTCTCGGAAATATATGCATTATGCGAGGAAATTATTTTCAAGCAAAATATTATACATTTTTTTTAATGGAATGAGTTTATTGTTTGTATTTATTGATATTGTTTATTGAAAACAGCAGCGAGGCCAAGAAGATGTAAATAACAAAATAACATTTACATTTGGAAAAAAATACGTGTATAAATATTAGGAAACATTGATTTAATTACGGCTGAGTACACATGAAAATATACATGAATTAAATAACCTCGTTTGTTTATTGAAGTCGGTAAAAAATCAATTTAATATATAATTTCATATCTTATAAGCTAAGTATAATGATTAAATTTTAAATGGAACATCTATTCTTATGCAGACAATAAACAAAAGTATTTACGGTGATTTAATACATTATATTAATAT
Source organism: Venustoraphidia nigricollis (assembly GCA_034508555.1). NCBI lineage: Eukaryota > Metazoa > Arthropoda > Insecta > Raphidioptera > Raphidiidae > Venustoraphidia > Venustoraphidia nigricollis. The sequence continues at coordinate 2,410,360 of JAVRKA010000047.1, forward strand.
AAATTAATATTACACAGCTGGGTAGAGTAGTGGTGGCAGCACTAGACTCGCATTCGGGAGATCCGGGTTCGAATTCCGGCAGGGGCAGATGTGGCTGGGACTTTTTCCTACTGCCTCTCGCCGAGAAACGATAATTCCTGTACCGGCCATCTTGATTGAGGTTTTCCATGGTTTCCCCCAATTAATTCCAGATAAATATCGAGATGGTTCCTTATTTGAGGCCATGGCCGATTACCTATCAAACTCCTAGTTCAAAAATTAATTACCTTATCCTAATTTCCTATAATTCCTTCATTCGCCCATTGCTATTACATAAGTTGAAGTTTAGAAATGTAGAAAATAACGGGAAGTGGTAAACAGAAAATAGTAATGGTGCGAATGGCGTCTGTTATGACATAAAGTCGAGAAACGGACGTTAAACGCATTATTATTTATTTATTATTATTGTTATTAATACATTTTTTGAATTATGCTTTCATAGAACTATTTAGAATTTAGTTTAAGATTTATTATTTTTTTTTGCGGCAAAAGATCTTAAACATAACCTTAGAAATGAGGCTGCTGCACTTCCAAAAAGCTGTTCTGCTTTTTACTTTTTCTCAGAAAACTTTTTTTTATGGTCAAAGCTGAAATTATTGCTTAAACAAATTATATAATGAATGAAACTCAAACAAAGCAAATCAAATGGCAGTATTCTTCCACAAATATTATTAATAAAAATGTATATCGATTGCTTTGAAAATATCATAAGAGACGCAGTTTTATGCAAATAATTATGCAATAATTAATTTTTAGAGTTTTTAATTCTTATATAAACTCAACAAATATTAAAATCTGTTCGTCAACCCCAGATAAAATAAACTAAACTCTAGAAAAAGAAGAAGTATCTTAAATGTCTAGACAATTATTTATTTGCTAAATGAAATTTTTCTGTGAATAATTACATTAATTATATATTAATTTAAATACATTTCAATTTGCACAATGTTAATTTTATTTTTAATAGCAAAAACTTCGCTTATATGATATTATAAAAGAAGTAAATGAAATAAAATAGATTTATAAAGAGTTTCTCGTGCACATATAAAACTTTTTACATCGCATTTAAATGAAATTCAATCAATAACTTTTACTTTGTAATAAAAAGTCTCATCCTAAAATTGTCTGCAGTATCAGGTAATAAAAATATACCGAATGGTTGATTAAACAATGACGTATATTCTGAATATTGTTTACAAAAATTAAAGAACATGAAGTTTCGTAAACCACGAAATAAATAAATTTGCTATATTTCAAGACTCATAGACTATCGAGTATAGCTCAAACCTTACTAGTAAATTCTAAAATCAATTACATTTTTAGGTCTTGTGTTTAGGACAAATACACACTTAATTATTTATTTCGTGAGGCGGGTGAGAAAATAAATTATTTAATTTTATTGGTTGTGTTCATTATAGCTCACGGTTCTCTTGGAACTATTTCACAATAAGTCAGGAGGGTCTTAACCCATACTTTGAGAAATACTGTAATAGCGTTTAAAAATTAATGCATTTTTTTACAATTTGGTTTGACATTGGATTTTTGAATTTAAAAAATGGTACACACTTTCCAACAGACTTTAAAAACTTAGGAGGGTCAAGATATTAATTCCGCGACACATTTCCGTCACATTTCGTCCAATAATTCTTGCAGAAATTCGAAGAGGAGGTCAATTAGGATGTTTACACATCAAAAAAAAAAATATATGCGACATTTATTAGCAATCTATACAATTTTATAAAGAAGAAATTACCCAGGCGGGGCTAGTTAATGAGTACTTCTGAAATTGAAATAATCAGCATTAATTGATATTTTGAACTGAACAAAACGTACAGTATCCAGATTTCCCTTTAAACATTTTGTACATAGGGTGCATGTACTGTACTTATCTATAGAAATATGTATGATGAATTCCAGAACAAACTTTTTCCAATAGACACAGCTATGTTGAAAGTTTTGAATATATGAAAACGAGTTGAACCAGAATATTATCGGCGTTGTGCATTCAGACATTATAACAAGCAGCACACAGCTGATACGGTAGTATAGATTCAAAGTACATATACTTGCCAAAATACTCTAAACAACTTTCACAACATACATTTACTCCGAGCAATTGCTTTCATTATTTTTTATTCTAGAACAGTATTTTAATTCAATCAGGAACATTACTTTAACCAAATAATGAGTACATTATGCTTAAATTTTGGGTACCAACTGTTTATAAAAATTAGTCCAAACAAAAAATTTGTGCGTAAATTAGCTCTTGTTAAAGTCGAACTTAAGGCGACTTTTTGTGTGATACCTAAACTAGCTCTGAGTTTAAAGTTCGTCTTAAGAACTTTAACTCAAGCCGAATTAAGGTCTAAGCATCATACAGAAATTTCAAGAAAAACAAGAAAACGAAATTTAGGCGAGAGGTCTCATTCCATTTTTTGAATTGAAACTTCTTTAGCGACCGCTGTTTGAAATTTTCTGTAACTTCAAAGAGTAAATGATTCAAGAGAAAGCCTGAATGCGAGAAAGGAAGGGGTAATTGTATACATATACACATTTACATATATAAATTGATTGCTTATATACGGATACAAATGTGTATATTTTGTTGAGTGTTAGCGCATGCGTGATATCAACTATTTTATCATTTCAGCTGTAGTAAATAATTTCGAAAGAAGTTTTACACCACATTTTCACCACTGTTTCGACTGTTTAGACTTAGATTTGGCAACTAAATAATCAAGGGCAACAAAATCTATAATTCTCAATATTGTTCACGTCCATTAAAATCTATAATATTTCACGTTACATCTTATAGTTCAAAACTCCGGTTTAGGTCAAACTTGCTTTACATTTTCATTCACTAGTCAGTAGTGATTCTTTTTTTATTTTATCGTAACAAAAGATAATCTATGTCATTAGATAGAAATAGGCCTTTAAATAATAAAAAAAAAAATTAATTCTTGAGATTATTCACGGCAAACGCATACTTTTCCTATTTTTAATATTAATATTAGTATGACAAACTTTATTGACTAATTCTCATAAGTATATCAACAGTGCTTAGTAATTTTGGCAGTATGGTGTACGTGGTTGGCAGATTTTGTTTGTAGTACCACATTGGAATGGGACGCCTATTGAAATGGACAGTAGCTAAGCTGCACATTATGTAACCGCTGTTAGTAACACGATATTATAATATTATGTAAAATGACTTCTGTCAGGAGTGGCTTATCAATAATTTCACTTTTATTTAAACTTTAGCTGAAAATACAGATACGCAAATTTGCAATTTTTGATAAAAAATAATCAAGGTTACAGAAAATGTCAACATGTCCCTAGCGACATTTAGAAGATGGTTGAGAATGAAATAAGTTAATTACTACACGGTTGCCACCTATAACATACATGACTAAATTCTCTACATAGCTTTAGGTTAGGTAGTTCTGCATTTTAACTAAAGATAAATAGAGAAAAAAACACAACGGCTTAGAATAATGAATTCAAAAAATTGCCTCAGGTTTGTTTCAGCTATGCCTCTAACCTTTATACGAAATAAGGTATTATGAATATAGGTGGTGGGAGGACGGGTTTATATGGTGGAAAGAACGGGTATGAATATTTGGAAAGCCGGAAAAACATGACTAACGCTTCAAAACTAAATTTGTTCTTTCAAGAACCTATAGTAAATAAAATAATAATATAAAGAAATGTGAATAAATGAAATATATAAAATGTAACTAAAGTTCGTATGAAATTTTCTTTTTTATTGTTAAGATTAAGATCCGGTTAAAAAATCTATTTGATTCTGAAACATTGACTGTTTAATATTTTCGCATTAATATGATTATTATTATTAGAAGAAAAAAAATACATAATTTCAGTTCGTTTAAATATTTACTATTTAATATTTGTTGAAGTAAATATATGTATTATTAGATATCTAAATTTTATTAATGTTATGTTTAACTAGTTAAAGCTGTGCCTGAAGAAGTTAAAAAGATTTAACGAAACGTCGCAATTTTTTTATTTAGTTTAACTATATTTGAATTGTCCGATTTCCCGTTAAAAAATAAAAAAAACATTATTATTAAATAAAGTTGAAGCAAATTATTACGAAATATATTTTACATTTGTAATAAGTCAGTACCTGTTGACTTCTTTATACTGCATTGTATTGTATGTTTTCAAAATACATACATTGTATAATACAGTTTATATTGAAAATTCATGATATGAGATTTTTATACATAAAACTTACCTTTGAGTTCTAAATTAGGTATTTCCATAGCAACAGACCATGCGTACATGAAAATGTTGTGTGGTTAATAATGCAAAAGTGAAAAGAAAAAACTTGTGGATTATTTATTTATATTTTATGAACATATTAAAATAGAATTTTAACTTTACAAATAGTTTCAATGCTCTATTGTAGTTTCACAGATTAAATTGTAAGATGGTTGCAAGAATACACTTTATGAAGAATAATTTTCAATAGAAATTATTTAATGAAATGTAGCCGTTTCGAAACAATTTCTTTACGTCTCAGTAATCGATGGCCGTAACTGCATTATGAAACAAATAATGTCACGGGAGCTAGAACCAATGAAATGAACTTGAACTTCTTTTTTTTTCTAATTTGTGACGATTCGCCTTTACTTAAGACCTCATCAGACTTTTAGTATAAGCACGAGTTTGTAAAAATTGTGATTTTGTCAACGATAATTCTACACGTCATCAATAAATTAAAAATTATTGGAGGATACATAAAACGGTTAAAATAAATATTTTAGTAATTAATATCTAAAGGCATTCTAAATGTCAACGCAGCGCCATCTTTTGGTATCAAAGGTTATCCTAGTTTTAAAATTCAACTGAAATATAAACATTCAAGTTATGTAAAATTCTATAGTTTTCCCACGGAATGTACATGGAAACATGAACAATTTTGACCACGTAAAACTCATACATGATGATTTAAGTCTAAAGCGGTAACAGATTGTCTTCTCCATATTTTTAAAGTAAAACTTCTTTAACTCAGATAATTTCTACCTTTTTTTTGCCGATAGGGAAAAAATCTTTTAAAGACATCACCCTTGATTTCCACTCACTAAAAAACCCCTATCTCTTCACAAAACCATTCCGGAACTGCAGTTCCGATATTTTCTACCTGAAATAACATTTTCTCGCGGAAATAACGTTTGGTTTATGCAAAATTTTCTAGCCCTCTATTTTTTGGCTCTATCCACGTGCTTATAAAAGGGCCATTTTAAATTTTCAATTTGCAAGTGCAGAATATTTCCTAAAAAGTGAGAGTGATTAAAAAAAGTAAAACTTCACGCACTTTTTTTTTAATAGACTTCATTAAACTTTAATCTGTTGCATTTTCTTAAATTGACACTAAAAACTGCGTACTTAGTCGCGATAAAGCAGCACAATTCCTACTGTTTTGTTTCTTTTTTTATTTTTACACTCAAATGAGTATAATAATATATAAGATATCTTCCTGGCGCAAATAGTATAGTTGTAATGTTTGTACGAAGTTAACGCGTTGTTCCTCATCGCATTATTCGATCGAATAAAGATGACATCTAGCAGGCCGGGACCGGAAGTTGTGAGACGCTGCGAACTCACTGGTGCGAATAAATGCACTGGTGAGAGGATTAAGGCCTCACAAGAACTGAAACTTGCGATTGTTTATTGCCAACACGTCTTATACATTGTACCTACAATTCCAGTACGGAAACTGAAAATCCGATTTTGATTGAAATACGACGAAAATCATAAACAAAGCATATCCTTCTTACAGACATAGATTACTACTTAATTGTTCTTATTTCTTGCTCACACAAAACGATTATCTATGATAGTATTGTGATTTATATAAAATGATAGTAAGTTATAACAATGAACAACTTAACAAGTAAGCAAGAGCTACTTTATTGCATTTGACACTATCAAAATTTGTTTCCTAATCTTTTATTTTTGTCAAAAATACACATTTTAATTTTTTGCCATTTTTGCAAATCTGCGGCTTCACCTCTCTGATAGGTTTGATTGAACAGAACAAATTAGGTTCAATAAATTCTGAGTATCCCCAGGATGTGACCGTTTATATATATTTTTCCAGAAAATTTTCAGCATTTCATAACTTCTAAATTAAACTAGATACGAACCCACACGTGTCACACTGTTTTCTAGAAGAATACTTCGTTTGGAAATTATATTTCAAACAGTATCTGAGAAATGTTTGGCCTTTTCAGATTTAATAATTGACAAACTTGAATCGAATAAAACTGGCCATTCGTCTTTGCAAATAAGAGCACTTGTCAAAACGTTGCACAAAAAAAGGCCCGCGGCATGTTGATTTTGTCGCTAAAAAGAAATTAATTACATAAATAAACAATAATTATACACAATCTATTCATCACATATCAACAAAACGAACTTGTATATTTTATGCAAACAGACATGTTTAAAGCACTTCAAAACTAATATATGCAACACAATCCGTTAAAAACCAGTTAGTGGATTAATTCTGCATTGAACGACCTCTGTATTTATTTTATAACATGTATCAGTTGTTTGCTTGCAAACAACAAGCGGACTTCAATAGAAAACTGACGTCAGAAATAAGGACTCATGCTAATCATATATTTTATAAAGTACATAACTGTAACACTTTCTTCTATACATTCATTAGAACTAATTTTCTTATGAAAAAAAAGTTTAAATGTTTCAAAATAAACGATGTTCCGTAAAAATATATTTAAATTCGTTTGATAAAAGTACATAATGCAGTTCCTAACGCAACAAAAGATTTAGATCATAAAATATTAAAAAAAAAATAATAACAATCTCAAACTGTTTCTAATAGATCAGTGTTTTTATAACACAAAAATTATTGATTATTTTATATCAGTTAAAATAAACTTCAGCGCACCATGATATCAAACCATATTACTTGGGAAAATTGATAAGCTGAGTTTCTGATGCGACTGTCAGCTTTAAATCTATAGTGACATTTGTTTTGAACTAAATAGTTCCATTTGAATGGACATTCTTAAATCTAGATTTAAGGCTGAAAGTCGTGCAAGAAACACGTCATAAACCTAAAATATGGAAAAAAATATTAAGTTTTTTTAAGGTGGTAGTATAATGAGTCAGTCATTGAATATTTAGTTTTAAGTAAGTGGCAGCACTGACATACATGTCCTGGTTACACAGCTTATATATATATTTATAATCTTATTGTAATGTCTAGTTATGAATCCATATATTCCTGTATATTATATTTGGGGAAGCTATTCAATGAGACGACGACGTATTCCGATGTACGATAATATGTACTTTCGGTTCACGTAGTCGACTTAGATAATATAACTGACGGTGAAAGTTTGTGATACTAACAATAGGTGGATTATATTTCGGACAGCGCGTACAGATATATGACAGACGCGTATTTAAATCAGTAGCGGCCTTTTCATATTTTATAAGCTACCTTTTAAATTGGTAATTTCAAATGCCAATGTAATTTTTTAAATTGCCGAGGCAATATTATAACTGCACTTTATATAGCTGTTTGAAAGGCAATCATTATAAAACCTGTTGTTAGCTCAGGAAACTGCCTAACCTCCTGAATCCTGACTGTAGGAAATACCAAACTCAAGATCAAATGCCTTATTTATATATTTTTCTTTGGATAACATTTTAGAATAGAAAAGAAATTTCGATTAAAAATGCATATTATTTAATAGTAATAATATTACTATTATTATTATTTAATAAGTGGATCCAATACAGATCAGGTAATAGATACCTACTGTAATGTACTGAGCTCACAGATATTAAGGTAGTTGTCGTGGTACAATATTGTCAAAAAGTTATAGATTATACGCGCCACAAAAGTATACTAGCTTGTAGCTAAGTGATCCATAATTTGTACGCAAGACTGTACCCGTGGAAACGTAACATATGCATGTATACTTTTCTATAAATTGTTGAACTTTAAACCGCTATTTATAAATAATTAGACGGTCAAAAAAATGTTCTTATTTTTTTTTAAACTCATAACAAATGCATTGCAAGACTGTCAGTTTTTGGGAAGTTTTTGACAGTTAGTTCTTTTTTTATAAATAAGAAACTGGTTCAGAACTACAGAGATCGTATGCAATCAATGTTAATTATCCAATTTTTAAATGAATTTATCTCGGATTATATACGATCGATCGACTTCAAATTTTCAGGGTAATTGTATTATCATATCCTTAATAACTATACAAAAATTAAGAATTTTCTGACTGTGTGCCTTAACCACGACAACTACCTTAAGTAACTATGTGATTTGATTATGTAAGGAATTATTTCAGTATTATAATTCACTGCAATTTAGAATCAATTATAACTTGACACTCATTGAATAAAGAATGAAATATTTTAATCAAAAACATGTTCTTTTTACAAAAATATAACAGATTCTAAAATATATTTACGTGTTTTATTTTCTGTTTACTGTGGTTAATTTGTAGATCAAAGCTCATGTGTGTCTTTAAATTGAAATATTCAAAATTTAAACGTGACGGAATGTATTCATTTTGTACCTTTTTGCTATAAGTACCCTTCAGCCGTTTTGATGAATGTACAAATAAATAAACAGGAGTCGCTTCTGGTTTTTCATGCACGTCCTTTCCTATATATTGCAATGGTTCTCAAAAGTTTTTCATCGCATTCCGAAATACGATCTTTAACCTAGCGACCTATTAACGCATATACTAGTTTCTTTCATACATCTTAACGTTTTTTGGCTTGACAAGATCTCGACAGTTTAATTTACATCTTGTCTCGAATTCGAGACAGAAAAAAATATCAATTTCGCCTCGGTGTTACGAGACGTAAAAAATCACATCTCGGTGATTTCTGGTACGCTAAATCTGCTTCGAAGGTAGATTTAACGTTGAAATCCGATGCTAATCTACTTTGAAAATGACTTTGGCATTGAAAGTCGGACCAGAAACGCAGCATAAAGCTAATAAAATATTTTTTCTTCACACCCTCAATACTAGAATCTTTTTTAGTTCAAACTTAAATATTCATAAGGACAGCTATCTATATAATAAAAATGAAATGCTATTCGTCAGTAAGTAAAACTACTAGGCCGATTTGACTATTTATTTCAGATGTTCGTAATAATCCGAATAATAATAATAATAATGCGTTTAACGTCCGTTTCTCGACTTTATGTCATAACAGACGCCATTCGCACCATTACTATTTTCCATCTACCACACTTTCCGTTATTTTTCTACATTAATAGCGATGGGCGAATGAAGGAACTATAGGAAATTAGGATAAGGTAGGTAATTTTTGAACTAGGAGTTTGATAGGGTAATCGGCCATGGCCTCAAATAAGGAACCATCTCGATATTTATCTGGAATTAATTGAGGGAAACCATGGAAAACCTCAATCAAGATGGCCGGTACAGGAATTACCGTTTCTCGGCGAGAGGCAGTAGGAAAAAGTCCCAGCCACATCTGCCCCCGCCGGGATTCGAACCCGGTACCTCCCGAATGCGAGTCTAGTGCTGAGCATCTTTTTAGTTCGAACTTAAGTATTCATAAGGACAGCTATCTATATAATAAAAATGAAATGCTATTCGTCAGTAAGCGCATCAGTTGAAAACTACTAGGCCGATTTGACTATTTATTTCAAATGTTCGTAATAATCCGAATAAAGTTTTAAAGGATAGAAAAATAGATAAAATTGTCCAGAAAAGTGGAAAATTCGGGATAACCTGAAAGCGCTTTTTTCTATGAGATTTATCAATATCAGGGCCCCGCTGGAGCCGAAGGCTTTACTATTGTTATCGCTGCCGTGTTTTAATCTTTACTGCATTGTTTCTAGTTCTGATCTGGTATTTGAGTACCGCTGATATTGAAATTTAAGCACAAAGTCTTATACAAACCTGGACAAAGTCCCAGTTTACAATAAAGAGCTTAGAGTAAATCTGCAGCCGTTGATACGAAACAACTGGACATTACTGATTAATATTAAATATTACATCTGTTATATTATTATATAAAACTGATAGCATCGCATCTATTCAAATAGAAAAATAGATTATTCATTCGTGCGTAGATATTATTTGCACACGCATATTATGAAGAACTCATAGACGATGAATGACAATTTAAAACTATTTTCATGCTAATATTTTTCTTGTAAAGATGAAAGAAATATTTTATGACAACAAACACTTCAATTTATTGCTCACTATTATGTAATTCATCTTTCAATATCAGAGGCTCATATACTAGTTTAGGGGATCCTGAAATAATAATAATATGCTCAGCTAACAAAGAAAAATTGTCATATTTAATAATAATTGCGCAGAATTGCTAATATAACAGCTGCTTTCTCAAGAATTTGCAAATTTTACTTAATACAAATAAAACTTAATATTAATACAATTTATTCATATGAAAACTATAAAAATTATTTTTAAAATTAGAAGTATTATGTTTTTAAAACTCAAAAGTAAAAAGTTGTTTTAGTCTTCTGAAAGGGCAAGTACAGCTAATTTTATGAATGTAACGTCAACGGTAATTCCCAAATGTGATAAAAGTTTAGAAGAATATGGGACTAATCCATCTGACTATGAACTACTCAAAAAACTGCATTGTATTCTACTGGCTCAATCAGTCATGATATTTATTACTTTTGCTATTACGAGTTGGGAATTATATAAACAAACCGATTAGTTTAATAAATTTTCATTTATTTTTCATATTTACCAGCATTCATAGTCAGTACGTATAATTGCCGGTTATTATGTATAATCACCAGGTAATCACAATATATACGGTAAATACACCTTACCAGATCGGAACAAAATTCAAAACTTTACAGTTCACGTTTAATGAATACGCGATGTTATACATTATGTATAAAATTCATATAAAAAATTCGATGAAAATTGTATCAGTTATTTTGGAGTTACAAATTTTAAAAATGGCTAATTTAGTCTATGTATCATTTTTTACTGTACATTTAAGTCGAAAGTTTATAAAACTTACTACCATAGTTACAATTCTATGTTTTTGTAGTAATAAATATTGGTGATATATTCATGATAACACAAAATTAACGACATTCCTTTTGGAAGCGTAATCTATAAGAAAATTTGATCAGAAACAAAAAATTCTTCAGGGAATAAAAAGTTTGACTTTTAAACTTTGAACAGATATAATATTCTGATCATAAAATGAAACTTTGCAGAAAATATATACAGATATTGTTTTCTTTTCATATTACAGAATATTATACTGTATAATACAAAAGTCACTTATTGCATCAATATTCACGAAAACATAAGATATCCGCCCTTCTTATATAGCGACCTGCCATCATAGACATCTGCATAATGTCGTTGGATTTCGTTGACACCATGACGCCTCGTGACTGCGTTCTTCAGACAAAGTTTTTGATTGTGATAGTTTAAAAAGTTAGCAGAAGAATAACAGAAAAATAAACACACTTTTATATTCGAACAACTTTATTTTTCTAATAATGTCAATACTTTTTTCAAGTAAGTTGTTTCTTATTTTACGACGACACTACAGTGATTCTAAAACAGGTAAAGAGCTTGAAAACATTGATTTCAACAATTTTTGCAGTGGAAAAACATTTTTCGATCCATTTGTAATTTTCTTCACACAATTTTAAAAATTGCACTTTGAATTTGTAATAAAACCAGCGGTTTAGCCGCAACTTCGTCCACGTGGTGTAGATTAGTGTTGGGTAACTCAGATCTGAACCGGTTCAAAGAGCCGACTCCGACAGAAGATCCGTGAGAGCCGACTCACTTTTTTTTGAGCCGACGGATTTACGGATCCGCATAACTCAGTGAAACACTTAACACACAGAAGCACATTTTACACTTACGTATCAGTTCTTGCTTTGATGCATCTGTCAGCTCAAATGACTCATGCATCACATGTTTGGCTATGCATTCTTGATTCTATACAGGTCTGAACTAGGTAACTCAGTGGCAGATTGCAGTAACATATTCAGAACTCGGCTCTTTTTGAACCGGTTCAGTGAGCCGGCTCACATACGGGATCCAGATGCAAAGATGCAGATCACTAAAAAGGCCCGTTTTTCCCATCTGTAGTATAGATTGTACCCACAGTTCTTTTATAGAAAATCTACCCCCACCCCATTCGGATAGATGCGTTCAAAAGACAGTCGAACATGTATTTATTTATTTTCTAAGCACAGTATTTTTTCCTGTTTTTAGTTTAAGCAATTTCAGAAATACAGACAGCGTATCTTTTATGAATCTTAATTAGTAGTATTAGTATAAGTAATATTCGAACAAAGGAAAAAACGGAAATTGGAAAGTTGCAATTGTTTAGCTTTCTGAAAATATTTCCTTCCAAAACTAAAAAAAGCAGTTCTCTTACTTTATACTAGCTTTTCCAGATACACATATCAAATAATATGGAAAACGGACAACGACTGCTAGATGTTAGGGAAAAATTTATTACGTGTAGCTTAGATATTTCTGTATCACCTATTTTAAAAGTCGTCCATTAGACGTAAACATAAAATAATATAATAATAATAATGTAAAAACATTAATTTAACACAAGTACATACATTTGGAAATGTATATCCTACTAAATTTAAAAGAATCAATTTATTTTTTGTATCTGATTATGTGTCATGTCATTTACAAAATAATAAAACATGTCAAAAAAATATGTCACACATACATGCATTCAAATTACACGAAATCCGTTAAAACGATTCATTTCCTTCGTCGGATATGAAAATTGTGTTATTTGTTACAGAAAATTGTAATGTCTGTACACATAGCTGTGTTTCTATGTACACTATTATGTATTACATTACATAATACGTAGTTCTAAAGCGAGGGAGTCAGTACTAGTATCGTAATATATATAATCATGGTACGGTGTAAAACATGTTCCAGTTCAAACTTCAATTTATACCAATGATGAAAACCCGGTTCGCAGTGCCAAAACCCTGCCGACAATATCGTGTATTGTGCTAATACAGGCAGTGTGGCTTTATTATGCAAATTGGAGTTGATTTTTGGGCAAAATAAAAAATTTAACTCCTTAGTACATCCCTTAAAAGAACATTTTTTTTCTTAATTGCAATTATTGTCAATCGAACCTCTACACCAAATCAAATACACATTTCGGTAAATAACTCACTATCTGCAAACTAGTGTTTTCATAAAATTTGTAAATGCGGTCCTGTCGGGCCGATTTTTTTAAAATTTTAACAGCATATTTTAATCGTTACTAAAACGTTAAATTTAAATTTTGAAATGATTCTGAAATTTTTTTCGGTATTTTTTGGCCCAAAAACTTTTTTCAACCCCTAAAAACTACCCTTAAAATGGCCCGCCATCCGATCGATGCCAATAGTATATGTTGCCATATGGCAAATACACTAATAATAAACGGGATTCCCCGTATGTGTTTACCTCTCCCCTCCCTATAAAATAATTGCCTCTCATGTCTATATCGGTGTTAAAATGACCCATGAAACACTAGTGCGTAAAGTAAAACAAAATAACACCATTCAATCAATTCAGCAGTAATTTCAAAAAGTGATCTATCAAGTACCATTTAATTCCACCATAAGATGAACAGAGAGCAAAGCAACACAAAGCAGGTGTAGTTTTTGTAAACAACCCAAAATGAAATGCAATATGACCGCACACAGCGAAGACATCAGCAGTCAGAAATATTATCACAACCTAAACTACTATTATACATGGAATGGGTAGCTTAATCGTAAAACACTAGACTCTCATTCGGTAAGCGCTGAGTTTAAATTCTGCTAAAGACTGTTAAGTGCTTGGGATATCTTTAATCTTTATACTGTGATTCTTGCCCAAAAACAGACCGTCTATTTGAGGTTTTCCTATAAATGTTGTGAAACCGGGTCCATATTTATAATCCATTCTGAAATAATGCAGAGTAATAAATTATTTTTTGAGAGATTCCGGTGGCACCATAGAGTAGGTACCTACCGTTCATCATCATCCTAAATGACAGGTAAACACTTCATACATAACGTCCTGATGAACTCTGGTTGTTAATCTTAAGTTTTAAAATAAGTTGTACTGTATCTGTTATGCAAAATATCTTTCCAAGAAAATGCGTTAAAGTGGATAGGGAAAAAGGGTGTAGATTTGAAAAGAATTTGCTATAGATTCAGGAGTTGTTAAGTGTCCCCAAGTAAAAAGTTTGGTTACAGTAAACTTCTGAGCTAACTTGTTCTATATCTCTTTTGCAGAATCTACATCCACCGATGCTTCAGTACATAACGGAGCTGAGAGGCCAAAAAGGGTGAGTGTCGTGATATATAATTTATTTTTTGCAATGTAGTTGAGTTGTGACATTTTTTTCTGCCAGCTAGAAGTTAACTTCGCCGACAGTTGTATTTATTTGTTATTTTGATAGCGTAATTAATTTTTCTGTTTATTTACGAATGTTTTATAGAATTTTTAGCATTCTTTTTAATGCTTTTTTGAATTCATTGTGTAATCACTGTCTTCTTTTGAAATCATGACGCAAAACTCATTAAATGTTTTTTCATACAATCGTTTAATATTAAACGTTGAAGAAAAGTTTAGTAGAAGAACAATTTAAAAAAGTTCGAAATAATTATGTTCATCTTCATCTTTAAAAGCGGAATCAGTAGGAAAAAAATTACAGAAAAACTATGTTCCATCAATCATTTTTTAAATAAAATTTCAGCAAAAGCTTGAAACAATACATAAGTGAAGATAATGATGCATATAGGTATTACAGTAGTAGATATAACACGATTTATGAGTCAGCCGTTTCTATTAAATTGACGTGACTGTCGACTTGGCGAAACCGAAAAACTGACACATTTTTCAAGCATGAATATGACACACATGACATATGAACTGACATCTACCCTTTTACGAATTGTCAAATCTGCAAGCATTCAAGATATTGAATATTTTATGTATACGTTACGTTAATTTCCTATTCTCAAATAAATTTTTTACAGAGTAAAATGTATATTAGCTTTTACTACATAATTAATTTGTACGATTTTGTATTCTGTAATCTGTAAAAGTTTGCATATAAAAGAGTCTAAAGTTTCGTTAGTGTAAAGCCTCGTTTTCCTAAAATAGCAGTACGGTAATATAGCGACCGTAATTTTACGCTGAATGGCAAAAAACGTATGCATAAAACAAATGTATATAGTTCATCTTTAAAGTTCAATTCCAGATATATGTTATAATAGAAAACAGAATCACGGGTAATTGGAATAATGAAAATAAATCAATTTAAACACTCATTGATTACTATGTTTCGTCTATAATTAATAATTGTTTTTGTAATGCCATATTGTATATTATATCATAGTTTAATTATCGTTTAAGCATATTGAGAGCTTGAAAAAGTCTTAATTAAAGAAAAGACGAAACGTTGTAATCAATGAGTGTTTAAATTGATTTATTTTCATTATTCCAATTACCCGTGATACTGTTTTCTATTAAAATGTATATCGTTTTCTCGGTAGATGCGCTGCAGCACCACCGTAACGTAAAAAAAAGCGACATCCATTACTCCTATGCACTCTTTTTTGTGACGTTTTTCGTTGTTACGGTCGCTATTTTACGATACCGCTATTTTTTAAACAAAATTTGGAATAATATATGTCTAATTTTCAATCAAACTGAAATAATACAGTGTGGAATAGTTATAATGGCAATTTAATAGCCTAAATCTCAAGTAATATGAATTTATATGAACTTTTTTCGTAAGAAGCTCGCCTCAGAAGTGTATTCACTTTACTCAGTATATATTTCTTAGAGATGGGAAAAACGAGGCTTTTTAGTGATCTGCATCTTTGCATCTGAATCCCGTATGTGAGCCGGCTCACTGAACCGGTTCAAAAAGAGCCGAGTTCTGAATATGTTACTGCAGTCTGCCACTGAGTTACCTAGTTCAGTCAATCATATCACGACCTGTATAGAGTCAAGAATGCATAGCCAAACATGTGATGTATGAGTCATTTAAGCTGACAGATGCATCAAAGCAAGAACTGATACGTAAGTGTAAAATGTGCTTCTGTGTGTTAAGTGTTTCACTGAGTTATGCGGATCCGTTGATCCGTCGGCTCAAAAAAAAGTGAGTCGGCTCTCACGGATCTTCTGTCGGAGTCGGCTCTTTGAAACGGTTCAGATCTGAGTTACCCAACTCTAATATTTCTATATTTTTGCTTTTTTTTTGTTTAAAGAGCTATTTTAAAGTTTCTCTGAGAATATTATGTAAAAATTTCAATTTTCAAAATGAAAAATTGACGTTTTTACAGATAAAATTTTTCTTCTTCTAGCGATCACCCTCCTAATCAATATTTTATTCTGTCCTTACATTTCTATGAGCTGTCTTGTTTTTTAGTATACATTTAAATTATCAAAACGAATCCTTGTTCAATACTTAAAGACAGCTGAAATAAAATGAACACATGCATCCTTAAATTAAAATGTGTACCGCCTTAATGCAACATGCCAAAGCCAGGAGATTTGGCACCAAGTTCGCACCGTGCGTTTTATAGTGTTCTATCGAGCAATTAAATTTACTTAAATACTGCTCAATTAAAGTTGATGTAGTAGCGACTCCATGTATATGTTCAGAGAACTGTCAGCCGCAGACACCGAACTCGACAGTAAAGTTGCGTTTGACATTACCAGCACACAACACACAATGTGTCCAGGTGGACCCGAAACATAGTTGATTGGTACTAGAGATAGGAAAAACGGGTCTTTTTAGTGATCTGCATCTTTGCATCTGGATCCCGGATGTAAGCCGGCTCACTGAACCGGTTCTGAATATGTTACTGCAGTCTACCACTGAGTTACCTAGTTCAGCCAATCATATCACGACCTGTATAGAATCAAGAATGCATAGCCAAACGTGTGATGCATGAGTCATTTGAGATGACAGATGCATCAAAGCAAAAACTGATACGTAAGTGTAAAATGTGCTTCTGTGTGTTTCACTAAGTCATGCGGATCCGTTGATCCGTCGGCTCAAAAAAAAGTGAGTCGGCTCTCACGGATCTTCTGTCGGAGTCGGCTCTTTGAACCGGTTCAGATATGAGTTACCCAACTCTAATTAGTATCGGTTTTTAATTTTAATGAAACTACTAATTTTTAACATCCTGCTATTGAAAATTTTCAAAAAACGGGAACTTATTGCTTTCGGTTCGATTTTCGAAAATCAAGTTTTCATCAGATCTCGATGTATTGAGGTCCTAGGAACCTATTCTGACTATTTTTTCATGGACGTCCATGTGTGTTTAATCGTCCAATATCGAAGGGGTTTATTGATTGATTATATTTTGGAGTTAATCGAGTTGTTTTAAAGGTAATTTTTAGAGACTGAAAATATTTTAGACCCCAAATTACCGAAAAAACTTGTTTAAAAATTGAAAGTTAACCCTTTAGTAAAGACTAAAAGGTGCCGCTACAAATTTTATGAAAACACTAGTTTGCAGAGACATTTATTTACTGAAAGGTGTATTTAATTTGGTTGTAGGTTCCGATTGATAATTAATAATATAGCAATATTTTTACGGTTGATGTTCAAACTATTTTGAATTCTGAATATTAACATTTACTCGTATACTAATCTTGCAATTTTTGATTACCAGCTCTTAAATACATTGACTATGTAGCAATTTCATTTGACATTTTATACTCTGCTAGTGACTCTGTCGTTGTTGTTGAAAGTGTAAAATCCGTTGTAACGTGAAAAACAAACACCGACATTCAGAATGATTACTACACACATGTAGGTAGGCATGTTTGTTCACACAAGAGACAGATTAGATTTTAACACACAGATTTACAACAGAAATTAATAAAGTTTGTTCAACAAACTCGTTTCAGTTCTTGACTTTCTAAAGATTTTTTTTTTCATTTAATATATATACATAACTATTTTAGTCGATTGCATTTGCTTACACATAATAATAATAATAATAATAATAATGCGTTTAACGTCCGTTTCTCGACTTTATGTCATAACAGACGCCATTCGCACCATTACTATTTTCCATTTTACCACTTCCCGTTATTTTCTACATTTTCTAAAACTTCAACTTATGTAATAGCAATGGGCGAATGAAGGAATTATAGGAAATTAGGATAAGGTAGGTAATTTTTTGAACTAGGAGTTTGATAGGTAATCAGCCATGGCCTCAAATGAGGTTCCATCTCGACATTTATCTGGAATTAATTGAGGGAAACCATGGAAAACCTCAATCAAGATGGCCGGTACAGGAATTACCGTTTCTCGGCGAGAGGCAGTAGGAAAAAGTCCCAGCCACATCTGCCCCCGCCGTGATTCGAACCCGGTACCTCCCGAATGCGAGTCTAGTGCTGTCACCATTACTCTACCCAGCTCGGTGTATCAAACTATTTTAGTCGATTGCGTTTGCTTACACATATTATATAAAGATGTTTCCTCGCGAATTTTTGAGGTAATTCAATAGCTTACTCGCATAGCAGTGGAAATAATTGCCGTGTTAACGAAAACTATCATAACTAACATTTTTGTGCTATATAAATTGCTTCTTCAGTCACTTGTTTTTCAAAATCAAGTTTTTTGTGCTATTATGATTCTTCAATCATATAGCACAAAAAAGGTTTGTTATAAAGGACTTTTCGTCAACATGGCAGTGTAATGGTGTCGCGGTACATTGTTTTTGTTAGAATCTACCAATAAATAATTTAAATAGAGAATTTTTGGGATGTTTTTTGCGCATAGATGATAAAAAAATCTAACGGGTGTACATTTCAATGAGGTTTTAAGCATCGAGTTATGCCGCTACCCAAATAACATGTATCTAATCCAGCGTGTAATTGGTTGACTAGATTTTTGTGTCACGTCCACTGACCTGTTGAATTGAAAGCGAACCACGAGGAAGATAATTTATATAATATGAACATCTTTGTATAGATAATTAATCTTATTATTATTTGAAAAAAGTAAAAATCGAGGGGAAATAGAATTGTCTCCGAAAGAATTATTAATTAATTTGACATGAAAAAAAAACTTGGGAATAATATTACAAACTAAAGAAGTTAAGGCTGTCGGAACGCTCCGAATCTTGTTTGTGCTGAGACCCAGCGGTAAGGGGCGAGGTAGGCAAAAGACATATTGCGAGTGTGGCCTTCTTTAGCTCTGTCTCGCTCAAATCATCCGCACGTTTCAATTTTTGGCTGGTGCCAACTACGAGGCTAAAAAATTTTATTGCAAGGGTGCCGCTGTCAACTGATTACTCTAATTTTTGGAAATATTTTGAAGATTTAAAAAACTTTTCCGAAAAAGGAAGAGTCACTTTAGGTTTGTGATGGAACAGTTTTGCGAAATAAGTACGAATAAGGTCATAGTGTGACATTGAAAACGTGTGTTTTTTTTAGCACAATTAATGCCAATTTTTTTCTAGTAAATCGACATAAATTACAAAAGTAGTCCATTAGAGACCTAGATTTGTCCTTTATCTTCCTTATAGAGAAAGAATTTTTGCAAAATGTTGACGAATAAGTCTACAATCAGTTGACAGCCGAAGCTCTATTTTTGGCTTAAATTCAAAGCGTTCCGACAGCCTTAAACTTCTTATGTGAGCTTATGAGGAAGCTTTCTTTTTTAATAATATCAATATCACAAAATAACTATCTAATCTACAGAAATAGTGGAACTGACAAATGCCAGTATGAAAAATAGAAAATCTTTTTTGCAGTGGTACAAAAATGTTGATGCTTTAGTATAGTTTGTAATAAGTTTTATGACTAGCAAATAATTCCTTGTGATAAAATTAACAAGTGAACTTTGTTTTATTGCGACTAATAACAAACAACATCCATTGAAGCAGTACAATAATAACGTATTATTTGCAATGAACAACAATAATAAACATCAGTGGCCCTTATTCAGTCGGTTATATAATGTTTTAGGTACGTCGAGGCCGTATATAATTTGTGCCTGTTTGGAGGCCGACTCCTACCCAACCACCCGTCCACATATCCGACGCAAGCACTCATTTATTAGTGTTTATCAGTGTGGTGCCGCGAAACTTATTCTCTCTCAAGCAAAAATATTTTACCTACCAAACAGCTTATCCTGAATTTCGTGTAATCTTGAGATAATTTACCGAGCTGGGTAGAGTAGTGGTGACAGCACTAGACTCGCATTCGGGAGGTCCGGGTTCAAATCCCGGCGGGGGCAGATGTGGCTGGGACTTTTTCCTACTGCCTCTCGCCGAGAAACGGTAATTCCTGTATCGGCCATCTTGATTGAGGTTTTCCATGGTTTCCCTCAATTAATTCCAGATAAATATCGAGATGGTTCCTTATTTGAGGCCATGGCCGATTACCTATCAAACTCCTAGTTCAAAAATTGCCTACCTTATCCTAATTTCCTATAATTCCTTCATTCGCCTATTGCTATTACATAAGTTGAAGTTTTAAAAATGTAGAAAAATAACGGGAAGTGTGGTAAATGGAAAATAGTAATGGTGCGAATGGCGCCTGTTATGACATAAAGTCGAGAAACGGACGTTATACGCATTATTATTATTATTATAGAATTAATTAAGAGAAACGATGGAAAACGTCAATCAAGATGGCCGGTACAGGAATTACCGTTTCTCGGCGAGAGGCAGTAGGAAAAAGTCCCAGTCACATCTGCCCCCGCCGGGACTCGAACCCGTACCTCCCGAATGCGAGTCTAGTGCTGTCACCACTACTCTACCCAGCTCGGTATTATTAAATATTTAAAAGCTGAAGGACCATCCCAGTTGCCGCATTTCTAGGAGCCGAAATATTTTCAGATTTTAGAAAACATTTTTGAATATCCTCCGCCGCTGATAGGCGCAAGTCGACAAAACCATGAAACAAAGGACAATAGATGACATGTCACGGGGAGAATTAGTTGTAGTTATAAATGTCATTCGACAGACGGCGGCAAACAGTACAATGAGTAGCTGCCATTTCTGTAACGTCGAACAACTGAGAATCATCTCTATAGCTGTCACATGTTTTGTGTTATTATTGTTATGTTTTGTTTCCTTGTGATGCGAACTCGGATGTGACTTCTTCCTTATTTTTTCACTCTTCACCCCAGTTTCTGAGTTCTCGTTGACTTACCTCCCTAAGACAAGACTTGATTCTTGTCATTAAGTTTTGATTGATATTTAATATATTTTCCTGCTAGGGGAAAAATAAATGATTTATTACCATCGTTTAAAAAAATTTGATACTTATATTATGTTAAATGAAAATAATAAAAGTGCTTCTTTTTTCCATTATTGTTTTTTAATATCATGCTTTTTACATAATATCATAACCTTATACAGTACAACCTCGATATAACAAAACTAACGGGAATTAGAAAATATTCATTATACCAAGTAATTCGTTATAAAGAAATTTGTTATATAGATGCTGGTCTAAGATTCGTTTTAACAAGATAAGAAAACACATTTTCTTCTTTAAACTTATGTTTATACTTTAAAATTGTGGCCAATGTACTTGCGGAAATTTCAAACTCTTTAGCAGATGTTTAATTTTTTCTTTGTAGGATCCTCGTCTACATACTTAATGATTTTTCGTTTCTCTGCGACGGTTAAGGAACACCTTTTTCGTTTCTCAGCCATTGCAAATTTAAATTTACCAACAGTGACAAATAGCAGTGTTTACATTACTTTACATCAAACAACAAAGATTGTCTTACGATAAATTCAACGTGTCTGAACCTGTCGAGACATGAATTGTTGTTGTTATTGTGGAATTGTGTGTGATCGATTGGTAGGACACGTTATGTAAAGGTTATGTGTTACAAAAATCGTTAAATAGAGGTAAATTATACTTTCTATTTATATTCTGCAATGATTTAAAAGTCGTTATAAAGAGGTTTTTGATAAAAACTATTCGTAATATAGGGCAGCTCTAGGGAATTTCGAAAAATTTGTTGAATCGAGGAAATCGTTATATTGAGGTTCGTTATATTAAGGTTACACTGTATTAAGAAAAATTGCTGCTAACGTTTAATTTTTTCATACGGGAGAAATATTTAATTGAAAACTGATACTTTCTTTTAATAATATTGACTTGCGACTACAAAATATTTTCGCTTCATTACAATACGAGTACAGATAATGAATAAATAAATTGAAAAAATCACCATGAGTATTAGTACCACATCAAGCTAAATTAACAGTTATTATTTGCTTTGTACTATAACGTTATTCATTCGATCGCTTCTGTCTCCTCTTTCATTTATTTTAAATTTGTCTCTTGGAATTTGACGCGCTTATAGGTCTCAATCTTGCGGGCCTATACAGAAATCCAACACTGATTTTACAAACAAAAAAATCCAATTTTGAAATAAAGCCGTAACTTCAATGTGTTAATGATAAATATATCCAGTCAGAAAAATCACTGATTCATTTAAAGTTTCAATGAAAATGTAAAATAGAATTAAAATCAATTGCAAACGCAGTGAACAGAAATGAAACAGCCATTATGAAATTAATTAATCGTGTAACTGAAAAAAGATTAATCTTCATTTTCATTACAAAAACGAAATCGAATATTCCGTTTAACAATATCTCCAAACCCAGCTCGTTTATATCATTCAGGAACGCCGTCCTTTTTTATCTTTCGAACAGAATAACATTGTATATTTTTTTCCTTGTCTGGCTCAATCACAATGTAATTGTCACAAACGATACAACTTCTGTGTGCAATTTTCTCTATTTTTTATCTTTCTCTTGCAAACGAAGTTTATGAGAATAGTTGTCTTTGTTATTTAGAAAAAGTAATTGTCTCTAATGTCTGTCCCCTGTCAGTTCCAAATTATACTTTATGTCCTTGTTCGACTCACGCACTATACGTGCAAAGTATTCGCTCTTGCTCTGGCCCCGAGCGCGTCTTTGTCTCACTTAAATTATACTGATAATTTTATCTCACTTGTAAGTGGAACTTAGATTTAGCGAACGCTAATTTTTCTTGTTATCTGGTCATTTAGTTCTCTCTTCTGTGCTGTAAATACTATACCAGTATTATCAAACATGTTGCGAAGAAAAAAATATACGATACAATGGTCGGACATTCCCACCATACGTTAGTTAATTAACAATTTTTTTCTTATGGCTCAGAAATGTTTATTCATTTTTATTGCCTTCTTTAATATATTACAAACACAGTAGTATCAATTTATTGTAACGTATTTAACACACAACGGGAAGTTTAAGATTGGCCTACAAGTCAACCGGTTACCACATTTTTTATGTCCTAGCAATCCCGTTCTGTATGAAAAAAATACTTTAAAATATGCTTAAATGTAGGAACAATGTCTGACCAGAAATATTTTTAAATGAGTTTCAAATTTTTTTGAACATTGAATGCTTCTTAAACTACAAGGAAGTTTATTACATAAGACACTTCCAATTAATATAGTCCGGGTTTTTATGAGACAGTGTTAATCTGCACTTATCTAGTCTGATATCTTCACGGTTTCTGATATTATAATTATGTACGTCATTGACTTTAGTGTATGAATTGATATGTTTTTTTATTCGTAAGATACATTCAAAAATAAAAATACTATAGGGACTGTTAAGATGCTATTATTTATGAATGTGTTTTTGCAAGTTTCCATCGGTTTCAAATCAAAAATTAAACGAATTATTCTCTTTTGTAAAATAAAAAGTCTTTGAACCATCGTTTGAAAACAACTGATTGTCGAGGCGTTCCGCTGGGATTCAATATAGGTTGATTAAAGTAGATGAGATGAGAGCAGAATAGGTACATGGTATCTCTACATACACCAGTACACCTATTAGAGTGAATCGATTGTCGGCTATCACATGAACAGCGTGAGTCTGCCCATTGGGTTAAAAGGGCAGATAATATACCTGCCCGATTGCTGTGTGTACGATTTATCATTATCAGAGTACGAATTACATGGACTACGTTCTGGAGATAAACAAGTATAATCGAAAATAGCATTCCAATTACGGAAAATGAAACAACGCCAAACTAAAAACTGATAACCTTGTCACTGGAAAATGTTTTATTACATCCCCGTGGATTGGAATACATTATAATGCACAGTTAATTTTAAAAGTGAAATCTCTGAAAGTCTTAAAGCACAATTTATTTATGATGTACGTTCATCGAAATATCCCTTAACGGGCAATTTGAACGGAAATTTTTTTATGGACGGGCAGTTTGTTATAAACTTTTCCATTTTTTGATCAAAATAGCCTAAGCCGTGCATATTCAATAGTTCGCATATATATGGCATAACAAAATATGTCGATTTTGTTTTTATACATCCTGTAAATTAAATTATCTGGAAATTATTCATTATTATTATTAATGAGTGATAGCACTGTAAATAAAATATGTTAAATTAGATCCCTAAGGAATCAAAAAGTCCGTATTCCTCGTAGTAAATTTTTACTGTAGCAGCAAAAGTTTTCCTCATCAGAGATTTAATGATATTCTTTGCTACTAAATGTAATTCCGAAATACTGTGAAAATTATAATAATCACAGAGTTCTGCAAAGTATAATAATAATGTTGCAAATTGTTCACCGTGTCTTTCTTAATCTTGAACACTAAGCTCCCTTCTTGTCGGCGCTTATCCCCTTCTTATAATCCATTCACCCTTATGAACCCACGACACTATCCACTGAACCGTCCACACTCTGCACTGACTGCACCATTTTCCCACAACGCTTACACTTCACCTTACTGTGTCACACGTAATCGAATTTTCTTCTCTTTTTATCTATTTCCCATTAAGTGTTCTGTATCTAACCACATTTTTACTAAACAGTATGGTTCACAAGTATGTAGCATTAGTTTGCTAATGTTGTTACAGTTATAATACAATTAGAAGCGTAGCGTGCCTTGGCGGGGCCCCGTATAAAAATGTGTTTGGGGGCCCTTCCCCCGTTGAAGTAAATGACTTAAACGGGGAACTCCCGCAGCCCGCGATAACCGATGTAGGGTGTTGCCAACTTTTGAACGCACGCTTTACGCGGGAAAAAAAGAAATTGCTTTTTTTAACTTTTTTGTCATTTCTGAAATAAAAAAAAATTGGGAAGTTTTTATTAATTTTTGCTTACGCACGTTGGGGGCCCCCGTGGCCCGGGGGCCCCGTATAATTGATATGGCAGTTACGGCGGTAGCTACGCACCTGAATACAATATTTTCAACGATGTCGTTATCGGGTCTGTAATCCGAAACTTACACTATCGCAACGAATGATATGTGTTCTTGCTTAGCAGTTTGAAGCATAAATGTTTTTTTAGTTAATGTTTTTGTTAGTTAAACGTGAGTGCATCTCAAATTTAATGTCGTATTTTCAGTCACCATTCTTTAAAGCCACTAACGTCTAGATTCTAAAATTATTTAAACCTAACACCAATACGTATTTTCAATTAATTTAATTAACAAAACAGTATAATCTTCCCAATTATATTAATTTACGTATTCCAAGTTTAAATAAATATTAAAATTAGTTATTAAATTGTAATCAATAACTTATTAATATAAAGTTCATATAATCCAAGGAATATTTTGACAGTTTACTTATCTAACTTATAAATACTTGCATGCTTACATTACTTGTGTTTATGGTAACTAAATTCACCTCAGTATAACAGGGAAATTAATGACGCTAGTGGAAAAAAATAAAACTTAATATGTACGCTTCTGTGGACAGATTCTATCAATTTCTCCCATATGAGTTTTTTATCCTTGTACAGTATCCATGGCGCATACTCTCATTTAACGGCTAAGAACGTTTGACATGCTTATTGCTTAGTGGCCTATAGTTTCTAATTTCCATCAAGAGACTGTTTTATTTGGAAAAAGTTTTTTTTTCAAAACAAGCAATAAGTTTTGAGTCCTGCCATAGTATTTCACAGTTCACTTCGTTTATAGAGAAACATAGAGGATACACATAATGTATATCATTACAATGAGAAAAAAACAAAGGAGAAGAAACTGATCCGCAAAACAACAAAACAAACGGATTTTGCTCAAGGTATAATACGCGCCACGGTTCTAAAAGTTCTGAAGTTAGCTGCAAATGGAGGCTTGCGCAGGTACAGTCGGTTGAAAGACTACAAACTCGCGCTATATTATTATTTTTAATTTTTCTTTGCATAAAGTCATCCAAAAAATTATTTTTCGTGCTTGTCTATGCAAAACTGTATTAGGCATCTTGATCAACTAACAATCAAAGAAACAACTTAACTATAGCGTACTGGACTGTACTTTATAGCAGGAAAGCGACAAGTGACACGACAACCAGCGATAACCAATCACCGACGAGCGCACGTTCTGTGCCGGTAACTGGGAGGTGGTGGGAGTCATCCTTTCCCACAAAACAACCAGGACGGCTCTAAAATATGCATTTGCAACGCGGTTTGTGGCTAACTTCAGAACCTTTTAGAACCGTGGCGAGTATTATATTAGGCAGTCCTTTCATTCTGAAAACATTGGTTTCGATACAATGATACTCTAGGCTACTACCATAGTTCATTAAAGCATCGAAAAGCGTTCCATGATGTATCATGTCGTAATGTTTTTAGAGACAGTCGATAACGGCCATTTAAGGTTCGTTTTACACACACGAAGAAACGTTAAAAGCGTGCATGTGTCGAATAAAATAATTTGTATTAATAATTTATATTAATAAAAATACTACAATTGGCAAGATTATAATAAATATGTTCAAATATATATCTAAAATTTTTGTCACGTTAACACTTTTTAAGTCTCACATTTCTGCCGTTTTACAAAACGGCTAAACACGGCCAGCCGCATTACGAAACCGAATGACAATGCAGCTGGAATGTCAATTAACTTTTTTACAAAACAGTGAGGTTTTATGAAACAACTAACCGTTTTATAAAACGATTTTACGATTCGGATGAGGCAAATAATACATTTATATAAAAATTATTGTTCTACGCAAACTAGAGCACGTCGACGCCCTGAAAACATTCAGACAATACACGTTGAAAGAAACACACTGTACATATTCACTGAAAAATTCGTTTTAATAAAAACCAATTTCATCGCGAGAACATATAAGAAAAAACTTATTGGTTTAAAAAAATATAACATTTTCATTAATACAATGTGCTTTTTTAGTTCGGAGAAGATACTTGCATTTAAACTTGTACGTGCAAACATCGAAAGTTCCATATATGTATGTAGTTTGATAGTGTAAAAAATTACAACATCAAAGTGGAACTATCCTTATGAAAAATCGGCCACTTTTCGATTGGTTAAATAATTATTATTTTCTAAAATTCCGATTCTTTGACTATATTATTAATTATCCTCCTACTAAAGGTGGATGAGCAATTATAGTTATTTTGTACCTCTTCCTTTATAAAATAGGAGCTTTTCATGTCTGTATAGCAACAGTGAAATGACTTATTTCGCACTAGTGCGCAAAGTAAAATAAAAAACAATGAGATCTTAGCAATCCAACAGTAATTTTCAAAAACCACCTGTCAGTTACCGTTTAATTCTAATTTTTGTAAACAGCCTAAATAGTAAATGTAATGCAATATGACCGTACACTATGTTGACAGCTGTCAGATATATTATTATGAAGTGAAAATCAACTATTTTATAGGAGATACGGGCAGAAATTGTAGTTTGTATCTCGTGTGTAATTATCGTACATATTGAGAGCCTAAAAGCTATTTTCTGACACCTGATACGTCAGTGTAATTAAAATATCAGTACTGATATTATAGAGTAAATATCATTTTGTAGATTTCGTATTTTCGGAAATAGTTTATTTAATCTCTAGTAGGTTGACAGTAGTTATGGAAATCATTAACTTAATCTCTAAAAGGTTGATTAATGACTTTAACGCATAGACTAGTGCTATCTGACGAATGAGAAATTTTTTGAATCGGTTAGAATTTAAAATTCTACAATGTTTTTCTTATACAAAAATGTGTGGTCTCAAATTACAATATAAATCATTATCAAATCAGATTTTCTGACATTGTATAATAGGGTTTCAATTCTCATGTGGATATCCTAGTTAGTTTTGTCTCAATTGGGATTGTAGCAGACTTTGAGCTAAGTGTATCTTCTTTTTACGATACTTTTCTTATTTACCAACTTCACACATACACACATATAGACATAGTAACGTTGTAACTGTGGCTAAATCCATTTGGCGTCGACTTATAGACTAAATCGATACCTACTGAGGATTTTAACTGGATTTGCACTTTCTTTATTGGGTTTAATTATCTTATCACTTGTCTATGAAATTGTATTTACACTTTGCTAATGGCTATTTCAAAACAGTTTTACTTTTCAATGTATTTGCCTATATATAGTACATAAGCACATACACTATTAGCGTTGGTCGAATAATAATAATAGATTTATTCCCAACAGGTAGAACCCATTTACAGATATTATACATATATAAATATAAATAGAATATGCACTGATAAGTTTAATATAGATATACATTTTGCAGACCTAATTAAGCTCATGCATCTTTGTGTAGATAAAAAAAGAGATTATAAAGAATAGATACAGAAAAAAAAGAAAAAAAAAACTATATTCTTTAATTGTCTAAATGACCAAACCAGTTTTAGAATTTTGATAAATAATTATTTCAAATGTAGATCACTTACTCGCATAATGCTTTGAAATGACTTTATAAAAAATGCACAATTTGTCACCAAAAAAAATCTATTGCGGGATAATTGATGGATAGTAGGGTGGTTAGGATTGCCATGCATAATAGTGGTGAATTTGTGGTATTTGCGACAATCTACCTTATATAATATTTTCAGTGAAAATTCGAAATAAATAAGGCAAACGAAAAATATCTAGAAAACAGTTCGGAGATAACGGTGCACCTGAGATAAATTTGTTAAATTGGCAAAGCGCTTTTATTTCAAAAGACGAATGTAAATTTGCGCACGTACTTTTAATAGCTTTTTTTGCAAAGAAATTTGATTTTGTTGTAAAAATGTGATCTCCAGTTATTGTCGTTTATTTTCCAACATTGTAAATGCAATTTCATTCATAAAAAACGCCTTAGAAATTTTATTAAATTTTTAATTTAAGCACAACGTGGAAAATTTAATTTCATTTTATATAAAGTTTAAATGAATATCATTTATGAGATGCAGTAAATTCCACAAACAATTTTGTATTGAGACAAAAATTATTATATTACTGACTTTTTTCTTTTTTGTCCTTGGTAATTAATATAAAATTTATTTGTTGGGAAAAAGGACTTTAATATAAAATTTATTTGTTGGGAAAAATAAGTGTTCACTTAAAGAAGTCCTTTTTCCCAACAAATAAATTTTGTATTATTATACCTATTACATTTTTTTAAATTGTATGCTGAAACGAAGCCGCGTTATTGTCCAACAATTTAATTCAGTTAGGTGCTGCTACATGTTGATACTGCATTTGATCAATTTTTATATGGTTCCATACCTCAGAAGAAACAAGGAACCCTTATAGGATCACTTCGTTGTCCGTTGTCTGCCTGTCAAGACCATTTTTCTCAGAAACGCGTGAAGGTATCAAGTTGAAATTAATATCAAGTACTCAGGTCTGCATGCCTTGGTTATTAGTTGTTCTTTTTCCACTTAAATTTTCTTTTAAACAAAATGATAAATATGATATGTCATTATAATAAAGGTACAAAAATGGGAAAGCGGGACTGTTCGCAAGCTGTTGGGCTCTTTTTGTTTTCTTTTTTTCAAAACTTGAATAAATTTTTATATTAAAAATAAAATCAAATTATTTGTATTGAAATGAACAATGTTTAAGATAAAAGCAAAAAATACTCCAGTAAGAAAACGTAATTAATTTTTTTTTATTGTTTTTGGGAAAG
Source organism: Venustoraphidia nigricollis (assembly GCA_034508555.1). Taxonomy (NCBI): domain Eukaryota; kingdom Metazoa; phylum Arthropoda; class Insecta; order Raphidioptera; family Raphidiidae; genus Venustoraphidia; species Venustoraphidia nigricollis. Next base: position 2,440,408 of record JAVRKA010000047.1, read on the forward strand.
AAATAGTCAATTTAAAGTTTCATATGTGTTATACTTGTGCTAATAGCCACTATAACTATATTTTTACTTTAATTTTTTTTTAATTCAAATTCAGCGAAAAGCACGCAAAAATCTAATTCATATCGATAATACTGCGCGATGGAGTAATGAGTCATTGCATATAATATGTAAAAAATTCAAATATAATCCTGTTCAGAGCGGATCGAAATGAAACAAAGAACAGAACACTTCTATAGGAGTTTTCATTATGAAACTATACAAGTTTCATTAAAATCATTTTAGTCGTTTTTCCGCCAACTCGGAATGACAGATTTTTATCATATTTTACATTTTAAAAAAATCGATGTCCTTTCTTTCGGCTTTGCCGTAGTCGGATAAAAAACAGCCACTAGTTTTAAATGACGGCCATTTACCTTGATGCAGTTTTTAAATCACAGTTAATTCATATCATTGACCATGACATCAGTCTTTATATTCACCTAATTTGCATTTTGTTTTGTTATAAAATCAAAAAACGTTTTTATTATGCTGTCGTATTATAGCGTTAATCTTTTTCATTGGTGCATCTTAACTTTTTTTTAATAGAAAAAATCTCTTCTTTATCTACTAAACAACAGTTTCGCCTTAATATCACGTCGTGTTATTCATTAATGGAGACTAGATAGCTTATAAACTGTGAAACATCTGCTTGTTTTACGATTTACGTATTAAATGAATGAAAAGATTTTCGCAACACATAATAGCTAATCAATCAGTATTTCTAAAGATGTGACAACAGGGTCGATGAAAAGAAAGCGTTTTAGAAACTGTACAATAAATTAAGATCAAAATACAAGCCTAATACTAGTATAATAATAATAGGTTGTCTTTCGTGCCTGAATTATTATTTTAGGACGCAGTGTGACATTACGATAAAATGAGCACCCAGCGACTTTTCACATACGTCATAAAATAATCACGCCTGAAATAAAATAGCTGATTTTCATCAAATTATCAAAATTTTTGTCAATTTAATTTTGAGTACGATCACTTCCGATGTTATGCTGCGATCAATTTTAATACGGTTACTATAGACTATTGTAATAATATTAGGTATTGTATTGTATTGTAATACTTCTATGACTCGAACGATTGTTAAAACTCGCTAATCACTCCTTAAGGGGTTAGGTGGGTTTCAGAGGTTCAAAGAAAGAGTATTTTTACTTTTTAGTGTATTTGCCATATGGCAACATACACTATTGGCGTCGGTCGGATGGCGGGACCTAGGGGTCGGACCAAAATTTCTCGACGTTTCATAACCTCCTAAACACATTGGCACCATTTTTGAAAATGTTTATATATATATGTATATATGTATATATATATATATATATATATATATATATTTATATATATATATATATATATATATATATATATGTGTACGGGCAATAACTTTCGAAAGAGTTAATTGATTTTAACGAAATTTGGACCACGTGTTGAAATCCATCACCGCAAGAAGCCTATTTAAAATGGGCGTAATCGGGCCATTTTAAGGGTAGTTTTTAGGGGTTTTTGGGCCCCAAAATTCCGAAAAAATTCTCAGAATCGTTTCAAAATTGATATTTAACCTGTCAGTAGCAATTAAAAAGTGCCCCTAAAATTTTAATAAAATGGCCTCAACAGGACCGGACTTACAAATTTTTTGAAAACACTAATTTGCAGATAGTGACTTATTTATTGAAGGGTGTCTTTAATTCGGTGTAGACGTTAGATTGATAATAATATTGCAATTAAGAAAAAAATGTTATCTTAAGGGGTGTATTAAGGGGTTAAATTTTTTATTTTGCCCAAAAACAAACTTAATTTCACATAATAAAAGTCTAAAACCACACGGCCCTATACAAGCAAATACACTATATTGTCGGCAGGGTTTTGGCACTGCGACCCGGGTTTTTTTTTTTTTATATATTCAATCATATATTTTATTTAAACAATTCAGCATATGAAAGATGCATATTTAAACAGTATTTTGTGAAATTTTTATTTAAAAATTCCGAAAACTCAGTCGTTGGTAACTCATCTCCCTTGACGTCTCAAAAAAAATGCTCTTGCCGTGGACAGAATAACTCATTATTGGTTCCTCCAAAATCAAAAAACCAAAAATATTTCGTTAGTACATGGATAAATCTAGGTATTGGACGAAGGAAAAAAAATTAAAATTTGAATTTTTGACAGACTTTGAACAAAAAAAACACATTTTTTGGTCAAATTTTCGCCATGTATTGGCTCGAAAAAATTAGTTGTAATAAAAAAAAATCCTTCGTTCAGTGCCTAGATAATGTTATTTCAAAGATGTGTGCAAAATTTGAACAAAATCGCTTCGTAACTTTTCGAGAAATCGTGTCCACCGACTTAAAAAATTGAGTTTTGAGATAAACGCGTTTAACCTGCGAAGCGCTGCACTGACGTGGCCTGATGGATAGAATTTTACTCGGATCGATTTGAAATTTTAGGAGAATATTTTAAACATATTGTACTATTTAATAAGAATTTTCAAACCCACCTAACCCCTTAATAACATCATGTCAAGACTCGACGTAAACTAATTCATTACAAACTAGATACATAAACTACTATTGAGTCGGGAAAAAATTCCTAATTTCATAACTACCCTCGCGTTGTCTTACTAGATTAATACCGACACATCGCAAATATATATTATGTTTAGGAATGTATATGCCTTCGCTGCACTATTTTCTGAACAGTATACACGGAGTTTTTAACGTCATCCCTCATTTCATACACATAACATATTCAAGAATTGAAAAATACATGTAATGTCGCCAGGTCACACTAACTTGCGTATTATAGATTGTATTCCGCGTTAGATTAACCCTACAATGGTCACATCTTCAATGTGTCACTTCCATTGACTGGATTGACAGGCACAAAAGATCTTATAAATATAATAAAAACAGGATTCCGGGACCTACATGTGTAGTTATTATTATAGGTAGCCACCCTTCTAGAGAGTGCATCACATCATACCGCATATTGCACTGGTCGGGTGTAACACGACACTGTTCTTCTTATAGTAGTCGAGTTCTTCTGCTGCACCGGTCATCTTTAGTTACAGAACGCCGTGTACTGTGTATTTGTGTGTACAATATAACATGTAAACCACATGTATGGATAACAACCCTATTTTGTTGATCGTCAAAAACCAGACAAAGGTGTCATTTCATTTTCTGTTTTTGACGGCTCTTGCTACTTTGATGTATTTGTATCGGTGACAGAACCGGCTCAGTTGTTCGGCATAATTTCTTTTAAGACATCGATTGTCAAAGTTATAATACCAATTAATATTTTTGGTTTATTATTTTTTTTAATAATAAATTGGAAATTCAATTAAAACTTTTTACAATTTTTGAACTAGAATTTGCGAATTGAGGGCTTGTAATCGAGGAATCATGGAAACGCTACAAGCTATGATACTGAACTTTATTCATTAATTTAATAAGATTTCTCAAACTTTCCTAATTTATGACGTAACTTTCAATTTAAAAAAATCAGATCAATAATTATGGGTACTGATTTTTTTAATGTTTTATGTTTAGGTTGAAACAGCTAATCTATTATAATAGATAGATAGATAGATTAGCTGTTTATAGTGTTTCAATCTAAACACAATGCATATCGTTTTCTTACCTTTGTCTATGATTTAGGAAGCACATAAAATACTTCTGTCAATTAAATTGCATATAACAATCGATCGCGCCAAAATTCTGCTATGCCGATAATTTAATGTTCATGATTTTCTTCACATTTTGGTGATAAAGGTGGACAGCAGCAATTTTTGAATGTTTTAAAAAACGAAATGAAATATATTATTGAATTTCATTTCACACGATGCTCTAAAAAAATTTACCTGCTGAAATTAGCCCTCAGAATCAAAATTCGATTCATCACGTCTGAATTTAGGCTACCACACTATTTCTATGCCAAATTTCCAATTAATTAGTGCTTTTGTGACAAACAGATGGACAGACGGGCATCCCATAAGTGTTTCGTTTTGCAGGGAACATTAAAAATGGACAGATAGGTATTATGCATTAAAGACGCTCTAAAACAGAATCTCTTTTCTACTTTTCTGTCAGTTTATTTCAGTCTAATTCATTAGATATAAGTATACTAATCCACAATGGCATACCCAGGATCAAAACTAGGGGGGGGGCAAGCCCCCCCCCCCCTGCCCCTCGCTGGGTACGCCCTTGCTAATCCATTGTTAACCATTTAATCATCATTTCTGTCACATTTCAACAATGATTAGTACAGTATACTCTTAAGCCACGTCTGACTGTGTCCTCTCAGTAGGGCGTATTAAATCAACTCCAAAAATCTCCGAAGCATAAACCTTGATGCCCAGGGAGCGGACATGCACATAAAGAGAGAGAGAACAGAATATTCAGAATAATAAGCAAAGTTTTTACTCTAAGGGTCAGTATCACAAAGCTATATACATATATGCGTTCATGTACGCATATTTCAATTTAATTGTCGCTTGAAGTTTATGCGTAGCTGGTTTCATAATATCTGTTTCATATTATATCTGGACTTAGGGATAAAACGACCTCTCAACAGGACATGGACTACGACGTATATGAATATGACAATGACCAGTTTAGCACATTAAAAATATTATTGCAGTTTTGATAACGTTTCACAAATATGACATGTGAACAATAATATTAAATGTTGACTTTTTAGTGTATTTGAAAAATGTTTTTGGGCCCCAAAATACCGAAAAAATTCTCAGAATCGTTTCAAAATTGACATTTAACTCTTTAGTAGTAATTAAAAAGTGTCCCTAAAGTTTTAATAAAATCGGCCCGACAGGACCGGACTTACAAATTTTATGAAAACACTAGTTTACAGATTTATTATTATTTACTAAAAGTTGTATATAATTTGGTATAGAGGTTCTATTGATAATAATATTGCAATTAAGAAAAAAAATGTTATTTTAAGGGGTGTATTAATGAGTAAAATTTTTTATTTTGCCCAAAAACCAACTTAAGTACGCATAATAAAGCCACACTGCCTGTATAAGCAAATACACTATATTGTCGGCAGGGTATTGGCACTGCGACCCGGGTTTTTTTCTTTTTTGTCCTTGGTAATTAATATAAAAATGATTTGTCGGGAAAAAGGACTTTTTAAGTAAACACTTATGTGTTATTTATTTATACGAAACGTCACTATAAATAACAAATAAGTGTTTACTTAAAAAGTCCTTTTTCCCGACAAATCATTTTTATAATAATATTAAATATTTATATTACCTGTATCTAAGAGTTCGTCCGTGTAAATTTCGTACTGTTGAACCGGTTTTTTTTTTGTGTCGTGATCATTTATAAGTTAGATAATTTCAAATTCCGAATTTGTATGTAAATATTGACGCCGAAAATTATTTTACAAAGAAATTCTAAAATAGCCCCACACACAATAGAATATACTTGATTTATTGCGATTGCGAAAACCTTTTAATATTACATGAGAATGAGCAGTTGGGCAGATGGTTGGCAAAAATTAAGAATGCAAAACTGCGTGTTAACAGTGTTGTTTATTTAATTGAAATAGACAAACTGTTCATCCCTGATATTGTGTCCCCTTTTATGCTAGTAATATTATTTGAGAGGACTACGGAAAGTCTATTTTCTGTTCTTTTCTGTTGCATGCTGATCTAAAGCCAGCCACACGCTGCGAGCAAGCGGTTTAAACACACTGGCCAGTGAATGATTGTGTTCACTCAGGCAGGTTGTTTCAACACCGTTTTTGTGATCCACAAAGATAATAGATTGACACAAGTACTCTTTTCTTTTATATTATTGTGTATTGCCCCTGTGTTGGCCAATGCCTCCCGTTCGTATCTAACATGGAAATCATCCCAGCCTAGCAACAGAGGACCAGTAAGGATTTTACTCATATTATAACAAGTCACTTCAACAATAATTACTTGTTTTACAATTTAGATAAGCCTGCACAATTTCGCATGGCATTTATTTTCATGAAAAGAGGTAATATCTATTTTCGTGTAAATAAATATTAGCTTTTAATATGAATATAGTTATTGTTTTATCATCACATAAATAAAAAAACCCAGGTCGCAGTGCCAAAACCCTGCCGACAATATAGTGTATTTGCTAATACATCAGGCCTTGTGGCTTTATTATGTGAACTTACAGTGATTATTGGGCAAAATAAAAAAATTAACTCCTTAATACACCCCTTTAAATTACATTTTTTTTAACTACATCATTATTGTCGATCAAACATCTACACCAAAATTAAAAACACCTTTCAGGAAATAACTCACTATCTGCAAACTAGTGTTTTCAGAAAATTTTTAAATCCGGTCCTGTCGGCCGATTTTATTGAAATTTTAGGAACACTTTTTAATTGCTATTAAAGGGTTAAATTTCAATTATGAAACGATTCTGAGAATTTTTTAGGTATTTTTGGGCCCAAAAACTTTTTTCATCCCCTAAAAACCACCCTTAAAATGACCCGATTGGGCCCATTTTAAACAGGCTTCGTGCGGTGATGGATTCCAACATGTGTGCCAAATTTCGTTAAAATAAATTAACTCCTTCGAAAGTTATTGCCCGTACACATATATACCTATATATATATATATATATATATATATATATATATATATATATATATATATATATACATATATATATAAACATTTTTAAAAATGGTGCCAAAGTGTTTAGGAGGTTATGAAACGTCGAGAAATTTTGGTCAGACCTCTAGGTCCCGCCATCCGACCGACGCCAATAGTGTATGTTGCCATATGGCAAATACACTAAAAAGACGGACAAGTTTGAGGTAGGACTCACGCGATGAAAGTTCTGTACGGTTATAGCTTCGTTGAAGTTGATTATTATTATTACGTAACAAACTTTATTTTTTTTTTAGAATATGAAATTAATGATTTTCGTATTTTTTACTCACCTTGTGCTATGAGAGCTCTCGTCGTGCTAATTTTCAGATTCTAGACCAACGAGAAATGCGCTATAGGTTTGATGAGTTAGTCAGTATGAAAATACGTGATTTTTCAATATTTTTTTTTTATCTTTTAATTGCATTGACTTAGAAGTTACAGGACTATGGGTTTGTAGATGTTAGTATTTGATAATAATTTCAAATTAATACCTTTCGCTCTTTTTCTTTTTGGCTTCGCCGTAGCCGGATAAAAATCCATTAAAAAGTACACTTTCTGGATTTTGAATTATAGAAGAATTTTCCAAAAAATTTCAAAAAAACTGTTTCAAAATGTATTTGTAATATAGATTCTTATAAAAAAATAGGGAGGCCCCATTTATTAAGATGATTTTATCTTTTCGCAAAGTAACCTTATTTTCTGCGAATCTTGAAGGTTGAAATACTTTATATGTAACAGAATACTATACGATAAAGTGAAACAATCCATCCATAGAGATTTCTGTGTGCAATAATAATAGTACATCAATACCGAAAGTGTATTGGTACGCAAGACGTATTGTGGCATATTGGAAAACATCACCATATTTAGTTTCAACAAAAAAAAAACAATAAATTCGCGGATGATTTGTAAACCCTCCACGATTGTTCATGATATATGATACGTCATCGTAGAAACACATTGACCAATACGTAACACGTGCCGGTAATTTTAAAGTTCCCGCATTTGTCGACCGGAAACATCGTACATCAAGGGTACGTTCGGTTTTGCGCTCAGATCCGAGCGATCTAATGCGTTCGTCGTAAAAATGTACTCTATCCCTCGTACTTTCGGCATAATATGAAGAAAAATGGTATACACCAAACGAGCAGAAAGCTGAATTTCCTGCACTGCGCGACATATGATACCCTCGACTTCGCTTCGGGCATCATGTGGAGCAGTGCAAGAAATTCAACTTTTCACTCTTGTGGAGTAATACACTATTTTTGGTGGCGCCATATGATTCTGACGGTTGAAAAAATCTGCTCGATTACGTTCGATATTATCCGGGTGATTCGAATCAGTCATAATAATAATAATAATAATAATAATAATGCGTTTAACGTCCGTTTCTCGACTTTATGTCATAACAGACGCCATTCGCACCATTACTATTTTCCATTTACCACCTCCCGTTATTTTCTACATTTTTTAAAACTTCAACTTATATAATAGCAATGGGCGAATGAAGGATTTATAGGAAATTAGGATAAGGTAGGTAATTTTTGAACTAAGAGTTTGATAGGTAATCGGCCATAGTCTCAAATAAGGAACCATCTCAATATTTATCTGGAATTAATTGAGGGAAACCATGGAAAACCTCAATCAAGATGGCCGGTACAGGAGTTATCGTTTCTCGGCGAGAGACAGTAGGAAAAAGTCCCAGCCACGTCTGCCCCTGCCGGGAATCGAACCCGTACCTCCCGAATGCGAGTCTAGTGCTGTACCACTACTCTACCCAGTTCGGTGATTCGAATCAGTCATTTGTCACATGACCTGGTTGCTCGTTTCGTGCAAACCCGAACGTACCTCGAATGTTGTACGTCATCATCTTCATATATTGCGCGTTTAAAAGAACATAAGGTGATCTGTTCGTGGGTCGAACGAAGAAGAACATTTGAAATAAATGTGTGAAATAAACATGAGGATTGCAGTAGGCCGAGTGATGGACGGACACTGTCTGTCGAGGGAATGAAAGGGGGGAGTGAGGTATGCGCGCGGTCACTACTCGTCTCCCGTGAGAACGACGGCGGGCGTCGTTGTTAATGGACACGAACTCTCTCCACACATACATGTATAACATGTACTATCAACTTTCTCTTTCTATCTGTACACGATGATATTAATATCAATGCAACATTTTCATCAGCGATGACTGATAAGTAACTGAAATTTAATCGCGGAAATCATTAAACTAAGATTTTTTCACTTTGACCACTGATAAAAATGAAAGATTAAACTTGAATTTAAAAAATATAGTGTCTTGGTGAATTAAACTTAGAGAAAATCCATTCTTAAAACTTTTTTTTTGGTCTATAGAAAACTAGAGATTTTCACACTAGGTAGTTCCGCGTTACAGCAACGAAAATACAATGGACGTGGGTTAAAATTTTATTACAAAACTTGACCGTAGCTAACAATAGGGTATTCAAATAAAAACATAATTTTAACGAAAAGTAGTAGTTTCTATGATAGAAATACTAAAAAACACTATATTTTTCCTTACTTTTAAGGAATTTAATTAATATTTAATAAATAAAACCTAATAAAGTCACTCTCAAGTCACGTGACAACAGACACCAATCAGAACGCATGACGTCATATGTTCAGCCGCTGTAAAAAAACTTCATTGTTTGGTTAATATTTAGTGTGTAATTTATTATTATTTGTTCATAGGACACGTCAAATTAAATGTAACTATAGCAACGACTACGAAACAACTTTTCATCACCTCAGTTTACTAACGTTTATGAGCACAGAATACGCATCTATAGGATGGTAGCTCCCGTGTAAACTTTTGAGCCTCCTTTGGTATGAACAGGTGACGTCACGCGACTAGTATTAGCGTTTTGAACCGAAATTTGAAACGGGATTTAAAATACATGATTTTTAAGGCATGAGTTGTATTTAAATAAAAATAATAAATATTTGTGGCAATATTAGGGACTTATGCACGATTTAAAACACTTTCCCAAAAATAGTCGACATCCCTATTATGGTTCGAGTTGTCACATTATGATAAAACGACATAGCTGATTTGCACATCATAATAAGTATATTTTTAATATTTTTGACAGCTGTATATGTAGCCATCTGCAATCTATTTGAGTTGGCGAGCGACCTCACACGTAAGCACTATCCCATCAAAAACATAATGGTGAAAAAAGGGTCAAGTTTGTTACAAAGAACAAATAAGTTGGACAAATTTGGACTACTGCTTCTTTATGGTAACCTTACAATCCGGAAAAAATTAGTTCTATAAAGTAACTAGCCTCGGAGCTAGACGAAAATCGAAAAGGGTTCAAAATGGTTCATGAAAATATGTAATTTGCGAGAACTTGACCGACGCGCTACGTGCCCTATAGACGTATCATGACGTTACCATGCATTTATATTTACTACTGTCTAATTGAGGTGCGAAAAAACTTATATAATTATCAGCAAATCAATAACTCTCATCAGTATAATATTCGTACTAAAAACAATTTAGATATCCCAAGGGCTAACATTAATATCTTTAAATACAATCCTAGCAACTTTGGGGCAACTTTATACAATAAACTTCCTGATAATTATAAAGACCACACTATTATCTCAAATGCATTTAAAAAAAAAATAAAGGAATTCCTTCTTTCTGAAGGTTTCTATTCAATTAATGAATTTTTAAATTATAAATTTTAATGTATTACGTACTTGTGCAATTTTTGACATGTCAGATGAAATGTAATTTTCCAATTGACAATAAATAATCTAATCTAATCTAATCTATGGTATAAATATGCATCCAAAATGTGTTCAAACAACGTCCCTGCAAGGAATATTCCACAGTGTATATCACAACCATCCAAAACTCTAGAACATAGTGGGAGTCTCTGACCACACTGCACTGAGGCCGTTAAAATTTCCACGATAGTCATTAAAAATACAAGTCGGGGTCTTCAGGGGATTCCATGAACGTTTTATTTAATTGTCCTGCTGCTAAAAGAGGAATTATTTTTCGGAGACAGTTCATCGTTGTAATTTCACTTTCTACACAACTACCTATCTACTGTCAGTGTTGCCAAGTGTTTTAAAAGCATCCGTCATCCTTGCAAAAACAATTTTCAAACTGAAATGGGATTTTTAGTGTATTTGCCATAAGGCAACATACACTATTGGCGTCGGTCGGATGGCGGGACCTAGGGGTCGGACCAAAATTTCTCGACGTTTCATAACCTCCTAAACACTTTGGCACCATTTTTAAAAATGTTTATATATATATGTATATATATATATATATATATATATATATATATATATATATATATATATATATATATATATATATATGTGTGTACGCGCGATAACTTTCGAAAGAGTTAATTGATTTCAACGAAATTTGGGCCACGTGTTGAAACCCATCACCGCAAGAGGCCTATTTAAAATGGGCCTAATCGGGCTATTTTAAGGGTAGTTTTTAGGGGTTGGAAACTGTTTTTGGGTCCCAAAATACCGAAAAAATTCTTCGAATCGTTTCAAAATTGAAATTTAACCCTTTGGTAGTGATTAAAAAGTGTCCCCACAATTTTAATAAAATCGGCCCGACAGGACCGGATTTACAAATTTTATGAAAACACTAGTTTGCAGATAGTGACTTATTTATTGAAGGGTATATTTAATTCGGTGTAGACGTTTAAGATTGATAATAATATTACAATTAAGAAAAAAATGTTATTTTAAGGGGTGTATTAAGGGATTAATTTTTTTATTTTGCCCAAAAACAAACTTAATTTTACATAATAAAAGTATAAAACCACACGGCCCTATCAAGCAAATACACTATATTGTCGGCAGGGTTTTGGCACTGCGACCCGGGTTTTTTAATGATTTATATCAAAAACATATTCTTCTTCTTCACAAAACATCGTCAAATTAAAAAAAAAATCGATCGAACTGCACACACCGATGTTGCACACTACTTGAAAAGGAACCTGCACCAAAATTTGCTGGTTTATAGTGTACTGAATCGCGCGGGTTCGTGTTGTGCTAGTTGTTTTGGTATAGTGTGCGTAGTTTTTAAGAAAGAAATAAAAACAGTTAATAAATCTTCAAATTATTTTAGCAGATAAGTTAAAATTTTGTTTGTAAACAAATGTATACTGTGAAAGAATGTGCATAGTCTCTGGTTCCCTTTCCCCTCAGATGTTCTTTCCTGGAACGTATCACTTCAGAGGCTGGATCTGATTACAGTAACCCTTACTAAATTTCAACCAACACCAATTCTGGTTCAGATATTCGTTTTTTTAAAGAAGGAAAACCTCTGAATTTTTGCTTCCATATCTAATTACCAACTGCACTGGTATATTACGAGTATAACATTAATCGCTGTTTCATTTTGTCAGAAAGTAATAAGAAAAATTGTTAAAATTTTCTAAAAAAATTCTTGCCTTACTGGACAGACTGAATTAATCGACAAGAGGGAGAGAGATGGGGCGTGAGACGGCCTGTTTATATCTCTTTTTATCTATATAGTACCGTTATCTGACTGTCGTACGCTGTATCTCTCTTCCATTTTTGACGATCACTTTAAATACAGTTCTCTATGTCAATGAAGTAAACCAGGATAATATAGGAATTATATTTCTAGTTTGGCAACACTGGTCCTCACGACTCTCATCTTCTATACTTCTTTTATCCATGTGTGCTTTTAATTGAAATTACTTTTGCGTAGGTAATGTTGGCTAGCGTGAATTTAATTTACTTTTGATGAAGGTATTAACTATCTAAATAATTGTGCGAATCACTCACGTGAAATGATTTATATTCTGAGAGCAGAAAAATACAAAATAAAAATATAAAAATGTTAATTATCATTTTATAATTCTACGTAACTACAGTTAAGGTGTCTATATATTAAAAAAAATCTATAGTTGGGTTTCAAACAAGATTATTTTAGATTAATTTGTTGTAGTTTTTTCGCAGGATGATTTCTTCAGCCTAATTTTTTACAGAACTTCTCCAAGTGCAGCCAGGGTAAAAAAATTATGTATTTTAAGTTTAAGTTAAGTTTCATGGCAGTCGATTCAGCCGGTTTTATTTGCAACCAGTCAACTTTAAATTCATTCTATTTAATATAATATAATATATACTATAGACTATAGTTCGATAAGAGTCATTTTCACATCAAATATTTTTAGTATGCAGACAGAGACTTGATCGACGTGTGCTTGTTTTAAATATTTTAAGTTAAAGCATCGTACGGGTTATATTTGTTATATTTTTTGTCAAGTGAAATAAAACAGATCGAAGCTCTCAACCCTGTCTGAAACTGTAACTGGTGGATGCATCGTTTGCATGGCATGAATCATTTATGCAGCCTATAAAACACGGTGGTTACGCCGCGCTTTATACGAGTACATAATATATTCGATATATGTGTTTATCTTGGTGAGTGCTTGAATTTGATATGTACCAACGTTTCGTTGTACATTTTGTACACTGTGTCTACGCATGCATAAAATTATGAAACCATTAAAAAATCATTACCTAACTTTCAGAAGCATAGAATGCCTTGGCGGGGCCCCGTATAAAAATTTGTATGCGGGCCCTTAGGAAGGGTAAAGATTTCTCACAAAAGAAAAAAATTAAAAGATATATTTATTCATCATAATTATCTATCTGTCACTTTTTCCAAAATTTTTACAAGCAATTCAAATTGAATATACACTCTCCTTGCATTTTTTTCGGCAAACTGATTTATTAAATCATTTATAGCTGATGATAGCTAGCTATCTATAGGGGAAATCCCGCAGCCCGCGATAACCGATGTAAGGTGTTGCCAACTTTTGAACGCACGCTTTACGCGGGAAAAAAAGAAATTGCTTTTTTTGACTTTTGTCATTGCTGAAATAAAAAAAAAATTGGGAAGTTTTCATTAATTTTTGCTTACGCACGTTGGGGGCCCCCGTGGTCCGGGGGCCCCATATAATTGATACGGCAGATACGGCGGTAGCTACGCCCCTGCTAACTTTATTGTCTGCAAATATTTAAAATAGTGATGTAAAATTAGCGGTTAGTTATGATAGCAACAATTTTGGTTGGATAATTAACCCGCTATCTATGAAACAAAATAGCAACTTCCGGTTCTGCTTCTCAGAATAACAATAAACAAAATAACAGAGCAGTTTTGAAACAACAGAATCGAAGGAATTAATTAAATAATGTATTATATATTTATAGTTATGTATAGATTTATTTAATTATTTAAACTTCAAATCTTGAAGGGAAACTACAAATCATGCACGAAACTTTCTGTACAGCTTTAAATCATAATAATAAATAGCCACGGTAAATTGAAAAAAAAATACCACGGCTATTTAACCAGTTAACAAACTGGTATGTCATTTGGTACTATTTAAAAAACAAGACTTTTTGCCTCGAATTTTTGGATACTGATTTATTGTAAAGTTGTTAATCAATATCAATCTAATAGTTTCAATACCTGTAGGAAATGCACTGTCTCCATGGAAATTTTTAATCTATGCTTAATTGTTATGTTATATAAACCTGCTTATTACGTGAACTGTGTTAATTCTTTTTTTTTTTCTTTTTATTAAACAATAGGGCTTCGGCAGCAAGGCCATTAGCTCCAAATCTATAAATTATCACTGTATATTATATATAACTGTTTATCACTGGTTAAATTGTGTTAATTCTAATTAACACAATTTAATTCTGTTTGCATTGATGAATTGAATTTTGAAAAGATACGTTTTTATTCTGCTTTCGCCGCAGTTATGTTACAGACACATTATTACGTAACCTTAAACATTCGTGCACACAGTGTATGTGAAACCGTTTGATGTGTCTACCCTGCGCAAAATTGAAAAAATCATACTAAATAGCTGCTGAAATATTCATGAAATTTTAAATTGCTTAATTCTATTTGCAGAAAAACTTTTTAACATGTTTTATGTATTGAGGTGATTGTAGAATTTTTATCAAAACAGGAGGTAATTTTGTCAAATAAAAAAATTGAAATTAAATCTTTTGTATTTAGATATTCTTTTTGATCATTATACAAATAACATTAAAAGTTAAAAAAACTAAATTCTAACTTCGTAAGAAAAGGAAACAAGCTCCCATTATGAAAAATCAGTAAAAAGTGCTAATATTATAGTGTTACTCACTGCTAGCATACTAAACCTTTAGTAAAAAATTTTAGCGACCTACTTATCATATTATCAAGAACTGGTAAAATGGGAACTGCAAAGTAATCTTAGACAAGGCTCTATTTTAGAATTATACCGGATCTTACATACGAAATCCATGAAAATGACGGAATATAAATTTTAATTACTAGTCAATAAAATTAAGAAAATAAGTACTAGAGAGCAGTAAATTAACAACATTTTAAATTGCGGGAGTGTTTCAATAGACCCAAGTATACCATAGCTGTTTTTAGTCATATTCATCACCGAAATTGTAAATGAATTATCGATAACCAACCCTTTAACTATAGGTAGTGTAATAATCGATTATTTATGTAGCCAAATGCATGCAACGATGCAACAGTCCCATGACAAAATTCCACCGACATTTTTAAATCAGTTAGCCCCTCGAAAAAATGTGTCTCAACAAACATACATTTCCTAATTAACAATATTTGAAATAACGTCTAAAATAAATTGAGAAGTCCCAAAAATAGAAGCTTAAAAACTATACAAGAAATAGATATTTAAAAAAAAATTATTGAAAATGTTTCTGGCGGTTTCTCAAAAGCTGTCCTTTTCGTAATTTTCGTACTTGGCCAATATACAATATTATACATTTCCTAATTAAAAAACTTTTAAATAACATCTAAAATAAATTGAAAGATCCTAAAAACAGAAGCTTAAAAGCTACAATAAATAGATATGCTTAAAAAAAATGTAATTGAAAATGTATCTGGCGGCTTTTCAAAACCGATCCTTTTCATAAAAATTTCGGACTTGACCAATATATTATGTACAACAGCATGTACGCTCTGGCTGCACCTGAAACAAACCATTTAGTAATGCAATGCGCTCGATTATATACGACCAATTACACCCGTACCCGTTTTGAATAGTGAACTATGCAGATCCTTGTGAACCCTCCATCGCCATTTAACAGTTCGACCAAAGGAACTCTGCACGCTGACTTTGCTGTCCATAACAGCCATCACTCTGATTTGGTTTGACACTGGACATTCTCCGTTAACTCACGGATCGCCTAATTGACGAAGACTTATATGACCTGATTCAGAAGATATAATTAATCAAATACTAGTCCCCGTCGAAATTCGAAAGGGTGCTGATATCTTAGAAAAAAATTATATTAGAATAGAATAGAATATCTTTATTCACAGAGCTAATGTTACAAGTAGATGTAATTGTCATTTAAAATTACAAATAAAAGAATTACATTAAAATCAGCGAAAAGTAAAATTTTACGGTGCATATTTAAATACCAAGTGGTTATTGATTGCGCGAAGTCTTTGTACGAATACAGTGGTTCGTTTGATAATTTTCGCCTTATTTCTTTTGAATAAAGGTTAATTGGCAAGTTTCTTACACTAATGAGAAGTTGATTATATAACTGAAGTGGTAAATAATTTGGACCATTTTTTATAGTATAATATTGTAAAGAAAGGACATTCCTGATTCATTCAGGTATATTCGTTTCCCCATTTTAAACTTCAAAAATTTCCGATGAAACTTTCATACAGATTTGTCGAGCATGTTAAAAAATCCAAAATGCAGTTTTTTCTGCCGTCTCGTCTGTCTGTCTGGGGTCGCACCTAGAGTCCAAAACAACGGAATTGATTTTTAGGTCGCGTAGTTTTAGGTAACATATTACTAGCAATCAGTTATGTTTGAACTATATCTGTCTTTGTCAGATCCATTATATGAAATATACTGCTGTAGTAAAATAATGTCTAATAATTATTAATCAGTAATTTTTTAAATATAAAAAAAATCTAAATATGATCTATAGGATACAATGTTTCAATCAGAAATAATAATTTATGTTTATGGATCGTGGGTAATTGGACACAAATAAATTTGCTGCGTTTCGTAGGTTAGTTTCCTGCTTCTTCAGGCAAGCTTTAATTAAAATAAGATACAATGAGTATGTATACTTAGGCTTTTAATTTACAATATATATTACAATTTATCAAGCTACTTACTTTATAGTTTTATATATATTGTAAATTAAAAGCCTAATTATACATACTAATTGTATCCTATTTTAATTAAAGCTTGCCTGAAGAAATAGAAAACTAACCTACAAAACGTAGCAAAACTTAGAATTTTCATTTATTTGTGGCCAATTACCCACGATCCATAAACATATAACATCATGAACGATAACAACTCCAATATAATAATTTATATTACAACAAAATACGGACGCAATTACTACTGATACGGTAGTAGGCTAATACCCTGAAGAGTATTCCGCTATGACAAAGAAGCTCCTCCTTCTTGACAATTCATTGTTATATATAACGGTATATTGTTAAATGGAATTATACTTAAAGAGTCTCTGTAGCGGACATTCGAAATTATGCACAGCTTATCTTAACAATATATAGCATGTATCAAACGTTTAATCTCTTCTTTTGTGTACATATTTTTTCGGTGAATCAAAACCGGTCCAAAATATAATAAATAATGTTGGTACCTTCTGTGTACATGTTGTTTTCCACTGCTTCCCAACCCATCGGACGCCGTTTGTGAATTTCTTTAACGCACCTGAATTAATGACTTGTATTTCACGAAACAAAATTTGCACAGCGCTTTTGTATTTTCAATTCAAAACCAAATATCTCATAACATGATGACTTCGAGTTCACGGTGTCAATTTAACATTAATTCTGTAAACGGTCCATTAATCACAGAAACACGGTACAACCGGTCATGTGCAAAAAGAAATTTAAATTATCATTGAACTGAATTTTATTATTTATTAATGGACAGAGTGTTCATGAATGGAATGACGGTTTATCAATACGAATAAAATGAGATTTGGAATATAACTTCAGACTTCACACTTAAGTGGCAAGTTGTGAAATCTAGCTAAAAACTTAATAAATCTGAAAACCTGATGCCTGAAGAGGCTACACTGTTTAAATTTACTTTTAATTTTCAAATTTGGGATTGAAATAAGTCATATCGTAGAAAGAACAAGAATTATTTAAATTTTATTAATGGTGTGGAATTTTTTCAGCCAAAATAATGTTTTCAATAACCAAAAAGACGAAGAAAAAATAACATTTTTTCTTCATAAACAATTTGTTTATTTATATAATCAAAAAAAATTGACATTTTCAGACGTTTCGCTATTTTAAAGCATCATCAGTGATTAAAAATCTACAAGAAAATCAAAAATACAATGTATAATTTTATTATAAGTTATTTAATATTTTTTAAAGTAAATGCAAAGTCATGCTTATGCAACTCACCATTTTTAATAAAATATTTGAAAGAAATAATAAGTTTCGTTTTGTCTTTTCTTCATGAATTATTAGATATATGCAAACCACAAACATTTTGAATTATATTTTAGTATTTGTTTCATTTTTAAACAGTGGATAATCATTTTAATGAAGGTTAATATTAGAATGAGTATTAAATGTTGATTCGACCAATTCGGCCAATAGTTTATGTTGCCATATGGCAAATACACTAACAAGAACTTAGTTTATGTTTTTGATAAGATCTAAATTACAAAGAGAATTAATTCCAAAAGACTGCACTTCTACTCATCACAATTCAGTATTAACTCAAGCAATATGGCAATTTTTTGACGACAATCGTTTCGAAAACGTGCAAACAGGACGAATGCATCTTCCATATTCTGTGTTGTCACCGTCGGCGGTAGAAAGACGTGCTTACATAACATTTTCTTCATATCATCTGTCGTTTTGCATACAGAAATGCAGCGCACGGTTGATTGTTCACCAACTGCGTTTGGGGAGAAAAGCGCGTTCAACAATGCATGACATCTGTATCAGCGCTCTTTCGTTATATCATTGTATAACACTAAACGGTTGCGACATGCTTTAATAAACTATATTGCATTGTTCAATTACCATAAATCAATAGATATACAATATAATAATACATATATGCATACGTTATATTATACCGTATTTGTTTGGTTTGCCCCCCCTGATATCAAATGTGCGCGATACAAAAGAGCGCCCTTCTTTATGCAAGTGAAAAGGATGGAGACTTGTTAACCAGTCACGAGCAAAAATTAAGTTAATTATCTATTGCTTTATTAGCTTAATTTTTTATGATGAACAACGATACTTGATAAAACCAGTTTCTTAACTCATTTTGCGTTCCATCGGATCATAAAGATGATCTGCTGGACCCCTGTCATAACACGGGGTCCGACAGATCATCTTTTTGATCCGATGAGACAAAAAAATGAGTGCAAAACTTTTGCCATTATTTGATTTATGTTCATATTCTCAAGTCCTTGAGTAATTTTGTATCTAGAATGGGATGCATTATTTTATGTGCAAGTGACATTAAAAAAACAAGCCTAAGCATTATGTTCGAAATACATACTACATTTTTTTGCACGCGCATCCTATATAAAATAACTGTTTTTTACTTCGTAATAATACATCTGACTGACCGAGCTTGGTAGAGTAGCGGTGACAGCACTAGACTCGCATTCGGGAGGTACCAGGTTCGAATCCCGACGGGGGCAGATGTGGCTGGGACTTTTTCCTACTGCCTCTCGCCGAGAAACGGTAATTTCTGTACCGGCCATCTTGATTGAAGTTTTCCATGGTTTCCCTTAATTAATTCCAGATAAATATCGAGATGGTTACTTATTTGAGGCCATGGCCGATTACTTATCAAACTCCTAGTTCAAAAATTACCTACCTTATCCTAATTTCCTATAATTCCTTCATTCGCCCATTGCTATTACATTAGTTGAAGTTGTAAAAAAATGTAGAAATAACGGGAAGTGGTAGATGAAAAAATAGTAATGGTGCGAATGGCGTCTGTTATGACATAAAGTCGAGAAACAGACATTAAACGCATTATTATTATTATTATTATTATTATTATTATTATTATTATTATTATTATTATTATTATAATACATCTGACTGCTGGTGTATGCCCATATTGCACTTCATTTTCAGAAAACCACGCCTGTTTTGTGTCACTTTGCAGCCTCTGTTTATCGTATAGAATTAAGCAATAACTAACAGGACGATTTTGGGAATTACTGTCTTTACGAGTTTACTCAACAAAAATTCAAATATACAACATATTTTTAACTCATCCCTATAGTTAAAGAAAATACTTGTTTATCAACAAGCATAACAATACTCTCCCTCAATAATTGTGCCAGTGAATATTTTTAGCCCATGAAAACATGATCAAAAGCGAGATCACCGTGATATTTGCATTTCTACATATGCAGTTTCTCTATATTTAGATAATCATTATTATTCCAGGTTGATGCATTTTCCAATATTTTTTTTTTTATTTTTAGATACAATTTAAATTTCAAGAAAAAGTAGAAAAAGTGAAACAAAAACTTTAAAGAAGACGTCGTAAAACTACATATATTCGTTCTGTTCTTGTTAAAACCGTAGTTTTCATCTCATTAAAACTATAGCAAAATATTTTTATTATAACATAAATATATTAACAAAATAAAATTACTTGCAATACTGTTCAATATTTTTATTTATATAAAAGACGTTTCAACCAACAGTTTTGGTCCTTTTCAAATTTCAAAATATAACATAAATAAGTGTCAGTTTTAACTGAAGCGGTATAAATTTTAAAGATAGATGAAACTGTTTATTTTCAAACTAAATCTGCATGATTACAAATTATTTTCGTCAGTTTAAAAAATGAAAATCAGAAAAATTGTTAAGAAGTAAAGTTTAATAATCAGATGTTTATTGCATTTTTCGGTTTTATTATTTTAAATGCATAAACAATGATTCGCAAAATGTGTGCGCTGCAGTTTATGTAAAACTGGTTATTTTTGCAATGTTGCATAATATTTAACTGGATGACCATATGTTACATCTTAAATATGTACGTGAAGCGTGATTTAAAATATTGAAATGCGTGGCGAATGTTGAAGAATAGCGCTAAATTGGTACAATTATTACGCTATTGTTAGAAGTTGATGCATCGCACAAATCTGTCGACAGGTTTATTATCTTAACATACGGATGTTCAAACCAATATATAATCGCTGTTAGCATACCTAATAAAACCAGTCATATAATTATGTGTGCAAACGATTCAAGAAAAATATTTTTAAAAAGTTCGCATATGAAGAGCAAATGCAAAAACCAGACTTTTAATTTTTAAACTAATTGATGAGTTCATTCATACCGTGTATCTCACATTTTAAACCATTCCTAGAAAATAAGCCATGCACGGTTTTTGAAGTTTCTTAAGGTAGTTGTCGTGGTACAATATTGTCAAAAGTTATAGATTATACGCGCCACAAAAGTATACTAGCTTTTAGCTAAGTGATCCATAATTTGTCCGCAAGACTGTACCCGTGGAAACGTAACCCATACAGTATTCATATGCATGTATACTTTTCTATAAATTGTTGAACTTTAAACCGTTATTTATAAATAATTAAACGGTCAAAAAAAATTTCTTACTTTTTTTAAACTCATAACAAATGCATTGAAAGACTCTCAGTTTTTGGAAAGTTTCTGACAGTTAGTTCTTTTTTTATAAATAAGAAACTGGTTCAGAACTACAGAGATCGTATACAATCAATGTTAATTATCCAATTGTTAATTGAATTTATCTCGGATTATATACAGTCGATCGACTTCAAATTTTCAGGGTAAGTAATTGTATTATCATGTCCTTAATAAGTATTAAAAAATTAAGAATTTTCTGACGGTGTGAAATATATATTTTTTATTATTAAAAATAATACCCCGTGCAACTAATGAAAGAAAAATGCTTAGAACAATATTGCTTAATTTTGTAACATTTTTGCAAAACCCTTCCTCGAAAACTTTCATCAGAACACATTTCATCAGTACTCCAAAATCTTAATTTAACGTAAACTATGTAGACATAGATAACATTATTAAAATAAAGTTAGAAATTACTTTCAAAGTGCATGTAATAAATTACAGATTAGTGTCAATTGTTTTAAAGGTCGCTAACCTGACTAAAGTTTTCATGTTTAATTGACAATTTATAAAAGAAAATAAACAAGTAGTTTAACTGCATTTGAGAAAGCCGTGAAACCGTGCAATTTATTGCCTTGCACAACGCTACACTGTATTTTACATCACTTTGTCATTTTACAAGTTCATGAATTCTAATATTATGAGGATCATTCCATGTTGTTTTGGCAGAGAATAAGGCATCATACAATTTGATCTAATGTGTAGATAGAAACCGTATTCGATTAAAGTTATTATTACTTGACGAAATAAACACGCCATTACATATGTACATGACAAAAGTTTCATTATGTTTGTAGGAAAACTACACGCCATCTGAAACATTTCACTATTGTATGCCGGTGTCTTTTACTTGTCTAAATGTTGATATTGTACGACCCGATGGAAGCGCTGTGATGATTCTGAATAAGACTCAAGTTTTCTTCACTTACTCAAATTCATAAGAGACATTTCTAATCCCGAACATTTTAAGATGGCGTTCTTATTGATAAGTGCTGATATTCAGTTGAGGATTTTTTTTGTAAATAACCGATTGCTCATTTTGAAGGAATAGTATTTTGAGACTTCATTGAGATATTTTATAAATTGTAACTTTTACAATTATTATTTTGTTCATTTTTTATGTATTTTCTGTATAATTATTGACATATTTCATACTCATTTGAGTCTTACGAAATAAATCTTTATTATTCTTATTACTTGCTGGATTTAGACATAAGGAAAATAAGCTACCTACTTGTCCAACTGGACAAAAAATTCTGGTAAACTGATTCCCTCAACACTTCTTTAATAATATTATTACCTACAAATATTATGTCAGACGTTCACTGTGAAAATGTGCACGCAAAAAAACGTTACTCAAGGTAGCAAAAATCAGTTTTTTCGAATAGCTCGTGATCTATTGAATTTACATTAATTTGAGTTATTATTAAAAAAATTAAAAAGATTTTTGAGCATAGAAATAAATGAAAGTAGTATTTTCGGCAACGATGGTAACTCTGTAACGTACAGACGTGGCATTCCATTTACTGCTATGCACACGTTTTTGTTACCTAATCCATCATCATGTCAGGCCGCTTATTATGTAACAACCTTCTTATATTTGGTCCAGTCGGGTTGTACAAAAAAAATACGAAAGTAACTCCTCCTCACTGATTAATTATATTTATTAAAAAAAAAATAATAAAATATTCGTTACATTAATTATTATAAAAAAATTACGTGCTTTTTTTATTTTTAACACAAAACTTAAAACAAAATTGTATAAAGTATATTATGTAGTATAAATGCGCGCAAGCAAAATCTATGTAGTATGAATGCGCTAAAGCAAAATATACTATTCACTGAGACGTTCGTTTTTCGTCTGCCCCTGCGCCGTTATTGGCAATGATTTTATAATCACCAACCTTGTCGACTGTTAAATCATCAATTTTTTTATCTGTCCCTGAAATTGCACTGCGTTCTATAAGTCATTCCCTGTTCGGGACGTTGCAATTACGGTACCGCTATCTTCAGAAACAAGGCTTTACTCAATACTCTTCTGCTAAGAATGAAACTTAAAAGCGAATTTATCCGATCTGTTGATATTTTGTCGTGTATCGAGTAGAAATATAGAGCTGTAATAGCGACGACACTAGCGAAGTCTTACTACGGTGGTGTACTATTGTGAGAATTGTCGTCAAGTTGTCTAAAAGCACTGGCGAGAGACGTGATACACAACGAACCGTGCAAAGACAAGAATGACATCTCTCACCCTTTTGTTGTCAGCAGATAACGCAAATATAACACAACAAAACAAACATGCCACGCATCGAAAACAAAAAACCAAACTTATTCTCTCGCAAAAAAATCTCCTATTTATTATATTTATGTTTTGTTTTCCATTGTAGTCCATAATGAATAAAACTACAGCTTCTATGTTGTAGAAAATATCACCAAAAAACAACCTACCGTTAGATATAGCGGTATGAATATCAATAGACGCTGATAACCTCAGTTGTCGAGCGTCTGCAATCTATCTGGAATAGACTAGCGCTTAAAAAGCAGTAGTTGAACGTTTACACGTGCAAAAGGCGGATACAGCGTGGCGTCCAGTCTTCAACTAAATAAGACAAAAAAATGGGAAATTTGCAGGGCTGAAGAAATTATTTTTTAAGATTGAACTTCAAAGTTGAAGTAGTGTTAAATTATATTGAATAGCTTTATAAAAATCTGTCGGAAATTAAGAATATGTAATATTACAGAAGCAACATTCCTTTATTATAACCATTTCGTGTTTATCGAGTAACGCTTATGCCGCTAGTGTTAAATATATACCTCTTCCTTTTTTACATTAGACTAATTTGGATAATTTTGCGCCCCCCTCCTCGAATAAATTCTGGGTCCACGCATCGCTTATGCAAAAGAATTCCAAAGACGGAACGAACATGTAGAGAAAAATTATTTGTTACATTTTAGATTTCTTTTTGTCAAGACGGTTAAAATTTCTAAAAAATAATTTTTATTACAGCAACTTTTACGAGTGCAAAGATCGTTTTGTTAAGGTTAATAGGTCATATGCACGGTTAGTATAAACAAACTGTTTTCGTTTCATAATGCCAGTGTATTATATTATTATATAGTACGTGTGAATGCATTCCTTCACGTGAATAACTTTGGCCGATTTAGGTAAATGCATGATGCAGCGGTTACAAGGAACGTCATTGTTGCATATCCGATGATTAATTATCTATCTGAATATATCTATCTCTGTTACACCGACATGCACTTTGGAGATGGATCGATTATAAATGAGAGGCATGCGATGTCATGTCATTTGTCCAAGCCCAGTACACATATACACAGAGCGTAGCGCGTTGAGAGAATGGAGGTTAGAGCTCACCAACACCGTCATCGGACGGCCGCCATTCATCGACGCGACATGTTTCCGTACTCGACATGCTCATATCAATTTATCATAAAATTGTTCGCTGTAACCTACTGATATTTTCGTGTTGTCGAGGGTCCGAATGAAAGCTGCATTGTCCTACGTACACGTCGTACACTGTTAGTACGACTTTTTTCTTTAGGAGCAGTTAATTCCGGTCCGATATGGATAGGGTGTCATCTCCAAGAGAAAAAAACCCGGGTCGCAGTGCAGTGGCGGATTTACATATTTGCCGCCAGTAGGCTATTAAATTTTTCCCGCCCCTACTGACCTCTGAAATTCGATACCCTAGTTCGCAATTATATTAATTACAAAAACGACGTTGTACAAAAAATATATTTAAATGTTGAAACATATTACACGTTGATTCAATTGTATGAGTGAACCTAGTAACATTTAGGTAGGGTAAATGACTAGTCATTGGACATTACTAGTCATTGGACAGAGCACATTTTCATTAGCTATAATAAGAATAAGAACGATACTAAAGCAGATTTGAATGACTCATTTTATAAATCAATCAAATCTGCTTTAGTATCGTTCTTAGTCTTATTATAGCTAATGAAAATGTGTTCTGTCCAATGACTAGTTGTTTACCCTACATGAAGAAAAAAATTATAGTAATGAATAATGATTAATAAAAAAAAAGATGAAAATTTTTGGGTCACATTTGCCGCCCCCTAAAATCTGCCGCCCTAGGCTTCAGCCTACTCAGCCTGCTGATAAATCCGTCACTGTCGCAGTGCCAAAACCCTGCCGACAATATAGTGTATTTGCTTATACAGGCAGTGTGGCTTTATTATGCGAACTTTAGTTGGTTTCTGGGCAAAATAAAAAATTAGACTCTTTAATACACCCCTTAAAATAACATTTTTTTCTTAACTGCAATATTATTATCAATCTAACGTCTACACCGAATTAAATAAATAAGTCACTATCTACAAATTAGTGTTTTCAAAAAATTTGCAAGTCCGGTCCTGTTACGCCGATTTTATTAAAATTTTAGGGGCACTTTTTAATTGCTACTAACGGGTTAAATGTCAATTTTGAAACGATTCTGAGAATTTTTTCGGTATTTTGGGGCCTAAATTAACAAACTTAAAAACTTTAAATTCAATTAAATCTAATCCGAACGAAACCAAAGTATACTTTTGAAAACTCAGAGAGCCAAAAAATAAAGAATGCGACAACCTTTTTAGGCTTAATATCGATGCCTGAGTACACGAAACAATCAACCGTTGAAGTTAATCCCGTAATTCTTTTCTGTGAATGAGCTGTAGCCATAAAAACTTTGCAACGATCAGATAAAATTTAGATAATTAAGTGGATGAAATACCTTTTTATCAGCAAATAGTCGCAAAGATTAATGATGATGCGTTAGCATAGTTAATTGTACTGTCTGTCAGTCACAAATTTGAATACGTAAATTAAAGCTTTTTTGCAAATAAAACGAGTTTATTTAGCATGTATGTAACCTGTCTCTTTTTTATGAATTATACATTGATATTTTAATTGATTGATAATTAATGATCCCAGAATTGATTAATTTAAAGATAACACAACAGTAAATAGAACAGATAGTACAAGTATACCTATAATGTGCTTTAAAAGTCATGGTCCACACATTCTGTAGCGAATGCCTCTACTTGCTGCTTCAATTTTTTATTTCTTTTCATTTCTTAGTTGGTCAACTTGCCCGGCTAGAGGACTGCCAGCCCTCCCCCCTTGAGGGAAGTATTTCTCTACATTATATTAATATATATTATGGTTAATCTACAAATAGATAGTGGGTTTGAGTCACGACAGTAATATTAAATAATATCTTTTTCTAATATTATTGCATTGTAACGTCAACAATTGGTGTTTGTTAATATACTACAGCTATCTATTTGTATATTATATCTAATATTATATTATGTGTATTTTTCCAGTGTAAGAAAATAAATTAAGAAATCCCTTTAATTTTTAATAATTGCAGTATATTTGAATTTTGAATCTCTCCTTTTCTCTTTGACTTTGTCATCACCCAAAAGCGATACATTAAGCAATAGCTTTATCCCGAAAATTCGCTCATGTTTTGACGGAAACCATGTCCTTAAAAACACTTAATACTTAAAATTTAGGTACCAATTAATAGCATACAGACGCACAAAAATTCTGAAAATGGTTTGTCCTGTTTTACAGAAAACTTGAAAAACCCCACACGAAAAAGATATTACTGACAGAAGTCTTTAAGGGGGCGTCCATAAATTAAGTGAGGCATTTTTTAGGATTTTTTGACCCCCCCCCCTCCGCCCCTTGGGTGAGATTTCGCAACATTTTCCTCAACTCCCCCCCCCTCCCCAAATCTCACGTGAGATTTTTTAAAATCTGTGTTCTGGCTGTAATTGCGTTGGATTATAAAAAAAAAAACAACCGTTTTCTACTAGAAAAAAAATTACGTGATATTTGTTAAAAACCCCCCTCCCCCTAAGTGAGATTTAGAAACATTAAGCTTGACCCCCTCCCCCCCTTGAACACCTCACGTAATTAATGGACGCCCCCTTAACAGTTTTATTTCTATCCAAGTTTTATAAACCTAAAAACTTACATTCTGTCGTATTTAAATTTCATATTTAAAAAAATAACAATGATTTAGAATAAAAATTAACCTTATTGTGTATAATAAATTATATGTATTCACAAACCTTAATGTCCCCGCCTATTTGTGTACAAAAAAAAATTAAATCGTATTTAAAAACGTGTCTTTAAGAAACCGGTCAGATAACTTGAGTCATAATAATTGCATATAAGGGCTACTGGATCTCGCGTTTATTTTATCCACTCATCGTTCCGGCTGCCGCCTGAACTGTTCCTGTCACTATAATCAGGGCGTTTCAATATCATTTTTTTTTCATTCTTCCATTTTATTTCACTCATCATGCGCAACTAATCTCAAGCAATAAAACAACAAACAAACGGCATATCTTTTAACTGTCTTTTGTGTTGTTTTTATGTTATATCTTGTACTATTCAAAAAAAAAAAACGTTTTCCTTTCGTCAGCCGACATATTTTACGACAATCTTTTGTCACATTGCTCTGATGTTTTAGTAGCACCCTCTGTTTATATTTTATAGGTTATAAAAATATTCCCTATTCAAAATCATTCGTAATATATTTTGTGATGGTAAAACACATAAAATCCTCAATGAATGTGTGAGTCGTTAACTGGGGTGCACTTTATCATGATATTTGTGTATGTTTAATATCTGCGGCTTCGAGCTGAACTAGGTTATGTTAATTTTTTGGTAATTTAAATCACGGTGGCATTCACATCACAAGCGAAAGAAGCACGGATTTGGGGGATCAGTACTGTAGAGAATAAAAAAGTCCAAATAAAACTATAGATATATTATTACTTTAAACGTTTTGTTAACAGATAAAACATATTTTTTAAAAGAAGATACTTAATATTACCTTGCCTTCGATGACTCAAAAATATCAATAATAATAGAAGAGCTAGAGTTGGGTAACTCAGATCTGAACCGGTTCAAAGAGCCGACTCCGACAGAAGATCCGTGAGAGCCGACTCACTTTTTTTGAGCCGACGGATCAACGGATCCGCATAACTCAGTGAAACACTTAACACACAGAAGCACATTCTACACTTACGTATCAGTTCTCACTTTGATGCATCTGTCAGCTCAAATGACTCATGCATCACATGTTTGGCTATGCAGTCTTGATTCTATACAGGTCGTGATATGATTGACTGAACTAGGTAACTCAGTGGCAGACTGCAGTAACATATTCAGAACTCGGCTCTTTTTGAGCCGGTCCAGTGAGCCGGCTCAAATACGGGATCCAGATGCAAAGATGCAGACCACTAAAAAGACCCGTTTTTCCCATCTCTTAGAAGAGCAAGCAATACAGGAAACTTAACATGGCCCTGCTTTGCTCATGACTTTATGCTTGTGGCATAGTGTAGTGTTATCAAAATATATGTATAAAAATTTCTCCGTAAAATATATCTATAAAACAATGTGTATATACATGTGAAAGAGTGAATAACAATTTAAAATTATCACTTAACAGTAAAGCGTACCGAAAATATTAACTTAATAGGTACGAATTAATATAAATAAATAAAATCGCAATTTATTCTCCAGTTGTAATTTTTTAATGAATGTTTATATAATACGTAAACCGAACTTAAGCCATATTCAACATTTTTGTCTGTCTGACTGTCTATCTATTAGTTTGTTTTTGAATTCTGGGTTAACTCAAAAACAGCTAGTTTTTCAGAGCGACATTTCACTACAGTCTACAGGAAGCTGAATAGCAGTCAAAAAACCTTAAAGATATTTTTACAACGTACTGTTTACTTTGTAGCAGTTATTAGTGTATTTGCCATATGGCAACATACACTATTGGCGTCGGTCGGATGGCGGGACCTAGGGGTCGGACCAAAATTTCTCGACGTTTCATAACCTCCTAAACACTTTGGCACCATTTTTAAAAATGTTTATATATATATGTATATATATATTTATATATATATATATATATATATATGTATATATATACGTATATATATACGTATATATATACGTATATATATATATATATATATATATATGTGTGCGGGCAATAACTTTCGAAAGAGTTAATTGATTTCAACTAAATTTGGCCCACGTGTTGAAATCCATCGCCGCAAGAAGCCTATTTAAAATGGGCCTAATCGGGCCATTTTAAGGGTAGTTTTTAGGGGTTGAAAAATGTTTTGGGCCCTAAAATACCGAAAAAATTCTCCGAATCGTTTCAAAATTGAAATTTAACCCTCTGGCAGTAATTAAAATGTGTCCCTAAAATTTTAATAAAATCGACCTTACAGGACCGGATTTAAAAATTTTATGAAAACACTAGTTTGCAGATAGTGAATTATTTACTGAAAGGTGTATATAACTTGGTATAGAAGCTCGATTGATAATAATATTGCAATTAAGAAAAAAAATGTTATGTTAAGGGGTGTATTAAGGAGTCAAATTTTTTATTTTGCCCAAAAACCAAGTTAAGTTCGCATAATAAAGCCACACTGCCTGTATTAGCAAATACACTATATTGTCGGCAGGGTTTTGGCACTGCGACCCGGGTTTTTAAACTTTATAAGAACAAAAACTCTTTGCCCACCACTAGAAAATAATATTGTTTGCTTTTAAAAAATTTAAATTCGTACATCCTTGATAAAAAGCAATATCTTAAAAAGCATAATCAAAGTCAACTTTTATTATTACCTTGACATTTCTGTAAAACTGACATATCTATTACCTAATAAAGAAAAAGTAATAATAATCTCAGTAGGACGCAAGGAGGATGGCATGTAGTTCATGCACGACTTACAGCGTAATAATTAATTCCCCGTGAGTGAGCCTATGAGGTGATCTTTACAATTGGCAGCCTATACATTGAAGTCAAACACAATACCCTTGCACTAATTTAACATGAATGAAGCTGTATGCAAGGACATTCCACCCAAGAGCCAGCATCACTCAGTTTAGGAAACGTGGGCGTACGTTTAAAGCTTGATTCACGCTTTATTCCTGTTGGAACCCTCATCACTGATCTTTGAGATTATTCTAATCTTCGTCAGAAACCTTACTTACTCATTTAAAACAGTATGAAATTATAAAATAGAATTTTATTCAATTATAATGTCATAATTACAAAGAAATCGTTAATCGCAGAATATAATTGTAAATATATTATGAATGTACTTGAAATTATTTGGATGTATTTGGACTATTTTACGAATTTTGATGAAACTTTTTTGCAATATTTCTTATAATTCTAGAAGTGCTAAATAGTCTATAGACCGTGTTTTATTTCAGTGTTTATAGCAAAATTAATTAATGTAAGTTTATTTATTTTTTGACATATTAGTGTACCAATATAGTATA
Source organism: Venustoraphidia nigricollis (assembly GCA_034508555.1). Lineage (NCBI taxonomy): Eukaryota > Metazoa > Arthropoda > Insecta > Raphidioptera > Raphidiidae > Venustoraphidia > Venustoraphidia nigricollis. The sequence continues at coordinate 2,471,245 of JAVRKA010000047.1, forward strand.
CCAATGTAAAATCGTAACGTGTTGTCAAAGTAGACCGGTACTCCCTCTTCTCTCGCGCCTGTGTATGTTACAGGTACATCATATAAGCCGTGAAACAACCACACGTCATTCGACTTCTGACTTCACACGACATGCAGTGCACAAGTACTGGCAAACTGTCAAATAACTCATTATTCGAAAAGTTGATTCAAATTTCAAAAATCACCAGTAATAAATTTTTAGAAAATTAACCAGGGAATAAATAATTTTCGAAATTTTACATAGATAGGTATCTCTTTTCGAATTTTCGAGTTTCTAAAATACTTTACACCAAATTTAAATATTCCGCTCTCTAATACGAAAAAAAATCTGGAGAAGGGTCCAGTTTTTTCACTTTATAAAAATTGTATTTTTTTTAAGAACGAATGGTAATTGTGAATCATACTCAATAGAGAAGCATGAAGGGAATTTCTGCAAACGAGAGAAGCCTTATTGTACTCGATTATGTCAGGAATCCACCAATCGCAGAATACTTCGAAATACTTCAGATAAAGAGTCACAATCTCTTCAATTAAACCTTTAAAATACTGAACGCAAATTAATTACTAATCGAAGCGCACATTAAAAGTTCTTAATATTATTTAACATATAATTTACGTAAGAAGTAGAGACTTAAGGCTGTCGGAACGCTCTGAATTTAAGCCAAAAATAGAGCTTCGGCTGTCAACTGATTGTAAACTTATTCGTCAACATTCTGCGAAAATTCTTTCTCTATAAGGAAGATAAAGGACAAATCTAGGTGTCTAATGCACTATACTAGAAAAATTTTGTCATTAATTGTGCCAAAAAAACATACGTTTTCAATATCACACTACGACCTTATTCGTACTTATTTCACAAAATTGTTCCATCACAAACCTAAAGTGGCTCTTCCTTTTTCGAAAAAGTTTTTTAAATCTTCAAAATATTTCCAAAAATTAGAGCAATCAATTGAGAGCGGCCCCCTTGCAATAGCATCTTTTAGCTTCGTAGTGTGGCACCAGCCAAAAATTGAAACATGCGGATGATTTGATCGAGACAGAGCTAAAGAAGGTCACACCCACAATATGTCTTTTGCCTACTTCTCCCCTTACCTCTGAACCTCAGCACAAACTGTGTGAAAGTGATCCAACTCTGTTAATTAGATCTAATCAGTTGAATCACAAAATGAAAAGAATTTCATAAGTAGAGCTCGGATCATTTGTAATTTACCTGTAAATCTAATCAGTAACAACTCGTACTAAAAGCATTTTATTGCGTAAGCAGCTTAATACAAAAAGAGGATTAGAGACTTAACTATCCGGTCTCTTCGTCAGTAGTGTAAATGTCCTGCTTTATGAGGGCATTGTTCGGAGTGTAGATTTGGACAGAAGTTTTTATGTTAACTGTCTTGACAACATGGTGACAAGTTTTATCCCGGTCAGTTCTCATTCCCGACAACTTCAACACGGAGAGTGAAGTGTTTAGTGTTGTCAAGAAGTACTTTATCATTTATGTGGGTGTGACACTCGTGTTGTGAAATGTATTAAAATCTAAAAATAGGAGTGTGTGAATAATTAAAAGACCAAGTAAGTAGTAAAAAAATTCGACCTACTAGCCATTCCGAAACTTCCCATCTATTAAAAAATACTATGTAAATGAAAATCTTTCCAATAAAACAATTATCATTTCATATTCTTAATTTAAAAAATATGGTCATGTTTGTTGATCTATTAAAAACATAGACATCTTAATTAGCCAGATAACGAATTACGTCTAAGCAATTTTTTTAGAAAATACTTTTTCTCGAAATATGTACATTTTATTAATGTCTAAAACGTATTTATAATGACGTTGAAAACATTTTTTTGAACTTTTCAGGAACCACAGTACCATTTTGGCTTAAAATCTAATCAGAAATCAGATTTAAGTTAATCACTGGAAAATATAACAAAACAAACCTCATGACCTTATGTTATTACGTTTCTGAGAGGTCGGGAGAGAAAAAATGTCACTACATATAAACAGACAGAGGAGACATCAATCATTCTCTCTCTCTCTCGCTGTGTGGTGATGTCTTAAAATGGTTCTTAGGGTGTCAAAAAGTGAAGATCTATTAATATTTCAGACTAAATTCAATACTACCCTACCACAGTATGAAGCAAGTGTAGGCAAACGTATTATTGTAATATTCAACTTAATAAGTCTTCACAAACTGCAAATTTGAAAAAATGTGACGTGAACATATTTATTATATTAATATTTCCAGTTTCCTTTTTGTATGTGAATTGTGAACTCAAATACTCTGTTCTCTCTATCTCACTCATTCATCGCGTTTCTAAGCAACGTTTAAATCAGTCTCCTGTAAGCAAAGTGTAACTCGAATATCATGATGTTTACGTAACAAGATACCAGTACACAGTGGTCTGTAGTGGGCCATGCTTTGCAATGTTTGGTGTTCACACAATGGCCCATGGCTCATTTCTGCCTGGCGAAGCACTTGCGATGGACGTGGAAGTAATTACGGCCGCGGCTACTTATTTAAATGCTATTTACAAGTATTATAGTATTATAAACCTAAAAGTCTCTTCATTGCTCCAAGATACTGACATTTTGGGCGATTAAAAATTTTAATAGTATAGCACGCAACAAAAAAGTAGGTACCTGTCCAAACAATGGGTCACTGTGTGAACACCACAGGCCACACTACACCACGATTCCTTTGAAGTGTGTCAAAAAAACCGACAACAAATGGATTGCGCACCACGATTCACAATTGTCCGCCACTACAGACCATTACCCCCTGTACACAATGGCGATGGTCTACAATGGCCCACTACAGACCACTGTGTACTGGGGCCTTTAAAGATTGATGCCGCCTCTGTTTAAGGTTTTATAAAGATTTTTTTTAAGATCTATCTTTTTTAACTCACTGTCTAATTTCTATGTATTTTATTAATATTCAATAATTAAAAAAAACTCTCATGTATTGTTGATTCCAAAATTATTATTCCTTTCTCAACCCATTCAGCGTCGTAGCTAGGGCCTGGCTACTGGATGAAAAAAGTTGAAATTTAGTACATACTATATAGAGTTAGATAACCCAATCACAGACATATAGCGTAAATAAACGAATTCCGGTCTTGGGGGTTAATGTTGGGGTCGATTTAGAAAATGAAAAAAAATCAAATGCATCATGTGAAGTTTCAAACGAAAGGACTATAGGGCCTCACTCATAGTTTTGAAGAAAACCTAAACGAAAATCCAAAGTCTTAAAGTTCTCATGGAAAATGAAATGGTACGGAACTCTTCCTCGCGAGTTCGGTGAAATACGCAAATAATAACACTTCGTATGTAAAAAGATAAATAAATACTAAACAATAATAAATGAAATTACAAATATACCGGAATTCACGTTAACTAAATTTTTATTTTAATGGAAATCTGATGCTGTACTAGATTTTGCTTTGTTTAGGACTTAGATCATCAATTCCTTTTATAAAACATCTCCATACATCGTTTGTTTCCTATCTATTTCTTGATGACAGTGCTAAACGCAATACAAGAAATTAGAGATGGGAAAAACGAGTCTTCTTAGTGATCTGCATCTTTGCACCTGGATCCCGTATGTGAGCCGGCTCAAAAAGAGCCGAGTTCTGAATAATATGTTACTGCAGTCTGCCACTGAGTTACCTAGCTCAGTCAATCATATCACGACCTGTATAGAATCAAGAATGCATAGCCAAACATGTGATGCATGAGTCATTTGAGCTGACAGATGCATCAAAGCAAGAACTGATACGTAAGTGTGCTTCTGTGTGTTAAGTGTTTCACTGAGCTATGCGGATCCGTTGATCCGTCGGCTCAAAAAAAGTGAGTCGGCTCTCACGGATCTTCTGTCGGAGTCGGCTCTTTGAACCGGTTCAGATCTGAGATACACAACTCTACAACAAATACAGAATACGGCTAGTAAAGGTGCAATAGATTATCACACGCACCTTACGTGACCTTACTGAAACTAAACAGTACATTCGAAGAACGTATTGAGTCTGTTTAAACAAAAATGTGAAGAATCGTATAAATAATCGGCGATTACAATTTTTTCGACCACCATCACCATAGTTCCATTTCGTTACGGAACATGGAAATAAAATTAACCAGTTACTGACAGAAACCACTAGATCGAATATCTGAATACAGCGTTACTCGTCATATTTAGTATATATATTTTATATATACCTCTACATGACGGGTGTCGTAAAAGCGTTGAACGCAGCTGAGGGTAATAGGGCTTTAGTATTTCCGCTCATATTCACATTATGAGTGCGCGATATGACAATAATTGTGGTGCCTGTGCAAGAGATGTTGTTTAACTGAGAGCCCGAATAGCATCAGCTTCCACAAACATTTTTAGACAGTTTAATTGTAAAACTGCCGAAGGACATTTTCAGACAAAATCCATCTTTTTTGAAGGTAATATATGAATCACTAACCTATTGAACAACTGTTTTTATCATTTATAAAATCGCTCTTTTAACGAAGTAATGTTAAAGAAGTAATAGTATTTTTGCACACCCCCCTGTAAAATAGTTGCGTTTCATGCCTGTATAACGGTCGTGAAATGACGCATTTAACACTAGTGATGTAAAATTGCGTAAATTAAAATAAACGTAGTCGTACTATCACTTTCATAGTAAATCATAGTCTAACTGCATGAGAATAAAACTCAGCCTACAATTATATGTGAATTTCTAGAAAATTGAACTGTCCAAAATGTTTATAATTAAGTGAAAAATCAGCTACTTTATAGGATATTATGACTCATGTGACCAGAAGCGTAGCGTGCCTTGGCGGGGCCCCGTATAAAAATTTGTTTGGGTGCCCTTCCCTCGTTGAAGTAAATGACTTAAACGGGGAAATCCCGCAGCCTGCGATAACCGATGTAGGGTGTTTTGCCAACCTTTGAACGCACGCTTTACGCGGGCAAAAAAAAATTGCTTTTTTTGACTTTTGTCATTTCTGAAATAAAAAAAAATTGGGAAGTTTTTATTAATTTTTGCTTACGCACGTTGGGAGCCCCCGTGGCCCCGTATAATTGATACGGCAGATACGCCCCTGCATGTGCCTGTTAAAATTCGCTGGCTTTTGTTTTTAACTTTTTGTCGTCACACGTACTAAAAACATAACCCACTATTATAGACAGATTGTAGATTATAGACTTTAAACAGCCGAGGACATTAGCGACCTAATATAATAGGTGCATCCGATTCATTATATATTATGTAATAATTAAGTTCATAAGCAATACACACTAGTTATTAAATTGTGTATTTATAAGTGCTTTAATAACACCCATCATTATAACATTGCGCTCGAGATATTATGATATTTTTTGTCCTATAAAACTCATACATTGGTTTTCATTTTCTGTATTTTAAAAAATTTTCACACTTCACTTGTAACAACCTTAAACTCTAATAGTAGGCCAATTATTTCAATTGGTTAGCGCGCAAGTGCGTGACTATTTTATTCTACTTTATCTCACAAGTGTGTAATGAGAAAGTTTACACGCCTACATGTTAAGCAGGTATTTTATAGGAGATACGTAGGGCAAAAACAATTTTCATGAAATGTATAAATTATAACAGACACGTAAATATGATCAAAATAATTATCCTATAAAATGCATTAAAAACTTAAAATTACAGAGAAAATTGTTTTCTTTTTAATTTGTAAAACTTCAGCACATCATTCAAATTTAAAAAGAAACATGATTTTTGAAGTTAAAATTTTATCAAAATATCGGCATTAAATTTAATTTTGTGGCCATAACATGTGCACTGCACTGTTTTATGACGTCACAGGACATAGTCGCTAGCCGGAGAATAGTTACTCACTCTTGATTTTAACGACCGCCCTCGTTATATTCCGTTAATGAAACGAGCTTTCGCATTCTCCGAATATCATATTCGTTGTCTGGTCGAGTATTATAATGAAAATTGTAATATTGCAAACCAGCTTGTTAACTGCATCAGAAGAGAATAATGTCGCTCTCACGTTTAATCCTCCAATGGACGCATGGGTCACATCTCACAATAATTATCTAGTCATTTTTTCGCTACAATGTTAGTCATATTCCTTTGAGTTAAAGTACAGTCTCACTAGGCGAACGATAAAATACATTAAGACCTCGATTAACGCAGTTCCGCTTAACGCTGTTTCAGTATTACGCGGTTTCCAAAAAAAAAGTTTAGCCACTAAATTATGGATGAGTGTGAGAGGTATTTCAGAGATGAATCCACAAATCCTTTCGAATATACTTACGAATGTACATTCCAGTTTAGAAAACGCTGATCTAACGAATGTGCAATTGATTTGGGGTTAAATAATTACCGTTTAAAGATCTGGCGTTCGTTCGCCACTGTAGTGAACATCTTCAGAGGATAGTAGATTATGAACCGACGACTCACCTGCTACCACATATCCTCTGAAATGTCCACTAAAGTGGCGAACGACACGTCAAGTTTACAATCAAGAACCTTCAGCCCACGACCACTAAACTGAACTCGCTAGAATTAGATGATGGCGCTGCTTACTTTTGAGTGTACTTTTTTCGGTGCACATTTTTAATAGTCGATAAAATGTAATTAAAAAATTAATTAAATTTCAGTAATTTACTAACATAAAATATAGCAGTTTGTATTTTCGTTATAATATATTTACAAATACTTATTATTAATCGATGTTCTTTTGAAGTATATTTAACAACATATACAATTTATATTTTAATGTAACTGATACATAAAAAACGTATTTACAAAAAATTAAATAAATAAGAATAATATAATAAATTAGTACATATTTGATAACATCCAATTAATGTAACTGGAAACTTTGGTATAAACGCCAGGGAATCCATCTTGGCCACAAGGTAATGGACCAAACGAAACCACTCCGATAGCATACCACTTGCTTGTAGATAGATTACGATACATCAAGGGTCCTCCACTGTCGCCCCGACACGAGTCTCTTCCAGCTTCACCTCCCGCGCAAAATTGACCTGGACCTAACTGGACGCCATACGGTTCCCTTAAATACGTTCTGGCACATCGACTTTGTTCGACAATCGGCAAATTAGCTTTTAGTTTCACTGGACTTAAATAACCTGAAAAATATAGCAAACACTGCAAATACTTTACGGAAAGACGCCGTCAAAACCAGTCAACTGCTTTTGAACCAATCGAGACAACCTTGGCTTGCACATATGCTCCCTACTTTGTGACCACATGCGAGCTCTAACCAATAGCCGCAATTTGTTTAGAATTCTTTTGTGATAATTATAAAATATATGTATGAGTTGTTTATATAAAATTAGCGCAAGCAATTCCAGATTGATTTTAAATATTTAATCTTTATTCTTAATTGAATTCTTAGTTGAATTCTCAATTATTAAACTAACGTAGTAACTCCTCAAACTCACATTTGTTGTTATTTTTATTTTTGGTATTGATTTCAGCGATATCTAAAGGCCCCAGTACACAGTGGTCTGTAATGGGCCATGCTTTGCAATGTGCAACTGTAGGCCACTGTCACTTCGTGTTCACACAATGGCCCATAGCTCATTTCTGCCTGGCGAAGCACTTGCGATGGACGTGGAAGTAATTACGGCCGCGGCTATTTATTTATATACAAGTATTATAGTATTATAAACCTAAAAGTCTCTTCATTGCTCCCAGGATACTGACATTTTGGGCGATTAAAAATTTAAATAGTATAGCACGCAACAAAAAAAGTAGGTACCTGTCCCGGATAATGGGCCACTGTGTGAATACCACAGGCCACGCTACACCACGATTCCTGAGAAGTGTGTCAAAAAAAACCGACAACAAATGGATTGCGCACCACGAGTCACAATTGTCCGCCACTACAGACCATTACCTCCTGTACACAATGGCGATGGTCTACAATGGCCCACTACAGACCACTGTGTATTGGGGCCTTAATGATTTAAGAACAAACACTTTCACTTATCTAGGTTTGGATGATTTTGATATCAAGCTACTTAATTAAATTTCATTGTTTGTACTGATGTTCGACTGTAAAAGATCAGGTAAAATTTTCACTCACCAGTTTCGGTTCTTCCCCATCCAGCAACGTCTGCTGATTTTCCTACGGGCACACCCATATTTGGCATAGGTAAACAAATAGGGCGTATGAAATCTGAAACCGAAATCAAATAATGCATAAAGGCGTACTCACAACATAATAATTTGATATCACATTATAGATTTACCCCAAGGTTGAACATAAGTACCTACTATTACTACAGAATGTTCAATGAATACAATATGGATAATAATTGAATGGATCAAATATCAAATTGGCGTACGACAAATCACTGTATAATATTATTGTAAATATTGATTTTATGCTACAACCAAACTATATAGTCGACTGCCCTTAGGAAATTTATTGCATACGATTTTAACATTATGTAAACCTGAGATATGATGCAATCTTATTATGTGTTCTTATTTGCAGTGATGGATTTACGCCTAGGCCCGTGAGGCCCGGGCCTAGGGCGACATGATTTTAGGGGCGGCAAAATTTTAGAAACGACAAAATTTCAAAAATAAACAATGTTAGGACAGTTAAAATTTTAAAAACCGTGGTCCAAATTTATAGTTCTCTGGCTTCATTAGATGTTTAATTGCAATAATCACTTCCACATAGAGCAAAAAGGGCGCCATATCGAACGGGGCCTAGGGCGGCATCGAACCTAAATCCGCCACTGCTTATTTGTATGTTCGCAGACTAATTTTCTGTTAACGTCAATATATATAACATATAACGACACATTATATTAGCCCCAGAGTCGACCGATCGCCATTTTTTCTGTACTCTATTTGAAGCATTAAAGCAGATAAATAGGAAGCTACAGTTATTATCACAATTTTTATTCTGCCGCAAATTGAAAAATTAGGTTGCCAAGTATTAGCGGCAGATTGATGTGAAAGTACTCGTTGAGACGACATTTTGAGATCTATTTTATTTATATATAGTCGATGACAAAAAAAAGACAATCCAAAAAATGACACCAAGTGACATCAATATCTCAGAGTCCGGTTAAATAAAAATAATAATAATTGTGGTTCCCTAGTATGCCTACAGTCAGCGCTGGATTTACACTAGGGGCTAATGCCCAGGGCGGCAAATTTCTAGGGGCGGCAAAATTTTGAACATGAGGGAAAAAAATTCACGTTATAGAAAAATTAGTGTCTAGAATTTTCCACATTTTCAGTAAAGAGAATAAGTATCGTGTTGTTCATAATTTTTTAAAAGTTTTTGGGTCGATCACAATTTGATATGATGATTATTTTAGTTTAAATTGCGCGCTACAAAATGCACAAATTCTCCAGTTTGCAAATCAAAAAGTCAGACGCGTTTGGCTTTAAAACGATGTATAATATGTCACAATTTATGAGCAATTGGTTTGTTTGTCAATTTATGATTTTTAATACAAAAAATAATGTTTTTGTTTAATTATGCCGTTTATAATAAAAAGATGTTCGACTATAAATGAATCATTTTATTTATTTGAAAATTGTATACCGCTTTAGGTAATGGGGCGGCATTTTTCACGGAGCCCCAGGGCGGCACTTAGGGTAAATCCGGCCCTGCCTACAGTAAGTTTTGACAAAACCGTCAAGTTCAAAACAACTATTAATTTTAGACGGAATCACGAACTTTTTTTTATACGGAACTGAATGTAATATTTTTGTTTATTGTTTCAGGGCTTGCATATCTCGAAGGTGTTTTCAACAGTCAATAGTCAATAGTCACATTAGCTGAATCCAAGCTAATATCTTAAGGTTAGTAACATAGTACTGTAACATTTTTTTAAATTCATTATTTTTGCTGTATCATTTTTAAGCCTATAGTTTATAATTCCCTATGCGTTCAGGATTTTATATACACTGACAAGCCAAAAAAGGCTTTAAGGTATAGTAGTCTGAGACCTAACCCTTTTTATTAGTGAGGTAAGCTAAAGCCTATTAATATAATAAAAGATTTTTTTTTACTTAAGTAATGCATAACCCAACAGGGATTTTCTCTTTCAAAACTTTCAAACAAAATATTGCATACCAATTAACAAATGTTGCGTTTATGATTTTTTATGTATTTAATTAATTAATCTTATATTTAATTGCGAATTTTCGTCTTCATCAAGATTTCTTTATTAGTTAGTTTAATAATTAAATATAAGAAATAAAACAGACGTCGTGTAATGAAAGAATCGCAATCCATCGGGAGTTACGAATGTTATAATACCAGACCTAACATTGAGTTAAAAATATCAGGAAGTACATGCTATGAAGATAAAAAGAATTCATAGTTTTATAAGCACCATTGTAGATTATAAATGCTTGACAACTGAGGTAATTAGCGTTTATTATATCATTGGAAAATATGTTTACTCATGAAAAACTTAAATTTAGCTTATCAAACGTCTAACAAACTTCGTTTCATCTACATTCAAAAGGTATTAAGAACGGCTTTTGTTATTCCATGAATTTTGTTGCTTTTTTATGTTTCGTAACCTGAAGTCATGCGCCTTACTATAAATTTATTTTGAAACAAAAAAATTCAATCAGGATAATTGTTAACTGGCGCTTGGGGAGATTATAATTATAATCATAAAAATTAGGCTTTCCATTATTCTTAATTAATTCTAAAACCTGAAAAATATAGCATATAAAGTTAGAGACGTGAAATCGAGACCGTAAGTTTTATCAAAAATCCAGCAAATAAAAAATTTACCAAAAAGTGAAGAACACTTTTTGTATAATATTTTTGAAATGTCAGCAGACAATGTAAATAAATTTTTTGAATCAAGTGTAAATTATATAAAAAAATTATTGCGATTTAATATTTCACCAAAAATGATTAGCGACGTAGAATTTTTATAATTAGCGATTTTCTTAAATTAATTTCAGTTACTAGGATCAAATCGTACAACATTCTAAATTAAATACATACATTTCCGCAATCACTATTTAGTCATTACCTAGTTTAGTATTAGTAAATTAGGTAATATTGAATAATTGTCATGAAAATGAATGTATTGTTAAAACCTTAATATCTGTGAAATTTTACGTATTTTTGTATACAGGGTATCCAAAAATAAAACCAAAAAACTTCAGAAGACTATTCCTTTGGCCAGTTTAAAAGAAAAGTTGTTATGACCTATTTCTTTACTGTAGATTATTAACAAATGAATAACGCCTAACTTTTCTATAGTATGTAAGGTAGTAAACGAATTAAAATGAAATGTTTGTTTCATTATTTCGAAAAATATTATTGAAGAACCTAATACATTGCGATATAATAAAGCTGAATTTCAACACAACGATGCATTTGGAGTATATTATTTTTTCTAAAAACTACTTGATGAATAATCTCCAGTACATAGAGGTAATGTTTGAACATGCTGTATAATTTGTGTTAATTATTAATGGACCCATTTTCTTGAATGATTAGACAAACAGCATTAATTAAATATTGCGTTTTAGAAAAATATTACGTAAAACATGAAACACAGTTCTAATTGCAAACGGAAATATTAATAAAAGTAAAAAGATATTCGCTAAACACGAATTTGATCTAGATAGATATTGTAAATTACAGACGCTCGAAACTGCAGGGGATTCAATAATTTACAAGGAGTACACAACTTAACGTAGATGCCTCCAAGCCCCTCTAGACACACAACTTTGTTATTTTAAGTAGCACTGTTTTTTTTCGACGAGCTATTTACGAAAGCACCACGCTAAAGTGCATGGTTCCTGAAATATCTTAAGTCAAAAAAGAAGAAATTATTATATAATTAAGTTTTAATTTACATCGCATGAGGAATGGAAATTCCTGAAGCTGTTTCCTTGCTTATTATTTGACCCCGGATATTTCAGAAACCGTTCACTTTAACTTTTTGCTTTTCTGAACAATAAAAGCTCATGATGAGATACTTTTTCTGAAACATCAGTTTAAAAAAAACAACTATCGAATGCTTTAGACATGCTACATCATTAGGTAGTCATCCTTGATGCTATATTCTCAATCGTGTTTACCTGTAAAAGGTGCTTTCTCTGCCATCCGAATGATTGAGATATCATTGTACTGATTCGTATTCTCCTGGGACCAACCGGGATGCGGTATGGCTTCTTCGACGGCGATTTCTATCGGAGGCTCGTTGCAATCTATGTGGTCCGACGTAGTCACACAATCTACAATACTTGATGTATTCCATTCGCCTAGTCGGATCGCACTTCTGCAAAAATACACCTTACACGTTTATCTAAAATCCCATTTTCTACACAAGAGAATCAATTCTTAGTCCCTACCAACAATGTCTCTCAATTCACGATTCCTACAATTTAATGTTCTTTTAGTTGTAAAGTATTGTATAATACGAGAATAGAGATCTGTGATGACATAATGATGAGGAAAAGGCCATTTTCCGATCAAACTATCAAGAATCTTGTTTTGTATATTGAATTATAGTCGATTCTTGTAATACAGATTGAGCCTGATGATGGCAAATAATCTGAAATGTGAAATTGTGTTTTTGGATCGGAAAAAGGCTTTTTCATTCATCATTATATATTACAAATTGGAAAGGCAAATTAACATTTTGAAGTTTTTTCTTCACAAACTTAAGTATATTAAAAATGCCAGTATTTTTTTTTTCAAATTATTTAAAAATATAAGTTGCAAGTTTATGGAACAACATAGTATGACGTAATTTATGACGGTAAAAAAATTTTTTTTTGAAGAAAGAAATTCAAATTTTTTAAATAGTCAACGAAAATGTAAAACCCAATTCCTGTTAAGTTTGCCACGCCTGATTTAGATGATAGAAAAATACGGCTAAATTTTAAATTTTTTATTCTAATTTTTATTTATTACGTCAACTTTAATCTTGATTGACGAATTTTAATATAAATTAGAACTAAGTTAATATCTAACGTAATAGAATACTTTGAATTCAAATACATTGCGTTTCTTGTAAGTAGTACGGTTGACATAACTTTCTAAACGCGCCAAATATGTAATGATGAGGTAATCTTAAAAAATCATGTTTTCATTGCAAAATAGAATTAATTAATATATTTTACTATTAAATTATCTAATAACATTTGCTAATCTAACTGATCAATTTCTGTAGAAAAAATAAGATCTTTTCTTTATGTCGAATGTCTGTTACGATTACAATAAACCATTATTGGGTATATTCGTTAGTTTTTTCTTATGCTTTTCATCAGAATGACGGATCACATTTGCAATAGTTCATTCGTAAACTCAGCAAAGCCGCATTATTTATAGTTTATATTTTGGGGTATGTCCAGTTCGGAAAATTCCACAACTCTTTATCAATCTAATTTCATAACGTTGGTATTTGACACTTTGGGATATCGATAAATCCTGGGTGCATAACCACTAATTCTTTATAGTATTCCGAGACTGGAAACATCCATTGCAATTTATTTTCTAATACCTGGCGTAAGGTATTAGGATTGCGTAAATTTTGTCAGGTAGGTCACGTCATAGCATGGCAGTAGACATGGGAAAAACGGGTCTTTTTAGTGATCTGCATCTTTGCATCTGGATCCCGTATGTGAGCCGGCTCACTGAACCGGTTCAAAAAGAACTGAATATGTTACTGCAGTCTGCCACTGAGTTACCTACTTCAGTCAATCATATCACGACCTGTATAGAACCAAGAATGCATAGCCAAACATGTGATGCATGAGTCATTTGAGCTGATAGATGCATCAAAGCGAAAACTGATACGCAGGTGTAAAATGTGCTTCTGTGTGTTAAGTGTTTCACTGAGCTATGCGGATCCGTTGATCCGTCGGCTCAAAAAAAGTGAGTCGGCTCTCACGGATCTTCTGTCGGAGTCGGCTCTTTGAACCGGTTCAGATCTGAGTTACCCAACTCTACATGGCAGTAGCTACTGGACAACAAATCGAGTAAGACCGTATGGTACAAGGGGCCCATTTTACAGACAATTACACCTGATATATGATTTACAATTTAAGCTATCGAAGGAACAACCATTAGTTCTTTATGGTATTCCAAAGTTATAAAAACCCAATTCATTTACCTGATATTTAATTTACATTTTAGGATATCGAACGAATTCTGATTTATTAATTACTCTTTATGAATACGATCATTAAAAAACATTTACAAAAATACTTTAAAGAACTTACATGTTTCCTAAAAGTTTTTGAATATCTCCGCGCAAGCAATGAGCTGCCGACAATACATATCTCGGACTTATTAAAACTCCTCCGCAACCCACGGTCCTTCGACCTCTACTATCGGTATACAACAGCAACACCATCCACGGAAATTCATCAATACCCGTTTCGTTCCCCATAATTATCCGATCATCCAAACCATGCTCACCGCAAACAGTTGGCAGTAAGTCAGATACAAGATTACCCGAAGGCTGAGACTTCGTAGGGCTCTTCGGACAACAAACTCTCGGCCGCATTAATTCCTCTCCACATTTTGATTTCTTCAAATAGCTGATATCATCCTGACTTAAAGGTCTTTTTTTAAGGATATCAAGGATTGGCGGGCAATCATCAATTACAACACACGCTCCCTGTTTCGAATTCGGTGTCAAACACGATAGAGATTCGCGTTTCTCTGGTACTATTTTCTGACAACATACTTTGGGAGAACCGTCTTCATAACCGCACTGTGAATTACGTAAGAAATGTTTCGTTTCTTCTGTTAAAGTTCTCTTTCGTAGCAATTGCAATAAAGATGGACAATTTTGTATCGGAATACATTCACCTTGCCTATTTGATGGAGTCTGACAAGCATTTTCTGTAATAAAAAACATAAATACTTGTAACCGTGTAACAAATGAACAAAAAATACTTTTTTGTACATCCCCTATAAAATAGTTACTTTTTACGCCTGTAGAAAATTGACAAACTCAACATTGGTGCTGTAAACTAAGACAAATAATGCCATTTTACCAACCCTACAGTAATTTTCAAAACCGACCTATCACTAACCACTTAACACTATAAGAGGAACAGAGACAGCAAAGCAGGCATAAATACATCTACCAAAAATATTAAAAATGTATGAAATATGACGTGACAATAAAATATTTTATAAAAACTAAAAATGTATGTATTTGAAATGTAATGTTATTATAACTCATGTGAACTCGCTGAACGGTCGTTTTTCCATAAAGTCACTACTCGTGACGTTATTCACGTTCTAGATACATAAAATGCTATTTCTCTAAAAAGTATGTTTAATAGTCAACAAATATTAAAGCGTGCTCACTGCACGAAAGCATGATAAAGCAAAGCTCAGCAACAGTATCAGAATAAATATAAATTAAATTTCCCCATTGCGTTTAAATCGAATCAGTCTTAAGATTCTTTAATCTTACAATTAATGAACTGTTAAACAGAAGATATTTAGAGACATGTAATGTTAATTTAATGTAAATTTCTAGGTAAAATATGGCACATATTTTTTAAAATGAAAGCTGATTTAACGATTACAATAAGATATTCATTTAATGACGTCAATTAAATATTTAACTCTTGTTTAATTAAATTAATATTACCGCAAGTTTCGTAGTTACATAAAATTTCCACAAAACACAATGTCTTACATTAATACTAAAAACGGAAATTATCTTGCGTGAGAAAAATGTATTCTTGCATATATTATATTGCAGAAGATGTATTATAATAATATGTGCACATTAAGGTTTTAATTAAATTTGGTCATATTTTCAAATTACAATTAAAAATACTATCTAAAATAGTCAAGGACATTAAAATAGATGTCAATGCTACTTCAAACAAAATGTCGAAGATTACAAAAGTACTTTTTAATCAATACAAATGTCGTTTCTGCAAGGAAGCAAAAAAACTGCTTGCGCATATGAAGCAGTTCTTTCTAAAAGGCTGCATTATTTAAACAGGGCTGTACTAGAACCTGATGACGATGGAGGGCAGCCTTTAGAAAGCTGTAAGAATTACCAAAGTTCCAACTAGGAATAAATAGGACGAAATTCACAGAAGATTCTGGAGCACTGGGAGCCTTATCGACCCACAATAATCTAATCTAATATATGTTTCCAATCGAATTATCAAAAATAAGTACTATTTTTATATGCAACTACCAACTACCAAATGATTGTATAATAATTTTGTGTTTGGTTGGTCCTGAATTTAACTTCGATTGTACAAGTTAAAAATTCCATTTTTACTTCTGTTTTAAATTAAAGTTTTACTTATTCTACGAATATTTTTGTTGAGAAAATAATTAAATATATAATATTATAAAAATCTCGAGAATTCTAAGATAAAATGTATATTTTTTATTTATTAATTCAAAACCAAAAACCGGAGACATATCCGTTTCCGTTTTCAATTAATTTCTTAAAATATCGAAATAGATACAAAATACCACATTTAAAAAAAATGTGTATAGGTAACCACAAAAAACGATAATTACATAAAATGACGTTAAAATATTATAAATAGATTTATAATGTAATTAATTCCATATTTCATGACATTGCCTAGTCATTTCTATGAAATTTGTAAAAAGGAGTTTCTAAGAAAAAAAATATTTATAGTAAGTTTTTCAACCGTAAAAATTACGCTTCTTTATACCTACATGCTCACACATTAAATTGATTCATTTCTTTGATAATTATTTGCTCTGGCAGCTACCTTGATCTAAGTTTTTAAAGCTCACTAACAGAGTTATCTAGAAAAAAAATAAAAGAATAGTTACTTCTTACCACAACAGATTTATTCAGTGGATGTACATTTCGAGAGCTAAGCTCCCATCTTCAGCAAAACACGAAAAGTTTTAGTGTTTTGCTGAAGATGAGAGCTTAGCTCACTAAATAAAAATTTGTTGTGGTAAGAAGTAGGTAACTATTCTTTTATTTTTATTGTTCCAGCCACAGTGCTCTTAATGTTCATGTAGAGTTATCTAAGTCTAGTACAATCCATTTTTTTAATTTATTTTTATTTTTAATAAAAAATCGAAAATCGAATTGATAATTTTAGTTGTCAGATTAAAACCTGGGCACAGTATCGTAGCTAAGATCGCGAAGCCCCAGGCCAAAGTTTTGAATTTTGCGCTGCCCAAAACTTATTTTGTAGGCAGAAAAATAATAACCTGGCAACCGCCCCCGCTGCCTAGAAACTAGGAATTTGTGATAGACGAGGCAAAAATTATTATTAAAGTTGGAACTACGAATACAAGTTTTTTTTTTTTTTTTATATATGGGTAGTGCGCAGCGACTTAGGCTATATGCACGTGGAATACAAGTTTTGTTACGATAAACAAACTGAACATCCGCTTCTAACATTTAACAATCAATTAATTGTAATGAAATAAAAATGCTTTTTTTCAAATTAATTTTAATTTTAACAGTATAGATGTCAATCCCAACTGAAAGATATATAAAAAATGGCATGTAGGTTTATTAGTACATGCTACATTTCCGCGTTTTAACAGCATTCGGATACAAAATATTTAATACACAAATAATGTTGTCAACATATAACATTATAAATTAAATTACTGTAAGACGGCCTTGTAGACATACAAAAAACAGATCTTGTTTTCAATGAAAAACATATATAAGAACAAAATAGCTTTTATAAAGATATAATAATAATATATTATTATAAAACTTCATGCCAAATGTATACGAAGTGTATCAAAATTTGTGTCGTTTTTTTTTTTAATATTAAACAGAATGATCAATGATTAACATGGACCGGTTATTTTACAAAACTAACGAAAATATATAATAGACTCTAAAACCGCATGTCCAATATATATGGAATGTATCAAAATTTACGTCAATTTTGTAAAATATTAAACAGAATGGTCAATGATTAACGTGGGTACGATATTTAATAAAATAATACAGTAGAGTCGCGTTATTGTGAACGCTCGTAAATATACACGATTCAATAACACCAAAATGTGTCCATTGACTATACTCTGTAATGTCAGCAATAAACAATGAAATGTCTTATGATATGGGTCTCAGTAACATGCACGTGGTGTTTCGAGGAGCTTATGTAACTAGAAAGGCAGATAATAATTAACTTAACTTTTATAAAATATACATGGTTTAAAAACATCATGAAGATAGCTAAAACAATTTATATTTATATAGCATAAATTACATATTATAGATCTATTAAAATACGTCTCTCAAAATAATAAAAAAACTATGTATACAGATTTAAATTTGTATCTGAATGGTTCATTTGTTCACGTTTTAGAACATGAACAGATTTGAAATATATAGAATTTCAAACCACGTGTTCACTTTTCTAGATGTTCATGTTTTGGAAGTTCTTATTCACGTTACCGAGGCTCTACTGTATTAACAACTTGTGTACATATTTTACTATGATCTTTATATACAATACGGCCAATTTTTATTTCAAATTATGAAACTGTAAGACTTATCGAAGACACTGTATTTTACTTCTGTTTATTGAATGTTTTTATAATTAAAATTACGAAGAATCTTTCGTTTATGTGCTTAGAAGTGAAAATATCACTTTCACAGAACAAGCAAATAAATAAATAATATTCTTATTTGCTAAATGCTTGTACCTACTTGACATAAAGTGCTTGTACATAATAATTACATTCCAGATGCTCTAAGATTACACATCCTTTTTTGACAGAGGAATCTTTAAACCCAATAATAACAGTTTTCCTATTAGTTCGGCAAAAGGTAGTTCCGATTTAATAAAAAATGAAAATTTCAGAAAAGATACCATATAGAGTGACTTCAATAACCATGCTAGAACATGATTCAACACTAGAGAAACACCATTTCCGATATTCATTTTGATGTAGTTACTACTCCCCATAGAGTTAGAACTTTTAATTTGTATAAATTTGTCGACCGAAAAAAGCTTTTTAGAAAAGGCTACCATCTTATATTATGAAAACAGTAAGGTAACTCAGTTTTTTGTTCATATTATTGCATGAAAAAAACGAGTTGTTTGATTATAATTTAAGACGGCAAACATATCCCTAAAAGCTCTTACCGGCCAACAAATTCATAAAAACTTTAAACTATAATACTATGGGACTAGTAATTATATACTAGTAATTAATAATTCATAATTCATAATTTTATTAGTTCCAGAAAGAGCTCTGTTGAGCAATGAAACATAGTCAGAACAGTATACATACAAAAATATAAAATTTAGTCATTAAAAAACTCCATTAAACTATAAAAACACTTCTCAGTAAGATAATTAAAAAGAGATATTTTACATAATTTAGTTGAAGTAGTGTCTCCCCGCTGTCGAATCATGTTCTGGAAGGGTTGCCTAGGGAAGTGACTGATGTCACTATCTGAAATTTTCATCCTCTATAAAATCGGCACAATTTTTACATTCACCGCTTGGACTACATTGAGATTTGACATTTGACGCTGCGCTGTTTTGTTACACCCTTTCAACTTTTATTTTAAACATTTATAATAGTATGCAATATACTCGATTGTATAATACAAGAACTTACCTGCATTGACAAATATAACGGCGATTGACAGCAATATCAACTTGGTCCATAGCGCACACATCGTCTCGTAATTAATCATTTCTAATTAATTATTTGACATTGGACAGTTCGTTGCAAATCTATGAAATTAAATTTAAATTAACTTTTCGTTGACACTTCCACACCCTAAAACTAGTTGCCAATATTTAAGAAAACCTTTAAATTAGAATGTAGATGTGAACACTAGAACATCTAGTAAAGTCACTAATGTAGAGTTTTTATAATAGGGTCACAATTTCGTCATTGGTGTTTTACTAGTATGGACTGATTGACATTCAGATAACTAATAATTAATACAGCCCTGAACTAATACCACCAGAAACAATTTTAAACATTTGATTAATAAAATACATTCTTTAATATGTGATTACGTGATAATACACAATAGTAAAGAAATATTTAAATTTTGGGGATATATTAAAAGGATAATAGTTACCAAGATGAATAGCGTTAAACATCATTGATAAATAAATACTTTTCTATATTGCATTTGACAATGCTATATATCGAAAAAAGTACCCGGTATAATTTTACTAACTTTCTATTATTAACATTAATTTTGATAATAAAAATAGAAAAATCATGAAAAGTGACCATTTCTATAGGAAACTTTCGAATTTGTTTTATTCTTCATATTCGCAGAATTATTCAAGAATTAAATAGATATGCATATCTTTAAAAAATTAGCATTAAAAAATCAATGTTCAAAAATTATGAAGATTAGAATTTCTTCTTTAAAGTTCAATTTCAAAATATGTAATAATAGAAATCAATTTCACGAGTAATTGGAATAAAAATAAATTAATTTAAACACTCATTGATTGCAACGTTTCGTCTTTATTCAATGAGTGTTTAAATTGATTTATTTTTATTCCAATTACCCGTGAAACTGATTTCTATTAGAATTCCTTTTCAGATCGCGCAT
The DNA here is from genome assembly GCA_034508555.1 of Venustoraphidia nigricollis. Classification (NCBI taxonomy): domain Eukaryota; kingdom Metazoa; phylum Arthropoda; class Insecta; order Raphidioptera; family Raphidiidae; genus Venustoraphidia; species Venustoraphidia nigricollis. The sequence goes on from JAVRKA010000047.1 coordinate 2,491,838, forward strand.
TAAAATCTCTGGCAAAATAAACATTCCTATCATTTTTGGTAAATTTTAAAATTTATTTATCTGAAAAATTTAAGATCGCTAAGTTTTATAGTTTTAATATAAAATAAAAGAATTTTTCGTCATATCACTAACTTTATTTAAAATTAAACATCATGCAGTTCGTTAAAAAAGAACTAGTAAAGAATGTATTACGAAAAACACAAACGATTGGCTCTACGACCATTGCGACAATGACATTACCCAACCTTTTATAATCATTAAAAACACGTTAATTATAATACAAACATTAGCATAACTTTATTTTAAATTTACTCCAATTAATTATTCACTTCAATATCTCGTAGCGAAACAGATTTTTATCCTTTTAACACAAAACACTCCACTCAAACATTATAACAGTATCATTGGAAATTCAAATGTTCAAATTAATAGCAACTTTCAATGACTGTTACGGATATTTAGTTACTGTCGCTGACACATGTATTTTATAATTTAATTACTGCACGCATAATCACGAGTAACTAATTTGATATTTGAATTTACCTAGGCAAACAAGTAAGTGTTGTTTTGTTGGCCGGTCACCGGTGGATATAGCGCCAACCGGACTGCGTATGTCAGTTTGTGTGTGTGTATGTTTTGTTTCATACATAATGCATATCTGCGGTGACAAGACAAAGTAACGCATTCTTCATTTCTCAGACATTTAACGTTACGCAAAGGATAGCTAAGTTGATTGGAGAAGCATATATGACTCCTTGATCAAAAGAATGTTTAATTTAAAAAATTTCTGTCGAATTTTCCAAGATTCTTATGTTGGGTTGCAGAAATCATTATGACATTAGATTGAGATCATGCATATTTGTCCATCAGAAAAATATTGTAAAATGTTTAATCGAGAAATAAATTGATGGATTAAAACGATATTTTTTTAAACTGTGTATGCATATAATTAATATAGTTTTTTATTACAATTTCCACTGCATCTTGATCAAAATTTAAGTTGAAAAGCGATCATTTTTATGTAAAGCATTCATTTATTTTTCAGTGAGTACAATATAATAACAGACTTTTACAATGACATTATACTGTTAGACTGCATATATCTATTATAAAAACTAGAATTATATGATCACAATCTAAGGTCATTGTCAAATCAGATTTTCTAACAATGCATTCTTCGACCCAACATAAAACGTATTGTATGTACAACATATGCATAAAAATGCGGATATATCGAAAGCCATTATTCTAACTGACACCAAAATCAGTAGTTTTGGAGTCCTTACCGAGACTAACATTTTAAAAAAATCATTCAAAACTGTACATTTTTGCAGATTTATTGCGAATGAAATTTCAAACAGGCACGCGCACAATCTCCATTTAGAATATCACTTTTTATTTACGTTTTGATGCGAATACAACGAGAACCTGACCTTATCAACCCTATCACCATGCTTCCATTTCTTTATAGAACATAAAAGAGAAAATGGTAGCAGAGCGATCTCTATTACCTGATCTTATACCGGATAGGATTTTTCAACTCTAACACCACATTTCAGTTTCCTTACGGAACATAGAAGTAAAATTATAATTATATTTTTAAACTTATAATATTTAAGGACCTTACATTCCTTAATATAATTATCATTAATATTCAAATTGAACTGCTGAAACTGAAACTATTGAATTCGTGTAGAGCGTGTATAATTTAAAATAACTATTTGAAGTGCTAAACAATTCACAATCACCGACGCCTGTAACTTTATAAAAATATGAATTTAAAAAAATCAACATGGATTACTTTGCCTTATGGCCACAGATAAACGTTTTCTGTACAGGTAAACTACACTTTATAATACCTTGATCAGTGAGCGCAACAAACACTGTATCTACACTCATAGAGAGACGTGTAGTACGTCTGTCTTTTGTTGATTTGCTTGACTGATCGCGACACGCGACAGTCTATTCTCTTTTATAATATCTCTAAACGCATCAGTGGTGTAGATGCCGACTTCATCAAATCGTCGTGGGAGCTATGATAGACGTCACTAAAGAGGAGCCGGATGGGTCCCATCCACCCCACTTTATCATCTGACCCATCCCATAAATAATAAAAACCCGGGTCGCAGTGCCAAAACCCTGCCGACAATATAGTGTATTTGCTTGTATAGGGCCGTGTGGTTTTATACTTTTATTATGTGAACTTAAGTTTGTTTTTGGGCAAAATAAAAAATTTAACCCCTTAATACACCCCTTAAAATAACATTTTTTTTCTTAATTGTAATATTGTTATCAATCTAACGTCTACACCGAATTAAATACACCCTTCAATAAATAAGTCACTATCTGCAAACTAGTGTTTTCATAAAATTTGTAAATCCGGTCCTGTCGGGCCGATTTTATTAAAATTGTGGGGACACTTTTTAATCACTACCAAAGGGTTAAATTTCAATTTTGAAACGATTCGGAGAATTTTTTCGGTATTTTGGGGCCCAATAACAGTTTTCAACCCCTAAAAACTACCCTTAAAATAGCCCGATTAGGCCCATTTTAAATAGGCCTCTTGCGGTGGTGGATTTCAACACGTGGCCCAAATTTCGTTGAAATCAATTAACTCTTTCGAAAGTTATTGCCCGCACACATATATATATATACGTATATATATAAATATATATATATATATATATATACATATATATATAAACATTTTTAAAAATGGTGGCAAAGTGTTTAGGAGGTTATGAAACGTCGAGAAATTTTGGTCCGACCCCTAGGTCCCGCCATCCGACCGACGCCAATAGTGTATGTTGCCATATGGCAAATACACTAATAATTTAATGAAAATATATACGAAAGAAGAAGTTCCAGAATTGCAATAGGGATGTTGACTATTTTTGGGAAAGTGTTTTAGATCGTACATAAGTACCTAATATTGCCACAAATATTTATTTAAATACAACTCAAGCCTTAAAAATCATGTATTTTAAATCCAGTTTCAAATTTCGGTCCAAAACGCCAATACTAGTCGCGTGACGTCACCTATTCATACCAAAGGAGGCTCAAAAGTTTACACGGGAGCTACCATCCTATAGATGCGTATTCTGTGCTCATAAACGTTAGTAAACTGAGGTGATGAAAAGTTGTTTCGTAGTCGTTGCTATAGTTACATGTAATTTGACGTTTCCTATAAACAAATAATAATAAATTACACACTAAATATTAACCAAACAATGAAGTTTTTTGACAGCGGCTGAACATATGACGTCATGCGCTCTGATTGGTGTCTGTTGTCACGTGACTTGAGAGTGATTTTATTAAGTTTTATTTATTAAATATTAATTAAATTTCTTAAAAATAAGGAAAAATATAGTGTTTTTTAGTATTTCTATCATAGAAACTACTACTTTTCGTTAAAATGATGTTTTTATTTGAATACAGTCAACATCCCTATTATTTCCTGCTATGCGCCGCTGGTACACATATTATGTATGTAGAAACGGTGTGTAAATATACGTAAAACCTAAATACATATACGACACAACAGGTGACATTACACTTGCAGAAAGAAAATTCTGACGCATCAGTTGCCAGGGACGAATTTACTACACTAATGTTTCTTCACCTCTACAGGCCCACCTAACCATTGACAGTAGGGATTGCAAATTTGTGGCCTTGTTGGATCCAGCGGTGCGGATCTGTTATCAGTTAAAAACAAGTAATTAATTGGATCTGAGAAGGATTATGATAAAATATTGAAGAAAGAAATAGCACTTTATGAAAGTGAAGGAGTAAGAGGTGAAAACTTTAATCTATGATTATCTGATGACTCTCAACCCAACCAGCGTAGAGGCAGAGAGATCCTTACAAAAAGTGTGCTCAATGTCATAATTCTACAAAAAAAAAAAATTTTTTAAGAGTTTTCGCGCTGAATGTACCGTTTTATGTAATCGTCTTCTAATATTTACCAGTTTCTTTATTTTCCTCATTTTTTTTTCAAAATTTTGGATATAAATATCCAAGACAAAGAAATACTATAGCAGTTGTAAGCATATTTTGACCGTACTGAGGTCACACGGTCTTAACAACAGCGACGTCACAAAATCGTTTCCCTCTTTATCTCCCAAATTAGTACGTCAAAAATTTTAAAAATATCAGTCATATAAAAGATTACAAAAGTTGTGATCCACGCCAAAACTCATCAAAAATAATTTTCAAATTTTTTTAACGAATTGTGATGGCGAATATATAATTTGCTACAATTTTCCTGTGTCGTTACCAGTTTCTTTTTGTCATATTTTATTCAAAATTTTAAATCTAAAAACTTCGGAGATAAAGCAGAGGAACACGTGTTTTTTTGGTACCACAACAAGTAAAATATCTCCGAAACTATTAAGGTTAAAAATTTTGGAAAGACCAAACATATAACAAGGCTAGTAAACATCACAGGAAGGCTATAGCAAACAATACATCTGGCTCCAAAACTCATAAGAAAAATAAAATATTTTTGTTGAATTTTGGCGTTGAGAGATTAATGATCAAAGAACAAACATTTTCCGCCCAAAAATATTTACCTCCCTGTGCAAATGCACAGAACATACACTTGGTTGGGCCAACCCTGCATAATTCGCCACGAATAAATTAAGTTATGCAGACTTATTGATACAACAAACTGCAATATGTAGAGCATTTTTAAAAATGAACAATATTCGTGGATGACTCCACGAAATTTATTAATGCGGTAAATTTATTAAAAAAAATATTTAAATTAACAATAGAATGCACTCTTAATTTTTGACATAAAAGTCTAAAATTAGATTTATTTCTGCATCAGTTAAGTAAGTGCGTTAGTCATGAAAGAAAAAAAATCGTTTACAAAATGGTTATTAAAATATGTATTTGCAAATACTTATCAATGTGTGTTTGCTCAATTCCATTCATAAATACGTCATTACATTTCCTGGCATGTGTTTCCAAATAAAGAATTAAATTGTTATTTTATCAATAATACGTGTTATCGTTTACATTAGGTACTCTATGTAGTTTACATTAATGAAATGTCACTAAACATTTTTTGAAATGTTACATCTTATTCGAATTCCAGCATTTAATGCTAGCGGTACAAACGTGAACAACAAATCATAATATTTTAATCCGTAAATGTCAATTTATAACATTTAGAAGTAAATTTTTCACAATCAAGAGTCACTTCTGTAGCATGTAGTGTAAACAATACATTTCACTTTTTTCTGACTGTGTTTATACAATGCGGCCGACGCTGGATGAAAACTGTATGCCTTTGCCCATTTACAAAACTTCCATTCCAAACCGCTGACCAGAATTACTGTTTGGCGGATATACCTATATAAATTTCACTTCTGTAGTGTGTCGTGTAAACTACACGACCTTAATGATATTAAACTGAATTTTATAATAATAGTAATAATAATTTTTATTTGTGTTGACCATTATGCAGATATACAAAAATGTCAAAAGAGAGAAGAAATCAGATCAAATCAGAAATACTATGTGGTAGAAGACAAATTTTTTTTTACTTTGTTTCTAAACTTAATTTTATTTTTTATACGTTTTAGGTACTTTGACAACTTTGAATATATCTTGAATACAGTGTAAACTGGGCTTTTTTGAAAAAAATGTGATGTGTTTTATAGACACATTTTTATTTTTCGTACTACACGGCCTTTCCTGTTTTTGATCAATTGTGTAACCTTTGAAGTTCCACTTTCTGCGAGACTCACCCCACTCTCACAAATTCTTTTTTATTTATTTTAAGAAATTTCAGAAAAAAGATTGAAAGTTATCTCGATAATAATTAATTATCTGGAACTATTTAGATTCTTCGACGAAAGGCAGGAGAAGAAAGTCCTTAACCCAACCGGGATAAGAGTCCAGTAGCTTACAAATACGAGTCTAGGCTGTCACTACAACGTTCTCTGTCGGTACACAATATAAATAAATATAAAGCAAATAATTTATACAACACATTTATTAAACCAATAATTTTCCATATATTTTGTACTTTCAATTACTGGCAAAACATATCAAAACTCAAAATTACATTTTTTATACGTAATTATTATTCTAGACTATACTTAACTAGCAAAAATAAATATTAACCTAATCTGCGAAATTTATTATTATTAAACAAATTCTTAATAATCGGAAAGTGGACATTGCTAATATTTCGTTTAGTACCGTTAACTTCTTCATTATTAAGAATTTATTCAACTAAATAAGATGAACGATAAGAATGGAAAATATGAACTATTAATTAATTATTTATTATTAAAAAATAATGAAAATGTTCTTTTATTTGAAATTGGCACAATATAACGCTATAGTGAAAGCGCTTAAAATTATACGTAGGAAACTTGAATTTTCAAATTCAAACCTAAAGCAGAGGAATGTGTAACACGCCGCGTGCAAAGCGCCGATCGGAAAACGAATATTTTACAATAAATGTGGACAATGTTATTTAGCAACATCATAACGTAATATTTCGACCGCGACGGCAAACAACGACATAGTGTCTCGCCTCGCACTCGGCACTTGCGCGAACGTCGCTGATTCATATTCAGGTCCATAATAACGGCTTTAAAACCTTTCACGGTCGCATATATCCGTCGCGTGTCGTTGTTTACCGTCACGGTCGCAAATTTCGAAAAATACTTTCAATATACAAAATTACAAGGACATAAAATATTCCAGTAAAGTGATTCATTTGTTTTACAGTCAATAATTTTAAATTGAAATAAGTCCGACTCTGTATCTATGCCCAATTTTCTGTTGTCAAAAAGTAAAATGCAAATGCCTTGAATACGTCGGCAGCAATTTACTCGTATTGCGGCGTGTTACACGCGCGTTTGTTTCAGGCCTTTCTCTGACGGCGACCTAGACACGAGATGCTTATGATAAAAAATGAAATAACTTAATTAGTATCAACAAAGTCGCTAATATTCTATGTGCGACAAATATTGCATGGCAAGAAAACATTTTTAATAAACCTATATAATTAATAATTACTACAAACTATTATGAGCGTCGTTATAAAAAATGTAGTTATAATAAAATTTGAAAGGACAAACGGGCGTTGAAACCACATTTAACAAATTAAAAGGTCGCCAAACTATCAATAATTGCCAATACATCAATATTTAAAGTATTATTAAAAGTCTGAAATTGAAGGATCAGTGCTGAGTTGCACAATAGATTGTCAAAAAATTGATTTGACAATGACGTTAGATTGTGTTCATATATTTGCTATTTTTATATAGACAGGAGCAGTCTAATGTCGTATTCAAATTCCCTGTCATGTATTAGATTCTGCCTCCACAAAATAAATGATTGATCTACATTAAAAAATGGTCGTTTTTCGAGCTAAATTTTGATCACAATATGCGTAGAAAAAAGTTGTTTTGAAGTGGAAATTGTGTAAAAAAACTATGTTAAATACACGTATACAAAGTTTAAAAAAAATTGATCAATTATTTTTCAAGCAGGTTCGATTTAAAATTCTACAGTAGTTTTCTAACAAGAAAATATGATCACAATCTAAGGTCATTGTCAAATTAGATTTTTTAACAATCCTTTCTGCAATCTAGCATAAATGTTTGAAATCATGGAAACACTATATATCAGTATCCTAAACAAACTCCGCGAATTCTCAAATTATTTCGGCCATTTGATGATAACAATAACATTTGTTATATTTGATAAGAGCCACTGAAAAAAATATTTCACTTGTGACTTGACAGGTTCATCAGCACTGTCAACAACTGATTTATTTTTAAATTTTAGGTACCACTTCAATATCTCTTTCAAATTAATTTGGCAACTCAACTGCTCCTACAATGATGCATTTTTATAATATGATACAATCGTTTTTAAATGTAGGTGAATAATGTAGATATTTTGAAACATTAAACATAAATAAATCCTACGGTACTTTAGATATCGACTTTACATAGTAATTACATCATTATTTAACCCTAGAATACCACAATACATATAGTTCAAAAAACTCCAACACAAATCGATACATCAATATATTTTTCTGACTTCATTCGTACACAAATAGATTTTTTCCTTTTATGTATAATCTCTTATAATAGGGATGTTGACTGTATTCAAATAAAAACATAATTTTAACGAAAAGTAGTAGTTTCTATGATATAAATACTAAAAAACACTATATTTTTCCTTATTTTTAAGGAATTTAATTAATATTTAATAAATAAAACCTAATACAATAACTCTCAAGTCACGTGACAACAGACACCAATCAGAGCGCATGACGTCATATGTTCAGCCGCTGTCAAAAAAACTTCATTGTTTGGTTAATATTTAGTGTGTAATTTATTATTATTTGTTTATAGCCAACGTCAAATTACATGTAACTATAGCAACGACTGCGAAACAACTTTTCATCACCTCAGTTTACTAACGTTTATGAGCACAGAATACGCATTTATAGGATGGTAGCTCCCGTGTAAACTTTTGAGTCTCCTTTGGTATGAACAGGTGACGTCACGCGACTAGTATTGACGTTTTGGACCGAAATTTGAAACGGGATTTAAAATGCATAATTTTTAACGCTTGAGTTGTATTTAAATAAAAATAATAAATACTGATGGCAATATTAGGTACTTATGCACGATTTAAAACACTTTCCCAAAAATAGTCAACATCTCTATTATTTATAACATTATAATCTTCAAAACATACCCTTAAACGGTTTTAACTACCGTTAAATTTAAAAAATAAAATAAATAACGTATATGTTATGGGGTCTGCTTTATGCTATTTGAAGTGTGGTGTTTAAGGGTTCAATAAAAAATATACTTTGAATGTTTCCAGAGTTAATTATTTATAGCCCTGGAAACATTTCCAGAATGTATATTTTAATCACCTGACGGACATCAAAATAATATTTTCAGTTACGCATATTTCGAATAATCCAATCAGTATATTCGGATACACGAGTATAGACTCCAGGCCAACCAGGCGTTCCACATTTGGCTCCAAACGACACGATACCCTCAACATACCACTGGTTGTTATCGTCTCGGTTGACGTTCATCAGAGGTCCTCCACTATCGCCACGACATGAGTCTTTGCCTTTTTCGCCTCCGGCACAAACCTGCCCCGTACTAATGGTCACTCCGGCTTGTTGAAACACTTGCGAACATTGAGATGGAGATACCAATGGTAGTTTCACTTTCAACTTTACCGCGCTGTAGCTGGCTGTAATTTATACAAATTATATAAATAACAAGAGCTTACGAATAATTTTCTTGAGGCGCAAGAATTATAAGAGTTAACATGGACATACTGCAATTATAATTCACAAACGGTAGTCCAAACGTTTTAAGTGCTGATCGGAAAATTTTCAGACGCCAAAGTTCAAAAAGAATCAGAATAATTTCCATGAATTTGCAGGTTGTATTTTCTTAAACCCCCTCCCGACAGACGAGATACGAAATGTGTGGAAAATTCTATGTACATGACCTGACTAATTAAGGTAAATTCGCCATATATAATTTTTAATTACAATTATTCCCGAATCCGCCACGACCGCGGTACTGAGTCCAAACGAATAAAAGAAGTGTTACTGTAGATTTTAGACTCAAAGTTGCTACGAGAAAAAAACAAATTCTGCTAACTAGTAAGGAGGTACTACATTTGAGTAAATGAACTTTAAAAATGTATTACGGTGAACTGGTTTGTAAATAATGTTTATGGAAATCCCAATGAATAATTTATTCGCGATATTTGACATATCAATTACTAAAACTATTCCGATTTAACATAAACTTTAGGTACTTTACAAAATTGAATCATATTTAATTACTTTTCAAGCAATTTCTCAACTGTATTTTTTTTTTCGTTTTTGCGAGAATAAATTAATACAAACAGGAATCCAAATATAGACAGTAATTTTTTTTATGCTACCAGCAGTCAAGGTTATAAGAACCTCATATCAATTAACATTTTCAATTAATTATCTTTTAAAAATTCAATAACACCAATTGACGATTGTACCAGTTTTCAAATATCAAGCTGAGGGTTTGTTATAGACGAACCATTTAAAACTCATATGAAAAGGCATTTCTACGCGATCAACTATTTTATCACTTAATATTTCGCATTCAAAAACATTATTCTTTCATGATAAAATAATAATAATAGAAGTTATTTTCATATAGCCAAAAACGTAAGAAAATGTCGTTATTATAATATTAATCAATACAAATCCGATATAAAATATTTCATGTAAATATCTGAATTATCCCCCTCAATCTATCTAATCTATGAAAACTTTAAAATAATCAAACTTGGACATAAGCTAGTTCTGAATCAACGCAGCGAATACAGTGGAATCCATTTATAATGACATCGAAGGGAATTGACAAACACGTCATACTAAGCGGACGTCATACAAAGCATTTTTGTGAAGAAAAAACAACCGTCTTTTTTTAAGTAGCATAGGGCCGCTGACGGGTATTCCTTTGTTTCTCGTGATTTTAAACCACTGAATTAACGCTTTATCAACATTTTCTTGTCGCGATTTTCGAAGCCTCTTCGGTTTCAAAACATTTGAATTGAACGATCGCTTAATCCTGTTCTTGTTTTTGAAAATCATTGAGATTGTCGAATTACCGACGCCCAATTCCTTTGCGAGAGATGAGTTTGATTCTCCATTTTCTAATCTGCATATTATTGCACCTTTCTCCTCAATCGTAAATGCTTTACGACGCTGAGATGACATTTTTTACGTAGGATATCACTAAAAACAACGCGTGACGTTCAACTATCAATTACTAACTGAGATTCAAAACAAAAACAAGCCACGTGCCGAACGTTGTCAGGAATCAACGAACATTGCCGAAAAATCATGTCGGTCACTATAAACGGACAAAATTTATTAAAAATGGGTCATAATAAGCGACATGTCACTGTAAGAGAAGTCATTATATCCGACTTTGTTACAAAGAATTTTATATGAAAACCAAACTTCGTTTTTAATTACGTCATAATAGGCGGTTGGTCAATATAGGCGGAGTCATAATAAACGGATTCTACTGTAATTATATGTACTGACCAGATGCAGATGAAAACATAAAATATGCAGTTCATTTAAGCACAAAATTCTGTGAATATAATTTTATTTATTTATTTATTTTTTTTATAAAATAATAGCAGTGCGTGAATATGCAGCGTTTGTCAATCATTAAATGTTTCCAAGAAATGTTCTTGTTTTCTTTTTAAAAGGCTCAATTTTGTTTTTTTACACAATGGAGTACAATAATTATAAAATCTAAAAATACCTTTTTCCGTTTTTCCCCAACCAGCTACGGTCAATCTGTCCCCGGATAGAGACCGATCTGAACTTAAGGTAGGAAGACATATTGGTGTTATAAAACCTGAAAACAAATATAAACAAACACATTTAATTATAAACAAAATTGTAATTATATAATTTGGTATAGGTATACAAAAACGGCTAAATTGATTTTTACGAAACTTGCAAGATATATCTTAAACCAGACACGGCTAATTACCCTCTACAATCAATAAAATATACATTTTACAACTATAGGAATAAAACTGCGTGATCCGCATCGGATTGGTCGCTTGAAAATCGACACAGGAGAACAACCAATTTATTTATTTAAACAATAAGGTTAAAACCCCAATTACAGTGAAAATATCCAAAATTATATAAGAAAAAAAAGAAAAGTTTACATTGCAAAAATATAAGAAAATGAAAAAAAATCAGATGCACATATTGGCTGTTCACATCATAATTACATCTGTTAGCGAGGAAGGCTATAGAACTACATAAATTCACTGACTTTAAAAATTAAAACTGTTTTTCTCCGCCGACCGAAGCGAGTTCAGATTACGCAAAAGTTCGAATTAGCGGAACTTTAATATGTAATATATCATCGCTTCTACTAAATTAGGAATCGGAATTAACCATTTACGCAAGCGAAGCCGCAGGTAAAGGCTAGTACGTAACACGTGTTTTGTATTCCCTTGAATAATGTACTTATTCGGATAAAAATGATAACGTGAATTTAGAATACGAAGAAAATGTTGCTATGAACTGAAGGTATTTTATAAAGAGTGAAATTGTTGAATAGCAACGAATTTTTCCATTTGCAGCAACGAATGAAAATATAATATGGAGTACGGACAGTGAAGGAAACTGAATAAAGTGGACGTCTGAAATACTTCACAATCCAACAGAAGTACCCAAATGGCAGTCTAGACATTTATAGGTGTATCTTTCAAACTTCAGTATTCAGTCAGCCAACACACAAACACTTGCCTAACCTACTTTTATTTGCAATTCAGTACTTTGTTCAAAGGTGTACGAATAAAAACTCAATAAAGAATATTTTTCCTCTTTACGTGGCTTTCGTTTTCCTCAACATTTCTTAAATAATCAAGTCAACAGCGACGTTTAATATTTTAATATATAATATCCAACTCGAATTCGACAATCAATAATTATGTTAAACAATAATAGACTAGATTACGTCGTGTTTGATGTTAAGAAATACTTTTTAAATTTGCACCTCCTAGAAAGTCTAGGTTTCGCCACTAACTTGACAAAATGGGGTAATGAAATTTTAATTTTTTTTTCTTTATTTGTAAATATCTCGGTTAGTATCAATTTTAGAGTTAAATATATAGTTACCGAAATTGGAGGAGAGTAAATTATCTACAAAAAAATTATAGTACAGTTTTCTCGTGCGACTACCTATTTCGGGGTTACTGACCTCGAAGTCTGGATATTCTTAGTGCTTTTGCAAATTTTCTTATTCTATGAATTCTTGAAAACTTGTAAATGCTTCTTCACAGCCCCCCTCCTCCTCCATAAAATAAGCGATAGTAAAATAATAATATAATATATTCTCTCAAAAAACAAATAGGTATGTTATGGAATATTTTGTAGTTTACTACAATGAGTATTTATTTACTAAAAAATAAATTGCTGCTAATAACATGTTATGATCTATTTCAAGTGCATTTGTGAGAAATTTGAGAGCAATTAATGATTCAAAATGAAATATTTACGCAACAATACAAAATACAAAAGTTTGTGTATAATAAATTATAATTATACATGAAAAATAATATCGCTTAGACATGTGTTATTTTTAATAACTTTTTCACCTGCTATACTAAACGTTGAGTTGACGTTTTACATTTCTCTGTAAAAAACTGTTTACTTCATTTTTAAAATGACGATTTTCGGAAAACAATTTAAATTTAATTCTAGCTAAAAACTGATTGCATACAACTTAAAATTAACCCAAGTTTGCGCGCAGACAAAAATGCACATCGCTAGTATACTTGTAAGTGCAATTAGTAAGAGAGCTGCTAGACAATTTTGGGTAGGTATTTGCGGCATTGTGAAGATTTCTATAATATCTCTTTAGTAAAATCCGAATATAAAAACACAGATAAGTAAATTAAATTGGTTAAAATGGTTCCATACGCGATAAAAGTTACCTTACTTTACAGGAATCGTTTTGAACTTTTCAAATCCATCAAATATTTCGAACAGTTATCATGTCAAATCTCAGGCGCCATTTTTTCTAGAGAACGTTCTTATATCGCATTATATATATTATAAAAAACATTTTTGTTTATTGTTTTTCAAATATAAGTGACCGCACATAAATAATTCATAAGAAAGGTTTCATTTTGGACGCGTTCAGGTAGATATGTGATCCCTAAAATGTGTAAACTCTGCAAGACTCTTGCATTCTGCAGGCAAGATCAAAACTATGACATGATACTGGTATTATTCTTGCTGTAGCCAAAAAACCGCGGGCAAATGCTAGTATAATACATATAATAAAATAATCCCTCTGCAAAGTTGTATAATATGTGAACATGGTCATTCTGAGATAAATTGATACTAAAATAATATTATGATTATAGGTTGTTAGAATGACTTTACGGCGACCGTATTCCAGAAATGTCAACCGCATTATCTGTCACATTATCATTTATATAGCAACGTTATTTATCAGTAATAAAACGACCCCTAAAACTGCAAATGTTACGTAATGTATATTTATTAATTTAATGCCGTTTTTATTTTTGTACTTTCAGTTATAAAAACAAAGCACCGAAACACACGCACCAATAATTTGATAAAGATATAAAATTAATACAATTGTTCTAAACTTTTTCAATTTACGTGTCATAAAATCTGGGAATTTTAGATATACCTTAATAGGATAATAAATATTTATTTATTATTTATTTTATTAGCTACGACATTTTACTGTCTTCTATGTCGATGAATTTGTATCGACTAGTTTAATTGCTGATATGTTTTGATTATAGATTACATATATTTTACTTTTCTATTTCTATTTTTCTAGGTTGGCAATGTGTGATTTAGAGGGGTTACAAGTGGCTGTTTATACACGTAAGTTACCAAATTTTTATTTTTTTATTTGCATGTAAGTATATATTGCTTTGAAGTCAAAACCATTTTTTTATATATAAATTTAGCACGCTCAGCTGGTAAGGCTATCAAAACCATTTAATATCTATTATTATGCAGATTTGTTTTCATTAAAAATATTATAATCTTTGATAGTAGTTAATTATTTAAAAATTTAAATTACACGGTAAATAATGAATAATTTTATAACATTAAAATTATATTAGTTATTACAAATAGATGCTAATTGATTCCTATTTTCCGGATATTTTTAACTACAAAGCGATAATTAAATTACATTTGGCCACAATCGAATTTATAATCAAATAAGTAACAAATAAAATGATTCGTCGTTAAATGTAGTAACCTTAAAATCTCTATAACTCTCGCTAAAGTGAAGGTTCATGTCCAGCGTTAACTAAGATAAAAATTAGCTCTCACATTTACAAATTATACTTTAATATGAGAAAGATTGGTTGTTTGGATATGTCGCTAAAGAATTAATGATAATTTATCCGCCACGATAGTGAAAGATTCGGGTTTGAGTTCCGACATTGACACTGAATATTAAATTTTTCTAATTTTACATTGTAAGGGTCAACAGTGGGTGTTTCTATAATAGCAAACTATAGCTATACATGTATATAAACTTAACAAATACGCTATTAATTATTATTTTGACATATATAACATTCTTTTGTTACCTAGCGTACATTGTGATTAAATTGTAGGTAACTCGGGTCAAACGAAAATAATAAATAAGAACTGTAGCCAAAAATCTTTCGTCAGGAAATCTGCTCCATTTTGCAGTTCATTTAAGAACCTGAACTTAAAAAAAATGTATTTTTCTAGCATTACAAGGAAGAATAATTATATTCAATTTGACGCATATTATATAACTGTAAAGGATAGGAATGTGGCTAGACCTCGGCTAAGAAATCATTACTTGAATAGTCACTGAAATTTTCTAGCAACTCAATAACATCTACGTAATCTTAAACAACATACTTGTAAAAGTAACATCTCGCTCGAGTCGGAGCACAGCAATGTCATCCGCGCTGAAACGGGAATTCACGTCATAATTTGGATGTGCTTTGAATTGTTCCACTCTCACGTTGACAGGATCATCGGCACAAACTTCATCTCTAGTATTCTCATTAATGCAGTCACGTGCTCTATCCGTATCATAATCACCAAGTCGAACACTGTAACTGTATAATTAGAAAAAGGAAAGTTATTATATAAACAAGAAACATAACAGTTCAAGGCTCCCACCGTACGAAAATTTAGGAGACAATGCTTCTAAGACTTTGTTAGTGAATGGCGAGCAACAAATCGATGGCAGACTAATTTGATGTTTCTAAAATATTCTTTTATGGTCAGCATCTCATATACAGTCGGACTCACATACTAGAGATGGGAAAAACGGGTCTTTTTAGTGATCTGCATCTTTGTATCTGGATCCCGTATGTGAGCCGGCTCACTGAACCGGTTCAAAAAGAGCCGAGTTCTGAATATGTTACTGCAGTCTGCCACTGAGTTACCTAGTTCAGTCAATCATATCACGATCTGTATAGAATCAAGAATGCATAGCCAAACATGTGATCCATGAGTCATTTGAGTTGACAGATGCATCAAAGCAAGAACTGATACGTAAGTGTAAAATGTGCTTCTGTGTGTTAAGTGTTTCACTGAGTCATGCAGATCCGTTGATCCGTCGGCTCAAAAAAAGTGAGTCGGCTCTCACGAATCTTCTATCGGAGTCGGCTCTTTGAACCGGTTCAGATCTGAATTTACACAACTCTATCACATACAACTGATTTTACTCGCGTATTTTCAAGTTTTTAGTTTCTACTTCTCAAGTAGAGTATCTCCTCCTACGCTACTCACCCAAAGGAAAAAACGTTTGATAACGTTTAACCTCAAATAATTAATGTTTTTTTATAACTGCCACTAAGTGAAGATGAAGAAGAAGTTGAAAATACAAGAGTCGATTAGTCTCAACATGTTGAAAATACATTAGTTCTACTTCATAAAGAATCATCAATTATTTACAATCACCTTTTGTCTGCTTCGCAATTTTTTTACATGCCTGGCAGGCTTTTCACCAAATAGATAATAATATAAACCTTTGTAGAACTTATCCAAGTTAGAGGTAATCATGTGCTACCAAGTTCTAAATGAATATATTTATTTTTTTCATATCGCCAGAAATATTTGGCGCATTTAAAAAAAAACATTGCGATATTTTCCAAAACAGTAAATCCAACAAGCGATCGCGCATTTTTAAGGGTTTGGGAACGATAAGCCTCAAAACAAAACAATACGAATAATAGTACAAAAGTAATTGATACTAACATATCACCCATCACTTGATTGATCTCTCCTTTAACACAATGCGCCGCCGAAAGGACGTAGCGTGAACTGATAAGAGCGCCTCCGCACGCGAATCCAGTGCTCTTTCCGTTCCGTCTATACTCCAACAATGCCAGCCATGGAAACTCATCGATTGCTGTTTGTTCGCCCCCAAACACTCGATCAATGATGCCTTGTTTGCCGCACACATCTCTGGACGGCAAAAGATCGTTCGAATTGATTGATAAGCCAATCGGTCGTCTAGTAGTGGTCGTTGATCTTCTTGAAGATGATACGAACGGTGGCCGTTCTTCAGATGATCCACCGAATGGCGGCCTTCTGCCTTCAGACGATCCAACGAACGGCGGTGTTCGGCCTTGCGAAGGTCTATCGTACGTTGCCGGTTTTTGTATCGACTGATAACTGGCATACGAACCGCAACATACTAGCGGATCCCCATCAAAGCCGCACTGGGATTCCCGTAAAAATTGCGGATCGCTGTTTGAACTTACGGCGTTGAACAGTACTTTGCAATCGTATATAGAAATGCATCGGGCAGTTTCTCCATTTGGTGTTATGCAACTACGGCGATTTTCTAAATGAAAAAATGCAATTATATTAAAACTAGTAGTAATTGCTTATTATTATTATTATTCAAATAATTGGCATTTAAAAAATTCAAGTAATCAAGTGTCGAGAACCAATACCTAATCTACATAATAAAATAATCTAATCTTGAAAAAATGATCATTGCGGTTTTTTTAAATACACAATGTCATGCGGCTTCAACAATTTCCTGCTTTAAAATAGATAACACTTTATCTTAAATTGGGTTTTTATTTTTTTTTTTAATATACGTGATATATGGGTAATTAGTAAGAACACTTCTCCATTGAACTATAAATGATTACCTTACTGGAACTATAAATTAACAATGTAACAGCCGTAGCCACTTCCTGTTTTATGAGAAACTGCAGTTTATGATAACGAAAAAAAAATTATTATCAAATATACCATGATATGAAATAAACAACAATAAAAGTTGTGATTAAATATATAATAACGTCAAAATATTAAAATTAGAAAAATTGAAATAACTCGAGGTAAATTTTAGAAATATTTATGTGTGTGGATTTGATTTTGAAGTTATTTATAAAAAAGGGAGATTTGCTGACTATAGACGTTTTTATAAAAACCGATTTAAACGAAGTCTGGTGTACATTTCGTATTCTGCCACATGCACCACTGAGAATCAGTTCAAAATAACCACGTGACAATATAAAGGTTGCATTTAGGGGGTGAAAAAAATTATGCCTCTATAAAACATCTATTTAGCGAAATTATTTCAAAATGAAAAGATATTATTGCCACATAAAAATGAAATTTAATAAAATCGGCGTCAGGGTTAAAATTGTGGAAAAAGTAATTTTCATAATACATGATAAAAAAACTGTAGGTACTTTTGTATTTGTGGAGAAACAAGATTAATTAAGTAGATACCTATTTATTTTTTCATTAAAATAATCGACTGTAAAATATTCAAACAAATAAACAATAATAATTTAAATACAATAAAAAGTTTCTATTTGGTTATGAAAATCATATCTTAAACTGATTAGCTGTTATAAAAGCAATAAATGGAACAAAATGAGATGTGAAATAAACTACAATTTACAATTAGTTTTTTATAACAAAATATCTGCTCATTGTAGCGAAATAATTAGATATAAAAATTATTGATCGGAACGAAACGTTTGCAGTCAATTAAATCAATAATTTGAACATTAAATCAATTAATCAGTTTAAGAAACAATATATCCTTGTTCAGTTAGATACAATTGAGTCCATGGGAACATTAATATTCGAAAATAAGTATCATCCTAATAAACTCGAGTATTTTATAGTAAACTATGCACAATAGCCATTATATTTTTGACTAGGAAAATAGAAAACAAATCAGTTTTATTGAAATTACCTAACAAATCCATCATTTTATTTTCCTTATAAAAAAAAACTAGTAGCTGTATTTGGTATAATTTATTACCTGTAAGTGGCTATTAAAAAATTTACATAAATAAAGGTAACATAGAAACAATGACGCAACGAAGGTCGTTATCCTTTGTTTTTTTTCATAGACCCTATACCCTATAAGAATTATATAGAATTTAGTCTATTGGTCATATAACGCCCTCTCTGATATCCCCGTTTGGACGAAAAACTATCCGTGGTGGACTCGTTTTAAGTTTTCTTCATTTAGCTTCTAAAATCTAAACTGTCCCGTTTTGTTTGATATTTTGAATTTTAGTGATTGTATACGTATTTTATTAAACATAATAATGAGAGTTTTTAAATATTAACATTTCTGAGTCGTAACAGTGGGGGAGAAAATAAAAAAATTTATTTGCACAACCGACGGAAAACTCATTCAATTTTGAATTTTTTGCGCATTCTAAACTTGTTTCACCTTTCAAATTTTAGTCGCCTCGTAAATTTTGCCGCCCATCAAATCGCCGGCCCGAGTCTAAATCCTCTGGTCTTTGAAATTTAATATATTTTAAGAATGGATAACGACCTTCTTTACGCCATTGTTCAGTTTGCGCATCATTTATCTATATTTATTATTTTAACTCGTTACTCTAATTATTTAGTTACGAGTTAAAAACAAATAAGGACCCGAAAGAAGACACATCGACCCAAAGAATCTATAGAGTTTCCATAGTATCACATCAGTTTTTGTTTTAGGTATTCTTTGAGTTGACGATTACCAAATTTTATTGAAATCGGCTTAAGTGTTTAAGAGTTATGACGAGAAAAACACATAACTTGCTTTTACAGTTTCATTATTAGTAATTGGTTATTTCGAAAGAATCCTTTTTTTCCATTCAACAACAATAATATAATGTTAAAAAAAGAAAATTCCTTACGCGACTTGACAACCGTTGTACATCCAATCAGCATCAATGTCACCAAACACCACCTGTTACTGCCCATGTCGGCGTTTAATTAAATAGTTCCCACCGTATCGCTACTGTTACAGAGATTTCAACGCACGACAAGAAAACGCGCGCTGTTACGTCTTCACTTATTTGATGTGCAGGACAGACGTTCGAAGTCAACACTGGCCTTTACCAGTCTGCCTTGAGACTTTTATAAAGTTATATTATGTACGATGGTCTTTCCTGTTTTGCGGTATTCACTGTACAGGTTGATTTCAAATTACGTATTTCAATAAAAATAATATACCGAGTGGTTTACACTAAAAGCCTTAGTTACGTCATCGTTTCTCCAACTGCATCGAATTTAGACATATATAACTCCAAAAATGTCGAAAATGTTTAACTTAGAGATGGGAAAAACGGGTCTTTTTAGTGATCTGCATCTTTGCATCTGGATCCCGTATGTGAGCCGGCTCACTGAACCGGTTCAAAAAGAGCCGAGTTTTGAATATGTTACTGCAGTCTGCCATTGAGTTACCTAGTTCAGTCAATCATATCACGACCTGTATAGAATCAAGAATGCATAGCCAAACATGTGATGCATGAGTCATTTGAGCTGACAGATGCATCAAAGCAAGAACTGATACGTAAGTATAAAATGTGCTTCTGTGTGTTAAGTGTTTCACTGAGTTATGCGGATCTTCTGCCGCAGTCGGCTCTTTGAACCGGTTCAGATCTGAGTTACCCAACTCTAGTTTAACTTCTTTAGCGATGTATCTGTCTGAAAAAAGTATGAAATCGAGGGGAAGTAGAATGAAAACAATTAAGGGGAAGCTAGTTTGTCCCCTAAATTACATACATGAAATTGACAAGGACAGAAGTTTATAGTGTGTTGCATTTTGATTCGCAAAATAGTAAGACAAGGATGAACGGCTTAAAAATTGATTAAATTTGATTGACAGTTATTGTAACCAGTCGTCAACAAAAAATAAAGCGTTCTATGTTTTTGCACTAATTAATATTTAACATTAACTAAGTATTTTTAAATTATGTAACATGAGCTTTGTAAACATTCAAAAAAATTTGACGTCAACTACTGATCTAAAAGATATTAAGTTCTTTATATGATCACATTTCACCGCTCATAATTAATTAGCGTTTCAGTTAACATGATATATTGATTTAGTACCCTAATTTCACTAGCATGGTGCAGTGCAAACTTGTGATGTTTTTTAGACAATGCGTTCGCGATACATCAGTTTCAGCGAAGAATCTGTGGTATTACGCTAATTAGTAGTCATTTATAAACAATTGAATTGCACAATCGTATTAGTATCTCAAATCACCTTGTATATTTTCACTGTAACATAAAACAATAATACATATCACAATTTTTTAATTTTTTTTCACATTATTACTCTCCATTCAGCACAGTAATTAGTAATTAGATATCGTAGTGGGGGAACACGCAAAAATTAATAATTCATGTCTGATATTAATAATTAATTTGTATGTTGTAATGGTTGTTTTCTTTGTCATCGTTTACACTTATTTGTTTTTTTTTATCAAAAGAAATTAAAAAAATCAAAACCTAATTGTTTTTTTCACGCAAAATTCGACATTTCTGTTAGATCAAAGTCAGTTCACTCTAGTAAGAACGCACGATTTAGTTACGTATCAGAACTTATCTAACTTACAAACGGCATCTAAAACCATAATAAGTATTTTTTCGTTAATTATGATTTATAATAAACTTAGTTAAAAACGACTTAAAAACCGGTCAAATGCGAGTCGAACTCGCGAGAAGAGGATTCCGTACTACTCCGTTTTCCGTGAGTAGGTACTTTAAGACTTAAAATTTTCGTTTAAGTTTTCCTATAAACTATGGGTGAGACCCGACATTCCCTATTTTTTCAAAATTTTAGGCTCAGAGTTTCGGTGATAAGGGGTCAATTTTTATCTATTTTCTTAAATAACTTTAAAACTATTTGTCTTAAAATTATAAAAAAAATATATTTGCGGTTATCACAACAAGCTCTTATTTGATATGTAACAACGATAAAGTTTGCAAAACTTTTTTTTTAATTTTCTAAATTACCCCCCAAAAATCGCCCCCATGTTTAAAATTAATTTATTTACGTTACACGTCAATCGGCTGACATATGTATACCACATTTAAACCCAATCGGTCCAGTAGTTTCGGAGCAAATTGGCCGGACGTACAGACACGCGAGTGATGCTATAAGGGTTCCGTTTTTTTCTCTTTGAGGGACGCAACCCTAAAAAAGTAACAAACTATATGGAACCATTCCGTGAACATTCTAAACAAAATGAGGTCGAAATTTTTCAAGTCGGTTATAACCCATCGAAAAGCTATGGCTGAACAAATACACATCGAATTGATAACCTCTTTTTTGTTACCCGGTTAAAAATATACTATAGATATTTTTAAAAAAATGTTTTTTTTTATTAATTTTTAAAAATTGGTAACGCGTAATACAAAACAGCGTAACTAACGGACAAAACTAGTGCAGCGAGAGAATGAAAAACCTGTATATATAATTATAAACGCTCGATAACTCGAAAGCGAGTACATAATATTAGACTCTTACAACAAATAACAATGCTTCCGTCATAGTTAAAATAAGGAATGTCATATGATTGCAGTTCCAACCTGATTTATAATAATTGATATGCATATCTAGGATGCAAAATGTAAACAAATTTTTAAACCGATGTTAACCAGTTTTGTTCTATGAATTATGGTTTATGTTATGAATTGGATGAATTGGATGCAGTAGCATTCTGTTGAGACAAGATGGAGTTCACATTGATTGTATTGCTGAATTAAAATCTCTGCCAATAAACAATTTTAAAAAAGAATGAAATCGCTGCTATTAAATAATAGTTTATATTCTATAGAAGAATTTTATTCAACTATATTTTAATTTTTTTACTGACATATTCTTGACATATTCTATGTATTTATAATACGGATGAAATAAAGTATATGTTTTTATTATTATTATTAAATGGATCATTTACGATCACTATGCACGCATGAAAAGCAGCTATTTAATAAGGGTTGTGTATAAAATAGCTTTTATATTAAGTGTGCGTAACAGAAAATTGAGGTGATAAGAAAAGTAAAGTTAATTTTAATAAATAGAGATATATTTAGATTTTCCGTTTATAAGGCATTTATTACATACGAGATGAGAAGTAGTACAGAAATACATATCTTTTGTATATTATGTATTTCCGCGCATTATATTTTATAAGTACATACAATTTAAACTTGGAGTTATTATCGTAAAACCCGAATATGTGATAGCTTATACCCCATTCAAATAAATACACGTCGTTCAATTATGATCCTAAATCGTGATATCAACAGAGTCTGTTATAGCATAGAGCCTACGGGATGAAAATTATAATAGAGAGATAGAGGCCTCTTCACATATGAAATCATATAAAGAAAAGGCTAAAACCATCATTGAAATAGAACTCTCGTTTGAAATAATTATGTATATAATATTAAAACAGTTCCTCAAAATAATGTTCCTGCGAATGGCTGGACATTTATTTTGTTTTACTGGAGTGTTACAGATGTTCATTTACAATCTGCAATGGTAGGTTTTTTTAACAATAGGTGTTTAAAATTCAACCGCACTGAAATGTAGTTGGTCCGTATTTAAATTTGCAAAATAAAAGGCAAAAGTTAGTCAACACGGTACATTTTGTTGACATCTAAAAACACATCTTTTTTTAAATATAAAATACCAGATCTACGTATTGCACGTTATGCATGATAGTGATGACTGCAGAGATGTGACGGTATTGGAAGTAAATTATTATATTGTTAAATAAGCAATAAATTAATTGTTCACTAATCACTTTCGCTTAGTAGCGCATCTTGTGGCAAGGGTTTAAAAAGAAACACATCTTGAGTACGAATAATCTAAATAGAATTATAAAAACACTTGTCGCAAGGTCCGACTACCGAAAAAATAATGCAGATTTTGATAATATTGATAATATAATACTCCATGCTTTCCATTTCTCAATGACTTTATGTAGTTGTAAATAAAGATGTTGACTATTTTTGGGAAAGTGTTTTAAATCGTGCATAAGTACCTAATATTGCCACAAAAATTTATTATTTTTATTTAAATACAACTCAAGCCTTAAAAATCATGTATTTTAAATCCCGTTTCAAATTTCGGTCCAAAACGCCAATACTAGTCGCGTGACGTCACCTGTTCATACCAAAGGAGGCTCAAAAGTTTACACGGGAGCTACCATCCTATAGATGCGTATTCTGTGCTCATAAACGTTAGTAAACTGAGGTGATGAAAAGTTGTTTCGTAGTCGTTGCTATAGTTACATGTAATTTGACGTTTCCTATAAACAAATAATAATAAATTGCACACTAAATATTAACCAAACAATGAAGTTTTTTGACAGCGGCTGAACATATGACGTCATGCGCTCTGTTTGGTGTCTGTTGTCACGTAACTTGAGAGTGATTTAATTAGGTTTTATTTATTAAATATTAATTAAATTCTTTAAAAATAAGGAAAAATATAGTGTTTTTTAGTATTTCTATCGTAGAAACTACTGCTTTTCGTTAAAATTATGTGTTTATTTGAATACAGTCAACATCCCTAAACCAAGGTTTTTTAATAAAAAAAAGTAGGAAACAAGCGCGGTTGTTACAAACGTTGATTAAACTCAACCCATCTTTTTTCAAGGACGTACTTACGATTCACCCTCTAGTGTACATATATGTGTCACTGTGTCCCACACACAAAGCTCCTGGTTTTCCCTACAAAGTCACCCCTTTTTATAACTTGATATGTTTATATGCACTTAAAACATATATCTACCCGTTGACCATTTTTTCGTGATTTGTATTTATGTCCTTACGGTGAAAAATTAATGTTTTAAATTATTATAAGCAACGTATAATGATAAAGAATGTTGTTATATTTTCGAAACACATTAAATTTAATCCTACCCTTTCACTAAACAATTTGCTTAAATTAAAACGATTTAGGGTTTTTGATAAATGTCAACTTTTTATGTTTTTTACAATGCATGGTTTACTGAACAGCGATACATCTCTACAGATATTTTTTGTGCGTGGGGAAGTAATAAAAAAACCCGGGTCGCAGTGCCAAAACCCTGCCGACAATATAGTGTATTTGCTTCTATAGGGCCGTGTGGTTTTATAATTTTATTATGTGAAATTAAATTTGTTTTTGGGCAAAATAAAAAATTTAACCCCTTAATACACCCCTTAAAATAACATTTTTTTTCTTAATTGTAATATTATTATCAATCTAACGTCTACACCGAATTAAATACACCCTTCAGTAAATAATTCACTACCTATCTGCAAACTAGTGTTTTCATAAAATTTGTAAGTCCGGTCCTGTCGGGCCGATTTTATTAAAATTTTAGGAGAACTTTTTAATTACTACTAAAGGGTTAAATGTCAATTTTGAAACGATTCTGAGAATTTTTTCGGTATTTAGGGGCCCAAAAACGTTTTTCAACCCCTAAAAACTACCCTTAAAATGGCCCGATTACGCCCATTTTAAATAGGCTTCTTGCAGTGATGGATTTCAACACGTGGGCCAAATTTCGTTAAAATCAATTAACTCTTTCGAAAGTTATTGCCCGCACACACATATATATATATATATATATATATATATATATATATATATATATATATATATATATATATATATATATATATATATATATATATATATATATATATATATATATAATATATATATACATATATATATAAACATTTTTAAAAATGGTGCCAAAGTGTTTAGGAGGCTATGAAACGTCGAGAAATTTTGGTCCGACCCCTAGGTCCCGCCATCCGACCGACGCCAATAGTGTATGTTGCCATATGGCAAATACACTAATAAAACAAAATATAGACAAAGATCTTAAACTAGCTTCTCTTCATCTTTTTTTTTTCATTTTTGATCAATAATACAAATTAAAACTCGGGTCGCAGTGCCAAAACCCTTAAATTTGTTTTAAAATATTTTTTTAATTGCAATCCAACATTTGTGAATTTGTGAATTATTTGAAACTTCTTGAACTAATTCAATCGATTAACTTTACTGTAAAGAACTCAGTGAACTTATTTTCTATCTAACGAGAATAATTTTTTCCTAGAAAAATTCCCTCAAATTTCTTTGACTGCATTTCCTTTTCATTTGATTCCATGTATTATGTTTCAAGTAATTGCGTACTTGCAGTTCTTTCTCTTATTTTAATTGGTGGTCATTGACGTCAAACGTTAAAGCCTCACGCAAAAATACAATAAGTTTAATTTAAATTTCTGATCTTTTAATAGGAAGAAGTGGAATATTTAAAATGTTATTTAGATGCTTAAGGTAAAAAATAACATGATCATGGTATTTCCACAACCGCGATATATTATGCTATTCATTTTTTTCTACGAATTCAAAAAAATCAAATTATATTAAATTAAAAAAAATATTCTTATATATAACGAATTTTTATTTTCTTTAATCAACTAAATAATTGTAGTAACGTTCCTTTATTTTTTCACACATAAGTGATTTGAGGGTAAAGGATGAGCCTCGAAAATCTGATAGCTCTTGTTAATAACTAGATAGACAAATTGTAGACGTTCAGCGTCTAGCTGTTAACTAATAGGGCACTTCCTTGGAATATTTTTATATTCAAAAGAAAAATACACTGTAACCTCAATATAATAATAATAATGCGTTTAACGTCCGTTTCTCGACTTTATGTCATAACAGACGCCATTCGCACCATTACTATTTTTTCATCTACCACTTCCCGTTATTTACTACATTTTTTACAACTTCAACTTATGTAATAGCAATGAGTTGAATGAAGGAATTATAGGAAATTAGGATAAGGTAGGCAATTTTTGAACTAGGAGTTTGATAGGTAATCGGCCATGGCCTCAAATAAGGAACTATCTCGATATTTATCTGGAATTAATTGAGAGAAACCATGGAAAACCTCAATCAAGATGGCCGGTACAGGAATTACCGTTTCTCGACGAGAGGCAGTAGGAAAAAGTCCCCCCTCCGGGATTCGAACCCGGACCTCCCGAATGCGAGTCTAGTGCTGTCACCACTACTCTACCCAGCTTAACATAGCATTAATATAACGAGCCTCAATATAACGATTTCCTCGATTTAACAAATTTTTCGAAATCCTCTAAGAGTTAATGCAAAATATATTTCTACGTTACGAATACTTTTTGTCAAAAACCTTTTTTGCCATCTGGCTACGGAACACTAAAAATAGATTAGCATCTTGATGACAAAGTCCTATATGATAGTTTTGGAATAAATTTACCAAACAGAGCTAATATGTTCGTGCATATAAACATAGTACTTGTAACATAAGTATACAAACAATGCTGACATAATCGTACCGAAGGGTAGCGGAATATTTTACAATACACACAAATACGCATATGCATCCATTTCCCGATGTCCGTTGCAGCAGGAAGGTCGAGTCGAGAATCCTGTCGCCAACAGTTGAAGTAGCAGGAGCTGTGGCAGGATTTGAGGGACTGAACAATGCTTACTTTTATATACCGACTGTTTTCAATAAATGAAACGCCGTTCATTAACATTCTTCTTTTAAGATTTTATCAATAACTAGCAAACCGAGCTTTAAAATTTTCTTTTTCTGTAAGCTCGCAGTCATCAACCTGAAATATTAAATTTTGATAGCAAAGAATAAATTGCTTTGAGATATTAATAATCACTTTTCAATTAGTTATTTACAATTTATTTATTTTTTTTTATTTTTTTTATTTTTACTTTAATGTTTTACTAAGGTATGATGTTAGTGTCTAAAAATTGTTTTCGAGTTAAAGTCAGATTTCGATTCTAACTCAAAACGAAAACTTTAATTTTCTGAATAACAGCCGAACTTACGTGTGTATATGGCCGTCTGTGTATCTGTTGTGGAATATTCATATACAAAAAAAAATATGAGTTACAAAACATGGTCTCTTCTCAATCGCGTACGAAGTCGCGAGTAGCGGTTAGTAGTATTTAAAATTAGCTCAAAGTCATTCCAGTTTATTTTGGAAGGATTACCATCAGAGATTGAATAAAACTTTTCATAGAAACGAGAGATTTCTGGAACTACTTTTCATGCATTTTATACCCACACATACATTGAAATTCTCGTAAGAATCAGGGTTAGCTGGTAAAAATTATTTTGGAACATGGAACTCAAGCTCCCTATATTTTATACCTTTTTCATGTTTCGGTAACAATTTAATTTCGATCTCATTTATTTACCTCGTCTTGTTATCTTGCTTGACGCTAAGTCAAAGAGACAGTCTATATAATTTGTACATGCACGATGTGTGTAGAACATCTCATGTACCCAGCTTAAGACCACTCAAATGCCTACCTCTTAGTCCGCACCACTTATAATAAGGTATGTATATTATGAACCTACATTTTCCATAACACTGTACATATATTTATTTCAATAGAAGATTTACTTCCATAGGCGGATCTTCAGATCCACATTATAGTTTTTAATTAATTAATAAAAAAACAAAAATAATATAACAGACAAAAAGTATAAGTAGGTTGTAAATTATGTGATAGTTTATTAGTCACAGCCCACGCTTTTACTATAGGCTAGAATAAATTGTTTTGTACTTTTTTGTCCCTTTTGAAAACGTGTTATATTAAAACTTAAAAAAAAAAAATATTAACCTCCTTCAAAAAATCACTAAAAAGATGAAAATAATGAAATTTTGAGGTCGGAACTAATTTCATTACAAAAACTTTTACTTACATATCTATACTTTTATTGAATAGGCGGTGACCTCAAAATTTCAGGTGATTTTTTTTGTAATTAAATTATCCCGACCTCAAAATTTCATTATTTTCATCTTTTTAGTGATTTTTTTGAAGGAGGTTAATATTTTTTTTTAAGTTTATTTATTTTTTACTTTTTAGTGGTGGATTTGATTTCGCACATATTTTAAAAACTACTGAACCGATTTAAGTAAATTTTATGTGGGATCACCCTGAAGATGTGCCCTATTAAATAAGAAAAGAAGCATCATAATCACTTTACAAATGTTGGAGATATGAGGTAGCATACATTAAAAAATATGTTTTTTTGACGGAATTTAAAAACGGATGAACCGATTTTAATAAAAACTATATGGGACCACCTGGGATGTATACCCTTTCAAACGAAAAAAGAATTTTCCAAATCGGTTCAGGCGTCTGCGAGTAATCGGAGAACATACATAAAAAATTAAAAAAAAAATATTCCGACGAATTGAGAACCTCCTCCTTTTTTTTGAAGTCGGTTAAAAATAATTTCTCTTAACCCATTATACCGATAGGAAAATTACTATTGGATTACCTATCCGATAGTAATTTCCCTGTCGGCTGCTATTTAGAAACATATGAGCAAAAAAGACAGCGAACTTGGCGTAGTCTTCGTAAACAATCCAAATGGATTCCAATATGACCATTGCATTTTTTTAAACAATATGAACGAAAATAAATCGATCAAGCAGAAACTGATGTGGCGTTTTAAAAAAATGTTAATAAAGTTTAGACTACCAACCCCTAGGTCGTATTTTATTTTAGGGAGCGAAAGATTATAAAATTTTATAGCACGTAACATTTTAATGATTGTTTTTCAGTTAAATTCTGTTATGACTCCTCATTACTCCGCACTATAATTTATTGTGTCCAACGTCTATAACCTATAATTTATTATGGGTATAAACAAGACTAGCTCCTGGAATCACGTCCGCTCTTCCCTAAACATACTTTAGCGTGTCCATACTCCAGCATATTAGATTCAAATTTCATCATGAGAATAGAATAGAATAGAATTTATTGATCCAAAGACATACAAATATGTATAGGATTCGTCAAAAAAAGAAAGATATGTTTACAATTATTCATTTATAACAAAATCATCTATCTTATACAGACATTGTTTAAGAAGAGCAGCCTTTAATTTCCTTTTAAAATTAGAAATGTGTAGATTTTTTAAACTGTGTGGCAATTTATTAAACATTTTCAGAGCGTGATATTCGGCGCTCTTGTTAAACAACGTTACTGTCGATTTTGGTAAATGATGTGTCATACTCAACAACCAAAGTATTCGTTCGTTACCAAATGAGTTTTAATGTGAAACAGTTGAACGAAACGATTATCGGACAGGCGGATACTGATAATTTCTTTTCTTCATCGCAAATATATCAATAAAACGAAGTTATTCTGGGAATATGTTCGCTCAACGTTCCGTTTTCGAAACCAGTATGCGCAAACCGGGCATAAACAGAATATTTTCTAAGCCTTGTTCCTCCGGCAATGATTTTTGAGGGTTTACTTGCTGTAGGTAAAAGCGTAGGGGTGTTTTAGTTCAAGAACATAACAGTACTACCCATTGAGCGATTTATTGCAAACATTATGAGGCAAGTCATTGAAATAACACTATAGTTAGCCTCTCGTATGATTTTAAACCGAATATTCGCCATAAGGATAATATTGTATAGGTATAATACTCGCCACGATTCTAAAAGGTTCTGAAGCTAGTCACAAACAGTGTCGCAAATGCATATTTTAGAGCCGTCCCGGTTGTTTAGTGGGAAAGGAAAACTCCCACCACCTCCCAGTTACCGGCACAGAACGCGCGCTCGTCGGTGATTGATAATCGCTGGTTGTCGTTGCACTTTTTCCTGCTATAAAGTACAGTCCAGTACGCTATTGTTGAGTTGTTTCTTTGATTGTTAATTGATCAAGATGCCTAATACAGTTTTGCATAGATAAGCACGAAAAATAATTTTTTGCTTGACTTTATGCAAGGAATTAGACCTTTAGATTAAAGAAAAATTAAAAATAATAATATAGCGCGAGTTTGTAGTTTTTCAACCGACTGTACCTGCGCAAGCCTCCATTTGCATCTAACTTCAGACCCTGTTAGAACCGTGGCGCGTATAGTACCTAGAGTTGGGTAACTCAGATGTGAACCGGTTCAAAGAGCCGACTCCGACAGAATATCCGTGAGAGCCGACTCACTTTTTTTTGAGCCGACGGATCAACGGATCCGCATAACTCAGTGAAACACTTAACACACAGAAGCACATTTTACACTTACGTATCAGTTCTTACTTTGATGCATCTGTCAGCTCAAATGACTCATGCATCACATGTTTGGCTATGCATTGTTGATTCTATACAGGTCGTGATATGATTGACTGAACTAGGTAACTCAGTGGCAGACTGCAGTAACATATTCAGAACTCGGCTCTTTTTGAACCGGTTCAGTGAGCCGGCTCACACACGGGATCCAGATGCAAAGATGCAGATCACTAAAAAGACCCGTTTTTCCCATCTCTAATAGTACCTAACGTACAATTTTCAGTATAAATTACACTACACCAATATATCAAACACACCTTATATTTCTATTATCAAACTTGCTCATTTTCTCACAGTTAAACAAGATATATCTTATATCGTTGCTGATTCGATAGTAAAAATGATCAAAATGCAAACACGAAATGCACCGAATACAATTTGTATTTTTAATGCTATTTGTGAAGTTGTAGATCCAATGCACGTTTAATATTATCAAATATAAAAATTCCAATCTTGTTTTGATAGTGTTGTTGTAGCGCGTAAATAGTCACATTTAAATTCGATTCACATTGTATTTGAAGAAGAAACGAAGAGGAGAGGAAAGAAACGGAAACGATCCTGTGAACTCGTTCATATAAATCTGTATCTACAATCGTTAAACTTCGATTCGGATGACAGTAAAGCATTTTGATATTCAGGACGAATCGATTTGCATTTCAAATCTGCGACGATTTTATCCCGATCACCAGTTCAGACCATTCCGACAGATCAATTTTGAAGAGATTTTGCATGTTAGTACGTACTTAAAAGAACTATTCAATTTGTATTTCGACAAGAAATAACAGTATTCCATGTTACGCAAGTCTCCAAATATTTAATCGGTACATACACACCATATTGATTTCACGCAGCGAATTTCATTTTCGTTTTCAGATTATCTTTAACTGACGTGTTATAAAAATTGCGTTCATTTCAGATTTTAACTAACACGGTTCGTATTAACTTCTACTTGGCAGAAAAATGAAGAAAATTCTATTTATTGTAATAAGTATTGAAAAATACAGTTCTGTACAACATATTGCTTCTCTTAATTATTCTTACATTAATTATATATTAAATTGATACATCCTTATTTTAAGTCGGAATAATACCGACGAAACGTCGTATAACGAATAAATGTGTTGAAACGTACGGATTGATCTTTTCACCTGATTTATTTCGAGACCTGATTTTTCCTAATTATTACAAAAGAATAATAATAATAATAATAATAACAATAGAAATTAGTTTCACGGGTAATTGGAATTCCAATTACCCGTGAAACTAATTTCTATTGTTACATATTTTGGAATTGAACTTTAAAGATGAATAATAATAACGTTTATTGCTTAGCGCAAATGGTCAGAAATCAGTTTTTGTAGACTTGTCTGCCTTTCTGACCGGTACATACAATAATATAGTATACAATAATTATATCAAAATAATAATACAAGTAAAATACATACATAAAAATAACAAGAATAGCAATATTAATTTACTAAACCCTAAAATTGTGGCTTCTGATTGATCGTTAATGAGTTTTGCAAATAAATATTATTACAGTATGACTCAAGCATTTTCAACTTGTCGAAACTTATCGACTCATGTGTTTTCAATTTCTTCTACATCCCCACTTCGTGGCTGAAAAAAACTTTATTAATTTGAAACGCGGTCTAACGTATTTTTCCATTGGCTTAGCAACGTAAGGGGAGACACTTTGCGTAAGAAATAAGGAGAAAAAACTTGAAAGTGCGTGAGTAAAATCAGTTAAAAACAGGTATAAAAAATACGCATGAGTGAATTAGTTTCAGAAAGTTGAAAATACGTGAGTCCGACTGTACTATTTTGCCTTGTGTCCCGTTTCTCCTAAGGAAAAAACAATATTACAAAGCTGCGAATTTATTTGTTAATATATAGACTTATTTTTTAATGTTTAATTTAATTAGTTTCCCAATAATATGTAGGTAATGTCGTTGCTGGTTAACCCGAGCCAAAAACAGAAATAAAGTACTTTTGATCATAACCTCAAATCTACTTTTGGCGTTTTTTCTCGTATTGAAAATGCTAGCTCATGTGCGTTAAAAGAAAATAGGTACACACTATACTTAAAAAAGTTAAAAATATTTTGCTTTTGAGTTGAATGGGTGTTTGAAGTCATGAATAAATTATTAAAGCCCTTTATAACAAAAACGTATACCGCCTCGTTAGTATATTTTGTACTATGTGTATAAAGTAACCATATACCTCCTTTGGAGGTTGCATTGTGTGAGGTATGTATTATATGTACTCGTATATTAAATATGCAAAACTCTTCAATATGCTTGCACGCGGCAAGAAAGCATTAGCAAATAGTGACCAATAATTAGTTTAATTTTTTTTTGGCATTCCTTAATAAACGATATGTTTTACCTTGGTTTGAAAACGAATCAAAAAAACGTTCGGTTTCCAATTGTGTTTCGGTTTTGTTCTTGAAAGTGATGCAAATATCAGCTATATATTCCGCTCTTTTTGGTCAACAGTCGAATTTTTTTGGAGCTATCATCGTGTAAAAATCTGAATGTCTTCACATCTTTTGAGAGTACCAAAGATTATTATCAACTAGCAGGGTAATAATAATACAAAAATCGATGCTTCACTAGTTTTCAGAAAAGGGCCAGTGAACAATTTTTGATTACTTAGTAGATGGCGAAAATTTCTTTTCGCTTTTATAGATACATTTCTGGTCGAACGTTTACACATCTTTTGAGGGTACCAAAGATTATTATCAACTAGCAGGGTCATAATAATACAAAAATCGATGCTTCACTAGTTTTCAGAAAAGGGCCAGAGAGCAATTTTTGATTACTTAGTAGATGGCGAAAATTTCTTTTCGCTTTTATAGATTTTATAGATACATTTCTGGTCGAATGTTTACACATCTTTTGAGGGTACCAAAGATTATTATCAACTAGCAGGGTAATAATAATACAAAAATCGATACTTCACTAGTTTTCAGAAAAGGGCCAGAGAACAATTTTTTATTACTTAGTAGATGGCGAAATTTTCTTTTCGTTTTTATAGATAAATTTCTGGCCAGTGAGTCAATTAATCACTTTTTATCAGTATACGTATTTTAAGTAGATATACATAAAAAGTAAGTAAAGGTACCCCGTAAAATGTGGATCTCTTTCACGAGTTGGATTGTATCGTTATATATTGTTTAATTTTAATTTACCTTTGGGGTGGATGCACTGACTTTTATGCGAATACCCTATTTTTTAACTAAATCTGCCCTCTATTGTTAAACTCTGAACAATGATTTCGTTTCGAGGGAAAAGAAACTCATAATCAAAATTAAGAAATAAAATTGCTCGCTTCGTACATGTAACGAAAACCCATTGTAATTATCTTCGCAACGCAGCTAGAATATTTTATTCCAGCTATGCATTCATCTTCTGCGGATTAATTATCTGTTTCGACTAAAAAACGTCAATCAATTAAAAAACTTTTTTCAATAAAACCACATTGCCTGTTAAAAAAAACTTGTTACTTAAATCCGCTTCGATGTTGCGAAAATTCCCTGTTAATACCTTAAGCGAAGTTCTCAAAATATATATATAAAAAAATAAACTTTGAAAATTCATTAATCGTAATCTATCTCAAATGACATTGTATTATTAAAGGGGGTGTTGCGCCCTAATATGGGTACATGCCTGCATCTCACTCATTCTTCTACTGTCGATGAGAGGGTGACTTTTCATCCCCTGGAAACAGGGAGTTTCACATATAAACAGGTATTGATTATCGAGCGTGATACATACGTATGTACCGTTGATAGTATAGACATTACATCATTACAGTACATCTGGTTTAGGAACAGATATTTTATTTACATAGCTGATATGAGATCAATTGAAATAAGATTTAATTAATAAGTTGAAATCATTCAAATTTTGTATTAAGACAATTAACATTCAACAGAAACACAAATTTAGTTTCCAAATTATGCAAGCATGGGTGGTGACTATTGAACTGTCATAGAGTTAGCAGCCCAAGCTTTTATAATTATAAACCTAAATTACTTAGATTACTGAGATTATGGTAAAAAGAGCGCCTAGCAAAGTTTAACTGTCAAATAAATCATGAAATAATCACGCGCGAGATACATATAGTATTTTTTGCACATGCCCCTTTAAAATTGTTGATTTTCACTTCATAATAATAATAATAATAATGCATTTAACGCCCGTTTCTCGACTTTATGTCATAACAGACGCCATTCGCACCATTACAATGTTCCATTTACCACTTCCCGTTTTTTCTACATTTTAAAATTTCAACTTAAGTAATAGCAATGGGCGAATGAAGGAATAGGGATGTTGACTGTGTTCAAATAAAAACATAATTTTAACGAAAAGTGGTAGTTTCTATGATAGAAACACTATATTTTTCCTTATTTTTAAGGAATTTAATTAATATTTAATAAATAAAACCTAATAAAATCATTCTCAAGTCACGTGACAACAGACACCAATCAGAGCACATGACGTCATAGAGTCAGTCGCTGTCAAAAAACATCATTGTTTGGTTAATATTTAGTGTGTAATTTATTCGAAAATTTCTTTAAAAAAAGACTGCAAGGAGTTTTAACGTCATGGAAAGTGTATTTATTAAGGCTAATAGTTCGAAAACTTAGAATCCATGTTTTATAACAAGAAATACGAAAAATTTTTTCATAACCTCATTAGTTTACTAGCGTTTATGAGCTACTTTGTGACCGCATCTATAGAATGGTAGCTCCTGTGTAAACTTTTGAGCCTCCTTTGGTATGACCAGGTGACGTCACGCGACTATTATTGGCGTTTTGGACCGAAATTTGAAACGGGATTTAAAATACATTATTTTTAAGGCTTGAGTTGTATTTAAATAAAAATAATAAATATTGTGGTTATATTAGGTACTTATGCACGATTTAAAACACTTTCTCAAAAATAGTCAACATCCCTATTATAAGAAATTAGAATAAGGTAGGTAATTTATGTTGTTGTAAGGCATATAATTTTCGTGGGGGGGGGGCAGATGCCATCCTCTGCCTCCCCCCCCCTGGGTACTCCCATGCTGACAGCCCTGGGACAGTACACCAAAGCTAATATTAACATTAAAAACATTATTATGATAGAAAGTTACTGTCGGATTGTACAAAGAGGATCACGGTGGGGTGTCTGCAACAAGCCGACCAACTGACTAGTGCCTACTGCACGTCGTCGTAGCGCAGCGCAACACAGGTCTATGAGGCACTATGAGGTAATATTGTGAGGCTGTATAAAGCACAAACTGCAAGCCGCGCGTCCAATACACAGTGTATATAAACTCATTATTGCGACAATACAAATAGACCCCGGGATACACAAATTAAAACTCCATTCGACGCTGAAACCTCTTCATACATCCACCTGTCTATTGATATATACAAAGTGTCCTACAATAACGAACCATACAAATTTACAATATGAAGAAAATATAAATATTTATTGAAAAAAAATATATTTGAAATATTAACAAAATAAAATTACTTGCAATACTGTTCAATTGATTTTTATTTATATAAAAGACGTTTCAACCAATAGTTTTGGTCCTTTTCAATTTTCAGATATATTTGAAATAGACTTACAAGCTTTTTACTTTTAAGATGAACTTGGAAAAAAATAATTTAGGGTCATAGAATCATAATTATAAAAGCGTCGGTCGTAAGCTCTATGAGTTGGCCCTTGTTGGTTGTAGCTTTTAAATTAAAAATGACGATTCATTGAAATCAGCATAATTTTTTCAATTTCAGAAATGTATATAAAAGATTTTTCGAGACGTTTCTGGGGTATAAGGAAAATACAAGCACGTCTAGAAATAATATGACTAATATAAATTATTTTTATAATTTTTTACATAATCCACCGACGTACATATCTTAAAATACACCCTATACATAAATCCTTGTGCCTAAATACTTTCATTTATATAAGCTTGTTACAACAATACAGGGTTGACAACAAAAACACCTACTATCAATGTTTGATAAATATTTTCTACGTTTATAGTTCGAAAGAATTTATTTCTACAATAGCTGCAGATAGCTAATATAATTGTTAGAAACATTCATTGTTACAATGCTAAACTAGAAAAATTTATTTTTTATCCACTGTCACCGTCGGGACTCAAACCCGAATCTTTCCACTCATTCCGCCGCGAAAGTGGAAAGATTCGGGTTTGCGAAATCATTTTTATGTAAATTATGAATACTACTCTGTAATTGGGCATTTTGCCTGTTGAGTACGTTCAATAAATATAATATATAATTTTATGTAATTATGCATTGTAAAAAGCAAAAAAAACCCGGGTCGCAGTGCCAAAACCCTGCCGACAATATAGTGTATTTGCTAATACAGGTATTGTGGCTTTATTAAATGAAATTAAGTTTGTTTTTGGACAAAATAAAAAAAAATGAACCCCTTAATACACCCCTTACAATAATAATTTTATTAGCTGAAATATTGTTATCAATCCAACATCTGCACCAAATTAAATACGACCTTCAGTAAGTAAATTCGTATACGCAAACTAGTGTTTTCATAAAATTTGTAAGTCCGGTCCTGTCGGGCCGATTTTATTAAAATTTTAGGGACACTTTTTAATTACTACTAAAGGGTTAAATGTCAATTTTGAAACGATTCTGAGAATTTTTTCGGTATTTTTGGGCCCAAAAACTTTTTTCAACCCCTAAAAACTACCCTTAAAATGCCCCGATTGGGCCCATTTTAAATAGGCT
Source organism: Venustoraphidia nigricollis (assembly GCA_034508555.1). Lineage (NCBI taxonomy): Eukaryota > Metazoa > Arthropoda > Insecta > Raphidioptera > Raphidiidae > Venustoraphidia > Venustoraphidia nigricollis. The sequence continues at coordinate 2,529,644 of JAVRKA010000047.1, forward strand.
TCGTGCGGTGATGGATTCCAACATGTATGCCAAATTTCGTTAAAATGAATTAACTCCTTCGAAAGTTATTGCCCGCACATATAAATATATATATATATATATATATATATATATATATATATATATATATATATATACATATATATATAAACATTTTTAAAAATGGTGCCAAAGTGTTTAGGAGGTTATGAAACGGCGAGAAATTTTGGTCCGACACCTAGGTCCCGCCATCCGACCAACGCCAATAGTGTATGTTGCCATATGGCAAATACACTAAAAAGTCATTCTCCAAAAAGTAATGTTTTTTCGAAGTAATCCACTTCTTACTGTGAAAGTTGAGCATTATAGGTAAAAAAAGTTCCTCTGAAAATAAAATGTATAGAGTATTCTGTTCGCTATTGGTAATTTAAATCCTATTTTCAATTTAAAATGTGCGCTAGTGCAAAGAGCTAAACAAAAAGGGTCTTTTTTACAAGTTTTGAGTATCATTCGCATATTCAATTTCGTACATTTCATGCGGTTGTCGTCCCCTTATTTCAATCCGTTCCAGTAATTAGATTGCACGCTAACACTAATTACACTTGTCGCTTCAATATTATTGAGTTTACAACTTTTTGGAATGGATATACCATCAAAAAGTGTTCAGAAATTGCAAATAGAACGAAACATAGAGGCACACACATACGTCAGAGACGTCGTTTTCGATGTCAGTTCATTTCTTTTTTGTTACTGTTAACAGTAGGGATGTCGGAAGTGCCAAAAAGTATCGATATATATCGTAACGATATTTTTTTCAAGTATATATTTTTTTAAAAATATCGATATATCGGTCCAATTTGAAAGAGAACATTGGCACTCGAAGAAATTTAGTATACATATTGGCTAGCTTAATATAATCTCAAATAGCAATTAACGGACATTATTTCTAATAAATCAGCTAATAAATATTTATCTGAAATAAAAAACAACGATAAGATTTTTTTTGTTTATTAATTAAATGTCTAATACATTTAGGAGCAGATAATTTTAGACATTAATCGAACAATTAATAAAGCCAGGGATGGTGAACCTATGGGATGCGTGCCAGAGGTGACATATTCGACAGAAAATTGTTGGTACAGCATGAATTGAGGTGTAAATCGAAATAATTAAAAATATTCGGGATGTTGTAGAAATGAAATGAAATATTGCATGAATAGACATTTTGACTGTTTATTATTCCGAAGATATCGAAAAATCCGGTGTAAAAGAAAAGTGTTTGATATGTGCTTTATTCACTGTTGTTGTTTTTAGAACGCACTTAAAAGTGTTCCAAAAACATATTATATAAAAACACATGTTTCTTTTTCAGTGAAGTTTTCAATATGTCAGAATAATTAAACGGCCATAGTCAGTCGCGGTAGTACCTACATATAAGTGTTGCTACTAGAAAAAAATATCGGTTTCGATACTCGGAATTTTATATCGATATATCGAAATATTAAATATCGCCCAAAAATATCGATATATCAAATAAAAAATATCGATATGTTTTCGACATCCCTACCTTACTTAAGACTCGGAACTGCTAGTGTTTACACTAAAATACCAAACAAATCAGTGTATCTTACACATCTGTATAACACTAGTGTAAAAGTGTTAACACTTTTTTACACTGAAACACGATATCATACACATCTATTGTAATAATATTATGTTGGTACGTAAAAAACAAAAGATCAACATCATCTATGTACCGTTGACCAACGCATATCAGCTAAACCTTTGTTAATATACTGATAGGATGGGATGATATTAAGTATACTCTGTTAAAACTAGCTTTAACCGTTATATTTACCAACCCCCAGTTCTAATTCGAGAATTGGTAAAAGTATCAATAAAAAACAATAATAAATATTTTGTGCTATATATTTAATTTTTTATGTCGAATTTTACTCCCTCTAATTTTTAGACAGAACGGTTTAGGAGTCTAAGTAATATAACATATTGTAGGAAAAACTTTTTGGACAAAACGGTTTAGGAGTCCTTCACTCTAATTTTTGGACAGAACGTTTTGGGAGTGTCCCACCTTCGTCTACGCAATATAAAACAAGACATCCTTTCTTCTTCTTCAATTTCGTAGCCGTTCTTGTTCGTAACCGTAACACGTAACGCATCACAAGAGATACCCTCGCAAAAAAAGTTCCACTTTAAAAAAGTTAATTGTTTTTTCTTAAATTAAATAATCAGTTTGATCAGACCAAAATTTGTTTAAATGTTGATTACACCTTCATTACATTACAACGTTTCATCGGCCAATGTAATGAAGGTGTATTCAACATTAAAACAAATTTTGGTCTGATCAAACTGATATTTAATTTATATTTTACATAGACCTGAATAATACCACTATGGATGAATTGTTTTTTCTTGTTAAATAAATCTGATTTAGACAAATCGCAGGACACAACATAATACTGTGTACCTAAAAGTGTATTTACATGGTAATACTGTATTGTCTATTGTATGTGTAACAGGGTGTTATATAACTGAACCACGCGACTCAGCTTTTCCAAATCCCAATCACAATCACACCGCGTGGCCTAATGACGTGTCACAATAGGGTGCTCCAGGGCGTACAAATGTTTCCCCTACTTTACTTTACAACCAGTTCTATGTATCGACTCAACTTTGTCATGATTGTGACAGCTGTGATACGCACAGAATTAATACATATTTAAAAATTAAAAAATAACCATGTGTAAGTATTTTTTGAGGATTTTTTTTTAATCGTCGTTCAATAGAGGGTTAATTTTTTTCCACTGGAGTTCATGCTGGGTTAATTATTCTCTATGGTGATGGAGTGTTTTTTAACACACGGGATTTTTTTTGCTCAGTTGTTCGCTTTCAATGAATTATTGCTACCGCATTCTGTTTAATTTGTATGGAATTTAACAGTCGCAATTATTTCAAGTATGTATCGTGATAAAATACGTGTGTGTTTTATGTGACGAAAAATAAAAGTTCACTCGTTGTAACGTATTTTTACGATTCAAACACGTACTACAATATACGACATACAAAATTTACTTCTGTCGCTTCGATGACTACAGTAGGAATCATACTGCTGATAATAGAAAATTGACCGAGCTGGGTAGAGTAGTGGTGACAGCACTAGACTCGCATTCGGGAGGTCCCGGTTCGAATCCCGGCGGGGGCAGATGTGGCTGGGACTTTTTCTTACTGCCTCTCGCCGAGAAACGGTAATTCCTGTACCGGCCATCTTGATTGAGGTTTTCCATGGTTTCCCTCAATTAATTCCAGGTAAATTTCGAGATGGTTCCTTATTTGAGGCCATGTCCGATTACCTATCAAACTCCTAGTTCAAAAATTACCTACCTTATCCTAATTTCCTATAATTCCTTCATTCGCCCATTGCTATTACATAAGTTGAAGTTTTAAAAATGTAGAAAAATAACGGGAAGTGTGGTAGATGGAAAATAGTAATGGTGCGAGTGGCGTCTGTTATGACATAAAGTCGAGAAACGGACGTTAAACGCATTATTATTATTATTTATTATAATAGAAAATTGTCCAATAAATACAATATGATTGAGTTCAAAATTGCTATAAACAATCTATTACATAATATACAATCTCAATTCCTCGGTTCAAATCTGGGAACTGATAAAAATATCAAAAGAATATCGGAACAAAAAAAATGATTGCCGACTGATTTTTGTCAAATGTTCGCTCGTAGAGGGCAGTAGTATTCGAAACGATAAGTAAACCTGACCCATAATTTTGTTGAACAAGAATCAGTCTTGCCATAGAAATAATACAATATTTAAATCTTTTTACAAGCTTTTATTTAGCTTAACCTGTCCTAAAATAATTAAAAAAAGTATTGAACATGAAAATGAATTATTTAAATGTTTTCATTGTATTTGTATAAAAATTTTTAAGCCGCCTAACTTATTTGAATGATTAATATTGTATCGCAAAATGTCTCTTTTATAATAAAGTGGTTCACTAATTATATAAAAGATATTGCTTGTCACGGTCATATTGAGGTCGCGTGATGTTTGTCATTCATATCACAACTACATTTGTTCTTAACTTTTTTATACCAATTATTTTATATTTTTATTGAAAATCTCGTCCTTCGCATATTAAAATTATCTTATATATTTACTGTACCTAATATCTGAACTGGCGATTATTTTTCTCTATCGTAAATTTATTATCTGTCGTAAATAATTATTCGTTTTATATTTACTTTACTTTTCTTTACTTTTTTTTTTTGTTAATATAATTATAACTATTATCAATTTTTATTTTTTCTTTTGGGAGTGATTTTTAGTTCAACTCGTGATCAACTGACACTAATAATTCTACGTATCTCTGCTAATTTTCATTTTGGTGTGTTGATTTTTTCGGGATGTTATCTGTTTTTGTTTTTTTTTTGTTACCAGCGAATATTTAAAGATTTATCTTTCATACAAAGGATTTCGTGAATTCTCAAATCTAAAACGTCACAAATACGTCATTGAAAACATGCTGTAGCTAAAAAAAAATTCTATAAAATTATACTTACCTATCTGACAAATATTAGACATAATTATTTATATTGACGGACATAGCCTAATAGCTGCGAGTTTTTTGAATAAGAAAAAAACATGCCTGATACAAGTTTGAACAAAATTAGAGAATCGACATTATAATGGCTAAGTGTTCTCCACTGAACAGTTCCGTAATGCAAACTCTAAACATCAATGCGGTTTAAGGTTATGTAAAGGTCATGCCTCTGCAAGTTGTAAATAAATTGTGATCTAGTTGCTTCAGTGTTTGTTTCCTATGTGAAATAATTATTGTGCTTTGTGACATATTTGTGATTGTAATGCAGTGATCATATGAACACAGGTCAGTATATTAGATAAGATCTTAATTTTATAAAAACAATAAAAATCAGTTCTTACATGACGACACAAACCAAGGCGACAGTTTTATATTTAACTTGAAGCAACCATTTTTCGTGTTGCCTTGTGTCGCCATGTGAAATTTGATCTTAAAGAACTATTTTAAATGTATATCCATACGAACACTTTTCATTTAATCACTTTTTAAGCTGTCTTTTAAATATTTGAAAACGTATTTGTCTGCCTTTGCAGGTCTCTAAGTAAATTCTTTTGTATTTTGTAATATGACAATATATACAAATTTCTACCCTTTATAAGTTATTATTCTTGCTTGAGACAACGTATTGAAATTTATCAATTTTTGTACAGTCCCCTACAAAATAGCAGCTTTTCATGCCTGTATATCGGTCGTAAAATGACACATTTAACACTAGTTTTGCAAAGCTCGGAAAATAAAAGAAACGTAGTTGTATAGTTGTACCATTTCCACAGTACATCACATTCATGACGTATGCATGTGTTACGACAACAAAACTTTGAAAATGAAGTGCAAATCAGCCATTTTGTAAGAGGTGCGTTCAAGAAACGTAGTCTGTATCTTGTTCGTAATGATATTAAGACTAGGGTGACTCTTAAACTCGCTACTCCCTTGTTTTAATAGAATTTCACTTCCTCGTATAATACCGTCATTTACGAACGAAATACATATATACCACTATTTTTTTTCTACAAAACTTGATTTACAACTTCCTTTGTTTAAGCCCCATAAATTAAAAATAATATTCTCTTTTGAATTTTGTATATTTTTATGATGTTACTTGAATGGCCGCGCTGTTTAATAGAACTCTGACCACAGCTATAAATATTTTTAAAAAAAACTATGAAAGTGTAAATTAGTTATTTTCAAATAAAAATAGAAAATAGAGCACCTGTTAATGCTATAGTGTTGATTTATATATCTTTTGTACCTTTATATGCAATTTATTTTTATAAAAATGCATCGAAATTCTCATTTTGAAATCAATTTAACTGCCAGTAATTAATAAAAATGTTTAGAACTAAAAAAGCATTGACATAAAACGGCAAGAATATTTTTTGACATTTTCGTAAAAAAAACAAGGAATTGTATCGTTTCGATAGGAGTAACAGATAAGAATGAGAGAGACAGAACGAGTTGAATAATATAAATGACGTAATCAGCAGACAGTATATGTAGTAGGTAGGCACTCTTGATAGTGGCGCTATTTATCTATATATTTCCACCCCTAAAAACGCCACCTAACAAATAGCGACATTACGGCCAATCTGATTACGGAGCACTGTTCCACTGTCTATAAATCACATTGTTTTGTGGTAAATTTACACGGTGCTAAATCACAAACGCCGTTACTAAATAATTATATATAGTATTAGTATCTATAGTATGTAATATTCGTTTGCCAAAAAATTGCTTGACTTCCGTGTACCAAAATCATTAAGGCTGTCGGAACGCTCTGAATTTAAGCCAAAAATAGAACTTCGGCTGCCAACTGATTGTAGACTTATTCGTCAACATTCTGCAAAAATTATTTCTCTATAAGGAAGATAAAGGACAAAATTACTTTTGTAATTTATGTACGATTTACTAGAAAAAAATTGGCATTAATTGTGGCACCAGCCAAAAATTGAAACGTGTGGATGATTAGAGCGAGACAGAGCTAAAGAAGGTCACACCCACAATATGTCTTTTGCCTACCTCGCCTCTTACCGCTGGGCCTCAGCACAAACTGTGTGAAAGTGATCCAACACTATTAAAGTGAAACATCTTAGCTCACTGTAATGCAAAATTTTCTATCACGAAAATTAATTACTGAAATTACGTCACACGTATTTAGAAAGCTATTGATGCGTGAGCCGATCACGTGACGCTATAAATTTGCTAATAACACTAAACTTTTATATTATTTCGGACTGTCAGAAAATCTGATTTGGCGATGATCTCAGATGGTGATTATATTTTTATTTTCCATAAGAAAAACATGCTAGACTATCAAGTCGACCTTGCTGAAATTATATAATTAATTTATTGAAAAGATTCTTTTTAAACTGTCCGTGTATTTTACATAATTTTTTGTGCAACTTTCGTTTCGAAACCACATTTTTCTACGTATTTTGAGAAAAATTTAGCGTAAAAGCGATATTTTTTGACAGTGCTTTCTGCAACCCAGCATTACTGTTCTGAAGTCAAACTGAATCAATGCTTTGTTTCGAAATAACGGGCGTGGGCGCAGATGAAATATTCCGGATAAAATATCAAAAGTTTGGAAATATATTTCTTCGTTATTCTTCAACGAATTTAAAAAAAATCACGATTGATTTTCTGTAGGTCTATATTTTAATATGATATTAGTATGCGATAATATTATGAAACAAACATTGTTGCAATTAAAATGCGTAAATACTATTCAAACAATGTCAGAACACGAACCCGAATCTTCAACTATCGCAGCCGCTGAATTATCAATTATTGTACAGTGACATATTTAAACAATTAACGTTTCTCTTATTACAGCATATTTGCAATACTATTCCACATCCTCCATAACTAAAGATTATTCCCGCCTAGACTTGGGTAACTCAGATCTGAACCGGTTCAAAGAGCCGACTCCGACAGAAGATCCGCGAGAGCCGACTCACTTTTTTTTGAGCCGACGGATCAACGGATCCGCATGACTCAGTGAAACACTTAACACACAAAAGCACATTTTACACTTTCGTATCAGTTCTTGCTTTGATGCATCTGTCAGCTCAAATGACTTATGCATCACATGTTTGGCTATGCATTCTGGATTCTATACAGGTCGTGATATGATTGACTGAACTCAGTGGCAGACTGCAGTAACATATTCAGAACTCGGCTCTTTTTGAACCGGTTCAGTGAGCCGGCTCACATACGAGATCCAGATGCAAAGATGCAGGTCACTAAAAAGAGCCGTTTTTCCCATCTCTATTTCCGCCTACTGTAGGTTGCGCATACTGTAGTGTAAAACACGTAATATCGAGAGCATTGTTCTCGCTGATCCGCTGGCATAGGCATAATTTGTATATTTATAGGTGTTTCGATCAGTTCTGAAATTTTAACGACAGCCGTGCAGGGCGATTTAAAATATTTGATGAATGTGGCGAGAAAGCGTATCCACTATGCGATCAGAACCACCACACAGCTTCGTATACCTACCGTTGACCTGTGCACATCGTTTGGCGCACATTTGTCACTTATCCGTTGCTATTTTGTTATTTGTTGTCCCTTCACTGAGTCAACACCCGCGCAATTTGTTCAACGGCACACGTGTCGTTTATGTAACGACAAATATAAGAACCAAATTTCTGTTGCAAGCTTTCTCAATTCCCAAGTTCTCATCTAAAACATCAATTGGATTTTACAATTTAAAAAAATAATAATAAATTGTCACTGCTAAATATAATAATCAAGGCGATCGGTAGATCGTTACAATCGTGGGACACAATCTACTAAAACGCCTTATTTACAGGAATACAAATATACTATAGCTTTTCATTTTTATACCGAGAGATTGCGTTGCTGCGGTTATTTTTACATTATCTTTATCATAACACTAAATAAATGAATATTTTTTTTATAATTAAAAAAATATTTACAAATATTATACATTATACTAATAAATAAAAAATGAATGATAATATAAAAATAAAAACATTTACAATCGGAGTTCGTGAGTGCGACAAAAATAACTGATATGAAATTTAGAGCGTGCAACAAGAATAAGATTAAAGAAGGAACTCATCTATCGACGACACAAAATAATAAATACCGTATGAATTTTATTTTTGGTCATGAATTAATTTTATTCTTGCTGCACTTTCGAAACATGATATGTTATTTTTGTCGCAACACACGGATTTCAGGTTTACATTTGTTATTCACATTTTTGTTTTATTGGTATAATATTTTTTAAATCATAATTACCAGTTTTTGTAAAATATAAATAAAATATTCATTGATTATAACTATTAACTTCCTAGTCTATAGGGATAATGAAAATCGTGGTTTTTAACATATTTTGAAATTTCTAAGTGGAAATACCATCATTATATAATTTTGAGAAGAAGTCTGTGTGTACGTGGTAACTTTTTCGTTTCCGATATCTCGTGAATAAAAAATGATACCGACTTCGTTCTAGTGCCAATCGTCGCGTATTAAGAGTTGATTTTCAATAATAATAATATAATAATAATAATAATAATATATATTTATTTTAAAAAGCATAAGTGGCTTAAAAAGAACTTCAAAAATTCCAGAGTTACACATAGTTATACAAATTATAAATTACATATTAGTAATTACACAATGTTATGGTTAAAAAAATCCGTAAATTTACACAGGCACATGTTTTCTAGTATTTTTTTATGTTGCTTTTAAATTTATTTATGGGTAAGGATATTATCCAGTTCGGGAGGTGATTAAATAATTTAGGAGCCCAATAATTGGGACCATTAATAATATTGATAATAATATATTAATAACTTTGGTCGAGCCGTTTTTTTTTCGTATTGATTTGATTTTTGTGAAAATTACGTGTCAGCTTTTAAGGAAACACATTGTCATAATACAAGTAAAATATGTAATTTTCCACTGTATAAAGATATAAAAACACAAATAAATCAAGGAACATTGAAGAAGATGAATTGAAGTACAAACAAAAGTAATGGTTGTTCTATAAGTTTGTTTTATTAAATAAACTGTTAATCTGTTAAAATGTTGATATATCCAGTTGAAAGATACTAATACAATTACACGGTGGAAGGTCGTCGTGTGAATAATGATATCATGTCACTGAGGATGGGAATGAACTGTGAGGACAGACGATCTCGGGTGACAAATGTACACTGCATTTATAAAACCCGAAAAAACTGATACAAACATCCATACTCGAGTTAGCAACATCGATACAGGATGCATCATAAAATCAACACCAGATGCATGCCTGAAAATTGAGATTGTAACAGATAAGGGTAGTCATAGTTATAGTCTAAAAGCACATCTTTAATCGGATTTTTGTGCTTCCGCTTCTTATGCTAAATCTAGTCGACAAATAATCTGGATTTTCGTATGAGCTCCAGAAGATTGACCACTAGATTATCCTCATCTATGTAACCAATCATGGTTCTCCTCCTGTAGGTTAGAATCTCACATTCAAAGACGATATGAGTAGCTGTTTCATCTTCCATTTCGCATAATTTACATAGTGTTGATTCATGATGTATCCCCATCACATATTCTGGATCTTATTATGAGCTTCAGAAGATTGACCACTAGATTATCCTCATCTATATAACCAATCATGGTTCTCCTCTTATAGGTTAGAGCCTCACATTCAAACACGATATGGGTAGCTGTTTCATCCTCCATTTTGCATAATTTACATCGTGTTGATTCATGATGTATCCCCATCACATATTCTGGATCTTATTATGAGCTCCAGAAAATTGACGACTAGATTATCTTCATCTATGTAATCAATCATGGTTCTCCTCCTGTAGGCTAGAATCTCACATTCAAAGAGGATATGGGTAGCTGTTTCATCCTCCATTTCGCAAAATTTATATAGTGTTAATTCATGCTGTATCCATATCACATGTAGGCGTTTTCACAGAGTGACGGGTCGAAAGCCCAATCACTTTTCTGAGTATCGGCCTGCTGAGACTGATTCAGTGAGCCTTGGAGAAGAACCTACAATCATTTTCTTCCCATGTCTGTTATCTAAAACCAGATTCCAATCTGATTCGCAAGAGATCTTACAAACTGGTTCGGGGATTTATGCCTTAAAACCAATTGATACTTTTACCAGTTTCTAGATTTGAATCTGGAAACTGGTGAGTTGTAATAGAGGAGCTATATCTCAAGTCCTGTACTGGTACTCACTATCGAAATTCCGGAACTAGCTCCATTATCGAAAAAAGGTTACAAAAATCTCACATGCAATTAAAACAGTTATTTTTAAAACCTAAATATGTTTACGTACTGATGTAGTAAACGTTGAGCGAAACTTTGAGTCAGAAATTTACAAACAAGCAAAAGTCTATATAACTTCCAACTTTTTGGAGAATTAATTTGTTACTTTTTAAGAGCTTCATTAATTCTGGAATTCCTATCTGAGGTCCTCTATTGATATGTTTAAAAATTACGAAATCTAAGAATTCCGATATTAAAGCTAGTTAAACACCATCTAAGGCATGTTCGGCTATTCTTAAGCCTTGTGCAGATCAAGATATCAGTATTGACGCGTCACTGGAATTATTTTTCTCACAGCATTTTAAGAATTGTATTTTTTAGAATTAACACATGAGTGAAAGGCAATTAAATCAACTATTCCAAGAGTTTGTTTTTACCAGAAAAACTATATTTTATTTATAGATAGTGAATAAGGAAAAAAGAAAATACAAATTGCACAAAGAAAATGCATACACCTCATTATATTAGAATTGATCAAAATTGAAATATGGAAATAAATGTCTCGTCTGATTTCACATCGAATAGAATGCACTGCAGGGTCGTTTCTAGGGTTTGGCTGGGATGGCCCGCGACGGGACACTCGAAGCAAAGTAGCGTCGAAATGCAAACAAACAGATCTTAGATTTTTTAAAGCAGTTTATCAAAATTACAACATTTTATCTTTTTTATAGTTGTAGTTCTAGTTCTGCCTTATGTGAATGTTATGGTATGAGAGGGCGTCAGGTTCTCCTTTTGTCAGGAGCCGGAATCCTCCTATCTCCTCCTTCTTTCGCTAGGGATGCCCAGAACTCTTAGATAGAGCACTGATGCATATAGCAATTTCATTATTATTACGAACGCATGGAACCTCTTAAAGGTTTTTTTTTATGTATACAAAGAAATGCAACTCATCCTTTAATAATTTGAAACAAAAATAATATATGTAAATACTTACGAGACAAAAGTCATTTTCGAAGATCAAAATATTTATTACTATATTATTATGCATTGTACAGACAATGTTGCAATGTTTTGCTTGCAATTATCAAAACTTTTGAAACTTATTACCACAGATCTTTAATTATATAGATTGTAGAAAGTTGACAAACGTATCCAAAGCCTGCTAGAAGCGGCAGGATGCAATTTTAGTAAGAAATTGGAATTATCGATGCGGCTGAAGCATACTATGTTACAGACGTATTTACCTATAACGGTTTTAGAAATGTCTGCCAATCATGACGTCCGGTTTGATCGCGCTGCGTTAAATTGGGCACTTCAATATGGTTTATGTAAGATACAGTGCTGCTAGTTTTTTGTCACTTTCACACAAGTTAAAGTGAGACAGAAATTCAACAGCACTGTTAATTTTAACATATATCATACAGAATAGCGCCAAATGTCTCAGTCAATACCAACACTCCGTTCTTAGGTTAAATAAATACCGTGTAAACTCTTTATAACATTATTTTTTATAATGATAAACTCTCTATAACATAGAAAAGATCACAATTTGGTTGGTTTACCTTAAAACCCATACATTGATACACTCTTTATAGCGCAGCAGCCATTCTCTATTACGAAGAAATGTGTTCATATTTAGACACAGAAAATCGTCATTGTCGGTGTTATTGTTTATGTTATCTTATCAGGTTACAAAAGACGCCGACTAAACCTTTGAGGCCACGAAACGTCAGGCGAAGTTAACTGACTATATGTATTAATTTGATCAAAAACATACATATTAAAATTATTGTTAATTTGGTTGTTTTTCTTTCTTCACTCCATATAACGGTAACTCTCTATAACGATAAAAACTGCTCGGTCCCTTGAGTTTCGTTATAAAGAGTTTACACTGTATTCCTAAAAATCAATTATTTTTGGTAGCAAAAATCTGTTTTCCCAGCTTAATGTTAGTCGGATAGAAATAAATTAAATGTAGATTTTAGGTTTAGTGGCAATTTTAGATCTTTAAAAATGTTTTTAGTATCCATCGGTGATTGAGTACCGTTTAGATTTTTATAAATGTATATGCATAATGTAATATAAAAGGAGTATAGACTGCAAATTGTTTGCCATTACGACTACACATTGATGACATTCGAGATGGGTTTATTTTGTGCAAAATGCGACAGTAAGAAAAAACTGTTTTGTAATAAAAGAGAGTATAAGGCGTTTGTTTTATTTTCACCGTTATGTTGTCACTACTGACAGTACAGTTCTTTGTTTTCCCAGATTTCGCAGTGAATTTAGTTTCTGAAAATTTACTCTTTCACTTCTTAGTTTTAATCTACACAAGTTGAATTTCTTGAAAGTTGATAAGTTAGAAATGTGCTCTCTGTCATTATTTCTCGTATAATTTGAAATTACTTTGTTTACAATACCTAAAGCTTTTATGTTTTATTAAAAAATTACACCTTTTTGGCAGAAATTTTCATATTTAGACCATGTTTTTAAGTACGGGAATTCATCCGTATTAGTAATACAAAAGCTAAATCCAAATTTTAAACTGCAATGCAAAAAAATATGAAGAAACCAAATGCTCTTCTTCTTTGCCTACCAAATCATAGAGGGTAGTGCCCTCGGTGTAGTTCATAAATAGTGCGTCGGTACGCTTTCTCAATCTATAATTATTATTTGTCATATTGGTTTTTAGTTACATCGCCTCACGAAGTTACGTTCAGTAAGTTTCTCTTCAAAAAAGACGTATTGTTAAACTTAAAAAGAACTTACATCACCATACGTCAACACACAAACAAAGAGACAAACTAATATAAGAATACGAATGTTCATATCGAGTGACGAACGAAACTACATATTTCGTCAAATGTTCAGTAGCGTACATAACAATGGGCCCCTTTCTCCTAAAAAAACATTTTTCCAAAACAAAATTGTGTGTAACGATGATATACTCATATATTTTCTATTGGAAGATAAAGAACAAATTTATTTCAATTCTTTTGTAAATTAATTTAAAGATTTTTGGAATAGTGAAGTACAAAATTGAAAGACTTCAACGAAACACTTTATAATGTAGGAACCATGGAATACTTAAGTTCGTCGAAATTTCAAATACGATTTTTTTATCACCATTACAAGACTTTCTTAACTCCTACGGACATTCGAAAGTAAAAAAGATTGCGTCTGTTTAAAATTACACGCTAGAATGAAAACTCTATGGAAACTTGACAGCTCCCATGTGCTTGTTCTTTTTTTCATTACGATTAAACTATATGTTCGTTAGAAATCACTGCGATTAAAGAAGTTTCAAGGTTCATAAAACAAATCATGGGATATTCAATTCATTCGTTGTACATGTAAGAGCCAACCGAGCTGGGTAGAGTAGTGGTGACAGCACTAGACTAGCATTCGGGAGGTCCGGATTCGAATCCCGGCGGGGGCAGATGTGGCTGGGACTTTTTCCTACTGCCTCTCGCCGAGAAACGGTAATTCCTGTACCGGCCATCTTGATTGAGGTTTTCCATGGTTTCCCTCAATTAATTCCAGATAAATATCGAAATGGTTTCTTATTTGAGGCCATGGCCGATTACCTATCTAACTCCTAGTTCAAAAAAAACCTACCTTATCCTAATTTCCTATAATTCCTTCATTCGCCCATTGCTATTACATAAGTTGAAGTTTTAAAAATGTAGAAAAATAACGGGAAGTGTGGTAGATGGAAAATAGTAATGGTGCGAATGGCGTCTGTTATGACATAAAGTCGAGAAATGGACGTTAAACGCATTATTATTATTATTATTATTATTATTATTATGTAAGAGCCAAGTAAAGAGAGAGATGCTGATCTCTGTCGATGTGTTAAAAAATGGCGTACGCCACTGCACAATATACACATGATACACGTTAGGCTCGATCATCGAGCGACTCAGCGAACATTGTCGCAAGCTGTCGCCCAGTACAGGAACTCTGTAGTGTCGCCACCTTTTCACTACGACGCAATTCGACAAACTCATCCCGTTTATACAATTTCATACATCAATTACTTATTCATTGTTAAATATCATTTTTTATTTTTTCCAACCCCATGCCTCCACACACTGCAACAATTTGTCAATGTACGTTTTTTAACGTTTGACACCCTTTCGTAATGTATGCATAATATGTCGGGAGCAGCTTGTGTTGCGAAAAATTACACTTTCTATTTTTAACTCTTCTCTGCTGCCGGTTGACATTTTAATAAAATCGTTTCATTTTTTACTTAATTTAATTTTTGTTATAGTCAGGCAATTAATTCTGAATTTGAAAGTTCACTCAATTATAATTTAAAAGCATTAAAAATAACATAAATTATATTTTACCCTTTTATACTGACAACTTTTTTTAATCAAAGTCAAAACGGACGAAACATTTTATAAAACAATATAAAAAACATTTTGAAAATTTAATCGAATGTTTTATACAGTGACAGCTTATTATTGTCTTAAAAGTTACAAAATATTTTTTGTTCTAAAAAATTATACATACCTTTTGTGTCCAATGAAAATATTAATTATAAAAATTTAGATTTAGAATTATACGATTATATTAATTTTGACGTCAACACCCTATCTAATATATTATTGGATTTTTAAATTCACTGTAAAATTCTAGACTAGGTATCTTGACAGTTAATATTTTTTCCAAAAATTTCGAAGTTCCCTTTTTTTGTTTGAAAATCTATTTTTGAGTAATTTTTATGCTAACAAACAGATCGACAAAAAATCTGAAAATACTTAATAGATTCTAATGCTGGGTTGCACAAAACGTTGTCAAAAAAATGGATTTGACAATGGCCTTATAGATTGTGACAATATATAATTACAGTTTTCGTATTGCAAGAACAGTCTAGTGTCGTATTCAAACTCTCTGTCATGTACAACATTAGATTGTATTCACACAAAAACAAATGCTTGATCTACACAGAAAACGGTCGATTTTCAAATCAAATTTTGATTAAAATACGTAGAAAAAAGCCGTTTTAAAGTAAAAAAAACCCGGGTCGCAGTGCCAAAACCCTGCCGACAATATAGTGTATTTGCTTGTATAGGGCCGTGTGGTTTTATACTTTTATTATGTGAAATTAAGTTTGTTTTTGGGCAAAATAAAAAATTTAACCCCTTAATACACCCCTTAAAATAACATTTTTTTCTTAATTGTAATATTATTATCAATCTAACGTCTTAACCGAATTAAATACACCCTTCAATAAATAAGTCACTATCTGCAAACTAGTGTTTTCATAAAATTTGTAAATCCGGTCCTGTCGGGCCGATTTTATTAAAATTGTGGAGAAACTTTTTAGTCACTACCAAAGGGTTAAATTTCAATTTTAAAACGTTTCGGAGAATTTTTTCGGTATTTTGGGGCCCAAAAACAGTTTTCAACCCCTAAAAACTACCCTTAAAATAGCCCGATTAGGCCCATTTTAAATAGGCTTCTTGCGGTGATGGATTTCAACATGTGGCCCAAATTTCGTTGAAATCAATTAACTCTTTCGAAAGTTATCGCGCGTACACATATATATATATATATATATATATATATATACGTATATAAATATATATATATATATATATATATACATATATATATAAACATTTTTAAAAATGGTGCCAAAGTGTTTAGGAGGTTATGAAACGTCGAGAAATTTTGGTCCGACCCCTAGGTCCCGCCATCCGACCGACGCCAATAGTGTATGTTGCCATATGGCAAATACACTAATTATCCAAGGAACTATGTAAAATACACGTATACACAGTTTAAAAAAATATCATTTCAATCGATCAATTATCTTTCGAACCGAATCTAAAATTCTACAATGATTTTCTTATGGAGAAATATGTTCACAATCTAAGGTCATTGTCAAATCAAAGCATAGGCGCTCTATAAACTGTTCATATATGTCTAAATTTCTTTAAAACCTACATTTCTAGACAAGGTTACAATTTTATTTATATTTGGTATAGAATTAAGAATAGTGTATTCAAATTTAATACTAAGGAAACTACAATTTCATAGACACTCGTTATAATTATTGAAGTATGTCACTTACTCATTTCACGTTATATCTACATTCTACGTTTAGCTGCAATAATTCTTAGTATACTATAAGATAGGAAGGACTTCCAAATATGCCTGAATGTATTAATTAAACTATAATTCAATAATCTACTCGATATAAATTGCACTCATCCATATTCTGTTTACCTTCAAAGGAATTCCAGTGATTTTCATTTCACTGTTTGGGGTGGTTTGATCACCAAATACATTTACCAATGTGCCTATTCACAAATTTCGACGTGCGTATTGCGTAATCCATTGCGCCTAATAGTAATAATTTCGCATCTTGACTTCGACATCGAAATGCGAGTTGTCATTTAATTTTAAAGTTATATTATGTACTTCTGTTCGCGCGTAATAAAAAATGATAAGAGTGAATTTTTACGATGCGCGCGCACACTGTAACATCAAAATTAACAGGCTGAAGTTGCTCCCAGAAAAAGTCTACCAAGTGTTACAAACCAACGATGCAAATCAAGATATAGTTTCTATCAATTACCACAGTGCAGGTGAATTAACATTCTAGTCAAAAGTTAGTCACATTCTCTACGTCACCGATATCATAAAACTCCATATTGAACTATTTATTTGATTCAGGGCTATCCAAGTTATAGATCACAGTGTTCTTCTTCCTATAATAATAACAGTAATAATAATTTTCAATGAAATATACTTATAAATAATGAACTAAATGAACTAGTGCAAGAATTTCCAACGTTTTCTGATAGATTGTTAAGATTGATGTGTTTGTCATCATACTAATAAATAAAAAAACCGTCTGTAGTTTTCATGATTTGACAAATTACTCTGAGAACTAAAAAAAACTCAAAAAAAACGAAATTCCCGTTAGTATTGATGGAAAATGTATTGTCACATCATTATCTGAATCGTTGTATATGCGTCCGGTAAATTCATTTCAAATAAAACAAAAATTAATTGAAATTTAAAATCACATACCGTAAAAAACAGTTTCAATGAGATTAAAAAATGGTCTAATTGGTAAATGCTTCATTATCAACACAGTTGTTATTTAGTGTTACAGTATGGTCTCAATTATTTGATCCCGGTTTCAATAACTCTACTACACGAGACAAAACTACTGAATTAATTGTAATTTACTTTTATAACCCTGTCGACATTTTTTTTCGCGTCTAAAAAGTGTCACCCATAATGCCACTACAATTTTCTGTTCGATTCAACATTTTCCTAGGCATTTAACATGAAAAGCGATCTATTTGGCAATTGTTTTTCCGTTCGTTTTTAATGTTCTACATAATATAATAAAAAGTTTTGCGATGACATTAGACTGGAAGTTATAGCTACGAGATTTGAAACTAATCCTCACAACTATTTATCAATAATTGTTATTTTCGTTATTGTGCGCCCCCTAATGAAAGAAGTTACATTCAGAAAGCTGTCTCCCCCTTTCCGTTTTGAGTTGAGGACGCCCTTAAGGTAAATCATGAGCTAATTTAGACCAAAATCACTTTACTAAAGCTTCTCGGCTTAGTAATAAGACATGTGATGAAATCTCTTTGTTCTCGGTACAGTCGGCCATGTAAATATCTGCAGTTTGCAATAATAATTACATTTGTGTGAGCGCGTTAATGGAAGACGACTTTTGTTTTCTAGGATATTCCTCTTATTAATAAAGTAATTGGCGTGGAATTATGCCTACCTAGAGACAGGCTGTGCGGTAAGTGTTCCCTGAACATAGAGAACTAATGCGCTAGTTATTTCTGCATAACCGAACACACTACATATGTATAACTAAATTCCAATATATGTACAATCAACCTGTAAACTAATCGACGCAATATTAATAGATCTCTTTGAAATGTCGCCGACATTTGATGTGAGTGACTTTATAACTGGATGTTGACAACCTCTATACCAGGTAATTAAAGGTGTAATCAACACTTGAACGGGTTTTATTCAGGTGTAATTAATAATTTGATTATTCCGTACTCGTTGATGATAGGTACACACATATAGGGTGCCTTCGCGTCGCGTCGACTGGTTACGCTGTCAGTTATATAGATACTCTCATCAAACTATCGATTATTTTCACTCGAAAAATGTTATAATTAGTGTTGGGCATAATCGATACATTTCAATAATCAAATGAATCGAAAATTTCGATTACGAATGATTTGAATTATCGATTATGAATGATTCGAATTATCGATTATGAATAATGCGCAAACTTCGCAATTATTAATTTCGTTTTATGGACAGTATAAGCGTATGATGATTCAAAATATCGATTATGAATAATGTGCTAACTTTGCAATTCTTAATTTTCGATTTGTTGATATACTTAATACAATACACTTTAATAATGGAATCGCTGGTATGATTGAATACAAAAATGAAACGAATTCTTTATTATTATAAATTAATAATTAATTATTAATAACTCACAGATTTGTATTTAAAAAAACAATATAGTCTACATTTTTGGGTGAGAGTCTGTTCCTCCTTGAATTAGTGATGACACCAGTTTTTGAAAATATCCTTTCGGAAGGCACGGAGGTAGCTGGCGCACAGAGAAATTTTTTATGAAGTTTGTATAATTCAGGAAATTCATTTTTGTTTTCTGACCAAAAAATCAGTGGATTGGAGGATCGAGGTATATTGGGCGTTGATAAATATTGTTTAAACAAACGAAAGCACCCCCACTCTCCAGTGCAAGCACCGACTTCCCAATGTGTGCAGATGCAGAAACCGAATGATATATCATAATCGACAATCGACATAGTACTGTGTCGGGATTAATTCACATACATTTCATATTTCATAATCGATCTCGGTTACCATAATCGAATGATCGATTATTTGGCCATAATCGAAATATTTCGATTCTATCATTCATAATCGCCCAAGACTAGTTATAATTATTACAGATAACAAAAGGTTCTTTAATTTTGCTATTTATTTCGTTGTGGCGCTTTATTTAAATTAGTAATGAATATTCAATAAGACAATATAAACTTAAATTCCACTACGTATTAAAAAACACGATCCAGTTCAAGTTGAACTTGCGTGGCTAGATTCCATAACATTAAAATTTTATGTACCAAAATTTAAAAAACTATTTGTTGATAATACAGGTTAAACATGGCTATATATGAAACAATTTGCACACTCCGCCATTGACTTTTACCTGACTACGAAAAAGGAATGGTTATGATTTTAGCAGTCTAATTAGTTTATGTAGAACACATAAAAAATTATTAAAAAATATTGATACTAGCGCATTTTGTACAGGCAGCCCATCTAGCATATATGTAATTGCTGACAACTGCATAAACAGGTATTTCTAAAATCACTTTTAATTAATAATTAGAATGATTCGTTTTTTTTATTCTTCCGATTAAAATTAGGCACATATAATAGATAATCATGCCGGAATTCACCCATTAAAATTCTTTGGTATCGGGTATTAAGTCGAAAAATCTAGTTTTTTAACCGTTAATACAATTTACCGTTTAATACAATTTTAATTCCGGTAAAAAAGAAAGTTGACCATTTTTTTTACTTAAGTCCCTTATACGTGACACCAGAGAATTACACTGCTTACGATCCTTATTAACGCCGAGTGGTTGGATGAAAATAAAATATTAAATTCAAAAAAAAAACGTAAAATTTTTTTTTTGTTTTGCTTTCGGTTTTGTTTTCGTACAGTAATCTCTCGTGAATGTCAGTTTTGACAAGAACCTCACCTCAAAGCGAGCGTAGTCGGGGAAAACGTTCCCTTAAGATTCTACAAATGCAAATCACAATATTAATAATCATAACATTTTTCTACAGCATAAAATAAACTTGATAATAAAAATTTCATTATAATATGGACTTTTTTTCTTTTTTGTCCTTGGTAATTAATTCTTTTTCAAGCTTTATAACTGTAATTACAATTATAAAGCTTGAAAAAGTCCCAAGAAAGGGACGAAACGTCGCTATAAATAATAAATAAGTATTTACTTAAAAAGTCGTTTTTCCCGACAAATCATTTTTATATTTTTTTTATTTCATTATAATATTTACCAAAAATACAACATTCTCTTGATTATAATAATTTGCCAAATGATGTTCATACAGTTCGGTTGTCACTGGACGAACTGTACTATTTTATCTACCTACAAAATTGCGTCACAATATTTGTCATATTTTTCTGCATCATAAAATAAACATGATTGAATCATCATTGTCATATTTTATTAAACATATTGCGAAAGTATTTGTCTTCAATGTGAATAGGTTTGAGAATCCTTGACGTACGTGAAGAAAAAGCTTTCTGACTTTGCGACGCGTATATGCTAAGCTGAAAGCATGCTCGACAAATTATAAACGTGGTTCTGAAAGCTGTAATGAGAAATGTGGTAGCAAACTGTAATTAATTGCAGAGACGGCTCATAACAGAAATCAGAACGATTAGTTGGCTATGTCGCAATTTCACATGATATAACAATTTGCCAATATTTTGGTCAGCCATATTAAATATACCAAAAACTATACAATATCAATTGTACATGAAAATCCGTTGTTTATTTTTATAAAACAAACGTGTGTTATCTTTAAACTCCTAATAATTTTCAGTCTATCATACATATAATGGAGAAATATATTCACAAGACAATCAAAATAAAAGTAAAATAGAGTAATTGTAAGAATCAATCATATTTTCATGTAACTGTTCTTATTTTCAGAAAGAAAATCCACAACGTCCAGCCGTTCCGATTTCTCACTACATCAGGTAATATTTTAAAATAAATTCCTAATATATTATTTAATTAAAATATGTCAGCACTCAATATTTTCGTATTTGATAACCAAGAGTTACATTTTTAAACTTTTATTTCATTTTTTGTCTAAAATATACACCGTCAAATGATAAAAATATTTTTAAATCCACATCTGCACCAATTCACGCTTGTAGCTCGTTTTTTGAGCTCTCATAAACACGTTATTAGTTTTTATAAGCCCAAATATGAAAATTCCAGACGCACAAAAACTTTATAGACACTTAATATTACTTTAATTAGATGCATAATGTAAGCAAAAAAGGATTTTTTTGCTACATGTGTTGTGCTTTTCCAAAACTATACAAATTTTGTTGGTTAATGATAAGTCAAATACTTATAATCATTAAACAAATCATGAGGTGGGTCGTTTATTGAGAGCCTTAAGGCTAGTTAATTTCCAGTATGATCAATATTGAACATTAAATGTAGATATTCAACAAATTAGATCCGAGAAATATTTTTCAAATAAGTTCTAAATTACACTTTTTTGCAGTTTTTTAATTTAAACAAAAAACGGTTGGACCGATTTTGATAAAATTGCTTTCGGGTCAAATACTTTTTTGGATTCTATTTTGTTTTAAGAAACCAACGGTTGGACCGATTTTTAAAACGTTCCTTTCAGATCAAATTTACGTTAAAACGCGTCGATTGGCATAAAAATAATATAGTAACCTTGAAACATAAAAATTTATTAAAAATTTTGAATTCGACTGCCGGTCCCAATGTAGTGGGAAATTAACGTAACAAACTCAAGAGATATATACCTAATTTTTGTTCACTGTATTGCTAAGTACTGGGTTTCCAGAAATGCCTTTTTATCTGATTTCACTTCATTTTTTACCAGCGGGGCAAGGGATTTTAATTTCGCATTTAAATGAAATTGTGTTGCTATAGTTTCCTTATAAACTGTATCCCATTGTTAAGATTTTTGTGACCAAGTCTTGGAGCTCTTTTAAAGATGTTCTTTCATTAAATTGTTTTGTTATAGCTTTTGTATTTACGTTCGCGTGTAATCTTAAAATGACGTTACATAATTCTAATGTTTTTATATGGATTTATTACGTCATAATATAAGGCTGTATACGAGCCACTTAAATGGTTTATTATACCAACGATGTCACTAAAGCTATCTTTAAATTCAACTTTAAATCTAGATTTATCGCAACGCCCTAAAACATACACAAACATACAACACACTTTTGTCGACATTAATGTTACGTAAAGTTTTTATTCTCCAACAGCCCTTCGCTGCTGCCAAGTCTGGTGCAAAATCAGATACAGCACTACACCATGCATAAATACAATGAAACGATTACTTATTATAAAAACAAAAAACCCGCGACCAGATCTAATACAACATTTCAAATTAAGGTTGTCGGAACGCTCTGAATTCAAGCCAAAAATAGGGCAACATTTTGCAAAATTTCTCTATAAGGAAGATAAAGGACAAATCTAGGTCTCTAATGGACTACTTTTGTAATTTATGTACGATTTACTAGAAAAAAAGTTGGCATTAATTGTGCCGAAAAACACACACGTTTTCAGTGTCACACTACGACCTTATTCGTACTTATTTCACAAAATTGTTTCATCACAAACCTAAAGTGACTCTTTCTTTTTCGAAAAAGCTTTTTAAATCTTCAAAATATTTCCAAAATTTAGAGTAATCAACTGACAGCGGCACCCTTGCAACAACCTCGTAGTGTGGCTAAAATTCAAAGCGTTCCGACAGCCTTAAACCGCAATCAAGCTTTTGTTTTTGCTACAAATGTTTTATTTAATAACTCCTATTATAATAGTTGTTTATGTATCTTGTTCGTAAATGAAGGTATATACGAAGGTATGTCCGAAAAAGATGAAAAGGGTCTCTTTTGAGAAATAGTCAGATATGTTTCAAACAAAAAAAAGTTTACTTCTTGTAGTTCTTAAATTTTAAGCTTCTGTCGGGATATATGAATTTGTTTTAGCCGTTATTTCAAAGATTGTCTAATCTATATTAATATTATAAGGAGGTGAAGTTTGTCAGTTTGAATGCAGGAGGTAATCTCCAAAACTACTCATCCAATTTCAAAAATGTTTTCATCGGTATATATATTATATTTAAAAAAATGGACAGCCCGCGAGACTAGCTTTCAATACAGTCGAAACGAAGGCTCCACTGCCATTGTATAAACAATTGTTTCAACACAATTGCGTGCAGAGCCGCGGGTAGCGACTAGTTTGTAATATTTTTGGCAGTTAATTCGGACATATTGAATTTATATGTGGATTTTTTACGATGGCAATGGCTACTATCTTCGTTGCTAATACAAGTTTCAATGGCAACTGACAGGGATATTACTATTGGATTGGTAAAATCGAATAACTTTTGTTTTACTTTTACACACTAGTCTGAAAAAGGGTAATTTTAAAATCGCTATACAATCATGAAAAGTAGCTCTTTTATAGGAGATCGTGCAATAAATACGTTTTTTGAATCTTTTCGTCAAGCTTTTTCATTTAATAACTCACAACAATGGTTTTGCTGACTCTTGATTTTTGAGTTTTGGCAAAAGATATCTAGCGTTCATTATAATTTTTCTTATTGTTATATATCCAGAGTCGCTCACGAGACATCGCATTTGTGAAAATCCTTTCAGCAGAATCGATATAAAAATCTATAACGCCTTTCTTGCGGACAAATACTTTCTGCAAACCAGCATAAGTTTTCATATTTAGTAACTTCACATCAAAGATTCAACTGCTCTTAAAGAGATTCATTCTCGGTACAATATTCAATTTAATTAATACGCTAATAACTTTCTGAATCAGACAACTGGCTTAGGTATTTGATGTGTATAATACACAGGAGAGGAAACCTATACGCATTATAATTTTCATTTTACTACTTTAATTTTGTGAGTTAGTACACATAACATTTATATCCAAAATCTAAAATGTGCAGCATTTGGTGAAAATACAAGATGTGCATTTATGAAGAATCATATACAGTGAAAGCTCGTTATAACAGACCTCTCGGAGGAACAAACTGCCCGTTATAGGAAATGTCCGTTGTATAACGAAATTTTTTCTACCTGGTCCTGTATTGAAGGGATGTTTAATAATGTTTATTAATACGCTATATCAGAAGTTATAAGAATATGGAAAAATTATTCTTCTATGTCCTTCTAAGCTGCGTGCCCTTAAGTATGTCCTAAATGTCGTAGTTAAGAAGCTCGGATGCCGGGACATCGTGGAGCTTCTTATTTAACGGGAACTCCCCGGGATGAATATCGTCCGTTATAACCGAAATCCGTTACATCGGGGCTCGTTATATAGAGCTTTCACTAAATTTTTAATTTGAACTGCTTTAAAGATATTTCAGCTATTTTGAATATTTTCTCAGGCAATATTTAATCATAAATTTACGTGTTCAAAAACTATGCTATTTTATATATATAAAAAATATAATTTTCATATCGCAAGATCGTTCTACATTTTTTTTTAAGAATTAGAGACTACAATATACATAAGCTCTAAAGCAACTTTTTTGAGAATTTGTCGGAACCTTAGAATAAAGAAAATTTCAAATATTTTGTGTAAATTTAAATATTGGATGAATCATGTCCATAAGTTAATTAGTCGTAAGACAAAATATTTTATGAAAAATACATACTTCCCTAGGGTTTGTTCTTAGTTTTTTTGTCTAAATACCAGAGATTTATCTGACAATTAAGTCATTTTAAACGTGGATATAATGAACGACGCGAACAATGGTCAATCAATAACAAAAATAAGATGAAAATCCAGGACGACTGATAAAAGTCTTACAAGCGGGACGTTTCGTAAAATTGGTTTCGTAGATTTGCATTTAACGGAGGTCTGCAATATTCCCAATTAATATGATCAAAACACCCTGTATACATCAACGCCAGTACGCTTCATATAATAATGTTCAGTTATAAAAGTGTGTTGGCCCCCCTACATAATACGAACGACCTGTTTTAACCAAAGGCTTATAGATATACCCATATAACATGATATATAAACGTACACCGTACACATATTATGCCTACTGAAAACGAAAGTTATGGCCTATGGGCTCTATTGCAGTTTATACTGCAAAACATGCATGGATTGTTAAATTGTATTGCTGACAGAGTTTCTAAACTACAGGATACCGATTTATTTCAATAAAATTAATTATTACAGAAAGTTCAGCTCCTTATTTTTAATTAAAATAAATAGTTCAAAGGATATTTTATGGAGCAGATATTTAATATAATGGTTATTTTTTTATTTGTATTTCTTACATATTTTTATATTTTATATTATTGTTTATAGAGCACCTGAAGAAGTACTAAATTATTACGAAATGTCGTGTTAAACAAAATAAATATTGACTAATTTATCTGCTCCATAAAATATCCTTTGAACTATTTATTTTAATAAAATTAATCTCTTAATGTCACTTCAGTTTTTATCCTGAAACTTGTATAATGAGAGACGTTTGTGAGACGATGAGTCGAAAGAGCGACATAGCAGATATAATAGGTTAAAAATGAAAAAATAGAACACGGTCAGGAACTAACGCACTATTTATGAACTAGAAAACTCCTTTGCTTGGCACTACCGTCTAAGATTCTTCGGCACTTACTTTCTTTTTCATACTTTTGGAGAAGTTAATCTTGTTAAGATTCCATTTCTCTGTTTATGTTATCTTTTTTTGGTATCTTTATTTCCTCAAAATTTCCACAAACTTGACGAATACAAAGACAGAACAATACAAATTCTTTAAAATCTCTAATTAGTGGTTTAAATTTAGACTGTGTTTCTTTTTTGACAATTCTTCAATCAATGATCACAAATCAAAAGAATTCCAAGACTCATAACTTCATTCAACGACATCTTCAAGAAAAAGACTGGATGAAGTCTAGAGATGGGAAAAACGAGTCTTTTTAGTGATCTGCATCTTTGCATCTGGATCCCGTGTGTGAGCCGGCTCACTGAACCGGTTCAAAAAGAGCCGAGTTCTGAACATGTTACTGCAGTCTGCCACTGAGTTACCTAGTTCAGTCAATCATATCACGACCTGTATAGAATCAAGAATGCATAGCCAAGCATGTGATGCATGAGTCATTTGAGCTGACAGATGCATCAAAGCAAGAACTGATACCTAAGTGTAAAATGTGCTTCTGTGTGTTAAGTGTTTCACTGAGTTATGCGGATCCGTTGATCCGTCGGCTCACACGGATCTTCTGTCGGAGTCGGCTCTTTGAACCGGTTCAGATCTGAGTTACACAACTCTAGGATGAACGTTCATTTTTATGTCATTCTGCCTGTGCCGTGTGAACTCGGAATGAAACAAAAATGAACATTCAGTCAAATGAACATTCAATCGGAATGAACCGTCTGATATCACCTTTACATAACCAACTGGAAAAAATCTATTAAATTTCAAAATTTGCAATTTTTATGTAGTCGCAGTAAAATAAGGTTGCAGACTGCAGCAGAAACATATTTAAGTTGTGTATTTGTTTATCAACCCGTCAACCACACGCAGGCACATTACTGCATACTAATATATGTTTTATGTTCTCTTATGAGATTTTTTTATCGCCCTGAAATGTGTGAGTTCGCATTTGTATTATCCGGTTATATAACATATAAAACCGAACTAATATACACCTTTTTGCACACAAAACTATTTTACATAATATTCCACTTCTACTTTTCTGTGTATATATTTCTTTTCGTCATCTCTTAAATTCAGTTCACCCAACCAAAGCTGTAGAACTCACCCGATTTTGTAAACATAAATTGTAGTTTCATCAATGCGGCATTTAATGATTATATTTTTCAAAAAATTATAAATATGACAATATAAAAAATGTTAGTTTTTAAACATATACCATTTGTATTATAAAACAAAATATTATATAAAAAAGTTGAATTATTTGTGATACGTTAATATTGAAGTTTTGTTAAGCTTGTATTGTATTTCAAAATACAGAATTTTATTCTCAATATTGTTCACGTCCATTATAATTGATAAGTTTTTTTTTTTATTTTTTAACGGAAAATTGCGCAATTCAAATATAGTTAAACTAAATTAAAAAATTGCGACGTTTCGTTAAATCTTTTTAACTTCTTCAGGCACAACTGAAATGATTAAAAATACAGATTAGTTAATGAAATAAATAATTTTTTTTTTAATAGAATTGAAATAATACCTTTAACTAGTTAATTTTTATTAGATATCTAAATTTTATTAATATTATAGTTAACTAGTTAAAGGTATTATTTCAATTCTATTAAAAAAAAATTATTTATTTCATTAACTAATCTGTATTTTTAATCATTTCAGTTGTGCCTGAAGAAGTTAAAAAGATTTAACGAAACGTCGCAATTTTTTAATTTAGTTTAACTATATTTGAATTGTCCAATTTCCCGTTAAAAAATAAAAAAAAATATATTAGTCAGCTGATGAAGGTTCAAAGCGGAACGTCTTCAATACGCAATACGCAAATTCCACAATCAAAGCTCAATGCTATTTTTTTATCATGCATATGTGGCTCCTACCATTACCTATGGCACAACTGATATAGGTAGAGGTTTTCTAATACAAAAAAGTATAATTCGACTAATTTTTAATCATACTAATAGGGACTCATGTCGCCCAGTTTTAACCGTTTATGGTGTTTATGCCTATCAAGTTTTAACTTTTCTATGTAAGAATTATGATTCTTTTGGCGTTAAAGGGTAAAACAAGTAGGATACTCGCAACACAGAGATTACTCTTAAACTCAAACAGCGTCCGTTGAAAAATCTGTATATTATACAGATCTTAAAGTATTTAATTCTTTACCACATGACACAAAATGTCTTAAAAGAAAAGTTATAAGCATATCTCGCAAGAACTGTGCCTTACCACATCTCAGATGTATTTTGATTATTTTCTTTTGACGACTGTATCCAAATAAAAAACATTTTCTTCTATTCTATTCTAAACATTGTATTTTCTTTCTAATAATTTCACTTTTTATTTTCTTAATCCAATAAAACTTCCACATAAATAAAACATATTTCAATTTTTTAAATATGTATTTCCATACCAAAATTGATAAAAATTGAGCACTTATGGAATCACCTCAGTGTTTCTCTGGCCAGCACATACTTTCAATTCCTTATTTTTCAGTAATAAATGGAATATGCTGTTACCAATTCGCGGATTAGAGCCTGGAAACTAGGGGCTTGTAACAGAGAAACACTATATAAACAACGTCATTCCTAAACGTTAGCTCTATAATATTTCTATTAAGTAATTTTGTTTATTTTAAAACCGTCGTTTAGATTTCAACGCGAAAATGATAAAAAAATAATATTGTTAAACATAGCATAGAAGTAGATAATAATTTTTATATCGCTAAAAAATAACGTCAGGTAGTAAAACGACGGTGTTGATAAATAAATCATAAGAATTTAATATAGCATATAACACGTGTAAAGACATTTTTCTGGACTACATTGATATTGCATCATAAAAAATATAGGAAATATGGTTTTATTTTATTGAACCTGTATACAAGTCCTGTGCTACCAACCTGGAAATATTATGACTACCAAAATGATTCGGCCACTATATATGAACTTACTGATATAATCTTGTAAGCTGTCAATTTATTTCATTTTAAGTAGAAAGACATAAAATTTATACTGTCGCCAATTTTACTACTTTTATATATTACAGGTTACGGATAACGATGCAAGTTTAAATGTCTTAAAATATCAACTATAAGAACATAAGGCCAGGGCACATATACTTCTTTTTTTGTATTACGATTATGCGATTAAGTCGTTTGTAGATAATCAGATGCAGCGGCCAAACATTATTTTTTTTAAATGAGTGTGTTAACTTTAGCCTTCTGCTCGTGTGGTGCCGAAAGTACGCACTTTCACCAATATATGAAAAGACTAATTACTTTCAAGTGAGCAATGTTGAAGTTATACGTAATGACACATGGATCTAATAATGTCCATGTAATAACAGCAGATGGCTACCCACTGGCGAACATGTGACCTGACAAACGCGTCTCACGTATCAGTGCGCATGACAAAACTGTTTAAACGATATGCGTATAGTTCCAGCTTTGACTACAACAGGGCATAAATGTTATACTTTAAAATCTAATCAGAAAGTACATATTAACTATCTATGATCTATACATATTGGAATGCAGTAAGTTCTTCAAAAGCAATCCAGAATTTTTTGGAAATAATATCTATAACCATAAATATGACACAAGAAATAAGGAAAAATTGAAAATAAATAACAGCTCATTAACTGTTATAAATCGTGGTATCACTAACGCCATAATACGAGTGCACAATATGATCCCGAATGATTTAATGAATATAAAAGATCACAACAAATTTGCGTGCGCATTAAAAAAATTTTTATTAGGAAAAAACTGCTATAGTCTGAATGACTTGTAACTATTTTACTTTCTTTTTTTTGTTACCTACTTTGACAATGTAATAGACTCTCTGTAAGTCTCTTTTACAAATAAATATTCATATTCATATTTTCGGCATGGTATGAAGAAAAATTATTTTCGAGAGCTGTTGCACAATATTTTCAGTTTCAACTTGAGTAGAGCATCAGTCTGAAAGCTTCTACTAACGACACTAAAGCGTTCTGATTATACGTTAGCCGTACGTAAACTTTAATTACACAAGTAGCCGCTAGCAACGAATACATTTACATAGAACTGTTCCTATATTGTGTGCGTATCTTATAGTATATGCATGTAACATATTAAATTCAGGCAGGTCATTTCGTACTGATAATCCCCGTTTGTGTACAACTGTATCAGTAATCTTCCTGAACTGTTTCAAAACCGCTTAACCTATTATGAACCACCGTTTGATTTATAGGCTGTACATTTTAGATTTTTTTGTGTTTCAAAAATGATCGCTGCAATAGTATAAACGAAAATAGAGTATTATTGTTTTTAGACAAACGATGGAGTGATTTTTATTAACAATTTTTTTTTCGTCTTTTTCGGTCGTCAATGATGACCTAATTAACACTAAACGCAAAATGGCGGTCATAAAATTAGCAAACTTTATGTTGTACAAAAATTGAAAAACAAATAGTCACTTTTTACGTTCTCCAGGCCTTTCTGATGAACTTAGAGGGTCTGTTTTGGTCTCAAATTAGCTATAAAAACTCATCTAGGCGCGCTGCCTAGATTTTTCAATATATGAAAATTTTACAAACCAAAATTTCAAAGTCTAAAGAAAAACCGGTGGATGTCCATGATAGACGAACGGAAAGATAACCGGGGACTTTTCGTAAAGGTTCTATTTTTTATGGAACCCACCAATAATTCATATTACATAACTTAAAAGCTTACAGAATTTACTGTAAAATCACAAACTGATTCTGAATTGGTTTTGATCCACTAGGCGATATAATACAAAGCCACAGGTACTGTGTTTGTTCCGTAAGAACATTACCAATATAGGTATACCCAAACTACACAATATCGAAACCCCAAACTGACTCCTCCCCAATCTTATAATATTGGCAGGCGGGTCACATGACCGCTTGTATTAAACGCTTTTATAGCTGCAGGGAATAAACACTTTACGATTCATTGAACCAGTGTACTTTAGCGTCTACAAACTAAAGCCGCTTTTGCAACGACGCATATTCACGATGTTCATTTATTGCTAGCACAGTCAGAGAAACATCGGTGTTGCTGCAGGAAAAACATATGTCGCAGCACACACGACCGAAGTGGAACTTCTCATGTATAAATAATATAAATGTTTACTTGTATGAATCATTTTATTTTCTTCTCATTTTCCAGTCGACATGTATTTAAAATTTGTTTTTGACAGTGAATAATAAATGTCGTTGCCTATATTACGTTTCTATGACTTCGTCGTCACTAATTTGTGTTCCTGCAGTGTTTTTACGCCCCAAATCAGCGAGATGCCGTATAAGAAGTTTCACTTCACAAATAGAATTCGACATGTCGGTGTATTTAAACGTTTCATGTCTACGAAATAAAAGAAACAATTAGAAAAAAAAATAATTACATCGAGAAACAATGCTGAACGGTTCTTTTTGATTGGTTGCTTGCTTTCAACTTCCCAAAGGCTTAGATGAAATTCGATTCATGCATGTATTTTCGATTACTCGCTTTGTATTTCTGCGCACAAGCAGTTTCGACGATTCCCGATTCATAAACAATAATAATAAAAAGAAAAAATAATGTTGACGTATCTTCTATTAAAAAAATCGATTAAGTGGGTCTGTCGATAGAAAACGGCTTGTGTTTTAAATACATAGATTAGAATTAGAATTTATTGATCCAAAGACATACAAATATGTATAGGATTCGTCAAAAAAGAAAGAAAGATATGTTTACAAATAATTTCCAACAAAATCATCCACCCTATACAGACATTGTTTAAGGAGAGCAGTTTTCAACTGTTTTTTAAATTTCGAAATTTTTAGATTTCTGAAACTATGTGGCAATTTATTAAATAATTTCAAGGCGTGATATTCGGCGCTCTTGTTAAATAACGTCAGTGTAGACTTCGGCAAAATTACATTTGAATTATTCCTTGTGTCATGTCCATGGATAACCTGAAACGTATCATAATTATGAATACGTCGTTTAATAAAACATAAATGTTTGTCTACAATTAGCACGAAAATTAGGATTAAAAATTATGCGGATTGCTTTTTTCTGTAGTACAAATACCTTTTGCATATCTGCACGACAACCCCAACAAACAATTCCATATTTAACAAGCTGGTAAAAATAAGCATAATATGCAGACAAAGAAACTGAAATATCGGTGCAACTATTTTTTATGACACGGAGAGCAAAGATACTTTTAGATAATTTAATGTTTAGATTTTCGACGTGGGCACTCCATGAAAGAGTTTCCTTAAATATGATTCCTAAGAAATTAACTTCTGATTTTCTATTTAAATTTTAAAATCGATTTGTTCTAAAGTTTCGCAAGTTCATCCTCTTGCCAACTATAGATTTAAGTGTGGACTGAGCACTAGTTGCTAAAACAATGTAGTAACATTTATTATTGCGGTTTATGGTAGCTATAGAACAGAATCTAAAGAGCATATAGATAGATGACTAGATAGTGGGTAGGTATCTAACCGTTGACTATTACGCTGATGTCTATCTCTTTGGTAGTTTCACGCTTATATCAAGACAACCAACATCACCGTCTCTATTCCTTCTAATGTGCTAACACCCAAGAACGTGCCACCTGAATCGTTTTTATTACTGAATCGACTCTTCCAAAACTATGGACTGTCAATTGATATTGCGTGGTTGATAAAAATACTGAACGGTCTTTCAGCTGACGTCATTCATTAACGAGGTAACCTGATGTGTATTTCTAATGACCTTGCTTATAATTACATTATTTACCGAGCTGGGTAGAGTAGTGGTGACAGCACTAGACTTGCATTCGGAAAGTCCGGGTTCTAATCCCGGCGGGGGCAGAGGAGGCTGGGAATTTTTCCTACTGCCTCTCGCCGAGAAACGGTAATTCCTGTACTGGCCATCTTGATTGAGGTTTTCCATGGTTTCCCTCAATTAATTCCAGATAAATATCGAGATGGTTCCTTATTTGAGGCCATGGCCGATTACCTATCAAACTCCTAGTTCAAAAATTGCCTACCTTATCCTAATTTCCTGTAATTCCTTCATTCGCCCATTGCTATTATATAAGTTGAAGTTTTTAAGAATGTAGAAAAATAACGGGAAGTGTGGTAGATGGAAAATAGTAATGGTGCGAATGGCGTCTGTTATGATATAAAGTCGAGAAACGGACGTTAAACGCATTATTATTATTATTATTATTTTAAATTTTCTGTACATAACAAGGATGTAAAAATAATACTTAAAAAAATGCTTCTCTATCAAAAAATTAATAATACGTTGGTACCAAATTGGAAACGTTTGTCGCTGAAAAGCTAGTCAGTAATATTGAATCATTCAAATTGACTTGAGCAAAACTGATTCGAAATACTGACAAGATGCAAAGGGCACAAAGCCATTGCGCCTGCTTAATTCCACACAAATTAAAGTAACGTCAATGGTTGTGTGAAAATTAGTTGTATCGCCGCAAGGTAATTAAAGTGGCTACCACCTAAGCCCTATCTTCCAACTCGACATCTACACAGCTCCCTTCTTCATGTTATTACCGATTGCACTATTTTTATTATTTTTCGGTTGACGCTTTTTTATAACCATTTTTATTAACCATTTACGCAAAGGTCGCAAAATAAATGTACCAAACTATAAGAGATTATATTTATAAAATATTAACGTTTACCCACAGTCATCGCTATAGAGTTAATGTCGGTTTTAGCAGGAACCTTCCTTACCTCACTGTAACGGTATCATCTAACAGGCGACTTTTAATTTGGTTAACGTTAAATTATTCGCGACACGTTTCAGCCACTGAATGAATTTACTGTATTATTACTTTGGTAATTTTTTCTCGAATTTCGAATGTCAGTTTTGACAGAAATCTTAACCGTCCTGTAACAGGGTAAATAACAATAGTAGTCTATACTTGACGTTTGGACACCAGACAAAGAAGTTCATCTAGATGTCAAACAAAATAGCTAAAAAAATATCCAAAAGAAAATGAACTTATAGATAGAGATTCCGTTAAAATTATATTCATAGGGAAGTATAAGAATGTCAAAAAAATATATTTCGGGATTTTAATAAATATTCACAGTTTTGTTAACTTTGGGCTTATTTTCTGATTAATGTCGTAAATTATTTTACTCTTAGGAAAAACGGAATAACATAATGTTGTGTTCTTTGTCGTATCATCGTTTAGATTTCATTATGTAAATTGGTCCAGCAGATGCTCAGATATTTGGAAAAAAAAATATTCTCAAGGTCAGTTATTGACATTCATTAAAGAAAACAATTATAAATCGTAAAATATAAAAAAACCCGGGTCGCAGTGCCCAAATTATTCCAAAAATGATGCCAAAGTGCTTAGAAGGTTATGAAACGTCGAGAAATTTTGGTCCGACCCCTAGGTTCCGCCATCCGACCGACTCCAATAGTGTATGTTGCCATATGGCAAATACACTAATAAAATCTTGATATTTCGTTGTTGAAAATGCAGAATACGAAAAAAATTTTCCTAAAAACTGCATGGAATCCACCTTAATAATTCCCGTTGGCTGTAATTTTGGCTGGTTATCACTAGATCAATAAACAAATTAGAAAATTTACAATTTTGTGAAAAAGTAGAGAACTGACTCCACTTTCCAGTCATCTTTTTTGCGAACAATCTGTATGATCAAAAAATCATATGTTTCAAACTTCAAACAGATATTAGATTAATAAAAAAAAACGTTGTAACATAATATATCAAAGAAATGTAATTATCAAAGCTACATATTGGAATAGCAAAAAAAGATTAAATGACTGTATTTATACAGTGTGTCCATTGCTAATGTCCAGTGCATCCATAATATGGCATAACATAAAACCTATCCAAAATTCGAATACAATTATGAACAGTTTTATTCAAAAATAAAAATCGCCTACACTTTTCATAATTCATTTTAAAATTTAAGTTATAGGTTTTCAGTTTACGAGTTTTTTAAGGCTCTGTGCATCAGGTAAAAAAACGGAATCCTTACAGATTCACTCTCCTGTTTGTCTATCTGTTTGTTCGTCTGTCACAGCTTATTTTCTCCGAATCTACCGCACGAGAAAAATTGGTACATACTCGTATATAGAGTTAGATAACCCAATCATGAACGTATAGCGTAAATTAAAAAAATCCGATTTTGGGGAGCAAATTATAAAATTAAAAAAATCAAGTGCCTCATGTGACGTATCAAATGAAAGGGCTCGTTATGAGAAATCAAATACAAATAATTTAAAATGCATAGTTTAAATGATATTAAAAAAAATATACGAAAATCGAGCATCCGAAAATACAGATCGTAAAACTATGAAAAAATAGTTTATAGTTTATAGGAAAACCTAAACGAAAATCCCAATCCTCACTGAAAACGGAATGACACGAAACCTGTCCCCAGACGACCGGTTTTTTTTTTTTTGTTATCAATTAATATCAACAAAATTGGAACTATAAACTTTAATTGTTTAATTGCAATAAACAAATGCTAAACATTTGTAAATTCCTGCTTACGAATGGGTATAGAAACGAATAAAATTGGGAACTCCCTGTAATGCTCTCAACTTTTAAGATCGGTGTTCTATATCAACATCACTCGTTTCTAATATTGATAGGGATTGTACCTAATATATAAGTATAATGGACAAACAAATAGGAAAACCAAAAAGTCGTTTGAGATCAAAAGCAGACGCAAATAACAGATCACCGACCGATGCGATGTATAATACACTACATATACACATTA
Source organism: Venustoraphidia nigricollis (assembly GCA_034508555.1). Classification (NCBI taxonomy): domain Eukaryota; kingdom Metazoa; phylum Arthropoda; class Insecta; order Raphidioptera; family Raphidiidae; genus Venustoraphidia; species Venustoraphidia nigricollis. The sequence continues at coordinate 2,565,869 of JAVRKA010000047.1, forward strand.
CGTAACCTGATAACGTTTTATACTCTTTTGGGAAATGACTGAATGTTTCAAAAGCAAACTTATCCAGCAAAAAAGGTGACGTATTTAAATATAGGTACACCTAAACTTTAAATATAGGTACAACTTGATTATATTCGGTGCGCAATACCACAAAACTAGCAAATTTGGTTCGTGCTTCGAAGGAAAAAAATTAACGGACGCTGTAAGGAATCCAACTCGAAATCTCCAATTTCACCATTAACAATTAATAATGTGAATCCCAAAATTCCGTTTCAATCCGTTCATCCGTTTGATCTGTATTGTATTCACAGACAAACCGACCAACAAACAGATTATAAACAGACTTTTATCCAAAAATATGTTTTTTTGGGTTCAGGGGACCTCAAAACGCAAAAAATATTGTAACATTTTGAAAAGTCAATTTTGACCTAAATTAGTACAATTCCCCACTAGTGGGTTGTTACGGTAAAATGAAACAGTGAAAAATAAATCGAATTAAATCTGTGAAAATAAAATAGTTTTGCTATTTGAAGTTGTAAATAAAAAAAGGTAGTAAAGTACAATTTAATAAACATATCTTATATACAAATGATTTGTCGAGAAAAAGGACTTTTTAAGTAAACACTTATTTGTTATTTATAGCGACGTTTCGTCCCTTGCTTGGGACTTTTTCAAGCTTTATAACTATTAAATGTTTTGATCAAGTAGATATAAAAGTTAAAATACACATGTAAATATAAATTTTAGTTAAACAATTGTTCATTAAAAAGTTTGTAATAATTCCGTTTTTAAAAAAATATTTTTACGGTTGATGTTCAAACTATTTTATTTTATTGACGGTTAGTAAATAAAATTACCAAGGACAAAAAAGAAAAAAACTCAATATATCTTATATACATTTTTGACTGGGTTACTTCTGATTCTTCTGAAGTTTTGCATCTCTTTTTATATTTTTTACAGATTTGCTGCTTGAAAAACTTTATATCGAACAGAATATTGACCTAAACAAACTAACTTATAGGACAAGATATTTGTCATACATGTAAAAGCTTCTAACCCCGCAGTCGCTTGTAAAAATAACAGAATTAAAAAAATTACAATCGTAAATGGAAAATGAATAAACTATACAGAAACCATATCTTTTTTTAAAAACACTAAATATATAATATATTTAATTTGAAAAATAGTATTTTTTAATACAATTTTAAAATAGGTGAACTTGTAAACCAATTGCAAAAAATAGACTCTTGGAATTAAAATTATTTCAATGAATCTTTTTGAAGAGAGATGAAACATTTGGTGTGAAGACTATCATCGTTACACAGGACTGAAATTAAATTTCTTACACCAAATTTGTTCGTCTGAATAATATTTATAGTTATTATTTATAAAAAAGATAACAACATAACCACTATTACACAAAATTAAAAACTATATTCAATTATTCAAAGACAAAAATAGCTCGTAAAAATACAAAAACAATAAATGATTGAGGTGGGGAACGATCCAGCAACCTTTTCATTACAAGAACGACGCTTTAATCAACTGGGCAAATGTGCCAATTGATCGATCTTACCTTACAACGTTAAGCAAATAAGAGTAAGCCGTACCAAGCGTTTTGCATAACGCATTATGCGTCCGCAATATTGCATAAGAAGTATAACTTCAAAAAGTAAGAAGAAAGTTCAAACACTTTCTTCTCTTTTTTCTCGTTTCGCTACCCACGTTCACACCAAAGTGTTGCGAAACTAAAAACTGTGATAGTACAGTTTGAAAAAGTATGATGCAAGTCTGTTTCATGAAGCGCTCATTTTTGCTGAATTATCAAAACCGTTCGAATAGCGTCCTTACTATACACATATTCGTTTAACGGCGACCACTGCTATAGCCATTGATGTCTCCATACCGTTAAATAGGTTTCTGTAATTTGTTTGCGTCCCCCATGGCAACCATGATACCAACGAGCTATACATAGTAATGAAAATAACTGTCTGAATCAGTTAATGTCCGTATATTATGTCTATAATATTCAACATACCCTGATGTTCCTTTGAAAAAAATATTAAGTAATCGTCAACATAAAAAAATCGCCTGTGAGATCTGTAGTGTGATCGTGGTTCTTAATTTGGTGCTTATCTGAAGTCTTTAGCATTAAAAATAGCGTCGGCAGAACTGTAACCGTTTTTAGGCGAGTGAAAGGATCTGGGTAATTATACTCTTAAAGATGATACGGAAGTACAACATTATAAAAATGCGATGACATGTCATGATTAAATACATAGAAAAAATAATTACAAAAATTTGAACGTTTCAAAATAGAGAGACTAGGCATTAAAGCCACGTCCAGACGTGTGTAACGCGTAATGTAATCTATCGTGTAATGTAACACGAATTCTACGTGTGGACGGCACTACGAGCATTACATGTAACGCTCGCGCCGGCATTCGCTGCCGGTTTTTAGCGCGAACACAAAGGCGCTCGCAGTACTCGTTTGGACGGCGTTCGTGACGATTGTGTCGTGTGTCCGTTCATGATACGAACAATCGCTTGAACTTATCAGTTTGTGTCAAGAGAAACGTGTTTTTTGGGATCCAAAAAATCCGGATTACTTTAAAAAAATCTGAAATCTTCAGTTAATAAATATATATAAATAAAAGCAGCACCAGCTATCATGACTTTCCTATTCGGCATGTTCGTAGCAATTGAGTGGAAACAGCTTTTGACAAAGATTCGCTTTCACGATTCGCATTGAGTTCATGTACTGTCCACGCTAAATTACACGTAATCTTACATTACACGTTACACACGTCTGGACCCGGCTTAAGGAACATAATTGGTCAGAAATATTAAAGTAATACAGGATTTATTTAAAGAAAAACATCTATAATTATGATGAATTTGTCAGTAATTTTTAGGATACAGAAAGTAACAGAAAATATCAGTTTTTTCACATCACTAGTTCAAATATTAATTTTTTTAACAGTCTGTACAACGCTTTTACCCAAAGCGGGAAACATTTACTACCAAGCATTATGAACATACCGTAACATTGCGTTATATAATATCTAGGTTGTATTATTAGAGTCTGTAATTTGGTCAGAGATGTACAAACAGATGATATTGTGGGATAAACTTTGTATATAGCTCTATAATTGGTCAGCTGACCATTTGTGATGAGCATCAATCATTTTATTATTATGATGCTGAATTAAACGAATTATTTGGACGTATGACTAAAAAAAATACAGATTTCTTATTTTTCTAAGCAATTATTATACTGATCGTCGATTTATTCCGACCTAAATTTTGGAGTCTGATCTATAGTTGGGTAAAATATTATAGTAATATGTTAGATGGCAGATTGTTTGGAAATTTCCTGTGTAAAACCTATATGTGATACGATCACTTGAGTAATTGTAATTTGCTTTTATCAAAATTTTAGACACATTTGCAAACTCCCCAACCAATTTTTTGACGTTTACTCGTTGGAAATATGGAGAGAATTTCAGAATATTCATTTAAACGATTCTATTCCTATTCAATAAAGTATTTTCGTTATCTGATTGACTTTCCATATTCAATGTACCTTATATGATTAACATAATTATAAATGAATGCATATTACAGTTATTTGGTAGGCTGTTAAAATTTTCATAACGAATTACCCACGTTCTGTATTCACACTCTTGGAACGTTTGCCTCCTGAACCTTTTGCCTTAAATTTGTCACTGGTGAATCCGATGTTAAAGACCAGCTTAATAATATAAGAATGATGCATCTAACTGTTAATAATAATGAATAAATATTTCTTACATATGCATTCGAAATTTCGAACGACTATGACATAATACTTGAATATTTATTTTGCCAATTACCAGGCCCTACAATGACACATTTGGATTGTTTACCAAAATAATAACGTGTATACAATTTTCTGTATACACTAAATTGGCTAAAAACAATTTAAATTAATGAAGTGAAACAAATCCTGCATATCCAAAAATAACCTAATTGTTCTTCACCCTTGCAATCTTCTGTGATCTTAACAAATGAAACTATGTATGAAATGTAAGTAATACACATGATTGAAACTCTAAGTTATGAATATTTGTATAGATACTAAATTTAGACACGTCTTAATTATACAAGCATTGATAGAAATTGAAAATTGCAAGGGTTACAACAGCTGTTATAATTATTGTTGAAATAATGACGTCATGTAATCAAAGGAGTATGATTCTGATAGAGGAAGTATATTTATATATATATACGAGTATATATATATATTTTGAAAGAGCACAGCTGCAATTAGAGAGCGCATACCTGCTGCGTACTTCATGCGACTTTTGAATTCAATTGTGATTTGGCATTGTTTTCATCAACCCAACCCCCAGGTTGTTATCTTCCCCTATCTGCACCTCTATATATGTACAGGGTGTGTTCTTTAGCATATTTTGTTAAATTGATTTGATCTACCGTCTACTACATATTTTGAAAGTTGAAAATCAAATGTATCTAATATCTTTTGCCTGCTTACAATTTTTAATGTCTTGACTACTTACTTAGGAAACTTGGAAGGATACGTTCATGGCCAGTCTTGAGAAATAAAGTGCCTGATGCATATTGTCACCCCCACTGTCTTCTTTCCTAAATTTTTTAAGAGGAACTATTCATGCCATCTAATTACTTCAAAGGTAATATCCATGTATACAATGCATATAGAAAAAATAAATATTAGAAAAAAAACCTACCAGTTTTTAGGGGACCACTTCTTTCACAATTGAGACCGATTTCACCTTGAGATGTTTGATCATCTTGAGCACGCACGCAAAATTTAAACAAAATCGATTTAGGGGTTGGGGATTTAGAGGAAACCATCTGCAGATAGTCGACCAACAGACACAAATGTTTAAAAAACGACTATTTTGGAATCAGAAGACCAAAAACTTGATACATTTTGAATGGTAAAATCACGTTAAAATAAACACATAATATACCTATTAAACACCGTTATTTCGTCTTGTGACTTCTTTCTTCGTCTATTTTATGAGGCGTTTCGATAGCTCAAAATCAATTTTATGAGACATCTTCATATTTATATTTTTACAAAGAAAAAATATAAATATGAAGATGTCTCATAAAATCGATTTTGTGGCTGGGACTTTTTCCTACTGCCTCTCGCCGAGAAACGGTAATTCCTGTACCGGCCATCTTGATTGAGGTTTTCGATGGTTTCCCTCAATTAATTCCAGATAAATATCGAGATGGTTCCTTATTTGAGGTTCCTTATTTGATTACCTATCAAGCTCCTAGTTCAAAAATTACCTACCTTATCCTAATTTCCTAAAATTCCTTCATTCGCTCATTGCTATTACATTAGTTGAAGTTGTAAATAATGTAGAAAATAACGGGAAGTGGTACCTACATGAAAAAATGGTAATGGTGCGAATGGCGTCTGTTATGACATAAAGTCGAGAAACGGACGTTAAACGCATTATTATTATTATTATTATTATTATTATTATATTTATATTTTTAAATATGGGAAAGTGAAAGGCGTCTTTCAAGATGCGATTCCGGATTTCGTGAAACACTCTGTATATACAGTATTGTGTGCACGGCTGAATGATTGAACAAGCGACTCTGTTCAATAGGACATCATCATCATCTGTGATGCGCTATCCCAAAAGCTGATTTTCTATAATTGGAATGCAACAGCCGAACCTCGCGAACTTCGTTGCCAAGGCGATAGGCAACCACAGACCAGTGACCAAAATTGAGCGACATTGTTCAGCAACATCAAACCCTCCGTTTGTCAAACTCATATTCATGTTTATCCAACTGACGAGTTTGACATGCCTCAGGGCTTGCCATATTTCGTTTAAATTACCTACAAATTTTCAAACAAACCTTTACAAAATTCCTTTAAATAAAAATAATGTTTACAGTGTAAGTCCTGTTTTTCATAAAACAGCTTTATTTTTTTGTTTGCCCAATCTTGTTGTGTTATAAAAACAATCTACCATTTACTAACAGACATGATTTAATCCTTTCTCGATTATAGAACCTACGAGACATCTAGGTGTAATTACGGAGGTGGAGGAACCAATTAATTAATCAGGTTTTATGAAAATACAGCGAGATTTAAGAGAAGTAGTATGTAGCTGAGATCTATACGTGTCGAATTGATGGTTTCCTTATTTGGGGTCAGTTAAAAAACGTAAACCCTGAATATCGTGTCATTTGTTGGTTGTGCAGGTATATATTCAGGTGACTTACTTAATCATTTTCAGCGTTATGCACTAGCCTTATTTTTATTAGCGAATCTAGTCGTCCTCAATTGCCGCGCACATGCCGTATTGACATCAAAGCGAAGTTAACTTTCAGTGGCACACCTGTTCTATTGCCAACGTAAATTGTATTGTATCTCGGTTTTATTAATGCGGTTTTAGAGGTTGTATGATACCGACTGAATTATGTCAAAGGTTGCCATACCTACAGATTACTGCAAAAGGGGATTTTATTTGTATGGGTTCACGCAATAATTTCATAAACATATTATCATTTATAAGATTATTATTTTCTATTATTATTTAACCCATTTCCAGTTAGGAGCCACGAGGCGTATCAGTGTGAGCATAGATTTGGTGATGTCAATCGTGTTTTATCAAAGCATTTGTGAGATTAGAGAGTAATAGTGTGTATGTGAGATTTCCACTCCGTCTCCTGCCATTTACTTTACGCAATGCCGTACCATGAATAAACTAACTCCCTAACTGCGGCAGTAACCTAATTCGTTAATAATCTAGCTTATTCAAATAGTTCATAGATTCATTAAAAAAGTCTGATATATTTTTAATAACTCATTCACAAAATGCTTGTATTTTTAAAATAATAATAATAATAATCATGCGTTTAACGTCCGTTTCTCGACTTTATGTCATAACAGACGCCATTCGCACCATTACTATTTTCCATCTACCACACTTCCCGTTATTTTTCTACATTTTTAAAACTTCAACTTATGTAATAGCAATGGGCGAATGAAGGGATTATAGGAAATTAGGATAAGGTGGGCAATTTTTGAATTAGGAGTTTGATAGGTAATCGCCCATGGCCTCAAATAAGGAACCATCTCGATATTTATCTGGAATTAATTGAGGGAAACCATGGAAAACCTCAATGAAGATAGCCGGTACAGGAATTACCGTTTCTCGGCGAAAGGCAGTAGGAAAAAGTCCCAGCCACATCTGCCCCCGCCGGGATTTGAACCCGGACCTCCCGAATGCGAGTCTAGTGCTGTCACCACTACTCTACCCAGCTCGGTGTATTTTTGAAATAGAAATGTTTAAAGTGACATACTTTATTCTGATTACATATTGTACTTTTATACATCACTCTCGCCTCCTAATTCTCTAGAGTAGAAAATAAAAGTTAACCGAGAAAGGGTTAAGGAATAATAGGTTCGTCCCACTTATCAAAATTTGGTAATTTTGAATAGTACATCTGATACGTCAACAAAAAATGGAAGCCAACTTTTTCGTTATTACATTCTTCCTCTTAATTATAAACAGGGTTAAAAAAAATATTTTTTTAAACGATGAGCATACATCACCATAATGATGACACAGGTACACTTCTTTATCTATAGAAGAAGGTCTATATAAATTGTCTTTCTCGTGGTTCGCTTTCAATTTGACAGATCAGTGAGCGTGAAAATATATCTAATCAGACAATCGCAGGCTGAATCGTCATTTCGATAGCGACATAATCCTGTTTGAATTTTCATTGCAAAAATATACATTTTTTTGGAATTTTTTTACCCAAAAATCTCAAAATTTTGCAGCATATTCTAATAGCTATTTAGATTCCAACCAAAAAAAAGTGTGGGACGTCCCCATTGTGTCAACATTCAGTTATGTCAGAAATGTTCTTTGTGTTACCGATTTATAAATATCCACTTCCAAAGTTCCAGCTACAATGTTGCTGTGTGCAAAGTGTATGTTGTGAGTTTAAAATTAGGTCGTCGTCATGGCATATGTAGTCCATTTTTTATTATATTGTTTTTATATAAAAGAAGAACAGTTCGCGTTAATTAAAATTAGATCTGTTTGTTTATGTCATAGAATTGATGGCGCAGATTTATAATATAGAAAACAGTCACCGGGAAGATTATATTGTCTTGCGCTATGAATCGTACTCATTCATCTAATAATTTTAAGCATATAAGTTTTTCGCAGTTATGAACTCGTTTCATTGATGCGTTCCATTTTGCATTACCAAGGTTTCTCTTATAGTTACTCCGCCGTTAAAACTTTCCCCTTTAACGTTATCAAACAGCTGCGTCGCTAAAGAAGTTTCACTTCAAAAAGTGCGAGGATAACTCAAGACATAATATTATATAAACTTCAAAATAAACCGCAACCCTTGGAAACTCAATTTTTTCGAATCCTACTAAACAATTTCAGAATCATTTGAGTCTCTCCTTTATTTAATCAAATTTTTTGCAGAAACTGTTTCCTGAAATTCGAAATATGTTCTTCTGAAATCAAGCCTAGGACTTTAAATTTTGATCCTCATGTATAATTTATTAATTATTTGGGGTTTAAAAGTCCTAGGCTTGATTTCAGAAGAACATATTTCGAATTTCAGGAGACAGTTCCCGCAGAAAAAATAAAGTAGTGAGTAAAAATTGTTTTATTTTTGTAATAGGTATAATATTTCTGGAAAGAGTAAACGAAAATATGATAATAATAATTATAGTAGCTCACAAAGTACCTTGTTTCCTTCTGTTTTCATCTTAAATTTTTTTAACGAAACTGAATTTTGTAAAGCAATTTTCTTCGAAGTTGAGGTAAGAATGGTACAGGAAGGAACACGGTTCTGATTCTTTCTGAAACATCAATTTTGATTGCATGTATAAGTATATCAAATATAACCTTAGTTGTCGAGCGCTTAAGTATAATCTCTTTTTCTCTTATTCCACTTTTGGATCAAAAGTAAAAGAGTTAAATAGCTTGTTTTCTCATTATTTTCCACACTTATAAACTCACATACCAGCCTTTGATTACAAAATAATTTATATAAATCGTTCGGGTCAAACGAATATTCCTGCAAAATTTCATTAAAATCATCCCAAACATCGAAATTACATGTCAAACAATCGACTTAAAAATGAATTAAAACGTCCTTTTTTACATTGCTAAATTAGAAAATCCACTTCGGCATTTTATGTTTGAACGATATATTTTTTGCGACGTTTTAATATAATAAAGTGGGCCTTTGTCTATTTCTAAATGACGCCATAAAAACGCACTTGAGTTTTTTTAAGTACATACGAAGTCTGTATCTCATTATGCATAACATAATATTTGAATAGCGGGTGTAATTTTTAACAGCTTGTCAAGCGTCGGTTTTACTGTGATATGCTGCTGTAATAATATAGTTTATGTAATTTATTGCCAGTTAAAAGAAAAAAACAACATAATATACAGCTGCAAGCAAAGGAGCTCCACTCAAATTATGGAGTTTATAGACGATCAAAAAATTACAAGTATTAAAAAACAAATAATATAGATATTTTACTTCATTATGGGTACTCCCACCTTAGTACGTTATGCACTGTGCAGCCGCTGTGAACTTTCAGGTCACGATAAGTGAAGTTTCGGAAAGATCCGTACTTCTCTGTACCGGCAGCGTATTTCCGTTTGCGTATACAGTAGGAGGCACTTTTGCCTCCAAACAAACACAGCTTTATAATGCTGCATTAACTTACAATACCGTATTCAGTAGAACGCAGTAGCACAGTTTGACTCCAAAAATGCTGAGACCAACTATAAAAAACTTCAATAACGATATTCATATACTCGTATATACAGGAATTTTGTTTCCCGATAAGAACCAGAAACACAAAATTCAGATATCACATCTACTCTTGCCGGAAGTTGAACCCAGTTACTAGGTCACCCACATAATGCAAAATTGTGAACATGTTTTTTTATTGATTAAATAATTAGGTATCTATATTTTTGATTTTGAAGACTACTTCATTTATTTATTTATTCGAAAAAAAATTCTGCTTATAGAACGAACTAATTTTTTTTCTATAAATTAAGAACATGATGAACAAAAAAAAAATGACCACGAAATACATGTGATATTTATGGTGGCCCTCAAATAAAAATAGGACGTTTTATAGTTTTTAAATAGTAAATGAATACAAATTAATTACCGATTATTTTTGTGAAGAACTTGTAGGCTTATGATTAAACTTTCACTATCATAACTGACAAACAGTAAGTACTTTATGGTCCACCTATATGGCAAAAACTGACTAAAGTAGGAAGTATACGCCCATTCTTATTCGGCAAGTTTATGTGCTATTAAAAATACCTTCTTGGAAAAGTGTTTATAGCTTGTTTTACGTTTTTTTTTTTTTTATTTTGACAACAACGCAATAACATCATAATATATGTATTTGTTTCAAAATTTTAACTTTTTTTTGTCAGCCTTCATATTTTCATATAGTACGCAAATTTTTTAAAGGTATACAGATATGCTCAATTATATTGGTACAGCCTCATTAAAATCAAAGCTGGGTCAATAAAACCTACGACAGTCCGATCCAGCACGCTAACCTTTACGCCACATTGTCCTCGCAAATCCAACGATAATAAAATCAAAAAATGTATATCTGAATTATTCAGCATTGCGAAAACGTTTTGAAAAATGTAAACAGCAATATAAAAAATAATCACTTTAATAATCTTTTAAAATTTAGTTTTATTTGATAACAGAAAAAAATTCTTAGAAATAACAATAATGCACTCAAAACGCGCGATAAACAATGATTTAATCTAACCGACAAACGAACGCCTAGTCGCATACCATTCATGGTTTACCGTGATGACGTCGTAATATCGCTGTTGACCGGACTGCTCGAATCATATAACATGACAACAGACTGTCCAAATAAACATATTATTAATTTAACCTCACATAAATTCTTCGGCCTGATAATTATCACGTATATTATTATTGTATATCTGCGTTGTATCGTAAACGTAAGTTTTAATTTGGCAGGACGGCCCTGTTAAGAATAGTTGCAAAAGGTTGTCGACCACTGATACAGATGATATTTAAAGTCTCACAACAGAACTGTTTCAAACTTTAGACAAGTCAAATGGAATACTGTGAAATTTACATGTTACCGTCTTGAATTCTGTCGCGATCTGTTTGTATGCATATACACAATGACTTCATACATAATATCTTATTTCAGGGCAGGTTGAATAGGTTAACCTTGAAAACTAAATTTAATTTGAATTTTACAAAAAATACGTGGAAGATACGATTTTCGTCCGGAACCAAAATTATAGATTTTTAAAATTAAGAATACTTTGCTTCAAGTAGCGAACATATTTCTACAATTACATAATATTAACGTCCGTTTCTCGACTTTATGTCATAACAGACGATATTCGCACCATTACTATTTTCCATTTACCACCTCCCGTTATTTTCTACATTTTTTAGAACTTCAACTTATATAATAGCAATGGGCGAATGAAGGAATTATAGGAAATTAGGATAAGGTAAGTAATTTTTGAACTAGGAGTTTGATAAGTAATCAGCCATGGGCTCAAATAAGGAACCATCTCGATATTTATCTGGAATTAATCGACGGGAACTATGGAAAACCTCAATCAAGATGGCCGGTACAGGAATTACCTTTTCTCGGCGAGAGGCAGTAGGAAAAAGTCCCAGACACATCTGCCCCTGCCGGGAATCGAACGCGTACCTCCCGAATGCGAGTCTAGTGATGTACCACTACTCTACGCAGCTCGGTCAATTGCCTAATAACTAATTATTGTATTTTCTTTGTACTCGCAGAAACAAATGTATGTATATTTATTATTTACTAATATAAAACATAAGTTATTTTGTTATGTTGTTCAAGGGTCAAAAAATGTTCATGATATATTCTATATCAACTGTAGTAATCTCAACCCTGACATGTAAATGTATTTCTGTTTAGTGCAAAAGTATCCACCATGTGAGAAAGAGCTATGTACATGGCGCAGTCTCAAGTTACATTCAAGCTTGCAATTATTTTAACAAACTGAACAAAACTTTCAAAGTTTTGCGCTAAAGATATTCAAGCAGACAAAATTTGAACAGTGTGTTTGCAATAGAAAATTTACATCGTTTTGACTTTCGAATGCTTTTATAAATAAAATAAAATTAACTATATTGAAAACTTGATAATTAAAATATATAACAAATAAACACGAATTATTCGTTAAGATTTATTCTAATGATATATATGGTCTAGTGATTCATATATCCAAAAGTTTCACAAACTTTATGCCCAGGAATGATAGATAGATTGAGTTATTACGAGATATCACTCCTTTCGCTGTTTGAATTAAGGGGTTAGGTGGGTTTCAGAGGTTCAAAAAAAGGGTATTTTTACTATTTTTTTTTTTTAATATATACAATCATATATTTTATTTAAACAATTCAGCGTATCAAAGATACATATTTAAACAGTATTTTGTGAAATTTTTATTTAAAAATTCCGAAAAGTCAGCCGTTGGCACCTCATCTCCGTAAAAAAATGCTCTTGCCGTGGACAGCATAAACTCATTATTGGTTCCTCCAAAATAAAAAAAACAAAAATATTTCGTTAGTACATGGATAAATCTCGTTATTGGACGAAGGAAAAAAGAATTAAAATTTGAATTTTTGACAGACTTTGAACAAAAAAACTCTTTCAGTAGAATTAAAACGGCAATCACGTTCGCCATCTCTGACTTAAAATTTTCGCTCACTGCCCATTTTTTCGTAGCGTTTATACATATTTCTTCGAAAGTGGAAAGATTCGGGTTTGAGTCCCGACGGTGACGGGTTTAAAAAATATTTTTTTTAATATAGCATTGCAACAATGGATGTCTTTTAACAATTATAGCAGACGATAGCTATTATAATGTTTATATATGTATTGTTTAAATGTTTTACTTCAACCGCACGTAAGGGTTACATGCACACTTTTGTCGTATTAAATTTTATTTACTATCGAGCTATGTATGCTTTTTGAGAATAATAAACTAAAAGATATTGTCAAAGCTGCTGTGAAATGATTGCGGTTAAATCTAGAAATGTGAGAATCCGCATGATACGAGAATTAAGCTATGCGAGAGCGCGATAAACATATTACATTTAAAATATAACAACATTAAACGCGCGACCAAATTTGGCAAATTGCGTCCATTTTAATTTTCAAATCCTTATTACGCGAAACGTAACAATAAAATATAAAAGTCCAATCCGTTCAGCTATTCATATGGATACAACACACAGTTTAGCATTCCCATCGGTGATATTATTATGTAAATCCACATATAGAGCAGCACGCATTTATTTGATACTCGATGCTGGACTACCAGTGATATGAATAGTACTTCGTCACTGAATTGAAACATTTAAACGTTTCTGAAGCTCCTGAAGGTGAAAATAATTTTTTCGAAACGTTGGCCACTAGCGTAACATTGATAAAGCTTATTTCTTGATCCTCAATCAAACCTTCCTTCACTGTGACATTCTATTGGATCAACACTACTATATACGAATTCAAAAGTTTACTAGTTCTTAAGGTAACAAAACTACTTTATTCTCGAAGGTAGCTGTAATTTTGAAATTAATTTGATTTCTATTAATTGTTGTATAACACAAATCAAAATCTAAAAAACATACTTATATTAAACGCACTTAAAAGTAGAAAATAAATGTATTTTTCTTCTATAAAATTTGGAAGCGTAGAGCACTCAATTTACCTACCTATATTAATTAATCGAGTGCCCCACGCTTCTAGACGTGATTTATACATTTATTTTTTACTTTTCAGTGCATGTTTTTAGACTATTTTTATTTTCAAAATTTTATTCATTAACGGCTGGAGATACGTTTTACCACCATCGACAATGTCACTTCCACCACCTGTTTTTTTTTATTTCAATTTTTTAACTTATTATATAAATATTATTATAGCCGAAATAGTAGAATATTGTATTGTCATCAAAACTACTTATCACAACAAAGTTTCATGTCTATTGAACATTTGGAAGAGCGTGAAAATTGATTTGCAAGATTTTTTACATAGGTACACACATATAACAAACAAGTCAAGCTAATATAGGCGTGTTAAAAAACTTGCGTTTATCATATTTATTGATACATTTAAATTTTGCGGGTTTGTGCGGCGTAGCAATCAGACAGATGAACGGTCATTCACTAAAGGCGACTATCGATTCGTCATAATCTCGCGAGTGATAATAAGAAATTTTGATGCGTAATATGCTGGAGTAATCATGTAAACCATGTGCGTGTAGGTAGTTTTTTTAAATATAATATCTAGATAAAACTAACGAGACTAAAGATAAATTTTTGGAGTAAACTCTAGCAAATGATGGGTGGAACCCTCGGAGCGTAAATACATTCATAGTTCACATACTTGATTTTTTGTAATACCAGCTAATAAAATAATGAAAAGGTATTTTAAATTTGCATAAATATATTAAAAACGCTGCACATAAAATCAAATCCTATACATTCATATATCAAATCATTAAACTGACGCTATAAAATCATATCATGAGTTGACGCGATAGAGCCATATCTCGATTGGCTGGTCGTCAAATGAACGCCATAATGGAATTGTCCATATATATGCGCTATATATATATATTCATGTAGGGGCCAGCATAGCTGGTGACTGGTGACTAGCATGAAAGTGAGAGTATAGGGTGCTGTTGCAGGGTGGTGGTTAAATCATCCCTTTATCAGTGGGGCGACCGTGTCCTAGAGGTTGAGGTGTACAAGAGTAAAGAGGGACAAACACAACTTTGTACCAATTCACAATTTGCGAATTGCAATTACACGCTGAACTAACTTAGTAACTGCACCAAATGTATGTAGCAGCATTGTTGCAAGTTATATCTATATATAAAATATATATATACGTTCGGCTACTAACAATTCGGAATGAAAACGCACGCAACCCTTTTGCCCGTTCAAACATTACAATCAAAGCCTGCTGATCAAATTGAATGCCTCCCTTAAAATATACAATGTGTTTCTTGTTAAATATTATTAAAATGTACCCTCAAGGCCATTCAAAAATCACAAAAAAAATCATATCTCTAACTATTCAGTTGATGTGGTGTTGGTTTTAAGTCGTAGACTCTGAGTAATGTTCGTAGAAAGATTTATTCGATTCTTAGGTTAATAAATAAAAGCTTGGTCAGCAGTTACTGTAGATTGTATATCTAGTGTCATTGTGGGTTATAATATGGCGAGATTTGTATTTTGTTTAAAACGAGCGCCCGTAACAGTTACACAAACCGTAATACATATATATAGTATTTTTATATCTACCTTTTTTCCACTTGATTTTCAAAATTTTTAACAATTCACTTTTTAACAAACGACAGACAAACAGTGGTTCACTAAAGAATTAGTACAACGCGACCAGTTTTGCTTCACTTTATCGCACTAATAGGTCACGTAAAGCAGCTATTTAGTGTAAAAATGAGGTTGTTCATTATAAATTCCTCAAAAAAATTAGGGGATCATAACGTAAAAAATCGTCAGGTTTTAAACGAAAAATATCCTGAAAATAATTTGAATATAGCATTTCACTTCATAACATTCAGTTTTCCTGAAAACGTTTCCGTGCGTTACTACACCTGTTCTAACCGGACCAGACAAAAGTTGCAAAAAATTGTTAAATTTTAATGTTCACAGCCTTGTAAAATTTTGTTTCGCAACTGTTATCGCGGCAGTGTGAAATAAGCTTGTTTTGAGTTCAATCAAATTACGATTTTCGATTCGAATATACGGCAATTTGAAAAAAATGAACGCATTTCAGACTGCTTTTTCTCGTCTTATTTAGCTTGCTATGAATTCAAATAAATGTAATTACCTTGTTCGACAGGAACCAACTCGATTTGAACTTGGAAACGAATCCGACTCTTCCGACACTTAGGTCCTACCAAATACGTATGTAATCCGTCATTATAGCTTTATCCTATAATCTTACGAAAGCTTAACTGAAAAACGAAAAAACTCACAGAAATCGTGAAACACGCTGTATACAATGTCCGTCCGTATTGATGACTAGACTCATATAGACAGATTCATATTATTATCATTTCTACCCCAACTATATGTATTTAAATATCCTATGTTCGAACACATGTAGAATGCAAGAGTTGATATATACATGCTAATATTGGCAGACAGAAAAAGTTTGAAAAAAATATACTCATTGTGGAATTGTTTGTTTTATATAGAGTTTCGTGTTCAATACAAAAAGTAATTATTTTTTTTCAACACATGTTAGCACACAGGGACATGAATGCATGACAGAAAATAGTTTGATGTTGAAATCATCTCATAACCATGAAATGTCGATTACACACTTGCGATAATACCATCAAAATGGAAATTTCAAAATCGAAATTGGCAATTTTTTGGCATAAAGACAAGTCTATTATTTATTAACAAAATAAAATTACTTGCAATACTGTTCAATTGATTTTTATTTATATAAAAGACGTTTCAACCAACAGTTTTTTTTTTTTTTTCAAAAACTGTTGGTTGAAACGTCTTTTATATAAATAAAAACCAATTGAACAGTATTGCAAGTAATTTTATTTTGTTAATATATCTATTACTGTTGGTAGAGCCAACATTATTAAGTCTATTATGGTTTGAAAAAGTTTTTTTTTTGTTACTTACTAAAGTTCAATGTAATTTTAATTTTTGAAATAATAATAATTATATATAGATTTAATTTGTAGATTCATTGCATTTAATACAGTAGAGTTTGCATATATCGGGTGTTTTTTTTTTAGGGTGATAGAACTTTCGATAGGGATACCTGTGCTTTGACAAAAGGTAGAAGTCATTTGTTTTGACATTTCTGTTCAGTAAGCATTGACAAATTATCATGCAGACTCACGCCACAACGCTTAGAAATTGTTGAAATTTATTTTCAAAATCAGGGTTCTATTCGCCAAAATTTTTCTCGAAAAAATTGTGTTTAGTCATGAAGCCCATATTTGGTTGAATGGCTACGTATACAAGCAAAATTGTCGTATATGGAGCGAAAACAACCCTCAAGAAGTTCTGCAGGTTCCATTGCATTGTGAAAAATGCACCGTATGGTGTGGTTTACACGCTGGAGGCATCATCGTCCATATTTCTTTAAAAACAATGCTGAAGCTAATGTTACAGTGAATGGTGCTCGTTACAGATCGGATGATCAGTGATTTTTTCTTTCAAAATTTGAATGCTATCGACCCGGAAGTGTTTTGGTTCAAACAAAATGATGCTACACTTCATACTGCTAACGTAACAATTGATTTATTGAAATAAAGATTTGGTAATAACATTATTTCGACAAATGGTCCATTTAATTCGCCTCCAAGATCATGCGACATAACGTCTCTGGATTATTTTCTTTGGAGTTATGTGAAGTCATTGGTTTATGCTGATAAGCCAGAAACAATAGATGCTTTGGAAGCCAACATAACTCGTGTTATTGATGAAATAAGGCCTGAATTACTCGAAAAAGTGGTCCAAAATTGGTCTGATCGAATGCGGTGTCTCACAGCTAGTCGTGGTGGACGTATGCCGGAAATTATTTTTAAAACTTAAATGTCATAAAATTATCTTTCAAATCTTCAATCTTAATTTAAATGTGTTTTATTTCAATTTAAAATTTTATCACTGTAAAAAAAAACACCCGATACTAGGTACACATGCGCTGAACTGGTGATTCATACATGCCACGGGCAAATCAAAAATGCCATTATTTTGACCTTAATCCTGGGCGCAGAACCAAAAACGTCAAATGCTCAAGAAACTAGGCATATAAAAATAAAGAACAAAAGCAAACTATATAAAATACATCAGCTGTATTTCAGCATCCCTCGCGATACATACCCTTTTAGTGTGATAAATACTCTCCAGGATCCTTGAACATTCGCTCCCTTTTTAATGCATTTGACCGAACACAACATTGTTAAGGTTTTTTTTAACTCTGGATGCTCAAGTAGCCTCTCCAAAAATCACCTTTGTGCCGAATAAGTGTACTGTATGTGCCTTACATTCTCTGCACACATTCTCTCATTCTCACTCAAATCCTGGAGCATCTATTATCCTTATCTAATACATGAACGTGACCTGTTCTCTTACTTTATAATAATATCTGATCTTTGCTACACATTTGGTTCATTTCAAGGACTTCTTTATCCGCGACCAATCGTTCATAAAATATAACATGATTTCTGTTATAACTGGGTGCATGTCACTTGAAAATGAAAAAATACTGTTTCTTAAGATATTCATTCTTATTTGATAATTGAAGATTGAACAGTCTCAAAGCAATAAACATATTTTATACGGCACCCCAAAAGTGGTATGATCGGAGAAATTCCAAACTTGAAAATGAAAAATATAAAACTCACCATATTTTTAATTGGATTTTAACAAAAGAGTTGTCGTGACAAGTACTAAACATAATCATCGCGATTTAGAGAACTGTTCTCAAAATAAAACTAACATTAACGTAAATTGAAACGATTTAAACACTAATAACATGGATCTACAAACAAGATTAGGCTTAGTACAACGCTATTATGATTGCGGTAAAAATTACACTGCTGTAATACGAACAATTCGTGCAAAAGTGGGTCTGAGAGCAAGATGATGTTAAATGAAAACGTACTGTAAGTTGATTAGCAAATTTGAAAGAACAGGGTCTGTAACCTGACTTTACTTTATCAGGGTATCCAATTTGCATAAGTTCTTTAGGAAAATTAAAACATAGCTAACACTGGAAGAATTAAAAGGCATGTATTAGGAAGCAAATTAATACAGTTCAATCAGAAATGTTAATTATACAGGGTCGTTGTGTTAGAAACTACATATAAACTTTTACATAGTATTTTAAAAGCAAGTTATTAATTTCAATAACTTGAGGTCAGGGGTTTGATTTAGGTTAAAACCATTGGGAATTCATATGTATGTTATATTTAATATAGTCCATCAGTGAAACATGTACCTACTGAACCTTTTTAATATTCATTCCCGTATCAAAATCAATTTTAACGACACTTACATGCTTTGTGAATATCTGAAAGCATGAATATTTATAAGGATTGGGACTACATTTTTAAAAGGACTCCGTTGATATACCCTTTTTAGTAATATACATATATGAAATATTACGAAACGCCTGCGTCAAATGTAATTATATTGTATTTCATTAAATTTCATATCCATTTTTAATAATTGATACTTTTTTACATATTACATAAATTCAATTAGTAAAATCAGCTCAAAATTAATATTCACCCCAGACAGACAACGGATTCTATCAACGTTGAATTATTCTTTTTTTGCATAAAAAAAATATTTATATTACTGTTTGCATTTCAGAAAATATAAATCAATTTATTCAGCCAGACTTCGCTCGCGTTAATGTCGTATAGTTTATTCTATTCCTTGATTCATGGCAAGCACTATAGTGAAATATTAATAAGTTAATTGGGAACTTGGATATTTAATAAATTGAAGCTAAATTTTCAAAATTTGCAACGTTTCGTTGGTTTATTTTCAACTTCTTCAGGCAAGCTACAAGAAATACAATTAATACAATTAATTACATTGATAATTGTGTAACAGAAGACATATTTTGAAAATTTAGCATCAATTTATTAAATATCCAAGTTCTCAATAAACTTATTAATATAAATAAACATGGATGAGAATCAACACACTATAGTAAAAGTTCGATCACAACTGGTTTAATAACGTTTTAGGTTCCCGGAACAGACAGACTGACAAACAATCAGTCAGGCAAAAATTCTGAAAATTTTCAATCTCCTCTAAATTCTGAACCTATATCGAAATGTTAAAAACTTACATTACAGACAGACAGGATTTTGCACAGCGAATCGATTTTTTTCATTTTAATTAATGAATTTCTCTAGCTGTTTTGCAAATAAACTTGTACAGAAATTACAATAATTTGTATATTATTAAATACAAATAAAATCTGTACGTTCATATACAACTATTGTACATGTAATTGTATTTATTCCATTGAGTTAATGACTTCACGCTTTTGCCGTTTAGTTAATCACGAGCTTGGTGCAAACATAAGCTGCAATTATTCAAGCACTGTGTTATACATAATTACTTTGTATATATATCTAAGGTCAAATGATAAAACCACTTATGGTTATTTTTGTATTTAAATAAAAACGAATCCAAGTACTTACTAGTATAAATATATGAATTGGATATTCTATTCATTATTTAAAACAAGACGGACAAGTGCAAGTAGAACTCGCTAGAGATGGAAAAAACGGGTCTTTTTAGTGATCTGCATCTTTGCATCTGGATCCCGTATGTGAGCCGGATCACTGAACCGGTTCAAAAAGCGCCGAGTTCTGATTATATTACTGCAGTCTGCCACTGAGTTACCTAGTTCAGTCAATCATATCACGACCTGTATAGAATCAAGAATGCATAGCCAAACATGTGATGTATGAGTCATTTGAGCTGACAGATGCAGCAAAGCAAGAACTGATACGTAAGTGTAAAATGTGCTTCTGTGTGTTAAGTGTTTCACTGAGTTATGCGGATCCGTTGATCCGTCGGCTCAAAAAAAGTGAGTCGGCTCTCACGGATCTTCTGTCGGAGTCGGCTCTTTGAACCGGGTCAGATCTGAGTTATCCAACTCTAGAACTCGCACATTGAGGGTTTAGAGTCATCGCTATTTCGTTTACTTTCGACACTTTCAATGATGCACGTATGACAAAAAATAAAATAACTAAAGTAAATTCTAAATTATAAATTAAATCTTCAAAGTTCAATTCCAGTATATATTTTATAAGAGAAAATTGGAATAATGTAGTCAAATCAATTTAAACACTCACTGATTGGCAACGTTACGTCTTTATTCTTATTTATTTATTTCAGAGCTTGATAAAGTTTTCAGAATAAAGACGAAACGTTGCCAATCAATGAGTGTTTAAATTGATTTGACTACATTATTCCAATTACCCGTGATCTTATTTTCTATTATAAATTAAAACATATCATAAGTAACTAACAGAACAAAAATTATTTTTACCATATTAATAATTGTATATTATATGTACTTACCTTATTGAATGATCACTATACCACAGTAATATTGTAGTGCTCTGAACAATTTTTCTAATAAAAAAAAAAACTAATTATGAAGTCAAAGACCGTATCTTTTTATTGCAGTGAGTTAAATGTTTGAATTTTTTACACGACTATGGGGTTATAGACCTTAATATTTGATATTAATTTCAACTTGATACATCTGTCCGTTACTGAAAAAAGGGTCTTGACGGATGGACAACACAATTATACTATAAGTTTTCCGTTTTTTTCCTTCTGAGGTCCGAAACCAGAAAAATACCAAAACGTTGACATAAGCGTTTTTGCCTTTCAATCATAGATTTGCAGTACGAACATTGGCAACTAGAGGCGTATTCGTTGTACAAGCTATATTTTGTTTAATGATAATAGGCATGTAATTAACGAATGAGTTAAACTTAATATTGTGTCGATTTAAAAGTTTGCGTGTACGAGATAATTTTATCTACACGGGTCATTAATTAATTAACTTATGAAATGTGTACAAACCAAACCATAATTTTTAAGTGAACATAGTTGAAATACATTTTCAAAACTTTCACGTTCTATAGCTTAAAAAAGCCAGAAAGTTTTTAATAAATTAATTTCATTTGCGGCTTCGTTCGTAGATTCAATCATTCATTCGCTTTAACGTCGCTTTTGATAGCCGGGTAAAAAGTATGTTATAGTAAGGTACTTTTTGCCCGGCTATCAAAACATATAATAGCGCGAATAATAGCCGCAAATAAAAGTTACTTTTAAATGAAATGAATTAATTAAAAATTAGTCAGTTAACCAACTAATAATTTATCGATCGTTTTTGAGGTACTTCGGTACAAACATAGGTTGACTAAAATTGTGGAAACGCATTCTTCCTTCCCGGACAGACGGACGTCCTGTTACAATTTTATAATATTGATTTTGCTGTCGCAGAATTAATATAAGCAGCAGATACATTTTACCATAACATCTGAAAAATATTTCAAGAAAATCTACAATGTTTATTTTATATTTTTTGTAAGTAGCGACCCTTAAAGCTCCATAGAGCTAGAGGCTGTAGTTGACTAACAATAAACCTATCGAGTTGAACCAAGTGTTGCCGTTAGCTGTACAGTAAAATTACTTCCTGCTGAATTCTACCTGACCATAGGTTTCTTGAAACCGACAGATAATCGTTCGCTGAAATAGATTTGACCACGAATGTATCTAATTTCATACTGAAACGAATACTTCTCATGTCGACATTGTAATATTATGACATTAAGTTTAGGTGATCGGAAAATATTTTTTGTAACGCTTTAATATCGGAGTTTCCTCATTATTCATGCATATAAAATTAATTGAAAAACACTTTTCATTTTCATCCATTATGTTGTTTTTTTACCAAGTCATAATTTTTTTTAAATGCTTTTCTAGAAAATGGGAAAACAAGATTTTTGACGGGAGGGGAGTACCTACCAATTGATATTAATAATGGCGGCTAACATACGTTTCGCTGACTGACACACGATTTTTGAGAAAACCTGTAAAGCTGCATCAATGAATCAACACCCAACATCGTAACAGCTGTATAGTGTATAAGAAACGCCTCAACTTACCATTATGCCTGTGACAGAAGTGTTCTAATAACGTAACACAGAGTGGCAGAAATCGTTTTTTCGTGCGTCAAACTATATTTGTCAATAATTATTCAAACACTTGTGGCTAAAATCTGATGTAGCGCTTTTAAAACAGGCTTGATTCGATAAACCAATAAAAGCACCCTACACTAACATAAGACCTGCAGTTAACGCACAACCCGGAAATTTGTATTGCGTCACACGAAACCTATTGGTGTTTCAATTTTATACACCGTAACTAAACATCCATCTAAGGCCTAAGCTATCGGTTTTCCCTCTAGCTCACACTTAGGTAAACAGAGTGTGTATGTATTTAGTAGTTTTACATACGTGCTTACCTATCTACACTATGCAAATATTCTAAGCTAAGATGGAAGGGTGCGTATAGGAGCTAAGCCAATCCAGTTATCAAATTCACAAAGGAGCATTATATTTTTGTTGACTAAACTCAATCCCCATGATGCGAATATATGTTATTTTTTTCAATTCGAGAACGAGTAATATTCAATTTTTTTTATACACTTTGGGGAGACCGGGGGAATGAGCACCACGGGGTTATCAAAACTATAATAAAATTGATGGAACTGTATGCGTCACAAATTACAATATTTTACAATACAGAAACGAATTCGTATATGGTGGTGTTGATCCAATAGAATGTCACGTAAAGGAAGATTTGGTTGTGGATCAATAAATAAAAAGCTTTACCAAAGTTTCGCTATGGCCAACGTTTCGAAAAAATTATTTTCATCTTCAGAGCCTTAAGCTGGTGAAAACAAATTTTTTGAAACGTTGGCCATAGCGAAACTTTGGTAAAGCTTTTTATTTGTTGATCCTCAACCAATTCTTCCTTTACGTGACAGAAACGAATATTCAATTTTTTTTACATAGATACATATTTGATTATAAAGTTTACATCAGATTTTACATAAAAACTACAAAGATTACCCAAAGTTATGCACATAATAGAAGAAATTGGTTATTAAACATGTTCAAATCTTACAGAACATGTTTTTATTTTTTTTTCTCCCACTGTTAGATACCCAGGTTTAGAGCATAGAGTACTTTTTACCAAGCTGCATGCTTGAATTACACGGTTCCCGTTAAAAACGACATCAACGTTTTCCATGAGCGAAACAACAAATTCATAAAAAACAAACGTCCGTAAAGTTACAATGAATACGCCTGCAATACTATGTGACCCACAACTCAAGTAACCATCAGTAAATGCAGCATGAGTAGGTTCAGTATAACAGATACAAATTAATGTGTAAATTCAACAATGAAACCATGTATAGAACCTTGTATGGAACTAGGTTTGAACAAAACAGTTCCATATATGAACGTTTCCTTTGTTGGACAGAACTAGTTCGCCGGAACTAATTAGTTCCGCGGACAAAGATGCTAGGGAAAATAGTTTCGCTATTTCACTTTGCGTTAAAAAAGGAATGAAATTTTTCCTAATTTTTCTATAATCTCTAATCTTAATAGGATATATTTCAACCTTTTCTTTTCTCTAATCACGGTGTTTAAAACTAAATTTAGATAATTATTCGTTAAACTATGTGTTCTTTTACTTACGTATAGAGTTCGTGATAAAATCGAAAATGTACGTACATGCCAAGATGCGTTCTAGGGAAAAGTAGGAAACATCGTTGCCAGAGAACATATCTTGGGATATCCAGAATCAAGATCTGCCCACATAGCTCGGTCTCTACTGTGCTACCCAAGTGTATATGGGACCCACATTTTAAAGAATATATAGATAATGAACTAGGACCGTAGCCAGATCTTGGATCTTAAGAAGACCCAATTTTTTTATTGAAAAGGTGGATGTTTTTGAATAAATTTTACTTTTAATGAATAAAATAACTTAATCAACGCTCGCCAGTGATTTCCACTTTTCGCATCTGTCTTGTCAAGGCCCTCTGGCGTCTTACTCTCGCGTCCCCTACTGCCACCCCACTCACTTTTTTTTCTTCTGTAGCGCGCTCCTGATTGGTCACTTTCATTAATTAATTACCTACTAATTAACTACGTTATCAAAAAATTCCAAACATGGATTTTTGGGCTCAGAATATTTTTTTCTTTCGATCCCAACAATCGGGTGCGCGATTTCTGAGACACCCGATATAGTTTGTTCAAAATCTTTATGGAAATAATAATTTCAACTGTTTTTTCGAGTAATAATTGAAAAGGTGTATAAAACACATCTTAAATTTGCTACAGGAATTATTTAAAACCCTCCAACACGTTCTTTTGCGTTACGTTTTATTTTTGTAAATTCTCGGAACCATCTTGGATCATTATTATGTAAGTCTTATCCATTACAGACAACAAATTATTCCACAGAAGTGTGCGTATATACATTATGTGTGTTTGTAACGCAACGATGGGCTGGGCTAGCCCTAGTTCAGAACGACTCGTTGCAGCCTTTCAACTTATACACTATACCGGTTTAGACAAATTTATTGTTTGGCCCATGTGGGCTTAACAGACCTTTACTAAGTAAACATTTCCAATAGCCATAGGTATTATAAATGTGGTTCAATTCAGTAAAGATAATAAATTCTATATTTTAATTTTGCCATCACAGTTCGAAAGTTCTTGAGATCATTTTTACAATAAGAGGAATCAGTCATTCATATTTTGGTATTTTAAATATAGATCTCTACTAAAATAATATAGTCTAAACCGTATGCTACATTAAGTAAAAATTTCGGTAAAACCTTATAAATTACAATGTTATGATTTTATTTATTTGTAGTGAGAAAGTACCATTCGCTTAAATCTTCTAAATCTAGAAGAATGAAAAGTCTTCCAGAGTCTAGCAAATTTTACTAATCCTACTAAGATTAAAGAGAATCTAGAATAAAGAACATTATTTTTATTTATTTATCACTTTTTTTCGCCGAGAATGGCAATTAAAAGGGTCTTGTCTGCGATTGCTTGAACTTGAAAATCACGCGATATTGTATGCTGCACTATAAATCACATCCGTGGACTACGGCAACATAGAATCGGTTCGAAGCAGAGCTTACTTCTAGCCTTGAACACGCTTCTGCCCTCATCACCGCGACCCGCCGATCCACCCACACTTCGACGAAAAAATTGCAACGCAATAAAAACAAAACTGGCCGTGTTTACTGTTTTCAGTTCACGTTTCGCACGCTACAGGGCTTGACGAACCAGTTATGGAGAAGTTGAAATCTAAAAAATAAAAATGTTTTACGTCTAGCCAGTAGCCACTATTGAAAGCTTCGATTCCGAAGTTTCTCGATTCGCCATAGTATCATCTTATAATCAGTTACGATATAACTTCTGCTTCGTACGCAATTGGTCGCTGATTCGATTTCAGATAGGGTTGCCATCTCTAAAATTTGGCAACCAGGACAAGACGCGTGAAAGCCCCGGATTTTAGAGCCCAGAACCCGGACAAGTTTTTTTAAACATAGTCAGTGTAATAAAAAAAGAGTTGAAAATGTCAAAAATCACCTTCAAATTAAATTTAGTCATCTTTTATCATCATTTTAAATGTACCTAACAAAACGGAATCTTATTACAGTTTGTTACAAATTGTTTTAATAATCAGTTAGATTTTTTTTATTCTCAAATTTTTAAACCCGGACGCTCCCCGGATGTCCTCTAAACTAGGACAAATCCGGGGAAACCCGGACGGATGGCAACCCTAATTTCAGATGACACGAATATTTTTTAGTTTAACTTTTTTAGTGACGTATCTGTTTGAAAAAAGTAAGGAATCGAGGGGAAGTAGAATGAAACAAATTAAGGAGAAGTTAGTTTGCCCTCTAAATGACATGAAACTGACAAAGATAGAAGTTTATGGTGTGTTGCATTTTGATTCGCAAAATAGTAAGACAAGAATGAACGGCGTGAATCTGGCATTTAAAACTACTAAAATAATTTCTGGAATTTGACGTACAAACGGTTGGAACTCATATATTTCATGTAAATTTAGAAAGGAAAATATTTCGGATTAAACTTGTTAGATATTTTAGAATAATTAAATTTTTCGTAGCCCTGAGTCGTGCTTCTGTACAATTATTACATTAGACTTTTATTAAAAACGGATTTTAAGTGTATAAAGAAGAACAAATGCTATTTTAACAGACAAAATAATTAAAATACCAAACGTGGATTAAAATTGAAAAGAAAGGTCCCACTGAGAATTTTGCGGGGGGCGGGCTAGGAGTTCTCAGCTACGCTACTGGTAAAACGTTGAATTTTTGATTCGTAGATTCCGCTATACGACCAACTCAGAAAATAAATGTACGTGCAATCATGTATAAGCAAATACATTGAAAATTCATGTCCGTAACCAAATTTTAAAATTATCGTTTAGTTTACCAGAAACTCTTCTCTTTAGTATATATGAATAAACTGCAAGCAGTATGTATTTAAATTATTCAGAGCGGAACAAATTATAGGACTCAAGTACTCATTAAAATCAGAACTGCATTTCGCTTTTTGTTTTTTTTATACCTATTAAATTTATTTTTAGGACTATCAGTTGTTCTAAATGTTGGTAATTCTATTATTTATGTAAATAAAATGTTCGTATAAAAGACCTTCACATCCAATTAACTCGTATTTTATACGATTCGGCACATTATTTTTGTTAAATTATACTACCTACGTTACGCTTGTCTGCTAATAACAAAATTTTAATTTGAATGGACCTTTATAACCTCGCTACTCTATCCAGAATTGTGCGATATAAACAAAGAAATATTTGAACGAATATTCTACAAGTTGTTGACAAACAAAACCAAAGAAACTTCCAAGTAGGGTTGCCAACCGTCCTGCTATACGCGGGACGTCCCGTTTCTGATACCCTTAACGAGACGTCCCGCTCAGGGAGTGTGCGGGACGCTAAATATCCTGCTTTTCGGAGGACGCTAAATACATTGCTATTCCGTGTTCTAATGCAGCAGCAGAGAGAGTCTTCTCACTTTTTAATAATGCCTGGACCGACGCGCGAAATCGTCTTCATGTGGATTCTGTAAAGTCAGAGCTACAAGTTAAAGTAAATTTTTCTTTATGCAAAGATTTTTACAACTTTGTACTTAAAAATGAAAAATCCTTTAAAGTGCCAAATGTCAAGAAAAATACTCATTTAAAAAGTAATTTATAGTTTTCACAATAAAGTCTAAATTACACTATAACTGTTTTTTTAAAGTAAATATTAACTATTATTAATCTAACAAGGTGTTTTATTTTACTTCACATCCTGATTTGTAAAGAAAATTTCACGTTTTTTTGCATTCTAAATAAAATTAGTTGGATCTCGCTTTTTAAACGCTTGTCCCGCATTTGAAATCATTATTACCCGCAAATTTGTATTTTAAAGTTGGCAAGCCTACTTCCCGGGGTGATTGCGTCGATGTAAACATTTTGTTACTTAGAAAATGCGCAGGGTTACCTGCAGAAAATGTGAAGAAGAGGATTGAAGGTTAAAAAAGCATTCAAATGAAGGGAGTGCCCGGTCTGGATGTATGGGTGCTCATGTTCTTACAGAAAGCAAAAGAAATCTATTTTACATTGTTTTCAACACAATATTCTGTTGGTCGCTGTCACCAAACTTTTTAATATTTTCAGTGCCTTGAGTGTTGATAACAACCGGAACTGAGCTGTAAATCAGACAGGATATCAGGACAATGACAGTAAGAAACACTTATATCAATGATATCAATGTTTCCTGCTAAATCAGGACGTCTGATAGCACTAGAAATAAGTTGCTATAATACTTTAGGGAAGACTGGAATATTAATAAGTTAATTAACTATTTATAACTGAATTTATAAAAATTGTTAATTCAAGTCTAGGAAAATAACAAAACTGTTTCATAAGGGATTAGTCAGTTTAACACGCCTTGATATACTATTATGTAACGAGCTTTTTTAAAAGCAAACAGGTGGTCATCGTGTTGAAAAAATTACGTCATATTTGTTTACATCGCATAATAAAATATGTCAAAAAATGTGTATCTTGCGGAAGCGATTTAATTTTTTTCTAAGAACCCGAACCAACGTATACAAAAATTGAAAAAAAAGAACGTCGGTTCCTTTGTTTTCTAATAGACTTTTTTTATAAATGAGCAACCGGTCTATTGCAAGACATAAAAATATTTTAAATGCGAAGCCAAACAAGTATTGTTTTTTATTTTTTATTTTATGTTCTAATAACATAGCAGTTGGAAACCAACAAACAAAATAAGAATTTCAAAACTTTTAGCCTTGAAGAAGTCTTAAATTTCGTTTCTTTTTATAGATTGTTTCCTATCCATTGGTAGTCTTGTAAATTTTAAACATAAAGCAGAAAAAATATTAAATATAAGTCAAAGACTTGTAATATTGCACAGTATTTATTGTACCGAAACGTCGCTAAATTAATAACTGGCTTATTGATTTACATCAATTTGTCCACTTTTCTGCTAACTTAATTGTGTATGTTTGAAAAAAAAATATGGACGCAACAATTTCCAATGTAATTTATTTTCAGACTTACTGCTGACACGTTTGATGGTGTTATGACGATTTTGAGAGCTGAGTCACTCATTCTCAAGATATTCTGTGTATATGATGACAATACTCAATATATAAAAAAAAATAGTTAAGCAAAGAGCGGTATTTTAATTTGACTCTCCGCAAAACTCATTTTGTAGAAAAACAGCGCTTATCAATAATCGTTTAATTGTTTTATCTTCGAATTGTCCAAATACCCGTGCCCATATTATATATATTAAAAAAATAATAAAACAATATTTAATAAAAAACTGTTTTCATAATATTGGCGAATATTTGAGCACCACTTTTAATGATAGCGATTTATGATTGTATTTTGATGTATTTATGTATAAGACGAGTGTAAACTGTATACAGTCCTAACACAATAAAAATATTATTATTATTATTATCATTTCTTAATTTGTTTGGATGTGAACAGATGATGAATGTAAAACAAAACAATAACACTAAAGTGCGGCCCCTTTAGGTTTGCGCTCCTGGCAGCCGCCATCGCGCCCAGCTCCTAGTTACGTCGCTGAAGGAGAATAAAATAGTGTTGGGTAACTCAGATTTGAACCGGTTCAAAGAGCCCACTCCGACAGAAGATCCGTGAGAGCCGACGGATCAACGGATCCGCATAACTCAGTGAAACACTTAACACACAGAAGCACATACGTATCAGTTCTTGCTTTGATGCACCTGTCAGCTCAAATGACTCATGCATCACATGTTTGGCTATGCATTCTTGATTCTATACAGGTCGTGATATGATTGACTGAACTAAGTAACTCAGTGGCAGACTGCAGTAACATATTCAGAACTCGGCTCTTTTTGAACCGGTTCAGTGAGCCGGCTCACATACGGGATCCAGATGCAAAGATGCAGATCACTAAAAAGACCCGTTTTTCCCATCCCTAGAATAAAATATGGTTGACGGAGAATTACACGTTACTTCCGTGACATTTCACCAAGTTACTTTAGCATAAATTTTTGTGGAAACGCCAGTAAAGATTTTTACTCAAGAACAACTTTTAAACGCGTTTTCTTAGAAACCTGCTAATTAATAATGCGCCACACATGTGCTTGTAGAATTTACATTTTTTTTGCATAGATAGTTTTTTTTTATAGAAAACGGTAATACGAGCAAATACATAAAAAAGGGATCTGATCTGATGTACGTTCTTTAATTCACTTCCTATTTAAACCGGTCATCATACAAAGCAGTATAAATATTGAATTTCCGGCAACCCTCTATTTTAAGTGTAATATAACATGTACTATTTTATATCGGTACATTCAAGGACAAAGTAAACATAATTTTAGGAAATGTATATGCAAAATTAATGAATAGATTTTAAACGTGCGCATATGAAACCGTATGTCGTGCGTTTCCTTTTTTCTCCCTCTTGTTATAGTTTGACCTACATTTAAATTGCCCGCCCATCGTGATCAACTCATGTACTTCAGGTATATAAGAAAGGTATGCAAATTCCCTTAACCAACGGAAGTAGCCAGTCCCAAGAAGGGAATCACGTGTCGATTTACCAGCACACAGGGGCGTACGTGTATAATTTAATTTATAGACAAACGCTGAGATCTCAGAAGATGGGAAAAACAGGTCTTTTTAGTGATCAGCATCTTTTCATCTGGAACCCGTATGTGAGCCGGCTCACTGAACCGGTTCAAAAAGAGCCAAACATGTGATGCATGAGTCATTTGAGCTGACAGATGCATCACAGCAAGAACTGATACGTAAGTGTAAAATGTGCTTCTGTGTGTTAAGTGTTTCACTGAGCTATGCGGATCCGGTGATCCGTTGGCTCAAAAAAAAGTAAGTAGGCTCTCACGGATCTTCTGTCGGAGTCGGCTCTTTGAACCGGTTCAGATCTGAGTTACCCAACACTAGGTAACAGTGAATCTGTCATCGCTGATTGTACGAGACATGGATTATTATCATAGCCGATAGACAAAGCACGAAGATACGAGGAGCTCAAATGCTCAAGCAGTCACTGTCAACCGCTCGAGCAGATGTTTTCAACCGCTTGTGCTGCTTGCTCAAATTCTGTTGCAAAATGTAATTTGAGCAAGAAGAACTACGTAGAAAATCCAATTTTAGACAATTTCATCAGTTGTTCTGTGCCGCGTTGCCTACATGCTCACAAGCAGTCAGTATATGTATTGCAACTGCTCAACTGCAGGATAAAATTTCGTCCTGCTGCTGATAGCTCGTGACCGCTCGGGCGGGCGTTTATCGTTATTAAAGCAGTCAGTTTCAACACCTTGAAGCTGACCTTATAGAAATTGTAGATTATAGACGCTCAACATATCAGGTCATCAGCCTCTATTCGGCCTTATAAGGAGCAATACGAGTTTTGAGATATTCATCCCGAACACACTGTATGGAAGTCTGAAAAGTAATGGGACTGTTATCGAAGATATATTATTCTTTGTGAAATTTAAAACCAAATAGCTCTTTACCATTTTTGCTTCAAGTTGTTATAATTAATTATTATGTTATTAGTTATTAACGTTCGTTTTTTTTATCCTGTTTATGTTGTTGACTCGTCGTGAACAGATGTATCCACTGAAGTTAAATTAGTTGTACAAGCCATTCCCATCGTGCTAAGAAAATAGTTTCAGATGCATGTCAAAATTGTTCTCAAAAAATATATGTATACATCATGGTAGCACTTAAATTATATAATTAAATAGTACCTAATAGATAAATAATTATTTCTCTACATAGAGATTCTTAGTTGTGTTTTATATGTGAATGCATATGATATTTATATCTGATATGAATCGTAAACAAATGACAGATAATAACAGATTGACACGCCCCCGCATTTACATAAACAAATGAGCTAATGAAATACAGTATAGTCTTGCTTAACCGACTCTACATTATCTGATGTCTCTAATTGGTATAAAAAAAGGTTAGGCGAAACCAATTATTAATTTAGCGACGTTTCGGTCATATATTTGAACTTCATCAGGCATCTATAAAGTACAGCACATGTTAAAATTAAGTACTTTATAGATGCCTGATGAAGGTCAAATATATGACCGTAACGTCGCTAAATTAATAATTGGTTTATTGATTAACATCAATTCGTCCACTTTCCTGCTAACTTAATTGTGTATGTTTAAAAAAATATGGACGCAACAATTTCCAATGTAAACAGTATTTAATATTGCTAGACACTTTCCGCTGACCATAACTTTTACCAGATTCAACTCTGTAAGTACGCAAGCGTTCTAAGTACATGGGACACTACTCAGAGCCTAAGGTTTCATCCATTTAACAATAGGTAGTGTCTAATCGCTCTGGGATCGTAAACCCCTGCAAGTAATTCTGCACTGCGATAAAAAGACAATTGGAAAATAATGTGAATAAATGTAACGTTGGTAGTAAAGCTTCGCTTCAAAACCTGACCATTTTTAATGAACACACGGTATAACAAAACTATGCACTATAAAATAATAATATATAATTATAGATATACATTATACATAAACACAATAATAACTTTATTAATAGAACAAATTGTCGTCGCTATTCGTCATCAACATGTTGATTGTTGTTCTTTGCTCCGCAATGGAAACTTGCACTCCCGGTGCATATTTTTCTTGGTAAACAGCACGCCTATGTGTCAGCAGGCTGCTACGATTCAGTTTAGTAGTGTGTCCTCACTGCGCCCTCTATATTATACATACGTGACGTTGGACATGAATAGAAGTGCGGTGGAGATTATCAAAAAACATGGTTTTTATTCTGTATGTCTTTCGTGTGCTTAGAACTATTATGTTTTACGACTAATAGGGGTATACAAGACAAGGACTTAATATCCACTGAACCATATTTGTTCACAGCAAAAACAGCTACCTAAAATTGCTCCCGATCGTATCTATTCGAAGATGGAATTTATTAAAATTCCAGCTCCGCAACTGCGGAATGGTGCTAATTTAGGTTAAAATTCGCATTCCAAAATGTTTTGTATTGACGTCCTTCGAGTTCAAAAATCATCTTTTTGGAAAAAGTATGGTACAGGCCAAACGGCTAAGCAAATCAAAACCAAATTTTGGTAGAATGTTTAAGGTGTAAATAGGAAGAGCCTTATTGTTTTTGGGGACAATTGACGCATGAGTAGAAGAGATATATGCTGTAACGCTGTTTTTTAGGGTTCCGTACATCCGATAAAAAAACGGAATCCTTATAAAATCATTTTCGTTTTTGTCGGCCTGTCGGTCCGTTTATCAGAGCTTATTTTCTTCAAATCTACTGGACGAAAAAAGTTTAAATTTTGCACATACATATATTTTAGAGTTAGATGATCCAATCACGGACATATAGCATAAATAAACGAATTCCGATTTTAATAATGTGACAAAGTTTGTGGAAATAGATTTTTTCGTCTAGGTATCATAACACATACCTACCAAAAGAAATCTCTAAAAACCCAAATTCCAGCATCCTGTAGGAGCATTATAATGTTCCCATAAAAGTAAATGATACTTTTTGGATTCGATAATTAAAATGGCGTTTAGACCTATTAACAACGTTGTTCAAAATTAAATAATTTTGTTTGTTTTTTTATTTCAGAATTTATAAGTCATGGCTGCTTTCTGAAGTTTATATTACAAAGCAAGGTAAGTGATTGTAATTTTTTCGCCTTCATTTAATTACGAAAGATATAAAGATACTAGATTTTGCATTTTAAATAATTACAACAGCGCACTTAAACCGCGCGTTAAACGTGACTTTATCTGACAAAAATACGTCGTAATAGTCCTTTTGGATAATTTGCTCGAATCAGATTACATCATATTTCACAACAGATTTCAACCGTTAAATAAACATGTACCTTTGACCTCACGTAAAATTGCAATTTTCTTCTGATTAGGCATGTATTTCAGTCAATTAAGAATGGCTGGGTTATATCAGAAATGTGAATAATTGTAATTTAGCAGGACAGCTCCATGTTATCTAATAGAATATTACATCACAAGAACAGAACGTTGAATTTCCGGCACTGCGCCACATGATGCCCGAGGCGAAGTCGAGAGCATCATATGTCACGCAGTGCAGGACTCGTGTGGCTGTTAAAGCTCGCTTTACCAAAATGTCGCAACTCGCACACAAAAATTGAATTTACGTTCTAGGCACATAAACTACTAATGCGGTTAAATAAGCAGTTCAGTGTCTCAATTATAGCAGCTAACACATGTAATATTACAACCCAATGCGCTCTATTTTTATTTTACTAAATATTTCGCATGAAGGTGACCCTCTTCCTAATACAATAATAATGAGCTAACATTCGCGATGTAAGGCAGGTGCGTTTACTATGGTTGTTGTTTTGTTTTTTTCATATTATTTTTGACCCATACACATACACTAAACTTGTGGCCACAAGGCAAAGTGTGTCGTGTCGAATTTTTGACAAATTTTTAAATACATAATTTTGAACATCGGTACCTTATTTTATTTATCTAAGTTCAGAGTTATTGTAGCCTAAAACCCATGCTTATTTTCATTTTTATATTTCTAATTGACTTAAAAAAAGATCTCAAATTTTTACCCAGGATAAAAGGCTTAATAAAAACAATATGTTCTTATTAGGGTTTTATTAACGGTCTAACGTTTCGGTTGACGATTCAACCATCCTCAGAGACCTAGGAATGCAATAATAAAATCAATAAATATTTTAACATTGTCAACTATGCAATTTACATATTTTTGCATTAATTCTTAACTAAAAGTTTTTTCATTACATCATTTGTTAAACCAGCTTAAAATAATTACCGACATGCTTTAATGCAGCAATCTTTCTTACCTTAATCCAAATTGAACGTCAAATACTTGAAAAAATTATTGTAATTTTTCATACAAATAGTCATATTACTTTCATTAAAATGTTATTCTGTTTTTCAAATACAACACAACTAATTTATAAACTATGCTATTACATTTATTCATAATCTTTTTAACACTACAGTTGCTGTTTTATTAAAAATGGTGGAATCTATCTTTATTTTCAATCGTATTAACATGTCAGCCACTATGCAATATTAGTACGTTAAAAAAAGATATGTATATATATTTTTTTACTTTGTTACTTCTTTCTTTCTTTCTTACTCACGTTAATACAACAATAATAACAATAAATGACAAATATTTCAACGCACACGCCATGACAACTTTACCGTCTCTATCAATAAAACAGTTCACTGTAGAATGCTATTTGCAGATAAAGTAGCTCATAGATGATGCTTCGGCACGGTAGACTTGTTTGAAATCTATCTCAAATAACTATTCTCTTTGTCAAAAAAAACTTAAGATTGTATCCGAAGCGAGTTAGTGATATATTACCGAAAATTTGACATACGTCACTTTGTTTTATAACCATAAATATAAAAATACCCACACAATACAATTACGTAGTTAAACTATGTATGTACAGTTTAGAATGTTTATATTAACCTAACTGTAAAGTTATCCCTTTGTTATATTATGTGTGTATGTATAACATAAAATTATTTTGGTTTTATTATGCGATGAATAACGCGCATTTCCTGTTCGCTTATTTTTAGCTCTGTTTTGCATAATTCATTTTTTTTAATCATTGTGTAAATTTACTTTTATAAACAAAGCCTAAATTTGTGGTATATATTTCTTTATGAAGTTGCATCGATAATTTTTTAGTAAATAATTTTGACAAACGATGCAAGCAAAAATTACTCTTAATAAACTACTTCACGTAAGGCAAAATGTTTGTAGACTCAGAAAATTTGTTGATTTTTATAAAAAAGAGAGCACACATTTTTTACTATATGGTACAAGTTAAAAAATTAAGAAGAAAATTATATATTCGATCGAAAGAAATATAAATAACTACCTAATTTTCTTTTCAAATTGAATATACATAAATATGATTTCAAAATAACTATTGATTAACAGTTCTTCCAAGTAATTATAGGAATACTGATAATTTTTAATGCGTAATTTAATTTCTTAAGATTTTATTTAATGACATCTGACTTATATTTCTATATTTCTATAATTTATTAGAAAAAAGTTTATCGCTTTTACAAAATTATCATCACTATTTTTATAAGAAATATAGCGTCGACCTATATAATAAGCTATAGTCCTATACTTCCAAGAAATATTGTATTTGTAATATAGAAACGTTTTAGATATTTATCATTTTAAGTACCTATAACTCGAACAATACATTTTTTAATATGTATCGCTAAGAGGTAAAATCGCTTCTGTCGCATGTTAGTTTTAGTCGCGCAAGTTCGCGATTAAGTCGTTTGAAAATATTCAAAATGGTTACTAATAACGTAAGACTTGTCAGCAATCATTTTATTCTCGTAATTTTTGATCAGTGACATTAAATTTTGAACTAAGTTTCTTACATACGTGACTAACATATTCTAAAAACTATAAATTTTTCTCGGTAATATTACTATTTGTTTTACCGGTAATAAATTTTCCCATAAGAACTCGCGTTAATTTCATAATTATAATTTTTTTAAACTATTTGGTAAATCTTTCTGAAATTTTGGGCACTTATTGCAGATGTATTAAGAAACAAGTTGACGTAACTTAATTCATTTCTCGATGACACCCTTAAG
Organism: Venustoraphidia nigricollis; assembly: GCA_034508555.1. Taxonomy (NCBI): domain Eukaryota; kingdom Metazoa; phylum Arthropoda; class Insecta; order Raphidioptera; family Raphidiidae; genus Venustoraphidia; species Venustoraphidia nigricollis. The sequence goes on from JAVRKA010000047.1 coordinate 2,602,902, forward strand.
TCCTTGTGAAAAGAGAATTCCATAGTAAGTACAATCAGAATCTGACCTTATCTCGACTCTAGCACTTTTCTATTTCTTTACGTAGCATGAAAACTAAAACTGTATATCGGACGACAAATACGAAAAAACCCGGGTCGCAGTGCCAAAACCCTGCCGACAATATAGTGTATTTGCTTATACAGGCAGTGTGGCTTTATTATGCGAACTTAAGTTGGTTTTTGGGAAAAATAAAAAATTTTGCTCCTTAATACACCCCTTAAAATAACATTTTTTTTCTTAATTGTAATATTATTATCAATCGAACCTCTATACCAAGTTATATACAACTTTCAGTAAATAATTCACTATCTGCAAACTAGTCTTTCTTAAAATTTTTAAATCCGGTCCTGTAAGGTCGATTTTATTAAAATTTTAGGAACAGATTTTAATTACTGCCAGAAGGTTAAATTTCAATTTTGAAACGATTCGGAGAATTATTTCGGTATTTTAGGGCCCAAAAACATTTTTCAACCCCTAAAAACTACCCTTAAGATGGCCCGATTAGGCTCATTTTAAATAGGCTTCTTGCGGTGATGGATTTCAACACGTGGGCCAAATTTAGTTGAAATCAATTAACTCTTTCGAAAGTTATTGCCCGCACACATATATATATATATATATATATATATATATATATATATATATATATACGTATATATATATATATATATATAAATATATATATATATACATATATATATAAACATTTTCAAAAATGGTGCCAAAGTGTTTAGGAGGTTATGAAACGTCGAGAAATTTTGGTCCGACCCTTAGGTCCCGCCATCCGACCAACGCCAATAGTGTATGTTGCCATATGGCAAATACACTAATAAAAATATATACCCACAAAACACTAAACCGTATCGAAAACTCTCGACGTACGTTTCGCCAACCAAGTTGGCATCATCAGGAATAGGAATAGGAATAGGACCTAAGTCGGTGTTGAACAACGACTTAGGTCCTATTCCAGGTAGTCCGCTTTATGACCTAGTAAATAGTTTTTAATTCAGGTCATTTTATTCCTAGTAAGTTTAAACTTTCTTTCTCTGTGGTCATTTTTGTTCCTTTAGTTATAGTTCAGGTAATTTTTAACCATTATGTATATAAGGTAGGAAGCTAGTTTTTTAGTATTTAGATTTAATCATCTCCTGATGATGCCAACTTGGTTGGCGAAACGTACGTCGACAGTTTTCGATACGGTTTGGTGTTTTGTGGGTATATATTTTTATTTCGTATTTTCACACCAAAGGTTCCATCACTCTTCTCGGACGACAAATGTTTTCTTGGGGTGGTAAAAAGCCGGCTCTGTATTTCAGATAGAGTCATACATTTCTATTTTCTAAGAAAGCGTTTTGGAAATAGAAACATGTGTGACCTGGACAGCGGGCAAAGAACACATGCGCCGTATATTCCTTTGTCGATGGCTTTAAATATGACTCGTATAATTAATTACGGCAGGTGCATTGTTTTTATACATGAACACATTTGTTTGGACAATGTTGGTAGGTATCTTATTAGTTATTAACTTATTATTATCGATTGGACAAAATCTCATTTTATAATCAACTAGATTGCTAGATATCTGTTCTATCTTCTTCATCTTATCTAGATCAGAGATGGGAAAAACGGGTCTTTTTAGTGGTCTGCATCTTTGCCTCTGGATCCCGTATCTGAGCCGGCTCACTGGACCGGTTCAAAAAGAGCCGAGTTCTGAATATGTTACTGCAGTCTGCCACTGAGTTACCTAGTTCAGTCAATCATATCACGACCTGTATAGAATCAAGAATGCATAGCCAAACATGTGATGCATGAGTCATTTGAGCTGACAGATGCATCAAAGCAAGAACTGATACGTAAGTATAAAATGTGCTGCTGTGTGTTAAGTGTTTCACTGAGTTATGCGGATCCGTTGATCCGTCGGCTCAAAAAAAAGTGAGACAGCTCTCACGGATCTTCTGTTGGAGTCGGCTCTTTGAACCGGTTCAGATCTGAGTTACCCAACTCTAGTAGGTATCTTATTAGTTATTAACTTATTATTATCGATTGGACAAAATCTTATTTTATAATCAACTAGATTGCTAGATGTCTGTTCTATCTTCTTCATCTTATCTACACTGTACACTAGACCTCATGTATTTTCAGATTATCGAGATTAACCGACTCATGTATTTTCAACTTCTCCTTCACCCTCTCTTCGCCATAGACCAATCAGAAAAAATCTTTATTAATTGAGGGTAAGCGCTGTCAAGCGTATTTTTTAATTGGCTGAGCAACGTAGGAGGAGACAAATGCGTTAGTAAAATCAGATGGTGTTGAAAATACATGAATCCGACTGTATTTCATTATTTCCACTGATTCGAAACTAGCTTCTTCTTCGCGAGGGACGATTAATGAAAGAGTTCTGAAATTTGAAGTCTTAAATTTTATAAAATTCTCTATTGAATAACATTTGTTAATCCTTTATTTTTTAAATGGCAATGTACGCAGTTGTCAGTTATTCCTTTCAATAAAATAAAAGTTAACATGAATAGATAAAAAAAGAAAAAACACGGGACAGTATTTTTTTGATATCAGTAGAAGTCGAAAACCTGTTCGGGAGCAGAAGAAAAAAATGTCCCCAATTGATATAAAAAAAAAATACTGTTCCACGTTTTGATTTGCTTATCTTCTTCTTTTATACCTACTCGAGTTTTAGTTATTTTAACTTTTATTTTATTTCTGTCTATTTTAGTTTGTCTTTATTGATACCCTATTAAATTTTTTCTTTTGGACAAACATGTTTTCCCATTTCACGGTCGTCATTTTGAATTCACAAATATATCTTATAACTTATATCACTCGCAGGATCAAGACGAATGTATAATGATATCCCTTTTCTTGAAATCGGTCTAGCCGTTTGAGATTTACAGTGGAACTTAATAAACGCGAAAACATACAGACATGCGCGAAAAACATTACTCTCCTCTGTGCCGTAGTCGGGTAAACAGAGCAGAAAGAAGTTTGTATGAGATAAATGTCCTTTATTTCAAATGCTGTTTATAATATACAGCATTGCAATTAAAATTTCACTCGTCATTTTTCAGCCGTGCCAATAAATTAATATCTATGCGAATTTCAACAAAGAAATGTTGACATAAAATTATAAATGCGGTTTTTATTTATTTTTTGTTACAGATGTATATCTGTTTTTTAATATTACCTATAAAATTAAGTTCGCATTTATGAAGATTGCTGGGGATAAAAGTTTAAGTAAAGAACATTCCACTTCTAGCCACCTTCCTTCGACAGCCAAATTTTAAGTTCAAATGACACAGTGTTCTTTGGTTATATGATTGTTTTACATTAAATTTATGAACATATTCAGAAGCTTCTTTTGCAATAAACTCTCAGAACCATAACAAACTGAAGCGATCCACACTCTATGGCAAACAGTCAACACCCTCAATATACAATGTTTATTACATTGTCTTTTTCATTATTATATTATTATCATATAAATATCTGTCGCGACTAATCGACTCATGAATTTTCAACTTTTCCATCTTCCGTATTTCGAGACAGTCATAGACCAATAAAAAAGCCTTTATTAATTTGAGGTTAAACGTTGTCAAACGTATTTTATCACTACCTGAATACCGTAGGAGGAGACACTTTTACGTGAGAAGTAAAGACTAAAATTTGAAAATACGTAAGTAAATTATTTTGGTGACAAGATGAGAAGGTGCTTCCTTTTTAAAACTCGTACAAAATTTGAAACTTTTGGTTTCTAATCTTTTGTCCCCTGAACTCTTCATATCGCATCTGCAAAGCTGACTTAACATTTTCCTATATAAAGAAATGTGTTTTACTTTTAAATGAGAAAAGTTTAGTGACCTCAACGTTTGTCCATCTGCACAAAAATTATTAAAAAGTAATTGGTGTTAACTTACGCCCAGCCAACAGATGTTTTATTTCAAATAGGCTATAAGTTTCTTTGTTCATTTGGTTCGAACTGAACTGGGTCAACGACCCGGCGTGTTGTGTTACAAATAGAGCAATATGTAAATGCATACAGGTATTCAGTACGAGATAAACAATCTTAAAAAAAATGTCCTTAGAATGTCTTTATCAGTAGTTTTTTATTTACTATTATCGCAAGAGATTACACTGTACCTACGGTACCGACAACTTTGTTCACTTGAATTCGCGAATCTCACGGGTAAATTTCAGTTTTGACGCGAAAACTATCTTACCTCGGGCGTAGTTAGGTTAAAAGTAGGTACTTTTTACTTTTAAGGTAGTTGTCGTGGTTAAGACACACCGTCAGAAAATTCTTAATTTTTGTATACTTGGACATGATAATACAGTTAACCTGAAAATTTGAAGTCGATCGACCGTATATAATCCGAGATAAATTCAATTAAAAATTGGATAATTAACATTGATTGTATACGATCTCTGTAGTTCTGAACCAGTTTCTTATTTATAAAAACAGAACTAACTGTCAGAAACTTTCCAAAAACTGACAGTCTTTCAATGCATTTATTATGAATTTAAAAAAAAATAAGAAAAAATTTTTGACCGTCTAATTATGTATAAATACCGGTTTAAAGTTCTACAATTTATAGAAAAGTATACATGCATATGAATACTGTATGGGTTACGTTTCCACGGGTACAGTCTTGCGTACAAATTATGGATCACTTAGCTACAAGCTAGTATACTTTTGTGGCGCGTATAATCTATAACTTTTTGACAATATTGTACCACGACAACTACCTTAAACTGATTCATAGTGGCACTCTAGAACGCTTTAACATTTTTATACTCCTAGACAAACTAAATAAATGCGCCTCAAATTATTATAATCTCGACGCCCTTTAAATGTTGACACTGTAGGACCTAAACTCTTGCCTATACCATCTAATTATAATTAAAGCATATAGACGCTGATGACCTCAGTTGTTAAGCGTCTATAAACTATAACAGTCGCTATATGACTTCAGTCGTTGAACATCTATAACATTATTATATACAATCTGATCTAATTCATAGTGCAGCAAGCATCATGAAACTCAGTTCAGCAGTTTGCGAGAAAAAATTCGTTATGAATTGTTACTGAAAAAAGAAAACAGTTTCTAAAAATAACTGTTATCAAAATTGCTGTTTAGTAATATTTCTTAAAGAATCGATTCATGAAGAACTGATTCCTAATAGCGGATATGAATAAAGTTCCCGAGGAAATTATTTATTATTTCATAACAGTTCTTTAGAACAGATTATTTTTAAATAACATGAACAATACTAAATGCTGGTGGCACTGTTGTCCCATTAATACCTTTTTCCTACTGCAGACTAGTGTAACTATTAACACTTATAAAAAATAGTAAAATAGTACTTGAAGTTAGCTTATTCAGTCTCACAATTTAACAATATACAAATAAAAACAAATTTCGTCGTACAGTAGTACCTCGCTTAATGCGGGAGATACGTTTCAGTAAGTTCCTGCGTTACATGAAACTGCGCTAAACGAGGTCACAATAGGCATAAGTGAAACAGAACCGAATATTATTTGTTAGATTTTTTTTGTTTATTTTTGTAACATTGATCGTTAAATACTTTTTTATTACATTAATTATAGATTTATTTATTGATAATATCGATTTCTGTGCATAAAACATTTATGGAAATTAAATAAAAGTTCGAGTAAGAATGAGGAAGATTCCTCACTATTTTGTTTTTTGTGAAGAAGTCATCTAATGTCGTTTGCCTTATTCTGTTCCGTTCAGCAAGCTGTTGCAAGATATTGCATCAATGACATTTCGTCTTACGTTTGATCTTCTAACAACATTTGAATCATTTTGTAGAATTGATCCATAATCTACATTATAGTGGCTAAACCTTTTTTTAGGTACCGCGTAATACTGAAACAGCGTTAAGCGGAGCAGCGTTTAGCGAGGTCTACTGTATGTATATCTAAAAGTATATGACAAAACAAATTTGTTATTGCTTTGTCTGTGATAGATCATTATTCAACTGTGAGAAACAATACTTATAGCTTTAATTATAATTATTATTGTTGTTTCTAAAACATTTTTATCAGTAAATTATATTTATGTCGAAATTTATCAGCATTGGCGTAACCATGGATAGGGAGTCCAACTGAACGAGACTCGATCTAGGATACTGGGAGCCTTTTGAGACAAAATATAAAACTCTATAAAAATAAATGTACAAATATACAGAGATAATATTCAGATCTATTCTACTAATGATAGTAACGATGCTTACCAAGTGTTGAGTAAACTAAGCACTTTTGTTTGATTTTTCTTTTGCTAAGCAAAGTGACCACCTAAATAGCATATTAAACATTAGTTATTACAAATAGTGTTTATAAATTTTGTAATCACTGTGGTTACATAAGATGAGTAATTAGAACACAAATAGTAGACTATGGCCAGGCAATGCATCATAGACATATAAAATAATTTGTTGTCTAAAATAATATAAAATTTCAGATCTGCAAAAAGCTTTGAAAATGTGAGGTTTCGAACAGATTAATGGCTAGAATATAGAAATCCTTAAATTCTAGTGAAATAGAAGAACGGCTTGTGATAGTCAATAATAAAGATTTCAAAACGTAATTACCATTTACCATCCCTCTGCGATAAACTTGAGTTAATTACCACTTTGAAATGGAACCTTTAATATTTTATTATTTAAATTTGATTTCATGGATTTTTAAACTCACAATTCATATTTGGCTATGAAGTTAGTTGAAGATGGGGTTAAGCCCCTCCCCTTACCGAAAAAATAATCCTAGTTACGCCAATGTTTATCAGTATTTAAATGAATGTTTTTGTGTGAACAATTTATTCTGCATTAATGTATAAACAAATCATGTGACCATGAATGCAGTTATTTTTTACAAAACACGAAGATAAAAAAATGATATAAGTTGATATAAATATTATTTGCCAACGATAACAAATGTTAACTAAACCAATCTTTATGTAGTTAGTACCTAGTTTATTTACAATAAAAAAAACGCAAAATATGTACACAATCAGGACCGTAATTATTGAATTATCCGGCTTAATCAGTCCTGATTCAACCTGTTGTACCAATCGTGTATAAAAGTTAGGGGCGCACATATACATAATATAAGCATTTTTAACAAAATTTCCGCCCACTTTTAATAACCAACCAATAATATTGCTAGATTTCATTGCAAATGTAACAAAAACCTGAAATGCTACGGTGTCGCAATAAGTCGCTGCGTAACAAACTGTACCAGGGTAAAAGTTTCAGGTACATTTGACGTGCTACCCTAACTTATAGTATATGTGGGAAAGAACCAGCGTTGCCAGACGTCCCGATTTTTAAATAAAAATTAAATGTCCCGCGCGGGACAGGCTCAGTCCCGCTTTTCGGGGATAACTCGACCGTGCGTAAATAATTATTCTTTTATTGTAAGTTGCAATTTGTAACACTCACTCCTCAGACTATTGTTTGAAATGCCATATTTTTCTAATGAATAAAACTTTTTTTATTTTGATTTGTTTTTTTTATTTTTTTTATTCAGAAGACGAATAAGACTCAACTATTTAACGATAGGGTAAATCTGATATAAAATATCATATTTTTATTAAAATACATTTTCTATGGCTATTTTTGCTATCTATTGTCACGTAAACGTAATTTGAACTCAAATAAAAAGATAAATATTTAAAAACTTCTGATTATATACGTATTTTTACTATGTCCCGCTTTCGACGAAAGAGTCCCGCTTTTTTCACTCAAAAAGTTCCAAAATCCCGACTTGGCAAAAAAAAAATCTGGCAACGCTGGAAAGAACATACTTTTGGCTACGATTGTATATCTCAAACACCCTTAACTACATTGTAAACAAATAAATATACTGCGGCCCTGGACTTCAATACAGAGTAAAAAAATAGCACGTAATATGAACGTATTCAGATACGATACATTGCAAATGAACCTAAAACTAAAATGTGACACCAAAAATTATTTGATTAATAAATCTTAGAATAAAATGGCTGGCTATAAATTACATTTTGTCTTGCGCGTTTGATCGTTTCTTAGGATGAGTTGAAAACAATACATGAATAATGTATAATATACCTAACATAACCTACATAACTCATCTTTGAGGCCTAAGAGTTTTTTAAAACTTTATTTCGTATATTCAAATATACTTTTACGTATTAATATGAACACGTAGATATATATTGAAAGTTATTACAGACGCTCGACAACAGAGGTAGGTATTTCAGATTTAATTCAAACGTTGTTGGTTATAATATATATTTATCATACTTTCGTAATACGGGATCTTTAATGGCGGTTACACTAACATATTATATTGTTTCACTCGTTGAAACTACAGTGCCTCCATTTAGAATCTAAAATTATGTTTATTGTTCATAGTTTAAAAAAAACTCGGTCAAGTACTAACTCCGTTTGTACACGCAGAATTTCGTACTCGTAGCTATTAAGTATCTTATGAGTTTCTGAGGCGTTTATCTCAGAAATCACTTGACCGATTTTGTTCAAATTATGAGACAATATGTACCAAACATGTTTTTAGTTTAAATAGTTTCCAAATATAATCGCGGGACACAGTATTTTACAAGAGAAGCATAGTATCGAAAAGTTTAGGAGCCACTGGCCTATAGATTTCTTTTCATACAAAATATTAATTTATTTCCCAAATCGAAATGGAACTTAAATTTTCGTTTTTGTGTATTTATTTATTGAACAGATATGAATATTTTGGTTTATTTCGAACAAACTAATAATCTATTTTGATAATTTATTTAATTGATATCTACATAATAATAATAATAGTACGTTATTTATTTGTTTTTATTACAACAATTATCAGACAAGCTGTCAGGTCAACGATCGACACATATTTAAAAAAAATAAAATAAGTAGATTATTTCGTTAGCTTTGCAGTTTAAAAAACACTAATTTTTACAAAAACCTATCAAATAACTTATTTAATCGATCATCCTGATAACTCGTTTGTAGATTGCTATTTTTAGTAAAAATTGCCTTATCGTGAGTATGTACTTAAACAAATGATAAGTTTATCCTAAAGTATTTGCTATTTACTAAAATTTTAAAAAATATCACTTGAGGGCTTATAATTTACAACTATATGTATTTTATAACTTGTCAATCACACCGTTGGAGTAAAATTCGAAAAATAACTTAAAAAAATATTATTAGTTTAATTTAATTGCAAAAAATTAATCAGCTGAAATAATTTTAATTATAAAATCAGTAACAGTGCAAATATTTATTAAGGATTTAATCATGTAACATATGCAATGAACCAACAATTTAGTAGACTACAGAATTCCTGAATTAATAATTTGTATTATACAAAATTATTATCGACTGTAAGCTAACAGGTAAAAAAATGGCCTATAATTTTTTTTTTTTTTTTTACTAAACAAAATGTGCATCAGCATTTTGCCACTAGCACTAAAAACATAAATACAAAAGTAGATTATGGAACTACAAAATGGTAAGTATAAAATATATGTACAATCCATATTTCAGTTGTAAAATTTATTAAAACAACAAATCGTTATATGATTTTTTTGTTTGCTGCTGTGCATTAAAAATATTTATTTTTTATCGTCAATGCGAGTACATGTTATGTTTCTAATGCGTGATGACATATATTACGACGAATATGACATTATGTTAAAAACGATTGACAGCGATTTTTAACAGTCATATGAGCCGTAATTTCATGACGCACGAGAGGCATATAATATTTGTTTGCGCGTTTCCCCTAAATAAAATATCTGATTTTCAAGTACTTAAAAAAAATTTGACAGTTCAATTTTGAGCAGATTACTTCCATAAGCTGCGTTTAATTTTCATACTTTTACTGCGACTATGTTTCGCATTTCTTTTGCTTTACTTTACGCACTAGTGCGAAGTCGAACTGCAAAATTTTCTTGCATTTTACAGCATATAATAGATTTCAAAGATGAAATCGTTCTCGAAAATCCATCACCGAAAAATATTGCTGTAAATCAGATGCACTGTAATAAATAAACTAAAAAACACACTTAAATAAACATAACTATATTTATGTATATGAAATTAGGTTAGTGAGTGATATTTTAAAATAAATGTTCTGTAAAAACTATTTGAAGTCATGTAATGGTGAACAAATGTTGATATGAGACACTGCAATGTACACATAGATCAAGAAGTCGTTTGTATTGACACAAGATGCTGTAAGGAAGTTGACAGAATAAGATACAGCCTACTCTTGAGTCTTGAGTCTCCACTAACTGGTGGTGGGTCGTTGACGATTTTTACACTAACGAAACGAAACCGTTAACTGTGCCACGTCAGCTATTTGATTTTACAGTCATACTAATATTATATCTGTCTGTTTGTCTGTAACCTTTTCACGCCTATTCCAATGAACAGATTTCAATAAAATTTGGCAAGGAGATAGAATGCATTCTGAGGAAGCACATAGGACTTTTTGTCTCAAAAAAAAAAACTTTGAGGGGTGAATTAGGGGATGAAAGTCCGATTATTATCAATCTATCACGATGTCTCCAGATCTATTAGACCCACAGACTTGAAAAGCAGGCATGTTTCTTTTGTTGAATAGAGATCCGCTAGTAACTATAAAGAATTCTAGGCGAAACCATTGCAAAAAAGTGTTTTTCGTTATTTTTAAATATATCGAACACATGTTGCTGATTATATACGGATAAACATTTTTCCTTCGTGTGCTTGACATCTGTCCGGATCGAAACAGATAAAATTGGATCAACAACTATTGCTGTGGTTCGTGTACGGTGTCGGTTTCATTTCGTTCGCTGAAGGCATGAAGAATAAAGCTATTGGTTGATGGCCTTCTTTGCGTTTTGTTAATGATAGATGAAGTGATTCAGTTGTGAACTAGTTTAATTCTAAAAACAGAGAAACACTGTTGATTCGTTGACGAACGATTAACGGTTAATTTAACTAGATCGTTGACTCAACGCCCACCACTATTGGTTAATGTCGGTCAGCCAGCAAGCCTATAAATTTTACGTATACATTATTCTGTCAACTCCTTTGCACAATAACATGTTGACTTTGAAATACTTGGAATTATTTAAACTTCAGTATTATAGTTAGAAAAATTACGTTTTATTTTTACTTTCTTACTTACGAGAAGCTTTGTGTCAAGATTGGATTTTGAATTGTTGGTAAGTTTACACATTTTTACGTCTCTTGAACCATATTTAAAATCAAAGTAGTTTTTAAAAATGCCAGTCGCTTTATGGTCCCACCTAGACCCCAAATCACTGGAATGATTTTGGTTGAATTTTGCATACGTATTCATGGCGGTCACACCTCGAGACGAAATCGCAAAAACAATTTGTGTTCAATTGTGGAAGAAACGGACCCCTGAAAAGATATATTTGTATGTAAATTCTCTGTGCAAAAGACGTTACATGTGGGAGGTAATTAATAAAAGTTTTCTAAAAAAGCGTAGATTAAAGAATTTATTTGTTTTAATAGACGTTTTAAAAATGTCAATTTTCGAAAAGTGCATTATTCTTTGTGATGTAAACCTTATTTCTATTCGATAACAGTATTAATAAAATATTTAACCTTTAACAATTATTCGTCATAGTTTTGACCTTGGAATTACAGTATATCCATGTAATTTGCAACGTCTCCTCCACCTGATTGGTACCATTTTAAAGTCAAAAAATAATTTTTATAAATTACATAATCCCTAGCTATTACACTTTCATTTTCATACAGTATTAGTCACTGCAACTTCTGTACCTATAACAGTATTATAAAAGTGACCGGTTAAGTCAGTTGTGTGTTTTTTTGTCCAGAAAATAGAAAAAGAAAAGGCAAAAGAAAATTTAAAGCGTTGAAATTTATATTATATCATTTATATTATTACAGGAAATCTGTGATTGTGATTGTCATAATAGTAGTTAATGTATCTCGCTTAATGAAGTGTTAATTAGTGATTAAGCGAGTCACTTAGTGACAATATCATTACACGCAAGGTGCAGCGATACATACTACAGTTTTTGCATGTACCTCCTATAAAATAACTAATTTTCACTCTTAATAAGTATATATTTATATAACTAACAGCATTGCAAATTGGATTATTTACGAAAAGAACGCTTACTTTGATACTCTGTCACTCATATAGATTTAAATGGCAACTGACATAGATATAGCTACTTTTGTTTTACTTTATGCACTAGTACGAAAAATGATCATTTTACAACCGCTATACAGGTTTGAAAAGCAGCTATTTTATAGGAAGTCGTGCCAAAACCCATTTCCCACAAGTGAAAAACAGTCAACAAAAATAAAAACTATTTATGTGTTCTTGTATTCGTGTCTCTTGCTATGCTTTCGAAATGACGATCTTTAACACCTGTAAGCTTTGGGTAAGTTTATTATTTTCACGATATTTGCCTTAAAAATATCACAAATAATTATCTATTTTTATCTCTCCCATAAAGACCGACATTAACACTGTTCTCGATGTTGCCATAGCGATTCCAAAAAAAAAAGGCATATTATTTAGAGACCAGATATTAACAGTAATGCTACCAACTGCATCGCATTCCAGTTAAATAGTACTAGTGATGTTATTCCGGTGTAGTCGGTGTAGATATTTATAAAATTATGGTAACAGCAATGAACTGTTGGGAAATTACGTATCTGTCCTTTCAGAAGACGGGCATTAGTCTTTTTTCAGACATGTGTCTAAATAAATTCAACTAGAAAATATAAAAATGACAGATAAATATTGCATGTCTGTTTAGTTCTGTAAAAGAATTTATGATTGTGATATACATAGAATTGATTTAACCCCAACAGCTATGCTGGAAATAGAAATGGTTATAATTAATTTATACAATGTTTTATATTCTTTGTGCTTTAGGTAGTTACTGATTAATAGTTGAATCGAGTACAAAAATTAAATATATTTATTTAAAAAAACATACTCAAAAAACAACGAATAATTATAAATTTGGTACTAGTTTCGTCTTATAAAGATGATATAAAAAAACAGAAAAGTCACCGAACACATCATATACAGATATAAGATCAATATTTATACATTAATTAATATTTATACGACAATATATTTAATATATAAATATTAATCAGTTATCTAATGCGACGTAATTTGTAACTTTTCTGTAATTCAAACATCGTATTCTATTAACATCACCTGATGTTATTGATTTGATGTGTTTTTTCGAATGACAGAATTATTGTTCTTTATACAAGAGACAGTTTTCAGTCGAAAATACTGAATACTCCGCTTAGTTACATTTTCGTCGGTATAACTTTGTATCTGTTGAATTTAACGAAATGTATCATCAATTATCGAATGGTGCAGTCGGAGAGATTATTGATATTGATTGATGTTTATATTTATGATTTTTATAAAAAAATAAATTTTGATACAGCTTATTCATGGATAAAAAACGGTCATTTATTTTTATTTTATAAATGTGAAATCGGCAATTTTATAACATGCGTCGGTTTATATCTCAATCAATCAGTCTATCGACGCGTTAAAGGTTATGACTTACTATACAGCGCATATGACATATGTAAAAATTGAGATGCATTTAAGGATAAACTAGGGTTTTGTGTACAAACATTTCCAGAATTTTAAATCGTACATTTTTGTAAAATAAGTGCATCTCGGCGAAAGCCAACGCATACATCGGGAGTTTTTAAGATAAAGGGAATGTCCGTCCATACATCTTATAAGTGATTGCTAAAAGTTACATCATAAAAAAATTCAAACTAATCTCGGTTATCAATGTTAATATTAAAACTGTAAAGCAAGGTTATGTGTTTGCCTGTCTGCTCGGCCATAATTCTTAAAACCCTCATCCGATTTCAGCAAAATTTAGTACACGTTTAAAGAACTACGCAAGGTGTAATAAATAAAATAAAGTTACCGTAGACGCGTGGGCTGCCGCGATTAACGACTAGTGATAATGTTAAAAAACATGACATGTTGAATTTTTGTTTTCTTGTAAGTTTTGCGGATATTTTGATGATTAGATTAGATTAGATTAGAAAAGAGGGCGAGTGGATTTTATTCCTCGTCAACACAGCGACCTTGATAGATCTATTGTGTAGCCCTGACTCATTTATATCTCTATGAGATTAAGGCTTTTGATAAAGCCTAGAATTGCTTTGAGATCTGTGTCCCATACCTGATCAGGTGTTAGAAATGGATTATTGAGGTGACGGAGTCTTCGCCTCATGACTGCTTCACATTTACAAAGCAGATGCTCCGATATTTCAGAAGCGACATAACTCGATGTCTATTACGCCAATTTTTTTAAGGTGATACCTCAAAGAGCAGTGACCTGAAAAGAGCCCTGCAATTATTCTGAGCTCAGATTTCTTTAAGCGTAGAATTTTGTCCGCTTTGTCATTATTAAGTTTAATGAAGATCTTCGCTTGACGACCACCTTGAGAGCTTTCCCAGAACAGGGAATATTGTTTATTTTCCCATGTGGCAAGAGCCGTTCTAAGGTAACATTTTGATGTACCACAGTAGGGCTCCGGTCCATGCAATTTTGTAAGTAAAATAAGTCGAAGTGACTGTAAATTTAAAAGTAGTAAAAATGGTGACATTAATTTACCTAATTGCTATTCAACCACTCAAGATGACATAATCGTTTCTAAATCGAGAGTTGTTGAAACATTGAATTATGTTCACTTGCAAATGTACACTAAAAATGAATAATTTAAATCGCAATTTTAAGCAATGTAGTCATACTCATAAATTATATTTTTATACATCTAATTTATTACAACGCGGCATCAGTTTGGTCACGTAAGTGACAAAAAAAATTGCTCCGTCATCTAAATCTTATCGTAGTAGGTTTAAAATATGTCATAGAATTTAGATACGAAAATTAAAGAATTGTTTAGTCTTAAAACTAAAAAGATGTGTGGTAGTCTCTTTTATTAATTAACACACAGCATAATATATCGTTTCAACAATTGTAGCTATTTATGAAGTATTTATCAAACTGAAAAATGTTGACAAACACTGTGTGTACTGTGTCCACATTTAGAGTTAGACGGTGAAGAAGCGGAGTTAGTCGTAAGTTTCGTCACATCACTGATTTACATGTGGAGTGACAGGTCGAGACCGGAGCTACCGATCACGTGCTCGGAATACCGTCAGCACTCAGCGGACACCCGTAAAAACGGCAACACGTCCTCCCGACGTCAACTAGGATCACAGGGAACTTTCCTTGTCCACGTGTATAAAGTAAACGACTGAATGTCTCACTGGATAGATTGTTCGGAGCGAAATTGTATTGTTGACAATATTCGAACCGGGTATTTTTATAGTACGTTCAGAGTCAGACGCGACATTCAACGGGCATAAGCGTACAAATAGGTTGCTCGTCTCTGTTTATCTGTTTGTGCTCGTGCGTTGTTTTTTATTTATTATTATTTTGTTTAAATTATTTATTAATAATTAATTTGTTACTAATTTATTAATAGATAATTATAAAAGAAATTAAATTAGTTTTAAAATTCTCATAAATAAAAATTACGTATATACGAGAAATAAGTATATTTTAAAATTCACATTTATTATTATAACGTATGTCTATTCGCATTTTTGAAAGCATTGAACTCATATATAAAAACACCAAGCGAAAAGTAAATTTAATCAGAGAAAAATCATAAATAGATAAACCATAGATACAACTAATATAGGAGGTACGGATGAGGTTTATCCACAAGACTGTTGGATAGCGACAAACGTTTAGTTTTACAAAAAACGGACTAACTTACGTGCATGTATTGGATAAGTCTCTGCAGAAGTTAAAATGTTCCTTTACTTTGAATGAGCAAAGAAGATGACCCTTTCACAATTGAGTTAACAACTTCTGAAAAAACAAAGCTTGGTTTTGCGGCTCCCGTCTTCGATTTATTCTAAAATAATCAGTGTCTACTGTTGAAAAAGGACGTCTTGACACGCATTCAAAATTTAAATTAGCTGAAGAAGTCTGTTTAAATATTTACAATAATTTGTGAAACATCATGGACTTAGCAATTTGCAATTCTTTTTCCCAAATTGTAATCAAATTCAAAATAACTTCTTTAAATGTATCTACATCAAGATCACAAATTATTCGACTTCTAACGATCACGCTTAAATAGAAAACTGTTTTTTTCTGTCATTATCGTGAACATAAAAAATAGACACTTGATGAAATACTGACCTTACTTTTCATTGCAATGTTAAGTGTGTATTTATTTGTCTATAACTTCAAATATGTTGACGCATAAATAAAACAAATAGACGCTAATGTCCTCAATTGTTGAGCGTCTCTATATCACAAATAACACAACAAAGATATTGCTTTTAACTTAAGTTTTGCAAATACTTACTACCTCAGTACAGTACACTTTCTAATATAGTTCTAGTCACGCTTTTTTAAGGTAGTTGTCGTGGTTAAGGCACACCGTCAGAAAATTCTTAATCTTTGTATACTTATTAAGGACATGATAATACAATTACCCTGAAAATTTGAAGTCGATCGACCGTATATAATCCGAGATAAATTCAATTAACAATTGGATAATTAACATTGATTGTATACGATCTCTGTAGTTCTGAACCAGTTTCTTATTTATAAAAAAAGAACTAACTGTCAGAAACTTTCCAAACAGTCTTTCAATGCATTTGTTATGAGTTTATAAAAATAAGAAAATTTTTGGACCGTCTAATTATTTATAAATAACGGTTTAAAGTTCTACAATTTATAGAAATGTATCAATGCATTTGAATACTGTATGGGGTACGTTTCCACGAGTACAGTCTTGCGTACAAATTATGGATCACTTAGCTACAAGCTAGTATACTTTTGTGGCGCGTATAATCTATAACTTTTTGACAATATTGTACCACGACAACTACCTTAACGTTGAATTCCAATTAAAAAACTATAAATAAAGACCGATTGTAGATTATATAGACATTCGACAGCTGGGATCATTAGTGTCTAAAAGGAAAAAACTGCAAAAGGATGTATGTCTGTTCAGCCAATACTCTTGAATCCTTAATCCGTTTATTTTATGGGTATTGATATTTGATAGATATTTATTAACATTTACGATTCATTTTTTTATTCATAAAATCACACAAACCTCTGTTACAAATCTCACCAACTATAAGTTCGGTCTATTACTCATGCATCATAATGCTTAAATAAGCATCAGCTTTACATTGACACAGCTGAATATTGTATAAGAAACCCATCTGGTTACCATTCAACTGAGTTACTGGAATGTGATAGGAGCGTTTTGTATTACAACGTATTCGCTACAAATCGTTCATTTGTTCTCATCCCGATTTCCCTAAAGACGGTGTCCTCTGTATATTCTTTTGCTAGGCGTCCTTTGACTGATCGTACAGTATATTATATCCTTTTCTTTTGTCTCACAGTGGTCTATTGCAAACTTCCACTTATAGGTTCTAATCAGCGTACTGCTTAATGTTTCAAATTAAATATTTATTACGTCAAAAAAAACAGTTCTTTCAACATGTGCTCCCTCAAACATTAATTTTATAAAATGGCCCTTTGAAAAAAAAGTTATGTATCACTGTGATAACTACTCAGAAAACATGTTATTATCTACATAGTACAGTGCTTTGACTATTAATGATCCTTTGATATTTGAGGTCAAAACCTTTCGATGTTCTAAAAATTATATATTATTGTTATCATTATACTATAAATGTTATCATTATCACTTTTTATTAATTGTGAATTATGATATATTTTTATTTGCAGAAATAATAAATATATATAAAAAACGTAGTTAAAAACACACTATATCTGATTGCGTAATTTTTTATTTAATACCAAATTATTTTTAACTTTTAATTAATATCATCTGTACCTACTTACTTTTTTCTAATCAGTATGTTTTACAATATATCAAGTTTGTTTTTAATCAATACTAAAAATTTTACGATAAAGTCATCCCCGCAACAATTTTATTAATATAAGTAATTCTATTGACACGCCTTGTTTTAAAGAAATTGCGATTTTTGAAAAAATCTTTCTAAACTTTTTCAAACTCACTCTGCGCAAAAATATATGCTGATTCCAATGAGCAAACGTCTCTTGTAGTTTAAAGTTGTATCCATTTAAAGCTTTCTGAAATTCGTAAAAAAACCTTCGACTGCCCATAATTTCTATACCAAAAAAGATACAGAGGTTTGCTTGTGCTCATTGGAATATGCGTATTTTTTTGTATCAGATCTTCAATTTGAAAAATATATGAAAGATTTCGATTTTTACTTTTTCCAGGGTAATACATAATATATTATCCATCTACTATTTTTTTTATTTTTATAAATCGTCGAGAGAAAGTTTGGTTGAGGAACAAGCTTACCGATGTTTCGTTTGTGGCCAACGTTTCGAAAAATGTATTTTCATCATCAGGACCTATCTAATTGTATACATGTTCATAGGCTTTGATGATGAAAATAAATCGGTAAAACTTCTTTTTAAGTTGTTTCTCAATCAAACTTCCCTTCAAAGATTTATTGGAACAAAACTAAATACGGACAACACTGAATTTCATACATGTCCTTGATTTTTTTACAAATGTATTTTTTATATAATTTGTTACATGTTTTCGTGATCCTTAAGCAGGATGCGCACTGTACAGATTCGATTCGACCTTCTGCAGCGACTCGATGGTGGATAATAGATTTACCGTCGTAGCCAGCCAGTTCGTGTAGATGTCAGTACTATTTGAACAATCTCATGAATTCTTAAATAACATATCTTGTTAGTAAATCACATACAATAGCTATCGGGAATTATGCAACAATCCACTCTCCAAAATACCCTGCACATAGAAACCAGACAGGGTTGGAGCGGTGCATTGTTCAATAAGAGAAATCCTTGAAGTACGAGACAGCTGTTACCGCATTCAAGCTAATTAAATTAGTTAACAGTACAAACATTATTGTGTGTTCAGTTTCAAACTAATTACAAACTGATGCAATGAGTTACAATTGAAACTGACCATGATTTTAAGATATTTGAGGATTTTAACCGATTTAAAAAAAGGTGTGAGTGACGTGGTAGTCACGAGAGTTGATATATTTAAACATATTGGTTTCATTACACTTGCAAATGTATAATAAATATATATTATTATATAAAAAAAAATTTGCGAGCGTGAGCAGTTTCTACGAAATCTGTGCCGTGATCAAGAGCTAGGATTTACACAGCAAAAAAAGATTTTATATTTGTCTTGTATGTTTGTATGTACAACCGTGTGATCGCAAGAACTACAGAACCGATTTGTATTTTTCGTCATTTAAAAGTCTATTCTTTGAATAGTCTAGGGCGTCTAGGCTATTATGACGCTACGACAGAAAAGGGTTGAGCAGTGAACGAAAATGTAAAGCAAGTCGGAAATTATGCATGTGCTATGTTTGACCGCGATTATATCTCTGGAACTTTAATTCCACAAAGCAGATTTGATATTTTAATTGTTGAGTGGAATTTGATTTGTTCCTCGGATTTAGTTCCTTCAGGAGGGTCATTTTTGAAAAATAAAACATGTCGCAGTTTAATTCCTTATTTATTTGCAAGCGCTCCTATTATCATCGTATATATTAATACGCTAAGGTTAAGATGTTTGCCTCCCTTTTTCGAAAAAACCTCACAATTACTCCACATAAATTTTGTATAATTTTATAGATAATTACTTGCTCCATGTGTATCCACAATTAAAAAATCTATTATTGCTTTTGTTTTTGCAAAATAATTAATTATAACAATTATACATTTATTCAGTATATGCAGCAATGGTGCTATCTGACTGTTCTAACTTTGAAACAACGTCAACATGATTGACGGTCGGTAAATTTTTTTTGTTTAATTTTTAATGAAAATTCACGTATAAATACTTTTAGGTATGGCAGCGCTTCAGTTCAACGTTTTCGATACTTGCGCCTCTATATGACAGTTTTAGAAAAATATTTTCGTGAACCGTCACTGAGCTTCGTAATGTAATACAACAAAAAGAAGAAAGTTATAAAGAGTGTGAGAAATTAGAAACGAATTTTAGTGTGAATTATTCGCACAGGTATATATTATTATTACACTAAACAATAGCACAAGTTTGTTTTTTGTGAAAAATGTTTTTTATATTATGAAAACGAATGTACTCTAAGCTGGTGTAATGTATAAATTGTCTGGTTACTTCTGTAAGGACGTAAAATGTTTCTGTAACGTTACAACTGCACCCGATTTACATGCAAATGCTTAAAGTTTTGTAATAATGTGTCGGTCAGACGACGGTGTGACTCGCGTGAAGCCACCGTTCATGTTGACTGTAGTTGAAGCATATAAGTTCTCTTCTAAACCATAAACTACTTCAACGAATTACGGTACTTTGGAAGAGCTTTTCTCTGTTATTACTTGTCAATATAATAAAAGTAGGTACGTGTACTACGCGCGTTTGAAGTTATACTTCTTTAGCGTGATTAAAAACTAAATTTTAATATACATTTATTGAAATAAACAGTTTCACAATAATACCTACAAAAAATTAACCCCTATTTCATTTTGGTTTTTACTTTTTTTCGCTGCATGACACTTGAAACGCTTATTGGTTGTAATTAAAGGTTATAGTCGTCTAGTATATTATTATATAGTTTCCATCTGTCATTTCAGTCTGAATCTCTTATGACCAGCTTCATACTTTCGAATTTTTTCGTTAGCGCGGCTTATTTAATATTTTGCCTGCTAAAATTTTACGATCGACACGCCAAAAGAAGTATAACTTCAACAAATAAAAAATTGAATGGTTCACTAACGATTTAATCGACCGTTTTAATAGTTACATCTTCATAGTAGGCATCACCCATGCAGTCGGCCGACTAAAAATTTGACCTGCTAGCGCCTAACTAAATGTATACATTTGTCAAAAAAATAATAATATTTTGCGATAGTTTTCTGAACTATGTTTTTGCCAACAACGTGGGTTTAGAGTCGACAAGAATTATTCCATATGTTATGATCCGAAATATCGTAGTTTAATTTAGGGTAAAATTGAACTGTTTCAAAAGCGACGTAATTCAAACTGTATAATAATATAACCACAATTGTTGGAAAAACATTGTTTTCCCATATGCGCAATATTTGCACATATTAAATGTGCCCATAAAATGTTCCATACAGTTTGATTGAGGAAACCAATTGAGAACATATTGTTTTGTTTGTGTCATACTACCCCGTAAGGTTTACATTAAATTGCATGTTTCAAGCTTTCAAAACCATTATTATTCCCTAAAACTTAATACATTTAGTATTTATGTTAATCCTGTTATATTCATGATTATTTACCAAAAAAACTTCTTGTATTTAAAGCTGAGTTATTGGTTTTCTTGATTCTGATCAGAGATAAATGGATATCAAAAATGGTGATTTTAGTTGCAAAAATTGTTCCACTTTTTTGACATTTACTTTTTGTGCTGTGATGAAAACATTAGTTTTCGATAACATTTACAAAACTCTCTCGGTACGTTTAAAAGAGGACGACCCACTTTAAAATAATAATACAGCTTTTATTAAAACTATAGAAGCAAACTTGGTGTAATGATCAGCGTGCTTGTCTTTGAATCAAGCTGTCGTGGGTTTGAACTTCGAATCCTATCGCGTTCATGAATGTTTTTGATGTGATTTTGTTTTAATAAATGTAAATAAAAATGACCTATGTTATTGAGTGCCTATAATCTACAAATAAATTAATTAAATCTAAGTTCGCAGATCTCTGAAATACTTGAAGAAATCTTTAGTTCTATAGTAGAATTCAAATTATTTCCAAGTACCTACACATGTATTTTAACTGGCCACCAGTAGATGACAGATCAATAACGAATGTAATAGAGAACTGATAATAGTTGTGGTTTTGACGTATTTAGTATGTATAGCACCGACATCATCAGCTCTGATCGGATATTCAGATTTTAGCCGTCATTGCATGGAAAATAAAGTCACCTACTTTGCATGTAAAGCGATCGCTTTCAGTGGCGGAACATTAACCTGATACAATACAGGTATTTGTCAACTTTACGTGTCAAACTTAAGCAAACCCGTGTCACGGTCATATGGACAGGTCTCAAGACCAGACCAGACCCTAAAAAGTAGTCATAGGAGGATTCCTTAACCTCATAATCCAGCGTAAGTTAAGCAAATCCTTAAACCAGAGAATTAAATAATTCTGCATAAATTATTTTTCGAGGTATTTATTTTTTTAAGTATGGAAAATTAACGAAAGATTCTTATTATTCAAGAACAAAATATACCACAAAGCTTTCCTTCTGGATTCCACTAGTGCAGACTGCTTAATGATGTCATTGAAAGACAGTTAGGTCAAATTTAGTTACAAAATTTGCAAGATTGCGATGAATCGGGGTCACCACTAAGCTCGGATCTAAAGCAACTGTTTAATTTGCTTATGAGTAAATCCGACCCTGACAGAGCTACTTATTGTAATATGGATAGTATTGGTGGGACTAGGTCTCTGATTGAAGTCGAAGGTTTTGTTTTTTTTTTGGCGGCGCTACAGTCAGGAAGACAAACTAAAACAAATAAATCATTTTATTGAAAAGGGATCACAAATCAATGAAAAGGTGTAAACAAAAAAAAATGCGTAAATTAAACAAATTTAAAAGTTATTCATTCCTTTTTATTACGTGTTTTTTATGACTTACATGGTTCTCCCTGAATGCAGTGCCACTACCGCGAACTTAAATTTTGGCTTGAATAAGAGTTCCACGCAGTCTATTAATTTTTTATTTTTTAGCAAACATTTTGCGGTTTTTACTATTTCTTGAGGAAAACGAAGTGACTTAATCCCGCAATTAAAGTATTTATTTAAAGAGAGTCTTGAGATAACAAAATTTAATCTACACGAAGCCGGACCAGACCGCTAGTTGATAATTAATGTATGCGGGATTGCACAGTAGATATAGGTTTTTCGCCACCGCTGTTTTTTATATACATAAAAAATACGCCGTACTCATATGAATAATATTGGCGCCCTTGATGTACTTCTATGAATATCAAAATACTAATTTACATGTCCAGTATTAACGTCGCAAGACTACCAAATTATCGGCACTTGAATGATTAAAAAGTTTCTTCATTGAAAGTTGTAATTGTAATCAATAATTTTACATTAATATGGTAAAGTGTTTTTATATTTTTTTTAAATTGATAAAAAACATTGAAATTTAAAATGATTTCTTGCAGAAACAAGGACGTATTTTTAGATTTTTTTTATAATAACATTATTTTTAAAATTTAAGTATTTGGAAATAAGAGTCTTCGAAGGAATGCTGTTAATAAGACATATTACAATTTTCCATTGTCCAGATTCTAATCCGAGAATAATAATTATCATAAAAATACAGTATGACTTCGCACTAGGTCTGGAATCTGGAACAGCGTGTCAGTTGATTAATTTTTTATTGGTTACATAAATATGAATAAAAAAAATCAACTTATCAATTCTGTTAGCTCAGTACAATAGAGTTTTCTATTACGTATTTAAAGTTTACGTAATTGTTTTAAATATTATGGTAAGAAAAGATGTTGATTTTTTTATTTTGCATCCTCCACGTTAAATGAGTTCCACTGTATTTTAAACAAATTCAGTATCTCTTATTCAACAGTTTGTGGTATTTTTTGTATAATTCTCTTATTTCTGGACCAAAACTGAGAAATCGAACATTGGAGGCATACATATCCCTCAATAAGAATCGTTACTATACGTTAAAGTGACCACACGTCCCGATTTTGGCGGGACAGTCCCGCTTTTTGATAGACTGTCCCGCATCCCGCCGATTTTTAAAAATATCCCGTTTTTTAGAAAATATCTGAATTTCTTATTTTAAATGTACTGTAAAAATATATTACCTATAATTTATTAAGTATTATGGTGAATATAAATAAATAAAAAATACATAAAAAAACACATCAAATGCATGCAGGGTAAACTAAATGTACCGAGTTAAAAAATTTAATTTGATAAAAAATCATGATGTTAAAATTATTATTTTTTACAAATTTTTTTATAGTTACCAATAATTAATAATAAATACATTTTTTTGCAAGTATATGAATGTATACAATAAAATATATATATCTAAATTGTAATTCTCATTTCATCCCATTTGTCCCACTTTGTCTCAATGAAAATGTGGTCACTTTAATATACGTGTTAAAAAAATAAAAAATAAAATGAGGGGCTACGATAATCATCTAGATTTTCTATCACTTCTCTAAATATTATAGTCATTATTATCACTAAACAGGCAATTAGGTATTGAGAGTGAAATGACATAACAACAAGTGAATAAAGCATTGGCAACAAACAAGTGAGTGCAATCTGTATGCGCGCATGCGATTTGTGAATATTCGTTGTCCGTGAACCCTGTCTACACAGAAATTGAAAGTGAAAAGCGCATGGAAAGCAACGCATTCAGTTTCAGCTCTTCGTCTGTATGTATTGTGTTGACTGTTTGTGTACGACAGAGCAAGCAAGTGAGTGAGTCGACTGCCTCCACCACTCCCGTGCGATGCGGCTTGCCTGCTTGCGCTGATGCCCGCCGATCCCTACCTTTCGCTTTCGTCCAATCGTATCTTTGTGATTTGCCAGCGCACACACACTCACTGCACACACACACACGCAGAGTGTAACAGCGAGCGGGTTCACTTTCTACGCCACTACGTGCATATTATATACATACACACTGACAGGCAGACAGCAAGCAAGTAGCGCTAGACATACGCAGCAAAGCGAATGCATTGCATCCGTCGAGTCCGTCGCACTTCCAGAGCCATCAGCCACAGCAGCAGCTAGCTAAAGCTAGTCCACACAACGCAGAAGTCTTTCGTTTTCCGTTCTTCTCAGTGCGTGCTCTGTACGCTTGTGTGTTGCGTTGTGCGTTGTCATTCATTGTAGTAGAATCGGTCTCGCGATCAAAACAGACACGTTTACACAACTGTATATTATTGGGTTGGTTTTGACCGGCCGGCGTTTTCTCGTTAAACACGTGTTGTCACACGCAATATTATTAATACAAAATTACTTCTTAATAATACGTCATACTGCATATATTATAAATACTATATATAGATAAATAACGTTTTTGTACTTTTGTATTATTAAAACTGTCATCTAACAATAGTGTATTAAGAACATTGTAATTAAAAAATTACCGTAACAATGGGCGCGTACGTTTATTTAGTTGTTGCCTAATAATAATAATTGTGTGTTTTTGTGAACAATTTTATACCAAATATACTTAAAAGTATTATTTAATTTACGAACTGTTTAATTGTTAGTTGTATTTGTTAAAAAAAGATCTGCTTGTTTTGTTGAATCGAACATTGATTTTTATCCGAAGTGAAACGTGCTGAAAACATTAAATAGTTATCGATCTGAGACTAACACGATAACAAGAGGTGGTGGTGTCTGTTCCGGTAATCGCGATTACGGTTCGGGGGGAGGGGCGACCCTCGTCGTATGCAGATAGTTATCATCGAGTCAATTTAAACGGCTGCAGGAGACGTGGAGTAGAGTGGAGGAGCATTCGACGAAGAGAGTGTGGTAGACATTGCAATCGTTCGACACGGCGGCCGTCGTATTGCAGAGACTTGGCCGCATGGCTCCACGCCGGCACCACGGCCACGGCCACGTAGGTGGTCCCGGCGAAGTTCAAGGTCTTTTGGGTATCGATCCCGAGAGCGCGGGTGCAGCGCTAGACGCACCCACCGCCAATGTGACCCGGTGTTGCGTTCCCACCGGAGAATGCCTACGCGCAAATACGATGGCGGGCAACCCCAACAACAACGACTACGTTCTCATTTCGTTGGACGACCTGCGGGACACCGTACGCGTTATTTGCAATAACGAACACTGCACGATGGGCCAGTATATGCACCGTGAATGTTTCGAAGCGTGGGAACAAAGTGTACTCACTTATTTGAAGTCGTGCGGTCGTGCCAGGTCATGGTCCGAGCGTCAAAGACACCAAAACCTCTGGACGAAGAAAGGTTACGATCTTGCCTTCAAGGCCTGCGGCTGCAAGTGTGGTCGTGGACATCTTAAGAAAGATCTCGATTGGATTCCGCCACCACCGACTAGCGGTATATTTCGCACAGACGATTTAGACGCTGCGTCCAAAAAAAAGAAACGTCGAAATCGCGCCAACACGCGCCCGAGCCTTGCCATTTCGGCTCACCCACAATATCATCCCAATTGCAATCAGGGAAGACCCGACATACAGATTTTGGCCAACGGCGAGACCCGAGGTCGTACCGGTAGTTTGTCCTCTAGCACGGGCTCATCTTCGCCGCCCGTTTCCGGAACCAGCGAACCAAGCATTTCTCCATCGCACAGTGGCGGCGCCAGAAAGAAATCCAAATTTGAATTCTTTTCAGATCGAGTTCGGTGAGTACTGATCAATTTAATGAAAACGCATTCACGTAACATCATAAAAATAATTGTATTTTAAAAATGACTAACTTAAACTAAACGAAATTAATGATACAGGTATTTTAAATATATAATTGCATCAAAAACAGAGATGCGCTTTTTCACTTAAACGAAAATATTGATAGTTCTTTAAATCACATATTATACATTAAGTTGGCTGCATTGATTTTTAAAGGTGAAAAAATGTACGATTCTAATTAAATTAGCATCGAATTATCAGAAGGTCGGGGCATCCCTACTCGGTGACACATGAATTGTCATGCTTACCTTAAAGTGGCGAATTAGCATATAATTAAGTTATAAAAAAAATAGTAATATTGTTTTAAGTAACATTTAAAAAACACGAAGAGCCAGAAAATAATGACACACCTACACTAAAATAAAATTTTATCTTGTGCATTTTATTGATATGTTTGTATATAAGTTTTAAAAACATCGTCAATTTATCGTTTTATTCCTAAACGCCAACTGCTTCGGAAAAAATATATGCAAATGTAAAAAATATGTATATTTACTTCACAAACAGATTGAAGGACATGTCAGTTCCTAAATTTAGTTTTACGTTCACCCGGCAAAATATTGTTTATGCTTAATATTAATGTCGTGGTTATATGCAATCTAACCAGAGGTTTTGTTGATAACTTATGTAAATTGTTTTTATGTTCTATAAATCTATTCATTTAAGTATATAAAAAAGCATATTTTATTTTGCACATATTTATATGCTGTGATATAGCATGTTTCAAACAAATACTATTTTTAAAATTAATAAATTCGAGAACAAATTATACAATTTTTTTGGTAAATCCTTTAATGGCCAACGTTTAAAAAAATTTTTGCTGTTTTTTAAGAAGAAAAATTCTTGATGTTAATAAAACGTTAGTCATTAAAAAATTTAGCAAATAAATATTGTTATTTTTTGCCTTGAATTCCATTCTCCTTAAATAAATAAACTCGTAACAAGGTGTTTTAAAGAAAATTAATCCTAATAAACAGTGAATCTGCAACGGTACACTTGTGTCAATTTTATCGTCTCATCTGAATTATTTTTCACTGAAAAAAAGAAAAATAATCATTTAAGTAGATAAAAAAATATTTTTTATTTTTTAGTTGACTTTCAAAAAAAATTCCGATAAACACGCCGGATGTTTCATAATATCAACCATATTATTTGCCTTTGGATTTCGAAAATTGCGGCTGTTAGAAATTTCGTAATAGTTTTTTTCGAAATTTTAGCTGTATATAGGTTTGTAATAGGTTTGAAAAAGGTGGGAAAAAATATGTCTTGGAAGCTTTAAAGAAGCCCTTTCAAATGATACCTCACATGACCAAACAGATTTTTTTCGAAGGTCAAAATTTAACCCGCCCCCCACATTTACACGAAAGATTTTTTTTAGATTTTGAGTATTAGTGGATGTGTAGGCTAGTAAGCTTTATATAACTGCCAAATTTTATTTAGCCCAAAGAAATTCGACGTGAAAAGATACGAACAGTAAAGCGACTGATTCCATTAACAGTTTGTTTTTTTTCCGTTTGAGACGAGGAACCCTAAAAAGAAAAGGTTCTCATTTCGACGAGCTCATTTTTTATATGTAATATTTTCGCGGATGGACGCACATAAGGAGATTCAAGCGTTTCTAATGTTAAAATTATATTTCCAACTTTTTGTTTTTGAATTGTTTAAAATTATCATGAATAATTAGATTTAATAAATGGGCACTTATGAAAGACATTTCCGCCGTTACATTTTTAAATTTTTCTTATATTTATTTTTCAACTTGAAGACATCCAAACTTACTAATAATTACAAAAATATATAAAATGAAATTTGAAGCGATTTTAAAAAAGGAATCAGATGGTCTCTAAAAAGGATAAAATATTTTTTGTCCCAATAATTTACAATCACCTTTCGTATCTGTATTAAAAATGAAATCGGCGTGGTTATAAATTAAACTGCACTTTGGTTGAAGCTAACGAAAGTGTTTGTAAAATTAATTTTCAAAGCAAGATAAAAAAAAATGTTAACAATAAACAATAAAATCGCATTGTTAAATTTTATTTTTATTTCGAAAATGCCAGTAGATAATGCAGGCGAAGTTGAATCAGTTGCACAAAGACAGTTCATAGTCATGAGAAAAATATTTGGATAAAAAAAAACAATGTGGGTGCTAATTTCGTATTTCACGATACAAAGGTTTTTGATTGTTATTAATCTCCGCATAGAGCGAAAATTTGAATCGCCTTTTAGAAACATTTAATAACTTCACGATATGTTTATGTAGGTGTAAAAACTTGATAAAGCGTAATAATATCGTCGTTAATAATTAAAAAACAATCTGTAATTATCAGTGAATATTTTTTATCAATAGGGCTATTTGAAAATAATGTTATCAGAAGTAGTCACCACTCGCAGTTTCTATAAACGTTTGTTGAAATTTTCAATAATCAATCCCCCTTAGCCCTTTTGAGTATCATTCCCAGTTTGTCGAGGTTTTAGTTTTCGCCTTGCTTCGCGGAATTTAAGATATTTTATATAAATATATATTTAATGAAACTTGCATAATTTTGTAGTAAAAAGTCCCAGAGTAACCTGCAGTTTGTTTCATCTCGGTCCGTTAACTCTTGCTTGTAATAGGATCATTTAAATTTTATTTTGACATATTTGTATTATGCATGAAAACGCAATTTTTGCTATTTTCCTCAGCTCTGCTGCCACCAGTGACTTTATAAGGTGAACTATGTATATCTATATTAAATGTCAGCACTTATCACAGTTTTGCGAGCTTTTTAAGACATTGATTGAAACTTAAAATTGTTTTGATTGAATATTTAAAATAGTAACGAAACTGTTGTTTGTAATTACCTTTTGCTTGAATATTTTGTGAGAATGATAACCGATTTCGAGGAGACGTCCTTATTGAATTATTATCATTTCAGGAAAATTAAAGCAAGTTATAATTATCCAGTATTTGTTTTAACTCAGTGATAGGTTGACATTTGAAAAAGTTTCCGAAGAATCATAAAAAAAAATCTTGAATAACAAAGAAGTTTTATTCCCTTCCAGCGTTTCACAACTTCCGATAAAAATTCTTTCAATAGCGTTATCGTATTACTTCTGAATTTAATATAAAATCGGTATTCGCCAACTTACATAAAAATAAAAAGAATGAAATATACGATAAAAATAAAATTATCTTGTAAAATTAGCATCTAAAAGACGTCAGATGCAATATGTAGGTATCTATCTAAGTGAAGAGAATTTTGTATTATAATTTATAATTTAGTATTTCTACACTTTTTTATGTAAACTCTTTGAAAACATCTCACAATAGATAAACGGAATTAATATTTTTAAAACTATAATTAATTTTTAATTAACTAAGTCGAACGATTTTCACAAATCCGCAGCACAACCGTGCAAAAAAAAATCAATGAACAATCTTATTACCTTTGACGTTCTCATTACTACAATATTGCTAACTGCTTTTTAGGGTTCCATACCTCAAAAGGAAAAAAAAACGGAACCCTTAATAGAATCACTGGTGTGTCTGTCTGTCCCACTAGTCAATTTGCTCCGAACTACTGGATCGATTGAATTAAAATTTGGTACACATATGTAAGTCGATGACCATAAGACGGACGTGTAACGAAAATAAATGAATTTTGAACATGGGGGTCATTTTTGGACATAATAAGCACTTATTTATTTATTGAAAATTTGCCGTATTATTATTATTATTATTATTATTTTTTTTTTTTTTGGATTCTGAATACTCTTTCCACTTCAGTCATCCTCAGTTTGTAATACAGTATTTTAATGAACTGTAGGTAAAGGCATAGTATATTACTACTAAATTATTTTGATCAAAATATGATTTTTGTAATGTTATTAAATAGTACTGTTTATTTATTTATTTTAATATATTGAATAAATCTATTTCAACACCATTTAAAAATATTGAATGCATTGTTGATGGCGAATTATAATTATTAAGTATTTATCAAAGACAATGTTTTTATTATGCGCCCCAGACTACACATCGTTCGAAATTTGCAAATATATAGTCTATTGTGCTGATTACAGAAACAAAATTTTAGAATAAACTGAGGTTCTGAAGATGAACTGATATTTAATAAATCGTAAACACACTATTTCCAAGCGTCACGGCAACTTAGCGTCTTGAATTTGTTCTGGCATATATTTTTCATATTAATTTTTAATAATTCGAACTTTTGCGGAAACACAGGCAATATAAGAAAATCTAACGTGAGAGTTAGTAGGTACCTATAATAAATCCTCACACCTGCGAATTCGCAATGAAGTTGGGAAGGATAACAATAGTACAAAACAGGAGGTATGCACTATGCATCCGTCATATACGCGCTCTAAAAGGTGCATCTTTCTAAGTTCTTTGCGTGAAGTTAGCAGGACGCTGAATAGTTTTAGGTCAAGGTGAACAAGCTCTGCATTTCTGTTCTCCCTTCTTGTTGCCATACTGGTGGCTTCATTAAAATGGTTTCTTTTGTTCAACCAAGGGCACATATAATTTATTTTTATTTTAAATGAACTATTTATAGCAGATTTGTTTTTTTTTTCGCTCGAATAAATCGTGTATATCATTTTGTTGAAATAAAAAAGCAGCCATGTAAATTAAAATCTCAACAACTGGTTTCAGTATGCAGAGGGTTTTTTAATGTAGAAATATTTATTGCGGAAATATTTCTGTACAGTTTTTTGTATGAAATTGATGAAAGTTTTTAGGAAATAATCGTTTCTATTCTTTTAGTTACTACGATAAGAGAGTTTTATCAGCTAACTTGCAAAGCGTAGTTATTTTTTAAGTCGTACGTGTCCACATGTCTACGGAATTCATAAGACGTTAGCCTTTGAGGTTTGCACTCTGTGGGTAGTTCTTTTTGCAAATTTTGACTAAATATGAAAATTAAATATTTATACAGTTGGTAAAACCTGTTAAGTTGGGTTCGCCTGTATAACTTGGCAGCCTGCTAAGTGGGTCTCTTTTGTAGGGAACCATAACGAAATGCCTTTGACTTCAGGGCCCGTAATAAGTCGATCGCACTTGATTAGTTGGATCTAAACGATGGCACAGCATTTATAAGCGAAAATGGGATTCAAACTCACGATACTTAAAGGCCCAGCACACTAATTGCTACACTTTGCTCTTTATTTTTCGTTTATGAATAGGAAAATTATTTTATAAATGGGGTTATATTGAGTACAATACGATTATATTACAAGTATCTTTTCTAATTCCATTATAGATATTTTTTTGGAAAGCATAAAAATGTACCCTTTCAGAAATAATGCTCTTTTTAACAATATTTTTGCTTTTTTAAACAATATTTAATATTATGATGCTAAAAAATATCGTTTTACCTTCCGGTTTAGGAGCTTTGTACATGAAAATTTTACAATGTTGTGTGTAGTTTTTACTATTGCAATTTTAAAGTTCTTAATTAGTTTAGTATACTTTCCAGAAGTGTTGATTTTTTTTTTCACGGAAATTTTATAAGCAATTATCTTGTCAATGCTTGATTTCTGGTACGACTATAATAACTTTAAGATACTACTGAATTTTACCGCACGGTTTGCATGGCAACTCAGTGCTTCGAAAGTGGATTAAGCGTTAAATGTTATACCAGAAAGGAGCCTAAATCTAATTATCGCAATTATTCACATAACTATTTAAAATTTTATAATCAGTAAAATTAAATTGACTGGAGTGGCACAACTCTGACACAAAAACAACTCGATTAATTATTTGTCCCACTTCAATATTTATTTTTTGAGTAAACAAGAGGGGTTTGGTAGTAAACTGAAAAAAATGATTGTAGGATTTGCACTGTAAGTGAATTAATATGTTTTGATACAGTTAACTTTACATAGAGGAGAATGCAATCAAAATAAATCAAATTTGAGCGTAAACATTTCACTACCGTAACATTTTCAAAATATCGACGGCTTAGAATAAAACTTCCTAGCTCTCCCGAAAAAATACTTAGTTTTTTTTTAATTTTTAAACATCATGAAAACCGCGTAAGATTACACACGCCTTGAAGATAATTTATTAGCAAGATTTGAAAATAGCTAAACGTGTATAGCTATGCCATCGTTTATGTGACTGTTCCACGGCTCTTCTAGTACAAGCCCCCAATTATAAGGTGTAAATTTGAAAATTTGCAAAACTATCAATTGGATTTACAATTTATGATTTACCTAGCACTTCGGACATACCTATTATTAAATTTTTTTTATATATATATATATAAATCCAAGTATCATTAAAAATTTAAATAATTACAAAGTTACGATTTTAATTACTTATGTTATTAATGTAAAAACCACAATAGTTCAATCCTGGACAGCGTTGCCAGATTTTTTTTTTGTCAAGTCGGGATTTTGGAACTTTTTGAGTTAAAAAAGCGGGATTCTTTCGTCGAAAGCGGGACATAGTAAAAAACGTATATAGTCAGAAGTTTTTTAAATATTTATCTTTTTATTTGAGTTCAAATTACGTTTACGTGACAATAGATAGCAAAAATAGCCATAGAAAATGTATATTAATAAAAATATGATATCTTAAATCAGATTTATCCTATCGTTAAATAGTTGAGTCTTATTCGTCTTCTGAATAAAAAAAAAAAAACAGAAATTAAAATCAAAAAAGTTTTATTCATTAGAAAAATATGGCGTTTCAAACAATAGTCTGAGGAGTGAGTGTTACATATTGCAACTTACAATAAGAGAATAATTATTTACGCACGGTAGAGTCATCCCCGAAAATCGGGACGTCCCGCTAAAATCGGGACGTCTGGCAACGCTGATCCTGGACTTGTCTGGCCGTACTGTATATGAAACACGTAACGACTTATTTTTCGAGAAACTATATTCTTTTGCAGAAAATTTTATCAGTCGATCAATCATACGTTGATAACAAGCTGTTATCTAATAATTGCAGTATAATAAATCAAGCGTGCAGCATTTATCGAATAGGTAAAAAAACCAACAGTAAGGAAAACGCTCAAGTCAAGTGCATCTCCATAGGTAGCTGCCTAGTATGTGCTTACATTCGATGTGTTTCTTTTTCGCACTTTTCTTTTGATGTGAAAATGAAGAGCGATCATTTGTGAGCGGTTGTACTATGTGTGTTGGATGTGTAGGTTGTGATGTGACTTGAACACTATGCATACCGCATCTATACTTTGTCCAGGGAAACGGGTTCCAAAATACGGAAACATTGCTCGTGTATCGTAACTGGATTTGCGATAAGCAACTAACTACAAACTCACGATCAAAAATTAACTTTATCAGCGGACAGTAATAGTAGTTTATGTATCTAGATTGTAATACATTTTATGTACGGGGTGTGATATTATGATGAAACGAGCGAGTAGCGATCTGTGATCAGTCATAAAAGCATGACAGTCGACATACGTATTACATTTTTTCAGGTATCTCCTATAAAATAACTGATGTTTACTTCATAAGTATATATTTATATAGCTGACAGTTTGATTGTTACGAGGACAACATCTAGTTTGCTGTCTCTGTTGTTCATATTGATTTAAATGGCAACTCACAGTGACATTACAATTGGATTTTTCTTTTGTTTTATTTTACAGTGGCATGAAAAGCAGCTATTTTGTAGGAGGTATTATTATTTTTAAGTTAAGTTTGCTGCACCAGTGAAATGTCCAAATAAAAAAAATGTTGATTGTACTGGAAATTAAGACAAAGGCCGCTATTTCATAAGGTGTAGGACAAAAAATGCTGTCACACTGGTCAAAATCGTTGTGCCCTAGAATATAGATATCAAATCTACTATTTACGCTTTCGTGAGATATAATTAAAAAAATACTTTTTTATTAATGTTGCCAAGAGACTTTCTTCCTTGGATGAAGTCTATCTATTTATATCATGCGGTTAGTAGATTGCAGCCTGACGCTTGCTGCCACGCCGCTACAATAAGGGAAAAGTGCTGAAAAAATCGCTGATGTAGTCTTGATTGTCGCGTCGCGTGAACGCCAGTTTATATGCGAGAGTGCACTACAAGTTGAACGTTGTTGAGGACCGAACTCTTGGCAGTTGGCTCTAATGCCTATATTTGCTTTTATCACACTGAGAATGCACAACAGTCGTATGTCCAATAACTCACGTTTCGGAAATCTCTTAATTCTGTGAAAAATCTCATTCAACCTTATCATTCTTCCCATATGCCTTTGAACCAAATTTTTGTATATAATCTAGTGTAACACAGTTTTATTTACAGACAAAATAAATTATAAAAAAATTGTTGAACATGCTAAAGTCTTTTTAGTATTTTTGTTATTTGTAAAGAAAAAAAACTTTAAGATGTTAAATAAACTTCTCGTTATTTGAAATCTCATGTACAAAGAAATATTGACAAAAATCAGATAAGTAACAAGCCAAATTTTTGTGAAGCTTAATACGTAATCACAGCTAATAAAAAATAATAAAATTCATTTTGCGACTATAGTTTGAAATTCACCGAGAGCATTTCTAACAATCTGAGTGAACAGACAACTTAATTAAAAAGAAGAATTTAATTAATAATATATTTTGAACACCTTCGCCTAAATCGTCATAATAATGATCGTTATCGTCAACAGCTTATTGCAACTACTGTGTTGATACTTTCACGTTAAACTTAACGCATAAATTATGTAAAGTTAACTGGTCTGTCAACTAGTATTCAATAATATACGCTCTAAGCAGGAGTCGTTGGGCATCTCACATCATTCATGCAGAAGAGCAAGACAGAAAATGGTAGATACGAGATATAGTTTTCAAAATATATCTAATCATACTAATATTATAAAGAGGAAAGATTTGTATTTTTGTATGTTTGTTATGAATAAACACAAAAACTACTGTGCCGATTTAAAACATTCTTTCAACATTAGAAAGCTACATTCACCCTGAGTAACATAGGCTATATTTATTGCTAGAAAATATTAGGGATCCTTACTAAAACTTCAGTAACGTAACCCAAGGTGTAAAAAGAATGTTATAAAACATCTTTCGTCGCATGCGCTGCGAAAACTATTGATGATAGAACAAAAGTATGTTCTACAATATTAAAGAACGTATCAATAACTACAAAAAACTTCGCGATACTATATGTCCAACTATTATCGTTATGTCACAATAACGACTTTTTACATTTTATTAATCTATATAGATAAAAGACGATGTATATGTAATCTAAGCCGGACTGGGCCGCTAGTAAATATTTAAAATACATAAGATCTTTGTTGATAAAGATGTCTAGGGACGGCTGACAGTGTAGCTTGCGTTTTGTTGTACACAGCGTACCATTTATTATGAAAAGAGACATTAATAATAATTCTTTGTCTACGCGCTAATTAATTTAAATAGTTTTAACACTCGACGAGCTTGCAAAAGATGATCTTTTTCGATTAAAGTTGGACTTTTAATAGTTCTACAGCGATATATAGACATGCAAGTTTCTCTATCTCCGTCTTTCTGTCGGATTCTGTCTGTACTATGTGCCTAGATGTATGAGTCTGAACGTCATGGTTGGTTGAATACACTAAATTTCGCTGCGATTGCGGTTTCCCTACTACACTAAGAAATGGTTTTTGATTATAAAATCGTGATGTACATTTTACTGTCATGTTTTCAAATCTTAGATTGTATGCATGAATAAAGAAGTCCTGGCATAACTATGTTCGTACATATTTCAATTTTAACTCGAAAATATTTTTGTTATTTTTCATTTATAAATTAAATAGTGCTGCTTGACACTTATTTCGAATCTTTACACTGTCAAATTTTCTCATAGATGCTGATAACAGCAACTGTCTAGCGTCTATAATCTGCCATTTCTTGTGAAATTGTTCTCTTCTTCGTAGCAATTTATTAATTTCATGGAAGGCAATAATTTGTTCCGAAACTTAATTATTTATTAAATAAACGATCCAATACAACTCGATCTAACTTTAAACATCTACTATTTGTCAATTGATTTTGATGAAATTAAAACTTTTTTAAGAGACTTAATTTAATTTCTTCAATTATATACTTCTAATTTTTTATTTTTTTTTTTATTACTTTTTTAACCTCTCACCCCACAACCTTTCTCCCTGCATTTTTGGGAGGAATTAGTTCAGCCACCATATACCAAGCGTAAAATTTATTAGAATACTTTTTTGAGAGAAAATTTTTTCTGGTTTTTTACCGATTTTTAGGAGGCCACTTTTCCACACGACCGTCTTAAACGCGCATACAAATTTTGAGTAGAATTGATCTAGTAAGACAATTGTTTTGATCAAGAGGACTTGAAAGAATGGTTATCTTCTTTAAAGAAACATCATATTATCTATATGCGAATTTTTAATTCCGTTATTATGCCAGTTTTATGATGCTTATTGCTTGTTATCAAACAAAGGTGCATAAGAAAATTATTTTCTAAAAGTATTTTTTTTTTATCAAACTAAATAATCTCTGAAACATTGTTTTTCAGAACGGATATGGTTTCATTCTTGATAACTTGTACGAAATATTTATTTGTCAATTAATCATTTTTTTTGTGCCTTATCCAAACATTTTTTATCGTAATCGAATAAAAACAAAGCAAATGTGCAACGAATACAATTTTGTTTCGAAGGCCACCATCTGATGTGTGTTTTGTGAAACAATGGTGCGTTCGGTTATAAAATATTATTAACTACAAACAACAGATCAATATGTGTTTGTATCAAAAAGCGGTCACAGCTAGGGCTGGGCGGTTTTTTCTATATATTGATAAAAATATCAATACAGTTCGGACTCATGAATCTTCAACGATCTATTTTCAGCTGATTTTATTTGCGTATTTTCACATTTTTAATCCGAACTTCTCACCCAACGTTTAACCTAAAATTATTGTTTTTTTTCTCATTGGTCTGTGACTACCACGAAGTGAGGATGAATGCGAAGTTGAAAATAGTCGATTAGTCCCGGCAGGTTGAAAATACATAAGCTTTACTGTATATCGATTTAGAACATGACTTAAAAATATGGAAGATAGATCATCGATAATTATTTGAAATATCGACCACTCCCTGTATGAAACGTAGACTCGATTGATCAGAAACTCGTTTGTAAACAGAAATGACGCTACTAACTTCTCTGAGCAATACTACTTCTACAAAAACTCTCGGTTGAGTTGGGTAACTCAGATCTGAACCGGTTCAAAGAGCCGACTCCGGCAGAAGATCCGTGAGAGCTGACTCACTTTTTTTTGAGCCGACGGATCGACGAATCCGCATAACTCAGTGAAACACTTAACACACAAGCACATTTTACACTTACGTATCAGTTCTTGCTTTGATGCATCTGTCAGCTCAAATGACTCATGCATCACATGTTTGGCTATGCATTCTTGATTCTATACAGGTCGTGATATGATTGACTGAACTAGGTAACTCAGTGGCAGACTGCAGTAACATATTCAAAACTCGGCTCTTTTTGAACCGGTTCAGTGAGCCGGCTCACATACGGGATCCAGATGCAAAGATGCAGATCACTAAAAAGACCCGTTTTTCCCATCTCTAACTCTCGGTCGTCACTTACGTCTTTTTAAGTACCGGTAATTTTAAATATCGCCCACTCCTAGTCACAGCATTTATGAAAACGTGCTCCGCTTCGGATGTTTTAAGTTATCGTATGTTTCAAGGAGACTGAAATCGCTTCACCACACAATGGTTCTTCTCCATAAGAAATTAACTAGTTGTGTCATAAACAGAAAGTTCAGTTTACCAGCCGCGAGTCATAAAATTCAGGGCTCCTCATTAAACGCGCCTTGTATTTTTTACAAAAAATTACAGTGAAATATTTTGAACTCTTATATCATCTCAGTTTATCGACTAAATTCCGAAAATTGCCCGGTGAGAACCTTATAGCAGCTTATCAATTTGAGAATTATTCTGTGGTGATTAAATTTAACTGTTTATAATCTTGGTTTGTTTGTACTTTGTACTTAGTAACGTAATACATACGATTCGTATTTCATTACATAATTATGTCAGCCTTGTTATGATTCTGTTTATATAAAATTATCTACATTGGGTCGTTTTTACCAGTTTGGCAATTTTTAGCTTTATCATATTTACTAATTTATAACAGATCATTAATTTACAGCTAACAATAATTTGCTTAACAGAGTGCCACTTTCTGGAAAACCTGGAAAAATCAGGGAACTTTACTAGTCAGAGAAATGTCAGGAAATTTTGATGAAAGCCGAGGATTTTTGTTAAAAATCGGAGTCATGCACCAAAGGTTGAACAAATCTTAGTCGACTAACATCATTCACAATATTTGCACTAATAGCTGCATAACTAAGTTAGCCGGAAAATAATTGATTTATTAAAAGCCAAGGGAAAACTAAAAAATCACATAGAAAACCGAGAAAAGTGGCCATCCTCATAAATGAACCAACCTGTATTAAACATAGTCTTTTCATTGTAAGTTATTTAGGGGTGCATTTAGCAGGTATCTCACCATCCTGTATATTCACTACACAGAATATTATATTATGACATGACAATAAATACGTACGCGAGTTTTGTACCCACTATTATGTTTGATATGTCGACATCGCGACGTTTTCGTGGTCACAAGGCAAAGTGATATCAAGCGCCATTATCAAAAAAGGGCTGTAATATTACACTATATACTACTGAAGTAAAACTGGTATAATAGGGATGTTGATTATTTTTGCGAAAGTGTTTTAAATCGTGAATAAGTACCTAATATTGCCACAAATATTTTTTTTTTTCTAATACAACTCAAGTCTTAAAAATCATGTATTTTAGATCCCGTTTCAAATTTCGGTCCAAAACGCCAATACTAGTCGCATGACGTCACCTGTTCATACCAAAGAAGGCTCAAAAGTTTACACGAGAGCTACCATCCTATAGATGCGTATTCTGTGCTCATAAACGTTAGTAAACTGAGGTGATGAAAAGTTGTTTCGTCGTTGTTGCTATACATGTAATTTGACGTTTTAAACCAATAATAATAAATTACACACTAAATATTAACCAAACAATGAAGTTTTTTAACAGCGGCTGAACATATGACGTTATGCGCTCTGATTGGTGTCTGTTGTCACGTGACTTGAGAGTGATTTTATTAGGTTTTATTTATTAAATATTAATTAAATTCCTTAAAAATAAGGAAAAATATAGTGTTTTTTAGTATTTCTATCATAGAAACTACTACTTTTCGTTAAAATTATGTTTTTATTTGAATACAATCAACATCCCTATTGCAAAAAAAAACAAAGAAAAAAT
The DNA here is from genome assembly GCA_034508555.1 of Venustoraphidia nigricollis. Taxonomy (NCBI): domain Eukaryota; kingdom Metazoa; phylum Arthropoda; class Insecta; order Raphidioptera; family Raphidiidae; genus Venustoraphidia; species Venustoraphidia nigricollis. The sequence continues at coordinate 2,642,901 of JAVRKA010000047.1, forward strand.
ATGAGCACCGACCGCCGGGATCGAGCCTACGACCTTTAGGTTACGAGGCACCTGTTCTATCTCGCTGCAAAAAATAACGGAAATTCTATATTGGTGACTTTGCCTTGTGATCAGAGATATTATAATGTGTATAAAAGATGCATGAAGAGTGAATGTGACGTCTTGTTGTTGTGTGTTGGTGTTCAACCAAGTATGTATTATGTTTCTCAGTTGGTGCATACGCCTTATAAATGTGTGGGGGGGTTGTAGTTCTGCTTTGACAGATAGTACAGCTACACCCCTGCACTCGTCTCTTGTACCGCCAACGCCACACCACCATCATCATCATCCATACAGGGGTAATGCTCATTGCTCGCCAAACCGAAACAGATTTTATAGACAATGAAATAGTTCTCTTTGTTATTTTACGATCCACCGTCACAGATTTGATGACTTCAAACCATCTCCGATGTTTTAGTCTGGAACAATGGCAGTGACGGCATTGTTGGCCCCCATTTCTTAAGACACTTAATTATTTTCAATAATGGACATTTTTGGTTTTGAAGCAAAAAAAAAATATCACAGATTTGATGACTTTAAACCATCTCCGATGTTTTAGTCTGGAACAATGGTAGTGACGGCATTGTTGGCCCCCATTTCTTAAGACACTTAATTATTTTCAATAATGGACATTTTGGGTTTTGAAGCAAAAAAAATATTAATGAAACTTGCTGGTTTTTTAAATCGGGACGTTCAGCGAATAAATAATATCTGGTTTGTGGCGGTATTCTGTATAGTCAATGTTAAAATTAACAGCGCTGTTATAGTTCTGTCTCACTTTAACTTATGTGATGTTAAATTTATTAGAAAGTGACAAAAACGTACCACACATGAAAACATCATTAGTGTTTGGCGGTATAATAAGCTAGCTGTAGTATGATTGTCGATTGATAATAATATTGATAAAATAATTACCGAACATATTTTTGTATGGTATAATTACCTGTTTCCAAAATATTTGTTGTCTACTAACATCAATCGAGAAATGAAATGAGATTTTACGTACAACAGCATGGATAGAAACGCACTCGCTCAAGACATCAAGGTTTTGTCGGCAGTAAAATCAATAATATACGAGTAGAATAAAAAAAAATGTTAGTGCATTTATGTCGTAGTTTCTAAAGGAATTATATTGTATTTTTTATTATTTTAAGAGCGGCCCTGTCAAGATCTAGTCTGACGTGAGTTTTTGACGACGTTCCCTTTTTGTGGGAGTTAACGCGCGTGCTATTTTTATTGGAGTGCAATTTACGATTAGAACGAAAGAAACGAGTACCGAATTATGACCGGTTTCCATGATATAAAAGCTTTTCTGAGAAAGAGAAAGGAAATATAATGCACACTACTGTAAGAACTTTTATAGTTATGACTGTATATAGCGACTACTTTATTCCATATTTAAATAATAAAATCGCATAAAGAAAATCGCTAAAAGCTTCTCACTCTACCAGGAAAGAAGTAACACAAACAAAGGGGTGTAGATTTTGCGAAAAAAAAAATTCTAAACATCTTATGGTTTGTTCATAACAGCATTGCCAGACGTCCCAATTTTGGCGGGACGTCCCGATTTTTAAATCAAAATTAAATGTCCCGCGCGGGACAGGCTCAGTCCCGTTTTTCGGGGATATTTCGACCGTGCGTAAATAATTATTCTCTTATTGTAAGTTACAATTTGTAACACTCACTCCTCAGACTATTGTTTGAAACGCCATATTTGTCTAATGATTTGATTTGTTTTTTTATTTTTTTTATTCAGAAGACGAATAAGACTCAACTATTTAACGATAGGGTAAATCTGATTTAAAATATCATATTTTTATTAAAATACATTTTCTATGGCTATTTTTGCTATCTATTGTCACGTAAACGTAATTTGAACTCAAATAAAAAGATAAATATTTAAAAACTTCTGATTATATAGGTTTTTTACTAAGTTCCGCTTTCGACGAAAGAATCCCGCTTTTTTCACTCAAAAAGTTCCAAAATCCCGACTTGGCAAAAAAAAATCTGGCAATGCTGGTTCATAAGCTCAGTTATTTATTTTTTTTTTACTTCAGCTAAACCGACCTGTTAATATATGACTTTTAAAATAAAAGTTTTTCTATTTTGAAAGAGAGAAAGCGAATGAGATGAATTTTCTTGTAAGCATCGCCCTTTCGCATTTTTACACACTCCACACGTTCACCATGGTAATTTGTTCATCTTTGATGAAACTGACATTTTGAAAGATGTCTTTAACACTAATGCTTCCTCAATTTTGCCCACAATGGCACGTTTTGAATTTATAGTCGAGGGCAATAGTCCTAGACTCGTTCGTAGATTGTAGGTATTTCAATATTACGTGTCTCTGAATAAATTGGAAATAAATTTGACACTTGTAGCTTATATAAATGTATATAAATTCGTGCAACATTGTGTAAGAATCGCAGAGCCCCAGGTGTAGGAAGATGGAGGAAGAAACAGAGTGTGAGAGGGAAAGAGATGTAAGCGTTGATAGAATGAATTATGGAACGGGTGCGCGAAGTACGCGATAGCTTTCTTTACTATATCCGGAGGAAGTAGAACACGTTACATGTGTACCTAGTATGTTGACATGTGCATAGACCGTACCTTGTAAACCGATTCAAAACGAGACGATCTTTACAGCTTCGATAGTACATTGTAACAAAAGACTGGGTATTTCTATAAGACACAACATTCAAACAAGGAGCTGATTCGCGATAGACGATCCAACTAAATCAAAGATCCGATCGTAGATTCTCGTTCACATTCGTATTGGTGCGGAATGTGACGCATATTTTCATTGAGATCGGGAAACTATGATGATGGTGAAGATGTCCTCTGTTTTTTAAAGACACCGCTCGGAGTACATTTTACCTCGACTGGTCTGAGCTTCTCGCAGAACTGAAACAGATGTTTCTATAGTGTTGTCTTCAAAAACGACAATCGGAAATATACTGCATGAGCGGGATCGCTTTTTAATTTGGCACTTCGTCCGGATTTTCCTAAACTTGTCTTGCTTATTAGGGTGCGGTTCTGAGTTTAAAAATGGGGCCTTTCGGATCATAAATTAACTCCCGGCAAACGGTGTTGGCGTGTTTACCGCATAGGACATACGTCATAAAAATATTTTTCCCTAATTTTTTTTCTTAAATGGTAGCAAATCGTTTTCGAAAATTAAATGTGACAACCCTATTTCAGTATCCCTTGGTGGCGAGTCCGAAGTTTCCGGTCATAAAAGTATTTATGTTTCTTTGCTAAGAAAGATAAAAGAACAAAAAACTGACACGTTATTCAGCGCTGATGAAATCGGCCATAAATGAATCTGTCATGAACTTATAAAACATTTCAAATTAAAAAAGTTCAAATCGTGAAGTAAATACGAAATACAGGTGATTCATGTTTGTGATGTATTCAGCAAGTTTCATAATATGTTTTGTCAGTCATTCAGAATTTTCTTTCGAGGAGTCGTGAGTTCTATTCTTCAATTTAAAAAGATATGTTTGGATGCGTTGACGAAGGCAAATGTATTCCGAATGTTTTTTTTTTAACCTGAGTGCAACCAAGGCACGAAATAACCCAAGTAGTTTCCGGATTTATAAACACCACCCTGGATTGAGTAATTATTTGAAATGGATTTGTAATTCGATTCAGCAATTTGACGGATATCGTCATCTTTATCTCCTATTCGCTCAAAATGTTGAATATTGATCTGTTGTTAAAATTCTTAAAGAATAGTGAAACGTTTTTTGTCATTCTTGTGAAACTTTCATGGAGGTATAAACCAAACCTTCTAAGATATGTAAGTACAATCCTTACATCAATCTATGTACGTATATTGCGTCCTTTATGTTCTGTACGTACGTAGTTTGTGAATGCATTTAGAGTTTTAAGGTGACGTCGTGAATTTTTAACTTGATCCTCCAGGTTTTAGCATTGAACACGAAATTCTCTCATTGTGGACTGTTATGTGTTGTGAACATGTCGGCATTCATAGTGATCAAAGTCAATTTGAACAAATAAACAAACTAATTTATACACAAGTACAATTTAAATTGATGAAAGTCTCTTTTCAGACCAAACCTGGTGCCGAACAAAACCATTACATTTTTTTATCGATGAATAACAGATCCACAGTTCGGATCAAAAATTAAACTTGATTATAGCAACGCAATGACATTTCTTCTTGAGTTAATAATAATATACAAAATAATAATACAAAATCAATGTAGTCTTGTTGTTTGGGTTGTACCAAATAGGAAGTCATTAGAAAAGATCAGAATATTGTTAGATTTTACATTTTTATAAAACTAACGTTACCAATGAACATAATTCATTGAAAGAAATAGCTATTTTGCGTTTATGAAAAATTCATTCGAGGAAAAAACTCAGTTGAGTAAATGTTATATACATTGTAAAATGAGAAAAGTCTTATAGTCTTATTGTCTGAAAAAGTACCAACATTTCTGTACAACATTTATCTTTTCGATTCAATGAAGATGGAGTAAAATTGGAACAGACTAGGGTTCAGCTTCGTAGCCGCTGATCGGTATAACAATATCTCGCGAATTCAGAGTTGGTAAATTTCAAACCATATTCATCTTTGATATCCATACTCTGGTTCCCAGTGGCGTAACAACAACGGGGCCTCATTTTGGACTAGAAAAAAAGGTTTAACCTAATTTTTTTTTAAAAACAATGCTCTCAAACCCGAAACATTTTCATATCGATAAATATTCATATTTCTATGATTTAGAATTAATTCATTAAAAGATATCATTCATACATTCAGGGTTCCCGGGAGTCGGGAATATTCAGCCTGTCGGTAGTAACACCAGTCCCCTGGCTCTTGCTGTAAATTATCTGTTTTTTTTTTCTCTCAAATTGGCAACACGTTTGACATTATTTTGTGCGGGACACTAAATATGAATACTCTGCCATGGAAGCTGAGCTGTTGCAGTGCCGTCCAACAACTCGCGACGTGTTTCACCAGAAACGCGTTTGAATTATAAATGACTTCACGGTTAATACTCAACGTGAGTTTACACTTCTGTGTACTGGTTCAGCTTGCTTGCTTGTTTGCGCGACTCACTCACTCTGCATCACGGTTTTCTCTTTTCTTCTCTCACCCGCATCACCCAAACACATACATAGCGAGCTTTGTGAATTTTTTACTCACGAAACCAGCTTGTCGTAATTTTTTAATTGAATTTAGAAGTCTAGACAATCAGAACTATATTTTATATGTACATATTAAATTAAGAATAATGTCCAACTGTAACATTTTTTCCGATCATAAATTATTTATATCTGAAGTGATAAGTCGGTAAAAAAAAGTTATTACTTAATATACAGCGTTTCTCGTAAAAACACTCTTTGTTAACCAAACTTGGCAACGTTGGAATATTTTTTTAGATATTGTATCTATTAAATTTAAGAAGTTGAACGCTAGAGAATATTAAAACTTTTCGGTATGCGGCAGCTCTTTATTAATTAATTTATCCTTGGAACATAATTTCTAGTTTTGGTGGAACCAAAAGTCTAAGTTTCGAACTTCTAACACGTTTCTAAATTACATCGCATACATAGTACCTATATTTGCGATCAAGAGACAAGTTTCGCTACTGCCCTACAGGTGAATCATAACCTAACAAATTATGTAATAATTCATATTTTACTAGCTGTCCAGTCTCGCATCGCCGGGTACAAATTGCTATTTTCGCTCACTGTTTATCCCTCCTTTGTCGTACTGAAATAATATATCTTTAAAACGTATTTGAAGATTGAGAATAGGGATGTTGACTATTTTTGGGAAAGTGTTTTAAATCGTGCCTAAGTACCTAATATAGCCACAAATATTTATTATTTTTATTTAAATACAACTCAAGCCTTAAAAATCATGTATTTTAAATCCCGTTTCAAATTTCGGTCCAAAACGCCAATACTAGTCATGTGACCTGTTCATACCAAAGGAGGCTCAAAAGTTTACACAGGAGCTACCATTCTATAGATGCGGTCACAAAGCAGGAGACTGTGCTCATAAGCGCTAGTAAACTAATGAGGCTATGAAAAAAAATTTCGTAATTCTTGTTATAAAAGACGAATTCTAAGTTTTCGAACTATTAGCCTTAATAAATACACTTTCCATGACGTTAAGCCTCCTTGCAGTGTTTTTTTAAAGAAATTTTCGAATAAATTACACACTAAATATTAATCAAACAATGAAGTTTTTTGACAGCGGCTGAACATATGACGTCATGCGCTCTGATTGGTGTCTGTTGTCACGTGACTTGAGAGTGATTTTATTAGGTTTTATTTATTAAATATTAATTAAATTCCTTAAAAATAACGAAAAATATAGTGTTTTTTAGTATTTCTACCACTTAACGTTAAAATTATAATTTTATTTGACTACAGTCAATTCCTATTGTCAATACAAGAATCGGATCATTGTTGTGATATTAACATTTGGATTCTGTCGACATTTTTTGTTCTACGTTTTATGGTCAATTGCAGATAAATTAATTATCATTAACCCGTAGTAGCTGGTTAAAAAAACCAAATAGTCCATTTTTTCAATTTAAAAGTTTAGGACATTAAACTAAACAACTGCGTGAGTTTTTTCAATTTGAAGCACATATTAGAAATGGGAATTTTTCGTGCAATAGTCTTAAAAGCTTGTACTATATATTACTGGAATCACTCATCAACTCGAAAAGTAAAAATCACATTAGTTTACGGCAATCCCGTAGTAGCTGATTAAAAACAAAACAAATAGTCTATTTTTTCAATTTAAAATTTTAGGACATTAAACTAAACAACTGATTGAATTTTTTCAATTTGAAGCACATTTTAGAGATGGGAATTTTTCGTGCAATAGTCTTAAAAGCTTGTACTATATATTACTGGATTCACCCTATCAACTCGAAAAGTAAAAATCACATTAGTTTACGACGATCAAGTTGCGTTCGGTGAGATGTGATCGTCCTGTGTGCAATGTGGATGAGACAGGATCAACATCATTCAGTGTCAATTAGACACAAGGGACTGTCTTTATCAATTTAGTGAACATTTAGCCCGACTATACAAGCACTGTGTAATAATGACTCTCTACTGCAGAGTTTCACAAACTCTGCAATCTTATTGGAATCACCATCAGTTATACTTACTAGTCTACATAAATAGTAAAATTTAACCGGTTGTTGAATTTCCTAATAAAGGAATGAAAGCGTCATGATTATTATTGTACACTCAATTTAAAAGCAATTATTTTCGTAAACTTGTTTATTGCATTCATTGTGTTGCATATCTGGTGCATTTTTTACCAATTTGGGAATTGGGAACAAAAGGGGTTTCAATTCGTTATTTGGACGACAGACTTTCCAACCATACGGTCAAATCTTCCTTAAAACTACTTATACAGCGCCAAATTCTTTTTCTATATTTAGTCAGAATTATTCTGTTAATATTATTGTCATAACTTTTATATTCACTTTGGAATAATGTATCTATCCAAATCAGCGTTGCCAGACGTCCCGATTTTTATATCAAAATTAAATGTCCCGCGAGGGACAGGCTCAGTCCCGCTTTTCGGGGATAACTCGACCATACGTAGATAATTATTCTCTTATTGTAAGTTGCAATTTGTAACACTCACTCCTCAGACTATTGTTTGAAACGCCATATTTTTTTAATAAATAAAAAAATTTTGATTTTGATTTCTGTTTTTTTTTTATAATTTTTTTTTTTATTCAGAAGACGAATAAGACTCAACTATTTAACGATAGGGTAGATCTGATTTAAAATATAATATTTTTATTAAAATACATTTTCTATGGCTATTTTTGCTATCTGTTGTCACGTAAACGTAATTTGAACTCAAATAAAAAGATAAATATTTAAAAACTTCTGATTATATACGTTTTTTTACTATGTCCCGCTTTTGATAAAAGAATCCCGCTTTTTTCACTCAAAAAGTTCCAAAATCTCGACTTGGCAAAAAAAAAATCTGGCAACGCTGATCCAAATGTAAAAATGTAGTTTTGAAATAATACATGAATACTTAAAAAGTAGCTACAGAAACACTACCACGTCTTTAGTTACGAACGTTTCGCTAGCAATACTAGCATCATCCAAAAATAAAAAAATATTCAGCCTGTAAATGTGTTTATTAAAAATTCAGTTAGAGAAAAAAAGTTCACTTTAATGATAAAAAAAAACAATTTTGTAGTATGAAACTTACGAAATTGAGAAAAGCTGCACATTTTTACTTTTTTGTTAATTATATTATCGTTTCAGCTATGCTGTAGTTACGTATATTTGTTTGTTCGATTTTGAACGATTTTGTTACAACATACTTAAATGAATTTGAACTACATGAAATATAACTCAAAATAAAAAATTTTGTTCAACCCCATGCAAAGAATGGATATTTCTGTTAATAAAAAAAATAGATTTAGTGTTGCATAAAAGTGTTTCCATAACATTTTTATTGTTTCGTGTAATCAGTAAATCCTTTCAGACAGATGCAATATAGGTGTGCAATGCTTATGAAATACGGTATTTCTGACATAGTGTCCCAATCCCCTGCACGGTGTCTCCACTCTCCGTACGCTTGGCAGCAATCCGACTCCGGGGCATCCCCAGTGGTCACGTTCCGCATCCCATTCCCAACTGGCATCCATTACTTGATTTATGAATCGCTGTTTCTCTAGGTGGGCTCTATAATGTGTGCAATACACGTCTGTTTTTAGCAGAACAGAAAACGGATTGGTATTCCATATTGATTGATAGATTCATATCATTTCATTTGACATATTTATATCTATTATATCATAAACTTAAAACGATAATATGTTAAAATCTTTTTTTTTCTTTATGATTTTGAAAGGATTTCTATTTGTAACGAAAATTGATAATGAAAATTAAAACGCATAAAAAACGAGCTTCCATTACGACTAAAATCTTTGTACATTAAGTTTAAGGAGCACTTGTTGACTCGGATCAACTCAGCACTCTGCCGTGCTAAGCAGATCCTATACGATCCGTGTGGATCTTAATAGAGGATCCCGATTGCATTCTTTTCTGCCCACCGCCACCACTGTAATCCCGTCACATTTTTTCCCGATCGTCAAAAGCGACGCAATAAATATAAGTGTAACACATTTACAGCAAATGATATTTTACTAGAGAAGCATTTTTTATGAAAACCTATGTCAACATATCATCTTTCCTTCATCAACAACGTTACGTCAAATGGGGATACAATTTAATCTTAAGTCGGCAAAAAAATTGTTATGTTATCATATGCAACATAAACTTATTATTATATTTGCCTCATTCAGCGTTTGTTGTGGCTTTGTAAAAACAACCATTCTGTTGATTAAATCAGAATTTCAGGTATCAGGTACTAATCGAATCAGACAACTTTTTGTTGCACAAATGTACCATTATTTATACAATACTAAAACATCTAACGACTAATCGCAGATTATTGTAATTTCTTTTTCCATCAGTTCAAATGGAAATTATATTTACAGAAGCAGTATTCAAGCGTTGAATGTTATAAAATAGCCAGTTCGTTGTTATTGAATAAATCATTAGGTCGAAACCTTGGGTGGTCATATTCAAATGTTATATAACTTCAGTCTACTAAATTTTTTGAGTAAAGAATGATAATTTAAAGTGAAAATTGTATTCAATTTGTATAAATCTGATTATTTGGAGATATGTTTTATTTCAAACAAAATTAAAAGTATTTGTTTTGTAAATCACTGTCAAATGCAAACGTCTAAACTGTATTTTTAAGTAAAAACACACAAATTGTCAGAACAATCTGTTGTTTTGAACCAAATCCACTCGCAAGTAATTGAACTTACGTAAAAAATTCAAAATATGAGTTTTTACTTGAAAACCGCTGTCTAGAATCTAGATGTATTAAAAAAAAATAACAGTAAACCATGTAAATACTACACGAGACCATTTTTGCCAGCTTGGGTGTTTGTGCGTTGTATATAGCGACGCGCTATATGCAACTTCATACTTCCGGGACAATATACTCATAAAATTGTTCATTATAATTAAACCACTCAACGCTTTTCAGTAAATTTCAGTGGAGTTCTACTTTGATAGTAAATAAACGGTGATGACTTCAGCTGTTTAGTGTCTATAATCTATGATAGTAAATAAGCCAGGGAAAAATAAACCAAGACGATTCCTCTAAAATTGTGGCCCGTACAGCTCGAATGTAGAGACCAACCGACACTTATTGTTTTTGCAAAACTTCTTGGTTTCCGGGCTTGTACGCCGTGGTCCATTGGTATTTCTACCTGACGTTTCGTCTACAACTGCGGTAGACATTATCAAAGGCGATGTGGTAGCGGGCGAAGTGTCCTTCTCGGCTGCTCACAAGCTCGCTACCACATCGCCTTTGATAATGTCTACCGCAGTTGTAGACGAAACGTCAAAATACCAATGGACCACGGCGTACAAGCCCGGAAACCAAGAAGTTTTGCAACAACGCCAGCCGTGAAAGCCTACACAATTGGATAATTGTTGTTTTTTTTATTACAATTTTAGGAGTTATTATGAAGTCGAATCGACCTAAAATGGTTGTATTTATAGAACAGAATCTCTCCATTTTAAAAAGCTATAATTTGAATCAATGTCTTATACGTAATTGATATAGGTGTAACTATTTGTATGAGTGTAGCGCAGCTCTGCTGCGCAAAGCGTTATTACAGCACATACCGTTCATGGTGTCAGGTGTGTGTGCTATTACAGGATCTCTGCAATCTTCCCGGAACACCTCGTACATAACGTGTTACACCTGTAGGAGGTATGTAAAACAGTTGTGCAGTATATAAAGTTATGTACTAAATATAAAATACTATAATGTAATAGGTGCGTAGTATATTGTATGCTCGCGCTATTTTCTTATCTCGAGGTTATTGAAACTGACCACGCTAACTTTTACCTGGTTAGTCTATTGTGGCTGACGTGGATATACAACCTTGCGACGAACGGCTGTTCGCCATAACGTTCAAACGCTTCTATTATATTTCAGTTATAATAACCTCATAATATTATGTCACGTGAGTTATATTGTATAGCGTATTAAATAATGAGCACTTATAATACTATAGATACAATTTTATATAGGTACCTGTGATTTATTAATAGAACAGGCATTTTAAATGAAAAATATCCAAATAGAAGAAATAAAGTACACCCATATACCTCGCTTTACGGCCTAGATACGTTTCGATGAAACTTGGCCGCAAAGCGAAAAGTCGTATAAGGAATCAATTATTCTAAATTGCAAGATTGGCAACATGTAGATATATCGACATCGAAAAAAAGTTTTTTTTGCCGTTATAGCGAAACATTTTAGGCCGTAAATCGAAAACGTGCCTTAATTGAATAGGGCCGTTATAGCGAAATGCCGTATAAAGAACGGCCGTATAGCAAAGTATGAGTGTACTGTAGATTTTTTTGACAATAAACTCTCAAGAGCGTTAGGGATAAGGTACTAAAAAGTTCCCATATTGTCGGAATATTCCTTTTTGGACGAAAAATTACCTTTTTACTCTGGGGCGGACCCATTATATGTTTTTCTCGTTATCTTCTAAACCGTTACTCCGATGAAAAATATATAGGAGGAAAATTGTAGAGCAGATTTTTCTGCAAAGTACATGTTACATTTTTTTTAAATGTTCTTTATTGTTTTTTTGAGCTATAGAAGCACGGGTCGTAACTAATAAACTACTATTATGCGTTTACAACCCATTATGAACCTAAGTTAATTTGATGATCAATTTTAATGCCACAATTAATTAATTTTTTATAGAATTAAAAATTTACTTAATTAATTAATAAAATTTTAATTAAAAATTTAAATGAACTATTTACTTTCAATAATATTTTTGTACAAAAATACAAAAAGAAATAAAAATTGACTAGTAAAATACTCTTGTTACACGAAATAGCTATCATGGCTGTATAGCGGCATTGTAGTAACCCCTTTTTGCACTAGTGCATAAAGTTATAATAGTTATATCTCTGTCACTTACCATTTAAATCCATATGAGCAACAGAAAAGCAAAGTAGGCGCTAAACAGTCGAACGTGAACTGTCAAATATTACAAGTATACTTAATATGATGTGAAAATCAGCTAACACAATGTCACAATTCGTCATAAAATAATAAAATTATGTACTCTGTAAACTCAGAGAGAAACAAATTATTGGCAAACCAGTGTTGTGTATCCGCCTTTAATTTATGTAATTTATAATAACTTATGCAATGGTATCTAAATTGTAAGTTAGAATAATTTTTATAGGCATTCGATGTACAGATGTTAGAGAATAAACTGATAATTTAAAACGATATTAAAATTTATTATTTGATTAAAAACGATTGTAACAGAGTTAAAATTATGTGAGAATTTGGAAAATTCCAAAACATGACAGGAATATTATTGTAACGATAAAAAATTCTTTTTTCTCAACCCTATCTCAGTTGCAAGTTCTAATATGATATTTCTGTACATGTTGGATTAATTAAACGTGTTTTGTGTTTTAGTTTTTTGTTTAGTATACAATTTTAACTATTAACGCGATGTGTTTTTATAAGACTAAAATGGAATCTTCAGATTATTATCATTGTTATTATTATCCAGTCTCTCCAGAACCTTGGATATTCAGGTGGGCTTAAGTTAAAAAATAATATTTACTATAAATAAAGCGAGATTAAAAGATAATTATTATGTTTTAAACATAACCTTATTTTTAGTGTTAATTTGATAGATTAGAATAATTTATTTGCAGTCAAGTTAGAATACAAAGCGTCATTAAAATAATTATCTTATGATACTTGATAACGTCACTGAGACGAAACTAGTTTTACATTTTTGTAAATATATATGTTTAAGGTTCAAATTATATAATATTTATTTAATGCTTTGTTAATATTTGTCTTCTTTTCGGTACGTAAAATAAAAATAAAACAAATAAATCGAAACTTCAATATCAACTAATGCTTAATTCATCGTTATAGATAAGTGGTATTTCGAGTTTTTCAATTTACAATTCCTAGTTTTGAAAAAATGTCCAAGATAAAAAAATCACCTATAGTAGATTTATTTTTTGAAAATTTTTCAACTATTCTTGCTAGTGGCTTGATGAACTGTCGTCGCACGCAAAGCTCTAGTATCTGTCGGCTATATTTTATATTCTGCTCAGTTTTTAATAAATTTTGAGGTTTTGTGTAGTTGTCATAATATACAAATGTGAGAGTATCGGTGGCTCATTGCCTATTTTTTAACCGACTTGAAAAAAAAGAAGGAGGTTCTCAATTCGTTTATGTATGTTCCCCGGTTACTCGAAGACGCCTGAACCGATTTGGAAAATTCTTTTTTTGTTTGAAAGGGTATACATTCCAGGTGGTCCCATATAGTTTTTATTAAAATCGGTTCATCCGTTTTTAAATAACGTCAAAAAACATATTTTTTAATGTATGCTACCTCATATCTCTAACATTTGTAAAGCGATTATGATGATTCTTTTCTTATTTAATTGGGCACATCTTCAGGGTGATCCCACATAAATTTTACTTAAATCGGTTCAGTAGTTTTTAAAAATGTGCGAAATCAAATCCACTACTAAAAAAAGTACTTTCGGCATGGTATGAAGAAAAATAATATACACCACACGAACAGAAAGCTGAAAGTCCTGCACTGCGCGAGATATGATGCCCTCGACTTCGCCTCGTGCATCATGTGGCGCAGTGCAGGAAATTCAACTTTCGGCTCTTGTGGTGCAACATGCCTGTTAATTTTGAACAAGTCTTGAATCTCTTTGTTTATCTATTTTGAAAGGAGATTCTTGAGAAAACAATTAAATCTGTGTAAGAAATTAATAACTGAATGCATTCCAGTTATTATTTACGATCATTACTGCGACATTTTCACAAAGTAGGTTAACTGTTTCAAAGCAATATAAAATTTAAACAACCTCTTTAACTGCTTCCTCTGAAATGCCAATCATTGTTTTGTCCGTCCTGTCTAAACATAGAATTAATCCCAGCTCCAAACGCTGAAATGTACTGGAAATTTTGGTTGGTGTTCACGTATGTAGTGGTAGCTTTATTTTAATTTAATTGGTACGTACAATGGCCTCCGGGGATTCCCGTCTTTAAAAGGACCACTATCTATTGGAAAAATTAAAGGTGAAATTTTGGAACATTTATTGCTTTTTCCCAAATAAAAACCGCGGAATCTCCTTGAACATTATTGGACACATGCTCGTTGTTATGAACTTTTTTTTGCTTAAAATTACACACACTAAACGACCGTTTATAAGCAAATACATAAATTAGTAACAAATCAAGCATGCTGTGTAACTAATAAATAATAATTAAAACAGGTTTCAGCAAAAAATGGAGTAGTCGATATCGTTCTACGTTTTGTGTCTGTAAATTATCGCAGCAAACAATTTAATCATTTTTTTTTATATGCGAGTTCTATAAATAGATCTTTTTTAATGGTCAACAATATCCTTGCCAAACGTGTAAACAAGTCGACGTAATCTATAGACATGTATAGAGGCGAGCGCATGCGCATGGAAACGCGAAATCGTAACATGCTATTTATTATGCTAGGCCCGCGATCACTTCTACTATTGTAAAGAAATATTCGAAGTTTATTTTTTTACTTAAGTAAATAACATACCTATGTTTGCGTTTATTTTTAGCAGCCATGTTTTTTTTTTACTTTAGATCTTCAAATACAACGTACGTTTTAATAATTAGATCTAGTTTTAACAGTTACTGCACGATTCTGTCATTTCAAATGATGCAATATTTACCATGTCAGCTTCAACTGATTAACTAATTAAGATCAAAATTCTTTTTTCACAATTTTACAATATTTTCTCTCCTTTTTTGCAAAAAGTCACAACAATTCTCGCCAAACGTCTAAGCGAAACAAGAACATGTTTTTGATGAATGTTTTGTCATATAATTGGCAGCGCAAAATATCTTTTTTATTTAGAAGTCTAACTAATAAAAATAGAAATAATTAAAATATTTTATGATGAAATAAAAAACGAATGTTTAAATTGACCAAATATGGACAAAGTCCATTAGAATTTGTCGTAAACAATTGAATTGTATAAAAGGACAAATTTTATTATAATTGCATTGTAATAACTGAACAACAAAAACACATTTCTGAAATTAACAAAATTAAACATCACGCCTAGTTTCGCTCTCAGGTGATATTATAAAGGTCCAAAAATATTTAGATAATTATAATCATGTATGGAATGAAATTATATTTTACGGACCTTTATAATATCACCTGATGTTCTCTTGGGGACGAATTTGTCATGATATTTAATGTTAGTCTGTAAAAAAATAAAATGTACTTACCTTCTATTTTCCAATTATTACAGTTTTTGAATGTTTGATATGAACAGTGGTGTGATATATTTTTAATCATACAACAAATAAAACACAAAAGGCTTATAGATACCAAACAAGGAAAAAAGTTATCCCCAAAATCAGAATTCGTTTATTTACGCTACACGGCTGTGATTGCGTCATCTAACCAAATTTCAACTTTTTTCGTCCAGTAGATTCAGAGAAAATAAGCTGTGACAGGCAGACATGTTTTTTCATTGGCTGTACGGAACCCTAAAAGAACTTGTGACGTTCGTGTAGAAACCCTAAAAAGATGTTCCTAGCCTTTTATTTCAGAACATTTCATGTGTATTTTTTATCTGTATGTTTTATCTGTTTACATACTTTTATAAAAATTCCAAATGTAAAAATAACTCTGAATATTTTTTATTTACATTAATTATTATTATTAGTAATATGAATGGAAGGTGGGGTCTTATTTTTTTATTTTGCATATTTGTGGCTCCATCGTATTTCCTGCGAAAACGGAAATTGCATGATTTTGTAATCAAATTTGTAACTTATTTATACAGTGCTCCGTAACTAATATATCAGAGCGATGAACAGGAAGCATTAACAGAAACTTTTTTTTATTATTGTAACAAGACTGTTCTGTGTGGTGGTTTAATTATTTAATTATTTTCAACAAATGAAATAAATACAAAACAAATAAACTAAAAAGTACTTCTCTAATAACAATGACAAAAAGAAACTAACAATAAAAAATAAACGGATTCTATAAATAATAAACACAACAATTACACTATTCTTAACACACACACACACAAATTTATGTAATAATGCTATTTATGGCTGCTGTCCACCGCGTGACCGCTTCACTGTCCTGTAGCAACTGTCGACTGAGTGACTATACTCTGACTGAATTCCTGTCAAGCCCCACACGCGCTGTATTTATAGGCGCGTACATCCCGTTCTCGATCATTTCAGAAACTTTTCTCAGTTTGTTTACCATTTCAGAACTATTGTGATTACCTATAACTATAGCTAGCCCAAAGTGACAAATTTCCATATAATATTTTTATTAAAAGTCCCCATCTAACCGCAGGGATACGTTCTTAGTGAATTTTAATAATTTTTATTCATTTTAAATAGTCTACACTCTACATAGTATATATTTCATGCCACTATGTACGCAGACCTTTGAATCTATATGATCAGTAGCTTTACAAATAAACTGACTATATATCTATTAATATTGTGAGGTTAATTGCAAAATTGTTGGTTTCGACCCAAAGGAAGTTTTTCATTTGTAAACTCAATATAGTGGTACTATGTATTTTAGCTCGATGAATACGCATCTTAATTGAATACATATTCTTTTTAAATTCAATCAGCCAGCGTGACACATTTTCTGGTATCTACACAAACCGTATAATAAAACTGAACTTCTTATCTAATTTCTTAGAAACAGTAGCGCAAAGTTAAATTAACCAAAATTGTTAATTAAAACTAAAATCCCCCATAATATGCACTTGAGAACTTTGCAATTATTGTCGCTAAGTCCTATCTGCGACGGTATAAGCGTATTTATTATGTGTTTAAAGTTTACAATAACAAGTCAAGAAATTAGGTAGACACCTAACTATACCTATACTCGCGTTTACGGGGAGAGAACTTTATGTTCATAATTCTTCCTTGCATAACACGTTATTTTACCGCTAAGCTTTTGTGGTTGGAAATGTAAATATTGTCAAGTGCGCCCTTGATGTAATTAAAATTATAATCATACTAGCGAGGATTTAAAGGTTTTTAACCTAAATTATGTAATTATTACTAGATTTTTGCTACTATAAAAATGATAGTCGTCCGCAGATGCTCGATATTTATTATCACTATAATAGGGATGTTAACTGTATTCAAATAAAAACATAATTTTAACGAAAAGTAGTAGTTTCTATGATAGAAATACTAAAAAACACTATATTTTTCCTTATTTTTAAGGAATTTAATTAATATTTAATAAATAAAACCTAATAAAATCATTCTCGTGTCACGTGATAACAGACACCAATCAGAGCGCATGACGTCATATGTTCAGCCGCTGTCAAAAAAACTTCATTGTTTGGTTAATATTTAGCGTGTAATTT
The DNA here is from genome assembly GCA_034508555.1 of Venustoraphidia nigricollis. NCBI lineage: Eukaryota > Metazoa > Arthropoda > Insecta > Raphidioptera > Raphidiidae > Venustoraphidia > Venustoraphidia nigricollis. The sequence continues at coordinate 2,660,508 of JAVRKA010000047.1, forward strand.
ATTATTATTTGTTTATAGGAAACGTCAAATTACATGTAACTATAGCAACGACTACGAAACAACTTTTCATCACCTCAGTTTACTAACGTTTATGAGCACAGAATACGCAATCTATAGGATGGTAGCTCCCGTGTAAACTTTTGAGCCTCCTTTGGTATGAACAGGTGACGTCACGCGACTAATATTGGCGTTTTGGACCGCAATTTGAAACGGGATTTAAAATACATGATTTTTAAGGCTTGAGTTGTATTTAAATAAAAATAATAAATATTTGTGGCAATATTAGGTACTTATGCACGATTTAAAACACTTTCCCAAAAATAGTCAACAACCCTATAATGTGTAAGAACAATTAATATGGAAGGATTAAATTTATAATGGAATGACTTCAACTTTGACAGTAAATTTTGATTGTCTCTATCCACCCTCACCACGCGACTACTTTTTTTTCAAGGTCCCGGTTTAATATTAAATCATTACAATATTAAAATGAAAATAAAATAATCATATTTTGGAATCAATGTAATATTATGTCGTTGCGGTTGAAGCATGCGGTTTAATTAATTTTATTGTCAGAAAATAAAATGACAATTCTAAACCTATTACAATATACCCAGATACAAATAAGGTATTATATTGCACAGGATTGATATTTTTTTTAAGTAGAGAATAAATTTAATAAAACAAACTTCATACTATCATCTTCTATAATTCCTCATCATCTGCTAGAATTTTATTCGTAATTATATGTTTAAATATTCCAAGTTTTCTACCTCAAATATGATATTATTTTAACTGAATTTTCTTGTGCGTTTCCACATTTTAACTTGTTTTTTTTTCTTTTGTTTCAGGTGAGTGATACTTTCTTTATCAATGATTGCAATGACGCTTTAATTATAAAGGTTTGTACTTTTAAATAAATCTTGGTATCTTAAGTGAACAGCTTGTCTATAATAGCCGCCCTTTGATTTTGGAATTAGCATGAGAATAATATCACGCGTCATTAACAAACCACTGAATGATGTCGTCATTTGCTTGATAATAACAGAAAATTATTTTCACGCGTATTGAAAATTTGTCGTAATTATCGGTAGTAATGGGGAATAATTTTTACCCTAGCGCAAGTTTGGACAAAAAGATAACTGATCTGCTAATTAACGCTGTATCGAAAATTTCGATGATATTCCTTTTGATCCATACATCTCTTTAATTGTCTGGTATAGAAATGCGATAGTTCGAGTGAGAATAATCCGACTATTTATTTATTAAAATATCTCGAGAGGTTACTCAAAATCATTCGAATCAGACTTGTAATATACAATCTACTGTGAAAAATTATATTATACTACGCCCATTCTTTGTTCTTTGAAACCCTGCATTATTTACTGCTTTGTTTTCATTTATGACGTTTCTGTAAATATTTATTTACAAAATAAATTTGAATTTGCTTTTATGTGCCTCTGTTCAATAAAGCACGGTGACTCTCAAGTCTCCTAATCGAAAACTAGAGCTAAATTTATACGTTATAATATATCAAATGCATCGACAAATCGAATTCATTATTTTCACTCGAGACATTAATAATAATATATTGTACAGTATTGATTACGATTATTTACGTCTTTTATCCTCGTCTGATCTATGAAATACTGTAAGCACAAACTAACAATTGAAACCGCGAGTAAAATTCATTCGAGAGTTGAAACATTCATTCATTCACGCATTCTACCAACACATTGTTATGATACATCATGCGAAGGAATCATTTCGAGTGAATCATTCGATAAAACAACCTTTCGATAATTAAAATCATTAGATTGTTCCCAAGTCTCGTCTGTTATGATTGTCCTGTAAACAACCTGCTTGTATGCAAACATTATTTCATAGTTCTTAGTCTCATGTAATCAGTTAAAGTTTTTAGGAGTCACTTGTGTTGTTACTTAAAACACCTCGGTGTGTGCAAAGTTCTTGTCTGATAAAACAAAACTGCAATTAGCATGTCATTTATTCAATTACAGAGGTACCACACTAACAAACACATGTCTATGTAAGATGTGTTAATATATTCATCACAGAAAGCTTTTGACTTTTGCTATATACAGCTGTTTAATTATGTGTAAACTTTGTTCAGACTGTCACAGTGGTTCCCAAACTAGAACTTGTATCTTGCGTTAACGATTATTATATGTGTACAAAACTCAACCATGCTATTAAAAAAAATCTATATCGCCTACTTACTGGACTTGAATCAAGCTATCGAGGGCTCGAATGTAATGTAATCAAACGCTAATAACCTTAGTTGTAGAGCGTCTATAACTTACAATAAATAGATATTCAGTTGAGCTGAGCCGCAAGCAAAACACGAATGGAAAAATGATGATTAAATTTTATAAATTGATTTGTGAGAGTTCGCGATTTAAATATGCCTCGGTAAGTTTGTACATAACTGGAAGATTATGTGGAAAACTGTATCGTTTTCGTGGAAAATTTATAGTGCTTTTCATTGCTTACTATAAAATCTCGAATGTATATATACATTTTATATATGTTAAAATTTTATCGTTAGAAGCGCTATTAAATGTCATAATATATATACAATATATATATTACATAATATATATGAAGAATTTCTGTCTGGATGTTTTGTAACTTTATTTTTTGAAAGCTTATTACTTTTTTAATACCTATTAATGTATGCGAAATATAATAAAATGTTGCAGGTAAATTTTCATATCATTAAATTAGATATTATATAAGTTCATCTTTTGATCATCGTGCTTCAACAAAGAGACTTTTTAAAATGTTAAATATATCATATTTTATATATTCTGCATACTTTGATAGCATTACTACACTATTATTGGCTTGTAATAGAACAACTTTGAACTATTAACAAGCCTGAAAGAAAAACACACTAAATAATGTGCAACTGTTTTACTAAAGTTTGTTACACCGGGTGTCGTTAAAAGAATTTTTTGAGACTAAAACATGGTGATTTTAGTTTTATTTTTTTCCATAATAGTTAGCATTTGTCCATCGGATTCGCTCGTAGAACCTGAATTGTTGTCGCCTGAGCGTTTATATACTTTAAATTTTGGCATTGATAGCTTACTAAGTTTCGCCAAAATCGGTGTAGACGTTTATAAAAATGTGTAAACATCAAAATTAATGTAGTTGCACTGGAGACAGAAGCGTAGCGTGCCTTGGCGGGGCCCCGTATAAAAATTAGTTTGGGGGCCCTTCCCCCGTTGAAGTAAATGATTTAAATGTGGAAATCCTGCAGCCCGCGATCACCGATGTAAGGTGTTGCCAACTTTTGAACGCACGCTTTACGCGGAAAAAAAGAAATTGCTTTTTTTGACTTTTGTCATTTCTGAAATAAAAAAAAAATTGGGAAGTTTTTATTAATTTTTGCTTACGACGTTGGGGGCCCCCGTGGCCCGGGGGCCCCGTATAATTGATACGGCATATACGGCGGTAGCTACGCCCCTGACTGGAGAATTTATGTTTTTGTAAAGCTTTTATCTAAAGTGCACATTTTCGTGGACGAAAAATAAAAGTAGTCCATACAGATCAAAATTGTGGCGTTGTCGTCTCTTAGAAAATTATTTTCGAGTGAAAAATTAAATTTATTAACTAATTTATATACGATTATGGCAGCTCATACGCTATAAAGTAAGCGAAAATGGCGCCTTCCTACGCGATGATTGTAAACTATATCTGACATTTCACCTAGCCTACCATATCCATTATTTTTTTCAAGGTATTTCTTACAAAAAGTATGTTGTGTATAACTCAGGCGGAATTAGCGGTTGCTGGCGAGCAAACGTCACACTCGTAAGTAATCGCCAATTTTCCGCCCTAGTTGCACATTGTACAAGTGTAGTCTTTCGAGGTTACAAAGCAGATACGAAATTATTATATAGTTAAACATTCCGTATGTTGTTTCATTTCTATACTATACATGGGCTTCTAAGAGTAGGTACATTGATGTCTTTGTATAAAACTTTATTATTAGTTTCGTTTAGAAAGACTCTCGCTTTATACTAAGAACTTGACGGAACATCTTTTGTTCATAGAACGCGAACTTGTTTTTATCAAAATTGGTATTGGCATACCGTCGAAATGAGAAAACTGTCGTACCGGTTGTTGTTTTTTTTTCCTTATGGGGTACATTTTAAAGCAGGAATTTTATTTAACTATATAAAAGAAGAATAATTTAATGATAACTAAGACTTTATATTCATATTTCACAGTCTGTTTCCATTTTAACACCGTAATTATTTTTGAATTTCGTAAGTGATAATAATAATAACCTAACTGCAAACACTACGTTATTGTATCACTTCAAATAATATTTCTTATTTACTATTAACTTGCAAAATCAATCACTTTTCACCTGTCAAAATGAAAAGTCGCCGAAAAATATTGCGCACAAAAGATTTTCAACGATGAAAAGGTCTATTAAAAAAAATTACTTATTTACCGAAATTAAGTCATGAATGGAAATATACGTGTAATGTCAATTCATATGTTTTAATTCTTCTTATTTGTATTTAAAAAAATGTAATGATTATACGTGTTAACGGTTAACTTGTGATCTTTCAATCATCCATACATCTTTTAATGTTTACGAGTTTTTGATGGGATCTAGTCATTATTTATTTATGTTATTTTTTCATTTTATGTAAACATTACTTTGATGAAATGTATTCTAAAATTATAAGTGGAATTATAATAACTTATGGCTATAACTGGCAGAATGTGTCATAATTTTTGAAACTATAACTGATTTTTGGGGATATTCAGAATGTTTGTGTATTTGTATATGTCAAATTTATTCTTAAACTATAATTTGTGACTCCTAGAAAATATTTCCGAAAAACTTTTAAAAAATCGGTCAGTGTTTTTATATTCCAATTATTTACAATCGCGACCGGTTTTATAGATAACACGACGTCTATATTTTTCTAAAACAGGACCTGCGAACAAACATTAAGCTAAAGACGCCTTGAACAGAACATTTTTGAGAACTCGTCTTTGATTCGTGATCAAATAACTGAAAGAAAATTTTTCTGATTGACATTATTATGTCAACCAGAAAAATTTTCTTCAACGCCTGTACAATATACATATTTAATATAGTACAAAACCGTTCTTTTACAATCATAAGTATTCAAAATTTGTTGCTTATACAGACCTGTAAGTGGAATATCACAGTTCATTGCATTCGAGATTCCACTGTATAAATATTATGTAGCTAGGTACACATAGATAATATTTTTAAAAAATATTAAAGTATTTATTATCCTTTCATACGTGTATCGTGCGGAAAACTGCTAGAAATAATAAATGATTCGACCAGTGTTTATATATGTTTTAGTATCTTTTATATTGTCTGGTGTGGCCATTATTGTGAATAATGGGCCTATATGGGCACATTAACTTTATTCCTAAGCCACTCAGACCAGTGTCTTGTACTGCATTCACATTCAGTCTGATTCACAATAATATTGTGAAACAGAATGAATTTGTGTGTAATAAGTACATCGTTAATACAAACAACTCCTGAATTTTCCAGTGTTGTAAGAAAAAAACCGATATTATCTCTTCAATGGCATAACACATCAATGTACGACCGTAGTTTAATGTTTCAAAATAGTAATAGTAATAATGCGTTTAACGTCCGTTTGTCGACTTTTATGTCATAACAGACGCCATTCGCACCATTACTATTTCCAATCTACTACACTTCTTGTTATTTTCTACATTTCTAAAACTTCAACTTAACTAATAGCAATGGGCGAATGAAGGAAATATAGGAAATTAGGATAGGATAGGTAATTTTTGGACTGGGAGTTTGATAGATAATGGGCCATGACCTTGAATAAGGAACCATCTCAATATTTATCTGGAATTAATTGAGGGAAACCATGGAAAACCTCAATCAAGATGGCCGGTACATGAATTATCGTTTCTCGGCGAGAGGCAGCAGGCAAAAGTCTCAGCCACATCTAACCCCGCCGGGATTCGAACCCGTACCTCCCGAATGCGAGTCTAGTGCTGTTACCACTACTCTACCCAGCTCGGTTAATGTTTCAAAATACCGCGTATTATTTTCGTTTTTATTCAAAATATGTTTTGTAATTTGACTTCCGTTTGCTCTAGGTCCTAGGATATAGAGAAAGCTTTAAAAAATAGCGGAAAGCACATCAAAATAATTAATATTAAAAGCCACTAAATTAGTTAAAATCAGCTTATAATTAAAATTATATGAAGATTTCCTACTAGTGCAAAATGAAGACGATTTATATTGAAAATTCGCCACTTTGTTTTGAATACCTAATATCCCGAAATTATTTTTTTTTGCCTTTTCACTATTTGCGTCTCTAATTTTGTATCGAACTTTATTAAGTGTTTGTTGTTCCTTTTTTGAGTTTCATCACTAAACTTAATCGCTATATACCTATGTCCACACCAGAATACCCACAATTATAATGGATATTGCTCTTACATTCCTGTGCATGTAGTATGTTCTTTTTTTTAGAATTCCCTACTCGTTGACCGCCAGAATAAGTAGTTCCGTCATTATTTTTGGGTATGACTGCTCAACAGACCTTATGGAAATTTACATTGTAAACATGGTAATTTAATATTAGGAGGGGGTCTGGACACTATTTTTGAGGGAGCTTGTAATCGAAAGACAAGTATGTAACCTTCATTAAAATAAATAAATAATTTCCGTATTTGGACGCAAAGTATGTTGTCCAATTTAATCTGAAATGAACAGTTATGTGTCTATGTCTGTAACATGATGTAACGTAAATACTTGAAACATACATAGAGGGTACACATTTAAGAGATTTAGAATATTTATATGTTGTATTATTTTGTTTTTGTTCATTTCTTACGTAATTGCCAGTCGCGAAAATAAACTGTTCTCAAATACCATTTAATGATAATAATGTTTCTTTTTCGGAGATAAACTTATTTAATAATAGCCAATTAAGTTTTTTTGTTATTTCTACAGTTCTTTCAAGCATACATATACCACATTTATATACAGAAACATTGTTTATACATAATTCTACATTTTTACTTATTTGTTTTACATTTTCCGTCTACTAGGGCTTAAACAATTTGCAAATATTACTATGTGTACACTCAGTAATAGATATAATTTATCGATCTAAAAACATTATTTAGCTGACTGCATTTATTTACAGATAATTGTTATCTGTGCTCTTTTAAAACTCGAAAAATAAACATTTGAAGTCCCAAAATCATATAAACTTTTAATTTCTTAGAGAGCAAGATTCGCCTTTAAAATTATGTAGAGAATTGTCTAATCTAATGTTCTAGAATTTAGATAATCACACCGACAAACGATAGTTCATTTTTATAATTTAATATTGCGCATCCCTACTCGGCAATTATTATTCAGAGTGTGCTTTGTATTCGCAGCATGCTTTGATCTTATAAAGTACGAATGGAATTGGAATTAAAATTTCGTTCCCTCTATGCCACGACTTAGTCGTTCCAATATAAAATCCTCCGGGGTAGATCCAAGCCCAAGAAAATACTATTTATTTTATATATCGCATATGTGTAAATATTCAATTTCTAAAGAAAATAACATATTTTTTGATCGCATCAAAAGAATCATATTAAAATATTGTGGAAAATATCAAATTGTAAATCAAACACCGGCCTAAGAATCGAATAAACGGGCGTTCGGAAATTAGACTTACAAAGTTTACGGGGCATTTTTTGTCCTTTGGCGTACATACATACTGTGGTAGACATTTTGAAAGGCGGTCGAAGTGTTCTCTTTGGCAGCTCACAACTATTATGACTGGTGTCATCCCTTCTTTTATACTAAGCTTAAATTGTGTTCTCTGCTCAGTCGTAGCTCGTCCTTCTGAGGTTGGACTTTCTGCTCGGTGCTTTTATATCCCACACCGCCTTTGTAATCCACTTGGAGACGAAATGTCAAGGAGAAATACCATTGAACCACAGCGTCCAAGTCCGAAAACCAAAAAGATTTGAAGACAAACTGCAGGTTAACAGTTTTATTATAAATGTAGAGATTATGCATTTGCTATTACACTGTTATTACATATTATTTCGACAATAACCAACTGTTTTGTTGTATATACATTGTAACAAGTTTGTTCTAATGTATTTACAAAGCAGCATTAACGAACGAAAACTTGAAATGTGTGGCGTCGCGGCGGCGTAGGTACTGGGAAAACTTTAGTTTCATGTTACGAACAAATACTGAGTGCTGTCACATCACTGCAAATTTAAAGCATTTCCATTACCAAAATAACTATTTTTAATGTATTTGCCTAAACATAGGTGACATACATCATGTTGGTCGGATAACGGGGCCTTCACAAGTATCAAGATTTAAGATTGTCCAATAGGTTTATATTTGCAGTGCCTGTTTTTTTCTAAATTTCATAGGATTATTGTTTTTTATGAGGGACATAAGTTCCAAAAGAAACATCTGTCAAAGCTTGACTAATTTTCTAATATTCAGTGTATAATTTAACTTACCTCCAGTCTGTAGATATATGTATTATGTGCATAATACTTGCTATGCACAGAATCCACGAGTCACGTGAGAAACATTAGACTTAAAATACTGGTCTTTCACAGAAGTTCTGCTATTAAATGTTACATAATGTGTGGTTGTATATTACGTATATATTATGCATTTATTACGGTTATGCAAAATTACCTATCTTCTCCGAATTTTGAATTGTGTTAAATGCATTCTTTACACTTGTCAGTCTGATTAATTGGAAATAATCTTCTGAAATTATGACCTTAGTTATATAGTCGATGAACTTTTACAAATGAAATTAATTTTTAACCGCGACTTAAAAAAGAGGTTATCAATTCGTCATGCATATTTTTTTGTTCTTTTTTTTTAAATGTTGGTTCAGCCATACCCTTTCAAAAGGCTAACCAATTTGAAAAATTTCGACACTATTTTATTCAGAATGCTCACGGTTTGGCACCATATGATTTTTTTTCAAATCGGCCTAGTCGTTTTTAAATTACAAAAAAAGGAGGTTCTTATATACTTCCTCATAGGTATCACTGGTATTTGTGAACCGATTTTGATGATTCTTTTCTGTTTAATAAAGCAGACCTTCAGGATGATTTTACGTAAATTTTTTATAAATCGGTTTAACAGTTTTTTTCTACTTTATAGTATAAAAATTTTAATAAAGAAGGCGGTTGATAACGTGCAATGTCACTATAAAGTAAAAAATAAAAATATATAAACTTTCGAAAAAAACCAGTAAAGACGTAAAATAATAAAATTTGAGGGCGGTGTCAATTTACATAGGTACGTAAAAATGTAAGTAATTGGCTCCGGCCTCAGAATTTTATTATTTTGCTCTTTTTAGTGCCTTTTTGGAGGTTTAATTTGTTTAAGAAAAAAACTGTATAATAAGTCCCATTTCAATTATTTAAGGAATTAAATATGTAAACATTGTTATTTTTGTTTGTCAATCATTCGTTACTTTGTTTTTTTTTTTTTAATTAGTTTAGGATTACATGAGCTTTCATCTCAAAGGGTGTCAGTGAGTTTATAAATCAGCTTGTAAAAAAAGTATGTAGTTAATTGATTATCTACAAAAAAATGATTTATAAATAACTGGTAACTGACCTGGGAAAAAACCATAAAAATAGAAATTCGAAACCAATGGTAAATTGTTTAATATTAACATTTCTGTTATCAGTGCATATTCAGCACAAACAATGAATAGTTCTGCGATATTCATCACATTTGTTGTGGGAGCATTGATAACAAATCTGGGTGTGTCCAACAATTCTTGCACGGTCCAGATTACATCGTTTATTTTGTCTTCTTATTTTTAGCTTTTATTGGGTTCATACCTATATATCGCTTCAGTTTTGAACGGTGTCAGACGGTAACTGTACAATTGGAAGTTTTTTAACGAAATTTTGATAAAGACGTATGTAGACCGAGCTTGAAATTTTCGTAATTTTTTTGTCTTTTCGTCTGTCAGTTTTGGATTAATTCAGAAACTAGGGGAACTGTTTTTATAGAAGAGAATATATAATAATAATAATAGTGCTTTTACGGTTCGTATCTCGACATTATGTCATAACAGACGACATTCGCATCATTATCTACTATTTTTTCGTCTACCATTTCCCGTTATTTTCTACGTTTTTAAAACTTCAACTTAATTAATATCTAGCAATGGGAGAATGAAGGAGTTATAGGAAATTAGGATAAGGTAGGCAATTTTTGAACTAGGAGTTTGATAGGTAATCGGCCATGGCCTCAGATAAGAAACCATCTCGATATTTATCTGGAATTAATTGAGGGAAACCATGAAAAATCTCAATCAAGATGGCCGGTACAGGAATTACCGTTTCTCGGCGAGAGGCAGCAGAAAAAGTCCCAGCTCCTCCGCTGGGATTCGAACCCGGTACCTCCCGAAGTGCTCTCACCGCTCGGCAGGATTATAATATAAATTATATAAATTAAATGCGAAAATTACTCATAAAATATATGTTTGATTTGACAAAATGTTGACCACGTTTATAATGAATCACAGTAAAAGAGTTGTTTATAAATAATTTGAACGTTGACCACTGACCGGTGTCCGCAGTTCACACACACCGTGCTATTGGTACAGCCGATGAAACGTGCTTTAACCGACTTTTCTGGGATTACCCGATAAGCTCGTACGTTATTTTCTATCGTTTTCCCTAGCTGTTCAAACGAGCAAAATGATTACTGCTAACATTTTAAATACCCTCAAAACTTTTGTAAACAGATCTAATAATATTGTCGAGTTTAGGATTATTTTTGTTGTGGAAAATATATAATGGCGTTTATGACTTCTCTATGAAAAGTTTCAGGTTCTAATCCTAATACCTATTTTAATTCAGATATGTCCTCTTTTCTATTCTGAGAACTGATAAAAGTACCAACTGGATTTTCAGTTTATAATTAAAAGAATTAACGCAAAGTTGCGTAATCTGCAAATCTTACTAATTAAAACGGAAAAGAAAATAATAAAATAAATAGAATTATGGACTATTTTTAATTAGACTTTATTTTCGTTTATTATTTACTATTAAGTAACTTCGAAAAGACCCAAATCAGAAACGTTCTTATGAACAATGTTTTGGATTTAGGTCTTCTTGAAGTTACTTATTAGTATAAAAATACATAATTTTTATAAATAACTATGATAAAATAGATATAAATTTAAATTTCGTTTATCAAAAATAATAACAAAAAAACGGTACTAAAATAATAAATATATTTTTACGGAAAATTTTGTAACATTTTTGACAGTATTGTGTTTAGCCATCGAAATGCTAATTATGTCCAGATGAAATATGTATTTAAAAGATTTATGATGCAAATTGGAACATGTATGTCGCTACATTATTGAAAATTAGCAAACGAACACTAATTACGGAAAGTCACACTTTTCAAATTAACTCCACATTATAATCGGCGTTGAATAGTTTCGACTATTTGATTACAGCCTGAATACCGGGATTATGATATCATCATGTGTTGTCATTGAACTACCATATCTGGTAATATTATTATGTTTATTTCGTATCTGTCAAATTATGTGAAAAGGGCATATCTTAAAATAATTACACCGAATATTTTCGCGAATGCCAGACGTCCCGATTTTGGCGGGATCAAAATTAAATGTCCTGCGCGGGACAGGCTCCGCCCCGCTTTTCGGGGATAACTCGACCGTGCGTAAATAATTATTCTCTTATTGTAAGTTGCAATTTGTAACACTCACTCCTCAGACTATTGTTTGAAACGCCATATTTTTCTAATGAATAAAACTTTTTTGATTTTGATTTGTTTTCTTTATTTTTTTTATTCAGAAGACGAATAAGACTCAACTATTTAACGATAGGGTAAATCTGATTTAAAATATCATATTTTTATTAAAATATATTTTGTATGGCTATTTTTGCTATCTATTGTCACGTAAACATAGTTTGAACTCAAATAAAAAGATAAATATTTAAAAACTTCTGATTATATACGTTTTTTACTATGTCCCGCTTTCGACGAAAGAATCCCGCTTTTTTCACTCTAAAAGTTCCAAAATCCCGACTTGGCAAAAAAATAATCTGGCAACGCTGTATTTAAATATAAAATTAGCATAATTTTGACCCACGCTGTCTAATTTAAAAATACAATTATATAATGTTGACAAATACGGAAAAAAAGATTTACCCTAGACGATATCGTGATATTTCATTTAGCATATTTTTTAATCAATCAGTAAATATCTGACGTTGCTTTAAATAACTTTCACTGCAATCTGCATTATTAAACTTTCAGGTGCAGTAAATTATGTACTAACTGTTTATAGTGCTAGACAATTGCGTTGGGGTTTTGTTTAAATGTTTTGGAATCAGTATACTACATGTATTATTGAATTTACTCCCACATGACCTGTACACATAGGACATACATAAATGCAACGACGAGACGAGACTTGCGTAGAAAATTACCGCTTGACTGACACTGACTGTGATCGACATTTACCTGTGTGGACACTGTCGGCTTTAATATAGTGTACCCGGTCGTCGTCGGCGCGGTTGACCGACGCGACGGTCCAACCTGACAGGACTGTGTAAATATCTATCCTGTCGGATACAGTGTGTTATATACACGTTATTTTACAGCTTTACAATATTCTAGTTGGGTCAAAGGTCGCAAAAAAGTGTCTGGTTTCGTCGCGAACGACTAAACATAATATGTTGGCTTTGTCTAACATTATTATACTAGATTGCAAAAAGCTTTTGTCAAAAAATTTGATTTGATAATGACCTTACATTGTGCCACACAAGATAAGCATTGTAGAATTTTAAATAATTTTTTGCTCAAAAAATGTATGTTCTATTGAAACAACGTTTCTCTTAAACTGTGTATATATGTATTTAACATCGTTTTTTGTACAATTTACACTTCGTAACAACTTTTTTCTACGCATTTTGATCAAAACTTAGCTTGAAAAACGATCTTTTTCCATGTAGATCTTCAATCATCAATTTTTGTGTGAATACAATCTAATGTTTTACATGACGGAGAGTTTCACAACGACATTAGAATGCTCCTTAGAGTATAAAAACTGTAGGTAGATGATTACAATCTAAAGTTATTGTCAAATCAAAATGTTTGACAATGCTTTCTGCAACCCAACATTAGTATTTTTCATCTTTAAAGTTCAATTCCAGATATATGTTATAATAGAAAACAGTATCACGGGTAATTAGAATAATGAAAAAAATCAATTTAAACACTCATTGATTGCAATCAGTGAGTGTTTAAATTGATTTTTTTCATTATTCCAATTACCCGTGATACTGTTTTCTATTAGTATTTTTGTTACATGGAAATTATCTTATTTGTGAGATACTGGTTTTTAGGTTAGGAAGGTGTTATAGAAGTTTCATTTCAAAAAGATTGGTACAACCTGTATAAATAACATAAAATGTTCACACTTCCATGCATGTGTATTTGTCGATAGATTAGAGCATCGTGTCTAATTAAGGGTGTGCTGTACGTGACGTTAACATTGTTATTATCAAGGCACGCATACATGTATTCCGGTAGAGAGAGTGAGAGAGAGAGAGATCAGTATATGAAATACATAATACAATAATATAAGAACTTGTCTGTGATTTGCGCCGAATAAACGTGCAAAAATAAAGCCCGCTGTTTGTTATCTGATTATACTGTTTATTATTATCCAGTGTTTATTTAAACTTTTGTTTTGTAAACAAGTCGGCATTGTATCAAACTGGAATCAAATTCGGATAACAACAAATGAGAACGTGACGACGTGACAGTTTAAAAAAACAATATCCGCCGTTTACAATTAGACGTAATTATGTTTCAAACAGATGAACGTCAAGATGTTGAAACTGCAGGTCGATTCAAAACTGTTTGTAGGAAATTTGTTTTTTTCCCCAAAACCAATTATTATATCCGTTCTCTGAACCGTTTCTAAAAGTCAGCCAATTTAAAAGCGCTATATTACTGCGCCATCATTTTAAAAATGTTATACTCTTCTGAAGAGAATAGGTACGTAATTTTGAAACTGTACCGGTATCGTCGTAGCTGTTTTTTTGAGGGAGTAATAAAGCGCTTTTAAATGTAATGAGCTTCGAAACATGCCGCTTTAGAGTTTCAAAAGCTAAGATTCTGCAAATTTTGTCTGCACAATAGTTTATTTATATTATTTAATTAAAAATGTAACATTAAATTCAGACGTAATTTTCGAAAAAATAGTATTAATGACACAGACACGCTGAAAAAATAATCAGAAAATGCATAAATGGAGGTGTGTTCGCTAATTACAAATTGTTTGTTTGTTTTTTTTTAATCTATCACTAAAGTAATATATAATATGTATTCATATATGTGTTGGTGTTGCATGAAGTGCATTTATAACATATGCATTTGTATATCTGAGACATCAATGCTAAACCACTAAAGTTTAATTAATCGTTCAATTTATTGTTCCAAGTTCTCAGATTTCAGTCCAAGACTTGGAATTAAGTATTAAATGGATTTCCAATGTGTAATTAAAATATAATCATCTATCTGTTGGTTAAAAAAATCTGTTGGTTCTGGACTCTTGTGATATTGACAAGTAATTATTTTACACTAGCAGGCCTGTACGGCTAGTAAATTTTGATATTTCAAATAAATGGTTTAATTGCTGGATCTCGTTCAGCTCGTACTCATTCGCTTGTTGGTTTGTGAGATGGTAAAGACCAGTGTTGCCAGACGTCCCGATTTTGGCGGGACGTCCCGATTTTTAAATCAAAATGAAATGTCCCTCGCGGGACAGGCTCAGTACCGCTTTTCGGGGATAACTCGACCATGCGTAAATAATTATTCTCTTATTGTAAGTTGCAATTTGTAACACTCACTCCTCAGACTATTGTTTGAAACGCCATATTTTTCTAATGAATAGAACTTTTTTGATTTTGATTTCTGTTTTTTTTATTTTTTTTTATTTAGAAGACGAATAAGACTCAACTATTTAACGATAGGGTAAATCTGATTTAAAATATCATATTTTTATTAAAATACATTTTCTATGGCTATTTTTGCTATCTATTGTCACGTAAACGTAATTTGAACTCAAATAAAAAGATAAATATTTAAAAACTTCTGATTATATACGTTTTTGTACTATGTCCCGCTTTCGACGAAAGAATCCCGCTTTTTTCACTCAAAAAGTTCCAAAATCCCGACTTGGCAAAAAAAAATCTGGCAACGCTGGTAAAGACATACACTTCGGTCTGTCAATCAGCCGACCGAATAATCGCGGAATTAAAATTGCCGTACACAAAATCTAAAGTTAAAGGTAGAAAAAAATGATGGAAAATTCGACATACGCAATTTTGCTTGTCAACCGCAGATATATGAATGCATTAAACGCCGAGTCAATCAGAGTGCATTGCACTTGTTTTACATAGGTACATGGTGTGGTGACAATGTTATGCGTGTGAATGGTGCTGTTTGTGTTGCTAGTCTGTACTGTACGTTATGTGCTTTGGTTGGGTTTATGTTAAACGTATTGCCTAACCCCCGCACCCTCCTGCCGACTGCCTGCCCCACGCCATTCGAAAATCAGGACCGGCTCAACCACTACTCTGAGATATATCTTCTTATGCGAGTCAGGGTTCTCAACTTAGGGGTTTTCCCGCCAAATTTAGGGGGTAAATAAGTGGGATGGGATTTTTTAGAGGTATTTTCAGGGATTTCTTGACTCTTCGTATTGATTTTTTTTTATTGAGGGAAATAAAAATGTAAAAGTATAGGCCCTGGGAGAATCTAAACTAGCCAATCATTTGTTATCTTTAATACATCCCCAAATGCTAAGTTTATTCAATGTCAACATGTATGATTTTAAAAAATCAGAATCTTCCAAAGAAAACGAAATTATATTTGATGTATTAAATAATTTATAAATAAAGAGTATTGAAAAATATGACAGCATGTTGGTATGAGTGTGAATCGAGAAGATATAAAACAATTCCTAAGTTGTAAATAAAAGAATAAATAATTAAAAAGTTACAATGACAAACAATCCACATACTAAGTTTTTAGTTTGCTAAATGTTCATTTTTTTATTTTCAAATTATTAGTTTGTTATTTACTGTTTTTTTAATTATAAAAAATAACGAATATCTGCTAGATTCATATCTATGCATATTATATATAATTTATTAATTATTATTTATTATCTTTACAGAATATTATTTTTTTCTGGAGATTTCTAAATAATTCGGACGATTTTAGGGGTTTTTAATTTTAGCTTCAGCGGTAAATATTTTTGGGAGTTGGTAACACTGATGCGAGTTTGAAATAAAGAAAGAGAACGCGCGTTATATTTACTGTAACAGGGGCTCTCAAACTATTTTAATTCAGTGCCCACTCTGACAGCCTAATTATTTTCACCGCCCACTCACACATGTCTCAATTTCAAAAATATCCCCTTTACTAGTAAACCCTAATAATGGTACGTTTTTGGGCCTATTTTCCTACGTGATTTGTCTCTGAAAGTGTAAAAAAAATTACTAATAAAGATATCAGTTATCGGTCATATGTTAAGAAAAATGAAAAACGAACTTCTATTTTTATATTTTTATAATAAAATCAGTTGAAAATACATAACTTCTACTGTAGTTACGTATAATATAAAATGCATAATAATACAAATATCAAGTGTACTTAATAATAATAAATCGAAAATAAGCTTTAAACATTGTAATTAGGCGTCAGCAGGCGAGTCAAAATAAAATGTGTTTAAATTTTAAACAAGGCTTTGTTTACTTAATTAAAAAATATTCGCGTAGCAGCTTTACAAACAAGTGTTTTCTGTATGGCAAAGTAGGTGGTATGTCGCCGCGGATGATGTCACTCATGTATTACTCCGTCTGGTAGTTGTTTGTGCAAAAACTGCCATTTGTTTTATATGTACAGTCTGTCCACACCGTTGAGATTGAAATTATAAATTATACACGCACGATAACTGGGGTCATTATCGTTTATAACGCCTATAATCATCGAATTTTATTCGTAGCATTTTTGTCATCAATAATAGAGCCCGAACTTTTTCTCACCTTTGACCGAACCCGAAGGTATCGCATCAAGCAAAAAGAAGCGAGGGAAAATTCATATTATTGTAAACAGAAATTTTAAATATCAATATTAAATTATTCAGTAAACTCAACATTCGATTTGATTTTCTTCACCGTGTTTAATTTTTGTCCGAATATGGTCGAAGTCAAAGCTTCGGTCGGATTCGTAGTCACCAATGATTTTCTGTTTTTTTATTTAAATAATTTATGTTACGAGACTTTCAATTCATCGATGTACAATACTGACATTGCCAAGGAAATGCCTGTAACATTTATATAAAAAACAACACTGATAACAATGCCAAAGCCTGCAGATAGAAGAATAGTGTTATGATAGTGTAAAAACTTTCCAAACATTTTCTTTAACGATTCGCAAAAACTGTATGAAAATTGGTTGAGTAGTTTTCGAATATACTTATCGCGTTCAGACAGACGTTGCATTTTATATATAGGTATTGTTAAATATCAATCAATCATAAAATAAAAATAAAATATAAATCAATTTTCAACATCTAATTTTATTGAAACGTATCAATTAAGGTTCACACGGCCTTGTCTTAATGGCTTCTGTTCTTCGTGTTCTCGCGTTCTTTCCACCCTGGCCGGATATGTACGTCCCCTCGCGTCATTGGTCAGTCGCCTATCACGTGGGGAAGCACCATACCTCTCGGACACAACGAATCGGCATAGCTCGTGTACAACCGTATGTGCGTATGTGCGCTGTTCGCCGTTAACAATCGGCCCTTCCTGACAATGGGAGCGTCCTCGTGACCTCGGCTTCAGTGGTAGACTGGAGCACCTTGCTGAAGGACAACAATATTTTACTAATTTTGCATTTTAAAATTGATTTTTGTTGCGGTCTACTGAACCACACCACGGTAGACTGAACCGCCTGTATGATACACTAGACCATTCCTCGGTATACTGGACCGCAAAAGGAAGTACACTGGACTTTCGCGTGGGATACAGGACCAACGCATTTTGCATAATACTGGATTGTTCCTCGCTGTTCTGAACCCCCGCTGCAGGACCGCATGCGCTTCCCCAACGTCACGATACACTGGGTCGACGTCGACAATCAAACTGATCTCCATCTTACAGGTTCACTGGACCTGTGGCAGCACACTTGACCTGTGGCGGCATGGTTGACTTGTGGTAGCACGCCGTGGAGTTCATCATTCAGTTCTCACGCATGCGTTCGCCATTGATTTCACGGGATCAGGCTAGTACTCAGTAGTTTACAGGACTATCAAGCAACCATAGTGCACAGGACTATGTAACAACCAAATTTCACATGACTATCAAACAACCATAGTGCACAGGACTATGTAACGGTTCACAAGACCAGAAGTAAAAGAACACAAGTCCTTTACTCCTTTGTCAGCTCTCAGAGCTCATGAGTTACTGACCAAATCAAACAACTCAGGAGAAGCTCATTCCCTGATACAAACATTACGTCGCATATAGCAACCCTCAAGTAGAACACAGGTCTACCAAACCAGTTAATACAATTCAAGTATTATCTCAATTTTCTATTTTTATGTCTGACTAGCATTTTGCAAACAAGCAGTACGTCAACCAATCAAATTGACAACTGGCCCTTACTACAACAAGGCAATCTTACAAATAAACCATATCTCCAACAAATCAATACGGTAAAGCAACATTATTCTTATAGAATACATTATGTTTCAAACAATACAATAAAGAATTACTATTTCAAGTCAACTGAGCAGTGAACATTCTATTCAAACAATAAAAAAACGCATTATCTCAGTAAGTCAAATGATAAATAAACAGCATTTCTATTCGAACAATACTAAAGCAATAGTGTTTCAATAAATCACATGACAATTAATCAATATTTCGATTCGAACAATACAAAAGCAATAGTATTTCAATAAATCACATGACAAATAATCAATATTTCGATTCGAACAATACAAAAGCAATAGCATTTTAATAAATCACATGACAAATAATCAATATTTCGATTCGAACAATATAAAAGCAATAGTATTTCAATAAATCACATGACAAATAATCAATATTTCGATTCGAACAATACAAAAGCAATAGTATTTCAATAAATCACATGACAAATAATCAATATTTCGATTCGAACAATACAAAAGCAATAGTATTTCAATAAATCACATGACAAATAATCAATATTTCGATTCGAACAATACAAAAGCAATAGTACTTCAATAAATCACATGACAAATAATCGATATTTCGATTCGAACAATACAATGATCAAACAAACAAATGCAGGTCTCATCTTGGTTATAACAACCCCAAAAAGGGGACTCTGTCTTAGTATAAAAACAGAGTCAACATATTCAGAACTTAACATTACTGGACACAATTTATTTAATACGATTGACTTCAATTTAGTCGATAAGTTGTGGCCTAAACAACTTCAACCGGTCACTGGCAACTATTCCGTTAAACTTACGTTTGTCTTTAGAAAAAGAGGCTACTCTATATCGGTCGTTTTCTATAACCTCAGTGATCTTAACAGACCCAAAAAAAAACTTTGGCATCAACTTGCCACTTTTGAGTCCCTTGACTAACATCGTTCTCTCTACCATAACAGTGTCACCAATCTTGTATCGTCTTGCAGGTAAACGATTTTTGTCATATCGCACCTTCATTTTATTAGCGACCGTATCGCAACGTTGTTTTCCTTTTTCTCTTATATCGGTCAAATTCAGTGTTTTGTCACTTAACCGTGTTTCGTTATCAACTAACGGTCTAATTCCGTACAACATCTCGCTCGGAGAGATTTTGGTCATTGAATTTATAGTTCCGTTAATTCCAGATTGGGCCCGCAACAAATGCTCATCCCATTTATCATGCTCGTCATCGATGCTAGCAGCCAATGGTTCTAATAACGTTCGGTTGGAACGTTCTACCTGCCCATTACTTCTCGGCGATGCAGTGGCATTTTTAACATGTGCTATGTTGTACTTAGCACAGAAAGATTTAAAGTCGTTGCTTGTGAACGCCTTACCTTTATCGGTTATGATTCGTTTTGGTGCATGCACTAGTTTTATTAAATTTTCTATTTTTCTTATGACATTCAGTCCAGTAGTGTCTGTCACAGCTTCTAGCCACACAAACTTTGTGAAGCCATCAATAATGACTAGTGTGATGTACTAAACTGTACACCCCTAAAATTGAAACTTATAGGTATAATTTTCTAGCAAATTACCTAATCTGTTAAAATTAATAAATTATTGTACTAAAATACTGTACATTTTTATTTCACGATAAATATTAAATCAAAATTTTTAAAGAAGGAACATTACAATGGGGACGAGGAAAAAAACTTCATTTTCATATTAAAATTGTTTCCTGAATTATATTTTTAAATTAAAATATCATCTTTTGAATTTGCAAAACATATTTTTTTTGTAAAATTCTGAAAATGCCTGGAGATGCGGGAACGAGTCGTACAAATGATTAAACAAGCGCAAGTCCTATAACAGGACATCTTCGAGAATTTACGTTAAACTCAAATTGGACAATATTTTGCAAGTATGACAAAAATTAGAGGAGAGCTTTAATGTTAAATGCTTTTGATGGAGAGGCATATAAATAAATTTTTGACTTATGCTTGCTACATAGGCCAGAGCAAAAATCGTACGCTGATCTGATTACAATATTAAATGATCATTTTGTCACTACAAAGTCATGTTTTCCAGCAAGATATAAATTTTATTCTGCGGTCAAAAATTGAAATCGAGTCAATAAATGAATGGGTTGCGCGTTTAAGTGTATTAACGGTAAACTGCAATTTTGGCACCGAATTCAACACTTTGCTTCGGGATCGTTTCATCATGGGATTTTCAAAAGGGCCAATACTTGATAAGCTGTTCGAAGAGAGCAACTCGTTGCCTTTAGCCAGGGCGATCAAAATAGCGACGGCGAAATTAGTGGCAATGCAGCATTATAACGTCGTTGTCGAACAAGAAGCGGATTTACACAAAAGTCAAGCGTCAAGGTCAGGTAAAAAAAATGTAAAGTTTATGGTCAAAAAAAGATCATTCAACTGATGAATGTCGGTGTAAGGATTACACTTGTCATAAGTGCCACAAAAAGAGCCATCTAGCTCCTGTTTGTCGTAGTCAAAATACTAATCAAAATTTCAGTCAAAGTAATAATCAAAATTCAAATCAAAATAATCATGAAAATTGTAATAGTAATAATAATAATCAACGATCGTGTCGATCCGTCACTGGTTTGTTGTCTCTGATAACTATGCTAGTTTCTTTTACAGTTTCCATGTTGGGAGATTAAAAATTTGAGAAGCGATTTAGTAGTATTGCAATAGGCGGCTTTGGCTCCAGATTTTATAAAGGGATTATTGATGGTATGGATAATAATGTCACTAATAATTTCATCTGGCAACTTGCAGCGTAAACCCAAGGAAAGTTTCTTATAATGAAAATCAGTTAAAGACGTAATTTTATCTCTTTTTTCGTTAACTAGTTGTTTTAGTTTAAAGAATGTTCCACAGATTGGCGGAAATGCTTCAATTCGCTGTTCTTTCCACTGTTGCCATGATAATTTTACGTATTGTAGGTTGTGGTACCAACTTTTTGCATTTTCCGCTAATTTGTTTGTCATGCAAAACAGCTTTGTTATCCCAACTGAACATATCGCCCGTTGCGTATATCATTTGTAGCCATTGGGCGCTTCTTTAAATTCAGGAATACTATCAGTTCTTCCCTGATACCTGCTGGGTTTTAATGCCAGTTGTCTTTTCAACGTCTTAATTTTTTTTCTTTAGGGTTCGTTTACTGCCTGCTGACGAGCTACTAGAAGTGGTAGAGCTATCACTACTAGTGCTGGTACTTGAACTAGAGCTACTAGTTCTTCGCTTTTGACGCTTGGCGTGACGGTTGTTATCCATGGCGCAATTATAAAAAAAATGTGTAAACGTTTATAGAAATAATCGAGATTAAACTTGAATCGACCTGACTATGAGGTCCCAATTTAATAGTTAATTTTATTCCAAAGGTCTCCAAAATTAATTAAACCTAGGCAAATCGGTTCAGCAATATTAAATTCTGAATATCAACCATTTAACAATATTAGACCATAGTCAATATAATCAGCACACAAAAGAAAAAACAAATATAGTCAATATTAAAATATAACGTAAAACGACGTAAAGGCATCAAATAAATTAATGTTGTTTTTTTTGTTTCACAATCAACCAACAATGATAATTCATACTATATTATTGTCAAGATCGACAGAATCGATCTAAGCGCACACACAAAAGAAAAATACATTCAGGAACAATGATAAACAAAAAGATTTAGTTTCAACGTTACCGTCGCTGCTTTAGCAAACGTACAAACAAAGCACTATACCACTCAGCACAATATGGCGGACAGCGAAACCATGAATCATGCGGTAAAACACAAAAACACACACTTTACAAAAAAAAAACAAACAAAATTACGGCGCGTAAGCCAATCTCACTTCTGAATTGTTAAATATCAATCAATCATAAAATAAAAATAAAATATAAATCAATTTTCAACATCTAATTTTATTGAAACGTATCAATTAAGGTTCACACGGCCTTGTCTTAATGGCTTCTGTTCTTCGTGTTCTCGCGTTCTTTCCACCCTGGCCGGATATGTACGTCCCCTCGCGTCATTGGTCAGTCGCCTATCACGTGGGGAAGCACCATACCTCTCGGACACAACGAATCGGCATAGCTCGTGTACAACCGTATGTGCGTATGTGCGCTGTTCGCCGTTAACAGTATATAGGATGTGCGTTGTTAAACGAACTCCAATAATAATTGCACTATATATAACTCAGAAAGTGGACACACTATATACAAGTAAGTATATATATAATACATGAAATAAGTAGTACAGTATTATAATATACATATAACGCCCGTCTGTTGCGGCTATAATCACGCATTTTTTATTTGTCGTCTGCAAGACGGATTAACAATTGCTGACAAGTATTTAACTTAACATTGAGAACTAATTATTGTACAGTACGATTTCTCAGACGAATTCTGTGCTGGTTTACGATACTCATTCCCCATCCTCACGTCCGACATCTTGTTGGGATCATTTCCTGGGCATGCGCCGTAGATGTGTTCGTTTCGCAGTTAACATGTTTACAATATCTACGAGTTTTTCCAATTTTAAACAAGATAATTTTAATTGAATACGTTACGCTAATTTAATTAGGAGATAAGTATTACATAGTGTTGAAAAACACCGATTGCAATTTTTAGTGTATTTGCCATATGGCAACATACACTATTGGCGTCGGTCGGATGGCGGGACCTAGGGGTCGGACCAAAATTTCTCGACGTTTCATAACCTCCTAAACACATTGGCACCATTTTTAAAAATGTTTATATATATATATATATATATATATATATATATATATATATATATATATATATATATATATGTGTACGCGCGATAACTTTCGAAAGAGTTAATTGATTTCAACGAAATTTGGACCACGTGTTGAAACCCATCACCGCAAGAAGCCTATTTAAAATGGGCCTAATCGGGCTATTTTAAGGGTAGTTTTTAGGGGTTGAAAACTGTTTTTGGGCCCCAAAATACCGAAAAAATTCTCCGAATCGTTTCAAAATTGAAATTTAACCCTCCGGTAGTGATTAAAAAGTGTCCCAACAATTTTAATAAAATCGGCCCGACAGGACCGGATTTACAAATTTTGTGAAAACACTAGTCTGCAGATAGTGACTTATTTATTGAAGGGTGTATTTAATTCGATGTAGACGTTAGATTGATAATAATATTACAATTAAGAAAAAAATGTTATTTTAGGGGGTGTATTAAGGGGTTAAATTTTTTATTTTGCCCAAAAACAAACTTAATTTCACATAATAAAAGTATAAAACCACACGGCCCTATACAAGCAAATACACTATATTGTCGGCAGGGTTTTGGCACTGCGACCCGGGTTTTTTTTTAAAGTTTGCAAATGAACTTGACATAACAAGGGTTAAACAGTACCTAAATCATATTACAACACATTAACTTGATCGACTGCACAATATATCAGATCATTCACCTCCCAAAATTGTTACACAAACAACTCGCCCGTTCTAATAAATTAACACAGTATGAAAACAGATCACTTTGTGTTATGTACTCTGTATATGCGACTGGGTACTGTTGCATCAGGCATGTACAACATTTATACATCGGCGGCCCGGATATCCGCTTTTCTATATTTCTATCCCGACCTTAATTCCTTTTGTCGCACGAAATCAGCTAATTTTTATCAATTATAGTGTTAGTTGCGGACAATTTTTCTTTTTCATGCATTATGATTTTTTTAATTAAAAATCTAGTGCAGTAACTTTTTTTTGTTTCGTAGGGTGATTGGTAGTGAGTTTAGAACTGAGTTTTCAACGGGGATTCCCCGTCGTCTTGATAAGGAGTGTGTAAGTAATGGTAACATCCCACCGTCCTGAAAACTCCGTTAAAACTTCACCACCGACGGCCCATGAATTCAAAAAAAAATCGCTGCTTACCTATACCCAAAGACGAATTGATTGCACTAAACGAACGTGCCTACTAAAAATTGTTTAAAAATGGATCTAACTTCTTGATTTCAATGGCGATTTGTGAACTGTGAAATGCGGTTTAGAAAAATGTTTCCTATGTCTGGCATGGCGGGTACTGCCAACGCGTTGGTCCTAAAATTAAAAATGAAATTGGATAAAGCAAACCGTACAATATGTGTGCACGACTGTTTGTAGATATTATGTTGTTTGTTCGGTTAGGTTGGTAGAAAACAAGTTTTTTGTTTTTAAAATATGTAATGGATACAAGTTGGGCTCAACTCTGCATTATAAAAAGTTGTTTAGTATATGAAATCAACATGACAATAAATTATTTTTTGTAAATTAATTTGTGTCGATATTTTATGCATAATTTTAATGTATAGCGCATGTTAATACGCAAGCTGAGTAAATTTATTTCAATTAAGGTTATTCTGATAATTCAACGTCTATTTTTAATGCCGTTTTCACGGTTTTAATTAATAATTTAAACTTCACAAGTCCTCATCAAAATTTAGTATCAACGAAAAAATTGCTACAAAACAATTACAGATCAAAGCAATACAGCGTTGGTCATATGGTTGTTTTATTTGACTTGGTTCTGTGTGAATTATTACTTATTTTTCTTATTTTGCTCTGCGAGTACCCGTTTTTTAGTACGGGTTTTCAAGTAGTTTTAAGATAAAAGTACTTTTTTTCACATTCCATATAAAATAGCTACTTTTCATGCCTCAGTGATAAAAATGATCCATTTCGCACTAGTGTGGAAAGAAAACAAAACAAAAATGCGATCGTAACAATTCATTACCCAACAGTAATTTCCAAAAGCAAATAAAATCGATCGTTGTCACAGAATGGAAATTAAAAATATGTATTTTTTCGTGACATCAAAAAAAATTTGTAGCCTTAAATGCAAACGTAAATGCAATTATTAATTTTGGCAAAAAATTGTTTACTTTAATGGAGGTCTATGACTTTAGTGAGAAACAGGAATAACCTCAAAATGTGTATATTATTGTACATGGAAAAAATGATTACTACAACATTGAATAATAAACAGTGTAATGATTGAGTAGTTTTTCATAAAATTGATCGCGTTAAATATTAATTGTTTTCGTAACTTTTTTAAATTCACTAAACACTAAAAATCGTAAACAAAATATCTCAACTTGATTGTCTTGACTAATGATTTATGCTTAAATAAATATGTAAAAAAACATGTAATTATTTTGTAACTTTATCATGAATCATTTGTTTGATGATTAATATTAAATCTTTACTGGATTTGTTGATTATTCATTTCATAGCCGACTGCGGCAGTTCAAGGAGGGTTTTGTTTTTAATAGTCATTATTAGTGTATTTGCCATATGGCAACATACACTATTGGCGTCGGTCGGATGGCGGGACCTAGGGGTCGGACCAAAATTGGTCGGACCAAAATTTCTCGACGTTTCATAACCTCCTAAACACTTTGGCACCATTTTTAAAAATGTTTATATATATATATGTATATATATATATATTTATACATATATATATATATATATATATATATATATATATATATATATATATATATATATATATATATATATATATATATATAGGTACGTATATATATATATATGTGTGTGCGGGCAATAACTTTCGAAGGAGTTAATTGATTTCAACTAAATTTGGACCACGTGTTGAAATCCATCATCGCAAGAAGCCTATTTAAAATAGGCCCAATCTGACTATTTTGAGGGTAGTTTTTAGGGGTTGCAAAATGTTTTTGGACCCCAAAATACCGAAAAAATTCTCCGAATCGTTTCAAAATTGAAATTTAACCCTCTGGTAGTAATTAAAAAGTGTCCCTAAAATTTTAATAAAATCGATCCTACAGGACCGGATTTAAAAATTTTAAGAAAGACTAGTTTGCAGATTGTGAATTATTTACTGAAAGGTGTATATAACTTGGTATAGAGGTTCAGTTGATAATAATATTGCAATTAAGAAAAAAAAGTGTTATTTTAAGGGGTGTATTAAGGAGTCAAATTTTTTATTTTGCTCAAAAACCGAGTTAAATTAACCAACTAAGTTCGCATAATAAAGCCACACTCGCTGTATTAGCAAATACACTATATTGTCGGCAGGGTTTTGGCACTGCGACCCGGGTTATTATGATCTGTTGTTTCGAAAATAAAAAACAAAAATTAATGAAATGTACTCGTATACAAATATGTGTGTAAGTCGGAAAACACAAAGGACCCTAAGTTCGTCCAGAGTTAATCAGTAACAAGTTCCGTGGTTAATCAAAGCTTCAACCCTGATAAATCGGAGTTATTATATGTACACGTTTACTATATTTATTGGTTTACGCAAAGCTCAGTAAATTTGGAAAATTTGCTAAAATGTCATCCTATCATTGTCCGCAAATGTAATATTTATTTTGTGCAGGCTCTATCTTAAATAAGTAAAATCATACAACTTTGCAATAATTGTGTTAGTACATATTTAATTTTGCAGGTGCAAATATAATATAGTGTAGTAAACAAGACAATAATTTTCTCACATTACAATATACTGTGTGTAAAAATAAGACAGAATTGTATTCTTCTATTCTCCAAAATTACCAAAAAACTGCTACATCGTACACCCTGTAGAATTTCGCACATCCACAAAAGTAAATACGTGTTCTATTATCTAAGTTATTAAATGCTAGATAAATATAGCATGTAAAAAATATTTGTAAATAAACAAGTGAATTGCAGTGGGGCTACATGAAGGAGGTGTTTCATTTACCTTTTTTTAATTTTTAAAGTAATTTTATATTTGGTAATTTTACATAATTCAGATAGTAATCAAAATTATTACTGTAGAAATAATTAATCTAAAGTTAAGATCAATTCTGCCAGAGTTTTATATAAGTAACTCCACTTTATAACATTTATTTATATCTTTACATAAATTAAGGTACAAAGTAATATTTTGTTTTTATATTTTTTGTACATTATCATAACACTGTTATCATAATTTCCTGTGGAAATTAGAACCTATGTTACAAAACAATATTATTGTTTACTAATCTTTTGAACTCATGTTATTGCACCTTACCTTCTCCATGTTCGTATTTTTTACTTCCGTAAGGAAATGGAAATATGGTGATATATGGTCGAAAAATGGGTTCAGAATAAGGTTAGATTGTGATTGTACCCTAAATGTTTCCCGCATGGGTTGTACGGGTTTGTCTGCTTGCGGAGTTTTCTTTCGTTCACAATAGTTTCTTCAAAAATAAATCAAATTTAATGTTTGTCTTATTTAGGGTTGCTATTTTTACGAACATATCAGATAATTTTCACGCGCGTAACTATCGTTCCAAGAGATGCCCGAAAATTTTCTAAGAAACCGGGAATTTTGACCGGAAATCTATTTTTCATTCTGATATTCGTAGTCCCAATAAGAAAAGTCGAGTTCAAGAAATACGATTTTGAAATTAATGCGTCACCTAAATAGTTTTTTTCAAAAATGTCTACTTTACCTTTTCCAATATCTTTGAGTTTATATTTTAATATTTGCCCTAACATTATATAATTTAGTGTTTTCGTAAACGTTTGAAATGTCATTTGGAATCTCTTCACAGTCGTGTAAATTCTTTGTTCATACCAGTAACGTAATTACTAATTCTCCTTATATGTAAAATATGGCAAAGTAGTCTTCAGTTTATCATTGTATTAGTTAATGTCATTTGCTATAGTTGCTTCAGTAATGTGTATTCAATTATCAACTTTTAACGAATGCCGTTTCTTTCTCGCTTTGTCAACAAAATAACTAACATCTCTACTAAAATTTATATACGCTTTAGAACTTTTAGTTTTACGTACTATATAGTTTGTGATTAATTAGAAAATAAAAAATGATACTTCCAGGAACAAAAATCTACAATTTAATATCCCTTCTTTTTCTGGGCTTTATACTGAAATAACGTAGAATAGGTTCGAGTGAGCTTTTAAATTAGTAATTATTCATAACACTCGTAACTTATTGAGTATGGTTAGTTATGTTAGTGGTTATCATCCAATCTCTGCGCTCAACATAATCTATTATACATAGTATATAATATATGTATGTAATATTATAAACATGTGAATTATGTACCAGCAGACCCGGCAAAGACACGTATACATGCTCAATGTTCATTATGTTATAAATTAATGGCTTAGTCAAGGCCATTCTAGCTACCGCTCTTACTGTAAATAAAACTATAAATTTAAATGTTGTGTTTTATATGTATATCTGTACAGGGTGTATGGTGAAATTTTAAGGGATAAATCAATAAAAGTAGAAAAACTCATTTGAACGCGATTTTTGTTGTGCAAACATCTTTACTTGCCCTCATCATCCAAAGAACCACCAAAAAATGAGTGTATTTTTCTTTTGTTTTTGAACCCTCTAATGTAGAACCGAATTATATGTCAAATAATTAGTTAGATATGATTTGACAATAACCACAAAAATGTATCTTGTCACTTTTTCGCTAAATCCGCTGCACACGACGCTGGTTTTGCCGCTATCAACAAGAATGAAAATGATGTCACTGCGGGCTCCGTTGCTTGATCACAGGCTGGTTTCAGAATTAAAAGCGAAGCAATTTTTCGCGCTTTGAGTAAAATCCAATCAGAAAATACTATCTTGTCATTTGGGCGACATGGGCAAGTACATCCACTAACATGGTGTCATAGCTTATACTTCCGACATCTGTGGCATAAATTAATAAAACATTTAGTCATAGATTAATAAAAATGCAATAATTACTATTCGCCTGGGACGAACAACTTCTTCTATAATCGCTTTGTCTATTTTTGTTGACATCCAAACTATCACTACGTATCCAACAAAATCATCTACGTTCCGAATGCGAATCGAGTAAAGCCATCACGTCTAGAAGCAACAAAAACAAGCAGTCATTCCAGCAGCAGAACCAGAGTCGATTGCAGCGGACATTACATCGCCTTACGAACTCTCATGATAGAAATTTCACGCTAATGGCTTCAGTTGTTTAAGCTTCTATTGATATAAGTTGCACTTCAAAAATAACTGTTTAGCGTGCTACAACATACATCAATGGAATAACAATTTTATTTTTTCAATATTCCAAAAATAATTGTACACTCGGTACGTGCTATATGCAAGCTATTGTTTGTTGTTTTGCATAATGCCATTACAATTCATAACAATACATTATGAAGTTGATGTCTTATAGTTATTTTATTACAAAGTATTCATATAAAGTTAGGTCGACAAACGTTTTTGTCTTCGTAATTCTCTGTTAATCCTGTAACAAAGAAATCACGGAAAAATGTTGCGGTTGTTTATGTTTTTTAAAATTTCTTAAGATGTACTAAGTGACGTTATTATTCGCAAAATTTATTAAAAGTGTGACAATTTAACACAAAAAACTTCTCGACAAAATTTCGTTTAATTAATAGTTCCAAGCGAGTGGTGTGGTAGTGAAAGTTTTAGACTTCTATTCGGAAGGTAATGTAGGTTCGAATCCATGCGTAGCATCATCTGACCGTCTCTGAAAGAATTTTTTATTGATAATAACGAGCTTGTTTGACAATTATTCGAAATTGTTTTTTAATACAAAGATTCGAGTGGAATTTAAATTAGAATTGTGCCGCTATCGAAATGATGTCGACAGATAATTTTCAGTCAATAGCTGATTAGGTTAACTGTCTCGTCCACTGATCTGTGAGAATCACATGGAATTTATATAAGTACATATTTTTGTGTATATAAAGAAGTGTGACTAGTCTGTTCCGAATTATCAAAATTTGATTTGATACGTGGAATGACCCTAATATTGTAGTGATCAAGTTGCTTAACTGATCCAAATTTCCACTTTTTTGTTAACCAAAGTAAAAATAATTGGAAAAAAAGTAATGGCACAAAAACGGACGTCAAACTAATGGCATATATAGCTATATTGATCGTCGTAAAGCTATTTTCTTGTCGATACTATTTAATATATGTAAATCTTAGTTGTTTGTTAAAACATACGATATATAATGCATGTTATTTGACATTACCGCCGATTGCCGAATTGTATGCAAATTTATTACCTTACCTTGTTTTTGTGACTGGAGTTGAATACATAGGTATAATAAGTAGATATATACATACAATATACTTACATCATGGATGGAGTGGGCGCTTTATACGACCGCCCGCAGACCCCCCCACCTGACACACTCATTGTGTATATAAATATCTTATAGATCACGTTTTTGTACGCAGCGTTATTTAATGAGAATACATACACTCCTCAAAATTAGAAATGGGTCAGTTATTTTTAAATTTTTCATATTAATTAAAAGAATATTGTACGAAAATCAGTTGGCATAGTTCCTCTTTAATAGTAATGAACATGACTGAAATAATAAATTATTATTGTTGAAGCAAAACTTCGGAATAGGAGTGATTCCGATCGTATATGGAAAAAGTGTGACGGAAGTTGTGAGGGGAATGTCATACAACCACGATACTAATATGGAGGTATCAGTGAACTCGCTAACAGACAGCAGAAAAAAAATGGAAAAGTAATTCCTCTGTTTAAATATACTGTAGATGGCGCTTTAACCCAAAAACCTGCGTTGTTTTTAGTGTATTTGAATAAAAGAGAGCGCAAAGGAGTACGGGTGAGTGAGTGAGAGAGGTTCACTTCTACAGTGGGGTCTTAGCGTTCTCTTTTTTGACAAAATGATCTGTTATCGGTACTAGGTAATAGAGCTTGATTACACACTTCTTTATGTGTCGTTTGGGTATATGTAAATTTACATACATTTTTGGACATTACTTTAATCGGCACACCTCGCCATAATTATTTATGTGATTAATGTAAGGATCCGAACCCTCGGGAGAATAATCTATGAAGGTTAAATATTTCCGCAGTTTTCAAGTTTAAAATATAGTGTTCAGAAGAAATGCATTAGGTAATTTAAAAAGTCCAAAACATAAAATGAGAATTATAAAACATTTTTTGTCCTATAATTTTTATTCCTAGCATTTTCGTCACATAAGAAAAATCTGTTGCGTTACTAGAGAGCGGATTGTAGAGGCTCGACAACTCAGATCATTAGCATCGAAATACGTTACGTAGTAATCAAACATTTAAAATTCAGTGTTCAAAATCTTGAGCTGTCTATAATTTATCTGTGTGGAAAATATTATGTAATAATAATGATCGTAAATAACTAATAAAACAGCTGACAAAAAAGTCAAACTATAAAATCTGAAACGGCAAAAAAACTGTTATTGTACCTTTGATTTGTGTATATATATTTTTAATGTAATCATTAATTACAAGGAATTTTACCGAAATTACGATAAACGCTTTTAAGGTGACTTCACTCAGATATTAAAAAACTTCAAATTATGGTCGCAAAAGACATTTTACTATTGTTTTTATAAGCTGTGATTAAGTACTAAATTAAAAAAAAGTAGTTGCAGTTTTCCAGTTTTAAGTTTCTTTTTTTCCAAAAATTGTGTCCTAACAGAATGTATCTGAACACAAACAAAAAAAATGATTATTAATTAATTAATGTTTTAAATCCCTGAAATATCCCATAGGTCTTATAAGTTACGTGTCACCGCTGCCGTTACAAATAACCACGCGCCCGCTTGAACGTTAAACAAATTAGTCCATCTTAGTTTTAATAAGGACTGAAACTACTTATTTTAAGGTATATATTAAGGGGTTAAATTTTTTATTTTGTTCAAAAAGAAAGTTAAGTTCACATAATAAAGTCACAATGCATGATATTAACAAATTCACTATATTGTCGGTAGGGTTTGGCACTGCGATCCGAGTTTTTTCTTTCTAAGTACTTTTCTTTTTTATTATTATAGAGTTTTCCAATTTTTCGTTAAGTACTGTAGCATGTGTAGTTTACATTATTAAGTTTTATGTAGCGTCAGGTTAATTTTGGTTTGTGAAATTTAAATTGCAAAATGAAAACGTAGAAAAGTTAAAAGCACTTTGGTCCTATAATTAAATCGTAGTTAACAACCCGAGAATTGCAACATTTTCATGAGCTCCACGTTGAGCATACGAGGCGTGCTTTATAATATATGATCCATTATAACGTACAGAGTGTTTCATAAACTTTGTCTATTTTCCACAGAATTTATATGGTTTTATAGTATACTTAAATCGAATTAGACATTTTGATAATTTTGTCTTTATAAATTTAAGAACGACTGAACCGATTTCAATTGGGATATCACTATATAGTAGCTGTTATTAAAAAAATATAATCCCCCAATAACTCTTTCAGTTAGAAACTAGAAAAATGTTGAATGTCGACAGCGACAGTTAGGCGACATGACGCCATAGTGTGCGCGAAGCTGAATTTTGTCGCGTTGCAACTTGAAATTCTGCTGCGTCGCTCTTTTGAGAATTGGGGCTTATATATTCTCCAATTTTCTCTACTCAATTGTTAAAACTGTTATAGCCACTTACACTAACTTTTAAATGTTTACTTGTTTCACTTTCAAAAATAGGAACTAGACTAACTTAAAGGAATCTTAAGACTATAGTTAATAAAATTATTTTTTCTAGGTTTATTTATAATAATAATAATAATAATAATAGTGCGTTTTACGTCCGTTTGTCGACTTTATGTCATAACAGACGCTATTCGCACCATTACTATTTTCCATTTTACCACTTCCCGTTATTTTCTACATTTCTAAAACTTCAACTTAACTAATAGCACTGGGCGAATGAAGGAATTATAGGAAATTAGGATAGGATAGGTAATTTTTTGAACTGGGATTTTGATAGATAATCGGCCATGGTCTTGAATAAGGAACCATCTCGATATTTATCTGGAATTAATTGAGGGAAACCATGGAAAACCTCAATCAAGATGGCCGGTACAGGAATTATCGTTTCTCGGCGAGAGGCAGTAGGAAAAAGTCCCAGCCACATCTGCCCCCGCCGGGATTCGAATCCGTCCCTCCCGAATGCGAGCCTAGTGCTGTCACCACTACTCTACCCAGCTCGGTTTATTCGTAATAAATTACTAACATAGCAACTGGGATAGTATTTTTTAAAGTATTTGTTTATATTTTTTATGTAAATTTGAACCGTGCCTTTTATACGCACTTTATAGTAGGTACGATAAACAATTTATTTGTTTAATATGGTATTATTTATTATTTGAGATATTTAAATTTCAATAAAAGAAGCTCATTATTTTTCTACGGTTTTTTTGTAAACCATTCAGTATCCATCCAATACATGCACAAATATGTTTACGTTTTAAGTGGTTTTGAGCCAACATTTTCACGTTTGTTGCCCTCGTATACAATTACAAAAGTAACCTTCGTTTTAATTAAAAAAAACGCATAACAACATACACATTATGTAGTAAGTACGTTTGTATGTAACCTCCCTTGTTGTATCGAGGAGGTGTGTACAATTCTCACTAGAACAAAAGACCACTTCAATTACATAATCAGTGTATTCAATGGCCCGTTTTAAAATGTATTTAAACACGTTCAGCATCATGTAGATCGTAGAACATACACACAAAGATACATATGCCTGCCTCCACAATACGTACTTCGAAAATAATTGTATAATGACTAGAAATTACTCTTGATTAGTGATGGCAATGTATCTATTATTGGGTAAATGCCCAAAATATATCCGATCTATTCTTGGTGTGGTATGTTGTACCCAAGAACTGATTTGCAAGTATATTAGAGATGGGAAAAACGGGTCTTTTTAGTGATGTGCATCTTTGCATCTGGATCCCGTATGTGAGCCGGCTCACTGAACCGGTTCAAAAAGAGCCGAGTTCTGAATATGTTACTGCAGTCTGCCACTGAGTTACCTAGTTCAGTCAATCATGTCACGACCTGTATAGAATCAAGAATGCATAGACAAACATGTGATGCATGAGTCATTTGAGCTGACAGATGCATCAAAGCAAGTACTGATATTTAAGTGTAAAATGTGCTCCTCTGTGTTAAGTGTTTTCGTATTTTACTGAGCTATACGGATCCGTTGATCCATCGGCTCAAAAAAAAAAAAAATGAGTCGGCTCTCACGGATCTTCTGTCGGAGTCGGCTCTTTGAACCGGTCAGATCTGAGTTACCCAAGTCTAAAGTATATGACTTAGGCCATATAACTCTCTATTAAGAGGTTTACTCATTCTTGTGTGGTGATTTCGGTGCTTGATTAACCTGAGATTATATCCTGAAATAATGGGCAGTCCTGAGTATTGGAAGGTTTACAGCAAATGTTTCTTACATATAGAGCTTACAAAGACATTTTATTTAGATACATATTTTGTTTTAGTTTAAAATTGTGCTTCCTATGATAGTAAAACACATTTTTATGGATAAGCGAAAAAATCTCAACTATTACTTGTAACAAAGGTCGCGAAACTGTCGGTGGACACACAATGGTTTTGGTTTTTATTTATTCTTGAGGCTTAGTTTACCAATCCGGGGAGATTTTAGTTGGACAATGAATCGAGAGCAATTACTGCATCCATTCTTATCATAGGTGCTCAGGTGTTAAGCGTCTATCGTTTGCAACAATCCCACCTTCACTTATCCATAGTTTTGACCGAACTGCAATGAATAATACTAGATAGATAAATTTATACGTTCAGGTCACTCCAAGGATATACCTATAGTCTTGCGCTCTTTATAGTATGAAACAGTATGAGGTATAAAATTGAATACACCTTTTAAAAGCATTGTTTTTTTATTTGTTATTTCCGTGAAATAAATAAATAATACATGAAAATGTATTATTATTTTTGCTTGAGTTTCCAAGAATGTGGCAGTTCCTTTCAGTATAATGAGAAATAGCTACGTGACGGCGGGCAGCGATACCGTTCTGAAAAACAAAACAAACTATTCTGTCATTATTTCATTAAATATGTACATTTAACATTTTTTTTCGTAATCTAGATAAAGTATGGCAATCAAAAAGTGTGTTTTGAAATAATTTATAGTTTTGGTTCACGCATTAAAAAATGGAAGTATATCTCGTTCTTTGTTTGTTTAATTCGTATTTTTCTTAATCCTTGCCTAACTGGAAAATTGCCGAAATATTTTTTTGCAAAAAAGTATTGCTTTTGTAATGATTTTCGTGTTACTAAATACGTGGTGTAAAACACCGAAACGTCATTCAAATGTTTGTTTATTTTCCAATAATTAAATAAAATTCGCTATCGCGTGGAACTGTTTTTTTCCGTTCTTATTTCAAATTATAATTACACCGGTCTTCTTTATTAAATACAGACATGTAAGATTATTTAATGTAAAATAATCGTCAATTTATCTTGAGAGCTTTCATTGAAATCTGTATTTATAGATTATTTAAGTTTCACGAACCATATTTCAACATTCCAGAGCTGAACATTGGCGGCGACAAATAGTACTAAAACATGCTAGTTTAAAACCCCCAACCCCTCCGGAAAATACAAATCTCAAACTTTGTTTATTCAAAAATAGTTTTTTAACCTTATGTTAGTGAAAGAAAATGCATGTCAAATGCCATAAACTAACTAAATTTTTATTAACTTTTTTATATTACTACAATTACTATTATCTCTAATTTATTATTTCATTAGTTTTTTACACCATTAATAAACTATGTTGGCGATAAATTGGACCATTCTAGGTAATGTAGCAAATAAAATATTCTCGCGTGCAGTGAAATCATTATCTGTTTTGCTATTGGATTCTACCTATGTGTTATTTGTGTTTATGTTGGAAAAATGAATGGTCTGTTTGAATGCGAGCTATTGAAAAGTTCAGGTTCAAGTTTGTGTATAATTTTCTATTTAAATCATAAAGCGAACGATTTTTGATATTTCACCCAACATCCCAACTAATTTGTCAACAAGTTGCGAATAAAACTGTATAGTGTCATCTTTACAAGTACCCTAATCTATTAGCTAGATTTGAAAATTATTGAAATAAAAAATATTTTAAGAGCGAAACACTTTTGACATTTTATTTGTCAGCACACACGAACATGATAAAATATTATAAATGACTAGCAGCTACCCGCGGCTTCATCTGACGCCCTGTAGTTACAAGAAAGTGGATAGCATAAAAACCTTATTCATAAAAAATACATATATGCCAACTTTCGTGGCAATCGGTCAAACGGTGTCGAAGTCTATTAATCTCAAACTTCTTCTGACACTTTTTTTTTGTTGTACAAAAATGTAAGATACACTGACCTGTTGAGTATTTTAGTGAAATTTTTCATGTGTGTGTTATTTATCTATTTTGTAATGCGGAAGAACTAATCCACTCAAAACATGCTCAGAATCAGTAGCCTCTTTGTTACAAGTGTACCAATAATTTAGCACTTTTTTATATATAGATATTTATGGACGCATCAATATCAAAGGTCATTAGCGTTCGAAATTATAAATTATAAATCTATTAGAATTAAGTGTGTCTATACAATCCTGACGAGTGAAGGAACGTTAGTATGCGCTTGAAGCCATTTTTTGTGTCTTCAGAAAGGCTAGAGAGATGGTCGGGAAATCCGCAGTAGATTCGTTCAGCAGCATATTGAACACGCCAAGAAGATATGTTGGTTGCTAAAAGGGACTTTACACACTGCGGATGGCCACTCTCATCAAAAAGATATTTATGCGTTAGTAAATTATGTCTTATTCGAACTCGAGGGCTTGCACTTGTGGTAAACCTAAAGCACAATTTTTAGTGTAAATTTCTACATTGCGCTAAGTTACCAAATACGCTTATTATATGTCAAGGTGTTTTTCTCTTTGTTTGTTGTTCTCAGAAAAGAAAACAACAATGCATTGAAGTATAAACAAAGCGAATCCTGTCTCATTAATTTTCGATTACGATTTTAACACTATATTATTCTTATTCTTAATTTTTGCAAGAGTTGTATAATATTCAAAAATAAAACACAATTCAGACTAAAAAAGATTAATTAGAAGTAAACTCGAAAATTTTCCAAGACTTCCAAAACGGATTGTCAAGTATCTACAATACAACTTGATAATAGTCGAGCAAATATAGTGCTGCCTTTGTTTATATGGGGATTCCGTAGTTCCTCTATTAAACCTAGAATCCTAGAACTGGTAAAATTATTTGTCAGTAAGATTTTTAATTAGTAATTAAACAAATAATAAGTTGAAAATGTGAATTGGCGCTAGGCCCAAGTAACCCTGACTGTTTGCACTTTATGATATTTTATGGTCATGTATGTAAATATCAATCGCACAAGTAATGTCCAAAATTGCATCCTACCTGTATATAATATAAATAAAACATAAAACGAAGTTGACTACCTATATTATGCAGATACAAGTAAAGCTGCTCTCCTCTGTACATGTTTTCGTTAATTAGGTTTTTTACGCATGACGTAACACCATAATAGGACACCGGTAGTACTTTTTTTACATATAAAGGGTGTCTTCAAAACAACGCTTCCACTTTTAGGGTTCCGTACCTCAGAATGAAAAAAACGGAACTCTTATAGACTCGCTTTCTGTTACCGTCTATCAAAATCTCTTTTCTTAAGAACGACTAAAAGTATTAAATTACTATCAAATACTAAGGTCTACATCCCCACAGTCCTGTAAAAAAGTTTCTAACTCAGTGCCAAAAAAAGGTGAAAAAATCATGCATTTTTACTAACTCACTCATCAAAACCCATAGGGTACTTCCCGTTGACCAAGAATCTTGACATATGGTACGAAGGAAATGCTCATAGCACTGGCAAAGAAAGAAATCCGAAAATCGTTAATTTCTAAGTAGAACTATTCAGCTATCTTAAATAACTTTGATCACCGACCTTGGTAGAGTAGTGGTGACAGCACTAGACCGGGTTCTAATCCCGGCGGGGGCAGATGTGGCTGGGACTTTTTCCTATTGCCTCTCGCCGAGAAACGGTAATTCCTGTACCGGCCATCTTGATTGAGATTTTCCATGGTTTCCCTCAATTAATTCCAGATAAATATCGAGATGGTTCCTTATTTGAGGCCATGGCCGATTACCTATCAAACTCCTAGTTCAAAAATTACCTACCTTATCCTAATTTCCTATAATTCCTTCATTCGCCCATTGCTATTACATAAGTTGAAGTTTTAAAAATGTAGAAAATAACGGGAAGTGTAAGATGAAAAAATAGTAATGGTGCGAATGGCGTCTGTTATGACATAAAGTCGAGAAACGGACGTTAAACGCATTATTATTATTATTATTGTTATAAATAACTTTGATCAGATTTAAATTTACATATCTTTGCGTACTTGCCTAAATTCGGATTAAGACACTTTCCGTAAAAGCAGACATTACGGGGGCGAAACTACGGGCAAAATCGACATTGACGCGAGCGAAGCCACAGCTAAAGCTATTGACATATAAATTTGATCTTAACGAAGGTCAAAAATAAATGATGGCTTCAATTACTTCTTCAAATAAGCATATTATGCATAATGCATAATATACAAACGATAAACATGTTAATAAATATATCAGGGGTGACCAACGGCATTGAGATTCGCAATATTTGAGCTAAGATTATGAACAGCTGCATCACTGTTCGTTTATCGGCATTTGCCGCAGGCCTCCTCCATGGAACGCTATATATTTATATTGCCATCTCATTTTGACCTTTGTTTTTTTTAAAGGGCCTCGAAATTTAAAGTCTCTTCGGATCATAGTTAGTGTTACTCAATAATCCTCAAGGAGTTCATGAAAAAATTCCCTGTTTTATTTTTATTAACTTATTTAAAAATATTTGTATTAGGAAACAAAAATACGAGGTTAACTGTAATTAAAAGAAGTTAATTAGAGTGGTTGTGATCCTTGATGATTGTTGGATAAGTTTGGATAAAATCCATGGCACAGGCTCAATAAAACACAATACTGAAGATAAAATTGCATTCTTACAAACGTTTCGGTGTGCATTCGAACTCTGAAGATGGTGTAAAGCACACCGAAACGTTAGTAAGAATGCAATTTTAACTTCAGTATTGTGTTTTATTGATCCTGTGCCACGGATTTTATCCAAACTTATCCAGGAAACAAAAATGTTTAAAGTACAATTCTTTCAATGACGCCACTGGTTCACGTGCTTACCATTTCACTCTCGTGCTGTAATGTTAACTCGACAGTAGGGATTCAAAGTTAACCGGGAGAAGGTTAATTTAAAGCGCACTTGATCGCGAGCTACATGCGGGTCTCAAGGCACGTTATGGCCACCCCTGGTATATATATATAATTAAATCGTATGAATCGAGAAACAGACTGCAGAAGTTAAAACTGGTAACAAACTTTTTGGTTAGATATAATTAGTATCTGGCTAAAGTCAACTACTGTATCGTACAAGCCGAATGTTAATGTCTCGATTTTATACAGTTTTCTCTGAAACGAGCTCTGTTTTCCATTATACAATTGTCTTCTTTTTATACCCGCTCTCATAGCCTGCATGTTATGTAACGGTATAATGTGTTTTGTCTGCAGTCGGTGTGGTTCTGGATATAATCTGGTTTTCAGAATTACATCTCTTATTAATTGTAAATTTTAATATTTTATAATTAAGTATGAACATTTTGTGGAACTCGTATCTATTTTTTTTACATAGTCGTTTTGCAGTTGTGTTATTTTAAATGAATATTTCTGACAATATTTACGTGTAACAATTCTCTAATAAAATTTTAACACTTTTCTTTGTTGTATTACTTTATTAACTGACAAATTACGAGAGCACTTAATTAACAAGAAGATGCATCTGAGACAAAGGGAAATGATACAATAAACATTTACAACTGCTGAAATGGTAACTCATATAGCTGGTGCGTGATTCTCATTTTAAAATAGTCAGAATCAAAATAAGGTTCAATGCTAAGCGAAAAACTGATAATAAATTCCGTCCACTGTCATTAATAAGTATTTTGCTGCTAACACGAACTGTTAAGCTTGACATGCCTGCACCCCATGAAATAAGATATAATTTTATGTACAACGGTGAGCACAAAAAATAAAACTGAATCAATGATTTTTGAGTAAATCGCGACAGACCCACCACAGAAATCATGTAATTTTGTATTAATTAGAAACAATTCGAAAATTACACTTAATAAAATGTATAGTTTATACTTTATAAGATCATAAATATTGATTAAAAAATCTATAGTAGGACCCTTTAAATTAAAAAAATGTTTTTAATTCTTTTATTAATTTTGTAATCGCGAAATTAATTTCTTTTGTTCCGTAGTTAATATGTGCAAAAATAGTCCGAAATTGTCAAATTCAAGTATGGAACCCCTTAGATGGAAACACGGCTTATAATTTTGATGCTAGCAATATGCAGTGATGGCATTGACAAACATCACGGAACTGGATCTGCTTTTTTAATTTATTGTAAATTTTGATAAACAAAGTAGTAAATTTTTTTTGCTGCGTACATAAAAAAATATCTAAAATAAACTTGTTGATAGAGAGTACTATAATTATGTACGATTTTTTAACTTTTTTAGCAATCGAGTTATTTTTTGATACGTTGTTAGTAAACTACTCTTAAGGTTTCGATGGTAATTTAAATTTTATTACGTACAAAACAAACATGTTAATTAAATGAATTTAAATAACTCGTTTTCGTTTGTATCGCCATTTTGTTTGTCACACCTCATAAACCTGCAAATATTGCAATTACGTATATATATGATTAGTACAAAAGCAGTATCAGAATTCTTACAATATTTTTTTAATTTTTATTCTAATTATAGTGTGTATAAATTTATTTCAATACATATTAGAATGATCATTTCAGAAAATTAGAACCCCAGGGGCTCTCAAAATATATAAATAAATATTTTGA
Organism: Venustoraphidia nigricollis; assembly: GCA_034508555.1. Lineage (NCBI taxonomy): Eukaryota > Metazoa > Arthropoda > Insecta > Raphidioptera > Raphidiidae > Venustoraphidia > Venustoraphidia nigricollis. The sequence continues at coordinate 2,702,200 of JAVRKA010000047.1, forward strand.
ATAAAAATGTCAGGACCTCGAATTTTCCCATTTTATTGGCACTTTACGGTTATTTTTTTTTCTACCGAAATTTGGCTTTAAAAAAATCCGAAACTAAGCACATTTCTTAATAGTAGGTATTTTACAATTTTTTTAGAGATATTTGAAAATATAGTTTCGAGTCTCTACAGATAGATAAAAAGCATTTATTTATATAAATAAATCAGTAACGTATTACGTGTTGCCTGCACGGAAACAATCTTTTTTTATGATATTGAAATAACTAAACTAATAGATTAGATATTTATTAGATGTAAACGATTGATAATAATTATATACATTATAATCAATAAATATAAAATATAACATTGGTATAGACTACACGTAATATTTAGCAAAAGGATGCGGTTACAGCCAATTTGTAGAAGAAACAAATACTAAAAATGTGCTCATCCATTTAAATCTTTCATGAAAATTTGCAGAATTTCAGAAACTGGTAAGAATGGAATGATGCCGATTAAATCTAATCATTCTGAAAAACTGAAAACTACTAAATAGAATGTATTTAGACCAAGAGACGAAAAATAAAAACTCGTATTCGAGATTGGATTGTAAGCATAAAATGTAAAGTAACTTTCTTCTGATCAACCTTTGCTTTGAAGAAATAATTATTGACAGTTGACATATTATTAGTTTTTATGAAAATTGAAAAAAAAAAATTCGAACCCGATCGGTATTTCTAAAACAAAAATCCAGAAAAAAACATTTTCAAACCCCGAACATGAATTTCAATTTTTCACCTTGTGGTTTAAACCAACCTGTATATTAAAACCGAAAGTACGAAAATTGTCGGAATATGTGTAGTTTTCTTACGTCCATATTATTAAATGCTCGAAATTATAATGAGATGTTTGGACAATTATTTCAACAAATGTTTATTACTAAATTAGCAACGTTTCGATATCCATGATAGCCTGATGAAGATATCATGGATATCGAAACGTTGCTAATTTAATAATAAACATTTGTGAAATAATTGTCCAAACATCTCATTATAATTTCGAGCATTATCGGAATAGTTAGTTTGATCCATCCTTAACAGTTTGGTTTCAGTCAATTGTAATGTACGTTTTATTGCAGTGGCTTAACCGGTAAGCCTGCAGAGTTTAAACTGGTACAATAACAGTTAGCAGTATGTAAGTTAAATGCTAAAGCATTTCTGTAATTTTATAATAACTATAATTTCCTGTAAGTAGACTGTAAACATACGTAATATATTATGACATATGTTTTAAGTACCTACCAATGCACAGTACCATGTTATATAATACTGCTGAATTTTATTAAAATTATAAGTTCCTTTGCTTATCACGGTCATTTTTTGAAATAATTGAATAGACTTGAAACATTCTTTTACTCTTTGCTTCTTCCTGAGTAAGATTTCTCCCGATCCGACGTCGACCAACCCCGGAAAAAAGCAAACACCAAGATTATAATGTAGATGCCTACATTCAAAAGGAAAGCTCGATACGATTCTGCGTTTGATTATTTCAGTTCCAAATCAATATCCATCGAAGTGATACCTAGACGGAAAAGTAATCTCCATCATGGATCACTGGGTGCTCTCTTCAACCCGTTGTCATTCGAAAATCGACAGACCACAAATTCTAATTTCCTGATAGGTTATTCCATGACGTTTGGGATAGAAAGGCTCAATCGTGGCGAATAATAAACAGGGAAAAATGACTTATTGACTTTTTACGTGAAGAGATAACATAACCTTGAAACTGCTAAGAACGCTGTTAACATCGATTTCTTGCACATAAACAGGCCTCAACATAACTTAGCTTATGTTGTGGGGTCATTGAGAAGCAAATTAACGAAAGATATTGATGAAATATGTCAGCTTAATGACTCGAAATGTAAAACATATTTCGCGCATACATACTGCGCAAGTGATCGCCATGTTCTTAGTAAGCACAGCTGCCAGTTTTGACTGAAACTGTCGTATCACAGCAGCTGAGTTCAAATATCTTAGAATCTGCTGATGTTTCTATAAGCAAGAAAAGAAGACCGACGTTTAACACAAAATACAGTTTGTGCAATACGTAGTTCACCTAAATTATGTGCTAACTATTTGATGTTAAAGTAATAGTTGATCAAGACACATATGTCAATGTACGTTTCAAAACACAAAACGTTGATGAGATTTGGGTACTGAATAGACTTGCATATATTACACAACAATACAAGGACGGTATTGCATCAACAATGTACCTAATGAATAGTGACTTGACTTGTATAATACTAATATGGATTATTTCATCTGATGGTTTACGATAGAAATAACTTCCAACCTTTAACCTATAGCCACAAGGAAAAATTGCTTATCTTGAGTTTTCGTATTTTGTTATACTTTTAGAAACAATTTATTTCGGAATAATGCATACTTTTTAGAAACAATGAAATAATTAAATGTTGTAGATACAGACTAATAAATATAAACTTCTGGGTAATATATAAAATTCTTACGGATGGTGCATATTTGAACGTTATTACTCGACTGATTTTGATAAAACGAACTGTTTTTTGAAATCTTAGGAGTAATATATCATCTCATAGTGAATCGTGAGTGCTCTGCAAAGCAAAGTCACGGAAATGTGTTTAACGCATGGCGCACTATCTTGTGCTCGCTGCATAATAGTCTTGCAGTTGACACGAGGAGTGGACCTACATCTGTATGACTGCTGGTAATAAAGATACCGTGGATAACGGCTAATAATAAACATTTAAATAGAGTTAATAAGAAAAATCTCGTTAATTTGATGAAACGTATTATAGAAGTATTTGAATGGAATTACCGTTTTAATGTGGACAGTCACGCAATCGTAATGATGAACAATATCAAACCACGTAGATCTGGCCTTGAAGTTTTTAACATCATTCTGTAATTGTTGTTTGTATGCGTCATTCGTTTGTTTACATTCGCGTTGGTGGCTTATATCTAATTTTGCAGTCGCATTTTTATGTGCTTCTGGTCAGGTAATCAAAATTATGTTCACAGATGCTGTTTGTATATAACAGTCAACAATATATAGCTAATTAACTTATACGTTTGTGTTGTTGCGACTAGCTAGCATTATAGTAGTTATGTTTGCGTTATAGTTGCATTTTATAAGACCACATTTAACCGCCATTATTTTCTGTGTGGTTTATTTTTTCCAGATTAACAATTCTACTTTTAAACACCCCTTTAATAATCCATCCTGAAAAAGTCTAAAGTAATAAATACTGGTTTTTAACAGATTTCAGTGGTATCGTCTTTTTCTTCTTTGTTAAGTCTTTGGCTGAATTTGGGAACCTACTCTATTGTAGCACTGAAATGTCTACAACCATAGTATAATTTCAAATAATTTAATGATTTTTAAAAGACTTATAGTTGGTATTTAGGATTCGGGGATATACAGTATCTAGGAAACATTCTGTAAGACTTCTGGCCTTAACAAAACATTCGCCGAGTAAAAATCTCATGTTGAAAATATCACTACTGTATAAAAATCATGATAATGATAAATAAACTCGGTTACAGTTTCCTTCTTATATAGCGAGACAATAGCTGCAAAATTTCTCGTCTTGAAATACGAGACGAGAACGAGAACAACCATTTTTCGCCAGGATGACAAATCCATGATCTTTTCTGACTGTACTTTGGTCTGAGTAATATTCACTCGAATGTATAATTGAACAAATCCTAAATAATTTGGCAGCAGTTGATTATTTTTAACCGCTAACAATTTAATTCGTTTTCCCTCTCAACTTCGCTCTATGCATCTGCATGTAATAAAGGCGTTTATTAAGTTCGTATTTTACAATAGAATTTGTCTTCCTATCATCAATCGCCATAGCTCAACATCTTCTTGCATATCTTACTGGAGGCAGTCGCCTTAATTTTGATGAAATCTAATCTCGTTTACTTCGTTTCAGTGATATCCATTCGAAAACCTTGCGCGGCCATTTTGTATTTGGCATTCCTTGACGTGACCATACCATATCAGTTGTTTTGGTGCAGATTGAGTCTTTTATGGTTTTACTTACATCCATTTCTTCATGATTGGCATCGTTTACTAATGTGCTGTCCCAACACCCAAGCTCGACTTTCAGAAATCCATTTACAGTGCAAGAAATGATCGTTTCGTGATTACGATAAAGATGAAATTTTCGCATTAGTATAATCGTAGTATTTTAGTGTAAGTAAAGTCGGTGCCACTAAACCTGGTGCATGGTTACAATAAGAAAGTAAACGCCCAACACTTTCGTTGAAGTGAAGTGCTCTGATGATAAAATAGCAAATCATTAAAACTATTCTGCAAAAATTCGTTTATACTTGTTTCGGTCGTTAGGAGTTATGAATTTTGTGAACACACAATAGTTACTGCTTACGCAACTGTAAGTAAAAAACATCGACTATGTTTTTCATTAGTTTGTTGACATTGGATGTGTACAGTGATTAAAAAAATGTCTCATTTGCATTTTTGCATTAATTAAAGTCTAAAATTTGCAAAAAAGAAAATTGTATGAGATAATATTATATTTTCGTCTTGATAATTTTTAGAGTACGTATCTATATAGTATGTTATTCTATCTCTCATTCAGTTATCTAAAAAGAGACATAACTTCTCTCGACTTGTGGAATAATTTGAAAATAATGAGCCAGTTAATTTATTGAAATAAATTTATTAGGAAATTATTCTTACATCTCTATTTTTATTTTTTCTTATAATCATATTTTATGAAAAACGCATACAGCTCAATAGATTGTTTCTCAAAAGTCCATATTTGATTTAACTTTTGTTATAACTAGAAAAATAAGGAATAAACCGTAAATAAATAAACGAAAAATTTAAGCAGTACTTAGTTGAATTCTATATTATATCGAAATTATTTTTTTTCCAATGCTCAAGCTAAAATCGAAAAATATAGCTTGTAAAATTTTTCTAAACCCCCAGAATTCTACTACAGTTTGGGAACCACTAACCTATTGTCGATCGCGTCATAAAAAATGGGAACCTGACTTTTCCCAATCATAAGAACTATTTTAATGCAGCAAAAAACATTTTTTTTTTTGCAAGATATGTATGCGTGCTTAGTGTATCTATATTTGCATATCGAAATAACAACCGGCTTATTTATAGCCAGTGTGATTATTTTAAAATTGTACCTGCGTGAGTTTAAAGACGTTTTGGCACGGTTCTCTTCATAAACACATTCATGTAATATAAAAAACATTTTTTTGTAAATACTGTATACAATTGGTGTTTTAACACTAGCAATTATCGTTAGTTTCATTTCTTTCTGTTTTTAATATGTACATTTTATATTATCTCAATAACGTTGAAGTGCTTATCATTTATTTATTTTTGTTTTGAAAATATCTAGTAATCAGAGCTTTATTCTAAAAAGGTCATGCACCCTAATTTGTTGTTTCATTTCTTAGAACATAAATTTTATGTGCAGATCACAAACGGTAATGTCGATTTTGAAAATCCTATCTTAATTCTAAATTAAGTGAGAAAAAAGTAGCTTCTGATTGAGTGTACATCACGATGCATTTATGAGCAGAAGTGGGATTCGAACCCACGACTGTTGATCCAAAGACCATCAAGCAAACCCGAAGAATTTATAAAAACAATGTACTGTTAATTGTATTGTTCTCTAAATAGCCTATGAACCCATAACCTTCTCCATATTCAGCCACAACTAGGCGTGATTAAGTGTCAGACTTTTTGTATAAAAAAAAAGCATAAACGCACTTTTTTCCTTTTCTGTTTTGATTTTAAAAAGATCATTACACCAAAGAAAAAAAAACCCACGTTCGGTAGAATTATAGTTATTACTTTATATTGTATTATTTAATTAATTAAACGACCTTTTTAGTGTCAGAGATTTCAAAATAAAAAGACAATTGATATTCTGCAGTGAAAAGTCAATTTCATTCAGGTTTCTTGCGTGATTTCATATTTGTAATGAATTATGTTCGCGGTTTTTTCATTGATTGTAATTCAAACCGTTCACACAACACAGTTTGTCTCGTTGCCGACCGCGTGTTCCATATCTCAAAAAACCAGTTTCTTTTAGTCAGTTCAGCAATCAGACAGTCGAGTCGAACGGGGAGACTATGGAGACCCATCGTGCACTGCGTCGAAAGCGACAAACGGACGAGTAGTAGAACGACCACTCCTCCAAATCTATTTCAAGACATGTTTATCACTTGGAGAGCCGTCTGCTGGTTAAACTGGCTCCCCTGTTTACGTCGTACATCTGCGTTTTTATGTCGGCAATGCATGGTTGCTTCAATATGTTCACACACCCATAAAATAATATGTACATACTTTATAATAATACATATATTATATTCACTGATTAAATACAGACTTGATTTTTTTCAAATAAAGATTCCATTTGTAATCATCGCTTATAAAGACTTAGTTAACTAATTTCTATTCAACCGTGTCTTCGCCATGAAGATAGTGTTCATTTGGAAATAAAATAAGTCTCATTATTCGGAAAACTGATTGGAGAACAGTGAACGCCTGGAAATCGAATAAACTTGATATTTTGTCCCATGACGTAACTGTTGGAACTTCTTGGGGTTACAGATTCGGCCCATTCTGAATTTTCCAGGTTGAGGTTTTTCACATGATCATCATCTGAAAATAGGGTTCCAAAATTCTTGGGAGTCAACCAAGCTATACGACTGGAATAATGGGGACAGTATGTATTGCTATGCCATGATCTTGTGCCAGAAACTACTAAGATTTTTAGAAGTATTGACAGAAACCATGAAAAACGTTAAAATATAGAAGATGAAAAGATTGTTAGGCCACAGTCTTTTGTGTCAGGGACTATTGTTGAGAAGAACCGTGAAAAACATCAAGCTGGTCTTTATAAAAAAAAAATTGCGTTTGCTCTAATGAAAGTTCAGATACGTTTTCCGTGATATCTACCGAAATGAAATCCATACCCAGTAATCGAGTATCCTCCAATATTGATCACTATCAGGCGTAATTATAAATCAATAGAATAATTTCAAGTTTCCTTTCTTCTGGTGACAGAAAAATTTTGTAAACATGTTTTTTCTGTTTCAAGTGTTATATTTTGACAAAAGACCATACTGCCTGCTTAAAACGAATAAAGCTAGGTATGCTTATTGCAGAGGTTATCAACTTCTTCAATTAAATGCTATTAATAGACTGTATAGACGCTTGTAACTATGTAAATATTATGCTAATTAACCAATATTTAAAATGCGAAAACAACCTGTGTAATTTATTTCATTGATGTTTATAAAATTATTAATGAAATCATAATTAAAAATAATTGTCGAAATTTCTTTGAATAGTTGATCTTCACTAGTAGATATCAAAAAATGTATTTTGAAAATATATTACTTTTGCAGTGTTTCAAAATCGTAAAATTTCATATTTATTATAAAAAAGAGGTGAATCACATAAGTATATAATATCAATTATTATAAATCGAGAAAAATAACAATAATAATAAAAAAAAGTTATATGAATGATGCAAACTTTTTTTAGAATGGTTAATTGTTTTCAACTGCATCACTTATTTATTTCGAAAATGAATTATTTTTTAAATACAAAATAACACTTTAAAATAATAAATATGGACATGCAATTATTTTTCACATTTAAATACCTTCCGTTTGATATTATATACAATGTTATATGCTGCCAACTTTAAATAGCTGTTGATTGTTGAAGCCAAATTGAAAGTGAGAAAATTAGTTTATTTTTAGACATTTCTGTACAAGGTGAAGGTCAAATTAGCATATTTTTGTTTATCAAAACTGATACAATTTAATTATTGTTTTACAACACTTGGGCTATCAGTATTTGCTTTTATTATAAATTCTTATCATGTTTATATTTTTTATAATGTGCATTAGTTTTTTATCACACAGTATAAGCAACGTATATTTTATACTAAAAACAACTTTATTTACATAATATTAAAATTGTATCATCTGCAAGAGTTATCGACTATTTATTTTTATACAATCGTTTTTTATACAACTTAGGATAAACTATATGCACTAATTAGAAATGACAACAAAGTTGCAAGTGTGTAGTGTAGCAAGTCGGAAAAAACCGACCAGACGCGAGGCTGGTCGAATGGGACATCGCCACGCACAATCTAAACGTTTTCGCTCCCATCCAGGCACGCCATTAGATGTTTCACACCAAAACTTCGTCCAGTATTAGTTAGTAATATGTATTAGTAGTATTTTGCGATTAAGTTCGGCCCGAGACCGAAAGACTTGCTCTCTACATGGGGTCGGTATAGTGTGTGAGCTTTTAATTATTCTTTCGTTTTACGTTTCTGCATTTAATGCCGATTGTTGTATAATGCCGCGCCGAATAAAATAACTTTGAGTGCGCATCATATTTAACTCACTTATACATAATATCGTTAAATTATTAATCCCATTAAAAAACCTTATAGTAAAATGGATATTTTTTTAAAACGGCTGTAATTATTAACAGGACGCATTATAGTTTCGTTTTAATTAAATTGACTATCACAGTTCAGTCAGTGCTTCCACGTGACCGGGGCCCCATTAAGCATGCTAAACATCACTATAATAATGGATTTGTTAAGACTTTTAATGGGATGAATAATTTATATAGACATTCCATATAAATGCAATTCGTTTGATGAAAAAGAAGTTTGCTTGACTCAAAGTTAAACAAATATCGAAGTTATCTTTTTTTTCCTATATGTCTATCAATCTTGCAATGTTTATTGTCTAAAATAGAAACTTATTATGGAAGAACTTGGGCATATACTTTATGTGTGACATTCCAAGTAAACAACCGCATTTTTCGAGAACTAATTTATTGTGTTCATGACTTCATGTAATAAACTTTAACGCAGTAAGACCGCATTTACACAATAATGAAGAATGCGCATAAATTTTTAATCACCTACAACTTATATTGTCTTGAGAAATAATGATAATTTTAGACTATTTTAATATAATTTGATTAGAGGCTCTGTACCCACAGACCTAGAAAAGTCAGGAATTGTTTTATGACCCAAGGAAATCATGCTTTCTGATAATATTAACCAGTTAGAGAAAAATACTAAAATAAGTATTTTTCCGGTTCAGATGGGCAGCAGGTTTACCGCTTGGTGAACTTTAGAAATAATAATAAGCGATCAATGTTAGTCAATGCTAAACGGTTTCGATATGCGTTTGAAAAAAAAAACACCCAAAATAGATTTCTTTGAACTGAAATTCAGTGAAAAATCTAAAAAATATCAGTTGAAAAAATTAATTTGATGTTCACTTTGGTAACAGGTTTATTTGAAATCTTTGTTTTACCGATCTTTTTGGCCCCTCATTCTATCACAGATAAAATTTCATAACATAAGCCGTACTGTAAAATTTCTTATGTTCCTGTTTGAATGTGTAAATTGTAAATACGGGTTATGTGCTGAGATATATTTGATGATCTGAGTTGAGGGTCATTCGTTTAAAATCGCGACTTGTTTTTCTCAGTATATTTGCACACACATACTTGCGGAATGTATGTGTTCGTAAAAAAAGGAAAATGACTCAGAAACATGTTGGTGATGGAGGGGAATAGTTACAACATGTGATAAGTAAACTGTAAACAAACTGTCATATTAATTTATTTTTGCACATTATTATATCGAACTTACAATGTTTGATGTCAATATTTGCCTGGTGTATTGGCCTTTGAATATAGTCAGAAGCAAATCTCTTAATACCACACACGTTAACCTTGATAATTCATATGCAATTTTATTAATTAAAAACAGAAAATCCTCCTTAATGTGGCATTTAATTCAGTGGTTCCTAAACTTAAATAAAAGAAGTTCCTGCAGATTTAGCAAAAACATGTCTTTTCGTATAATATGATAATTTGAGTTAAACTGTTTGGTACATTTGATTTATTAATAGTTGATTAGTGCAGTTCTCGGGTTTCAGAATAGAATTTTGCACAAACAATTTGAACATATTAGGCTTAGTGAATTGTGTTATTGGGCACATTTGTTGTTCGCACAGATAACTCATTTAAAAATTGAGCAAAGCATAATTTTTGTATCATCCGGCTTTCAAAGCGCGCGTGTACTCAGTTTTTACGTAAAATTATTGTATCTCATTTATTTCTAAACAAACATCGAGAAAGGTAACGTTTTTTATCGACATGAAAATTTCAAACATAAAAAGCGATCGTGTGTAATTTGTAAGCAAGTATGAATGAATCCAATTATGTAGGCTTTCACGGCTGGCGTTGTTGCAAAACTTCTCGGTTTCCGAGCTTGCACGCCGTGGTCCATTGGTATTTCTACCTGACGTTTCGTCTACAACTGCGGTAGACATTATCAAAGGCGATGTGGTAGCGGGCGAAGTGTCCTTCTCGGCTGCTCACAAGCAAGTGTCTACCGCAGTTGTAGACGAAACGTCAGGTAGAAATACCAATGGACCACGGCGTACAAGCACGGAAACCGAGAAGTTTTGCAGTATCAATGAAAATAAGTTTTTTTTGTTGCCTAATTGCAACATTTTTTTTGTGCTTTATTTACCTGCATAAAAGATGTTAAGCTGTGTTATGTTATTGTTAGTTATATAAACGTTTAAGACAGGTGTGTTTTGATGTTATAATTTTAATTACGTATTCTGTTGCGATACGGTGTTGTGACTATGTTTGATACTTTACAAAGTAAACAGCCTTGGCCCTGACTGAATAATATGTGCTATGTACAGTATACATGCATAAAGTTAGTTTGTCGGTTCGCCAAGGCCAGTCTAGTACGAAAGCACTGCATGCAGTGGCTTACCCAACAATCAACACCATTGTTAATATCTGAAACCGCAAGGCAAAGTAGCATACCCTACATTTTTTCATGGGACAGTTCTTTAGCCGAAGTCGAAATTTGAATTTTTCGAAGTCAAAACTCAAAGGTTTTGTATAATACTATCCAAGCAAATAAACCAATGCAGTTGCGTTGGGAAGTTTGTTGTTTCTTCATTTCTTGTTTAGTTTTTTTTTTAATATTCTATTGAGTTTTGCATGTGGTTTAAATAAAATAATACAAAGCCAATTTATTTAATAAATTCAACATTTGAGTGAATCTTTAATTTTTGGCCAAAGCTGACCGAAGCTTCAGTCGGACTCAAAAAAGAAGATCACGTTGATTACAAAATTCGATTTGCAACGAAAATCAAAATAACTATCTAAAATTCGACATAACCCCACTTTGCCTTGTAGCAGATTGCATAGTTTGTGAACAAACAAGTTAGCAATTTTTTATGTTTAATTTATATTTCTAACTATTAATTGCTCAGAATACATTGTTTGTGCTTCACGATCAAATACAAGATTGGAGTATTAATTAAATAGTTAATAATAATCAATAACAATTAAAACTCTTATAATAAACTAGCGGCCCAGTCCGGCTTCGCCCGGGTGTAAATGTAATATATAGGATATAAAAGATGAGAATCATTATCATTAAATTCTTCAACGTGTATTGAATTTGCGCGAATTCAATCGCTTTTATTTGTGAATGTTAAAAAATCGAAGAAAAATCTTATTTCCCAAAAAGAAATTAAAAAAATTCTGTTGATCCGATCGCTACCAAATTTCAGAAGATCACCCGCTGGGCTAATCTAAAGATTGTTTGAAAATTTCATCAGAAATGGTCGACCCGTTTGGAGTCCATAGATTACATATACATCGTCTTTTATCTATATTATTAAAATGTAAAAAGTGGTTATTGTGACATAACGATAATAGTTGGACATATAGTATCGCGAAGTTTTTTGTAGTTATTGATATGTTCTTTAATATTGTATACCACTGCTGGGAGTTGAACCTAAAAATTTCTGGATAAGCTATCTCGAAACGCATCTAGCGTGAAACGGGGAGTTTCAGAGTTTTTCTTAATCCAAATCACTCTATTTTGCGTAATGAAATTTAATTTAAAAAAATACAAAAACGAGTCTTCGTATTGCAATATTAAAATTGGAAGAGGTCAAGACACGGCTTCCATAATTTGAATACTACTATATTATAATTTCATAAAATTCAAAGTGTAGATGTAATATCATACATATAGCTATATCAATTTAATCAACATCTCAACAGACATGCTTCAGGCCACTTTCTATTTTTACTCGACTTAAAGGCGAAGCAAAAAGAGGGTTATTGAATTTGAGACTTATAAAACGGTTTCAAGGTTTATTACTGTAACTAGTTTGGAACTTAACAATTATTAATGCAATCTGCCATAATATGCCACATAATAACTTCTAATAAGTTTATTGCCAAGATTTATATGCAAAAAATTTCTTGAATACTTTTATCTATTTTCAAAGTAGTAATTTAAGCAATATGGGAATTATTGTAAAATTCAGTGATAAAAGAGAGTATATTTATATTTTTTTTAAGCCACCAACAACTAGGGCTATTTGAACTGGGAAAAACTCATATTTAAATTTTGTTATAGCCGACTTCAAAAAATTCAAGGCTTTTTTTTTTAATTTTTGTCCCGTGATATCTCCGCTAACTGTGAACCAATTTGAAAAATGTGTTCAGAATATTTAATTTGATTAAATTAGCGCCGATCTCAATTATTTTCTCCCTTGTAGTAGATTTTTAGCAGTTTTTTCAAGTTTTTTTTTATTATAAATTTAAAAAACAAACAATTAATACTTCTACCAGTTCTCAGATTAGAACCGGAAAAGTAGGGACTTACGCGAAATCACTACATGCTCGGCTATTCCCTACTTTTATATATAATAAGTGGGGCGACTAGAAGGACCTATTGTTTTCGATGCATAAATTTAAACGCACTTTTTGAATACAAAGTATGTGGAATTTATTATAAATAAAACAGTTCAATGTTTTTCTTGTCTAGACAATAATTAATTGACAAAACGCATATCAACAATTATGCTTCTGTTGAATAATTTTCATTTTGAATAATTCTTTTGATTTACGGCATTATGAATGACGCCTACGCACTCAGGAAGGATGAATAGTTTTTTTTATCAATGAAGACATTTCAGTAGCTAGAACTGAAAAAGAAAACAATCATTTGAAAAAAGAAAAAATATCAGGGGAAATTATTTCCTATTTACAAGTTTTTATTTAGTTTCACGCGCCCCGAAGTATAGTCTAATCGTGTCCAAAATATAAGGTCCAATTCTATTATTAAAACATCACCAAAAGTATTTTTTTATTACATACTATATTTATTTGTTAAAAATAATAACATTTTCCTACAACGATCACGAGTCGGGTGGGAAAATCAGCTTCGTGAGATTTTTCATTCGGCGGGGCGAATTCAGTCCCCAAATCAAACTCTGTCTTTGCTTGCGTAAATAAAATGAAGAAATATGATAGAATATAGATCGTTATAAGCAGCTGATTTGATTGCATGTCTCACTTATAAATAATAGATAAATGACGCCGGTCACTAATGAGTATATTTTCGAAAATGTTTAACATAAAATTATTTACATTCGTAATCCAACAGTTTAACAAAAAAATAAGAGTTGAATGTATTAAGAAGCGGATAAGTAGCTACCTAATATAATATGCATAATTTACATTTCACTTTTGCTAATTCGTTGTGTTGTTTCTCCTTTTTGTTGTCTCTCTTTCTACTTTGCAAAGCTGCTATAACAATTATGCCAATGTAAAGAAGACAAATTCATTAAAGTTTTGAACAGCACTTGTCTACTAATATAATCTTGTTTACAAAGAACTTAAATGTCATCGGGAAAATGACCTTCTGTTTTATTATTAACTTTTTGCTATATGCTAATGTATAAACAAACATTAATCTACATTGAACTGATTTTGAAATTTATAAGCTGCTATTTGCACATTTATTGTGTGCATATTCTTAATACATTGAAATGCTTCGTGTCAATATATTGTTAAACGATTTCGAAATTGAAATTGGCAAAGTGAAATACAATCAGCAATAAGCTGCAAAGATTGCAATACGTGACTTACCATTAAACATATTTTTTACACATCCCTCTATAAAATAGCTGCTTTTTATGCCTTTATAGCGGTCGTAAAATGTCCCATTTCGCACGAGTGCGTAAAGTAAAATAAACCTTTTTGTACTGCCGTTTCCTTATAAAAGTAGAATAACCCAACGTAAATTAGAAGTGAACTGTCAAACAATGTTTTAAGTTTTAATTTTTTTATTCCGATTCTGTTATTTGTAAATTTGTTGTATTGAGTGTTGTAAAATTTATCTTTCTTTTTGATCTGGTCTTAATAAATACTGTCTTTATTAAACGTTTAAAACTATTTCTGGTCTTTTATTTTCTATTCTTTACTTATCTTTGATTAAATTTCTTTAAAAATTTTGGCTTGATTAACATTTAGAGTGTACTTACCATTCATTCATATTCGGTAATATGTTTACTTCGGCTTGATTTGCGCGTTGAATATGTTACAAAACTTAAACTACTATAGTTATAATGTTGTTAATGCCACTCTAGTCACTGAGAAAATTTTCCCCGCTAACTATCGAGTATTAGAGTTTTATTTGTTCATAACGAAATTCTGCGTCTATCCCGTGTCCAGACATGAGTCCCCAGGCCATTTAAAAAGAAAACAACATTTGCAACTCCGGTCAAATTTCTAAATATGTTAACTTTTGGAATATTCACTTGATTTGCTCATTTGTATCCTGGAGTTCCCAGAGGTGACAGTCATACAAATATTTCACATTTTGCACGCTTGTGTCACTTGATGGGAATTTTACTGACTCGAGTGTTACAAATGCGTGCAGAAAAAATCCACAATAACAGTGAATCCTCGCTACTCTCAAAACATGATTTGTAAATATTAAAATTCGAATACATATAACCTCGAAAAAAAAACATCTGACCAATGAGAGTATAGAGGGCTATGGGTCTTTGCGTCATTTCCGCGTCATATTTCCGTGACATTTCATCGAGCTACTGTAGCTCAGATTTTTGAAGTGTTCCCAGGGAAAATATTTACCCATAATATATTTTGTATTTGGTATTTTTATACTTGTTTATTTACAGTGGTGTGTAGCGTATGGGAAGACAGTTTTATTCAATTTTTTTTCGATTTTATCTTTCAAATAAATTGCATCATTATTAGATTGTATATTATAGACGCTCGACAGCTGAGGTCATCGGCATCTATTACATCATTATTGATTAGTTATTATTTATTAACAAGTCAAGGATGCTATTAAGAATGTTCATGAAGGCGTAAAATTTAGCACACCGCCTTAAGTTATATAATAAATAGAATTTTATGATTCGCGTGCAAAACGATAAAAAAATACTAATAATAATGGTTAAAGGTTAAAAATCCTTGTTTTTTTAAGTTTACAAAACTTGTGAAAACAAGCCCATAATTAAGTTTTTTTTAATGCTTATTTCTATCGCGTCTATGTAGTGCTTTCTGATAAATTGCACAGACATGTTTTATATATTTTGGAATATCATTTATTTGGGGACACCATAAAAATGAATTCATAATAATAAATTAACAGACGAATTCACTATATATCAGTGATTTCTTGATTTTTTTCTTAACATTTTTGCACCGTGATAAAATGATAACATGCTACTTTATCTATTAAGAAGGTATATTGATTACTTGAGACGTTGAACTGTTTACAGACAAGAAAAAACTGAAATTGAAGAATAGTGCGGTTTCTTGTTACATTTAATTATGTCACTCGTCATCAACTGTTTCATAATCGATATTCAACCGTCGCGACAACTTAGAGTGCAAAGTTTTTCCATAAGCAACTTATCTCGTCTCGTTTCTCAATACATACTAAAGTATATCTACAGCATAGCCACCTTACACTTTCAACTACAAAATCCATCATTTTATATCAGACTTTATTCTGTCAACTGCGAGTGACAAGCAAAAATCAACTAAAAAATATTCATTTTCACTACATAAATTGATGGCAATTATCAGATATTTAGCAAAAATAAATAATTCCTGGTAATTAAATTCGTTGCGTCAATATGGCGTAGGGCGTACCGTAAAATGATCCTGCTTCCATATGACCTTAAATGTTTTTTAATAATTTTAAAAAAATGTAGCCAAAATTTCAGGAAATGATCTCAATTCTTCGATTTTCCCATTTAAAAACTATGGTAGAAAAACAGTGTCAAAAATAGCACGGTCTTGTAATTCGAGAACTTTGGGACACAGGTTATAAGAGTTGGGAATTTTGTTGTTGTTTATTTCGAAACATTTGAGTCCATGGAAGCATAGTATTCGAAAATGAGTATATTTATGATTAAGAACCACTCTAATAACTATTGGTTATTAAAATCTAAGAAAATAAATAAAAAACATATATAAGCTAAAAGCAATATTGTGAAAGGACTCCAAGGCAATGTATTGAATTCAGTTGGCAGCACCTTTGACATATTCAATCTGATTTTCAGAGAAAGCTGTCTGAAATAAGATAACTCAATGTTGCTACTGTATAGCAAGTTTAACCCCTGTTTCTTCTCATGCCACCCATAATAAACCCGCCGGCAGTACACAACTTACTAGACATAGAATGATAGATGTGACGTGAGCAGTAGTTGCTCTCCTGAAAATTTGCCGTAAAAAGACTCTTCTCAATTATGTTACTAGTTTCTAGATGTTTAGTTCGGAGGGATGAAGCAATTTAAGCCAGATTTATATATTACAACAACATGTCGCATCTGTGTATAGTAGGACAGATCGATGACCAAAATTTCCGGAACATTTTCGAGGAGATCGATGGTTTGAAAATTGATTATTAAAGAATTTGAATTAAACCGAATATTAAACCATAGCACCTACATAATGTTTTTAAAGATATTGACCTCACTTGCCGAGTGTCTATAATTCACTATGTTGTGAAAAAACATTTTTACGATTACCATAGAGTACAATTTTCATTTTGTGTACGTACACTATATGCAAGGAAACAGAAGCGTAGCGTGCCTTGGCGGGGCCCCGTATAAAAAATTGTTTGGGGGCCTTTCCCTCGTTGAAGTATTTACTTAAACGGGGAAATCCCGAAGCCCGCGATAACCGATGTAGGGTGTTGCCAACTTTTGAACTCACGCTTTACGCGGGAAAAAAGAAATTGCTTTTTTTGACTTTTGTCATTTCTGAAATAGAAAACAAATTGGGAAGTTTTATTAATTTTTGCTTACGCACTTTGGGGGCCTCCGTGGCCCGGGGGCCCCGTATAATTGATACGGCATATACGGCGGTAGCTACGCCCCTGCAAGGAAACTAACAAAATAACTTAAAAATGAAAATTGAAATGGAAGGTATCATTTACTATGGAGGTTGAAGACGATTGCTCAATTTGTTTTCAAGACG
Organism: Venustoraphidia nigricollis; assembly: GCA_034508555.1. Classification (NCBI taxonomy): domain Eukaryota; kingdom Metazoa; phylum Arthropoda; class Insecta; order Raphidioptera; family Raphidiidae; genus Venustoraphidia; species Venustoraphidia nigricollis. Next base: position 2,719,629 of record JAVRKA010000047.1, read on the forward strand.
TAAAGGTTTATAAATTACAAGATGGTACTTTAAAAACGGATTGGTACCGTAAGTCAATTAACTCTGGACGTTATTCAAATCATCCAATTAGTCAAAATATGGGCATTATCACTGGTCTCCTTGACAGAGCTTTTGGCCTTACTCATAGTGACTTTCACGATGCTAATAAGAATCGTATAATTGAATTATTGATGAAGAATAATTATCCTAAAAAATGTATATACTGTTGTTTAAATAATTATAATTTTGTAGAAGGTACATTTTGCCTGATCTGATTCCTAAACCCAGTTTTTTGAAAGAAAGACAACTGTCCCTCTGTATAAAATGTATCACTTAAAATTCACAAACGTAACGTTTGGTTATAGCAGCAATCCATCCTCTATAACTTAGATATTTTGTCCAAGTTAAAAGTACAGAATAGATTTTTAAATGAAATAGCGTATAGACATGAATGATAGATGTGTTTTACACGATATGTCTACGGATGCAGCCACCTGGTTGAGGATTGTCGATATATGTGAACTGTTTATACCTTGTACAGCGTATATCGGGTGTCTCAAAAAACTAGATCAATCAATCCAGATCGAAACTAAGAAAAGTCTGGTCAGTCAGTTATTATGTATTCGAAGACACTCAAACGCAGCCAAAACTGTTCCCTCCGCCAAATGTTTATATTATTTTCTTCAATCAACTAAACGTCGGAAATAGAAAAACAACTTTTTTTTTCGTTTTTTCGCGTCTAATCGCCTGAAAACCAGGTGATATTAGTGCATTAATTATTTTCGCAAGATATTTTTGTAGCACAAGATGGTTTTATAATTTCAATAATCCAATTAGGCTAAAATATTCAAGATGTAGTCTGTATATATTTTTTGATAGTAAATAAAATGTTCTACATCATGTTCCGGAGTTTAAGACTATTTTTTGGGAACTTATTTATGGATACTTATGCACGATTTAAAACACTTTCCCAAAAATAGTCTTAAACCTAAAAAAAGTTTCTGGCTTTTTGCAAATATTTTTAAATAGGTATATCTAATGAAGTTGCTATAAAAAATTCAGCGTGAATCAATCACATATTTTTTTTATTGAAAATTCTACTTTGGGGTATTTTGGTTTAATGCTAACCCCTTCAAAAGTGTCCTCATTTATTTATTTGTTTAAAATTAACTTAACTTTCGAATAGTACTTGTCGGCTTTTGAATCAAACACTTTTTTGGGCACATATTTTTTTAAACCTTTCCTGCATGCGCAGTACCTGGCGTACCTAGGTAGGACAGGCAAACACTCAATAACTTATATGTCTTACCTATATATACTATTATATGAAATTTCTACCTGAATTAAACACTTTATGAAACGGATGTCATCAGCTCTTGGATAATATCGGTATATGAGCCTTACATATATTATTCAAAGCAGAAAAAGAGTATGGTGATACGAGAAAAATATTGCTGCGTATAAAATCTGATAGTTTAAAATTATTATTGCTTTTTATAGAAATCCAAATAGGATGTTTAGTTTACTAGTTAGTAGTGGACCATACGGTATATATTTTATAATATACATGTTCACTGGTTCAGCATATATATATTTTTTTATTCTGAAACTAAGTTACATGAAAATTGAATTTCGATTTCAATGTTTGTACGTAGGTACGTTGTATCGAACATATGCACAGTGTTGATTTGTTTTGAAAATATTATTAGAAATTGTATTTTTTAAAATAAAGAACCATATTTTACTGTAAATTGAAAAGTCTCAATCAGTTTGCGTGAATTCAATTGTATATTACATTTTTGTTTTATAGGAACCTATATTAATCCAACTAGCTAGTTAAGAAACTTTAAAAATTATTTTGTTTTTAATTTTTCTATGAGAATTTCTCTTTTTTTTTTGAAATCGGTTAATTAATTCAGAGCAGGTCACTAGATATTTTTAAATTATTATTAAGAGAATACAGAAACATTAATAAAACGGAATGATCAACAAATATTTATTTTTTTATGATCGTGTGATTGTCTTTGAATTGTATTGAATTGTGTTTGAAACTGGATCTGAACCTTACCTAATTAACACAAATAATCTACTTTTAAGAATATCCATATATATACCATTAACATTTGTAAATTCAGTTCATATTTTTTAAACTTTTGTTGTTACTGTGTTCGAAAACACGTTCTATTTCTTCCCATAGGGAAGAAAATCGAAAATACAGCTCGGGGAACGTAGAATAACAGACACATTAAAAAATTACAGATACGTGTGGCAAAAGTCAGTTTAAACGGTATATAAATCGTCAACAAAAATATAACCTGTTATATGTTGTTTCTAATTTCATTATTTTCTTTCACAGGGTAACCGGTGCCAATGGAATTTTCGCTCGACGAGTTGACTTCAGCGCATTCAATTCCGTTCCCAAAGAGAAACTTAATTCTTATCAAATTAAGGTAAGCTTCAAATGTATTTCAACAAATCTTATTCCGTCAATTTCTTCATCTGGTGGAAAAAACGAAAGATTTTTTTAAAAGTAAATTAGATTGTCGTCGCGTCAAAAATTCACCCTTAATCTTGTTGACAAATAAATTCCACGGAATATTTTAGTAGCTGTGTTTATCTGCATTTAACTATTTTTAACGCAAGCGTACAAAACTCGCCCTTGAAAGCTAAAAATACAAAAGGGTTGTACCGTACAAATATAACATTCGTTTTTTAATTTTTGTATTTGATCCCACAGACAGGTTCAGAATTTAATTATGAAATGTAAAATAACGATCGGTCTGCAAATTTGCTTTTAGCAAATTTTTGAATTAGCAGAATACACACCAATATTATATGACGTTATTTTGCGTACAATTATTCGTTCAACGCTATTTATCTGCAATCGCGAGAGTAGAAGCAAAATACAAATTTAATTTGTAATGATGATTGCATTTTCTTCTATAGAGGTAGATTGTGCGATTTTATATTGATGAACAGCATCAGTCACGGATCATTAATAACGTAATTTCAATATTTGACCAAAATCGCTGGAACCCTTTTCTAGAAAACCGATATTTTCTATTTTAGCTCTTCACTCCTGTGGTAGCTCGAAAGTAAAAATATAGCCGGGACAAAAATAGATTTTGTTTGAAATTGACAAAATAATTAGGAAATTACAAAAAAAATAAATAAAAAGATGTGAAAACGTAAAAAATGGTCATACAATGCTCCTGTGTATAATTGCAACCACGCCCCATAATTGCATACATGTTTTAACCTTGAATGCAGTCATCTATAAATAGTTCCAATCAGCCGACTAAGTTGATAACGTTTATGCAACACAATGAAATGTGAACGATGGATTTGTGCAATTGTAATTAGTCAGTGCATTTGAATGCGTCTGGCCTTGTTTGCTTACACTCAACAAGCTAAAAATAAAAAATATATAAATTATAAATAAATATCTATAAATAACTATACAAATATTACTATCGAAATTCTTCGAATACGCATATTTTCATTAGATTTATTTATTAATTTTAATCGTCCCAATAGCGGTGGGCACGAATCAGTTAAAGTCTTAATCGTTCGTCAACGAATCAATTGTTTTTGTTTTTAGAATTAACTAGTTAACAATTCAATTACTTCTATCGGTAACAGAACGCAACGGTCTCCCATAGCGTTCTTTGTAATGAAATCAACTAGTTGACGTGACACAGAATAACGTTTCGTTTTGTTGATGCTAACAGTCAACAAGCCACCACCACTTTTACCGAGTCCTGCAACCGTGCTAAACAAAAAGCTTAGCGCGGAACCAGAACGAAACAATCAATCCCCATTGAACACCCCACCACGCCGAAGCCTAATTACGGGCGTTAGACTATACATAAACATTGGGCCAATGTTGTCTACGTATAACATGCTCTGGTTCAACGTTTCCATAGAAACGAACGGAGGCCAATATGACTGGTCCACTATTTGCTCATTTTATCGTGTCTGGCAAAATATGAAATGGACGTTGATATAGTGAATATGTCCTGCAAGGACAACGGCAGTCCTTTCTTCACCGTGTCTACACTAAACTGAAGTTGGTCATATCATCTGCAGGTGGCTTAAAGTCAGTGGGAGCTATGAAATATTAAGTTTTGTTATGCAAATTATAGACGGTATGCATTACTCCGGTCAAAATCGATTTCTATGCTAATTATGTAGCCATCTGTTTATGTCGAAATGTCCAATATCCGTCACTATATTAGTTTTGTTAATTAAAATTTATTATCAGTGCGTTTATCATATATATGCAACTGTCCCCCGTGCAACTAGTAATTGCTAATTAAATATCGATTAGAAATTTGCAAATAGTAATCCGTAAATATTATATAAGCATAAGCTCCAAATCGGTGGATCTCAACTTTTTTTGACTGGCTGAACTGAAGGCCAAGATGACATTTATGAAGATTTTCTGACTTGTTCTCTTCCTTTTTTGCGCAGTCGTGTTTTTTCTTTTCATTTTGTAATATAAGTGTGGAGACCGGTGTCAAGGATAGTTATATAAGAGTATAATGTAATATTATTTTGTACATTTCTATTGAATAAATAGTTAATTATTATTAGACCGTGATCGAGTGCGTTTCATTAAAATCGTAAGGTACCACAATAAGAATAATGCGTAGTGTTTACAAAGAACTGAAAAACGCTGTGAGGAATCCAGTGATATAAATATTATTATACTAATTAGGTATTTATACATTACTCTGGTAAGTGTTACACCAATAATTGTTCAATAACAAAAAAATTACCCTGACAAATTACTACGTGATATCAAAGATACTTGTAATGTATTTAATATTGAAATATTAAACGACTTATTGAAGACTTAAACAATAGTTTAGTGTTCATGGAATACCTAATACTGTTTTAGGCTGCAATCTTTCCATGTATATCTGTGACTTAAAGATAAAATCATTTATACTATTTTTTTTACAAATCTTCAGATAGTGTCTTATTAACTCAGTTTTGTATATAACATAGCTTTAAAAAAATAGTAAAAAAGGAAAAAGTAACCACTTCATTCACTTAAAAGTTGATGCAATTAGTTCTTTATTATTAATTTTACTTATATTTTTGCTGACTTAAAATAATAATTAATAGATATATTTGCGCAGTATAGCATAGAATTTTTAATTACAAAATCTGTAATATAATGTTCATTTAAGTTGTATAATACTTCCTTTTAAATTTAAGAATATTAGATGGCAGTTTATTTCATATTTTCATTAGAGTGTTAGAAGGACTGTTTAGTGTAATATTTAAATCTCTGGTTTTGCAACTGTAGATGCAGTGTTATGATGGTGTACAATTACTCTTTTACTAAAATAAATTTCATGAAAATACTGTAAACAGTTAAAATATTCAAGTTTTTAAAAAGAAGCCAACAATGTGTTGGATGAACCGTTAGCAAATACACGATTTTTTTCTTTGTCCTTTAAAAACATCTATAAAATTTGTGGAATTTCTCCAAAATACGATACCATAATATGTTAAATGACTTTCGGCATACGCTTGATAGGCAATTAAAAGTGTTTTGCGACATACAATATGTCTCTACATCGAAAAATAAACTCTAACCGATTGATTTTACATTCAGGACATATTTAGAAATAAAAAAATATTTAAAAAAATCAACATACAGCTTTTTGCCTTTTCGTCAAAGATATAATAATATATGCTATTTGTATTTTAAATAGATACCGAATAGCCAAATATCACGAATCTTGTTTTTCCTCGTCAACAATTTCGCATACAAATACGGTATGCCATATGCGTCTGAGAAAATACATTGTTCAGTCTAAAAATAGCTACATTAAATTATATACTAGGTGTTGTATTTGGTAAATCGTCAGTAAAAAACAGTATAATTAAAAAGAGCTGTTATACGTTACTCGTATTTCAGGTGGCACTTTGCTCACGACTTTCTACACTTTTCTGAGTAAAACGTTTAATTTGGCTTTTATAAATAAAATTCTGCCTTAGAACGGTGGTGTGCTGAAACGCCTCTTCAATGGTTGAGGCTCTTAAATGCGATCACTGACATTAAAAAACATATTATTTAACTTTTTATTCGAGAGATATGTATAAATTCACGTAAAACCCTAAATCGAATCATAAATACGTCTTCACTTATACAATTATTTTTAAATTATAGACGATCGACGACTACGGTCATTAATTTTCCTCCTTATATACTCTATAGATGTATGAGAATGTGATTTGTTGAGAGGATCGCCGTTTTTTAACGAGAGTATTTTTATAGAGTTCATCGTAAAAACACTTGGTTAAATTATCGTTTGTGTTTATTAAATCAAACCAAAAGAAGATTAAATCTTCAAGTTTAATGTTTATCCTTGCAGAAGAAATAAAAATGAGCGATTTCGACATTTAATGCAAGTCGCGTTGCAGATCGATTTCATCAGTTTCTGGTATTTAGCAGTTAGCAAGCGGTGCAAGTGTCGTAATGGGGAAGACTAGAGTATATTGATTCTAAAGCAATTAAATTCTGTTATTTTATATAATAGTCACATGTATATATTATACTGGCAGGATGACCACATCCTGGAAAACCTGAAAAAGTCAAAGAAATGTCAGGAAAGTTTGGTAAAAAAATTCCGATCAATACAAGTTAAATGTTCACTGAACAAATTTTGTAGACTAACTCAACTGTGGTATATTTGGTGCCAAACAAAATATTTGCACGTAGTTGCTCAATTAAATTGGTCGGAAATTTCTCTGAATCGTAGACATAAGTAAACATAAATTAATTTACTTCTATTTTTGAGTTTAAACGTACGTAAAGTCAGGAAAAAAAAACTAAAAACTCACCTAGAAAAGTAAGGTGAATTTGTTTTGGAGAAAAAGTGACCACGTCTGCTGAATGTGCACAAGTCGACTAAAGAAAGTGTTAGTCGATTACGGATACTAGTCGACAATTTTGTCAAAATCGATCGTCTCTATTAAGAAATAAATAATAATAATGCGTTTAACGTCCGTTTCTCGACTTTATGTCATAAAAGACGCCATTCGCACCATTACTATTTTCCATCTACCACACTTCCCATTATTTTTCTACATTTTTAAAACTTCAACTTATGTAATAGCAATGAACGAATGAAGGAATTATAGGAAATTAGGATAAGGCAGGTAATTTTTGAAATAGGAGTTTGATAGGTAATCGGCCATGGCCTCAAATAAGGAACCATCTCGATATTTATCTGGAATTAATTGAGGGAAACCATGGAAAACCTCAATCAAGATGGTCGGTACAGGAATTACCGTTTCTCGGCGAGAGGCAGTAGGAAAAAGTCCCAGCCACATCTGCCCCCGCCGGGATTCGAACCCGGACCTCCCGAATGCGAGTCTAGTGCTGTCACCACTACTCTACCCAGCTCGGTGTCTCTGTTTAGAAATAAAATCAACAGTGGCCTAGTTTTTCATATTTTCCACACAGCTTGTAGAAGCACAAATTTCATTCTGAAGAGACTGTGCTTTTTACGAACGTTGTGCATATTCACATTAGTACATTGTTGCTAGGCGCGCGGTGGATCCACCAAGGAAAAAATAAACTGTGCCTACACTCGACGACTTGCACTACTGCTTTCTGTCTTCATTCCTCCATCATCGGTCCTCTTTTTCTGCACGCTATTTGTATGCTGAGGCACGACTCTTTTTGCATGTTTTAAAATCCCCTCCGTATTTTTCTTTAGTATGATTTTTTGAGGCTTCTCTCTTCGTAATTATAATCATTTAAAAAAAATATGGACGACATTATCTTCTAATCAATACTTACACTTAAAATGGTTACGAGACTTCTATCTATAATTTGCATGCGGTATTTTTTTAATACTGCTGTACTCCGTTTAGTATAACCGAGCTGGGTAGAGTAGTGGTGACAGCACTAGACTCGCATTCGGGTGGTACCGGGTTCGAATCCCGGCGGGGGCAGATGTGGCTGGGACTTTTTCCTACTGCCTCTCGCCGAGAAACGGTAATTCCTGTACCGGTCATCTTGATTGAGGTTTTCCATGGTTTCCCTCAATTAATTCCAGATAAATATCGAGATGGTTCCTTATTTGAGGCCATGGTCGATTACCTATCAAACTCCTAATTCAAAAATTACCTACCTCTAATTTCCTATAATTCCTTCATTCGACCATTGCTATTACATTAGTTGAAGTTGTAAAAATGTAGAAAATAACGGGAAGTGGTACATGAAAAAATGGTAATGGTACGAATGGCGTCTGTTGTGACACAAAGTCGAGAAACGGACGTTAAACGCATTATTATTATTATTATTATTATATTATTACTCCGTTTAGTAGAACCACGATTCTATACTTAGAGCTTTTTGAATTCCTTGATATCCATCAAACATTATAGTGGAATCCGATGAAATCAGACCAGTCGTTTTATTGTTGTATCTAGAAAACGTGTTATATCTACTTGATCAAAACATTTAATAATTATAAAGCTTGAAAAAGTCCCAAGCAAGGGACGAAACGTCGCTATAAATAACAAATAAGTGTTTACTTAAAAAGTCCTTTTTCCCGACAAATCAGGAATTACCGTTTCTCGGCGAGAGGCAGTAGGAAAAAGTCCCAGCCACATCTGCCCCCGCCGGGATTCGAACCCGGACCTCCCGAATGCGAGTCTAGTGCTGTCACCACTACTCTACCCAGCTCGGTATATCTACTTGATCAAAACATTTAATAATTATAAAGCTTGAAAAAGTCCCAAGCAAGGGACGAAACGTCGCTATAAATAACAAATAAGTGTTTACTTAAAAAGTCCTTTTTCCCGACAAATCATTTTTATAACTGAGAAACATTTTCGTTTATTCATGTTACATTTTTGGTCTACTAACATTAAAACAGAAAAATGTATTAATTTGTACGTTTGAAGCTGTAGCAAAAGAAAATGCGTCTGTAGCTGTATTATTGTTTCCGTGAACGTGTTTGCGTGCCCCTGACTTGTCCTTGAAATGTGTGCGCTCAATATTATACCAAGGGTAGGCATAGTGGGCTTTTCCCCGGATGATATCGATTTGGAGGGTGTTCACATTCACAAACTTTATTGTGCTGAGGGTCGAGCCTATTTCCATTGAGGGTCTGTCCAAGATCTGTTCGATGAAATAACCTCCGAACATTACCCAGACATAAATGTACTATTCCGGATGGTTTGTTTTTCTAATACTTACGGATTATTTTATTGATTGGTCTCCTTTAAAGTACCATCAAGGGTTTTATAAATACGTGAATGCAGTCGAATGAGTCCTACTGCTAGTTAAAATATTGTATTTCAACGATATTTTATGGACTTTTGAATTGTGATTTTATATTCAAATCTCTATATTACTTTAATATTTGTTGTTCCAATATATATTTTTAACGTGGAGGGAAAGTTTGGTTGAGGAACAGTTAAAAAAAGAAGCTTTACTGATGTTTCGCTTGTGGCCTACGTTTCGAAAAATATATTTCTATCTCAGGCTAGTCAAAGGGTGGTAAATTGTACTAATCTTAGATATATGATCATAATCTATGGGTTGATAATAATTTTTATATAATAATCTCTATATTACTCGCATTTCAAATTAGATTATCACACATTTTGGATCTATACATATTTTATGTCGAATAACGGTTTAAATAAAAAAAGATTTGATTCTTTTTCATTCAGAGCTAAAAATATTGAACGCGTGCGAGAAAATTTCGAAGAAAAATGCAGTTTTTCGAAATATATCAATTTGGTTCTCTGTATAGTTATGAATTTTTCCATGATGGCTTAATTGTCAATTGCCATTCTTAAAAAAACAACGAATAAAAAAAATTAAGAATTATTTAATCTCCTTCGCGACTTGTTGCCGTAAAGTTTCAAATCCGGGTTTCAATATTTTTGTTTTGATATTTTCATTGAAACTAGTATGTTATCATTTTTTTTACCTGACTATTATTTATTAAACACGTTGATTTTAGCGCCCAAATCCCGTTACGCGGTACAAAATCGTCTTAAAATTTATAAATCAGTAAATTAGAATACGTTTGATCGATTACTGTAGTCAGCTGATGAGCGTCTATAATCTACAACATCTCTCTCTCGATATTACAGAAACGTAATTTATTCAGATCTCGATACACGCTTGAAATAAATCAAAATTTAGTGATTGGAAGGCCTACTTATGGACCAACATGTACAACGATTAAATAATTTCAGTATGAAGGTGTCGCATACATTTATTACGCTTAGAAAGTATAATCGTTCCCAACACAGTAATCTTTCAATTTTAATTGCGTATATAAAACATTTTTACAACCCCCCCCCCCTTTATAAAATAGCTGCTTTTCATGTCTCTATAGCGATCGTAAAATGAACCGTTTAACAGTCCTGCTGGAACTAAAATAAATGCTATGTTACGAATGCAACAGTAGTTTTCAGTCAGATGTTCGGTAAAGGTTAAACCGAATAATATTCGGTATTCGGTTATTCGGTGAAACCACTATTCGGCGCATCTTTAATAAAAATGTAGTATGCCTCTCAAACATAATGCTGTTATGACTCGTGTGACTGGTAAAATTCGCTGATCGCTCATTTTTTCATAATGTCAAAACTCGTACCATAACAACGCTCTAGAAACATAAACTACTATAACATATCAAGTGCGTAGACTGAATTACTAACGTATATATGTATCTTGTGCGTGCCGTTATCAACATCAAGCGAGCCTTGGTGTGCAGCGCACGCGTGTTGGGGTAGGTCGCGCTAGTATGTGCGCAAGCGAGCGAATGCAGCGACGTTGAGCGTGGGGGGCAAGAGACACGCGTCAGGCAGCCGACGCCGCGTCGTCGTCGTCTCGTAACGCGTCATACGCAACAACCTACCCCAAGTGCCTGTGCTGCGAGAATGATGTTCGCTGTGTGGAGAACGCTACATGCGTATGCCAATATATACAAAGTCGCTGTGACAACAACGCCATGCTACCGTGTGTGGGCGGATCAGGACATTGTTGTTACGACATTTTTATACGCACTGCAGTCAACAACTACATTGAAGCAATAATAATAATAATAATAAACTAAGTCCCGCCATCCGACCGACGCCGATAGTGTATGTTGCCATATATGGAAAATACAGTACAATCACGATAATATGCATATGCACTCTTACGAACGACTCAGTAATATGAACATATTTTTTGTAGAAAATTTAACAAAAAGGTATCTTGTGATTTTTCGCAAAGTTTACTGGTTCAAAACTTAGCGACAAATTACAAGATGCCTTTTTTGTAGAGCGTTCAATAGGGATGTTGACTATTTTTGGGAAAGTGTTTAAAATCGTGCATAAGTACCTAATATTGCCACAAATATTTATTATTTTCATTTAAATACAACTCAAGCCTTAAAAATCATGTATTTTAAATCCCGTTTCAAATTTCGGTCCAAAACGCCAATACTAGTCGCGTGACGTCACCTGTTCATACCAAAGGAGGCTCAAAAGTGTACACGGGAGCTACCATCCTATAGATGCGTATTCTGTGCTCATAAACGTTAGTAAACTGAGGTGATGAAAAGTTGTTTCGTAGTCGTTGCTATAGTTACATGTAATTTGACGTTTCCTATAAACAAATAATAATAAATTACACACTAAATATTAACCAAACAATGAAGTTTTTTGACAGCAGCTGAACATATGACGTCATGCGCTCTGATTGGTGTCTGTTGTCACGTGACTTGAGAGTGATTTTATTAGGTTTTATTTATTAAATATTAATTAAATTCCTTAAAAATAAGGAAAAATATAGTGTTTTTTAGTATTTCTATTATAGAAACTACTACTTTTCGTTAAAATTATGTTTTTATTTGAATACAGTCAACATCCCTATTCTCTATAAAAATATGTATGTGTCATTTTGGTAGATTCATTAGTCCCCAAGTTTTAAAATTTGGAAGAACAAAAGGAGTTTTCCACATGTTATTTTCCATAAGAAATTTTGGTTGGATTACGTACTATCTTAAAGTTAATATTAAGAGCTCAAATTTTTTTTATCAATTTGGAAACGCTTGACCCCCTGGGAACATAGAAATTCGACAAAACCCCAGTTAAGGACCACCCTAATGTACATATTTCTGTCCTATTAATGATTGTTTAAAAATCGACTTATTTAAAAAAAAACTTAAGGTAGTTACAGTCGCACCAACATTCATTTTAAACTTGGTATGAGTTTTTGCGGATAGCCTGTTATTTTATATAATAATATGGCAAGCACAAACATATTCATGTTAAAATGCAAAAAAAAATGAAAGTGGAAGAAGCCAATTAGCCGAGAAGAAACTTCGTTTACAATTTTGTTCGTGAAGTATCTAATTATGAGGCAGCGAATCCAATTAAGAAGTGGTTGACTGCGAATGAAAGTAAAAAAGCGCTTTAAGTGCTTTCATAGACGGAAAAATGTAGGTTCATGTACAGGGTTTTTATTAAATAACTTTTATTTGCAGAATTTAACAAGTAATTAAATTTAGTTTTATTGCAGGAATAATTTGGGATAATATGTACTATATGTGAATTGCATATTTTTATGTTTTTGAGGTAGTCAAATGCATTTTAAAAATGTGTTAGTCAATGCATTAGGGATGCGTAAAATTTCTAAAACATAAAATGTAATAGAAAAATCAAGGTTGGGAACTTATTTGTGGGTACTTATGCACGATTTAAAACACTTTCTCAAAAATAGTCTTAAACCCCGGAAAAAGTGTCTGGCTTTTTGCAAATATTTTTAAATATGTTACTATAAAAATTTCAGCGTGAATCAGTCACTTATTTTTTCATTTTTGAAAATTCAACCCCTCCAAAAGTGTCTGCCTCATTTATTTATTTATTTAAAATCAACTTAACTTTCGAATAGTACTTGTTGACTTTTGAATCAGACATTTTTTTGGCACATATTTTTTTAAACCTTTTCTGTATGCGCAGTACCTAGGGTAAAATAATAAAACATCTTCTATTTTTAAGTGTGTGTCTTTCGAAGACAGGAGAACACGTTTACAGATTTTTTATTGTTTAATCAAGAATCACCCGAAAACGGTTGGAACAATAATATATATTTTCTTAATGAAAATAATTTGCTGCGTGAACTTTTCCGTTTGTACATAAAATTTCTATAATTTTAATTTTTATTAGTTTTGTTGTCTCGACTTTTTTTTGTGTATTGGATTTCAGATACGAGTTTGACAGTAAAAACAAATAGTGTTTTTATTTCAAAAGAAAAGAAATTGTTTGTTTTGTTTTTCTCAAAGGAAAAATCTCAGATGCATTTTGTATATTATAAAGAATAATGTTTGTGACACTGAGGAAATGGAATATTATTATTGTCTATCTCTGTGCTATCGGTCACAAAGTAAGACAAATGCTAACATAAATCGAGACAGATTTCTGTTCAAATCAAAAATGATTGCGCCATGCCTTTCAGTCTCGGTGGACGACAGTGACGTTCCACTAGTTTTGCAAAGTGCTGATTTAAAATTATAGTCGTCTGCAGTTTCAAATAATTTTGATAGATTAACCAAATTGACTCTACCAACAGTAATAGAATTACAGTGTAAACTCAAGGGACCGAGCATTTTTTATCGTTATAGAGAGTTAGCGTTATATGGAGTGAAGAAAGAAAAACAACCAAATTAACAATAATCTTTAATATGTATGTTTTTGATAAAATTAATACATATAGTCAGTTAACTTTGCCTGACGTTTCGGGGCCTCAAAGGTTTAGTCGGCGTCTTTTGTAACCTGATAAGATAACATAAACAATAACACCGACAATGACGATTTTCTGTGTCTAAATATGAACACATTTCTTCGTAATAGAGAATGGCTGCTGCGCTATAAAGAATGTATCATTGTATGGGTTTTAAGGTAAACCAACCAAATTGTGATCTTTTCTATGGTATAGAGAGTTTATCGTTGTAAAGAATAATGTTACAAAGAGTTTACACTGTGTTTACGAAATGAAGTTACTTACTATACTGTTCAAAGTTTTTTATTGAAATAAATTACAACGTTTCAACCACTTTTGTGGTTCTTTTCAAGTTTTAAATGCGTCCATAAAATTAAAATTGCAACTGTTGTAATTTTAATTTTATGGATGCATTTAAAACTTGAAAAGGACCACAAAAGTGGTTGAAACGTTGTAATTTATTTCAATAAAAAACTTTGAACAGTATAACAAGTAACTTCATTTCGTAAATTTTGATAGATATTTACAAAAGAAATAAACTGTATTTATTTTCTTATTTCATCAACGTGTTAAATAAATTGAGGTACCGAGATTTTCCATTTAAACCGCATTAATTTTGTTCAATTGATCCATTAAATAAAATTTCCAATTAATATCAATAGATCCATATTTTCTAGAAATACGTTCACCTTTGCCAAAACATATTTGTAGCAATGCTTGATATAAACACGAGCCGCCTTATCAAGACATTCGTCTTTTTCAAAATAACATTTATTGCAATAATGCTCTCCAAATATCTGATTAATATGCTAATAAATATTTTATAATCAATGTTACAAAAAAACTATAAATTATAGACGCTAGACGACTGAGACAGTAGATACAGAATAATCTACTGTCTCAGTTATCGAGCGTCTATAATTTCTGTCTTTACTCATCAGCTGACCAACTCATCCCGGACGAACCATGATAAATATTGTGTACTTATTATAGAAACTCGACAATAATGATTTTAAAACACCCAACGTCATATACGCTATACGTTCTAGTTGTATTTCATACACCTTTAAGGCTGCGCTCCTGCGTGTTGTCTTATTCGAAACGATCGACAATACACTAGACAATAGAAAACTCGCGTCGGATTCAATTGCCCGTCGCCGACTGGAGAGACAAAAGTAAATCTGTTCGGTCGAATCATTTTCTACAGAAATATTGATGATGCCAACTTCCATACCATATATAATATCTATACATTTTTGTTTCGAAAGAAACCGATTTTGTGTCTGGTTATACGAAAGGTATCCTGACCTAGACGAACAGCAACTTTCAAATCAGTAATGTACAATAAATCTTTCATTCGCTTATTAAATAAATTGATTAATAAAATAATCATACCTCCATCTTTATATTTCGAATACCATGAAGATATTTTAAAAGAGAGATTGTAGGTTATAAATGCTCGACAACTGACTCATTAGCGAGAGTTCTAAACTTTAACCAGATCTTGTATTTTCGCTTTGTTATAAGGGTTGTAGCTAAGATCATGAGCACCCAGGACAAGATTTGAATTTTACGCCCTCCAAAACTTATTTTGTAGGAAGAGAAACTGTACATGCAAACTGCGCCCCGTGGCCAGCTCCATGGAAAAATTACGGAAAACAACACCTTTTTAAATCCTCTATTATTGTATACAATAATATAGGATTTAAAAAGGTGTTGTTTTCCGCAATTTTGATTACTTAATTTAATAAAGTGTGTGATGTAAACGACAAAAAATTCAAATATACAATGCAATTTGGACTAATTATGTTTTAAAAAAATAAAAGAATAGTTACTTCTTACCACAACAGATTTAATAATAATAAATCTGTGGTGGTAAGAAGTAACTATTCTTTTATTTTTTTATTGTTCCAACCACAGTGCTCTGAATATTTTTATTATAATTATGTTTTGCCTAAATTTCACTATGCTTTTGGTCTATTTTAAAATCAGTTTTATATTTCTCTATTGTTTGATAGGAGACAGCACAAAGTATATAATAATAGTAAAGTAATTTTTTGCAACTAGTAAAAAGATACAGTCACATCTTATAGAAGAAAAAAAAATGAGAGACGATTTTAGTAGAGAGATATAAAAATGATATCAATTTAATAACGTACGGTTTGTGAAACGACACAAAAGGCATTAAGCGATTACGTGCCCGTCTCGTTCGGTCATTAAGAGACGCGCAGCATTTAGTTTCCGCTCGTCCAGTTGAGTACTAGGTCTGTTTCGTTATCATTTCTTGAACTTAAGCTGTGTGTGCATTGTACTTTCTTACGATTACAAAATTGAAAATTTACTTATCTATGACGTGTGACATATTAAAACAAGCTAACCGAGCTGGGTAGAGTAGTGATACAGCACTAGACTCGCATTCGGGAGGTAGGGGTTCGATTCCCGACAGGGGCAGATGTGGCTGGGACTTTTTCCTACTGCCTCTCGCCGAGAAACGGTAATTCCTGTACCGGCCATCTTTCCATGGTTTCCCTCAATTAATTCCAGCTAAATATCGAGATGGTTCCTTATTTGAGGCCATGGCCAATTACCTATCAAACTCCTAGTTCAAAAATTACCTATCTTATCCTAATTTCCTATAATTCCTTCATTCGTCCATTGCTATTACATAAGTTGAAGTTGTTGAAAAATGTAGAAAATACCGGGAAGCGGTAGATGAAAAAATAGTAATGGTGCGAATGGCGTCTGTTATGACATAAAGTCGAAAAACGGACGTTAAACGCATTATTATTATTATTATTTGCCTTTACTCCCACAAAATAGCTGCTTTCCATTTCAGTAAATTAAAAAAAAAATATATTTCATTTGTGTAGCGAACTTCACTTCGAATAAGTTATAGGCAAATTGAATTTGTTTGCGCAACGACTTTTATTTTACACACTAATGTTAAACGGAGCATTTTACAACCGGTATACAACCTATGAAGATTAGCTATTTTATAGGGCTGGAACAAATGTGTAATTTTGATAAAAACAATGGAATGTTACACAACTTTATATAACCAGAAACCGGATAATTATGTCATAAATTTTTTTCCCTACTGCGGCACGCTAAAGAAGGCTTATATATGTATCGATGTTACGCTTTAGAGCTGGACCGGATAGACGGATTTTCCTAGTGTCTTATTATATATGATGTCACGAGTATTTGCCAGCCTGGAAAAAAGAGAAAATCTTAATATAGAAAAAATTTGACAAAAACTGCGTTTAAAGAAAACGGGCAACATGTTACTGTTCAGTAGAACTACAGCTTTAGTAGCGATTTTTATAGTGTTTTTCTACAGCGAGGATATATTTGATATCTTATATTATATTATGATCCTAACTTCGAAACCAACAGTAAATGGTCTCATATTTTCTATATAATTGGTGGTATAATCCAAGGACTTTCCAAACAAATTATATGGATTTCATACCCATTTACTTGTATTAATTGGTACATTCCTCTTTCCAAGAAATTGGCATTACTTTTCGTAAAAGTAATCTTATGTAATTGAGACATTCATTTATATAAACGATTATTTTTTTAATTTTCTTCCTGACTAGCTTTTATATATTGTATTACGGTAGCTAATTAATTTAGAGAAGCATGTAAAATAATGCAAAATACAAAAATATGTTTTCTCAAGTCAATATTGAACAATCGTTCATATGTAATAATATAATTTGAATGTATTTTAGTAATTTATATAGCCCCATTGTCAAAGCATCTTTAAAATACTAAATTGAAATTTCTAATTGAGTTAATTTAATTGTACTTTAATAATGGGACAAGGCCATGCTGAAAGTATTTGGACTAATGGATTCTGATCAAAAATTTTGTTTCCTCTACTGGGATTTATTCACCTTATTTAAAAAAAACTTACCAATTAAACTAACATGTTATGAAAAACAGTATATTTTGTTTACTTATTAGAACGTAAAAATCAATTATTTTATAGAAAGTATGTGCAAAAAATGTACATGTATCTTAATTATAATACTTTTATGACTTGTGTGTAAAACTCGCTAATCGCTTGTTTTGCTACAATGTCACAACTCAACATAAAACAATGCATTACAAACTAGATACATAAACTATTGTTAACAACGCATTATTATACACCACTTTAGCTAGTGTTTTTAAACTATAAATATTGCATTTAGTAAAGTATCCAGGTTTAATGCCCTAAAATAGGCTGACATATTGGATTTATATTTCGAATGTATTTCAGAAAGACTACTTAATAGTGACATTTTTATATTTGCAGTTTGTCAAAAGCACACAATATATGACTAAAGTTTAAGGGGATCTTGTGATTTGATCAGCCTTATTACAGTAAAAATTCAACTAGCGAGGGCGCATTTAATTGGCTTTGTACAATGAAAAAATATTTCAAAAGGGACGGAGTGACATATTTGTAGTGCAGTCAAATGCACACATTTTCAGACCGAATACAAAATATGTAGTCAAGTGTATTTTCAGAAACGAACATCCAGCATAATTCAGTTTTTGTATTTTTATCTCTGGAAGTCTGTACATAATTTATAAACCGTACTCTTTCTAGTGCTAGCCAAATAAAAACGTAATAAGTATCGTGTGTTCCCTTGTATAAAAAGCATTCATTTTTATTCCGTTCATATAAGTTTTATTATTCGCTTTGCAATTTTAAATACTTTCAGTTTTTTTCACCTGAAAAACATGAAAATTGCAGAGGAATAAAAACGCTAGGAAATTAAATTATTTACGGATGAATAAATGATTGTTTCAAACGATGATTATTATTTTTATTTTTTTTTGTTAAAAAAACACGGTCAGTATTATTGTAAATTTGAATAAATTAAACAATATGATCGTATGAACCAATGTTTTTTATGACGATAAAAGTTGACTTTAGGCCAACTATAAGAGCTGGTTGATATTAAAAATACGTTTTGATGTGTCAATCGGTTTCAAGATTTTGATCTAAAAACTGATTGCAGATTCGGTTTATTATTAAAAATTATAATAATAAATCAAAAGTATGAATTATTGCAGTCTGAGTAACTTGGACAGTCACTGACCTTAAAGCTAACGTTTACTTCTATATGTGGTCAATTTACTCCGTAAGTAGCAGAATCACGTACCAATCATTCATTGTTTTGATCTTGTCTTGCCACAAAAGGTATAAAATACTTTATTTTATCTAAATGCGGGACATCTCAGAGACTACTCTCTGAGATTTGGCCAAAGAGTAAATAGGTTTCTAAAGAGACGACGCTGTGAGCGGTTCTTTTTACGTTTTAAACAAAGTTAGATTGATGTTGAAACGCAATTGTCGAGCGTCTATAATTTACAATAATTGAAATGGGACAGCATATAAAACCATAATTTACTGTATTTTTGAAACCTCGTTTACTATGTGAAATAGCAAAATAAAATTTACTACATGATCAATGCGTAGGTTACATAACGGTCCGATGTATATTAATAAATTAACCCTTCTCATCTTGCGACTTACTGCTTTCAACCGCTAAGAAATGCAATTTCTGTACACCATGATGAGACTGAACAGTGTTTTTGCTTGGATTAAGAAGAAGAAGAAGAGTATATGTTTTCGAGCCAGCGTTTTCTTTCCTAGTAACTCGTAGACATCTGACTTAAGGCTGTCGGAACGCTCTGAATTTAAGCCAAAACTGATTGTAGACTTATTCGTCAACATTTTGCAAAAATATATAATATATATAAGGAAGATAAAGGACAAATCTAGGTCTCTTATTGACTACTTTTGTAATTTATGTACGATTTACTAGAAAAAAGTTGGCATTAATTGTGCCAAAAAACACATGTTTTCAATGTCACCCTATTCGTAATTGTTCCATCACAAACCTAAAGTGACTCTTCCTTTTCCGGAAAAGTTTTTTAAATCTTTAAAATATTTCCAAAGCTTAGAGTAATCAATTGACAGCGGCACCCTTGCAACAGCATTTTTTAGCCTTGTAATGTGTCTTACATTCAGAGCGTTCCGACAAGCTTAAGTCTATTATGGTGATCGTGTATTAAACGTTAATGATCCCAGTTATCGAGCGTCTGTAATCTGCCATATCAATCTGATTGTCTGTCTCTGTCGTGTTCTTATTAGAGTGTTGCTTTCTATAGAATACCTGATGGTTTTGGTTCGGTTGACTGTGTTGGGAGCGCAGCATGTCTCACCACCCTGATGATCACGTCTTCGATTCCACGCACGTCCATCGTGAATGCTGTGATTGTCACGATATCAGCTATTGTTGCCGACGTCTTTTTTTTTTCTTCTCCCTCACTAACAGCAACCATTACATTGCGATATCAGCGCCTCTAGCGAGTTGTCGCAGTATTGTGTGATCGTCGTATCGTATTTGTTACTTCAACTAGATCGGTTCGTCGGTTTTCGTTTTGGTTCTCTTTGTGGGTTGTATTTATTTTATTTTTATATTCTCTTCAATGATTGTTACGAACTTCTAAGGATGAATGGACTTTAATGAATTTTCGCACAGTCATAGATTGTTACAACTTTTTTACACTATTGGCGTCGGTCGGATGGCGGGACCTAGGGGTTGGACCAAAATTTCTCGACGTTTCATAACCTCCTAAACACTTTGGCACCATTTTTAAAAATGTTTATATATATATGTATATATATATATATATATTTATATACGTATATATATATATATATATATATATATATATATATGTGTACGCGCGATAACTTTCGAAAGAGCTTATTGATTTCAACGAAATTTGGGCCACGTGTTGAAATTCATCACCGCAAAAAGCCTATTTAAAATGGGCCTAATCGGGCTATTTTAAGGGTAGTTTTTAGGGGTTGAAAACTGTTTTTGGGCCCCAAAATACTGAAAAAAGTCTCCGAATCGTTTCAAAATTTAAATTTAATCCTCTGGTAGTGAATAAAAAGTGTCCCCACAATTTTAATAAAATCGGCCCGACAGGACCGGATTTACAAATTTTATGAAAACACTAGTTTGCAGATTGTGACTTATTTATTGAAGGGTGTATTTAATTCGGTGTAGACGTTAGATTGATAATAATATTACAATTAAGAAAAAAATGTTATTTTAAGGGGTGTATTAAGGGGTTAAATTTTTTATTTTGCCCAAAAACAAACTTAATTTCACATAATAAAAGTATAAAACCACACGGCCCTATACAAGCAAATACACTATATTGTCGGCAGGGTTTTGGCACTGCGACCCGGGTTTTTATGAATTACATTTTAATTTTTTCACAAATAGTCATATTGTTTTATTTTATTTTTATTGTTTAAAATATGTCAGAAAAAAATTGACGATTATCAAAGACGTAGTTTATTCTAAATTTAAACCACCAATTAGACTTTCTCATATTTTCAAATAAATTCCAGTTGTTATTTTAAACGGATTATAATTTGGGCACTGCGAGCTTGCCATAGACAGTCAGGATAAAAAACGAGGAATCGAAAAACCTTGAGTTTAAAACTCAGTTTAAATCCGTTGAAAGATGTTAGCCAGGCATACACTAACGCACATTTAAAAATCGCTTTTTCAGTATGTAGAAACCTCGAAACGTCTAAATGCGTCGAAATTTCGTTTCGTGATTTTTTACTACTCTACAGTCGCTCGAATATAAACAATAAATTGTCTTCTGCGTTATGCTAGAGTTTGAAATTATTTGAAATATCGAAATTTTCTTTGTGAATACAAATACACCAGCTTTCCACCATCCTTTATATTTTGAGACTATTTTTTTTTTATTTCATTCACAATGCGCTGCTCACGGATAAAACAAATACAAATTGTGGTAATTGATTTTGAAACATGTGTTTCTGTTCTCTTGCACTTTTCCTATAAACTATGTACATAATACGACAGTACCAGTTCTTTGTTAATTTTATTATTTGGGTTTATCCAAATTGAAATACCTTTTCTTCATACCATGCCGACAGTACGTATTTTCTGATTCGATTTTAAAGCTGAAAATTTACATTTATACACTGTTGTAGTCATAGCTGGAATTACACGCATATCTGGCGTTTATTAGATCACATGTTCGCCAGTAGGCAGCCATCTGCTGTTATTACATGAACATTATTAGATCCATGTGTCATTACGTATAACCTCAACATTGCTCGCTTGAAAATAAATAGTTTTTTTATATATTGGTGAAAGTGCGTAGTTTTGGCATTGTATACAGCACACGGCAAAAAACAGCAAATTCTGCACTGCGCGACATATGATGCCCTCGAGTTCGCCTCGGTGCAGGAAATTCAACTTTCGGATCTTGGGGTGTAATACACGAGCAACAACAATACGAATGAAATTTAGTTATTTATTAAATCGAATCAAACTTGCATAACCAGTGCGAATCGAAATTATTTAAAATCGTGAAAAGTTGACGATTCTCGTGTCCGCGGAAGGGTTAAAAGTAAATTGTACAAAAATAAAACTTAGCGTGGAGAGTGTAAGTTAGTTGTTGTTGCATTCCACGTCTTCAAAACTCGTTTTTATATTAAATATACCGGTTCCAAAATGGCCTGTCGTAAATTTATTGTCGACTTGAAAAGACTAAGGAAGCATTTTCTAAAGCGCTGTAACACCTATAGATGATAATATTTATGATATTGCTCTCATAAGTCATAACTTAATCGTATTCAAGTATAATTTTATTATTAAGATTCTTTTGTAGAGTGTTGATGTATTTATAGCTACCGACACTGTTGCGAATTTATGCAGTAACTAAACGAGAAAATGAAACACGACTTCGATTGCGAACCTTGTTGATTCAGCTGTCCTTTTATCAGACCGTGTAGATATCAGAATTACTTAAAAGTGGTACTAAAGATTTTAACCATTTTGTACTTTTTGAATGGCAGTTTTCTGTAGTTGTCACCATACCGGGTATTTCATTTACACCAACAGGTTGACTTTACGCCATTTAATTTTATTGTGGCGATAAATTTTATTTTTGGACCAGTTTTATCATATATAAGAAGATTTGCTTATTTAATTGACTTTACGTGTTGAATTGCTGCATATGATTTACATTGAATGTAAGTTATGTCAAATAATAGGCTTTCCATAAAACCCGTGAAAACGTTGTTTTCAATATAACAAGTCTAAAACCTTTGCCTTGGTTTTGAGTAGATTTCAGTTAGTCTATTTTGTTTAATTTGAATTCAATATTATTTAAATGGAGAAAATTAACATGTAAATATATGTGGTTTCAGATTCAGTATATATTATAATTATATTTTTTAGAGGACTGTGGATCAATCAAGTAATAATGCATTAATATCCAATTGAATATTAATGCATTATTAATTGATTGACCTACAGTCCTCTAAAAAATATAATTATTAACATGTAAAGTTAATATCTTCTTTGAAATCAAAAGCGCTGTGTAGACGCTAATAATCTCAGTTGTGTAGCGTGTATAATCTACAATCTCTTATGGTCATCGAGGATAGCTTGATGTAATGGTTAACGAGTTAACCTTTGAAACAAACTGTCGTGGGGGGCAGTGATTGCCAACCAGGGTTTGGCTTAACGTTGAAGCTCCGCGAAAATTTGCGAAATTTCAATAACAAGGATTCTACTGAAACTTGTATTAGTTTCAATTATTATTATGAATTATTAAACATCACTTAATTGGCGATCAAGTTAAATGTTTAATTGATCCTCAATTCCTTGATTTACAATTTTTACACAGACCTATTAATATGATGAATTATTATTTAACTCTACTGCTTTGAACTTCTATTTTGTAATTTAGCCTTATCGAGCCCAAGCTTGTACAAAAACTTTCAAGGGTTCTTTCAAATAAAAAAGGTTGGGATTCACTGCGTTATGAGCAACCCATTAGCGTTTCGCTATCCACCGTTTGAAAAGCACATTTACATATTGTGTGTACAAAGTACATATATGCAAATGATAGTAATCCATGCGTAGTTGATATTATGCAATTCCTGCGATGTGTGCAGATTATAGTACGCAATAGTCCCATCCTCCTGCAACTTGCACCCTAAGTGCAGCAACAGATCATACCGTGGTGGTGCAACAGCATTTGCAATAAATTCACTATATATTGCATAGCAGAGAGCAATCCAATGCACTGCGTGTATTAATGGTGAAGGATTGAGAGAGAACGTTCAGCCCCTAGACCTAGGGTGATTCGAACTATCACTGAGTCAATAATATCAGGAAGGATTCACTCGACACTTGCAATCGAAGTTTTCAAATATACGGATCAAAGTGTTCTAGATTAGGTTAGAATAGAGGGCGAGATGATTGATTCCTCGTCAACAACGTCACTTCGATAGATCTATTGTGTAGCCCTAACTTGTTTATTTTTGTATGAGATTAAGGCTTTTAATTGTACCCAGAATTACTCTGAAATCTATGTCGCATACCTGGTCAAGTGTTGGGAATGGATTATTGAGGTGACGGAGTCTTCGCTTCATGACTGCTTCATATTTGCAAAGCAGATGTTTCGAAGTTGTCAAATACACGGATCAAAGTGTTAGGTTAGAATAGAGGGCGAGATGATTGATTCCTCGTCAACACCGCGACCTCAATAGATCTATTGTGTAGCCCTGACTTGTTTATTTTTGTATGAGATCAAGGATTTTATACCCAGAATTACTTTGAAATCTATGTCGCATACCTGGTCAGGCGTTGGGAATGGATTATTGAGATGACGGAGTCTTCGCTTCATGACTGCTTCATATTTGCAAAGCAGATGCTCCGAGGTTTCAGGAGCCTCCAGATAGAAGCGACATGACTCAATGTCTGTTACGCCAATTTTTTTAAGGTAATACCTCAAAGGGCAGTAACCTGAAAATAGCCTGGCAATTGTTCTGAACTCATAAGCTTATGATACCCCAATCAATTGATAAAGATGTCCGAAGAATCCAATACAATTTATATAGAAAGCAACGGAGCATTTAGTTATCAACTTCTGTGTTAAGTTTATAGAAAAATCCATACAATTACAAATTGTGGGTCACTTCCTGATCCTCCAGTTCTTATTTGATGATTTTTTTATTGATCATTATACTTAACAACCTTTACTTCTTAATATATGCGAGTTAAGAAATTATTAAAAATTTTGATAGTCTTATGAATATAATAATAATAATAATATAATAATACTGCGCTTAACGTCCGTTTTTCGACTTTATGTCATAATAGACGCCATTCGCACCATTACTATTTTTTCATCTACCACTTCCCGTTATTTTCTACATTTTTACAACTTCAACTTATGTAATAGCAATGGTCGAATGAAGGGATTATAGGAAATTAGGATAAGGTAGGTAATTTTTGAACTAGGAGTTTGATAGGTAATCGACCATGGCCTCAAATAAGGAACCATCTCGATATTTATCTGGAATTAATTGAGGGAAACCATGGAAAACCTCAATCAAGATGGCCGGTACAGGAATTACCGTTTCTCGGCGAGAGGCAGTAGGAAAAGGTCCCAGCGACATCTGCCCCCGCCGGGATTCGAACCCGGTACCTCCCGAATGCGAGTCTAGTGCTGTCACCACTACTCTACCCAGCTCGGTTAGTCTTATGAATTCTAGCGACATCTGCCCCCGCCGGGATTCGAACCCAGTACCTACTGAATGTGAGTGAATTAGTGTTCTAACCTTAATCAATCGGATTGTAGCAAATTCTTAAATGAAAAAATGCATAACAATCCCTCCTGATATTCTAACCGCAATATTGCGTACGTGCGCAATGTGCATAGTGTTATGCAGAAATACGCGTCTGTTTGTTAGGTTAGGTTCCTCGTTTGCTGCATCCGAGGGTCCCGTGAATTCATCATATGAGATGCATTTCACTGCAACACAACCGACCAAACCGATTCCTCGACGTAAACGTTTTGATCGGTTTGGTGTTCTAAAACTGGCCGATTGTAATGCAGTGATGGATGAATAAGTCGGGCTTTTGTGAGGTAAAACCTTCTTGATGTCGAAAATATATACACATGTGGTGATAAAGTATAAATTAAAAAGTAACGCGATTTTTTAATTGAACTGCTTTTTGTGTTGACTTATCAAATTTGTTATTATGCAGCCATTAATAAATGCAAATTATATATACTGTGTTAACGTCTCTATTTACTTAGAATAAATAGAATAAAATGACTAATTTTTAAATTCAATTCACGTATGTCATAATACATTTTTATTGTATATATTTTTTCTTTAAGAACCTTAAAAACATCCAAATCCGGATTGAAACGTCGTTCATAATTACATTTTTTCAATTGTCTGTTTATGAGTCGTTTTATTTTTTTTAATTGTAAATTATGTTTCGTTAATATATTTTTTGAAGATATTCATTTCAGGCTTTCAAATTAGTCGTTATAAATCTAAAATAGACGCTTATGATATATGCTGTCCATAAAATCGAAACGCTTTTTGTGGATATGGCAAGTTTGAATATTTCGATATTATTGTTAAATATCTATCGGCAAATTCCTTATTATTTATATATATTTTTGTTATTTTTAGAATTGCAACTCAACGAAATCAGATCTTACTTATCCGTTTATACTGAATTATTATGATAAACAGTGCAGAATAAAATACAAATACTATGGAACAATAATGATGACATAACGAAAACTAATATTTTTACGTGATGTTTCATTTTATAAATTTTTCGCTTGAATCTATGTTTACAGAAAAAAATGATTTATTTAGTCTAATTCTGAGTTTCTGATACGGCTATCAACTTTAAGTTTACATTTAAGATTGTCATTTTGTCAACTAAACGACGATCTGTATATAATTGAACACACATGGAGTTTTAAAGCTGAAAGTCGTATCAAATACTGAGGACAGTTCTATTCTACTGATGCGCTCTAATTCAGGTTCATAGTTGTCTATTCTACTGATGCGCTCTAATTCAGGTTCATAGTTGTTTTTGAGAACAAATTCACAGGTAGACACAAAAAAAAATTGAAAACTGCTAATTTGTTCTAATTACCTTAAGGTAGTTCATCCTTCAAACAGTTTTCTTAGGAATTCGATTAATCAACTGTTAAAATTTTAGAGTTTAAAAAAAATGTCATTTCAATCGATCAACACGATCGATTTAAACTTCTACAATGCTTTTCTTTCGGACAAATATATGTAATCACAATCTAAGGACATTGAATCAGATTTTCTGACAATGCTTTCTGCAACCCATCATATTACGTGTGGTATATATGGGCTTTTAGAGTTGATTATACCGAGTGAACTATCTTAAATATGCATTCGAGTCAAAATTTCGTTAAAAATCAACAATTCCAATTTTATTTACTCGTATCATTTTTTAAAAAAGCGGGATTCTTTCGTTGAAAGCGGGACATAGTAAAAAACGTATATAATCAGAAGTTTTTAAATATTTATCTTTTTATTTGAGTTCAAATTACGTTTACGTGACTATAGATAGCAAAAATAGCCATAGAAAATGTATTTTAATAAAAATATGATATTTTAAATCAGATTTACCCTAACGTTAAATAGTTGAGTCTTATTCGTCTTCTGAATAAAAAAAATAAAAAAACAGAAATCAAAATCAAAAAAGTTTTATTCATTAGAAAAATATGGCGTTTCAAACAATAGTCTGAGGAGTGAGTGTTACAAATTGCAACTTACAATAAGAGAATAATTATCTACGCACGGTCGAGTTATCCCCGAAAAGCGGAACTGAACCTGTCCCGCGCGGGACATTTAATTTTGATTTAAAAATCGGGACGTCCTGCCAAAATCTTGGAAAGGGGAGATTCTGCTCTAGAACTGGCAACGCTGGTCTTTATACTCATTAGTGTAACATAAAAACGGACGGTCTGTATAATATTATATGGAATAATTTGCGCACTAGCACACATGTTTAGTTAGGTCATGAGATCGTGGCACACTTCTGCGGAATGAAAAGAAATGCATTGAAACGTGCATTTTATTCCCCCAGTACATGCCTAGTACCATCTTTACATGCGAACTTGCCATGCATGTTGATTTGCACAAGTATATGATGTTTGTGCATACATGTGTGTGTGAATGCACTTCAGGTTTTTTTTTCATCAGCATTTTTTTCCCTTTACTTTCAAACAATTTTAATAACACACATTACTTGCTTCAAACGCAGCAAGTTTAAATTATCTTCCCTGAGGAACATACTCACCTTTGTAATAGCAGGAAGAAAACATTTCTGATTCTTTTCCAGAGGCGCACGATTTATCCAGAAAATTGCGACGTTCATTAAAAATAGTAGATGCATTATTTCTAGAAAAAAGTAATTTTGATCAACAAAATAAGTTTTAATAAAAACTAAATAATTAATAATATTGACTCTACCAACAGTAATAGATATATTAACAAAAATAAAATTACTTGCAATACTGTTCAATTGGTTTTTATTTATATAAAAGACGTTTCAACCAACAGTTTTGGTCCTTTTCAATTTTCAAATATAAAATTAAATTACAATTGTTTTAATAAAATTAAAATAGAATATTAAATTAATGTTATTTAATTAATTGTAATTTAATTTTATATTTGAAAATTGAAAAGGACCAAAACTGTTGGTTGAAACGTCTTTTATATAAATAAAAACCAATTGAACAGTATTGCAAGTAATTTTATTTTGTTAATAAAAACTAAACAAGTTTCAGTTACGAAAAAAACTATTCGCGAAATTGTATAAACGTTTTCATTGATACAACATCTTCTAAAAAATTTATTTGTAAATTATTTTGTAAAATGAAACTTATACAAATTTTGTTGTAGATAGACGCTCGACAACATATGTCATAATTAGCGTCCACAATTTTAATCCTCCAGTTGAGCGCAGCCGAAATTGGCAAATCATTACATGTGATATTCTTTGCTAATAATTTTTCATTTTAATTTACTTTAAGATTTCAAAAAGTATATATATATAAGCATAATAAATCTCATTGAAACTCATTATTTAAAATTCGTCAAATTCTGCAATGTATTGTTATTATTATTGTGTAATAAATATATGAAAGTATGTAAGGTATTTAATTAATTAGGCTGGAGCTCTTTCAAATTCTAGGCATGCTAATCTTTCAATGAATTTTATTAATTATGGAGACAATATCACACGAAAAAATGTAAAACGATATATTTAGACTCCAGCAAGCAATTCGGGAGAGTAAACCTTCTAAATATCATTTTTTTATTATTTATCTATAAAGTTGATTCTGAAATGAAATCAGTATGAAATATTATGTACATGCGAATAAGTTTTCATTTTCATGTTGTAGAATTGCCAAGAGTTTGTATAAATTTTATTGCAAATATATTTTTCATGTAATCAAATGCAAACGAATGCGAATGTACTTGAAGAAAAACGAAAAATCGAATCATTCAATGAAAAAGTATGAAATACAGAAAATACTCAGAATTTGACGCAGAAAGAGAAATGGCTATGTTTTAATGTTAAATGCAAAAGAACATTTTCAAAAGACTGGTTTGGCTTTTATTTAAATTCAAGATATAATCTACATTACAAAATATTTAAACCAACCGTTGTGAAATTTTCCTGATGAGGAAGCATTTTTGTTTTCATTGAAAGTGAGGTGAAAAACTTAATTTGCTGTTATTAATCTTAAAAGATCAATAATTTAATTACATATGGAGTAGAACTGTGATCATTTTATTTTATCTTGTCTATAATGTGTATATTTTATCAAGTAGTAAAATTCGAGATACTGACAATAAAAGAAAATTGAATTAGTCTGCCATCAATTTGATATTTTTCATCATATCTCTTAAATTCAATAATAAAGATTTTAATAGTGCTGTCCAGTAGAGTTCTGTACGGCTAGAGCTTCTTGGACTATGATTATAATTGATCAGCAAATTCATAGTTTAATTGGGATAAAAGGTCGTTGACAAATTTTGATTATTGTTTATTCTAGAATGGACTAGTTTTTTTTTTTTTTAAATAAACAAAAACGTTATATCTGAAAATATAAAGTTCTCGAAATATATCCACTTCTTAGCATCTTCGTTCGATTTGAAATAAATAACTCTTTATATTTTCTAACTGCACCGTAAAATTCACATGCAGTGTAAACATACATACAGTAGAAAATGCAGTGCTTTTACAAAAAGCTCGCCGTTTACGTATTGAGCTTTTTGATAAAAAATCCAATCGGTGTATCGACGGGGGGTTTGTTTGCAGGAGTACGTCCGTCCCGTCGCGTCGTCCTGCTGCAGTTCGCCGCTCGCCAGACCCCCGTTCTTCTTATTTGCGACAACGTTGACGGCGACATCTACAGCCAAAGCTTTGTCCGTTTTCGTTCTGCTTGCCACATCTTCTGCATTACTCTCATTTTATACAAACTGTTCAGTATTTTTTTACGGAGCATAAAAGTAGAAAAATATAGTTTCAAAAAATGTAACTCACCATAAAGTATAATAATAATGTGTTTAACGTCCGTTTCTCGACTTTATGTCATAACAGACGCCATTCGCACCATTACTATTTTCCATTTACCACCTCCCGTTATTTTCTACATTTTTTAAAACTTCAACTTATATAATAGCAATGGGCGAATGAAGAAATTATAGAAAATTAGGATAAGATAGGTAATTTTCGAACTAGGAGTTTGATAGGTAATCGGCCATGGCCTCAAATCAAGATGGCCGGTACAGGAATTACCGTTTCTCGGCGAGAGGCAGTAGGAAAAAGTCTCAAGCCACATCTGCCCCCGCCGGGATTCGAACCCGGACCTCCCGAATGCGAGTCTAGTGTCACCACTACTCTACCCAGCTCGGTAAAAATCTGATCAAATAATGCGACTGCATTGGAAAGAAAATCGTTTCACCGGTTCGTGAGTTACAGACGGAAATATGTTGCGTTTTAAAACGATAGAGCTATGTTTTTCGGTCAGCCTGTATAATGTTGATACTGCGATAAAAGGTAAAATGTACACAATACAGTCCATTCCACATAACGAACAAAGCAGCCAGTGTCCCCGACTGATGTAGTTTCACGGTTCTGTGGCTTTGAGATTATTTACATAAATACAACTGTGTTGATAAGAACGGATCATCCTTTTTATACCTATTTATGGAAATTTCATTGACTTTCTTTGTTGTATACGTTATTAGCTAAATTGTAGACATTGAGATGTCTTTGTAAAGTTTTGTATCAGAGGCGTTTCATAAAAACAAAAGAATCTTTTAAAATAAAAATATAATAGGTAATTTATAATTTTTATTTTTTTTCTTTCTATAAAATAGATCACAGAGCATTTCTTGTTTCGCAACTATCTTTTATAACGTTTATTAAAAGAACAAATACGGATCGTAGACTATCTTATAAAATCATTTTTCATTTAATCATTTCAATGCTCAAGTAATTGATAGCTAATAAGAGCTAATTTCTGGATAAAAAATAGTTATTAAGGCTGTCGGAACGCTCTGAATTTAAGTCACACTATGAGGCTAAAAAATGCTGTTGCAAGGGTGCCGCTGTCAGTTGATTACTCTAAATTTTGGAAATATTTTGAGGTTTAAAAAAAATTCCGAAAAAGGAAGAATCACTTTAGGTTTGTGATGGAACAATTCTTTGAAATAAAATATACGAATGAGGTCGTCAATCTTTAATTATACTGGTTTGCAACGGTGCGTCTGTTGGGGCTGAAGAACCAATTAACAGCGCTAAGTAAGTGATTATTGTATGAAAAGCAAGTATCGATAATTATATATTCTCATAATCGACACTAATACAGATGAATAGGATTTTTATCGACGCTATAATTTCCTACTAATAGAAAGGGTAGACAAATGTGTATAAAATAGTTTGATAATTTTTTCAATCTTCCACTGTACTAGCACGTAATATATTCTAGCTTGTTATTTCAATGCACTATTATTCAACAGTTAGAGTACATGCACTCAGAAAAAAGTACGATTTTATTTATTTTTCTAATCATAGATGGTCATTGAACTAAAAATCTCCATCCAACGACATAAACTAACAAACATACAAATCAAGCTCAATGTAAACAGTCCGTTGGTCTCTTCGCTTACAGCATTTATGCATATAACCGTACTAAAAGTACACTAAAGTCTTGATTATCCAACTTGAAAATCAGATTTGAGAATTACTCGTACCTGCCGCAAGAAAATATACAAGCATACTTCCCCTCTCTAGAGCCAGTTCTGTGTCGAGAGTAAGGATAAATTGTTCCATTCTTATGAAACGGAGATGGCAACCATATTTTTTCATATTTCGTTGAAATGTGAGGTTAAGCACGACTGTGTTGTACTTACATATACGCTCTGTTACGGTGCATCTTTTGCATCTTTTTTTTATCGAAGACATGTGAGAATGTGATAACTCCCAAACTTTCTTGGAACCCAAGTTTCTTTTATTTTGCATACATATACTTTGTATTACATAACTGTTACAGTAAGATCTTTCAGAAGTGAGTGCACTTGCAATATTCAAGTACTGTGATTGGGGAAAGTATGCCTGTTGAAAAAATGTGCATAGCCTATTATTTTGCAGATTTCTTGTTATTGCATGCGGACTGACTTTCCCCTCAGACGTTCTCTCCTTGGGCGCAGTACACATTCTTAGCTTTTTTTGTTTTGATTGGAATGAATTGAAGATTATTTATTTTTGATGTAGTATTGTTTTTATTAAATTTTTTATATATTTGCTAACATAATTTCAAATCAGAACAACACAAAAAAAATTTTTTTTGGTTGGAAAAGGGTTGAAAACTCCCTTTCATTTTTGATTCAGTGGCGCGTTGAAGGTGTTGGCGCCAGTGGTGTATATAAAACATTTCCTTTCTTCTTTAACGTTTCGGGTATTCAAATAGATCGTTGAAATGAGATAAAATTCGTAATTTTCGTTTTATTTTGTATGCATATTCTCTTGCCTTTCGTATTTATAGATAATTTATTGCACACAAAATAATAAAATTCCGTCTTTTTAGTTAGCCGGATGCGCTTTTATAACTGAAAACTGAGATAAACACTATTGTTTGAACGGAAATTGGTCGTTGAATAGATTTTCTTTGAAAACTTTGTTCGTTATTTATTTCGCTAGAAAATGAAAATACCTAGTGCTATTATGCTGTCTTCACTTTTTTTTGTAGATAAAAGTAGTTCGGAATTTCTTAATTAATTCTCTTATTCTATTGTTAATGTATTTACCATCTATGACACATTTTGGCGTCGATGGGATGGCGGGACCTAAAGGTCGGACCAAAGCAAGAAATAATTTGTCTGATGACTCTATAAGAGCTATTGCCTCAGGCATAGTTTACAGGAAAACCTAAACAAAAATCCTAAATCTTATTATAACGGAAAACGAAATGGTTCACGCGAGTTGAACTCGCAGTTGATCGTTTTTAGTGTATTTGCCATATGGCAACATACACTATTGGCGTCGGTCGGATGGCGGGACCTAGAGGTCGGACCAAAATTTCTCGACGTTTCATAACCTCCTTAATACTTTGGCACCATTTTTAAAAATGTTTATATATGTATGTATGTATATATATATATATTTAGAGTTAATTGATTTCAACTAAATTTGACCCACGCGTTAAAATCCATCACCGCAAGAAGCCTATTTAAAATGGACCTATTCGGACCATTTTAAGGGTAGTTTTTAGGGGTTGATAAATGTTTTTGGGCTCCAAAATACCGAAAAAATTCTCCGAATCGTTTCAAAATTGAAATTTAACCCTCTGGCAGTAATTAAAATGTGTCCCTAAAATGTTAATGAAATCGACCCGACAGGACCGGATTTATAAATTTTATGAAAACACTATTTTGCAGATAGTGAATTATTTACTAAAAAGTATATATATTTTGGTATAGAGGTTCGATTGATAATAATATTGCAATTAAGAAAAAAAAATTATTTTAAGGGGTGTATTAAGGAGTCAAGTTTTTTATTTTGCTTAAAAACCAACTAAAGTTCGCATAATAAAGCCACACTGCTTGTATTAGCAAATACACTATATTGTCGGCAGGGTTTTAGGCACTGCGACCCGGGTTTTTTTTTATGTTATTCTGATTATTATGATGTGATCATGTGACACTATTATTATTAGTATTTTCGTCGAGTGAAAACTTCATAATCGAACAGTAATTGAATGAACGCCGTTAAAATCTAATTGAAAACCAGTAACAGGATCCGTAACACTTTTAAAAGTTTAGCTAGAAATAAAACAAAATACGGTGTATATCCCGACATGATTATCTACTGTTTGTCGATATTATGAAAAGACTTACAAAGTGACTTGTCTTTTTTGTACCTTATTTTCAAATAACAAGCAAAGCTGTGTCGATTTTCACCAGTGTAAATGTATTTTTCGTACGTCTTTTCTGTCTCAATTCTCTTTCTCACTCACACACTATATAGTCGAATGACTCACTCATTCATCCATAAAAAATTTAAAGAGATTTTTACAAACTTTCAAAAACAATTATATTTAAAGAATCAATCCTGATTTGTTCAAGATAGCCTTAAAAAACTCTACAACGACAGGTCTCAAAAGTACGGTTTAAATGGAATTGAATGTGAATCAGTTGCGACATAACATCAGCTAATGTGTAGAGGGCGTCGGCTGACACTATGTCGTTGTCTTCCGTCGCGGTCGTAAGTTTCGAAAGGCTACACTTATGTTTTTTTTGTGACTTGCACTTCGTGGCTAAAAATATCGTGAAAAACCCTTTTTTTTATACAATGAATATTTGTTTCGCGTCGCTGTAATTTAAAACCTATAGTTCTTTTCTTGCAACGTGCGAGCATAAGTCAGATGTACTCGAAGTTCAGTGTTATAAGATCTCAACTATTATCTTCGCATACATCGTGGCTCAGAAAAAACTTTAGAAATTCACCATTCACAAATTTTTAGTATCGTTGTGATAATTTGTCATCAATGTTGCTGGGACATCTAAAAAATAACATATCTGACAACAACGATGAACTAAAGTACAAACTCTAACCTAAAAACACAAAAAATCATTTTTGCTCATCTACTAAAATAGCTGTAAAAGTTGACATGTGGGAGAAGTTGAATTGTTTAATATATTAATTTCCTCACATCACAGAACTAATAATTAACATAATTTTATTCGAAAAATATATATTTATTTATTGTTATTGTAATCCATTTGTAATATTTTAGTGACTTTTGTGATGACTTGTTTCATTCAGTGTATTTATTTTTGTTCTTAATTCGTCGCAACAATTGACCACTGCCAGTTTTTCTTTTCGCGTTAAATTATTTTCTTTTCCAGGCATTTTGTTAAATAAATTATTTTTTTACTTGGGTATGATTTAACATTTTTCCGACACAATATTTTAATCAAATTAAATTTAGTTGTTTGTTTACTGTTTCCATTGCAATTTTGAATTTTATTCGTTTGTATTCTTACCACCCATACAAACTGAAAAAAACTTAAAAATTAGTTTAGTGCTGCCAACATAAGTCAACATTTCGATCTGACATTCTTTGCTGAATCCCGTATAGTTGAAAAAGTATATACCGTTTATTGTGAGCCACACTGTATACGATCGTCAGTGCGTTGTTTTTATTTCGCCTGATCCACTACTTCAGCTGTATATCATCCCCTTACAAATGTTCGGATCTTCGCTGAAGGCACTTTTTTATATATGCTTGATTCAGCTTAATGTCTGCTATCGTGTTTTCTTAGAAAACATGTTTATATATTGTTTTTGTTCAATATCCAAACATTCTCTGTTGATATCGGCGGTTGTTACTCTAAACAAAGTACCTTGTATACCTTGATATCATTTATTGCTCGTATTTATCAGACATAAATTTGTCCCGTTTTTTTTATCATATTTAACGATTTAAATAAAATACTATATACCTATAAACATACCTACAGTAAAAGTGAAATAATAACGACCATAAAGGAATTTGAGTCACTTTAGTTAGGATCTCTGGTCGTACGCTATAAAGACGACATTTTTGTAATATAAAATAGTGCCTAAATACATATATGCAGTCTGCATAAATTTTTTTTGTAGAGCCTTCGAGTTTTTAAAACATTAAATAAAATTAAAAAATCGTCATATGAGCATCCGTCTCTTGTTTCTCAAAACACTAAATGTCATAGTAAAATAAATAAATTAAGTAGATCCGTCAAAAATTGCTATCTGCACAGCTCGGAAAACTACTGTTCGCGATTTTCAATTATTATTAACTCTAGCAATCCAAAAATAGTTCCATTTTATAGAACAGAATTTTCCTTTTTTAAAAAGCTACAATTTGAATCAATTTCTTGCGAAATTAGCTGAAATATAACTATTTGTATGAGCGAAACTTAGCTCTGCAAAGCGTTGGAAGTGTGTGTAGTAAATTTCGTTATTGTAATATGTGCAGTAGATAGTATTTTTAATAACGAAACTTGACTTAATGATATGCATTAGTACAGCTTTTGCTTCCCCATGAATTATTTAGTGAATATTTAATAAACATATTCGTCTATTGGTATAGTGTGTACGTCTCACTCCTACTTATAATAAAATGCAGTATTAGAGCGAGAAGTTATTTGAATTTTAATCTGTACCTACAGTGAATTTTATCCAGTAGTCCCATGAAAGACAAGGTTGAAGAAGAAATAATCGTTACCATAAATTATTAAATCCTTGTCTTTGTGTCCGTATGATTTTTAACTGGTATTTTACTTTGAAGAATCTTTTTCTATAATGCATTATAAGTCAGGCTATAGTATTAAACGACTGAAAACTGTTCGTTTTTTATGCCTTGGAGAATATTCATGTTAAATAATAAATGTTAACTCTTGCAGTTGAGTGTAGACAATGGTCCCCGCATAAATTCACTTTTATTATCTTCATGTGTAAAGCTTTATGTTTATATAATTACGACAGCGACGTAAAAAGTCTTTTTGGAGTCGCAGTTTTATTTAGAAGCCACCAACTACATACCCAAGTTCTCAAAGCCAATTACCAATTCATACTTTCAATGGGACCGTCCCACTACATTAAAATTGCGTTACCCAGTCATTCCTTTTTTTTGTGGCTAAGGTTCAGTTCAATATAAGACTTTTTGATATTCTGTTGTGACGTGATTTGATACCAACAATCCATTCATTAGCTGTATTACGATGTCATTCCGGGATAAGACATGAGCCAGTGAAAGACTCTATGTGTGAAACTATGAGTTATTAGTGTATTTGCCATATGGCAACATACACTATTGGCGTCGGTCGGATGGCGGGACCTAGGGGTCGGACCAAAATTTCTCGACGTTTCATAACCTCCTAAACACTTTGGCACCATTTTTAAAAATGTTTATATATATATGTATATATATATATATATATATATATATATGTATATATATATATATATATATATATATGTATATATATATATATGTATATATATATATATATATATATATATATATATATATATATATATATATATATATATATATATATATATATATATATATATATGTGTGTGTGTGTACGCGCGATAACTTTCGAAAGAGTTAATTGATTTCAACGAAATTTGGGCCACATGTTGAAATCCATCACCGCAAGAAGCCTATTTAAAATGGGCCTAATCGGGCTATTTTAAGGGTAGTTTTAGGGGTTGAAAACTGTTTTTGGGCCCCAAAATACCGAAAAAATTCTCCGAATCGTTTCAAAATTGAAATTTAACCCTTTGGTAGTGATTAAAAAGTTTCCCCACAATTTTAATAAAATCGGCCCGACAGGACCGGATTTACAAATTTTATGAAAACACTAGTTTGCAGATAGTGACTTATTTATTGAAGGGTGTATTTAATTTGGTGTAGACGTTAGATTGATAATAATATTACAATTAAGAAAAAAATGTTATTTTAAGGGGTGTATTAAGGGGTTAAATTTTTTATTTTGCCCAAAAACAAACTTAATTTCACATAATAAAAGTATAAAACCACGCGGCCCTATACAAGCAAATACACTATATTGTCGGCAGGGTTTTGGCACTGCGACCCAGGTTTTTATTATTTACAATGAGTTTGATAGCCATACATTTTTTCAAAATATTATAGGCTGCGTAAGCTCTACAATCCTACAAAGTTATTAGATCAAATTTCCTCTGATATTAAATTTAAATAATGGACTATATTTCCGTCGTTTTTTAAGCTATAGATCTCTAAACTTAGGGTAAAGGGATAGAGCTATATTCGTTTATAGATTTGTATGATGCTATAGAGCAAAAATACAGAAGAGACATCCTAGTCTAGCTGGTACACTGTCTTTTCTAGTTCCGAAGTTCACGTGATACAAATCCATCCAATGTACTTTGATGTTTCGAGCAGACGAGACGTCTTGCTCCGTCAGTGACAGCCGTGGGACGTGGAGAAAGGGTTTGTGTTTCTGACGCCCGTTCATATTTAATGAGAACTTGCGACACGACGCGCTTGGCACCTGTAGGAGGTGGTCGCGACGCGTTCGTTGTTGGGA
Source organism: Venustoraphidia nigricollis (assembly GCA_034508555.1). Classification (NCBI taxonomy): domain Eukaryota; kingdom Metazoa; phylum Arthropoda; class Insecta; order Raphidioptera; family Raphidiidae; genus Venustoraphidia; species Venustoraphidia nigricollis. Next base: position 2,757,956 of record JAVRKA010000047.1, read on the forward strand.
CTTGACTCCCACCTAATACAAAATGTTCGCATTACCTATTCGACGATTATGTTCTGTCGGTTGTATTTTTTGACACCTTAGAAATAAGCGTACATTTTTCCGCCCACGAACGTTTTGTGATGTTTTAATTCAGTGGAGGTTGTCGAGCGTCTATAATCAACAATAAATAAATAACAAGTAGCTCAAAGTGTTGCTAACGTGTTTTTATCCAACAAATTACAAAAATTAGTTCGTCTGCACCAGTCTTAGACCTAGCTTCACGATAAAGCTAATTTATATGAGATTACTTTAACTAGTTTTCTTCGTCGTTATTTGTGCTTTTTGTACTTTGTGTCTAAAGCTTTGCGAATGCTTGTTACTTGTTTTAAACATAATTTTCACTTTTAACCAGTGAGCCGGATAATCTTCGCTTCTGCGCGGCATTAGAAAATAACCCGAAGCTGCAGCATACTTAAATGTAATTATAATTTACAAATATGAATTTTTTTGCTGCACTACACGAGCTAGCGCTTTCAGATTTTTTTTTTAATAAATAAAAAATGTGTTACGCTATATCACTTGCTGTCGGGCTTGTTTGACTCTTGCTCAGACTTAGAATTGTAATTTAATATCATATGCTTTTTACTATTTATCTAAAAGGTGCGAGTTGTTAACAAGTTCGTTTTTGCTGTGGAAATTTGGAAACGAAAATCGGCAAATTACGGGGTACTAGATTTTTAAAATATTAATAGGCGCACGTTGGTTTCTTTCAAAAGCTATATTTTCAAAAGCAAACAACCAGGTATGTTAAAAAAGAGCGTTCATAATTTTTTTCTCAATAGTAATATAAACAATTTCAATTAGATACTTTTGCAAATAACTTTAATCAACTCCGTCTAGTTTCGACGGGGTCAGACCAGTTCATTATAAAAACTTAATATTTGTGATAGTGTTTTGTTCATTTGCAATTATGACGGAGGTAATTTGACTGCAGCCAAAACCGTTCGCAATATCAATTTAGTATAAATATTTTCAAATGCAGACTCCATTTAGTTTGAAAACTTAATTATATAAACTATATTAGCGGTAATTTGAAGTGAACGTTTCAACTGTATATAATTTTCAAACCGCTCCAGGTGTTAAAAACATCGTACATATTCTACAATCTACAACACGTTCTTCGTTGATAGTTTGTTCCTGCAATACAATCACAGATTTGTTTCTGACAAGTTTTAAATTTTTTCATTGCACATGCGCTAATAATAACTAATCGGAAAATGATCACAACCTTGTCGATTGGAACAGATGACACGGTGTTTATAGTACGCAAAAAAAAAAGAACCGATAACCTCAAAAACTTTCATCGCACCTTCTACAATTCAGTGAGTGTCCACTTTGAGACGATCGCAGGGATTGCCTATTGCGCATGTCTCTGATTGAAAATTTGCTGTAGGTACTATCCGCAAAATTTTCAGCTTGTAAGCAAACGGTTACCGATAATCAAGGACTTATGGATTTGCTTCAGCAACAGTAAAGACGGTTTTGAATTTATGTTGGAACAAACGTTATATAGATTTGCGTCTGCCCCTACCGGTCTCTGCTCTCCGTACCTTACCCTACATATGTCTGTTTACGTTATACCTTCACGTTCAGCCTGAACATGTTCTGCTGTTTTAGTTGGCTCGTCGTTAGATTTTATTTAATAATGAGCTACACTGTAAACTTACAGGGTGGATAATATAATTTACACTATTGCTATCTCGTAAACTGGAGAGACTACACCATCAGTGAAAATACATAGTACATAAAAACTTTAAAAAAAATAAAAATATTAACCTCCTTCAAAAAAATCACTAAAAAGATGAAAATAATGAAATTTTGAGGTCGGAGCTAATTTAATTACAAAAACTTTTAATTACATATCTACTTTTATTAAATAGACGCCGACCTCAAAATTTCATGTGATTTTTTTTGTAATGAAATTAGCTCCGACCTCAAAATTTCATTATTTTCATCTTTTTAGTGATTTTTTGGAAGGAGGTTAATATTTTTTTTTAAGTTTTTTTATTTTTTACTTTGTAGTGGTGGATTTGATTTCGCACATTTTTTAAAAACTACTGAACCGATTTAAGTAAAATTTATGTGGGATCACCCTGAAGATGTGCCCTATTAAATAAGAAAAGAATCATCATAATCGCTTTACAAATGTTGGAGATATGAGG